>OX419755.1:20618405-21876294 GCA_948567375.1 Lunularia cruciata | reverse complement strand
GTTTCTTCAGAAACCTCCTAGACTTTTTTTCAGATATATACTTAGTCTATTGGATATGCACCAGACCCGACCCTAAGCGTGACGTCTAGTAGGAACAACTAAGATGAATTAGCAGCTGTCTGGTTCGTTGAGGAAAGGTGTTGAAATAACAAATCATTCCTCCAACCGATTTCTGAAGTACCACCTGAACCGATCTTTATCTGGGTGCGTGTCCACTTCTCGTGCAACATCGATACTATAATGGGGGAATACCATAAATTTTAAGTGCGCGAGCAGCAGACGGGACTTGCTCATGAAGTGGCATGACGCCATATGCAACCTCCAAACAGGTACAGCCGTCCTCTTTTATGCACTTATTATCGTAAGTAAGAACCTGGGTCCTCGATCCATTCCCCCTTCCACGAGTTTTCATGTGAAAAGTTTTCTTATCTTTTGTTCTCTCCACGGTCCCCGCAATGACTACCGTACTTTCTCCTTCTGATGATGAACCTGCTACTGCTGCTGGCCTATCTATAGTTCAATAAACGAACATCTTTGTTGAGGCACCGAAACCTTATCTGAAGAGCGCGATGATGGGATATAAAACTCCCAGCGAAATGCTTATTACACCGGCTTAACAAAACTTCAAGAAAAGAGGACTAGGGTATACTAAAAAGTGTAAAGGTCTACTTTACATCTCAGATTTGTAAATGATGGAAAACGGGACCGCCCAACAGTTCAGAAGAATGAAAAAAGAGAGAAACAAGTCCATAAAAATTAGAAAAGAAAAACACAACGGCCCCAGGAGGAAGGCAAAGCTCAAACCGAAGAAATCTACCTGACTATCAAAAGCTAGCTATCCTTTAAAGAAAAGCTAATATTGGAACTCTAAGGTATATATATGTCAAAAGGATAGAAGTTTCTATCACTCATGCAAAGGGTACGCTTGCATGTTCAATGCTCATGAACACTTTAGTATAACTTAGTCTCTCAGCCGGCAATATTGACATAGCCCATCTCCTTGGGCAAAGAACTTTCTATTGTCTTTCGAAGAGGACCATCAAAATAATGGTAAACATTTGCAAAATTTACAATGCAAAGGCACCGGAGGCAAGTTGTGATGCTTAATGCTCCTCCGTATCTCTAGTAGCCATGGTCCCGCAACCTCTACGTGTGTTGATGGTTGTTCTAAAATTTGTGCTTGTAAGAAGTTGACATCAAGTAGTGTGGACCTCCAACTAGTGAAAATTATCATGTCTGCTCTTAGTTTCCGTGTAGAGGAGGTGACCTGGGTTAGTTCAACTACTGTTCAATTTATACTTGGGAATGCATTGACCTTTACATTTATATCATAATATCCTTGATAACATCATTAAACTTTGATCAGCTCTCTATCATATACGCTGCACAAGCTGTAAATATTTTGTTGTAACACAAGGATCCACAAGCACCATGTCGGTTAGATCCAAAAGTGTTCTACAAGTTAATCTAGCCATAAATGAAAATGTTGGGTTAAACTCCTCAAACGAGAAAAAGGAAGCCTCAATCAACGGAGAAATAAGTCGACTTCCAGAACCTCTCCTTCTACTAAGAAAGAATCCTTCCTTACTCAAGAAGAGACACATTAGTAAGGATGCTAGTAAAAGTAAGACCATGTATATGCTCACTAAATCTATCTTAATCTCCCTAAAGTGTAGATAGGAAGCCTATGAGCACAATAAATGTTATATGAGTATGGACGGACAATCAATCTTCGACCAATTGAAAACGTTATTTAATTAAAGATATAATTGACAATCAAACGTCCTTATATTTAGTGTCATAAAGAGTGCAAGAAGAAGAAAAGTGTAACTATAAGAAGTTCACTACTGACCAGGCGTTAAAAAGTCTAATACTATAACCTCTTGCTGTTGTGTAAAAACCAATTACCCAATGGAGAACTATTTATAATCAACATCACTCCTCTCTAACTAATACTATGGAAACATATCAAATCTAACCAAGGTAAAAAATATATACACAGCATTTTGAGATATACAAAATTATAGCAAAAGAACATTTCTGTATGATATATATAAGAAAGAGAGTTGAAAAAGACCTTCTTTGTGCACGGCGGATCAACAGATTATATATGAAAACTATTCGTGTTTTCTCTCTGGGTCATTGATTCTTTGAATAGTTTGACCAAAAAGGATAAGAGAGATTGCACTTCAACTTTGCGTTTAACCGAGTTGGGTTGAGACCTTAGTGGAAAGACCATTACCTTTTATGCTCCAACTGCGGAGGATCTAAATTTGGAGTCCACACTTTAATTCTCTTTTCGTCGACTCCCTCCGATTGTTCCTTATGGTAAATGTTGCGAAAATAATTTGAAAGATGTTCAGTTTGATGATTCTAACTCAAAACATGCATGCTTTAAAATTCAGCCCGGGTCCGGTGTCCAGAAAGAACCGCCTCTTTCCTCACCCTCAGGAGATTAATGCTTTCTTTCTCCTGTTGGGACAATTTTCAAATCAACACGCTAGCGAAGATTAAGACGAAGTACTCGTACTGCACAGCACTGGGTAGTTGTGGTGGCAGCAACCCTGAAAAAGCGACCTGCCTATGTTCTTTCCTGTTGCTTTACTCAGCTCCGAGTAAAGCAACAAGAGATCTCCATGGCACGTCAGGAGCCCATAACTTTAACATAGGAACTTGCGCAATCTGATAGCCGTGCCCAAAACTTCATGATCATTAAATTGAATCACAAATGATTTCTTTTCTCCATTGTATATCTTGCAGAACAGTACTCCATTATTATTTTGTTGGAGATTCGGCGGATTTGCTTTTCGACACCTGCTGTGGCCTCGAATCCAATCCGGTCGACAAATAGCCCCAATTCTATTTTATCGCCTCCGTGGCGCCACTGCTTCCTTCCAAGCCTCGTGGACTTCATGGACTTCTCCGTCCCAACTCCAATGAATGATTGATTGACTGTAGTCGGGACCTAGATGACATGATTTGGAGGGTCGTCTAAGATGAGGACCTAAGGATCAAAGGCTACTGGTAGACTTGACCATGACTCGGTAGTTCTAGCATTTTTCTCGTAAAAACTTCATCGGAATCCACAGAGAGGATCTAGCTGACGATGATCATCACCTAAGCAGTTCAAGCCGTAATTGAATTCAGTGTTGACTTTTCTTCTTCCACACTAATAAATGCACTATATTTTCATGCTTTGGTTGGATTGTGGGTATCTTATTGCCTTGAAAGCACTAGAATTCTCACAATAAGATTACGGAATCCCGTTGAGTAATCTTCCTGAAGCGAAGATACCAGTTTTCATCTACGAGTCTCTTCTAAAGGACCTCTTTATGTATCTTTCGGAGATGGCATCCAATGGAAAAGTGACCAACGAGTCTGCATGTTCTCTCTCTCTCTATATATAAGGAATGCCATGTATTAACTTATTTAAATTCTCAACCACCTCAACAACTCAATGTAGGTTAAATTATTAAAACATAGGAATTTGATAAATACATGATTCATAAGATACATGAGAAGAAACATGTACATATTCCAGCACTATATTTTCATACATCCTGCAAATAGGAAAATATGAAAGAAATTCAATTCACTTCAAACCTTGAGGTGTTTGAGAATTTCAATAAGTTAATACCAGGCATGCCATATATATATAGGAAGGAAAGGGGAGAGAGGTACAAGGAACAATAAAATGTGGAAGGAAAAAAGTGTGCACGTCTCAATAGTCACAAATTGCAAAAAATGACATGTAGAAATAGTGTCCAAAGGTACCATAGGGGAAAAACTATGCCAACAACAAGCACCTAAGCAAGTAAGGAGAGTGTAGTCTACTCCCAGTGGAGAGTGTACTAACTTCCCACTTACTGGTCTACTCCAAATGTAGAAGGTACTAACTTCTCACTTACTAGATATACCATTGGAGGACCTTTACCACAGAGTTCAAGTGGTAAAGGTTCTCCAATGGTATATACATTAAGTGGGAAGTTAGTACCCAAGCCTTGCAAAGTGTGCCTATTGCAATTACTCATTGATCACCCAAAGCCTGATTGTGTTGCAAAGTGAACAATCTGTGGTACAAAGTGAATACACATTGTCTATAATAGGATGTGAGTACGGCCTGAGAGACAACCAATGCCTCTCCTCTCTACAAAGAACTCAATGTTGCATCCTTGAGAAGACAATCAAAATGGTGAGATAGGCACCCCAAAATCTCAATTGCTAGAGGGACAAAGGTATCCAAGGATAGTTGGGGTGCCTAGTGATCCTCCTTGCTCCTAGAGGCAATTGTCTTTACTACTCCCACATGTACATCTACCACTACCACATCATACAAGGCGGGATGACCATCCATGAAAGTAATAATTCCACTCACATCTGGCAGATGGGTGGTCTTGGTAGATACAATAATTTCTTGATTTGAACATGGGCCCTTGTACCTCATAAGATCTAAGCAATTTGTACCACAAAATGCAACATGGACTCTAGTGAACTACCCTCTTATCAAACATTGGAAAAATTGCATTCCTTGCATGTCATATGGAGAACCACATGTGCATTGGTTTGGAAGCACTATGAGACCTAGATATGGAAGACCCAACCTCAATTGTAATGATGTGGTAAATTCTCAAAAGTAAAGCAAAAGTTGTTAATTGTTGAAGCTTGGAGCCAGACTTCAAATCCTTTTCTCCATAAGATAGGATCCTAGCATTACCAAGTAGAGGCACATCAATATGGATGCTAGTAAGTGTGTAAGTGTGCATATGTTCATTCAGATTTGCTTGAAGCTTCCTAGGTCTAGGGATACAAAATCAATAAACTTGGAGAGTGAAGTTCATGTAAGGTCTAGTAATAAGTCTCAAGCCAATTGAAAATAAACTTAGAAGTCATAAGTGCTTGAATCCACTATCATGCTACGTCCCAAAAAAAAAGGATAGCCATCATGTAAGAACTTGAATGCTAAACAAGGGACCATCATGCTCCAATATATGTTCTTGGTGTTGTGGCATCTTTCCTTATGAGGTTGCATATACCCATGATTATAGGAAGAGCTATCTACACCCTACATCACCATCTTATAACTAGGGAAGCATGCATAACAATAAGAGAGTCTTGAAAGTATGGTGGATAGTATATTCAAACATCTACAAATGTGGCAATAGTGTCTCTAAAGACAAGAAAGACCATGCCAAATATGAGGCCCTAGGGAAGTAGCAGCAAGTAAGAATAGAATAAGCCACCTAGGTATTCCCCAATTGGAAGAGGAGGTGAGCATGAGCTATGGCATGTACTTAGGTGTACAATATGAACATACAACAAAAGTCTTCCTATCCCAAAGGAGAGCACAAAAATCTCAAACCACCTACATTGAACTAGAATCCTAATGGGAAGTCAAAGGGAGTGAGACCATGCATGGGCTCTAAACCTTGTATTTATGAGTCTGGACCCATACACCCAAGGTCTTTAGCTAAGCATGAAAGCACAAAGTGATTATAGTACATCCTACAGATGGGCACATAATTTGAGATTCATCCAAGATGGATGAGAAAAGACAAGATAAAAAAGCTACTATATTTTGTTGTATAGTCTTGTCATGCACTATGGCAAAGAGATGCCCCTCCAAGAGATATCCCTATTAGGTACCCTTAATTGATGTCAATTGTGAGAACACTCCTATGGTAGTATGATTGATAGTATGATAGTCTGATCTCACAACGTTTGCAACACTTAAGTGAGTTTCTAAGATACTGAATTGAGGATCTTGGTAGCCACAATTTTATAAGTAGCTACTCATGGGTTACATGGTGGTGTGTATCTACTACATTAGGGTTTTTGATTCCACCATAAGGGATTTTTTTTGTATCATTATACTACCATTTGCATTATTGGATGTGCTATTAAACCTAGACTTCCAAGCCACTCTAGGATGTACACTTTGAAGTGCACCTTCAAAGAGCTCACTTCTTTTATGTCAATCTCCTAGCTATCATGGACAAAGGCTGGCAAGTAGAACCTAGATTCTCTTAGCTAGCATGGATGTGGCTTGATATTGTAATCAATGCTATTTTGTAGGGAGTATAAAGTCTTGAGATTTGATCATCAAATTATGTAGAAGAAGTGCGTCAGGAAATCAAAAGCATGAGCTAATGGCATTGGTGGTGTGTCCATGCCTAGTTTGATTGATAGTACCTTTGATTATTTTTACTTGATTCCAATTTTAGTTGAGTGGGTTGTGCATAGAAGCACTGTTTAGTTTACTATATATCTAATAGATAAGTTGATAGTTGAGTTGATTATATGTAGAAGCAATACTTAAATTTTTCAAATTTAAGGTCAATTTGAGGTTGTGGGGGTCAAATCTCATGGATGGAGGAGGTCTAAAGAGTAGTTAGATCAAATTGGTGATTGGGGCTTGCAAATTTAGACTATGACCAAAATTGGAGCTAGATTTGAGAACCCATCTTCTTGAATCAAGGATTTGAGTTCACTACCTACCAAATTGGAGAAATTGGCCACATTTTGGTGAAGGAGTTTGATTGGCCAAATTTAGAGTCACTTGCCTTATTTAATTCTTGAGTTAGAGTCTGATTTGGCAAAGATTGACCAGATTCTGAGGTCTATTAGATTGATCAAGGTCGACCAAATTCGGAGAGGGTTTGTATTGGTAAAAAGGATTGCCTCACTTGGCTAAATTTGATTGTTTAGAGGATTCAATGCATGTGGCTATGGGCTAGAAAGACTATGATGTTTAGAGGCTTTGAGGCATAAGCTTGTGAGCTAAAGAGGCAACAAAGGTCTAGAAGGTTAGCTTGTTGGCATGAGACTAGGAAATTTAGTGAATTTAATGGTAATAGTTGGTCAAAATAAACACAACCATCAATTATTATGTATTTTAAGGTTTAATTCCTAGACCTTTGGTTCCTAGATTAGTTCCTTAGCCAATTTGTTTACTCATACTTGTTGTCTTAGATACTAATGGACTCATATCTATTTTTATATAACTTTGCCTAGGAGAGTATATTTGATTCCACCCTTGGTGATCATGGTAGTGTAAAATTAGAAAGACATTTCCATTATATCAAAATACCAAATGGTGGTAGAGATGAGAATGAGTCCAATTGGATTTGTGAGATGAAGGATTTCAATTTGGATTTCTTGTGATTGGACACCTTCTATTCTATACTTCTTTTTTGTGTGTCATGTTTGTTTGAGGTGCCTTGATATTTGGAGCATTGGTGCTCTTGTGTGTTCTAGGTAGTGAGATTGGAATGATGACCAATCAGACTACTCATGTTTCTCTTTGATGAGATAGGAAGTGATGACCTACTAACTATGAGAGTTTTATTGTGAGTGTAGGTTACATGTTGCACTTTCCTTTAGTATGTTGCCATGATTAGATGTACTTAGGCGGCATTAGTTGGTAGTGTTTGGCTGTTGGAAGTACTTGGTCATTACACTTTTGGTATTTTGGATTCATTGTCAAGATAGAGTTTTTTGTAGTATGCAATGGGTGTGCATAGATTGGTAAGTGGTATCTTAGGTTCTACTAAGTGAAGGAGATTGATTTTAGTGCCAAGTTTGACACAAGAACTGACAAAGTTGAGAGTTCATATTGTATACATTCACATTGTTGTTATAGAACATGGAAAAGATTTATAGAGCTTCTAAAGATCCTAAGTGCTACTTTGGTATAATGGGTACCATTTAGTTGGATGATTTCATCTAAAAGTTTTATGGTTAATGTGATCTATAATAAATAGATAAATATTTATACTCTTCATGGCATAGGAAGGCTTGCTCTAACACTTGAAGGGTTTTCTTGTGGATGATTACCATGAGTTCAAGCAAACACATATAGAGAAGATTGAATTGTAGAGATATAACTAGTATTTGAGCTACATCTCTATCACTTTAGGCTCTAGTTTTTAGTGGTGAATATGCAATACCCACAACTTCTGATTTTAGTAGTAATGATGTATCCAATGGTGGAGGCATAGTTGGACATGGTGCTACTACAAGTGGTGGTATAGTTATAGTACGTGGTGGAGTGTTGAGATTTAATCCCATGTGGATTTCTTCTAATGCTTGAGGCAAAACTACTAGGGAATGTGGAATGACAACTTGAAGAGCTTACAAGAGTTCCAATAGAGGGCTTGAGAGAGCCTATACAAGGCATGCACTTGCATGCCACAATTGATCAGTTTCACTTGAGTTATTGAGACACAAATTACATGATTCTAGTATGGGATATTAGACAAGGAGTTGCAATGAAGTGTGCATGATGCTACATTATTATAAGCTATCTCACCAACTTTGGGCGTGGTATTTGATTTGGCAAAGTATATTGAGTTCAACATGGTCGAGGAGAGAGTGGTGATCTTTGGATTTGGTAAGGAGACCTCATCCACAACAATTACCTCTTACTTCTAGTATGCAAATAAGTGCACTACATTGTGTTGACTTTTGAGGGTATAGTGGTATAGTAGCACCAATTTTAATACTCCAAGGACAAGAGAAGAGAGAAAGCACAGATTTCACATTCAATCCTTCGATGCCCAAAAGGAGTAGGTGCTACTCTTATTATATAGACAAAGAGGATCTCTTCCAAGGAAGCTCTACCATAGGACTAGACACATAGATAGGTGACATGTCAACAAGCTCCACCCTTGGATTACTTACTTGGATGGGTGACATATTGGTCCTGATCCTCTCCAAACAAGCTTTGACCAAAGGGAATCTTTTAGGGAATCTTCTCATAGGAATCTTAGAATCATGTGGGTGAGGTACCATTGAAAAGCTCTTGATGAGACAAACCAAGGAGGAGGGAAGGCCAACCTTTCATCCAATGGAAAGTGGGGTGGGGGAGGAATTTGCACATTTTTGAGGCCTAATTCATCCGTTTAGGCCTCCAAAATTGCCTTCAAAGATTTTAGGCATATTTTGGTTCCTACTCTATTAGTAGAAGTCTCCTTTTGGTGAAACCTCTTTCTGATCTATTTCTTCCATCATGTGTAACATCCTTTGAGATGTTACCAAACCAATTCTCACCTTTAAATCATATGTCTAGCTATTGGTTCTAAGGTTTTCAAGTTTATTTTGGTTTTTGCTCTATTAGCAGAAGTACTCTTTTGGTGATACTTCTATCTGATCTATTTTTTCCATTATGTATAACATCATTCTAGATGTTACCAAACCAAATTTCACATCTAGATCATATGGCTAGCTCTTGGTATTACACCGATCTTATGGAGCGAGTGGAGAGCCTAATGCACCTAAACCCTTACCCTCATTCTTTGGTCAATAGTAGCCTAGTGAGTGGTGGTGTTGCTTGTTGGACTTGTGGTAGACCTCATCACAGGAGGGAGTGTACCTAAGGTAGTGGGCTTGATACCTCTAGAGCACCTCAACTAGCCCAAAGGTAGTTTGACAACTGCCATAGTTATATGACACTAGTGACTGATGCTTTGACTTACACTCAAAGGTATAGCATGGTAGGAGGTAGAAGAACCACATGTCATGGACAATGAGGTGGTAAAGATAGTAAAGACCAAGGAGATAAATAGGAGAATAGAAGATCAGACTAGAAAATCATGTTGAAACTTACAAGTGAATGAAACTACAAAATGCCTACCTTGAGCTTAGGCTTTTGGTATTTATAAGCAACCTAGGAACAAGGATCCTAAGAAGCTTCCAACAAAGTTTTTTTCTAGAAGATGCATTACTTGGAGTGCAACCTGAGCTAGCCGTTTACTTGGCCTGCAAACTAAGCAAGCCATTTACTTGGTATGCAAGCTAAGCAAGCCAAGCAAGCCATTTACTTAATATACAATTTACTCCACCTTTGGAAAGTTTTAAACACTTCTCACCAAGTAGCTTCTTGGATGCTACTTGAACATTCTTAAATTTTCCTAGCTATTTGCTAATTTTGTGACCTAATAGCTATATACAACTTCTATTAACTCCATATTATCACATATTCTCCTACCACTAATTAGTGGTATCTTTGTCACCATAGAATTTTTTAAGTCTCATATAGCCAACCGCTTGTGCATTGTGGAGTTAAGAAAGAGGCTCACGATGTAGTATCATCAAGAGGATACCTTTTCCAAAGGATCTTATATTCAGTGTGTCATTAGTGGTCACGTTGGATGGCATCCAAGTATACGGTTAATTTTTTATTCTTCATGATTATCAATGGGGATTTGAAGAAGAGGAAGTTGGATGCATGTACTAAAGGAAGATGAATTGGAAACAAAGAGTAAACTTGGAAACATGGAAGACAAGATGGATTTTCATGTGACTAGGAAGAGCAAGTTTGTGAGCAACATGAGAAATGATCTAAATAATATCAAAGCGACCTGCCTAATTGAGAGCAAGTTTAAAAACTTAGGTGTCAAGAGGGAGAGGAAGATCACTAAAGAAAAACATGACCATATCACTGATTTGAAAAGTGAAATCACAATAATGATTATCAACATATTGCTTTTGCCAATTTTGAACAACAAGAAGATAGAAGTATGAGGGACATGAGATGGCAATTGAGCAAGAAGAGAATCTAGAAAGAATGACTAAATCTTGCCCATAATTAAAGAGAATTTTGTACTTGCCTAGTTGGAATTATTTTAAGCAAACTTAGAAACTATAAGATAAGTATTCCAACTAATGTGATCAACATTGACAAAGCCATGTAGCATATCCTCCATAGTGCAATTTTTACATCCTATTTTCAAATCAGTTTGAGGATGATAGGCTATAGATAAGCTTGGCGCCAACAATTTTGAAAATTGCTTGCCAAAATTTACTAGTGAATCAAAGATCACAATCAAAGATGAGAACCCTTGGCATTCCAAGGTGTTTGAAGTAGATCTAGGCCAATAGTGGACCATCTGCAATATCAGCAATATGTGCGAGGTGAATCTTCTTGCTAAGCTTATTGATAAACATCACAATTGTTGTTGTATGGCCTTGATTTGTCTTTGGTAAGGATGTGATAAGGTGTAGACTTACATGTTCTCATTGGGCGGATGGAATAGGAAGTGGTTGCAATAGTCCGCTTGGTTTTTGATTATTAACTTTGTTTTATTGGTAGCTCTCTTGAACCTTTTGTACTATGTTTGGCCACCACCATTTATGTTATGGTGTAATTAAGGTCTTGTCCACACCCATGTGACCAATGATTTGTGCATGCATCTCTTGAAGTCATACTAGGCATAAATCTCCCATAGTTGAAATGTAGATTGTTTATCATGCAAAATAGAAGGCTGTCTTTTACTAACAAAGTATTGTACTCCTTGTCATGTGTTGCAATACAACTTTGCATCATATAAAAGAAGGGTTCTATTGTAAATCACTCTTGAACTCTATATGTACTTTAGAGTCTATTGACACTATGGTATTTGCTACTATTATTGGAGATTCAAGAAGAATTTTCAATTCAAGTCGTTGTAACAAGGCATTAGAAACATCATGGAACTTCCAAGTTTGTACTCAAACTTGATTTCAAATAATTGTAGTTGTTTTGTAATATCCATTAGTGCTTGTATGCTACATGGGAATATTTTGTTTGATATTGCACGTAGTTGAAGTGTATTATTCATATAAACTTGAACCAAGCTTCTATATTAGTGATAATTTTGATTGAGTTAGCCATAGCCAAGATAGAGGAAATAGAAAAAGTGAGTATCATTATATTATATTCTAGTCTTTTGATTTTATATTATTCTTTGGTATTTGGTTTTGAGTAAATAGCTCAGAGCTTTTGGACCCACAAGCCTTTTTGTGTGGATTTTTGTATAGTCTAAGCATAACCCATGTGAAAGAACCCTTGACTTAGTTATTAGTTCAAGATGAGATCATATGCTTTATTCCCATGAGTTTGGATATTCTATTGGCTTTTTTAATTTTATATGATTTTTTAACCTAAAAATTTGAGTTACTCTAGTAATCATTAACTTTGGTGTGTACATATTTCACAAGTATATGAACTAGGAGTGAGGGAGTACTTATCATCCTTTCATTTATAATAATCTCTCTATTAGTAAGTTCTCTTGCAAGAAACATCTTGAGTCTTGGTACTACTTTGGATTTTTAGCCTTGGAGGAGTATGATGTAGTTTGGCATTTTGCCTTCTTAGTTCATGATATGTCATTTCAATAGCCCTAAGAGGTTCATCTTGAGTGAGATGAACCGGCTCTTAATTTGTCGTATCATTGATACCAACTCTTCATGTGCTCCACATGTAAGATCTACAACAAGAGTTTGTAATTGTTTAATTTTCATTTTTTTCCTTAAGAGGTAATGTCTCCATACCTTTGTTGCATAGATCATTGCTAACTGTTCTTGATCTATAATAAAATAATTCCTTTTTGTTGTACTTAGTCAATGAGATACAAAAGCAATGAGATGTAATCCATCTAAAAATTCTTGTTGCAACATAAGTCCAATAGAAAAGTTTAAAATATCAAAATCAATCACACTAGTTGAGGATCATATGGTTGGATGATAGGTAATGAAGACATCATATGCTTAAGTTTTTTGAATACTTATTTTTGCTTGGTGGTCCAATCAAAACTTGTTGTCTATCCAAAGAGATTTGTCAACAATGTGGCCACATGAGCATAATAGTGGATGAACCATTAGTAGAAGCTTGAAAATATTTTGAATCCCCCAACTTTTATGCTATCCTTAAGAGTAGGCCAATATGTAATAGCTTTCATTTTCTTCTCTTCCATTTTGATCTTCTCTATTGAAATCTTATGACCCAAGAAGGTAACTTCATTTTGCCAAAATGTACACTTGGATTTCTTGTAATAAAACTTCCATTGTCATAGTCATATCAAGCCTTCTTAAATGTGGTTCTTGTGTTTTACCTTTATCTTATTGTAAGTCAAAAGGTCATCTAATAATACTACCACATATTGATCCAATAGCCCATCTAACACCTAATTCATTCAAGTTCTTAAGATTATCAAGGTGTTGATGATACCAAAAGGTAAAATCTCAATTCAAAATACCCATACCTTGTTTGAAAGGCAATCTTTTGCACATCTTCTCTATCATTTAGAATCTACCAATAGCAATTTCATAGGAAAACCTTCAATTCTATTAGAATAAATCAGATTCCTAATAAGGGGCTTGATATCTCCTGTTTGGACTCTTTGTTTCCCAAATTCTCACTCTCCAAGAACTTCATTTAGGCAATGGATTGAGATTATACAGTCCTAGTTAGACATTTGGCAATGTAATATCCAATTTGGTGATAATGGAATCAACCACCATTTTATCATAATTTTTCTTTATCTCTATAGTGCCAAAATGATCTCCATTGGATAACATCAATCTCCATTAGTGCCAACTTGTCCACCGGTGTGTGATGTGTTTGTAGGCTTTGTGAAGGTTTAGGTTGAGACCAAGTTGTGACAACAAAGGAATCAAAGTGCTTGGCCACCTACATGGCTTCTTCCAAATGTTTTGGCTTATGTATAATTACTTCCAATTTGGTGCATGATTTCCAGCCTCTCATAAACTGATTGAAAATTTTACCTTCTAGTATCTCTAGAATTTACATTATTATGTTATGGAATTGAGAAATGTAGCTCCTTATAGAACCTTTCTACTTTAGTTTTGCCAATATATCTTATGTGGCTTGTGCAACATTCATTATTTGGAACCTTCGAATTATTTCAAACTTGAATTCTTCCCCTGTCAAGATTTGAGTAATAAATCATCCTTGAGCTTGCTCTACACAAAATTTCCACCATAGTTTGCCACTCCATCTAATTGGTTTGAAGCCAAAAGAATTGGTACATCTTAAATAATTGTAGCTTCAAAATAATATAAGCATTCAGACACAAAATTATATATTGCAACCAATACATTCCTACCTTTAAATACCTTGAACTTTGGAAATTGAACTTGATTTTCTCCCTTTTGAAATGTTGCTCTCTCTACTTGCTTGTGTTGTTGATTATCATCATCTCTCTCTTTTAACAATCAAGAAAGATGCTCAATCTATTGCTACATAGTAATGATAACTTTGAGCTTTGCAACCATGATTACTACTCTTCCAAGCTTCCTATGTGCAATTATCTAACTTAACATATAGATATTATTGAGTGGGTAAAATTATTGGAGTCTTTAGTTCATGACTCTTTGATAGGCTTTGTAGATCTGGTCTAGGGGGTTGCACCTCCAACGGGGGTTGTGTTGTTAGGTCAACAAGTGGGGGTCATGGAGATAGTATCTCTTATAGGATCTTTGGGAGCAACATCCCAAAAGAAAGAAAAATATTTGCAAGAGTTCATATGAGCATGGTGGCACACTTTATAATGTGTGTGACAAAGTACCCTTATGAAATCAATAAGTACTTTTGGGGCTAATATCAATCTATACTTCTGGGGCTAATATCAATGTAAAGGCCAAGTAGAGAAATAGAGAATGAAGGCCAAAGTGGAAAATTACATTAGAACTCTCAATTGACAGAAACTATGAATGCCTAGCTTGAGCTTGGGTTTTGCTATTTATTGGCAACTTGGGTACAAGGCTCCAAGAAGTTTACTTGTAAATGCTACCTTACTTGGAATGCAAACTAAGTTAATCATTTACCTGGAATGCAAGCTAAACTAACCATTTATTTGGCATACAAGCTAAGCTACCATCAATGTGGTATACTAGTCACTCAATCTTTGGAAGTTACTAGAAGCTTTTTAGATGCTTCTAGAACATTCTTCAAGTTTTCTTACTATTTGTTAATTCTACAACTTGTTAGGTATAATAGCTTCAACTAGTTCTATATTATTATAGAGATGGTGGTAGAAGACCTGTACTTGGTAGGGACATAGTACTTTCCTT
The DNA here is from genome assembly GCA_948567375.1 of Lunularia cruciata. Taxonomy (NCBI): domain Eukaryota; kingdom Viridiplantae; phylum Streptophyta; class Marchantiopsida; order Lunulariales; family Lunulariaceae; genus Lunularia; species Lunularia cruciata. Next base: position 21,861,444 of record OX419755.1, on the reverse strand, counting down.
GCTTTTGATATAGCTATGGTTACATAGATTGAGCAGTTGAAGCAAAGATTAGCTAGCATGGTTATAGCTCACACTAAATTAGATTCAAGTGTTGAGTGTTCCACTTCTTATGTTGGTGATATAGATTTCCTTGAATTTTGTAATGTCTAGAGGACAAGAGAACCCCAAGAGAAACATAAGAGAAAAAACACCAAACAAATCAAAGGCTTCATTTCTCAATATTATGATGCACTAAAGGAGCACTTTGTCTTTATTATATAATAAAGAGATCCACTCAAAGAGAGCTCCAACCTTGGATCAGATACATGGATTGGTGACATGTCAGCAAGCTCCACCCTTAGATTAGTTGTATAGATTGGTGACATGGTGATCGTTGTCCTATTTGGTTGGTCAAAAGTTTAACTAGAGTGAATCTTTAGAGAATCTTCTTGTAGGAAGCTCAAAATAGCAAGGGTGAGGTATCACTAGAAAGCTCTCAACAAGATGAATAGAGGGGGAAGAAAGCAATGTCTTTACTTCTGAAGGGGAAAGAAATTAGTATTTTCAAGGCCTAATTCATCCATTTAGGCTTCCAAAATTGGCTCTAAAGTTTTCAAGGTGTTTTTCTACCTCTAATCTATTAGTAGAAGTATTGTTTTGGTGGCACCTCTATCTAATCTACTTTGACCATCATATATAATATCCCTCAAGATATTACTAAGCCAATTTCCACCTTTAGATATTATATTTAGCTACCGGTATTACAACTTCATGATAAGATTAACATAGGTAGATGTGTACATTGTACTAACGGGGAATGCATTAAGGTTCTTGAGTCAAGAGAAGCATTAGTACAATTAGACCCACTAAGAGGGGAGGCTGGTAGATAGGTCAAACTTCTTGAGTCATTCATACTTTTTAAGGCACTACAAATGACATCCATGACTCCTAGATGTCTTAGTGAAAGTGTAGCAGGTAGTAATAGAGTGTAGGATGGACTAGATTCTAGTCAACCACTTACTTCTACCAATAATTTGTCTACCATGATGTTGGGAGTGACTCAATTGATTATGTGCTCCCCTTTGTTCTCAACCAATCATATGTTTACATTAGGAGTTGACCCAAGTCCATTGTTTTGGTTGGCTACCTTCCTTTATGAGAGTGAGGATGCTGTGAATACTACTTCTAGTGTGGAGATTGCTTATGGTAGAGCCAGCTTGGTTGAGGAGCATTGGATCCATTCAACTACCAAAGGCTAGTGATAAGCAACGTTATCTAAATTGGAGGCATTACTTGTTTGACCTGATTTTGAGTGAGCTAGGTTTTACCCGTAATGTTGTCATATTGGATGACCAAAGTAATATTTTCAGTTTGGATGAAGCTTCAAGGAATTTTTATACACTATCAAAGGTCTTATTAGACTCTAGTGCTTAGCCAATATGTCAAGGAAGCCTATGCTTCTTGGTCTTAGGTTACTAAAGGCCAATGTTGAGAGGTGTACATTTTATATATAAACATCTCAAAGGGTGGTTCTATACAATACATTACATAAAAGGATTTCATTGTCCAAATTTAACCTAATCATCCAATTGATAGTTTTGTGATGTGAGCTCATGCCATTGCAACAATAGCCAAGTTGTATAATATGTTAGTTGATAGTACAATGTACTCTTGTGTGTTTCATAATTTACTATTGGGAAGAGATAGCTTCATGTAGGTCAGATTGATAGTCAAATGAGAGATGATATATTACCTACCTATATTTTTAGTAGTGGTAGTCTTGGCTCACTAAAAGCAAGGAATATGACATGCATATCAGCATTCAAAGGTTCAATTACTTGGCCTAGTTAGCTACTTGAGGAGAACATCCATGGAAAAGATACTCTAGTACCAAAGTAGATCACTTGGATTTGGAATATGAGTGGAGTTGTTTTGTCTACCTCAAATATACCATTATGGAGTTTTAATAAAGAATTACAACATCATACAAATAGGTTGGTGTAACAAGCTTGGAATGGAACCTTTGTACCACCAATAAGCCAATTTGATGGTGATCTTTTGGAGTTTATTCACTTGTCACCTTTGGAGACCATGCATATTGCTTGGTAATATTTGATAGAGAGAGTATGTCTATTGGATTTGTTTGGTGGGATAAGCATTGACTAGTTGCAATATTGTAGGCAACCATACAAGTTTAGAGGTACTTGTATGTAGAGAGCAATAAGACTTCCAAACTACTCTTTGTATATTATATGACATACTTGGCCTACCAAGATCTTGAGTTATTACCAATGTCAACAATTATGGGTCACAAAAGGCCTCTATCATCAAACATTTCCTTGTTGGAAGCATGGGATCTAGAGATATATGCTACTATTTACTTGGTGATTTTTGGATGGCTATGTTAGGGATATACCCATATTGGCCAAGGATAAGGTCTGCAAGATCTCTATTCTTGTATATTTTGGAAGATATTACATTTTAGAGAATGTCTCTTTGATGGATGATAGAAAGTACATAATCTAAATAGCAAAGAAGAATTTTATAGAACCCTAGATTAGATCCTCTAAAAAGTTATAAAAATTGCAGTATCTCTTATAGAGTCATGGACTTTAACAATTGATAATCTATTAAATCTTTAATTTTATACCAATAAAATAAGATATATGGTAAAACAAACAATGTACAAGCAAGGTCACACCCTTCATTACATGCTTGGACACAAGCTTGTAAAGCAACACGTTTAGCAACTACACCAAGTGAATTACTCCATGGAACTTTAGAAGTAGTTTGACATACAATTATTTTTGGTGGGGGTTTCCAAGGAATACAAATAACCTCTAGCTTTTTTCAACTTTGGTGATGGAGTGGGTAACTACTAAAAGCATCAAAGTAGGAAGCCCACCTCAAGATGAGTGCTCTTGTATTCTTCTTCTCTTGAAGCAATGGCTAGATCACCTCCTTTTTAAGGAGACCTAACACTACAAAAAGCCATGAACAAGCCTCACTATTTCCATCCCGTAGGAACTACAAGATCTTAGCACTCAATGTTTTCTATTTCATTTTCAAAAAGCCATCTTGTTTAATAAAACTTAGACACTTGAATACGCTATATTTATTAGTCTAGAAGCTCCTTCTTAAGAACACATCAGGTCCAATCTTGGATTGGTGTGACAACTCGACAAATATCACTTTTGCGGTAATCAAGTAAGTAAAGTTTATTCTTGTAGAGATACAATTCAGAATTGGTCAAATAGAAAGTCAAACAGTAACAATCTCAGTTCTTCTTGGTTGCATCTTTAATCTCTCAAGTAGAAACCACACCAGAAGAGAGTAACAAGCATTGACTCGCAGCCTCGTCATAACAATTTTTCATACATAATCACAACTCCATAAAATCTTTCCAAACAATCTTGATTGTGATGAATATGCTCTCTTGAAAACTGCACTTCACTGCAAAACAACTTCACCTCAAAATTGTGTTCTACCCTTCCACTGAAAGCACAACTTCCTCAATCTAAAATTTTTCACATCAACACTATGCTGCACTCACAAATGTAGAATACTACCAACACTACCATTCCTCTCAGATCTACCAAGGCATTGCTCCGATTGCAATTCACTCAAGATCAAACACACAGAATGAAGATCAAGGCTATAGAATCCAACATCCAACAAACATACTAACTTGCACATCAAAATTCTCCAAACACTCATAATTACAAACACAAAATTGATACCCAGAATTAAGCTCAAGCAATGAGCACTACTTCACATCACTTTGTTTTATCTATTCTCAGAATTTTGAGCATTGAACAACATATGACTGTGAATGCCAACTTTAAATAGGCAAAGCAATCAAGAGTTACTAACAACTATACCATTGTACAACAACTATTCCTACCTACAGATCCAAAATGACAATGCACCTCTTCATATCTACCTCCTCATATCTCAAAACTGTAACTACTCCAATCCAATTTCTACTTCTTCCTCGGCTTCCCTTCCCAAAGTAACTTCACACATTACTCTTTCCTCAGGTTTCACAACTACTAATTCTTCTACCAATTCTGACACTTTTTCTTCCTGATCTGCAATTCCCATCATAGGTACTCTTTCTAATTCTCTATCTCCTAATCCACTCTTCTCTAATATCTCCAATGATAACTCCAAAATTATTTGTACTCCTATGTCATCTACTTTGGGTTTCACTACAATTAATTTCTTTGCTAATTCTATTATATTCCCATCAAGAATTGTAATTAAAGGCATGGATACACTATTTATGCCTTCAGTTTGTAACCCACTTTCCCCTAATCACCCATGTAACTGACACAAAGATAGTTATTGTCTGGGCCTGCACTTTGGGTTCATCTACTACTACTATTTCTTTTCTAATTCTATCATATCTTCAATCAAAACTAAAATTGAAGTCATGGGTATTCTAAATATCTTCTTTCCCTGCTCTAACTTCCTCTGATGACTCCGCAAGACTCCCAAAGTCACCTTCATTGCGCTCCAAGATCTGAATACCTCGGATCTAGTCACCTTCATCCTAAGGCAAAGTATCTTGACCAGAAATTGTAGAGACCAAAACTATTGTGAATCCAAAAACACTCAACTACTCTATATATCTACTTCCAAACCTTCAAATGCTTATAACTTCTGCTACAAACCTCCAAACTCTATGATTTTAGTTGCAATGGAAAGCCCTAAACGAGATGCTTCCAACAAAATATAAAATGCTTGATTTGAACATGTCATCACCGAGCTATAGCCCCTGTAGTAATCATGACTTGTAATCCCATTCCGATGCAAAGTAACCCTCCTTCGGCGTCTGACCTCCTTCTTCCTCTTCCTCTGACATGAAGTAAGTTTCTTTGGGTCTGATCCAATCCAAATCCTTCTTCCTCTTACATGAAGTCAACTTCCTTTGGCCTGATCAAAACACAAGTTTCCTCTCATTTCTTCTCCATTTGGTTTCAATTTGGTTTCAACAAGGCACTTCTTCAATAGTCATCTAAAATGAAAAATGTGGGTACCACAATTGGTCTACCATGTTGTCGGATATGGAAAGAGTGGGATTATGGGCTCATCCTCTTTGTCTTTGGTGGAAAAACCTATTATCTAAAGAGATGCTTCAAAAGGCCTATGATTGTATCCAACTACCATCACCCCTTATTGTTGATGATACTTTGGATATTGGGCGATAATCTTAGATGGTAAGGGTGGCTAATAGGTCACATATGGCAATGGTGAACCTTGTAGTGTAACTTAGAGTTACTTTACCTACACTCATGAATTTCCTAACTTCTTGTGCTTATTGATAGAGAGGACTTGGACTTATTTGGGCCTCATAGTTATAGAAGTTGGTGGAATCCAATACCAATGACAAAGGGATTGATCAATGGGTTTTTGTATTGGTATCACCGCCATGTCAATAATGTTAGAGGCCTCCAAGCATTGAGTGTTAGGTCAGGCTATGGACTTGAACTATTTGACCTAGATGATGAACCTTGGATTCATTGAGCAACATATTATCTACTTGATAAACATCGATGCTTGGAAAATTGTGAATTGTATGCTTATCAAGACAATAAAGGTACATGTTGGAGGCAATGGACCAAATGAGCATATTATTTCTTGGAACACAAACAATGACTACAAGTGAAAGAGTTCATACCTAAACTTAAACCCTAAGTGGTCTACTTGGGGTACATTCATGTGAGCATGGTCTACTTGGGATACACTCTTGGTATACTTGGGATGCAACTAGTGGATGTATAGAGTGTACAACTAAAGAAAAAGGAGTTTTTTTCTTCTAGTGTGGATTTTAATAATTGGGTGCATGATAGTATTGCTCCAAATTTACCGACGTGTCATTGTGTCTTCCACCTTTATAGCAATTATAATATAAAGGATACTTGAAAACCAAACCTTGGACCCAAGCATATAAGAGGAGAAAGATGGAGAGTTTTTAGATTCTTGAGGTGCTACACAAGTTGTTTTACCTTCAATATGAAGGATTTAAGTGTTCTGAAAGGACTTGGTATTTGAATTGAGTTGACTAGTGATACACCAATCTTTTGATATCTTTATAGATATAGTGATATGGAGAGAACCTTGATTCAAAGTGGGAGTTGATAACTTTTTATGGTTGGTGTGGTTTGTGATCAAGTTAGAGCATCATTAAATGCGGTTATGCCACAATTACACTTAGCATTTTGGTGCACCAATTGAGGTCTTAACTGATCAAGGTACACAATTCTTGGCAAGTCTTGTATGACAAAACCTTGATTGATCACCATAATATTTCTTGAGATCACCTTAAAGGAGATGGTTAAGCAAAAGAATTTGTTCAAAAAGTGAAGAGAGGATTGCATAAGTATGGTTTGAAGAGAGGCAATTGGAAGCAATTAGAGATCCTAATCTTCCTTATTGCCTCTCTTTGGAAGATTAGGATCTCCAATTACCTTGGTTGGCTATAGGCTATTAATTCAACTAGCAACCCTCCAGAGTTCTCATGTTGGAAGGACATGATAGTGTTGTTTGGAAGAATCATGTACACAATTGTACTTCATGCCACCTTCCAAACATTAGTAGCATGATAGATCAAAGCTTGATAGTTGTACATGCAAGTTTGGAATGTTTGGTATGTGACTCTATTGGTGGAGCTACTATTATATTGGTGTGTGATAGTTATTCAAGATGATGGCATATGGTATGTTTGACTCCTCCCCATATGGTTCCTCAAGAGAAGTAACTATGTCCTTGATGTACTTAATACTATAGCTAGTTCACTCTTTTTTCTATATATAGTATAGACATACAACTAATGATATGGATCATTAACACACAGCCTCTTGATATTTGCACACCATAGAGCATTGTTATGTTCACCTTTGTAGAGACCCTTGACCTCCATACAAAAAACCTTTCAACAACTTGGAGAGAAAAATTGAAGAAGAAAATGTTTAAGTCACATTGAAAAACAAAGATTACCAATAAATGTACCTCATGGCCTTATTGGCTCCATGAAGAAGCATAAAAACAGGGATGGGAGGAGAAAGTAGAAAAAAGTGCAAAGGTTGAGGAAGATAAATGCACAATTAATTATCATAAATGGAGTCTTAGAAGATAAGCAGGTGAGAGTATTGATAGACCTAGAGTAATATAGAATTTGTGTCTTGCTCTGTTTCAATAAGGGTGGGGATGGAACTGGAAGGATGAGAATGAATAAGTAGAGTTACTTTATGGTTAAACAAAGAAGATTGAGTCATTACCTAAGAAGGTAGCACTCTTTATAGGAAAAAATCAAGAAGAAAATGAGTGGTGAGTGATACAATTAGCTCATTATGATGTGATCTTAAGCATATTGTGGATAGAGCACCACAACCCCATGGTTGATTGGAGAAAGAAAATAATGAGAACTAGCCAATAGAAGATCATTGGAGGTAGAGAAAGATCACAAAGGCAAGAATTACCTCTTTATATCATAGAGACAATAACTATTGGTAAGACAAATAGATGTTTTATGAGTCTAATAAGAGTTGTCCATAGTGCACAATTCAATAGATAAATTCTTGAGAATTTGAAAGATGTGGTCAATGACTTTCAAGATATCTTTCTTGATGATTTACCCTTAGGATCACCACCAAAAAGGAAAGTAGATCACAAAATGGAGCTACTTCCTAGGAAGACACCTCCTTGGGGCCTTACAAGAACTATCACCTCATGAGTTGGAGGAATGCAAGGCTCAAATTAAGGATTGGTTGTAGAAAGAACCATTCTACAACAAATCCTCACCAACCTAATGTATCATTATATAGGGCTCTTGTCTTATTTGTGAAGAAGAAGGATAGTATAATGAACATGTGCATTGATAACCAGGGCCTAAATCAACAAATGGTGAAGAATAAATACCCATTACCTCACATGATGACCTCTTTGATCAACTCACTAGGGCAAAACACTTCACCAAATTGGATCTAAGTAGTGGTTATAACCAAATCAAGATCATGGTGGAAGATGTCATGCCTATATACATTGCTACACAACATACATTGTTGATAATATCATATACTATAGAAGCACAACTCACACATAAGTCATACATGAACTCTAAAGTGGTACAATAATCAATTCTTTCTTTACTCAAATCATACTCAAATCAAGTATATACTTGATCTTTCACTCAACAATTTGCCAACAATTTGGCATTGACTATAATCAAGTCATATCTACTCTAGCTAAGAGGTTCCAAGTGATGCTTGGTGACCTCTATTTACCATAGCCAAGAAGTTGAAGGCTAAACATTTGAGAAGTGAGCTCTTTGGAGCTACATTTCAAAGGCATACCCCTTTGCTTGACCTAGGTCTCTGGCCCTAATGGCACCATTGACAACACATCTGATGGTGCAAGTGATGATGGGTCCCACCATATGATCAATAGCCCTACCATAAGACCAGACTGGCAACAAGTAGTTCATGAGTAACTAACAAAATACCTCTAATTACCAACACTACAAATCAATTGTCCAAGCAACTTACCTTTGCTACTACAAATATCGTGATATTTGTTATGCATATATACATTGCTACACAATATACATTGCTATCAACATCATATACTATAGAAGCATAACTCACACATAAGTCATACATGAACTCTAGAGTGCCACAATTGCCTCTTTAGTTAGAAATAAGGTCCCTTTAACTCTAGATAGCCATCTACTCTAAGTATATGCAATATCCTATGGTGAGCAAAGATCAAGAGGCCGGGTTCTATTGAACCCCATTGTTAGTTTTTTGTTGTTTTTATAGTTGTTTGCAACCTATACCGCATAAAGGATGAACTAGCTATAGGTCAAAGATATCTAGGACATAACCACCATCCTTGAAAAACCATTGTGAAGAGAGGAGTCAAACATAGCATATGCCATCCTCTCAAACAATTATCATACACCAACATAATAGCAACTCCACTAGAAGAACCGCATAATACATCACATGCCAAGCTTGGGTCCATAGTGCCATCAATGTTTAGGAGGTGGCATGGCACACAATTGCGCACATGATCCTTTCAAACAACACTATCATGTCCTTATAACACAAGGACTCCAAAAGGCAAAACCTCATGCATTGTCAAGATATTGCAGCTTATAGTAACATCAAGTGTCATTGGTGTTGTCTGATGTAGATAAACGCATTCACCTAGATGAAATCAACGGGTTGAAGGTTTATAACCTCCTCCTTGAATGGTAGCATAGTGTTAGGTATCCCTTTGTTGAGCAATTTCCAAATTCTCAAAAGCCCTTGGCATCACTTTCTAAAAAATCTCTACCCATTGAGAACATGTCCTCATCCATATATCTGGATTATCTAAGTCCAAAACTATAGTAGCATCTTTATGAATGGTTGCACATAAATTTAGATCTCATCCATAGAGTAGAAAGTAAGGAGGGAAGGATGCTAAGGAGGCTTGCAGGCCAAACCAATAGCCCATGACCAACCAAGGTTATTGGAGATCCTAATCTCCCAAGTATAGCCTCTTTGCAAACCATACTTATGCAATCCTCTCATCACCATCTGAACCACTCTTTCTACTAAGAAATCTACCTTAAGGTGATCTTGGAAGATAGTATGATGATCAATTAGGATCCTTGTCACACAAGATCTAGAACTCCACAAAGAACTCCTTGATGACTTGTGCACCAAAATGACTAAGAACCTGATCCAAGAACAAGTAACTTATCCCTTTATTGGACTTGTTAGAAAGTACCACCAACTCATTCCACTTAGAGAAGTGCTCCACTATAACCAAAACATACCAATGATGTCTCACAATCAATAGTAAAGATCCAACAAAGTCCAAACTCCAATAGTAAACAAATCCCATGATATGTACTTGGTGTAATTGTGGCATAGGAACATTAAATGATGCTCTAACTCAATCACAAACCACACATTTGGCAACAAAATACTGTACATTAGTTTGCATACCATGCTACCAATAATGATTCTAGAGTAAAATATATGTACATTTTACTCCAAAATGTCCTAGTTTTGCATTAGCAAGATGGACCAACTATGGTCTCTAAGATGGAAGTGGTACTACTCACACTCTACCATCCTCCCATACATGAAGAAGATGTCTGCCTTCCAATCTAAACTACCTAGCTTGCTAAAGAACATGGTCTCTTTCTTAGGCACCATTTGTACCATACACAACACCAATGTGAAGTTAATCCATCACTAAGACATCATCATGAATATCTTGCTAAACTAGACCAATATTTGCACCATCTAGATTTGTGATCTCAATAGCTCCTCTTGTATGCACTGAGAAAGGTACCACCAAAGCTCAAAAGATACCTCACATAGAAGGCACCTCAAAATATATACATAAAAAGATAGATGCATGCCTACTTGGCACCATTTCCTCATTTGTCTCACCATGCCAATGTGCTCTAGTCTGATCTAGCTAGTTGGGACATGGGTTTTCTACTCAGCCTATTTGCACCATGCTTCACCACTCTAGGTTTGTGAATAACCATGAAACCATACTCTTGTAAAATTAGGGCTCATTGTGCAAGCTTTCCTTGAAAGCTTATCAAACTAAAGTGATTGATTATCAATGATGAGAGTGAAGAGGTTACTAAATAGTAACATAAAAAATATGCTATTGCCTATACTACTACCAAGCACTCTCCTTTATGTGAATTATAATTCACCTCCGCTAAATTCTTGGAGAAACTAGCATAGGCCATCACAAACTCCTTCCTCTGATCGTTATTTTGGGTGAGCACTGCTCCAAGCTCCAAAGAACTCCAATTGGTGTGAACTTTGAATGGTTGTCCTCTAATTGGTCTCTTAAGAATATGGGTACATGTCAACCTCCTTAAGCTCTATAAAAGCTCTCTTACTCTTCTCCTCAACACCACTCCGGTGTAAGCTTGGTCAGCTTTATCAAGGCCTTGGCAATAACACTAAATCCTTTAACAATTTGCCAACCCAAGGAACGCTCACACTCTATTCACATCCATGAGCCAAGGAATACATGCAATAGCCTCTACCTTGGTCTGTTGAACACCAAGTCCTCCAAGGAAGATAGTGTGATCCAAATACTCAACCTACTTGTGGAAAAACCTACACTTCCTAGGATGTAATTTGAGTCCATGAGGTCTTAATCTCTCAAATGCCTTCAAAAAATATCTCTCATACTCCTCCATAGGATCTCATCCATGACTCTCTTAAACTTGGCAAGAGCATTCTTTGATCCAATTAATAAAAACCTCCACTAGTATAATTCATCCTTGTTTTAAGGACCAATAGCCCAAAATGCTATCTTGGACTTATCTTCCTCCTTGATAAAAAATTGATGATATCTTGCTCAAAGATCCAAAGTACTAAAGACTTTTGCATGCTCAATCGTGTCAAAGATCTCCTTGTGTCTAAGCATGGCATACCAATCAACCCTAGTCTATCAATTGATAGGATGGTAATCTCCACACATTTGCCTCTCTATGTAGTTTCCATGCATATCCTTCTTGGTTGGCATCATTGTAGCTGAAGCATACTCTCCATGTGAAATCTCTACCAAACTAGCCTCAAAAAGGTCTCTACTCCGGCTCTGAATCAATGCTCTCTTCATGTCACTATACTTATAGGGATGTTAAAAAACTAGTTTATCATTATAAAAGTTTAATCTGATTACCAAATCCTTTTAGAGCACCTAAATCCTTCATATTGAACACCAGACAACTCATGTAGCTCCTTAAGAACCTCCAAACTCTCCATCTTTCCACCTCTTATAAACTTGGGTCCAATATCTAGCTCCCAAGTATCCTCTATAACTCATGTAGGGGTGGAAGACATATTGTTTGGCTGCTACACAATTTGTTTGGGAGAAATTATGTCATGCCTCCAACCATAGTGTGGAAAACTCCCTCTACTCTAGTTGCAAGCTCCATACTTCCTCTTGTTGCATCCCAAGTAGACCAAAGATGGAACCCAAGTAGACCATGCACACTTGGATGGACCTCAAGTACACCACTCTCACTAGTAGCCACTAGTTGTGTCCCAAGAATATCCTACCTCCACTTGGTCCATTGCCTCCAACATATGCTTGGATTGACTTGATAAGTATAGAGCTTACAAGTGTTTGAGTGGTGATGCCTATCAAGCATATCCTACGCTGCTCTACCATGCAAAGGCTCACAATCCATGTCAAATAATTATGGTCTATAGCTTGACCTTACACTTGATGCCTAGATGCCCTTGACATTGTTGTAACAATGGTATTATTGGTATAAACACCCATTGCTCGCTCCTTCTCATTGGCGTTGAGCTCCACCAATTATTGTAATTGTGGGTCCTAAAAGAGTCCAAGACTTCCCTCCCAAAAAGCATGGGAGCCTTGGAAACTCATAAGTGTAGGTAAAGAGGCTCTAGGCTATCCAACAAGGTTCACCACTGCCATAAGTGACCTATTAGCCACTACCATCATCTAAAATTGGCACCCAACATCCAAAATATCAACAATAGTAAGGTAGTCTAGTTGTTGAATCTCATCATAAGCACATTGTAGAACTTCTCTAGGTAAGAGGTTTGTCTACCAAAGATGAAGATGATGAGCACGTGATCCCACTTTAGTTACATCTAGCAACACGGTCTTATCCAAGAATGGATCTAATGTGTACTTGCCATCACTCGGGTGTAAGAATCACCCATCAAAGGAATATTCCTAAAATCTAAGTTATAGAAATGCACTAATGAACTTAGAGATGTCATAGTACACATAACATTTTCCAAAACACACTAAAATAGGGTTCCTAAAGACCCTATTCTTGGCCAACATAGGTATATCTCTAACATGGCCATCCAAAAATCATCAAATGAATGGGATCTTGTCTCTCTAAATCTTGTGCCCCTAGCAAGGAAGAGTATCCTAATAGGGTCTTTTGGTAACTCCTAATTTTTGATATTGATAATAACTTAGGATACCTATAGGCCAAGTGTACCACATGATGTAGAGAGATTCACCTAGCAATCTCATTTCTCTCTACATACAAGTACCTCTATACTCATATATCTGCCTATAATATCATAGCTAGCCTAGTGCTAATTCCACCAAAAAACTCCAATTAACATACTCCCTCTATTGGATACTATTAAGCAATGAATGAGTTATCCAAAGGTGATAAGGTAATAGACTCTGGAAGCTCATCCTCACACTAGCCTATTGGTGCTATAAAGGCTCCATTTCAAGCCTATTGCACCAACTAATCCACATGCCACTGCAATGCTTCCTCAAAACTCCATAATAGAACATCCAAGGTGGATGGAATGATCTCACTTGTACTCCAATTTTGAGTGATATCCTCTTGTATTGGAGTATCCTTTATATTAGCATTCCTCTCTAATAAGTCACCAAGCCAAGTAATGGAGGTTGTCTCCTCCCAATAGTCAATATTGAAACCCATGGGATAGAAGGCTATTACACCAACTAGCACATCATATGACTCTGCTATTGTTGCAATGGCTTGAGCTCTGACCATATAGCTATTAATTAGTTGACCAAGCTAAATTTGGACAATGAACTCTCCACATGTGATATATTGTGTAGAACCACCTCTTAGAGATGTTTGGATTTGAACCTCTCCACATTGGTCTTCTATAGCTCCAAAACAACAATGGCAGCCTTCCCTAACATAAAGGGCTATGCACCAGAGTCTAATAAGACCCTTTATGGAGTATAGATTGTCCTTGAAGGTCTCACCAAACGGAAAATCCCCCTTTGGTTATCCAATAGGAGAACTCCAAGTGTGAATCACACTCGTTTAAAGGCATGTCTAGCTAGTAACTCTTCCAATCTAAGTACTACTGCTTGCCATAAACCATTGATCATTGAGTGGATCCCATGCTCCTTAACCAAGTCAGATCCAATTTCAACCACCTCTACTCTAGAAGCAAGGACCACCTCATCCCTACTCTCACAATGTCTGGTAGTCAATTGGAACATTGGAGCTGGATCAACTCCCAATGTAAACATGTCATTGGCTAGAACAAAAGGAAAAGCCAACATGGCATGGCCATGACTTTGTCCTCAAAAGCCAACATGGCATGGTGTACTCTACTACACTCTAGAAGAAGTAATGGTTGTGGATGAGGTCTCCTTACCAAATTTGGATGTCACCACTCTCTCCTCTACCATGTTGAGCTCAATGGGCTCAACCAAACAAAATATCATTGCCAAAGTAGGTGAAGTAGCTTGTAACAATGTAGCCTCCCATACTATATGTTGCAATTCCTTGTCTAGGATTCCATAGCAAAATTAGATTGCTTGCGCCTCAATAACTTCTTAAGTCAAACTGATCAGCCATCTCATGCAAGTGTATGCCTTGCATAGGCTCTCTCTTGCCTTCTACTAGAACTCTTGCAAGCTCCTTAGATTGTCAGTCCATACTCCTTGGTAGTTTTACCTCAAGCATTAGAAGAACTCTATCATGAGGTTAAACCTCAATATTGCATCACCTCCTATAGTGGTACTCCCATACATAGTAGCACCATCTCCAACTAGTGCAACTCCACTATATCCATCAATGCTACTAGAGCTATAACTTATGGGTATTGCCAATCTACCCCTAGCAATTGAGCCTAAAGTGATGGTGATGTAGTCCGAAGACCAATACTATCTCTATACCTTGATCTCTTCCAAGTGAACTCTCCTAAACTCATGATAGTCATCCATTGGTGGACCCTCTAAGTACTAAAACAACCTCTTCCATGCCATGACGAGTGTGAACCAAGTCAAGTTCCACGTTTGCTTTGTGAGCCAACTTCTCTCTCACTCAAGATGAACCTCTGATAGCTACTATGGTAGTGCACCATGGACTCAGAAGGCAAGGAACCCCAACTCCATCATACTCCTACAAGGCTAACACTCCAAGACTCAGGACATTGCTCATTAGAGAACTCAATGAGAGAGAGATAGTTGCAAATGAAAGGATGATGAGTACTTCCTCATCCCTTGTTTATATACTTATGAAATAATAACACACTAAAGTTACTATTTACCAAAGTAACTCAAGTTACTAGGCTAAAAGTCAAGTAAAGTCAAAAATTATAAAGGAGTATCCATCTACATGGGCATATTCCACTAAGCATGTAATCTTATCTTTTGACCCAACAACAAAGTCAAGGATTCCTTCACATGGGCTATCCTTGGACTATAAAAGAATTCAAAACAAAAGAATTTGCGGGCCCAAGAATGCTAAACTCTTTCCTCAAAGCCAAACACCTAACAATAATACCAAGTCAACACACTAGAATCCAAAATAGTGAGGTTCATCTTTTCCACTTCCTCTATAAGTAGGTCCTCTCTATCTTAGCTATGACCAAATTTAGTTAATTATGACTAATATAAAACCATCCTTTATCTATATAAATAATATCTCTCAAGCTTATACTAAGCTAAATATCACAATACCACACACATGCACAAATGGGTGTTACAACTCTAGATCACACCAACTATCAAACTCTTGAATAAAGTCATCCAACTTAATGGTACCTATTAAAATAGAGTAGCACTTGGGGTCCATAAATCTTGGAGGTTCCATACATCTTGTCCATGTCCCTAAAAACATTGTGAACACACCAAGTACACTCTCAACTAAATCAGCTCTTATATCAAACTCCAAATCAAAATCAATCTCCTTCCTCATTGAGAATTGAGATATAGGTTGATATCCAATGCCACACTTAGTAAACCCACTATGTGTTGCAATGCTATCTCCTCTAGAATCCTCAAAGAACTATGTCATGACAATATAACTCAACCCATTACCATAACCGTAACCACCACAAGTATCCCACCAAGGATCAACACCAAGTGCCAACACTAATGGAATATACACTGAGGTAGCTCTAAATGCAACAACTATACGAGGGAAAAGGGAAACTTGTAACTTGCAATCACAACATGCACTCTCATAGTCTACAAGTCATTACTTTTTGCCTCACCAAAGAGAAACATAAATAGCCTTATTGGTCATCACTCTAGCCTCAATACCAAGAGCACTAGAGCACTAGAGCACCAATGCTCTAAAGTTAGGGCTTTTCACACAAATGTGGTGCACAAGCAAGAAATAGAGAATGGAGGGGTCCAATCACAAGAAGTCAAACCCTTGCCCCCACCCACAATCTCATAAATTGACACCAAATTGACTCTACCACCATTTGGAATTTAACATAATAAGAGTGTATATTTTCTTCCTAAGCTACAAGGATCAACAAGAATGGGATCAATCTATCTCTCCTAGCCAAAGCTACATGTGTATAGATATTAGTGGAACAGTCACTAGGACAATAAGTGAAGGTGTACGAGTTGGCTAGGGCACCATTCTAGGAACCAAAAGTTTAAGATCCAAAACCTATTGCACACAATCTAGAAGGGTGGGTAGATTTTTCCACACAATGACCAAAAACTCTTCTAAACTAGCTAGTCACATGCCAATAAGCTGACTTGTCGACTTTTAGTACTTTGTAACATCTCTTAGCTCTATGTCTCAAAGCCTCTAAATACCTGAATGAGTACTTTCTTCTTGGCAATTTGGCAAAGAAATCTCATTGAAATTTCATTGGGGTAATTTGGCAAAGAAATTTGACTTTGTAACCTCTCTAACCTCTCTTAGCTCTATGTCTCAAAGCCTCTAAATACCCAAATGAGATTTCCACCAAATTTCTTTGCCAAATCTCCAAATTTGGCAAATCTTCACCCAACTTTGGCAAACTCGAGCACTAGCTAGAGCACTTTAGGGCAACTCCTTCAACTCTAGGCAACCTCCACCAATTTTGCCTTTCTCCTTGCCAATTTCAAACCATCTCCAAATTTAGTGAAGTTTCACCTAACTTTGGCCAACTCGAGCATTAGCTAGGGCACTTCAAGGCAACTCCCTGAACTTTGAGCAACCTTCACCAATCTAACGCACCTCTTCTACAATTAGTTAGCTACCAAATCCTCCACTTAATCTCAACTTGAGCCAAATTAGAAAGATGGGGACCTCAAAATCCCTAATTTGAGGAGATGGATTCCCAATTCCAACTTCAATTTTGCACTTCAAGATCAATTTGCATCAAATCAACCTTGATTTCACCTCCAAGGCTCCCATCAAACACCTAGTATCTCCATTCTCAAAAATTTGCCCGAAGCTTCTCCCATTGCCAAATCTCCATCAAATCGCACAAAGCTTCTATACACAATCACTCTCAAGGAAATCTTTGCCATGATCAAAGTACCAATAATTAGCTAGGCTTGGAGATACCACCAACACCCTCAATTCATGCACCCAATTTCTCCTTGACTTGCATTTCTCTAATGTAATCAATTCAATCTTCCACTTGAATCATACACAAATTAGGTTTGTACTTGATCTTTCACTCAACAATTTACAACAATTGGACATTGATTATAGTCAAACCACATCCATTCTAGCAAAGAGACTCTAGGTGATGCTCATTGGCTTTTCTCCACCATAGCTAAGAACTCAAAAGCTCAATATCAAAGAAGTGATCTCTCTAGAGTTGCACTTTGATGGTTTACTCCTTTGCTTAACCTAGGTCTCTAGGCCTAATGGTGCCATTGATGGCACATCCAATGGTGTGAATGGTGAAATTAATAGTGGGTCCAACCATGTGATCAATAGCCCTAACATAAGATCAGACCTCCAACAAGAAGTCCATGAGTAGCTACCAAAATCTTATGACTACCAACAATACCACTCCAATGTCCAAGCAACCTAGCTTTGGCACTACAAATGTCATGACAAAGATATACAAAAAACTACCTTCAAAAAAGGTATAGTCACTTTGAATACCTAGTGATACCGTTTGGCTTCACCAATGTACCTACCACTTTCATGAGCTTGATGAATGATATATTTTGTCCATACTTGGATAAGTTTGTTATTATTTCTCTTGATGAGATCTTAGTCCACAATCAGACAATGAGGGAGCACAAGCAATATTTGTGAAAAGCCCTCAAAATTTTGTGTAAGAACAAATTGTATGCCAAAGTCTGAAAGTGCAAGTTTGGCAAGTCTAAAGTAGATTGCTTGGGGCATTGAGTAAGTGCAAAAGGTAACAAAGTGTAAATTGATAAAATAAAGGTCATTCAAAAATAGAGTGTTCCAAAAGATCACACTAAACTCAAGAGTTTCTTGGGATTGACATGGTTCTATTTTTGATTTGTTAAGGATTTCTCCAAGGTCACACTACATCTACCAACACTACTTGGAAAAAGCAAGAAGTCAATGTGGGGAATTGTAGGCATTTTCCTTTAAAGAATTGAGAGATGCCTTACTTCATGCACCAATCTTGAAATTGTATGACAAAACTTCCAATCAAGTTGACTAAAGATGCATGAGATGTTGCAATAGGAGCAATACTATAGCAAGATATGAAAAATGGCACCCAAATTGCATATTTCCCTCAAAATTTATTATAGATAGAGTACAACTATCACACCACCAAACAACAAGAGTTGGCTATTGTCCTTGCTACCAAGCATTAGAAGCACTATCTTGGAAAAGGCATTTGTAGTGGAGATAGACTAGAAACCTCTACTTTACCTCAAGACATAGAAAGATCTCTCCTATTGAAAGATTTGTTAGTTAGAGTAGAGACAATAGTTCAACATGAAAATCATATATGTCAAAGCAAGAAGCAACTTGCAAATGTATTCACTTGAATGCCTATGGAAAACAATCTAGTGGTAGAGTACAAGATAAACCTAAAATTTTAGCCAAGGATTCTATTGATACAAAGATTGACCCATAGATTGTAGGAGCTCAATCATCCAAAGGTGTAACTAGTATCCAAGTACTCACCTTTTTTGATGGCAAGTTATGGATCCTAGATGCCCTAGACCTAAGAACCACTATATTCACAAAATATCATGGTTTCACCATTGCAAGTCACATTAAAATGGACAAAACCTTAGATGCAATCAAACACCATTACTATTGGTCCTAGATGAGCATGATGTGATGGAGTATGTCCAAAGTTGCCTACTCTATCAATAAAAATAGGCCTCTAATCAGGCTCCTATAAGACTCCTTCAACCCTTCCCTACTCCTACACACTGTTTGGAGTACGTCATCATGGATTGGTTTGTGAATTGCCCAAGACCACCTTAGGATGTGGCTACATTGTAGTCTTTGTAGATCACCTCAACAAATGATTCATATGTGTTCTATGACCAAGGACATGACTATTCCACAATTAGCTCAATTGTACTTAGTTGTAATCTTTTCTCACCATGGTGTGTCTTGACTACTCATCATCAATCAAGCACTCATTTCACTAAAAGATTTTGGAGAACACTCTTTGGCACCTTCAAAACCAAACTTGCCATGTTCACAGCATACCATCCACAAATTGATGGACAAACAAAGCTGCCTAATCTCACTATTCAGTACATGCTCAGTGGTTTCACCTTAGAAGGGCAAGAAAGGTGAGATACTATAATACCAATAGTTATAAATATTATCTAGAGGTGGAAATTGGCTTGGTAATATCTATAGGGATATTATTTATGATGGACTAAGTAAATCAAATAGAGGTGTCACCAAAAGATAACTTCCACTAATAGGATAGGAATTGAAAACACCCTTAAAAATTTAGAGCCAATTTTGGAGGCCTAAATGGATGAATGAGACCTTGAAAATGGAAAGAGTTTCTTCACCTTTGAGAAAAAGAGACTTGCATTCTCCTCCTAATTTTTTTTTATTAAGAGCTTTCCAACAATATCTCAGCCATGCAATTTTAAGTTTCCTATAGGAAGATTTCCTAAAAATTCTCTGTAGTCAAACTTGTTTGACCAACCAAATAGGAGAAGGACCAACTTGTCACCCATCCATACAACCAATCTAAGAGTGGAGCTTGAGTCACCAATCCATATCTCTGATCCAAGGGTGGAGCTTTCTTTAAGTGGATGCTCTTTGTTATATAATAAATACAAGGTGGTCCTTTGGGATCAAAGTATTGAGGAGTGTTGAAGCTTTTGTTTCCTCTCTTGTGTTTCTCTTGGAGGTCCCCTTGTTCTTGTAATATTAAAAATACCTTCCACTAGTAGAATTTTCCAACAACAATTTAGTGAATGCATCTACATAAGTCACACCATTTTTTCTCATGTATAGAGAACACCATTTGCACCTTCTTCAAGCTTGGTTAAGATCCACCTAGTGGCTACAAATTTGACAATGTCAACAATTTTGTTTCTAAAATCCAACATGGTGTGGAGAACACCAAGCATAGGTTGTAGATTACCCAAAATCAATAGAAACAATATGTAGATGCACATTGCAAGCCCATGAAATTTAGTGTTGGGGATCAAGTATGGTTTTCCACAAGCAACTTCATATTAGTTGGCACTCATAAGCTTAGACCTCATTTTATTGAGCATCTTCGTATCCTTCATTGAATTGGCATAATGGCCTATCATCTCAAGCTATGGCCATCCATGAAGATCCATCTTGTGTTCCATGTTTCCTTAATATGCATATATGCACTCTAATCATCTCATTTTGCTTCCATACAAGAAGTCTCATCTTGTCCAATACTCATTTTGATGGTAGAAAGGAATACAAAGTCAATTGCATTATCTAGAAATGCATCTTAACCCACCATCCACACATGGAATACTCTTGTCCATTGGGAAGGGTACCCATTGTATGAGGTAACATAGATCTTGCAGCTAACTTGACCCATGCACTAGAGTTAGTGCGATCTTTTGAGTACTAGCTTTGCAATGAGTAAGTTGCACCTTAAAATTGATGAGGTTTGTAATACCATTAGCTATACATAGTATCTAAAGGTGGAACTTGGATTAGTAATATCTTGAGGGATGCTATATATGATGGTCTAAGTAGATCAAATAGAGGTGTCACCAAAACAGTTGTTCCGCTAATAGGGTAGAGGCCAAAAACACACTGAAAACTTTAGAACTAATTTTGGAAACCCTAAATGATGAATTACACCTTAAATAAGGAAATAATTCTTTCTTTGAGAAGGAGGAATTTATTCAAGGAAAAGGTATTGCATTCTCCTCCTATTCATCTTGTAAAGAGCTTTCTAACTATACCTCACCCATGTAGTTTTGAGCTTCTTACATGAGGACTTTCCAAAGATTATATCTGATCAAACTTGTTTGACCAACCAAATAGGACAAGTATTGACATATCACCAATCCATAAAACTAATCTAATAGTAGAGTTGTTGGCATATCACCAATCTATATATTTAATCCAAGGGTTGAGCTTTTTTTGAGTGGATCTATAACAACTATTTTTGCATGTATGTGGTATGGTGATATTTAGTTTGGTATTACAAGTACTTGAGAGATATTGTTTATATAAAGATAAAGGATGGTTCTACAAAAGTCATGCTAAGCTAAAGTTAGTCATAGCTAAGATAGAGGAGACCTTACTTTAGAAGAAATAGAAAAGATGAGCACCATTATTTTGGATTCTAATGTATTGACTTGGTATTATTTCTAGGTGTTTGGCTTTGAAGAAAGAGTTGAGAACTCTTAGATCCACAAGTCTTTTGCTTTAGATTCTTTTATAGTCCAAGGATAGACCATGTGGAAGAATCCTTGACTTAATGGCTTGGTCAAGATCAAACTATTTAGGAGAATATTCCCTTGAAAGTAGATATTCCATTAGACTTTTTACTTTATTTGACGTGTAGCCTAGTAACTTGAGTTAATCCAATAACTAATACTTTGGTGCATAACTATTTCACAAGTATATAAACTACGGGTGAGAAAGTACCATCATTCTTTCATTTGCAACTATCTCTGTCTCATTGAATTCTCTAGTGAGCAATGGTTTGAGTCTTAGAGTGTTAGCCTTGTAGGAGTATGATGGAGTTGGGTTTCCTTGTCTTCTTAGTCCATGGTGCATTACCATTATAGCCATTGGAGGTTCATCTTGAGTGAGAGAAAGGCCATCTCACAAATCCTCTTTGCTATATATTCAAGGCAAGGTGCTCTTTTTGGGTATCACAAAATTGAAGGATGAAGCCTTATGTTTCTCTTGAGAATTCTCTTGTCCTTGAAACATTACAAACCACCATCCAATCTAGATGAATATCCAAGGATGCTTGAATGATTGCAATGACCGATGCTTTCAAAAAAATAAAAAAACTGACGAGACATGAGACAAAATGCCAAGAAAGAAGGCGCTTACCATCTTGTATCTCCCTAGAGTGGCTATAGCAAATTGATGGGGAGACAAGAAGAATACCATAGTTGTAAGTAAGAAACCAAATGCAAAAAATATGAGAAATCAAATGCAAAAAGACATCCCTAATGGAAATGTGGTGCATCCTTGAGGTCTCCTTTGCAAGAGCAAGGAAACAAGGAGCTCCAAATAGACAAGTTGATCTAGGGAGTACCTGACCTGTAACACCCATTTGTGCATGTGTGTGGTATTGTGATATTTAGCTTAGTATTACAAGTACTTAAGAGATATTATTTATATAGAGATAAAGGATGGTTCTATATTAGTCATGGTTAGCTAAAGTTAGTCATAGCTAAGATAGATGGGACCTTACTTTAGAGGAAGTAGAAAAGATGAGCACCACTATTTTGGATTTTAGTGTGTTGACTTGGTATTATTCCTAGGTGTTTGGCTTTGGGGAAAGAGTTGAGAACTCTTGGGCCCGCAAGCCTTTTTGTTTTGGATTCTTCTTTAGTCCAAGGATAGCCCATGTGAAGGAATCCTTGCTTTAGTGGTTGGGTCAAGATAAGGGGAATATGCCCATGTGAATGGATATTCCTTTCTACTTTTTGACTTGACTTGACTTTTAGTCTAGTAACTTGAGTTACTACGGTAATTAGTAACTTTGGTACGTAACTATTTCACAAGTATATAAACAAGGAGTGAGGAGGTACTCATCATCCTTTTTTGTTTTGGATTCTTCTTTAGTCCAAGGATAGCCCATGTGAAGGAATCCTTGCTTTAGTGGTTGGGTCAAGATAAGGGGAATATGCCCATGTGAATGGATATTCCTTTCTACTTTTTGACTTGACTTGACTTTTAGTCTAGTAACTTGAGTTACTACGGTAATTAGTAACTTTGGTACGTAACTATTTCACAAGTATATAAACAAGGAGTGAGGAGGTACTCATCATCCTTTCATTTGCAACTATCTCTCTCTCATTGAGTTCTCTAGTGAGCAATGTCTTGAGTCTTGGAGTGTTAGCCTTGGAGGAGTATGATGGAGTTGGGGTTCCTTGCCTTCTTAGTCCATGGTGCGCTACCATAATAGCCATCAGAGGTTCATCCTGAGTGAGAGACAGGCCGGCTCACATTTTTGGTTCCGTTGCCGGGACCTCTCTAGAAGGCAAGATAATGTTCCGTGTCCAATTCTACATTAGGCAGAAGGAGGCTATGAGAGCTCACTTGGAGAGAACATTAGGAGAGGAGAGGGCTGAACTTATGTTAGAGAACCAAGATCCATTTGTATACCCTGTAGTTCATTATGATGTCTTTGAGGTGATTTTGTACATCTTGTACACATGAGAGGAATTGGAGAGATTGTGTGAGGTGGATTGCAGATTTTGGGGATTAAGGTGATTTTGGGCAAAATCTCAAGTTTGAGATCTGGACTTGAGATTTCTACACATGATAGCTTAGGTTATCTTTCAGTTAGCACACTTGAAATTATTGAGAGAGCTTCTATGCGCACTGGGCTAGAATTTTTGAAAGTTGATAGGGTAAAGTGCTCCCGCAACTGCATGCTCTCTGGAAAATTGTATAGAGTCTGCCATTTCTTCAATTTTTAGTGAATTGTCCTGAAAATTTCCAAGAAAATTCAGTGCATTATATCCTACCTGGTGCCACAAAAATTAGAGAGAGATCATTTTTGCGCAGTGCGTTATGAGTTTTTGAAGTGAGGGGGGTGGTTTTCAGACCAAATCTGAAATATGGGTGCTGAATAGAAAGGTGTCTAGGCCAAATGGCTCGATGAAAAGATCTAAAATTTTGCAGGGAGGGACGCCCTAGAGTTGTGATCAAGTGTGGAAAATTTCAGAGGACTGTGACATATTCGTTGGGAGATTTGAGTGACATTGTGAGGAAGGGTCAATTCTGCAGAGTGGAGATCTCATGCATGAGAAGTTTGAGATCAACAAAAAGCATGTTTGAGTGTTTAGATTCATCTTTGGGAACATGGAGGGTCATCAAGAGTGGAAATTGAGATTATGCAAGGTTCCCCAAGGGTTTGAGGTGATTGTAGGGGTGGATTTGAGGAAAAGAGAGTTTACAATAGAATTTGAAGAGAGTGTTGAGAGGATCCAAAAACCTACACCACTTGGAGGAAAGAGTGAGTCTAAGTGCTTTCTATGTGGAGAGAAGGGACATAAGGCAAGTTCATGTCCATTAACCTTTGAGAGAAAGAGATTGAGGGAAAGGAGAGGCTTACTTGACTTGGGTTTGCATGTTGGACCTTCTTCACCAAGATTGGGAGGGAGAAGATCTAAGACCAAGGAGTTGTGTGAGGTTTGTGGAGTTGAAGGACTTCCAAAAGGACATGAGTGTAGTGGAGTAAAAGCACTTTTGGAAACTTTGGTGAAGGATCTTGGAGAGAGTCTTAGTACAGCTACAGAAATACTACCACCTTCATCAGCTAGTTCTCAAGATTAGTGATGGAGATAATCTTTCAACTTATGGATAAACTATCCATGAGAGTTAGATTAATATGCACTCTAGGATTTGATGTTGCTATAGAAATCTTGGAGTAACCTGAACCTTTTGTGTTCCCTAGAGTGGATTATTCTCAGATGGTGTTAGTCATGTATATACTCTATTAGTAATAGAGTGAGAGAAAAAAAAAGAGAAAAAAAAATTAAGAGAAAAGAAAGATAGTGAGGGGTTAAGATGGAGAAACTTCCGGTTTTCTTTGGCAAGGATGGAGAAGATGTGGAGGCCTTTGTGAGAGACTTCAAGAGAGCTTGCATAAGAAACAATGAGAGGAGGAAGAATGAGTGGGCCTCATTATTACCAGATTTCTTTGAGGATGCAGCACTTACATGGTATGAGTCAGAATACCAAAAGAGAGAGAGGAGAGAGGGGGAAGAGGAGTCTTGGGAGACTTTGACTTCAGCACTCATTGAGAACTTTCTTCCTGATGAGAGTTATGAGAGATTGATGAGTGAGGTTACATTTCTCAAGCAAGGAGATGGAGAGAAAGTGAGGGTCTATGTGGAAAGAGTGGAAAAGTTGGAGTCCAGATTTCGCATAGTGTTGAGGAAGGGTGGGGATGATGTGGAGACTACAATGATTGGCATAGGGGCTATGCTCACCAAGAATTTTGTGGGAGGATTGAGACCACAAATTAGAAGCAAGGTGAGATATGAGAAACCTTCTTCCAAGGTTGAAGCTATCAAGATCGCAATTCGTATGGAGGAGAGTTTGGAAGGGGATGAGAGTGATTTGGTGGTGAAGGAGGTTGTGCATCCTCCTCAAGGCTACAAGTATGGTGGAACTTCTGATACTTTGGTGACAAGGGTTGCACCACAAGTAGTAGTTGCTCCAGTTCTTGCACCTCCACCAAAAGATCCACTCCAAACCATCACAGAACAACTTGCGGATCTCAAGATCAATGTGGTGCAACTATGGGAGAAGAGAGAGGTGGATCAGAATGTAGGGAGAGGGCCTAGGAGTTATGGAAACTATCCATATAGAGGAGGCCAACCAGCCAACAATTTCAATGATAGAAATTGTTTTGGTTGTGGAGGAAGAGGCCATATCCAAAGGAATTGCCCAAATTCCACTTACCATGGAGGAAGGGGTTATGAGGGAGCCAATAGAGGGAAAGAGGGAGGTAGTGAAACCCAAGTGGCTCCTAATCCCAACAAAGGTAAGGGGATAGCATCCATAGATGTGGTTGAGAGCAAGTATGAGAAGGGAGAGTGCTCAAACTCCAAGGGTCCTAATTTGGAGCTTTTGGCACAAGAGAAGAAGAGAGCTCGTTTTGCAGAGGATGTTCACTCTTCTCAAGGATTTACTTCAAGCAAGGATACTCCTATGTCTACTAGGAGCACTCGCACCTCAGCACCATCAACAACAAAGACTCCAAGGAAGAAGTTGGGGATGGAGGACTTCTTGATCTCAAAGCAACAATGGAACTACAATGTGTTGGAGGATGTTGGTAGTCACAAGGCTAACATCACAGTGGGCCAATTAATTGCTTTGAACCCTACCTTGAGAAAGGAGCTTAGAGGTGGTTTGAGTTCTACAAGGAGCAAGAAGAAGAAGAAGGCAAAAGTTCCAGTATCAATGGGGGTGGTGGATGCCAAGCCAGCACCATGGGAGGCTTGTGAATATGCCTCCAAGATTGATGTGAGAGTGAATGGTCACAACATCAAGGATGCATTGGTTGATGGAGGATCAGCAGTGAATGTCATGTCAGAAAGGTTGATGAAGAAGTTGGGTATGATACCCTCAAGACCTTCAACATTTGTGGTGAGCATGGCAAACAAGCAACAAGTTCGACCAGTAGGAGTGATGGATAAGGTGGTAGTTTCAGTTATGGGAGTCCAAAATCTCATGACTTTCCAAGTCTTGAAGGATTCAAGCTATGACTTACTTCTTGGGAGGCCATGGTTGAGAGTAGCACGCACAACTGATCGATGGCACAAAGGGTACTTAAGGATTGGGCCATCAAACCATAGAGTCACTGTTCCTGTGACTAACACCACCAACACTTCACATTCAGATACCCCATCTTCTGATTATTGGGAATCAGATTCTGAAGGAGGAGCTTCAGGTGTGGACACAAGCATGGAAGAGGAGACTTCCACGGAGGAGGATGAATCTGAATCTGATTCAGATGTGTATCCTTTATGTGCTATGGATTTTGCACCTAAGCCAGAGGTTTTGAAGGACCCAGATAAATCACCATTGACACTTGAGGAGGTAGAGAGAAGGTTATCTACCCTCAAGTATGGCCCAAATGTTACCAAGGAGGAGAAGGTGAGATTTGAGGAGATTTTCCGCAAGTTCATCCATGTGTTTGCTTTTAGTTACAAGGATTTGAAGGAAGTCACCTTGGAGGAGCACAAGATAGAGGTGGAGTCACATGCAAGACCAATCCGCCAAAAGCAACGTCGCATTAGCCCACCAATATCTTTGGTTGTGAAGGAGGAGATTGATAAGCTCAAGGAGGCTGGATTTATCTTTGAGGTGGAGAATTCAGAATGGGTGTCTCCAATTGTCATTGTGAAGAAAAAGAATGGCAAGCTTCGGGTATGTGTGGATTACAAGAAGCTCAATGCTGTTACAAAGAAGGACTACTACCCATTGCCATTCATTGATGAGATCTTGGAGGAGGTTGCAGGTCATGAGAGGTACAGTTTTGGAGATGGTTATAGTGGATATAACCAAATCAAGATTGCACCAGAGCATCAACAACTCACCACATTCACCACACCTTGGGGAACTTACGCTTTCAAGGTCATGCCTTTTGGGCTTTGCAATGCTCCAGCCACATTCCAACGGTTCATGAACAAGGTATTTGAACCTTTCATTGGGAAATTTGTGAGAGATTTCATTGATGACTTTTGTGTCTATGGGAGCAAGGAGGAGCACTTTGAGCACCTAATCAAAGTCTTGCAACGCTTGGATGAGGCAAATGCATCACTCAACCCAGAGAAGTGCATTTTTTTGGATGTGAAGAAGGTCTACTTTTGGGGCACATCATCTCCAAGGATGGAATAGCAGTTGATCCTGAGAAGGTGAGGAAAATCTCAGACCTTCCATTCCCTTCAAGCTTGACAAAGTTACGCCAATTCTTGGGAATGGTTGGGTACTACAGGAGGTTCATCTTCTCATTTTCCAACAAGGCTTATGCATTGACCATCTACATGAAGAAGGGTGTAGATTACATGGTGATTTTGGAAGACAAGGAGGCTCTCAAAGCTTTTGAGGAGCTCAAGCAATCCCTTGTTGTAGCTCCAATTCTTGCTAAACCTGATTGGAGTAAGCCTTTCATCCTCTACACTGATGCTTCTAATGTAGCTATAGGATGCACTCTTAGTCAATTAGACCAAGATGGGCATGATCATCCAATAGCTTATGCTAGTAGGCAGATGGTTTCAGCAGAGAAGAACTACTCTGTCACAGAGAGAGAAGGGTTGGCAGTGATCTTTGGTCTCAAGAAGTTTAGACACTACTTGATTGGAGGGAAAGCCACAATTGTCACGGATCACAAGGCTTTGAAGTACATCTTCAACAAGCCTAATGTTGAAGGGAGACTAGCAAGGTGGATGATACTCTTGTCTGAGTATGACTACACAATTGAGGATAGGCCAGGAAAGAAACATGCAAATGCTGATTTGTTATCTAGAGCCTATGATCATGATGGAGATGAGCCAGTAGATGATTCCTTCCCGGATGAGGAGCTCATGACAATCTCAGTCACTCAAGAGATTCCAATGGAGTACAAGGAGATTGTGGATTTTGTGACAAGAGGTAACTATCCAGAAGGGATGCATGCTAGGGAGAGGAAGGCCCTTGCAGCAAGATCTAGACCTTACACAATGGTGGAGGATATTCTTTTTCACCAAGGAGCAGATGGTCTACTTCGAAGAGCAGTGGGTAAGGAAGAGTCTATCCTACTCATAAAGGAGTTTCATGAAGGTTTAGTATGTGGAGGACACTTTGCAGGAAAGGTGACTGCTTTCAAGATTCTAGATGCAGGTTACCATTGGAGAGGGATTTTCAAGGATTGTCTTGATTATTGCAAAACTTGTCATGTTTGTCAAGCTTTTGCTAGAAAGTCTACATCCACTCCACCACTTAGATCAATTCCATTGCTAGGACCTTTTGAGAAGTGGGGAATTGATTTTGTAGGACCTCTCAATAGAACCCCAAGGAACAATCGGTACATTGTGGTAGTTACTGATTACCTTACCAAGTGGGTTGAGGCTAGACCATTGAGGGACAAGAATGAAGATGAAGTGGGTAGATTTCTTTATGAACGCATTATCACTAGGTTTGGATGCCCTTTGGAGTTGGTTTTTGATAGAGGAGGAGAGTTTACAGGAAGCATTACTACAGCCATGCTACGACATTTCTCTATCACACATAGAGTAACTACATCCTATAAGCCAAATTCCAATGGCTTGGCAGAGAGAACCAATCAGACCTTGTGCATGATGTTGGCCAAAGATGCAGAAATGGAGGGGGCTAAACATCATTGGGACAAGAGGATTCATGCAGTTTTGTGGGAGTATAGGACAACCATGAAGACTTCCACTGGATATTCTCCATTCCAATTGGTGTGTGGTATTGAGTCTACCTTACCTATTCACTTTGATCTTCCTACCTTCCAAAGCATTCATAGGAGATTGAAGAAAGCACAAGGAAGTGATGCAGAGAAGTCAAGGAAGGATCAACTCATGGAGTTGGAAGAGGCAAGAGCAGTTGCTATGGTTCGAGTGGAGCAAGCCCAAAGGAAACAAAAGGAGAGCTATGACAAGAGGCAAGGCAAGAAGAAGGTGGAGCCTTTCAAAGAAGGTGATTGGGTAATGTTGTTTGATTCCATTCGATTCAAGAGAGTGCAAAAGAAGTTTTTGCCTAAGTACTTTGGACCTTTCATAGTAGAGAAGGTGTGGGGAAATTACACTTATGATCTCAAGGAGTTGGGAGGAAGACACTTTGATAGGATTAACCATGATAAGTTGAAGATGTACCATAGAAGGTAGAGAGACCTTCACTTTGAGGACAAAGTGAAAACTTAGTCCGGGGGTAAATGTAACACCCATTTGTGCATGTGTGTGGTATTGTGATATTTAGCTTAGTATTACAAGTACTTAAGAGATATTATTTATATAGAGATAAAGGATGGTTCTATATTAGTCATGGTTAGCTAAAGTTAGTCATAGCTAAGATAGATGGGACCTTACTTTAGAGGAAGTAGAAAAGATGAGCACCACTATTTTGGATTTTAGTGTGTTGACTTGGTATTATTCCTAGGTGTTTGGCTTTGGGGAAAGAGTTGAGAACTCTTGGGCCCGCAAGCCTTTTTGTTTTGGATTCTTCTTTAGTCCAAGGATAGCCCATGTGAAGGAATCCTTGCTTTAGTGGTTGGGTCAAGATAAGGGGAATATGCCCATGTGAATGGATATTCCTTTCTACTTTTTGACTTGACTTGACTTTTAGTCTAGTAACTTGAGTTACTACGGTAATTAGTAACTTTGGTACGTAACTATTTCACAAGTATATAAACAAGGAGTGAGGAGGTACTCATCATCCTTTCATTTGCAACTATCTCTCTCTCATTGAGTTCTCTAGTGAGCAATGTCTTGAGTCTTGGAGTGTTAGCCTTGGAGGAGTATGATGGAGTTGGGGTTCCTTGCCTTCTTAGTCCATGGTGCGCTACCATAATAGCCATCAGAGGTTCATCCTGAGTGAGAGACAGGCCGGCTCACAGACCTGTGAGCAAGTCTGTCTTTCACTCAAGATGAATTTCCAATGGCTATTATGGTAGTGCACCATGGACTAAGAAGGAAAGGAACCCTAATTCCATTATACTTCTCCAAGGCTAACACTCCAAGACTCAAACCATTGCTCATTATAGAATTCAATGAGAGAGATAGTTGCAAATAAAAAAGATAATGATAACATGCTCATCCTTAGCTAATATACTTGTGAAATAGTTACATACTGTAGTTACTAATTAGTTTAGTAACTCAAGTTACTAGGTTAAAAGTCAAATAAAATCAAAGGTATAATGGAATATCCATACTCATAGAAATATTCTCCTAAACATGTGATCTTATCTTGATCCAACCACTAAGTCCAAGATTCTTTTACATGAGCTATACTTGGACTATATAAGAATCTAAAACAAAAAAATGCTTGTGGGTCCAAGAGTTCTCAACTCTTTCTTCAAAGCTAAACACCTAGAAATAATACCAAGTCAATACACTAGAATCCAAAATAGTGATACTCATCTTTTCCACTTCTTCTAAAGTAAAGTCTCTTCTATCTTAGCTATGATTAACTTTAGCAAATTGTGACTAATGTAGAACTATCCTTTATCTTTATATAAATAATATCTCTCAAGTACTTGTAATACCAAAAAATATCACAATAGCACATACATGCATAAATGCATAAATGGGTGTTACATTTACCCCCAATCTAAATTCACTTTGTCCTCAGAGTGGAGTTCTCTCTACCTTCTATGATACATCTTCAACTTGTCACAATTAATCCTATAAAAGCATCTTCCTCCGCTCCAACTCCTTGATATCATAATTGTCCCACACCTTCTCCACTATGAAAAGTCCAATGTAGTAAGGTAAAAGTTTCTTGCACTCTCTTGATTGAATAGAATCAAACAACATTACCCAATCACCTTCTTCTTTTTTTGCCTCTTATGATGGCTCTTCTTTTGTTTCCTTTGGGCTTGCTCCACTCAAACCATAGCAACTCCTCTTGCCTCCTCCAATTCCATGAGTTGATCCTTCCTTGACTTCTTTGCATCACCCCCTTGTGCTTTCTTCAATCTCTTATGAATGCTTTGGGAGGTAGGAAGATCAAAGTAAATAGGTAAGGTAGACTTAATATCATAAACTAAATGAAATGGAAAATATCTGGTGGAAGTCTTCATTGTTATCCTAAGCTCCCACAAGACTGCATGACCCTCTTGTCCCAATGATGTTTAGCCTCCTCTGCATCTTTGGCAAACATTATACACAAGGTCTGATTGGTTCTCTCTGCCAAGCCATGGAATTTGGGTTATAGGATGTAGTTACTCCATGTGTGATAGAGAAATGTTGTAGCATGGATGTAGTGATGCTCCTTATAAAATCTTCTCCTCTATCAGAAACCAACTCCAAAGGGTACCCAAACCTAGTAATAATGCATTCATAAAGAATCTACCAAGTTCATCTTCAATTTTTTTCATCAATGGTCTAGCCTCAATCCACTTGGTAAGATAATCAATAACTACCATTTTGTATCAATTCTTGGGGTTTTATTGAGAGGACCTACAAAGTTAATTCTCCACTTCTCAAAAGGTCCTAGCAATGGAATTGATCTAAGAGGTGGAATGGAAGTAGAATTTCTAGCAAAACCTTGAAAAACATTATAAGTTTTGCAATAATCAATACACTCCTTGAAAATCCCCCTCCAATGATAACCTAATCTAGAATCTTGAAAGCAATCACCTTTCCTACAATGTATCCTTCACGCACTAAATATTCATGAAACTTGTTTATGAGAAGGATAAACTCTTGCTTACTCACAACTCTTTGAAGCACACCATCTACTCCTTCGTGAAAAATAATATTCTCCACCATTGTATAAGGTCTAGATCTTGTTGCAAGGGCCTTCCTCTCTCTAGCATGGATTCTTTTTGGATAGTTACCTTTGTAACAAAGTCCACAATCTCCTTGTACTCCATTGGATCCTCTTGAGTGATTGCGATTGTCATGAGTTGCTTGTCCTAGAAGAAATCATCCACTGGTTCAACTCCATCATGATCATAGGCCCTAGATAACAAATCAGCGTTTGCATGTTTCTTCCTTGGCCT
Organism: Lunularia cruciata; assembly: GCA_948567375.1. Taxonomy (NCBI): domain Eukaryota; kingdom Viridiplantae; phylum Streptophyta; class Marchantiopsida; order Lunulariales; family Lunulariaceae; genus Lunularia; species Lunularia cruciata. The sequence goes on along the minus strand of OX419755.1, from coordinate 21,828,853 downwards.
TTCCTCAATGGTGTAGTCATACTCAAACAAAAGTATCATCCACCTTACAAGCATCCCTTTCATATTAGGCTTGTTGAAGATGTACTTCAAAGCATGGTGATCCATAATAATGGTGGCTTTCCCTCCAATAAAGTAGTACTTAAACTTCTCAAGACCAAAGATCACCGCCAATGCTTCTCTCTCCATAATTGAGTAGTTCTTTTTTGCTGAAACCATCTATCTACTAGCATAAGCTATTGGATGATCATGCACATCTTGGTCTAATTGAATAAGAGAATATCTTATATTTACATTGGAAGCATTAATGTAGAGGATGAAAGGTTTACTCCAATCAGGTTTAGCAAGAATTGGAGCCATAATAAGGGATTCCTTGAGCTCCTCAAAAGTTTGAGAGCTTCCTTGTCCTCCAAAATCACCATATATTCTACACCCTTCTTCATGTAGATGGACAATGCATAAGCCTTGTTGGAAAATGAGAAGATGAACCTCTTATAGTACCCAACCATCCCCAAAATTGGTGTAACTTTATCAAGCTTGAAGGGAATGGAAGGCCCAAGATTTTCCTCACTTTCTCAAGATCAACTCCTATTATATCCTTGGAAATGATGTGCACCAAAAATAGACCTTCTTCACAACCAAAAATGCATTTCTTTGGCTTAAGTGATTCATATGCTTCATCCAAGCATTGCAAGACCTCCATCATGTGCTCAAAGTGCTCTTCCTTGCTCCCATAGATAGAAAATTCATCAATGAAGTCTTGTACAATCTCCATATGAAAGGTTCAAACACCTTATTCATGAATTTTTGGAATGTGGTTGAAGCATTGGCTAGACCTTGAAAGCATAAGTCTCCCAAGGTGTGGTGCATGTGGTGAGTTTTTGATGCTCTTGTGTAATCTTGATTTGGTTATATCGATCCATCCGTAACCATCTCCAAAATTGTACCTTGCATGATCTACAACCTGGTCCAAGATCTCATCAAAGAATGGCAAAGGGTAATAGTCTTTCTTGATAGCATTTTTGAGCTTCTTTTAATCCACATATACCTAAAACTTGCCATTCTTTTTTTCCGATCACAATTGGAAACACCTATTCTGAATTCTCCACCTCAAAGATAAATCTGGCCTCCTTGAGCTTATCAATCTTGTCCTTCACAACCAAAGCTATTGGTGTGCTAATGCAACATTGCTTGTGGCAGACTGGTCTTTCATGTGACTCTACCTCTATCTTATGCTCCTCCAAGGTGACTTCCTTTAGATCCTTGTAACTAAAGCAAATACATAGATGAATTTGCAGAAAATCTCCACAAATCTCACCTTCTCCTCCTTGGTAACATTTGGACCATACTAAGGGTAGATAACCACCTCTTTATCTCTTCAAGTGTCAATGGTAATTTATCTTGGTCCTTCAAACCTTTGGCTTATGTGCAAAATCCAGAGTACACAAGGAATACACATCTAAATAAGATTCAAATTCATCTTCCTTTGTAGAAGTCTCTTCCTCCATGCTTGTATCCATACCTAAAGCTCCTTCTTTTAACTCTGATTCCTAATAATGAGAAGATGGTGCATCTAAATGTGAAGCATTCATGGTATTAATCATAGGAATTATAACCTCTATGGTTTGATGGCCCAATCATCAAGCACCCTATGTGACATTGATCAATTCTGTATGCTACTCTCAACCATGGCCTCCCAAGAAGCAAATCATAGTTTGAATCCTTCATTACTTAGAAAGTCATGAGATCTTATAATTAAAACTACCACCTAATCTATCACCCCTACTTGTTGAACTTGTTGCTTGTTGAATGTCTAGACGGTATCATACCCAAATTCTTCATCAATCTCTTTGACATGGCATTCATTGCAAATCTTCCATCAACCATTGAATCCTTGATGTTATGACTATTCACTCTTATATCAATCTTGGAGGCAAATTTACAAGCCTCCCATGGTGCTTGTTTGGCATCTACCACCCTTATGGATACTGGAACTTTCTCTTTTGCTTTCTTCTTCCTCTTGCTTCTTGTAGAACTCAAACCAACTCTAAGCTCCTTTTTTAAGGTAAAATTCAAAGTAATCAATTGACTCATTATGATGTTAACCTTATGACTACAAAGATCTTCCAACACATTGTAGTTCCATTGTTGCTTTGAGATCAAGAAGTCCTCTATCCCCAATTTCTTCCTTAGAGTCTTTGTTGTATATGGTGTTGAGGTGCTAGTATGAGTCCTCCTAATAGTCATGAGTATCCTTGTTAGGATTAAATCCATGAGAAGAGTGTATATCCTCTACAAAACAAGCTCTCTTCTTCTCTTGTGCCAAAAGATCCAAATTAAGACTTTTGGAGTTTTAGCACTCCCCCTTCTCATACTTGCTCTCAACCACATCTATGGATGCTATCCCCTTACCTTTGTTTAGATGAGGAGCCACTTGGGTTTCATACTTCCTTCTTTCCTTCTATTTGCTCCTTCATAATCCCTCCTTCCATAGTAAGTGGAATTTGGGCAACTCCTTTAGATGTGACTTCTTCTTCCACAACCAAAATAATTTCTATCATTGAAATTTTTGGTTGGTTGACTTGCTCTATATGGATAACTTCAATAACTCCTAGGCTCTCTCCATATTTTGATCCACCTCTGTCTTCTCCCATAGTTGCACTACATTGATCTTGAGATCTACAAGTTGTTTTGTGATGGTTTGAAATGGAGGCGCAAGAACCAAAGCAACTACTACTTGTGATGCAACCCTTGCCACCAAAGTATTAGAAGTTCCACCACAATTGTAGCATTGAGGAGGATGCATAACCTTCTTCACCACCAAATCACTCTCATCTCCTTCCAAACTCTCTTCCATATGTATTGCAATCTTAATAGCTTCAACCTTGGAAGAAACTTTCTCATATCTTACCTTAATTCTAATTTGTGGTCTCAACAGTCCTACAAAATTCTTGGTGAACATGGCTCCTATGAAAATCATAGTAGTCTCTACATTATCCTCACTCTTCTTCAACACCATGCAAAATTTGGACTCTAACTTCTTCACTCTTTCTACATAGACTCTCACTTTCTCTCCATCTCCTTGTTTGAGGAAGGTAACCTCACTCATCAATCTCTCATAACTCTTATCTAGAAGAGATTTTCCAATGAGTATTGAAATCAAACTTTGCCACCACTCTTCTTGCCTATCTTTCTTCTTTCTCTTTTGGTATTTTGACTCATGCCATATAAGGGCTACATCCTCAAAGAAATCTGGTTATAATAACACCCACTCATTCTTCTTCTTTTCATTATTTCTTATGCATACTCTATTGAATTCTCTCATAAAGGTCTCCACATCTTCTCCATCTTTGCCAAAGAAAATTGGAATTTTTACATCTTAACCTCTCATCAAAAGTTTTTTCTTAATGTTTTTTCTTTTCTTTTCTCTCACTCTACAACTAAATGACTATATACATGACTAACACCGTTTGAAAATAAACTACCCTAGAGAACACAAAAGTTTTAGCTTGCTCCAAGATTTCTACAGCAAGATCAAATCCTAGAGTGCATATTAATCAAACCTTCATAAATAGTTTATCCATAAGTTGAAAGATTATTTCCATCACTAATCTTGAGAACTAGTTGATGATGGTGGTAGTTTCTTTGTAGCTATACTAAGACTCTCTCCAAAATCTTTCACCAAAATCTCCAAAAGTGTTATTATTCCACTACAATCATGTCCTTTGGAAGTCCTTCCACTCCACAAACCTCACACAACCCCTTGGTCTTAGATCTACTCCATCCTAATCTTGGTGAAGAAGGTCCAACATGCAATCCCAAGTCAAGTAAACCTCTCCTTTCCTTCAATCTCTTGCTCTCAAAGTTCAATGGACATGAAATTTCCTCACATTCCTACTCTCCACTAAAAAGCACTTAGAATCACTTTTTCTTCCTTTCTTCTAAGTATTGTATGTTTTTGCATCCTCTCAACACTCTCTTCAAATTCTATTCTAAACTCTCTTTTCACCAAATCAACCCCTATAATCACCTCAAACCCTTGGAGAACTTTATATAGCCTCACCCTTAGCCTCCACTCTTGGTGATCTTCCATGCTCCCAAGATTTGTCTAAATACTCAAACATGCTTTTTGTAGTTCCCACACTCCTCATGCATGAGATCTCAACTCTCTTGAATTGACCTCTCCTCATAATGTCACTCAATTCTCTCAATTAGTATATTATAGTCACCCTAAAACCAGCCTCCTCACTTCAAACCTTTATAACTCTCTCTACATGAATGCTCTCTATCTGACTTTTAAGCCAAGAGGTAGCCTATTTATCACTTAATTGTCTTGGGAAGTTTTATAGTAATCCAATTCAAGATATAGAAATGGCAAACTCTATACAAATTTCCAAAGAGCATATAGTTTTAGGAGCAATTTACCCTATCAACTTCCAAAAATTCTATCTTAGGGTGTGTTATAGCTCTCATAATAATTTTAAGTTTACTAATTGAAGGATAAACCAAGCTATTTTACATAGAAATTCCAATTCTAGATCATAAACTTGAAGTGTTGCCCAAATTGACCATAATATCCAAAAAATTTCAATCCATCTCACATAATCTCTCCAAATCCTCTCATGTGTACAAGATGTATAATATCACTTCAAAGATATCATAATGAACTACAAGGTACATAAATAGATCTTGGTTCTTTGACATAAGTTCAGCTCTTTCCTCCCCAAATGTTCTCTCCAAGTGAGCTCTCATCGCCTCTTCTTGCCTAATGTAGAATTGAATGTGAAAAATTATCTTGCCATTTAGAGCGGTCCCAGCAACAAAATCAAAAATTTGATTCAACCTCTCTCTCACTCAAAATGAACCTTTGATGGCTATTATGATAGCACACCATGTACTAAGAAGGCAAATAACCCCAACTCCATCATATTCCTCCAAGGCTAACACTCCAAGACTCAAACGATTGTTCACTAAAGAATTCAATGAGAGAGATAGTTCCAAATAAAAGGATGATGATTACCTCCTCAACCCTAGCTAATAAACTTATGAAATAGTTATGCACCAATTACTAATTGTTGGAGTAACTCAAGTTATTAGGGTAAAAGTAAAAAAAAAATCAAAAGTCTAATGGAATATTCATACTCATGGAAATTTTCTCCTAAGCATGTGGTTTTATCTTGACCCAATCACTAAGTCAGGAATTCCTTCACATGGCCTATCCTTGGATTATAGAAAAATCCAAAGCAAAAAAGGCTTGTGAGTCCAAGAGTTCTCAACTCTTTCCTTAAAGTCAAATACCTAAAAATAATAGCAAGTCAATACACTAGAATCCAAAATAGTGGTACTCATCTTTTTCACTTCCTCTAAAGTAAGGTCCCCTTTATCTTAGCTATAACTAAATTTAGCTAATCATACTAATGTAAAACCATCCTTTATCTTTATATAAATAATATCTCTCAAGTACTTGTAATACCAAACTAATAGCATATACATACACAAATGGATGTTACATACCAAAAGCAATGCACTAATAAAAAGCAAAGAGAAGAAGAAAACACAAATCTAGACCAAAGGCAATGCACAAATAAAAGCAAAGAGAAGAAGAAACTCAAATCTAGAACATCTAGGAAGAGACAATCTTGTAGATGCTAAAAAAACTGCCCTCATTGCCCTCACATTAAGAAATAAAGAGAGTAGAGTAGAGCACAAGCAAAGTAGTACTTTATCAATTGTAATTCCTCATTTGGCCAATAAACATGGAGGAACAAAGGAAGGTCTTTAATGGCGGATGGATGTATGATCTATAAGTTTGATAAAGTGTCAAAGGTGAAGAGTGTTGGCCAAGAGGGTAAAAGTGCTTGGGTTGTTTGCATGTACTTCCTTACTTGACCTAACTTTAAGGAGCAATAGAGGCAATAATGCTTTGGAGGTAAGTTGTGGGGTTGTGGAGATTCTACAATCTACTTGGTTGCAACTTGGGCCTTAATTGTATGATCTTTCTAAAACGCTACCCAATCTACTCTCAAGAACTTATAAATCCTAAAGGAAATCTCTCAATGTCTCAAACCATCTTCATGGGCTGGAAGGAGTAATGTCCACTAGGGAAAAAAAGGGCCAATAATGATTAAGTGGAAATATCTATCCCTTGGTCATCAGCCAAAATAACATGTAGTATGAGAGGAAGTATGGATCCAACAAGAGGATGTAAAGGCATTGGGATCCTTTTATACATCCTTGGTGACAACAAACACCATAAGGATACTAGATTGGATCTAAAGAGAATAACTAAGTATATGAGTCAAGAAATCATATAGAGATACTGCTCTAGTATGGATTGAGTTCAAGGAGTAGGAGTAGAGGTTGAATACGCCAGCATATGCAACAACAAGGTCTCCTTCTATGCTATGCTAAACTAATTCCTACCCCAAGACAATTGGGGCAAGATTGTGTGGGATGTTGATGGGGTGGGATATAAGAATGTGTTGAATGCTCATGCTAAGTTCCAAAGAGTCATGGACAAAATCCTAGTTGGATTAGATTTTTCTTGATGCTCTATTGATGATATTTTGGTCTATAGCACTATTGTGGAGGAGCATGAGAGACATTTTTGGAGGTTTTTCAGAGGTTGAGATCTCATGGACTCAAATTACATCCTGGGAAGTGTAGGTTCTTCCACAAGCAAGTTGAGTGTTTGGATCACACTATCTACCCTAAAGGACTTGGTGTTCAGCATACCAAGGTGGAGGCTATTGCACATATTCCTCGGCCTATGAATGTGAGCAAAGTGCAAGCATTCCTTGGATTGGAAACCTTCTATTGCCGCTATGTTAGAGGATTTAATGCCATTGCCAATGCTTTGACAAAGCTGACCCAAGCTTACATAGGAGTGGTGTTGGGGAGATGAGCAAGAGAGTGCTTTTGTAGAGCTCAAGGATAGATTGACATATATGCCTATTTTGAGGAGGCCGATCAAAGGACAATGATTTTAGGTTCACACTGGTTGGAGTATGTTGGGGCTTGGAGCAGTGCTCACCCAACATGATGATGAGAGCAAGGTTTGTGGTGGCCTGTGCTAGTTGCTCCAACAATTCAATGGAGGCAAAGTATAGTTCATATGAGGGAGAGTGTTTGGAAGCAATATGGCAATAGCACATTTCCAATATTATCCATTTGGTAACCCCTTTACTCTCATCACTAATCATACACCATTGAAGTGGTTGATGGAATCAGATAAGCTTTCAAGGAAGCTTGCACGATGGGCTCTGATTTTATAGGAGTATGATTTCATGATTATTCACAAACCTAGAGTGGTGAACCATGATATAGATGGGTTGAGTAGAAACCCATGTACTAGCCAACAGGATCAAACAAGAGCACATTGGCATGGTGAGATAGATAAGGAGATGATGCTAGGTTGGCATGCATTTGCCTTTCTCTGTATATTTTTTGAGGCTTTGGTGATATCTCTCTCAATGCATACAAGAGTAGTTATTGAAGTCATAGATCTAAAGAGTGGAGCTAGTGGTATAGTTCAGCAAGACATTCATGATGATATCTTACTGATGGACTATCTTTGCACTGGTGCTATAGATGGCACAATTAGGGCCAAAGAGAGAGATTGTGACCTTCAACAAGCTAGGCGGTTCAGATTGGAGTGCAAAAACCTTTTGCATGTATGGGAGGATGGTAGAGTGAGAGTAGTACCACTTCCATCTCAAAGACCATAGTTGGTCCGTCATGCTCGTGAGAAGCTAGGACATTTTGGAGTAAAGCATATATATAGCTTGCTCCAGAGTCATTATTGGTGGTATGGTATGCAAACCAATGTATAATGGTTTTTTTCCAGATGTGTGGTTTGTGATTGAGTTAGAGCATCATTTAATGCTCTTACGCCATAGTTACACCCATTACCTATCATGGAGTTGGGATACCGTTGAAGTTTGGACTTTGCTAGACCTTTACCATTGATTGTGAGACATCATTGGTATGTTTTGGTGATGGTGGAGCACTTCTCCAAGTAGATTGAGTTGGTGGCACTTCTTGACAAGTCCAGTGAAGGGATGGCTTACTTGTTCTTGGATTGGGTTCTTAGTCATTTTGGTGCACCAATTGAGGTTTTGACTGATCAAGGTTCAAAGTTCTTGGGGGAGTTTCAAGTCTTTTGTGACAAGGCTTTGATTGATCATTGTACTACCTCTCAAGATCACCCTAAGGCAGATGGCTTAGCAAAGAGAGTGGTTAAGATATTGAAGAAAGGATTGCAAAAGTATGGTTTGCAGAGAGGCCACTTGGGAGATTGGGATCTCCAAATACCTTTGTTGGCCATAGGCTATTGGTTTAGCCGGCAAGCCTCCTTAGCATCCTTCTCTCCTTACTTTCTGCTCTATGGATGAATCTAGATTTACCTACAGCTATTTATCAAGATGCTACTATAGTGTTAGACTTGGATGATCCAAATGTATGGATGAGCGCATGTTCTCAATGGGCAGAGATCTTTCAGAGAGTGATGCCGATGGCCTTTGAGAATTTAGTGATTGCTTAGCATAAGGATACCTTATGTTATGCTACACTTGAGGATTAGGTTATAGATCCTCGACCTATCAATTTCATCTAACTGATTATGTATATCTATAGCAAACAACACCAATTACACTTGATGTTTCTACGGACCGCATTATCTTAAGAGAACGTGAGGTTTTGCCATCTGGAGTCCTTGTGTTGGAAGGACATGATGGTGCTGTTTAGAAGGATCCTAGGCAGAATTGTGGGCCATGCCACTTCCCAAATAGTGATAATATTATAGATCCAAGCTTGGCACTTTTACGTGTAGGCTTGTGGTGTATGTTTTGCGGCTCTTCTGGTAGAGCTGCTACTCTGTAAGTGTGTGATAGCTGTTTGAGAGGATGGCACATTGCATGTATGACTCCTCCTCTCATGGTGGTTCCTCAAGGACAGTGGTTATATCTTAGATGTACTTGACCTATAGCTAGTTCATCCTTTATATAGTAAAGATTGCAAACAAGCGACTAACGATGGGGCTCAATAGCATCCGACCTCTTGATCTTTTGCCCACCATTGGGTATACTATACACTTGGAGTAGATGACTATCTAGAGTTAGAGGGACCTAGTTGCCAACTAGGAGTGCGATTGTGGTACTTTAGAGTCCATGTATGACTTATGTGTGAGTTGTGCTTCTATAGGGTGTGATATTGACAGCGATGTATGTTGTGTAGCAATGTATATATGCACAATACATTCCCTTTGTGCAATTTTTATATAGCTCTCTTACTTCCTTTTACTACCGGCATAGGTGATTTGTAACACCCATTTGTGCATGTGTGTGGGATTATGATATTTAGCTTAGTATTCCAAATACTTGAGAGATATTATTTAAATAGAGATAAAAGATAGTTCTACATTAGTCATGATTAGCTAAAGTTAGTTATAGCTAAGATAGAAGGGACATTACTTTAGAGGAAGTGGAAAAGATGAGCATCACTATTTTGGATTCTAGTGTGTTGACATGGTATTATTCCTAGGTGTTTGGCTTTGAGGAAAGAGTTGAGAACTTTTGGGCACAGAAGCCTTTTTGTTTTGGATTCTTCTATAGTCCAAGGATAGTCCATGTGAAGGAATCCTTGACTTAGTGGTTGGGTCAAGATAAGATCACATGCTTAGTGGAATATGCCCATGTGGATGGATAGTCCTTTATACTTTTTGACTTTACTTGACTTTTAGCCTAGTAACTTGAGTTACTCCAGTAGTTAGTAACTTTGGTGCATAACTATTCACAAGTGTATAAACTAGGGGTGACAAGGTCATCATCCTTTCATTTGCAACTATCTCTCTCATTGAGTTCTTTAGTGAGCAATGTCTTGAGTCTTGGAGTGTTAGCCTTGGAGTAGTATGATGAAGTTGGAGTTCTATGCCTTCTTAGTCCATGGTGTGCTACCATAATAGTCATCAGAGGTTCATCCTAAGTGAGAGACAGTTTGGCTTACAAGTCATAGGAGGGAGTCATGGTCTTGGAGTCAATTATTGATAGATAATAGGGAAATCCTTTAGGGAGACCTTTGTTTGCCATGGCTTACTCTAAAGCTCTCGTATCTACCACTTTGGCCTTGCAAAGTTGTGTATTTCACTCCTTAATATTTATTGTAGGGCCCATAGATCAGATTAGGCAAGCCTTTGATCACTTAACTACCAAGCTACATCTTGTAGGCTTGAGAGTCAAGGTGTTAAAGGAGCAAAGCATGGTACTCTTAAGGTATCCCTCACCACCTTGAGCTTCTAGAAGGATGTATCATATCTACAAATGGACTATGTATTCTTGGAGTGCAAGTAATATTTGAGGATTTTATCACATGCTTCTTAGATGCTACCCTTGTAGAGGATATTTTCCATGTGGATGACCTTATTCTACTAAAAGATCCACAAGTATCATTTGTATACTCTCCTCTAGTATTCCCCGTCAACCAACTTATTTTTATGCACACTTCCCCCTTCCCTGACTAGAGAGCTTTTGATTGGAGGATCATGTGAATCTTTGGTGATATCATTGGACTAGGGATATTTGAGAGTGTGATAGGGGATTTGGCATGTGGACAAACATCTCTACCAATCTCATGTGGAAGGATAGGCCTGTTATCTATGGAGGAGACGGCACCTATTTGATTTTTGGGTAGTTGGGCTCTCTTGGCACCCCTACTTTCCACCCATTTTGTGGTTGTTGGTAGGCCAATTTTGGAGACTTATGTGACCAAGGTGGAGGAGTGATCCTTTTCTCTTTAGGTGTTATTGCGGCAAACAAGAGATGGTCTTTCTCCACATGCACGAGAGGACCTTCCATCCTTTGCTTCACTACCGTCAGATCAGATCAGAGATTTGCAATCTTCCTTGATGGTGTGATAATGTCAACATGTGCTACATTCTCTCTTAGTTGACTTGTCCATTCCTTGGGCCACTAGAGTACATCTTTGCTCTTGCTTTGGCAAGGATGCATGCTCTTGGATCTTAGCTCAACCGTACATTAGGGCATTCTAACTTGCACCAAGCACTTTCTCTATATCAATATATCTATATCAATAAGGACCTAGGTTGGTCCACCCGTCTACATCTTTGTTTCTCACTCGTGAGTGTAGTTCTACACTAGATTTAGCCGTGGTCCATATGACACAATGTTCTTATGGAGTACAAAGGATAGCTACCAATGATGCCATCAAGGATATAATGTTTGCTATAGCACAAGAGAGTGGATACCTTGCTTGGAGAGAATGTTCATATTCATTGTAAATGAAATGTGTTAGAGTGGACTTATGTTTGGTTTGAGATTATCAGGTGACAGTGGTGGATGTTGTGGTTACAAACCCTACACGTGATGCAATTTTGGAAGGAGTGATTACTCATCCTCTTGGATGGGCAGTGAGCGGAGCAGCAGCACATAAGGTCTCCAATTATAGGGATATGCAGCAAGGTCACCTCTTTGTGCCTCTAGCCTTGGAGTTATTTGGAGCAATGGACATGGCATTCGACACATTTGTAAAGGAGTTCACCAAAGGTTATCATATTAGATGCCAAGGGTACCACTCTCACTCTCATAATTTGTAGCATACTTTAGAGAGCATGTGTCTATTGCTCTACATAGAGCATTGGCTGGTGCAATCCATAGGAGAGTCATCACTCTAGATGATGCTCTTTTGGATGCTCCAATAGTTTATAGACCTTTCGACTAGCATAGCTCAGATATCTTAGGTGCGGTTGGGCAGATTTCTTGTATCAATACTATTGGGCCTAGCCCCATTCTACCTCTTTTGTCTCTCCCTTGTACACCTTGATGGGAAGACCCCATCAAGCCGTAGTCTTCCCATCCTTCTTGTGTTCTATGTGGTGGCCTTTTTGTGGTTAATCATTGCGGTGGGAATTCAAACTAAAATGATAAGGTTGGACTCGAAGAAAACTAAGTTTTCCAGGGAAGCTGATCGATTCATTTCAGTGTGAACAATATAAATACGCGCGACTACTTTGAAAACTCGTATGAATTGGATATCTTCATTTTGGTGCAACGGTATTGAATACCATCAGCTTATTAAGGTAAAGAAAATCAAGTTACTATCCCTCGTGGTGATTGCATTTCCGGTACTATATTTGCGCTTCAGGTATCCTCAATAGATGATCAACTCATTAGCGTTTATCTTTACTTGTAAATTCAAGATCTTTAGCCAATTTATTAAATTAGAATGGAAGGAAAGAAATTACCTAACCATTCCCTACATGCGGACTTATTATCTTTAAATCCAAATCACGTCACAAAAGTGGTTTACGATTCGTTGGTGTTTTATATTCCTCGGAAAACTTAAGGAACATTACTCTATACGAGCAGTATTTTATTTCGTTACGGGCTTGAGATATAAAAGATAAGCAAAGTAAAGACAAAAGACACATGGGTATACTCTCTCTAAACCCTCGTCATTGGCGTTCCTTCTCACTCCTTTAATTACAAGAACTGACTATAATATTCCTGTTGGAAATTAAAATAACACTACTGAAAAATCGTTCTTCTTACCTAAGTAAATCAATACTGAACCTAATCTCCTCACTTCTAACAAAATCAAGGGAGATTAGACAGCGGGAAAAGGATTGTCGAGTTCGCTCGCCATCTTAGAGATGCCATGAATTTCACCTTCACTTCTTCTGGTATTTCCGCACCAGGATAAGTGAAATAAGAAGTTATCCACGCAGTAGTTGATATACGGTCGACTCGAGGAAATTGGAAAACACACTAGCCATCAATGAAAAGTTGACGCGCAATGTGTGTTATGTAAATCACCATCGTCGGTTAATCTCAAGAGAATCGTTACGTCTTATCTGCTCTAGGTAAGAACTCCCTAGACACTGCGGAATCATTCACAAATAGGACTCCCGAATCAAACCCTACGCAGTGGCATGTCCCATATTGTTGAAGAGCTCGGAGCCCCGACTTAAGGAGAAAGATGACGATCCTGTGACCATCCCCATATCTGATGATTAGTTACTAACCTGTGCATCCTCGATTTGAGCAGTCGGACCTGCTTACAGTACATGCAACCTCGGTTGGTGAAACCTTCCATAAGGCCGGAAGGTGCCCAGTTAAAATACACTGTGGACGTGAAGATTTCTATATTTTGGTAGTGCACCAAAACCCGCTCCACATCTCGCCACAGACACGTTAATATGCACGAATTCCCCAAAGGGTGTAGGAAATACAATTACATGTTTGTCGAGGTGAGAAAGGGTGATATGCACTTTGTCAGGGCAGGGTACACGTTGAATCTGAAAAGGAATAAGTCTCTTTTTGAAACTAGTAATGCTCTCTTCGGCTGTTCGTGGTTTTGATATGTCCATGTTTCTTTTATCAAGATCTGCTGTTTCTGTATAAGTGCAAGGCTCGTGGTGCCCTTGAGGGTTGCTGAGAAAGAGGTACGACTGTACTGCAAATGCGTACTTATGCAAATCCAAATTCGGATGTTTTGAAATATCAGCAATCCAAAGAATCGAGAAGGAGAGACAAGAGCAAAGTACAGTACCAGTAAAGCGGAGGGTTTTGATTTGGCAGCAGCGTATAAGTGTGCAGAAGTTGTGAGAGTACTTACGCCGCAGTTCCAAAATGTGCGATCTAATAACTTGAGAAACATCAGCAGATACACGGAATTGCCAAATTTGATTCGCAGTAAATCGTGAGGGTTACCAATTCTCCCAGAAAAGATGTTGGATTTGACTGCAGGTTTTGGTTGTTCCAAAGTTGTGAGTGAGCGTTCTTAAATTCAGGTGGGATATCAATTCGTGTGGTTACGGAAGACCTGGAAAGTGTGAGAGATGCGAAATTCGATTCGAGCTCATTATTAAACCACTACTGACTATGTAGTTTGGACAAAGACCGATGAACGCCTAGCAACTCTACTGTACTAAAATCGGTCTTGCATGCCATGACACAAGCCCTAGTTCTGACATATGACATCAGACTAGCGCCAAAGATCAACGCTAGGTAATTCCATTGTCGTGGAAAAAGTGGACAGCATACTACTACATTTGTGATGCAATCTATCGACTTCATTATCCTTGTGAACCAAGTTTCGTCCAAAGTTTGTGGCAGCTTTCAACTTTGACTGACCATGCTGTTAAATTTGGATATGGCATATCGAACATATGGCAATCTATTCAGATAGAAAATGGATTATATCTGCCTTGAAGTGGTGAAAGGTCCAAAGATGGAATTTCAGTTGTTTTCGTGAGCTGACTGGATTTTATCTTGAACCATGCACAAGATCTTGCTGTTCCCTTCCATACAATTAAGAGGCCTCCATCCGCGAGAGATCCAGTAATCTGTACAGGTCAGGTAGGGGATGAGAAAGAGAATTTTCCTTGTCCTATTATCACAATTTCATTCCTCCTCTTCATTCTTCCTCTCCACCACGCAGATCTCTCTATCCCTGGTGGTGCTGTGCTGGTGCTTTCCCCAAAAGACGTACGGTTGGACGACAGTACTGCAATCGACTGACTAAATCTGGGTTTGGACGGAGAAGTCAGAACAACGTTATTTCACGACCTGGTCGCGAAACTTGTGCCTCAAGTGGCTCTCTCCGACTGCAGTCTACACAGTCCACGCTACCGTAGGCCCCGTCACGAGAATCTCAGTCTGCCCGTTACGCGTATGCCTTTCATTGTCTCCCACCTTTCACGGTCCCACGCCCGTCCCGGTCTTCCAGGCACTGGTCGGGGTTCCCCGGTTGATGCAGTCGTCTCAGACTTATCGCTAGGATTCTATGACATCGTCAAATTCAAGTTTCTATCGTCCTAAACAAAATGACAAAGATGCATGTACAATTTAACGTGGAACTTCTGTAGTCCGTTGTGTAAGAATACAACTTATATTTTGTAGATCCAGCGTAATGCATGGCTAGGGACGATGTATTCGACTTTTTTTTCTTTAAACACCTGTTGAAATCAATTACAGAATTCTTTCCCAAATGAAGTGCTTGTGGCAAAGACTATCCAGCACACATCGAGTAAAGCATCCGTATCTGTAGGTGGAAACCTGGTGATCTCCTAAGGGATAAATAGTTTTTGAATTGAAACCAGCAGGGACATTTGGCAATAATAAATTCTCCAGAATATAGAACAAGTTGTCGTTTCATTTTAAAAATTTTGAATTAAAGACATTCAAAAAAAGACCAAGTAGAATTCCATTAACAAACATGGTATTTGACGGGACTAAGGTAAACCTTTTGATTTCCTCTACGTCGATATGTTAGGAAATCAAAGTTAGGCTTCTAAAATAGAGGGTAACGTCTATGATCAACCTCTAGATCCTAATCTAAGTCAACTTCAATAAATGATAGTGAATGTGTGTTATAGAGGTTGCGGTCTAAGGGATGGGATAGATGTCCTCAAATATATGGATCTTATTACCTGTGCCCTGTTCGTGGCTAGAGCACTTATTTATCTAAATCTAGTCTTTGAGAAAAAATTAAGGTGATCGGACAGATTTGCTTGAAGCACACCAGTTCAATCTATGTAAATGATACAAGATAACCATAAGACAATTGGAGCTTATGTTAATTGATGTATGTTCCAAAATTGATAAGATTATTATGGTGACTAAAAAAACAATTCGACTCTTCCAAATTGTTGAGTTTCTGATGATGCAGGAGAGAGAACGAGAAGCGTTTCCATTCCTCTGTTATATATTTAATAATGTTTCTTGAATCAACAGATCTCTTTATATTATCTAATCAAAACTTCAACAACCCGGGCATAAATTATGGAAGGTTATATGAATTTTCTCTCTTGCTTGTGTGGTCACCACCGAGGTCAAATAATGTACTTTTGCCCTCTATAAAGTAACAATCTTTGTTCTAACCTCACTTTCCATTGCTTTCGCGGGATCTGGACTTATGTAAGATATTTGCTCCAACTTATACACAACTTTATATCTATATAGTCTTGGACTAATGCAAAATGTAGGATCTATGTTATTTTGATAGCGTCATGTACTTTAGTCGACTATTCAGTGAAATATCATCCTAAAATGTATGTATTCTTGTTATTTGTAACTCTATTAATCCATAACCCATAAATTAAGACAGAGTCAAGAGGTAGCAAATTCATGGGAAAGTCTAATGTGAACCCAAGATTCTCACCCAATGGAAAAGTACGTAAACCTATACTACTTTTGAGCTTTAACATGAACCTTGGTAACTTGTGAAGAACACATTTTTTATTTATTTATTTATTTAGTCGCCAAAGGAGAGTGCAAAGGAGTACAAGGCACAAACAAGTGCAAAAGGAACCAAGAGCACAAGGAGCAAAAGACACACTCTGCCATGAAAAAGTGCTTGGACGTACGCTAGGCAGCAAGGTCCAAAGAAATTAAATAGAGGGTAGCCTGTTCCTGAATTGTGTGGTACAAGTCCTCTTGTGGTATATCTGGTAAGTGGGGAGGGAAGATCCTTGGTGTGCATCCGGCAGCAACTTGTTGGTAAAGACCCAAAGCTTGAGCACGTTGCAAGGTGATTGAAACACACTGTTGCAAGGTGATTGAAACACACTGTTGCAAGGTGATTGAAACACACTGTTGGTAATTGGAAGTAAGCATGGCTAGAGAGATAACCAATGCCCCTCTTCTTTGCAAAGAACCTCATGCTGCATCCCTAAGAAGACCATTAAAATGGTGATGTAGGCTCCCTAAAACCTCAATCATGAGGGGGACAAAGGTATCAAAGGAGAGCCGTAGTGTGTAGCAGTCCTCCTTGTCCCTAGAGGCAATGGTCACCGCTATTCCTGCCTGTATGCCCATGCCAATGACTCCGCTTGTAGAGGTTTTGCAAGCACCATGTAATGCAAGGTGCAATTACTATCTATGAAATTAACAATATCTTCTCATACCCAACAAATAGGTGGTTTTGGTAGATCCAACCACGCTCATTGTATGAAAAGATTACTATTAAATGATCACAGACAATGTAATAACATATTATTTGGTTGCATACAATAAGATCTCAATAGATTCCCAAATCTTTAGATGTATCAAGTTTTTTTGATAAATTTTTACGAACTCTATATTTCATGAAGATAGATGGTAATCCTTTAGTCTAGCAAAAGTAAATGGCTAGCCTTGGGTTCTTTGAAGTTAAAGTTTGTGATCTAAAATTTCTAATTGTGGTGAGATCATATATGGGGTTTCAACTTGACCTCTATTGATTTTTTAAGTCATTTTATAAAATAATGTATGGGTAGTTTAAAAATTTTACACATATTGCAATAAACTGTAAATCACAAAACATTATGACATTTGTAGTTAAAAGTTTTTATGAAGTATTGACAGGAATGACTTGTAAAATGTATGTTTCAATAAATATATAATGAATACCTTTTTAACCTTTGAAATTGGTACTTCAATGTGATTTTCATACTTTTTTATGTTAGATTTTACTTGTTTGACATCTTCTTGATGATATGCACTTCCTAACATCTCGTTCGGGTTTGTGCTTATAGATATTTGATTATCACATAATAATGTGAATCTGGTATTGGTAAAATATGAGCTCCCAGACATTTAGAGAGTTGATAGGGTGGAAAAGGTAGGTCTTACTATTGAATATTTTGATGCTTAAAAATGGGTAGATGATAAAACTATCATAATGTGTAGTTGATAGAATTATGCTTTACGTGATTGGTGTGATCTCTACCTAAAGCACATTATACGATATGTATATCATGAGTGTCCAATTGCACTCACAAGTATACTGTCCAGCACTCAAACAAGCAATTGATGCAATATGACAATAATGCTTTGTAGCCTTGAATAATGATATGAAGAGATGTGATCATACCAAAGCTCACGTACTTAGATGAATGTGAAGTGTACATTGATTAAAAACATATTCACTTGTTTGAGATCTAGATCTTTGTTTCTTTAGCTTTCAAAAGAAAGAAATTTCATATACATAATGATGATAACCTTGTTGGATCACCATCACAAATGTTGAAAAAATACATATTCTTATTCAATCCAAAATAAATTGAGATAGAGAGATCATTCATTTCTTTGGTAATTAAGTCAAACAAAGAGTAAGATCATACATATATGAGATTACCTTATATAATATTTATTATTGAAAATAATGAAGCATATTCACTATCCTTAACCACAAGTTAGGTTCAAAAAAATTGGATAAATAAATCCTGAAATTTTGATAATATAATTCTATGTCCAATAGCAAAAGAGAGACATCCTATATGAACATTAATCCAACTGAGACGTCCTAAAACCTGCAGAAAAAATAATAAACCACTAGGATATAAGGTGGAATACCAATGTCACAAACTTACACATAGTTGATATGAGAAAACAAAGAACAACTCTTAAATAACAATCAATTGAAATATCATACTAAGTTGCTAATAAGAATCACATGGTCCAATAGTTACATTTTACTTTATACTTGCAATTCCCCAAGATTGCTGGTCTATAGAATGATAGACAATCTAATCACCCAAAATTTACAAATATCTAAAGCACTAAAAAGTCAATTTGTTCTGATATATTTGAAACACCTTAATGAATCAGGAATTACTGGAGAAAAGTACGGCAAAAGCATTGCCAAAATTAAATGATCATCTTATAATAGACTATAAGATCACCATTTTGCTGTGATATTTTATCATGAGATGCTATATATTGTGATAGACCACAAGTTCTCATAATAACAAGACAGTGGCAAACAAACCCAACAAAATAACCACAAAGGAAAGGGAGAATAAAATCATATTAAAAAGTGCAAATAAAAAGGAAGATTTCAAGGCCTATACCGCACTAGCATGTATAGCAAAGCACTAGCAAAATAACTTACAAAAGAAATATGTAAATATTTCAAAATGTAAAATGAGCAAAATAGGAATCTATAATATAATGATGTGATAGAGATCCTCCAAAGGTATGTTTGGCAAATGTGAAGAGAACAATAGATGGAAGGAGAGCACACACTATTGATACACGTTGATGAAGACTTAAAGGTTGTGATCTCTAAATGGTGATAGGATCCTCTATTTAAAATAAGAGGTAAGCATGGAGGGTGAGAAAGCCAAGGTGCATCTCATTTGTAGTGAACCTCATGCTATCTCTTGAAGGTGGCCAAATATATCCATTGCTAGATGGATGAAGGTGTTAAATGCAAGTTGTGGTGCATAGTAGTACCCCTTCCTCTTAGTGCCAATGATCACTATGGCTCTTACTTAAATACTAGCTTGTGCCAAGGACTTTGGTCAAAGTGGTTTGCCACCATTGCATCATACAATCTATGGTGGCCATATCTAAAAGTGATAATGTTTGTCTGTACCTGTTGGTGAGGTGGGCTTAGTAGGACCATCTACTGCTCAATTTGAACATGTGAACTAGTAGAGAACTAAGATTTGGGCCACTACATCACTAATAGCATTGCGGACTCTAGTAGACTCTCCTCCTATGGCACATTCTGAGATATGGATGTCCTAAACCTAGAACCTAGTGTCTACATTTGCTAGATGTGGTAGACTTAGCCAAAGCAGTATGGCCATGGTGAACTCTTACAATTTGAATCAAAAATTGACAATCAAAATAGAAGCATGAAGCCAAGCTCTGCCGCCATTCTTGTTGCAAGAGAGGATCCTAGCTCTATCACATACGTGCTCATATGCTCACTAAGCTCCGCCTAAATCTTCTTAGAGTCTAGGGATACAAATTCCCAAAGGGAGAGTGTTTTATGTGCAGGTCCTGGCAATAAGTCGCAAGCCAACAGAGGAAATGTCTAGAAAGCATAGGTATGTGAGTTGATTGACATGATGGATAGTAATTAAAATGAGCATTCTTTGTGTAAGAACCTATTTTCCAAAAGATGAGCCACTAGTGCCCATGCTCCTAGGTGAGCTGCCAATGCAATGGCCTCTTGTGATGTGATACCACATCTTCCAATGGCTTTAGAAAGAGCTATTTGTAAATTGCCACCAATCCTTTGATAATTATGGGAGCATACAAGGCCCTAAGAGTATGCCAAAGATATGCTACATCTGATTATCAAGGGATAATAGATGTGGTAGGAGTACCTCTATGGGAGAATATGCATGTGCCAAATAGGAAGCTCTTAGGACATAACATCTCAAAAGTAGTAGAGTAGGCCACATGTGTGTTCCCCAACCGGGAGATAGATGAGTGTAGGTGGTAGCTCGGATCAAAGTATCAGAGATGAATGAGCTACAAAAATCCTCCTATCCACGAGGGAACCCCAATACACTTAAACCGCTTGCAAGGAATTGGAATCATGATAGAAGTCAGAGTGGGTGAGGATTGTATGTGGGCTCCATACCTTATATTTACGAGTCTGAACTCATAAACCCAAGGTCTCAAGACTAAGTGTGAAATTTTGCACTACACGGACTACATTCTCCAAGGGGTGCAAGATATGAGGATCATTTGATAGGGATGGAAAAAGACACTTATAACAACAAGCAAGGTCATCCATATCTTACACACTCGTCCATTCTTCAATAAAAGGATCATCCCTAGTACAGTAAAAGAAAGTGTTCATGATCTTCTATCATAAGCTAAAATCTTATTTACCTCTAAAAGATGAATGTTGCACTATAGTAGTGTAAATACCTATCATTCAAAGTGTAAGTACTCGTCCCCCAAGTATAGGTATTTGTCATTCCAAAAGGGTCAAGGGCACTCCTCCCTTGTAAGTTAAGCACATAATAGTAATATATTGGGGTGGATGAAAGGAAATGAAAATAAAAGGCATTGCCTAAGTGTAGGTACCATAGTCTTGGATGGGTACAAGGGTAATCTCCACTTTCCACTTTTAGAGTAAGCTTTCAATAATAATATATTGGGATGTACATTTATTGGACAGAAGGAAATGAAAATAAAAAGTGATTGTATAGGACAACAAGAAGGATGGGAAGACCTTACAAGGAGAAAACATTAGGGCAATGGAAATGTAGATAAACAGTAGTCCCGTCGTATAAATATCTATGCATGATGCAATAATTGTAAACATAATAATGACAATCATTAAAGGTTGATATCATAATCTAGCATGAATTGTGGGCAAAGAGAGTTTTCGGTGCAATTACCCGATCACAAGAAACTACAATCTCAACCCAGGACAACGCGGGCGACAACTATCACGTCTATGTTTTGGAGAGCGGTGGGTGTGCAAGAGCGCTATGGCAGGCTATGGCGGCGATGGATGCAGGCGCTATGCAAATAAAGAAGCTGCATCTACTAAGGGATAGTGTTGCAGTCGAACGTGATTAGAAGAGTGGGTTTAGACTTGAAATGTGATTAAGTTTGGAGTGGCATTCGATAGCCTGGTCAGAGTGACAGAGTGGGATTCAAGTCAAAACCAGATTAAGTCAAACAGGTTTAGAAGAGAGGGTTTAGACTTTAAAGGTGATTAAGGTTTGGAGTGGAATTTGAGAGAATGGCAGAGTGGGAATTGGGAGACTTGGCAGAGTGGCGGAGTTGAAGAAGTAGTACCTGAAGCGGTATTGGAGAATTTGGAGCGGTATGGACACCATGTTCCACGTAGCTGCACTTTAGACATTGAATTAGCAGCGATAGATTTCACTTTTGGGACTCGGCAGAAATAAAGGTTAAAGGATAGCAAAGGAGATACCTTTGATTCACGCAGAACCTCAACGCTGTGGTAGCCTAATTCCCAGCCCAGTTCTGAGATTCTATGGAGCCACAATAGTAATCCAGACTTGAGTTGATTACAGACAGTCAACAAAGATTTCTTGCATAGCTGCAGTAGGTAGTCTGAGATTTGCGCTGATTCTTCCGGAAGGATGTATTTGAGGGAGTGGGATTTGTGAGCCCCAACCAAAGTGCCTCAGAAGTATCCGAATAGCAATAGTACTGGTTGAACCTGGAAAATCTGCACCGTAGTTGTTTGGCTCTTAGTAGTTAATGAGTGGCCACGTTGCTATAGACGCTTGGCTTAGCAGAGTTATGTTGAAACCAAGAGTACTTATCAAGACGTGATTTTTATACCAGAGCCCTCGATCCGAACCAGCAAAGGAAACTATAGTTAAGGAGAGAGGAGGCCTTCCTTGGAGACACTCACATTTGGTGGGAGTGGTTGGCGCCTGCTCAAAGTAGCTGCCTTCCATGGAAAGGAAATCCTATAGTTGGAGGTCGAAGCAATAAGAGAAGGGCCAAAAGGGGATTTTTAGTCTGCAATAGAGGAGGGCTGAAAGGGGTTTTTCAGTCAGCGGGAGGAGGACAATATGTCATACTAATGTGGAGGTGGATTTTGTACCAAGACAAAAGAAAACTGGCGAGTGTGAACCCACACGGACACAATCTCTGAGTGGGCAGAGAGATATCAAGCAAAAGCGGGATCTGAGTGGACTGAGAAATATTAAGCAGAAGCGGGACCTGCAAATTTGAAGAAGTGGAATTCGGAACAAGACAACTTTGACATATTTCATGCAAGCGGTCGGATCAGACTTGGAGAGTAGGAATAGCCAACCCTACAGGTGCTGGCCAAGTGGAGAGTACTAAAAATCAAGTGGAGCTCTTGGCACTTACCTTTCTGAAACTCCACCCGGCGCATCAGAAGAGAACTAGTTGGGGGAGGAGGTTCTTGTACCATAATGTTCTACTATGGGAGGTTCTGGTACTGGAAGTTCTTCTAGCAGAGGGTTCTTACGTTGGATGTTCTTACTGGAGGGATCATGCACCATACGGCATGGGGCTTGCAAAACGGCTGATCTCCATTGGGGGCAGATAGGCTTTCTTCCCATCTGGTCATTGCTTTTCCATCATTAGTTTTGCTTGTGTGTGTTATTGTTCTTGAGTTTTATCATCTCTTCTCATCATATTGTTAGTTTTTGTTATGTTTCTTTACACTTCTAGTTGACTTTACTATGCCTCCATTGCATTATTTGGTGTGAGTAGCTAGAGGGATTTTGACAGGCAATGCTCCTCATCTAACACCCCTACCTCTTATGTGCGATTTGGTAGAAGACCCTAGTGTAGACTCTTTCAGCATACTCCTATGGTGGCCTAGGTTCTTGATGGTTTCTCTAGTCCCTTGCCACATCCCTTGCCCTATTCTAAGGAGGAACCTACCCCAATAGATTCTCCTATGGAGGAGCTTGTATTTGAGCCTCCTCCTACTACCATGATCACTCCCTTCACCACTATAGACCAACCGTCTGTTCAGGATCTGACTCTTTCTCCCCCTAGCTTTATAGACCCACTACCATTACAGTTTCAAATCCCTCCTTTAGTGCCCTTACATACCACCTCACCAACGACTTACACAATCCTGCCCAGATTTCTCATGGGCGGGCATTGGGTTAGCTCAACATACATGACATGCTTGGTGCCTGCAAAAGCTGTCACACCATCTTTCCCTTTAGACCCTCTCTGTATGTCAATCCTTTCTCTTAGGGCTCCACCAAACTCTTACTCATGGTTACACTCCCTAGATCCTATTCAAGTTTTATTACCTTGTCTACCTATGCCTTGTATGTATACTAGGATTCCATTGCCACTATGATAGCATGTGAGCTCTATGCTCTCCATCTTATTGCAAGCCATTTAAGCTAATGAACAGAGAAGAGATGTTTCTACGTGGACTTTATTAGCCTTATTCACACAATGACTTTGCTCCTACCAACACATGGAAGTGCATCAAGACATTGTGAGATAGCCTCTAAGATTCATAGGTTCTTGAGAGGAGATTGGTCTACTCTTCAAGACGAGTATACCATGCGTGCACATGTAGCATCTAGGAGGATTCTTGAGATCCCATAGTCCCATGCTCCTCCCCCAGAGCATCATCACCTTTATTTCTCCTTGGTGTTAGGCCAAGTAGAGGAATATAGATGTGGAATCCAGACACTAGCTTCGTCTTGACCAACACCCTTCTTTGCTACGATTCTATTGGCATTGCATATGATCCATCCATTGGCTGAGGAAGAACTTCCCACCTTCTTCCATGATTATCAACCAGATGAGGAGTTTCAGCTTATGGAGTACATCTTTGCTCATGCTTTACTTCATTCTCCATGTTTCTTTACGGGTGGGTCATCAAGTTTTGTCTTTGAGTACTTCCTTGATTGTCTTTCTTTAGAAATTTTAGGTTTTGGTTTTCCTCTTCTCTTTGCTTTTTATTAGCATATTGCTTCAGGTCTAGTGCTCCTAGAGCACCCAGCTATTGGTGCTTCTTGTCTCACTGGCTTGTCCAAGGTGTCTTTTGGCATTTGCCCCATTGCTATTGGAGGTGTCTTTCTTTGGCTAGTCTCTTGTTCCATTTGCCTATAGGTATGTCAATATTTTTCTTCCTTTTTGTCCTCACATCAGCTTATTGTGGCCACTCCAAGGGGTGCATCAAAGCATCCATGGATCTCCAACCCGATTGGGTGGTCATCCAAGTAGATGTCTCTAATGCTTTCAATACCGTGTCTTGCACAACCTTGTTTCATGCTCTTCATTTAGTTGGGCATTAGATTGCTTCCTTGATTGCATTTGTTTGCACATTCTATGGCATAGAGACTCCGTTGTTGTATAGCCACCATACTTACCATATGAGACTTCACATAACTTTCATCTATGGAGGGTACATGCCAAGGTGATCTACTTGGAGGACCTCTTTTTGCCATAGCTCACTACATAACTCTTTGGGAGGTTGTAGATGTCTTTCCATCTTGTCTCTTTCTATCCCTCTTTGATGTACTCACATCTTAGGGCCTTTGGAGGATATGGTTCATGTAGTATTGGCTTTCTAATGCAGCTTAGAGACCTTGGGTTTATGAGTCCAGACTAGTAAATGCAAGGCAAGGAACCCACGTGTTGTTCTCACTCCCTCTAATTTTCCAACAAGGTTCTAGTTCCCAATTGGAGGCATGAGAGTGTTTGGGATCTCCATTGGGCCTGGAGGATTATTTTAGCACATTTATCTCTGACAGAATTTTCCATGTTGTCGCCCATGTTTACGTACTTCCCAGGTTGGGGAATGCACATGTAGCTTACTCTATGTTTGCTTGTAGCTATCTCTCCCAAGCCTCCTATCTAGCATGCACATACCCTCATACAAATGCACTTCTACCACACTTATGCACTTTTGATAGCACCATATGTCACACTTCTCCACCTTGATAGTGCCATTTATGCTTCCATAGCTTTTTGAGGAGTGGAGCAGATTACATATAGTCCTACTTATAGCCATGGGAGGATGTGGTCTTGTACTACAAGAGATCATTGCACCAACTACTTTTATAGGTGCTTGGGTCCTAATTGCTCCTCGCTTAGCCAATAGGTTTTTACACCATGGTTGTCCTTTTCTATTGGCACCTATCACAAGAATGGACTCAAGTATTCATGACTTTTAGATCTATCTACAATTTGCTCATGATCTTCTACTTGGCTCCCCCCACATATCACTTGCACCATTTGTAGACTTTGTTTCTCTAGACTCTAGGAAAATTCAAGCAGACATCAATGAGTGCATGCACACACACATCCTCATCAACATCCTCACTAATGCACCATTATTTGATAGAGGTAGGATTCTTTCTTGTGGTCGGAAAGGCTCTAGACCTTGCTCCTTGCTTCGCCTTTGATTTTTGTTTGACATCTAAGGAGTTCTCCATTGCACTTTGTCTATGTTTAGGTCTCCCCCATCCGCCCTGATAGGACTCCCGTGCCAATGTGCTTATGGTTTTACATATGATGCACATGGCATACATCTTTTACGGTGTGCTATTGGAGGAGAACCCACTAGGGTTCATGATGCCATCTGAGACACATTGGCATAGCTTCTTCAGTCCACATGGTCCAAGGTTCAGATTGAGTGGTGGTTAGGGTTACCACATCCACCCACACGTCAGGCGAGAGTTGACATCATCACACTCATAGATGGTCGTCATACTCTATATGATGTGGTGATTGCGAACCCCTTGCAAGCAAAGACACTAGCACGAGCTAGCATTCAGGCAGGACTAGCAGCAACAATAGTAGTTGGGGGAAAGGAGTATCCTTATGCGTTGTGACTTGCCTTCAATACCTTTGTTCCTTTGGCTGTGGAGATGTTTGGGCACATTCATCATCATTTTGATGGGCTGCTTAGGGAAGAAGCTCGAGATTCCTCGTAGAGAAGAGGGGATATGGCTATCTCTCAAACCATGCTCATCTCTTACTTTCAACAAAGGGTCTCTATCACACTACTGCACTCTCAGGCCTGGGCTCTTCATGGATGAGTTGCAGTGGTGGGAGAGCCTATTACATATAGGGACCTTCCCACTCATTTACCGGATGTACCATTAGAGGATCTCTATCACACAGTCCCCAACAGTAGTTCTGTTGTTGTTTTTATGGTTGCTGTGGTCTCGTTACCCCTTGGGTGGGCTTGGCTTGCTCCGGTCTGGTGTCCGGGGGTTTTCTTTGGGGGGATGCCCGGTCTCCCTTCTGCACTCTTGGTTGCTTTGTATTCCTCTTTTTCCCCTGCGGGATATATATCGTTGGATCTTCAATGTATGTTTCGACAGCAACAAAATGATCAGGAACACTCCAAGAGTCAATGTTGATTTAAGTTAACCTGATTTACCCTACAGATTTCCCAACATATTTATGTATTCGTCAATTTTAACCACAACCTAGATGTAGATGCCTAGTCGATGAAAGGAGGACCTGCGGACCTTGATGCCCCCCTATGTCATATATGTCACACAGAGAGAGCCCAATGTCCTGATCAGGTTTTGCATTCCGGCCTTTCTTTATCTTTTGACCTTAAGAATAATATATGCATGTGATTGTCATGGCCAATTTGCCCGATAAATTACTTCTCAAAGCAATCCCGGACACAAAATTTAGAGACTTCCAACTTGCCCTTTCGCATGCTCCAAATTTCACATGAGTCCAACTTTAGCTTGACCATTTTCGATCCTTTAGTGATGTATTTGACCATTTTCTTAGAAGTGCCGCGTGGTGAGCGGCGTCGAGGTTAAACACATGTGAGTACTGCTCATGTCATAAGTTCGTTCGCACATTCTTCTGCCTCTTATCAAGAGTTTTAGTTCAGATCTACTGAGATGCGGGGTTTCCAGATTTGCTTTCACCTTCTGTCGGATTCCTTAACTTTCCTATATCTTCTTCGACAATCTGGCAATCATTCTGACGAATAATGTATGATTCATCGTCCATGCATTGCCTCTAATTTCCTTATCTTAATGCGGATGCTAGATTCTTGTTGTCTTACCTCTCTTGAAATCTATATCTAGTTTGGAGAACGGTAACGTAGTGCAGGGTCCACGAGAGTAAGGACAAATGAGTCGTGTCACAGTACGACAAATCTTGCATTTCGGGACTAAAGCAGAGGCTTCCGGGGAGTGGGCAGGCGTAAAGTGAATAGTCGCCACTTGCTGGTAACTCCTTTTAATTCTCACGATTCTGAGGAAAATGTTATGACTTCTGTCACATACCGTATACCTGAAGGTTGTAAGTTAGACTTACGAAATTGGCGTAAAGGTGACAGTTGCAACTTGAAAATATTCGTTTCCTATCGCACATTTTGGAAAGTTCTTATGAATGTCTGTATGCAGATGAAGTTTTAAGATACACCGTGAAACTTGAAATTCATCGATAGGTGCTTCACATGTCATGAGCCCCGAATTCAATCTCCACTTCATTTACACCTATATAGAAGTGATTCACGCGTATCGGAACAAGTTATTCGCTCATTGTGCATATGAGCGATCAACGTGAGCGTTTTGAAAAGGGCGTCATCGCAACGTGAGCTATACGAGAAGGTTTCATGCCAACCCTGGGTGGGTTTGACAAAACAAGGACTCCTCCATTCATCAAGAGTTTTAGCCTGATCTCGCCCCGTCTAATTGATGTCGTATTAGGGTGAATGCATCTTGACCCCAAACACCTGGGACCACGACTATTCCTCGAAGTCAAAATCCACGAGTCTATATTGGACAGTTTATTTGCTTCAATCTTAGCCTCATCTACCATCTTAGCTTCCGGTTCCGAGGTACTTTAAATTCCCTTGGAAAAGTAATCAAAGCTCAATTTCGCAGCGATAGCGATGATGGTGGTTAACCGGAAACCTTAATGCATCTACTGGAAATAAACCTTGCTCGACATTGCATCGTCATCACATGCGGTAACAAGGATATTGCAGGGAGAACGGTATGGGTACAATGAGGTTTCCTTTCACCTATTTCGATTTCTCATATAGACTCTGTTGGGGCTTAGCCCATGTTACCTTTTTTGTCTCTCCTTTATACGGGCTCGATGGGGTCTTCCCATCCTTCGTTTTTCCTACGCGGTCGCCTTTTTTCATTTTCGGCATTTGCTCACGGACATATCCGAAGATATCCTCAAAGTTCTGTAGGACTGCATATGTGTACTGTACTTTTTGAAATCCCGTAACTTAGAGCTGTCGCCCGTTTGAACAGAGGATAGGAAACCGGAAGTACATGCTCAGCAGGTAGCACGAGACGAGCATGTGGTCATGATCTCTAGGTCCGTGTGAAGCGTATATGGAAAGATCCCGCCCTCCCGTGCTGGAACCTATCCCGCCAGTACTATTTGGCTCGGTTTCATTCCGCCAGTAGTAGCTATCAGTAGTTATCCACTCCTCTGAAGTAGCCTTTTCCCTTCCTTTCTGGTTGAGTTCCGACGGCGTCGTAGCAGCCGTAGCGCGGCTACAGCGCAGTTGGAAGATGCACGGCCGTAGTGTAGGGATAGGGACGGGTCCTGGGGGTTGCCGAGCGTGCACGTTGGCCTTACTGGCGTGTTAGGTTTTGCATGGCCCAAATTCAGTCAACCGTGCGCGGTGCAGTGCTGCACGGTTATGGACGAGTGGATGCCTTGTGGTGATATTTTTGTGCCTTGTGGTGAACCTTGTGGTGTCCCTTGTGTTATGAAACCGTGAACTGCTATCCAAAATCATTTGAAATAAGAAGGAAGTTTTGGATCCTGCTGCACAACTACTCTGGAGAGATTCGATGCTTCGAAGTTTACCGGTAAGGAACCAGAAGCAGGTGAGTCCCACACGGTGTCAAAAAGGTGCTAAATGCTGATGACTTCTGCCGTCTCCCGGACACTTGATTTCCCGTCACAGTCTGGGCACGGGAGTTTGGTGATGTTGAGCGATACACTTACTTAGACAGTGTATACGCAAGCGGATTACAGTTCTTGCGCCTACGCACTTCTTGGACCTGTAGAGTTCACTCATGTGGCATGAGTGGTGCTGAGAACAGTACTGTACTGACAGAAAAGGTGCTGACATCCTCTTGTCTGACAGAAAAGGTGCTGCTGCCATCAATTCATCAATTCCGAAGGAGCTAGGTTGGGGTGGTTGCAAATGTCTATCGCCTAGTAGGGCTTCTCCTCCTTTGAATGTGGCGATGATATGAATCCATATGATGGGGGACATACAGACAACAACAACTGACCGACTGACGGACTGTGCGCAGTTATGACTGGGAGCGTGTTTTGGAATCCTCGAAGCTTAGGAAATCTCAGCCAAACTGTACCGCAGGGAGAGAGAACAGAAGCCTCGCATTGACCCCACCTCCCTTGCAAAAGCACCGCTCAATATTCCACTTGAAATTAAAGCTCCAGAAAGTATTACACGAGTGTGGATGTAAAGGCATGGAAAGGACTCCGTGCTACAGCAGGGCAGAATCTGCAGTAAACGATGTCGAATATTGAGTAACACTTCCGAGTCTTCTCTTCCATTCTTCGATACTCGCTGGCCCCCAACTTTTCCATCGAGGCGGCTTACAGTTCCGCAGTTTCTCGTTTCTTGCTTGCCCAACACTCCAACTAGATACTTGGTTTAGGAGAGTCTGGAAAGAAACTTGAAGCTGACACTGCCTAAATTGGAGTCTAGCTTATCTAAAATAAAAAATTTGAAAAGGCTGAGCCAGTGTAATTTATCATCTCTACTACCTTGGAGCTCAAAGGAAGAATTTGTTGTTCCGACACTATTTACATAAAAATCCTTTTAGATGCTTCTTTGTATACCCCATCACTAGGGCTTCCCCATGACTGTAGGCCAGGTTGTTTTAGAGGAATCATGGAATTGCATTTTCATTTGTATAGGAACACTTCAATGCTTTGGACCAGCAACAGAAGCAAATCCTGATCACTCACTATATCTACTGTACTGCCGTAAAACCGACATTTTCATTGCTTCCTCAATTTCAAGGGCACCACTGATCAATGCATCTCACATCTGTTGCCTCGTGCTCATTGCAAGGGCACTGTATTTCCAAAGTCTATGGTATGACATTCTTGGATTTCTTCCAAAACTTCATTTCACTTATCAAAGATGTAAACGTATGGATGTAACTGAATTGATCCTCAGATAAGAGGCAGAGACAATGACATCGAATAAATTTAAAATATAGTTTACTACTACTTTATCATATGTTTGTTAATGTTGTACGTCACCTTTTTCTACTTTGCTAGGTCAAATATGCTCTCACAACTACACAATAAAGTAAGTTGATACATAACTTAGCCCTTACTTCAGAGGATATGGTTTCACTGATAAAAGGAATAGAAAGTTACTATATTAGCGATTTTTCTAAGAGCACGGGATATGATGGTCCCTTGCTAAATAAATAGATTCTTAAATATAGTCTCCTGTTCTTTTGACATTGAGTATTATATTGGATTGAAAGATATTTTATTTTTAGTCATATTTTCACTTGGCCTTGGATCTAGTACCTATTCCTGCTATCATAGCTCTCATGGCATCTATAGACTTTCTAAAATTTATAGGTTGATAATCTTATCAGCATTTTCACTAATGGGATTGTACTTAATGGAGATAGCATGAAAGGGTTGTTTTGGAGCTTAGCTTTATAGTTATTCTTTGATTGAGTATTTGTGTTTCTTATTTGAGAAGTTAAAATGGCACTTTATTTTCAGTTCAGCTAACCACACCCCAACTTTTTTATATCTACTAAACCATTGTGCTTATAGATTCCATATGAGCCGGAATATATACATCTTTTGCGATATGCTTTGAGTGAAGACCTTACTGTAGTTCATAAGACATAATGTATAGATCCTACTATCCATACAATCCCAAATATAGATGGAGCGATGGTTAGACTTGTTTGGACTACCTCCTTTGCAAGTAGGAGTAAATATTTATGATTTTAAAAAAATGAACAACGTATACTATTTGATGATGAATGTAGTCATCACCAACCCATATGAGTAAAGTCTTTGGCATAAACAACCACTTAAGAGGGAGTAGCCACCGAGGGCAAAGAAATTATTGTACACGATTAATCTCTTTTGCCCTTTGTACCTTTGGCTTTGAAGAATTTTAAGCATTTCAAGGACCATTTTGATGATTCTTTTTGAGAACTAGCAAGAGAATCTTTAGTTATATTATGATTGATTTGCCTACCATACTCAGCTCACATTTTAGAGATTCTTTGCAGCAAAGAAATATTAGGGTTGTTTTGCTTACCACACTCACTTCATGTTTTAGACAATCTTTGTAGCAAAAGAAGGTTATGGTTATTCTGCCTACAACCCTCACCTCATATTTTAGAGAATCTTTATAGGAGAAATAAGTTACGTCTGTTTGCCTACCACGCTCACTTTACATTTTAGACACAGAATCTCGATCGCTTTCTCACTCCTGTCGTTCATAAGCATCTTCCAACACTCTCAAGCATCATTTTCGAGCATTCTTAACCATAGAATCTTCTTAAATATACAACTAGAATAAGGCGACCGCGTAGAATAACCAGAACAAACAACTAAGGTAGTAACTTCTACACATCTAGAACACTATTTCCCAAATATACCATTAAAATATTATATTTTATATTCTAATGAAATTTTTCATAGTGTAGCTTTGGGAAGACTTTTCTCTTCTTCCTTGATCTTTGTGCACATTTTCTCCTTTTGCATTTCTTAGTGTCTTCTATTTGTTCCTCTGATCCCACAGGCGTATACTATTTGCGCTCGGCTTCCTCTCGGAGACAACCATGACACTAGCAATAGTGTTTATTTGTCTCTGTGCCAGAGACTATTGACGACACGCTTGAGTGCATTCATGGTTACAGCTTAAATAATTCTGACCTTCGACCTTGTGGTAGTGGGACTCTTACATTTAGCATCAGGCCTAGTTGAAACTTAGTATACAGTATATGGAACATGAAAAGTATGGAGCAAGACACCACCTAGAACTTATCCGCCAAGGAGGATCGACCAAATTGAGAATGTGTAAAAGGTCAAAACACTTAGAAGATCTTAACATTCAGACTGTAGAATCATGACTTCACATGAAGCACAATCTGTTGCGAGTGCATACAAGTTGAAATTAAGTTAGAAACAAAGAAAATTAGACTTTAACACTACGATTTGATCTAGTCGTATTTTCCTCTAACTGTCGGTATAATCTTATCCACAAGGGCACAGTCAGTCGTAGAATAAGGCATACTAAGGTTCTGCTCGATGATCTAGAGTTGCGCTACATGGTGTGATTGATGTCCAAAGGTGGTGTTGGAGCCCGTGTTGCGGTTCTCTCGAACTTTGAATTCGTTAGGATAACATGATTTCGTCTTCAACCGCGGGACCATCACTATAAGGCAACGATTTTCTTTTTTGAGTGCCGTACACTGAGCTAATTCTTTCCGCCTGGTTTTAAAGCATGTGGTAAGGTAAGGTATGGCTGTTTTTAGATGGTTCTGTGCTCCCGAATAAACTAACTTTCTTCCAAAGTTCTGTAGGAATAGTGAATTCAACAACTACAGGAACAATCAGACTTCAGCAGCAGGAGAAAGAAACTTGTTGCCGGACCTCGTTGGCCGGGTTTTCCGCCAGAGCTTTGCGTTGGGACATGATTGGCATGTTAACAGTTGAGGGTTGGAAGTTTCCACATCCAAAATGTAATAGTAAAGCGTCACAGCCACGGTTTATCGAGGCGCTGCAAATGTGCCAGAATTGCCGTTAGCCAAACTTAACCAGGCATGCACGCGGCGCCTTCCCAAGGGTGACGGAAGTAGCAGGCTTTCGCTTGTCGTAGAATACGGACTACCCGCCTGAAACATGGACAAAAGATGGCGGTGCCTAATCTATCCAGTCTCCAGTGGCCACAAGTCTTCCGCCAGTAAGTTGAGATGAGCGTGGGATTTGGAGGCTAGGGATCCTGACCTTAACAACAGTGCCACTCTCTATCAATTTGATTCTCTCTACAACGCATTAAAGCTCTACTGTCGCATAACAAATAAGACGTATTAAGGGCTTCCATCGTATTTATCTTTCCCAATCACACGAGCGATGGGTGCAGAAGTTAGACGTATACAGAGTAAAGTAATTCAAGCTCATATAACTGAATTACAAAAATTTTAATATATCAATATGAATTGATGTGTTACCTTTGAGCACTTTGCTCTTTATTAGCAGATAAAAGCGCAATATGCTAGACCTACGATTAGATGAAAAGGTAGAATTAGTTAGACGGGGCCTATACATGACAGACTGTATCTACTATATCTAGCCAGTGTTGTTAGTTACTTCCTCAGGTTAAAATGACTGACGAGAGTAAACCCACCGTGCATTCTCTCTACGTACTCCGTCATTGGTTAGGGCTGTTTTTGTGAAGGAACGACTGATCGTGTACGTGTCGACATCACGGATGACGAGCCCTTGACCGCACGCACCTTCCGTGTGTGGCCGTGTTCGTACTCCGTCACTGGCTGGGGGTGTGGACAACCTACTCCGTCAAGGGATGTCAACTGCCTTCCATCGAAAACCACTGCAAGATAATCTAGAGGCGGGCGGGTCACGGTTTGTACAGTCCGTCCATGTGTGCGGCTAAAAATATAACCGGCGCCTATGCGTGCCGAATCCAGGCCTGAGATAGAACCGACCGGTGCCAGGGCGATATGACACGTACCCGCACAGCTGGACGACTGGAAACGACTGGCCTGTAGCCATCTGTTAAGCTAATGCGAAGGAATGAACGCGGATGTTATGACCAAAGAGATGGAGAACTCACGCTTTCAGTCGCGCGCGTTGGAAGGCGCACGGTTTGCGTAAACGGGCCGAACCGGAGCGAGAGAACCGAAGGGGCGTGACTTGTGGTCTAGGGTAGACATCCATGTTGTCGTGCGTAATTTTTGTTGACCTACTCACAACCTGTCCTTCCCGGAAGATGAGTAACGCACCCGGTCAGGTCAGGTCCCGTCCCGTCTTCCCGTTCCTCTCTGTTCGTCCTCAACCACCTTCGCTACTACTACAAGAGCGCTCGCGCGGCCCCATTCTCCAAATGCAGCCAGGCAACTCCTCATTCATTCATCCTTTCGTTGAGTCTGTATTTATTCATTCGATCAGCCTACCCATCATTAAAGCCTTTCTCGGGGACGAGAAACTCACTCGTTTTCTCGCTGTTCCTCTTCGTAAGTTGCTTGTTGTACCGAGAGGAGAGGGTTTGAGCCGCTTGGTTAGCCGCCTGTCGTTGTAGTTGAACCTTTCTTGATCTTTGAGTTTCTCTCGGGGTTTCAAGGTGGTCACCACGACGACCACGAAGGAAAAAGATTTTGTAAGTACCTTTCTCACCCATCGCCAGTGCTACTGATCTAGAAATTCCTCGATCATATTCGTCTGTTGGTTGCAATCTGTCGACTGGAGGTCGTAGGTCTTGTTTCATTCAAAGAAATTGGGCTTACAGATTCGACTGTGCTCAAGTAAATCGCGCTGCAATAAGGTTCACTTGGAGACCAGGATATTTCCTTATCGATTTCACGTCGAACCTAATAGCCGATCTAGTTGGAACTGGCGAAAACCTACATAATCATTTAACGAATGCCATGTCGAGTCCATAACTGCAACTCAAACCGTACTTTCTCGTAACTTCTATCCTGACTTCCACACGGACTCATCGCGTGTTAGTGTCTTTGTCTAGCCATCGAGTCCTCGGTTAGGAACCTCGACGGGTCTCTTGCCCTCTTCTGTTTCATTTTGGACTTTCATTCTGATCATCTAGTCGTATTGAATATCGGATTTTACAGCTTCAGTTTTCTTTGTAAAAGCAACACAAGTTTGTTACGAGCATTTCTTATAGTCACTTTATGGTCTGAGGTCCAGAATATCGAGTCCTGGTATGAACATATCTCCCCCAAGCTGTGCCGTGTGTCTTTCACATCCCTCGAATCGCTGTATCTGATTTTGTGTTTCTTGGATGCAGAAGGCCTTAATGTTATAATGGAAGCCAAAGGAGGTGACGAAAAGAATTCCAGTCGTAGTATTTGGGAATACGAGAGCCCCCTTGGATACGTTGTGGAGGACGTGCGCCCTCACGGTGGTGTCGAGAAGTTCAGAACTGCTGCATACTCGAACGTAAGTATCCGGACCAAATCCGATACCGATTTAGGAGAATTTGGGGGGATTTTCTTATAAAGTGCAGTGTGGTTTGCCCGGACCTTGGCCTGTATTCCTTGAGCAGCCTTCATATAGATACCCTCCGCAATGTATGTAGTTGACATTGTTGTTAGCAGTTTAAGTAACCATTAGTTAGTGATCTATTCATTTGTTCACAGCCAGCACTTATTCCAGTAACTTCTTTTTCATCGCCACATCATTTTTGCCCGGGCACTTAATAAATTCGGTTTGACTTACCGTTTTACAATGCCAATGGAACGTGGTCCGTGCACACTTCTAACGTTACTTGGTATCTTTCTGCAGTGCGTGAGGAAGCCATCCTGATATAGGCTTCAGGAGTGTGAATAGGAGTGGTGCTGCTGCCCGTGTGGAGTGGGCTGGTCTGCTGCTCGCAGCTCCCTTGCAGATCGGCTTTTATTTCTTTACCTTTCCCCGCCAGTTCTCTCCTATCCCTACATCTCGTACCTTTGTCTTAGAGAGTGATTATGTCTTCTGATAGGTCAGACATGGGTGTGTGTTCTCCTGCTGAGGATATGGACGCCAAGTCATGCCCAGGATTCGAAGGGTTTGAGAAAAGGTTGGAAGTCGAATTCTATCCTGCCTCCATTTTCGCAGACCCTGAGGGCAGAGGCTTGAGATCCATTGCTCGTTCACAGTTGGACGTGATGTTGGACGCTGCGAAGTGTACCATTGTAGCAACCCTCTTCAATGAGGAGTTTGATTCTTACGTCCTTTCTGAATCGAGCCTTTTCGTTTACCCCCTGAAGATTGTCGTGAAAACCTGTGGCACGACACAAATTCTGAAAGTCATCCCGTACTTGCTAGACTATGCTTCTGAAATTCATCTGAAACTTCGTAGCTGCAAGTACAGCCGTGGGACATTCATGTTTCCCGCAGTGCAGCCATTTCCCCACGGAAGTTTCAGTGAGGAGGTTGGCTATCTGGAGCAATATTTCGGCAATTTAGGATCTGGGGGTAAGGCTTACGTGATGGGAAATATGGCCAAATTTCCCAATTGGCATATTTACACCGCGTCGGACGAGAATGTTACCAGACCTGGACGTACTTACACCCTGGAAATGTGTATGACCAAGCTTGACAAGCAGAAGGCAGAAAAATTCTTCAATGCAAATGGTACGAAGTCGGGTGCGGACATGACGGAGGCGGCGGGGATAAATAAGCTTCTACCTAATTCCAAAATTTGTGATTTTTCGTTTGAACCTTGCGGTTATTCCATGAACTCAGTGGAAGGTGCAGCACACTCAACTATTCATGTCACTCCAGAAGATGGATTTAGCTTTGCCAGTTTCGAGACTATGGGATATGGTCCTAGGGAAGTGGACTTGCAGGTGTTGGTGGCGGACGTGACCTCCGTCTTCAGACCTGCCTGCTTCTCGATGTGCCTTTATGCTACTGGCGCTGCGGATGGAGGATCTGGCTCAGGGTCCTGGGAAGATGCTATCTGTCCGCCTGGGTACGTATGTGATGGTACTAGTCGACAGGAGCTGCCTTGTGGCAGTGTCGCAGTATTTCATACTTTTAAAGATACCGGCTTCGGGGCTGTGGTCAGTGTGCAGCCCTACGCTTTGTACGAGCGTTCTGTGCAGTTGGCCTGCGAAGGCTACTACATGCCAGAGAAAAAAACCAAAGCCCAAAAACGATTGTTGTCAACTGTGGTTAATTCAATCTGGAAAGTTGACGGTCATGTGGGAGGGAAGGTGACGGAAGTGCTTTCTCAGTTTGGAGCATCTGTCATCGGGCCTATGGTCAAGGATTCTGATTCTTTCATCAGGACGAAAATCGCCGACACACGGATTGAAAGTGCATTCTATGTAATGGATTTTGGTTCCATCATAAGGCAGTGGAAGTTGTGGGTGTCTTCCCTGCCTCGTGTTAAACCGTTCTATGCAGTGAAGTGCAACCCAGATAACGGTCTTCTCACCCTTCTCCATAAACTCGGGGCAGGCTTCGACGTCGCGAGTAAAGCAGAGTTGAAGGCTGTCATAGATGTTGGTGCAAGAGCTGAGAATATCATTTTTGCAAATCCCTGCAAACTTCCAACGCACATCGTTGATGCCGGGAAGTACGGAGTAGTTCGCACAACATTCGATTCTGAGACGGAGTTGATTAAATTGCATAAGTATCTTCCTCATGCAGAAGTGATCCTGCGGATTAGAGCTGATGATCCAACAGCTCGCTGCTGTCTTGGCAACAAATATGGTGCGGAACTGCATGAATGTGAGCAGCTGCTACAGGTAGCAAGAAACCTAAATTTGAAGGTTGTCGGTGTGGCGTTCCACGTTGGCAGCGGAGCAACTGATATAGGCGCCTTCGCTTACGGAATTTCTTGTGCCAAGCAGGTCTTTGACATTGGAGCATCACTGGGTTTGAATGACATGAAAGTCGTTGACATTGGTGGTGGTTTTGGTTCAAATCCAACAGTTGGGGTGAAATTTACTGCCGCTGCTGCAGCCATTAATGTGGCACTCGATCAACACTTCCCCGCCAGCATGGGTGTGACTATCATGTCCGAACCCGGTCGTTTCTTCGCGGAGGATGCATTTACGCTCTCAACGAACGTCTTCGGCACTCGCATGCGCAAGAAAGATGGTGTGAAGGTAGCTGAGTACTGGGTGAATGATGGCATATACGGATCCATGAACTGTCTTCTTTATGACCATGCAGTGCTCTCTGTGCGTGTTCTTCCTGAAGCTCACGATGCTGAATGTGGATGGGCGGAAAAGAGTGAATTTCAATCCACAATATTTGGGCCTACCTGTGACGGATTGGATACTCTGATGCGTGACATATGGTTACCCCAGTTGCAGTGCGGAGATTGGTTGGTGTTTCCACGCATGGGAGCTTACACCAAGGCGGCCGGATCAGATTTTAACGGTTTCAACGTCAAAGACATACCAACATTTTACGTCTACAGCTGCGACGAGAAGGATTATTTTTGCTTCGACCATGACTTCGTTGGTGCTGACAGTAGCGACTCGAGTGAAGAATATTCGATCTTTAGCTTCGGTAATATTAGCAGCAGTAGCAGTGACGATGAACAGTAAATAATCGTCCCGCATGGTGCAGTTTTGTTCGCATCCCTATTGGATATATCTCGTTGTAATTGAAGACGAGGAGTGAATTGACATGAGGGTAGGAATAAGTCTCACTCCATTACAATGTGTAAAGGCTAGAAAAGTAGGCCTGGTCTGGATTTCATGAGCCGCCACAGCAATCATTCAGCCGACAAGAAGTGCAGACGTTCCAATCAGCACATTTTCCTCCCTGTACAGGGTTATTTTTGATTTGCAACACTTGCAACACTTGCAACACTCGCAACAATTTTGTTGTTATCCCTGGATAGACTGGCTAGCATAATAAAAAAAATTGTCTTACGTTCTGTCAGTTGACTTCGCGTATGGGTATTGCATGTGAAGTGGTTTATTCTTTTTGTCTGATTGATCTACTCTCGAATGTAATACCTGAATTTGACTACGGAAGAACGATGCAGGCTTTCACTAGCTCGACGATGGAAGCGGTAGAAGTGACTACGTATTATTATACCCTTCATTGCACATGTTCAAGTTAATGGGCTCCTTCCTATCGTACCCGTTCAAACTGTTTCGCATAGGTTGAAAATCTTATTGTCGGTCAGAAGAGAGTGAAGAAGTTAATTGAGGGAAAAACTTATTTAGTGAACGATAAATATTAAGAAGGTTTGTAAAACTGAATAGTAAGGTGCCATCGAATTGTACGTACTCATACGACTAAGCGTATGATTCTTGAGGCAATCGGAAGTCAGTTTTACTCGACGTCATGTCACAACAGATTACGTACAAATCCTTCATGTTAGGAAAGCAAATAAAGTTTGAAAATAAATTCAAGTGATTACCCTAAACATACACAGCGTATTCTTATTCCAATAGATATGCTACATTGGTAGCTAGATTTTCTCCATTTCCTCGTCATATTTTATGATGGATCTTGTACATTACTTTGTTGTACTCATGACGATGATTGATTGGAAAGCCCTTTACATATCCAAAATTAATCATCTTAAAAAAGAAACTTTTTAAAGAGAACTTACCATACCATCGAATCTACTATCATGCATTAGTCATAAAACACTTTCTCCATAATGTTAAATTTGTATGAAGAGTGTTAGTCATGACGCACCTTGTCTATTATAATTGTCAACAATTGCCATTTGTACTTTCTTTATATATGATGACATCTTCACTTTCTAGCTATCCTTTGATGTGCAAAAGTACCTCACAACAATGGTACCAATTTGGAACTTCTGAATCAATTCTTCTGAATCGCTTATTGGTCAATCTTAGAACTTGTGAATCTGCCCCTATGATGGTTCATCTGCCTCTCCTACTACCAATCCTTGGCTAAATCGATCGGCACAATGATGCCAATCCTTGGCATTCTCACGCCATAGGAGAGAACTTAGGAAAAAAGAAATAGAAGCAAGATCCAACTCTGCTGCAGTTGTTTCCACATCCTCAACCATCCCTTATGGCTTTCTCCTCTTATGTTGTGGCTTTGATCCTTTGCAATTTTTCTTCACGTCTTGTCTTACTAAACACATAAGACACCAATGAAATGCCCGAATGGAAGGGACGCAAACATAATCTTAAAAGGAAACATCAATATAAAGGATTATCAATATAGTTTTCAAAGGACATGTAAACTAATTACATGAAATCTTTTCGATGCAATTCAATAGATACTTATCTTAGGCATCGTTACAAGACTTGATAAGGTAAAAAATTGAATATGCACCTTATCATGATGGAAAGGACCTTGTGGCAGTAATACTTCTTACACATCTTATCCATAATAAATTCCTTGGTTGCTTGATCACATGTTAGAACACAAAGGACTATCTCATCTAGAACACTCTTCAATGTCTTTTAATAAGACCTCTTCCTACATAATGGGTTTATTTAAGTGAGCTTTCTACTCCTTTACGAACCTACTTTTTCACATCTTGAATATTATTTTCACCTCCTATAGCTATCTAGTCTTAAAGGCAATTGGAAAATATTTTTATTTGAATGATTTTCTTTTTGGACTTTGGTTTAATTTCCAAGGTCGTAGTGACTAATACCTCTTTTCAAGGCTTGTGTCTTGTTATCTCTCTCCTCCTAGAATTGCTTGTGCTAGTATTCAATCTTTTGAATATGGATCATATATAAAGGTAATTTTTTATCTATATTATCATCCATGGACAATATTTTCATTCTAACTTTTGCAAAGAAGGGATGTAGTGTTAATGACAAACCAAAACTAGAGACTTGTTCAACACATAAAACCTTGCAACCATTCTGAGATTGCCTCCCAAAATATAATACATACCTCTATTTGATATGTCATACCTCAAACTCCTCTTTTGACTTTGTATACATATTTGGATCCATGATTATTATGACATTATTGTAGGAATACAAGTTCACATTCACAATCCACTTGGCTGATAGATGCAAACTATTCATTAAGTTCCAAACTTAGCCCATTATCCTTTCAAAGCCACTTAGTATGAAACTTATCCAAGTTTATGATGATGGTGTTCCACTTCATTATATATCTCTTCTTTGGTATGGTATAAATTGGGATCTTGTTAAATTGGTCCAAAGATTGTGGCTCAGCCTTATCCAACTCCTTGAAATCTCCTGGAGCTAAGTCTACATTGCAAAAGTACAGTAGCCTTGTTGCACTTGCACAAAGGCCACTAATATATAGACCACTAGAACTGATCTAATATTCCTCTATCATCTAAAGAACACTCTATCCATGGGCTAAGTAACTTTCTTTTAAGAGCTAGGCAGCAAAGTATCCTTTGTGAACTTTGGTGGCACCTCTATGTGCACTTGTTCCTTCTTGCATACATGGTTGCTACTCCTTGGCTTCTTGAGAATTATTGCCATAAAAGCACCTTCATCCTTTCCCATCCTCTATCTATTTGCCACAATTTTAGCAACATATGTCTTGTTCATATCTCTCCACTTTTCACAAGGCAATAAGAGACACTTATGTTATCTAGTGTTGATATTCTCCTTATAGGAATCTACACAAGGTCACTCAAAATATCAACATCCACATATTGTCAAGAAATAGACCAAGAAAGTTGAGCATAAGAGAAAAGGATTGACATAGTAGAACTTAATGAGTAAAAGCAAAAATGCTTTTAGAAAGTATAAATTATGCA
The DNA here is from genome assembly GCA_948567375.1 of Lunularia cruciata. NCBI lineage: Eukaryota > Viridiplantae > Streptophyta > Marchantiopsida > Lunulariales > Lunulariaceae > Lunularia > Lunularia cruciata. Next base: position 21,787,186 of record OX419755.1, on the reverse strand, counting down.
AGCAAAAGCATTCATGGAAATGCCTTATCAAATTTTCTAAGAATTAAGGAGAACTAACATAAATGGAGAAAAAAAACCAAAAAAATACACTTGGGACTAACTATATACTTTTATGTGCATAATAATGCATATAAATATTTTCAGAAGAAATAAAACTAAGGAAATACAAGTTAAAAGAAGTGTGCATCTAAAATGCGTCTTGTAAAGAAAATAAGCAATATACATTATGTATTTGTAATATCTTGTCAAGAATTAAGCATACAATTTTATTTCCAAGCATATATCTATGTGTAGTTGAGTCATTGGTTTATAAATGTAAATTCTAGTTTTGTTTCCAAATTCACATACTCTTTCTAAAAAGCTATTCTTATCTATTTCTCCTTGATTGTTGCTTGTATGCACTACTTCTAAAAGCCATTGTTGAGAAATTCATCTTCACTTGGTCAAAAGCAAGGACCTCATTTTCAACCACCAAGAAAGCTAGATGGGACATCAGTGTTTTTTCATAATAGTTGCCTTCAAATCAATCAAATATGTGTAATGGTACTACTAGAAAGCTAGTTTCTATAATATACTTCAAATTCTTGCTACATTGCTTAACACCATCTTTTCTCTATGGATCATAATGTAATATTTATTAAAACGGCAATAACATCACTTGCATAAAATGGGAAAATTTTACTAGATCTAGTAGAAATCTTCTTCTTGTGTGCATCTTGCAATGCACAAGAAATTAAAGCATTGCAATCTTGCAATGCACAAGAAACACATTGCAACAATTACATGCAATTTGTAATGAAATCCATCTTAATATTTACTCAAATTTGCTAAAAACTCTTAGAATTTGTGGTTCTAAATGAAATTAAATTCAACAATTAGAAATTGATACTTAAGTTTAGGGAAGTACAAACTTGTTGTAATGACTTGGTGTTGTTCAGATTTGTAATGTTATGGTACGAATAGGTTGGTCCACGTAGATACAAGTTGGATATGACAAAACATGCAATAAAGGTATCACTTATGATGACAATTGTTTTATAATTAACCTCTTGGGCACAATCATTCTTAGAAGAGTGTAATATCACCAATCTTAGCATACTACAAAAAGACAAACAAAAAAAACTCACATTAACTATAGGTTTAATCCCAAAGGATTCTTGAAGGTGGTCATTCATTTGTAACAAAGTTCACTTTGCCTTTGAATTTCTTTTACCTCCCTTGTTGTCCAACCAAATTCCTAACTAGTAGTGCGAGACATTCATTAGTACTGTGATAAGTAGTCACAAAGAGATGTCCAACAGACTTCAATCCCAAAGCAAGAACTCTAGATTGCAACCCTTGGTGTAATCAGATCTGCACTATAAACCACACTAGGAAATGTTGAGAGGTTTGTTGACAATTTCTACAAACTGCACTCGTCTTCTCTCCTTTGCAATTCATTTTTTCATTGCTAATTAATATGATTTGAGAATATACCCTATCAACAACACCCACTTACATAGACTCTTGAGTTCTTGCACTTTTTTGGTTAAAAAAAGCAATTCTTCAATGGTAGAGATGAATTCTTGCACAATGCAACTAAATTTTGAATGCAAAAGAGAATGAAAAGTAAAAAGGATTCTCCTCATGGTGCAAGATCCTCAATTTATAGTTATTTCAAAACTGGTCAGTCCTTCATTGGTTGTGGTGGTTGGTGAAAGGTTGCAATCACATCCCAATGCATTTTGCTTGGCTCCAAATTGTCAAGAGTATGTTTTCTTACAGTGTGTTCATGTAGGAGGCATGAATTTCTATGGGTGGAATTTGGGGATGCCTTGCTTGACGGCAGAAGTTTGTATTGATGGAACTTTGTTCCTATTGATCTTTATAAAAAAACAACCATGTGACAATAGAACTTTTTAATGAAAAGGATTGACAACAAAATGACTTTGTTGTCTTTGTATTCTTTGGATCATTTGTATTGCTGAACTTTGCAAGAATGATAGGTCCCTAAGAAAGATTTGTCATGATATGAATATTATACCTTCATGCTATTGAATTGAATTACCATAATCATTGAATGAGTGATTTATTCACTTTGTGAGGTGCTTATCTAACAACTAACACCATTTGTTTGGCTTTTTTCACAACCTTCTGCATTTTTATATATAAATTACTAAACTAATTAAAAAAAACTAAATTTTTCTCTAGGGAAGCCAAGGGGGTTACTACACTTGTATCAAGTTTTCTATTTCTCATTTTTAGAAATTTATCCTTTACTTTTTGAACCAAAGCATAGAGATTCAAGAATTTGCTCAAATTGCTTTGAATTGACATTAAAATTTTACCATTGTTTACATTTTCAACATGGTTAGTAAGAATTAAGAATCATAAATTTTATCAGGATCTTGAGCAATGGTTGACACCATATAGTTCCAAACTATTCCTAAGATAGTCTAATTTTACTAGTCCAATGAGTCTCATATTCTTAGGAGGTCAAATTTATATTCCTATAATTTATACAATGCTACCAAAAAAGGTGAATGAGATGTAGTCTATCTTGGAGAATATTTAATATTATATCTCATTCAATACCTTTGATGAGCACTCCATACAAGTCTCTAAATATAACACAAATATATGATTTGTAGAAAAGAAGATTGTGCAATTTTTCTACAAAGGGTTTTATGCACATAAGTTCCAAATGCAATGAATTAACCTTCTTCATAAGAACTATACAAGTAAGTTGAGAACTATAAAGATCTAGAGATATCACGGATTTTGATATTGGTAGATGTGCAAGTCAAGAAGATAAAATAGATAATCAATTAAAGCCACATTTTGGAAATAGACCCTTTAAAGGTGGATCAAGTGATAAAAGGTAATGGGTCCAAAAAGCTGAAACCAAGCAATTTAGGGTCTTCAGAGTAGTGGGTTTTTAATGGTTTGTAAAGTTGGAGTTTTAGTCACATGTGCTTTCTAATGTAGAGTATTTATCTCAAATTTCACCTTATAGTAAATATAAATCTCTGTATAACAGTGATATTCTAACTTCTCTTAAGTTAGTAAGTCCACCAAATAATATTATGTTGGTTATATTGGTTAAGGAAGTTGAAATTAATATTGGAGAAGAGGATCTTAGTTATTACCACTTAGATATACATTACCAATTGAGAAGATGAAATATTCTAATCATATTAACATTACAATTCTTGCCAATACAAGAAGGAAATTTAGATTTTGCACTGGTGAGTTTGATTAAGCTATAGAAAAGTACATGTATGATGATGCTAAATCTCTTATCATGGTGTATGGCCATCTAAGATAAACATCTTACGCAAAGCATTGTGCTTGTGTTAATTTGAAATTAGCTATAAAACAAAGACAAAGACAATCATTATCAATTTACCATTATGATGTATGGACCATCCAAGACAAACACCTTGTATAAATTTGAAGAAAGTTGGTTGTATGTAAGGAAAAAAAGTCATATTTAGCAAAGCCATGATACCTCAACATATTTCACTTCTTGTTTTATAAATACCAAGATGTACTTTTTGTTGCAAGGATAATTGTTTATCATATACTCTAATCAAGTAGCTCAATATAATTCAAGAAGCATATACTCCACTAGCAACTAGTGGAGTATATGATATATGAGTGGAAAAATCTTGATATCATATGATATCTATATAGGAAGTAATTTGATATGGTAGTTTACAGGTGTGTTGAAAAGCTTATAAAACAAGTTTTATAGTGGATAATAACAAAATAGCTTGAATTACATTCTTTAGAGATTGCAATGCACAAATAAATGGCATTGTTAGACAAGCTGGATGTTTTTATAAAGGAGATTGCAAGAGAATGCTAGCATTTAAAAATGTATAACCTCTTAAAAATCTCTACAAAAGAGAATTTTATGATTATTACAAGGAAATTTTGGATACTAATGATTCTAATAGAGCTCTTTGTTTTAGTTGGTTTGTAAAATATAGCAAATCTTTGCTTGTAAATATCAAAATAAAGTAGAAATATATTTGTATATTTTTTGTAAAGATTTTGTTACATCAAATGCCAAATAAGATAATGTTATTCACGCTATTGACAAGGGTAGTTTGCACATACTTAATATATATTATTAAAATTATTATTTTTTAAAGTTATTATAAATTTTCCTTTAGTTGCCTTCTATTTAAATTTAGATCTTGTGATTATTTGAAATGCTTATTAATTTTATTATTTTGGATTAAAGGATTTTATTGCATAATAAAAAGAAATTGTATGAAAACAAGTTCATCTATTTATTTTAAATGGGTGATTTTGTTATAGCATTTTCTTGTAGAAAATACTAATTGCAATGCAAGAAAAGAATGGAAGAATGTAAAATTTTCAAAAGCATCATGCTTAGCATTGTGTTTATTGAGACAAGTACTTGATATTATGATAGAAAGCATAGATCAATCAAAGACTACCATACAAAATTGGCAATTTCTTCTTAGAAATGCAGATAACTATCAAATAGGTATCAAGTGGGTGTCTTATTTTCAACCATACTATATAAGCTAAAACATATCTCATGTATAGAAATTTCAAAATTGATACAAATATTCACTCTCAATCAATGATAATTTTTGGATAAGAGTGGATTGAAATACCTCCAATATTATATGTTGAACAAGGAAATACAAGAATAAAAAAAGATCTTATGTATAGAAATTTCAAAATTTATACAAACATTCACTCTCATTCAATAATAATTTTTGGATAAGAGTGGATGGAAATACCTCCAATATTACGTCACTATCACCTCATTTTCTATTACCTATCTCTCCTTCTTCAAATGTGTGTTCAAAAAGATTTTGTATTCAATTAAATATTTCAATCTATTTCAATTATATATTCAAAAAGATGAAAGCATAATTCCTTTAAGTAGGTTATATGCATGGAAAAATTGATGAAATATTCAACTATAGAGGAAAAATGTGCTTCATATCACTAGTTTGTAGTGGGCTAATGGAGGAATAAAAAATATTAAACCATAATTCAAAGTAGTTACTAATTGTTGAGATATCAATTCTTGATTGAAACTTTCACATTGATTAATATAGACTATCAATTGCATCATGTCAATTAATCTAGGAATTCAAGTTCATCTTGAAAGAAGGCTTTGTAAGAATCTAGAGCAAATAATTGTCATTAAGCAAAATCTAGTTATCTCTTGATAGAATGAAATAACCTTTTGTTACTCATATAGATCAAGAGTAGTAGTGGCTCTAAGCTAGTCAATTTGAAAGCATACTAAAATTGAAACACTCTTACAAAGGTTTTTATGTGAATACACTCCAAGTAATAAAAGTGCTCAATCAAAATGTGAGACTATTTGTTTCAAATTTAGATCAAATCTCATAGTGGGGATTTTGCAATGATATATTGTATCATTAAAGAAAATAGTTTTTTTTCCATTTTTTATTTCCTATTTGGAAAAATGACTTGGTAGATCCTTCTCTAAATACTACAGCTTACAAAGGTAGATCTACAATAGAATATATGTCAGTTTTTGGCAAAATATGAGAGTTTTGCTTCAAGAACTTAAGATTTGTGCTAATCTAAAATACTCAAGCCTCATAATTTAGTAATTAATTATAAGAGTTCAACAAAATGTTGGTGGAAATATTCACTTGCATGTTTATGAAGCCTCATCCAATAAAAAGGACCTTCTAGATGGCTCAAATATTAGAGATCAAATTAAATTTATATGAACCAAGGACCATTATAAGGAAAATTTTGATTCCTTAGTTTAGAAAACATGCAAAGATATTTTGATTAGTAGATAGTTTCTCAAACCATACGTACTTAAAAATGGAAGTGAAATTAGGAAATTTGAAAGAAATTGTTGGATATATCCAAGTTAACTTTACTACCTTTTCATTTTGTTTTAACTTGTAAATAAAAACTTTGCACCTTCCTTGCAAGGTCATCAAAGACACCTTGTTCAATATGGTATGAATTTTCCATCTTGATATATACCTTTAAATAAAATTTGTGTGAGAATATGGATAATTCACATGATATTTTGTAACTTCTTGTATGTCTTGAGCAATAAAGAATGAAGTAAAGATTTAGTTACATATTCCTAAATAAAATTTGAGTGAAGATGAAGATAATTTAAATGATATTTCATAACAACTTGTGTGTTTTGAGTAAAAGTAAAAAAAGAGGTTTATTTATTCCATATTTATTTGTAATAAATTTTTGTAGTGCATTTTGCTTGCATTATGCTCATATCTAATTTGGGTACTTATCATTTATAATGGAAGGAAACCAAACAAAGAAATCAATTTAGGTATGAAATTTATGGCTTGGTGATTTGGGAAAGAGTATTGAATCTAGATTGTTTTAGTGCTTTAGTTAGGGGTAATAAATGTTCATCCTAGAGTTGACCATAGTCAAAATTCTTCACATAGTAATTCAATATATACTTAGATTTTGAGAAAATTCACCTATCTTCTAAAATTAACGTTTTGGTCCATTAGTAAGATAAAATTACTTCAAGTGATAGAGGATGGACAAGCATCTAACATTAACTCAACTAAACCATGTCTTAATAAATTAATATAAAAATTATTTTGAGTATTGCTAATTTTTCATTATGTGTTGATATTGCTACTTTTGCATTTACTTTGTGCTATAGAAAGTTTGATTTAGAACTAGGCTTATATATAGGAATCAAAGGTACCAATATCATAGTTTTAGTAGTAGCAGCCTTATAGGTTCATTGAACAAATAATTGATTGAAATTTAATCATTGATTTAGGCTTCTCTAGATAGACTTTGTATGCTTGGTTATAATTTGAATGGTTATTGAAAAGGCTTAACAACACCAATGTGCTAGAACCCATTGTTTGATTCTAGATTGTGGACTATTGATAAATAGTTTTTTTAAGCAAGGATGTTAGTGATATTTTTAATAATTTTGGATCACAAAATTAGTTAACATTAGTCAAGAGCAAATTTTCATTGTAGAAGAGTAAAATAGAATCATCTTAATATATCTTTCAAACAAGACACACATATATGATGTGGAACTTTTGAAGTTAATGATTAAAGAGAATATTTAAATTTTTTATTATTGCTGTTTGAAAACTATGAGAGTGGAAAATAACAAAGAAAGAATCAAATTAAAATGTTGTTGAAAGATTTACGAGTTGAATAAGAAAATTATGGAATGAGGATGCTCTTAAAAGCTTTGTAAGCTAATCATTTATTGCTACATTGTGCAATAAATATTTCACAAAGTAAAGATGATGATATTTTATCTCAAGCCAAACAATATGAAACATGTTTTTACCATATAGATGAAGTTTTCAAAGCAACATAACTTCTATCAAACTATCATAAACTAGTGGATGTTGTTAACAAACATATCAAATACACTAAATATTATTTTCTCACACTCAAGATGTTTTAGGAGAGCTTTAAGTCTTAACTACAAAACTAAACTAGGAAATTCATCAATGATTCAACCTTTGTCTATTATAACAAGATACTTCTTTTGCAAAGAAGCTAAAATTAAAAAATGTATGTGGATATTGGCTCTAATACCATACACCATAGTTATCCAAATTTACTTATTTTTGTGAATCCTTAGGAGGATTTGGTTACATTATGTTTGTAACAAGATTGTTGAGCACCAAGTAGAGATATCATATTGAGAATATTACTATCAAAATATTGTGTAATCATAGATAGGAAATACATTTATACATTTTGCAAGAATGAAAATATTCAAAATATTGTGGAGAGCACAAAGGGAATTATTGACATAAAATCAAAATAATTACAATATCATGTAGAATCAATAATGCAGATAAGAAATAAAAAAAAACAAGCACATATGATATTTAGAAAGTTGCTTTAGTTTATGCACTAAATGCTAGTCTATAATTTTAATGGAAGCCTACCATTTGTAGTTCACAATCTCAATATTTTTTTGTACCAAGCAAACCCAAAATTAATAAATCTAGTACCAATTAATGCTTACTACACCTAGTTTAGGCTTAAATGGCTATTCAAGCTCTTTATTTCCTATGTTTACTATTGGATTAGGCATAACATCTTGCCTACAATATTACTAATCCAACATCTGACTTACAATGTGAGCAAGTTGATAGATTTGGACAATCTTATTCTTATTTTAGAGTCCTTGTTTTATGATAATTCATTTTATGGCTTATGGTTTTATGGTTTTATGGCTTAATTGTCCATAGATTTTGACTATGTCTAGCCCATATTGTATTATGACCCACCATTCTTAGCTTATTGCTCACCTCTCATTCTATTCTATTTTCATTCTATTCTTATTATAAGTCGGTGTACCATTTCATGAAATAGTGCAACTTAGAATAAGGCATTGTGCAAGATCAAGGTCTAAGTATCTATTCTTAGATCCTCATTATGCCTTAGGTTAGTAGAAAACTATTGACATTGACCACAAAATTCACCTCATATTCTTGGATCAACTTCTAAAGTTACCATAACTTCCTTGTCACTTGAGCTCATAGGAAATTATTTGTCTTGTTAGAACCATCTTGGTCAGGGCATTAAAAAAGGTTAAGAACATTCCAAAAAAATTTAAAAAATTAAACAATTCAAACATATGAAAATTCTTATGTTTCATGAAATACTTGAGACATATGATCTAATTTAAGGCTTATGACTCCAACCTCCAGTTTCCTATCTCAAACTAAGCAATCCATATTTCCAAGTAAGATATGAGATATAAGTGAGAACTATAAAGAACTATAAGTGAGAACTATAAAGAATCAATATTGAGAAAATTTAAATTTAGAACAAGGAGTGAAATGACTCATTTAATGGGTAAATATGTCTTTTTTATATCTTAGGTGCTATAGGGCAGATTTCTCATATCGACTCTATTGGGGCTTAGCCCCATTTTACCTATTTTATCTCACCCTTGTATGGCTTGATGGAGTGTTCCAATCCTTCATGTTTTCTACATGATTGCATTTCATGTTTTTATATGAAGAAGGTTATGAATTTTAATTTGATGATGTAACTTTAAGAAAAGAGGTAGATTACTTATTCAATGGGAAATTTTATCATTTTATTGATAGGGAGAAGGTTATGAATTTCTATAAGTGATTTATATCACCACTTGGAGAATACTCCATAGGCTTAGAGTAACAACTTTTAAGTTTAAAGTTAGAGCAAGAAAGGATGAAAAACTTAAAAGATCCATTAGAAATCTTGGTCTATAAACAATATAATAGTATCATCCTTATCTCCTAGCAAGGGATACATGTAGTGGCTATTTATATAGAAGAACCGTTCAGTGCTAAGTACCATCAAACAAAACAACTCTAAAATAATCTTGCATTTGTTCTTTCTCATTGAGGAGTTGCTATACTTCTCAATATACTCTCTTAGGCTAAAGCTCTTCTAAAATTGCTTCACCATGTTAACATAGAAGTTTCACTAACAATCAGAAGGATGCTTTAGAGTTAAAGGTTCCTCCAAGATCATAGCAATAATAGTGATACTATCAAGTAGAAAATTTCACTCTTTACTTACCAAATGTAAATGGCTAAAGAGAGAAATAAATGAATGGAAGATCAAAATGGAAAGTCACATTGGAACTAAAGTGAGTGAAACTCCAAATGCCTAGCATGAGATTTGGCCTTGGTATTTATAGGCCACTTAAATACAAGGTTCTTAAGAAGCTTCCATGTAAGGTTCCTTCTTAAAGCCAACTTTCTTGGAGTGCAAGCTAAGCTAACTAATTATTTGGTATGTAAGCTAAGCTAACCATCAACTTGACATACAAGTTACTCAATTCCAAAAAGGTCCCTAGAAGCTTTTCACCCCAAAGCTTCCTAAATATTTCTAGGATATTCCATCACAAAGCTTCTTAGATGCTTTTAGCATACTCTTAGCATTTGTAGGTTATGCTAACTCTAACTTATTTTTGCTATATGTAGCTTATTTTACTATCATTAGCTTCAACTAATGCTTTTGCTAACTCCATATTATTACATATTCTTCCACCACTAGTTGATGACATCCTTGTTGAAATGGACTCTTCAAACCTTTGAAAATTTTGAGGATGATGCACTCCCATGTGGCATCATGAATAGATACCATTTCCAAAGGATCTTATACTCAATGTGTGGTTGACAACCATGTTGGAAGTCTTAACATGCAAGTAATAGAGATTAATAGAGATTGAAAGAGGAGAAAGTTGGATACAAGTAGGGAAAGAAGATGGGTTAAAAAAAAGGTTTTAACTTGGAGATATGGAATACAAGGTGGATCTTCATGTGACTAGGAAGAGTAAGTTTGTAAGCAATGAGAGAAATCATTTGAATAATAGCAAAGAGTTGTATCCAATTAGGAGCAAGTTAAAAAACTTGGGTGTCAAGTGGAAGAAGAAGGTTAATAGAGGAGAGCATAACCTTATTACCTATCTAAATGATGATGATGATGATGATGTTGATCAACATATTTCTTTCTCGGTTTTGAGCAACAAGGAGATGAGACTTGGCTTGGTGTAAGGACTTAGATAATGTGGATAAGAAGGTGGAATTATGAGGGACCTGAGATAGTAATGGGGCAAGAAAGGAATTGAGATTAAGAAGATCTTGTCCATAATTTAGGAAGAAAATAGAGATTCAAGAACTTGCATGCTTATAATTATTGTAAGAAAACTTGGCAACTTCATGACAAATATCCCAATTCTTATGATGAACATTAATGAAGGAACATAAAAAATATTCTAAGGAACAATTTTTTCATTTTTTTGCCCCTTAATTTGGAGATGATGGTGATATACAAGGCAAGCTTGGTACCAAGTAGCTTAAAAAGTGTTTGCCAAAATTTACTCATGAGTTTAGGATCATGATCAAAGATGAGAACAATTTGCATCCCATGATGTTTGAATATTTTATTAAAGTAGATCTAGGCAAACATTGGAGCATCAATGGTATCCAAGATAAGGGTCAAGTGAAAAAATTTGACAACAAATACAAAAAAATTTGTATTTGTTGATAATCCATCCTTGGCAAAGATGTAATGAGATCTAAACTCACATCTTCCCATTGGGAAGAGGGAATTAGGAGTGGTTTAAGGAGTCTACTTGGTATTTGGTTGTTGGTCTTTTTTGTTGGTAGCTCTCACAAGATCAAAAAAACTCTCAAACCTTGTGTGCCATGTTGTCCCACCACCATTGTTGTTGTAGGATACTCAAGGTTTTGTCAATATTTGGGTGACCAAAAATTGATAAGTCATGCACTCTTTGAAGTTGTTTCAAGTTATAGATCTCTTAATGTAGAACATAGACTCAATCTTGCAAAGTACAAGGTTATTGTTGAATAAAAAGGTGTTGTATACATTGTCATGTGTTGCAAGGAAATTTGCATGAGGTGAAAGAATGGATCATTTTATAGAGCAATCTTGAACTCTATATGTAACTTGGAGTCCATCAACACCATGGTAACCACTGCTATTAGAGGAGATTCAAGAAGAATATTCAAATCAAGTCATTGTGACAAGACATCAGTGATAACATCAAAATTTCTAGGTTTGTACTCCAATTTAAATCCAATCAAACAATTGCAATTGTTCCTCTTATTGATAATGCCAACTCTTCATTTGTTCCAAATTTAAGATCTATAACAAGGTTTATAATTAGTGTGCATGGTCACTTGTTTCCCAAGAGGTAATGTCACCAAAACTTTGTTGCATATAATATTGCAAGTTGTTCTTGATCTCAAATAAAACCATTCATTTTTACTACATTGAGTTGTCAAGATACAAAGGCTATAAGATGTAATCCATTTGGAAATTCCTATTGTAACAAGGCTCCAATTGAAAAATTAGAAGCATCAAAATCAACCACACAAGGTAGTTGAAGATAATATGGTTGGAGGATGGATCATGAAGACACCAAATCCTTTAGTCTCTTGAATGCTTCTCCTTGTTTGGTGGTCCACTCAAAGTTTACTATTTTTCACAAGAGATAATTCAATGGTGTAGCTACATAAGCATAATAGTGAATGAACCATTGGTAAATACTTGCCATTGAATGCCCAAAATTTTGTGGTAACCTTAAGAGTAAGCCAATTGATAATGACTTTGTTTTTCTCCTCTTTCATCTTGATCTCCTCCATTGAGACCTTATGATCCAAGAAGGTAATTCCTTCTACAAAAAGGTAAACTTGAACTTCTTAAAGAAGAACTTCCATTGGCATAGTTGCCTCAAGATTTCTTGTATGTGGTTCTTGTGTTCTATCACCATTTTATTACAAATTAAAATATCATCCAAGAACACCACCATATATTGATCCAATAGCCCCTCCAACACCCATGTATTTGATCCAAGAGAACTATTGGAGCGTAAGTGAGCCCAAAAGGTAATCCATTCAAAATTCCTACACATTGTATGGAAGGTAACCTTTTGCACCTTCTTCCTATCAATGAGAGTCTACCAATTTCCACTTATTTGATCCAACTTTGAGAAGTAACATGCTCCACTTGTTTGATCCAACAAGTAATCAATTCAAGGAAAAAGGATATGCATTCTTCATGTTATGTTTATTAAGGCCATTGTAATCCATAAAAAATCAAGGTCTTCAATTCTTCTTTGGAAAAAATAGTATTGGTGTTCCTTAAGGAGATTGAGTATGTCATATGAAATCATTTGCCAAAAACTTAGTCAATGTTGTTTGAAGTTCCTCTAATTACTTTGGTGAGAGTCGATGAATTTGTTTGCTCATTGGAATACTATTTTGTAATAGCTCAATCTGAAAAGCATATCTGTAGCAAAGAGTAATCCTGTTGGAAGATCATTTGGAAACACATCTACAAACTTTTGAATTATTTGATCAACCACTAGCTTATGATCCTTATCAAAGCCCCCTTGCACAATAGGTTTGATCTACATTATAAATTTAGTAATATCTTCCTCCAAAGCTTGCTCTATAGTTGATATATTGATAAAATTCTCATCTTGGAACTAGCTCTTCTGAGGTGTCTTACTCAAAGGTGCTAGACTACTGATTAGATTGTTCAACAACTTTGAGTAAATGGTAATTCTTACCTTGGTATTGTACTTGAATTTGGTTTTAGGCCCAATTAGAGTGAACCTTATGACTTTCAAGCCAAGCAAGACCTAGAATTATATCATAGTGCAAGGGGATGACAACAAATCTCATGTGCTCAAAAATACTTCTTTCAAATCTTGAATGCAATAAGTTATGAGGTTTGGAATGTACAACCCTTTCTACCATCTTTTATCACCAATTTTTTGTCCAACATTAGCCTTGTATGAATCCATCATTCCTCCACTAATTCTATGGACATGAAAATCTCAAAACTCCCAAAATTAACCAAAATTCTACAACCATGAGTAGATAGTATAACTTGCAAGTGAATCAAACTTGGATAGGTCAAGCTTTCAATCCCATTATACCTAATCAGGTTCAATTAAATGGCTCAATATCTCCTAATGGGACTCTTTGTTTCCTTGACCATCATGCTACACAAACTCCATTTGGAGGACTTGTTAAGTTTGTCCATTTTGGAGTGGACATCCAACAATACAATGCACAATTTGGTGATAGTAGAAGCAACCATCATTTTTTATAACCATTTGTGGTCCACCATGCCAAGTGCACTTCATTGGATGGTATCAATCTCCATTAGTGTTGTCTTGTCCACCCATCCTTGGTGTGTTTGTAGGTTTTGTAGAGGTTTAGATCAAGACTATTTATAGTAACCAAGGAGTCTAAGTGCTTAGCCATTTCCATGGCTTCTTTTAGATGCTTGAGTTCACATTTGGTTATTTCCAATTGGTGTGTGATTTCAAACCTCTCACAAACCAATCCAAAGCTTCATCTTCTTGTATGTTAGAAATCAACATGGTGTTTTGGAATTGTGAAATGTAACTTCTCATTGTACCAATTTGTCTTAATATTGCCAATCAATCTCATGCAATGCATGTAATTGCATGGCTTGAAATTGCCTAGTGGCCATACTCTTTAAGTGACCATAACATTCATGGCTTGAAATTGCCTAGTGACCATACTCTTTAAGTTGTCTCATGTTGAAATTAAAGCAAAAAATTGCCATAGAGTTTGCTCTACTCAAAATTGCCACCATACTTTTGTCGCTCTATCTAATTGACTTGAAGCTAAGAAGATTTGTCTTTGATCATCTTGGAGATTTGTGGCTTCAAAATAACATTCATAATCAAACACAAAATTCTCTACTACACTCTGTTAGTTTCTTGTCTTCAAAGATCTTTGGTTTTGGGAACCAAATATGATCTTCTCCTTCTTAAAATGATGCTCTCTAATTTCTTTTATCATTGCTTCTCACAATCTCTCTCTCTTCCAACAATCAACTAACATGCTTGATTTGTTGCTGCATAACAATGCTAACTTTGTGCATTGTCATTATCATTATTACTATATCAGCCATCTTCTTGCAATTATCTAGGTTAACACATAGATGTAACACATCCACCACTCTCTATAAGTTACAATTGGAAGAATTAATGATTCATTGGACAAGGTGATTGTATATATAAAATCTTGGCCAAAGCAAGAAATGATGGATTGTTGGAAATGGTGCTTTGGTAACACATGGATACAAATATCCCAATGGTTTGGAAGAGATTAATTTGGTGTTCCATAGATTCCATCCATCCCATTCCTACTCTAATACCAATATAAAAAATTGAGGAGAAAAATAAGAGAATGGAAGATAAAAATGAAAAGTCACATTTGAAACATTTAAGTGAGTGAAATTCCAAATTCCTAGCATGAGCTTTGGCCTTGGTATTTATAAAGCACTTAAATAAAATATTCTCAAGAAGTTTCCATGGAAGCTTCCTTCCTAAAGCCTCCTTTCTTGGAGTGCAAGCTACACTAGCCATTTATTTGGGTGTGTAAGCTAAGCTAGCCATCAACTTGGCACAAAAATTACTCAATCCTCAAAAGGTCCTAAAAGCTTCTCATCCCAAAGCTCCATGCATACTTTTAGAGTATCCTACCACAAAGGTTCCTCTATGATTTTAGCATATTCTTAGCATTTTTAAGTTATGCTAGTTCTACCTCATTTTTGTTATATGTAGCTTATTCTACTAACTCCTTAGCGTCTACTAACTCCATATTATTATACCAAATGTAAATAATACTCATAAGTCTTTATTCTTCTCATTCAATTTATCTCTAAGCTCACTAAGGAATCAATATCTATGATCATTAATCTTCTTCCTATACACTCTCCAAACTCTCTAAATGCTTCTATAAGTGCATTTGTAACTAACTTCATTGAGTCCTTACTTTATATAAGTTACCCTAGGTACAAGAATTCAAAGGAATCATAGGTCCATTGGCCTTCATTGTGCTTTTGGTCCTATATGCCTCCCTTTAAATGCTTCTACACATATGCATACAAATCTAAAATCTTACTCTTATTTAATATTTATAAGTATTTTGGGTTTTTCAATTCAAGTCAAACCTACCTACTTTGATCTTCCTCTATTCTCAAATATCACTTAACTTTTCCAATCCAATAGGATTTTCACCCCTTCTATGTACCAAATCAAATTGAGAATGCAACAACTAATGTAGAGGTTCTATTCCAATAATAATATTATGTAAATTGCTCTAAGAAGTCAACTCCAATATAATCTAATTAAATTTTTCTAAGAAGGTTCCATTGATTACCCAAAATTTATAAGTTGGAGTTTCATTTTATAAGCCTTATCAACATAGTGAAGATACAATTAACTTATTCTTTTGCTAAACATAGTTATTTAAACTAACTAAGGTATACCACGAGATATTTATTAAAGACTAATGTGCAACTTAAGGTCATATAAGTCAAATAAGAAAGAGTGTGTATTTGGAATAAGGTGACAAGATGATCAACAAAGAAAGAACTATGCTTGATGAGAGCAAATAGGAGTAGATATAATTACCGCATAGTGCAACTTTGGGAGTGATCAAAGAAAATGAGATTATTATAAACAAGTAGTAGGTCTAAGATCCATTTCACAAAGACTATGAATATTAAAAAAATTATACATCCTAAGAATATTATTATTCATAATTACAATTACAAGTTTGGTAATACTTTCTTTTGGCATGAAAATATTAATACATTGAAGCACACATTGATTCATGCTAAGGTATTTTAGAGATATTGAAAACTTAACATGAGATATATACTTATGATTTACACTTGTGATGAGATGCAACTTGTACTAAGCATGGGAAAAAAGACTAAAATATCACAAAGATAGTAATATACTCTAAAATTGATATAGTTGAATTTCAAACAACAAGTTCAAAGGTATTAGAAACCTAAAATAATTATCTTTGATGCAACACTATTTTCTTAAATGTATTTATGCCTTTTTTATTATATGAGATCTTTTTTAAATTTTATAATTAATTTTTATTAGATATTAATTTTATTAAATAAATATGAATAAAACCATTAAGAAAATTTCTAGTTGATAGTTTTTTTTTATCAAATTAGCAACTAAAGATAGGTTTGCTATATTTATAGTAAAAATATTAGGAGTCATAAAAATGTGGTAAAATATAAATATTGCTTATTACAACAAAATTTTTATTTTTAGATCAAATCTTAGTGCAATTCAATATTTATTTTAACAATATGGATGCATTAATACTAATTTAAATATCTAATCACCATGGTTTTTAGATGGATATCTAAACACCTATTTTCATTATGTAGATATTATCAAACATATATGCATTCTTAGAAAGGTTGCACAATTAGAAATTAGTACACTCAAGTGACTTTAATATTACTGCTTGGTCATAAATACTATAAATATTTGGGTGTTTAAAATTTTCCTCACTTTGAGAAAGGTTTCCTTAAACATCTTTGTATAGAAACTTTATGAGAGATTTCTTATGGTCAAAAGAGAGTTATTCCTAGTAGATACAAACTTAGAGATTTGGATGATAATTGATTCAAGAAATTGCTCCATATCTTAAAAGTAAAAATAAATAATGCAAGGTTTGACAAAAAAATTTTATTTTTAGATCTTTCTGTAGTGGAACTTCCTTTGAGTATGGTATTGAAAGGGATTCAAGTTACAAATTTGATTCTTATACATACACATATTTTCATGCAGATGACAAGGATGGTATGTTCATCAAGTCAGCCAAAATTCTTAAAAAAATACAAGGTTATACACTTTGTAACATGATTTTAAATATTAATGATGTAATAAAGTTAGGACCATTTAAAGAAAGTGATTTAAAATGTTCCAAAATTAGGACTAATTTAAAAGGGACATAGGTTTTAGGAGAAAAATTATTTTCTTAGGTTTCTAAAACCAAGACTATGTAGATCTGTAATGGCTCCCACTAGAATGTTTATCATACATTACAAGGTTTAAAGTTTTTACATAGAGTGGTTCTAGGTTCTATTGTGCGATACACAAGGGAAAATTCCAGAACCATGAAAGTCTTTGAAGAGATTGCAAAGAAATTTCAAGTTCATAAATTATTTTTTGGTGGTTAGCGGATAATTCATCTAGTGCAAGTTTGTCACCCAAAATGTTAGCCAAAAACTTAGAAAAGATGCTTGAAAGGCTCAACAAAATCTTTCACTCATTTTTTGGTAAGAGTTTATATCTTTGTTATTATTTTGGGCATGAGATTGTCAAAGACCATTTCCAAATCTCTCAAAGATACTATAAAAAATATGTAGTGCAAAATGGATTACAAGAGTGAACATAACCATCCCTCTTGATTTATATTTTGGACACATAGACCTTTCACCCTAAAAAATGTTCATTTCTTCATGAAAGGTGAAAAAGATACTGAAACTGGTATTTAAAAATTCTTGGTTTTTCAGGTTATGCTTAAAAGCCATGGAAAGCTTCTTGTGTTTTTGGGAATATGTTAAAAGGCCATCAAAAATGTTTTGTACAAGAGAAGTGTGCACCTTACGTATTTTATTTTATGTGAGGGATAAGATTTGACCTTTGCAATTGGTAGGAAATGTAATAAATTGGTTTAAGAGAGATACTAGAAGGGACCATACATGAAAAAACCCAAGATTAAATGATCATATCATTGATCATAAACCTATATCTACTTTACAAAAATTTGTTGTTGAAACTCTCATTGGCCCAATGCTAGATGAAGATTACTAAATTGTCTTCTCTATGTCACATTGCATTGTCTCAATCTAGCATATAAAGCATGAGTGAATGGATAATTTTCTTTTTTTTCCAATTTGTGTTCCATTGATATCTAAATTGAAGACTATGGAGAATTCAATATAAAGATATGAAAATCTTTAGGTGCTTTTAGCATTTAGAGTGACTAATTCATATTTAGAGTGATGAGTTGGGTGTTTTCAATTATAATTTCTTGGTTTTCATGTTCTAGTTTCATTGGAATGTAGTTTAAAAACTATGGAGAGATGAATTGGAACTTATCAGAGTTTATAGTTTATGATGTTTTGAGAATTAACATATACTTATGTGAGGGTGAAGAAAGAGGTTGTGGTTTTGTAAGTGTGTGGAGATATGGAGAAGGGAATCATGTATTATTATCATTATTCTTATTATTATCACATAAGGGTCACTTAGAGCAGCTCAAGATACACTATGCCTAGTGTATCACTTACTCTTTACCTTGCAAGACAATGTGGGAAAGATACACAAGGACTATCATTGTACCATTTGGGATGTTCACATGAGGCAAGCAACCACATCTACATTGTTGATACTTTAAATAATACACACTTTGTCTATCTTTTTGTTGACAATTTTGGGAATATAGATCAAGTTATATGGTTAGCATCTCCAACGGCTTGGGTTTGAGGTATTTGAGACTAGTTTTCTATATACATGCATATTCCATAGGCTTCCATGTTCTTATGTTGTGGTTTTGTAGCTAATAGAAATTAGTTTAGTATTGCTTATCTCCATATTATTGGAATGGATTGTACAATAGATCCAGCGGTTGAGCTATTGCCATGCGAGCAATTTTTGTACATTTAAGTGATTGGCTACATGGATGATCCTGTTATTTTCAAGGGATTTGATGTATATAGGTGGTGGAGACTTGATAGATGGGGGAGAGAATAGTTTTTGGTCTAAGGAGTCTTGAATGGGAGAAGGACATTGGAGAGTGAAAGTTGTAGTAGAATGTCAAAAGAAGAGTTTAAACCAAAGATGTTCCATTGCTCCTTTTACCACTCTCAAATCCTTCTCTCACCAAGCTTCAGATTTTGCATCATGATCACTTTCAAGCTTGGATGGTAGTACATTTTGAGCTTGTGTTTATGACACCAATGATAGAAACACTTGGTCTTATTATCCTTCATATGCTTATTTATAGACATATCTAGGACTTGATAATTTATGTACTCTTGTAGAAGAAAAGTAATTTTTTTTTATCAAGGGCTTCAAGTTGCAGTTGCGGGGTCCATGTATCAAAATGAGAAATGACTAAAAGTGCAAAGAAATTGAGTACCAACATGTAAAGTTGTGAGTTTTTGACATTTAAGTCAATTAGAGAAAGGTATTTGAGGAGACAAGACCGTGTTTGGAGAGAAGAGTAGGAATGCTATGGTTTTGAATTAAGAATCAAGGGATTTGAGTAAACTATAAGTGTGATATGATCAATTAAAGAAAGGGTGTCAAAATCATACCCAAGTACAAAAATTGTAGGTTTTTAAGAGTTAAATTATAGCCTTTTGTGATTGTCAATGAGGTTGGAAATTAGAGAAAATGTTGGTTGTGTTGAGCTTAAGAAATTTTAAGTTTGAGTCACTCTCAAATCCAATCTGATCAATTGAAATTGGAACATTAGAAATCAACGTGTTTAGACATATATTATGATTAGGTTTGGGATTTTGGTATCACTTCTCAAGTTTTGGTTTGAATCAGACTTTGAAATTTTCCAATATTATTGGTGGTTAGGTTTTGTATTTCCATGCAAAGGTTTCATGTGAATATTTAAATAGAGAATTGAAGGTCTTGGATGAAGTATACTTGGGTTTATAGGGTTTAAAAGTTAACCCAATTTGGAAATTGACCCATATCTAAAGATTGGGATTGGATTAAGTAAATTTTTTTATAGAGATTTAGATAGGAGCACAAAAAACTACTCTATAAGATTTTGTTAGCTCAATGTATATAGATAGTGAGATATGGTGCAATAAACTCTATCGGAAATATTATTATAAGCTTAATGTAATAATTGTATATCCAACTACAATTGAATGTCAAATATCCAATTTGAAATTGGGAGTGAAAGGATTGTAGCTTTCTAAATTATCTTTATTGTTTTACATGAATCCTTTGGCTAGAAATTGTACAAAAATCAATACTTGAGCCTCACTTAGAGTTTGGAAATTAAGGTTGGAACTACAAAAATTTAGCCAAGTTTGAGACCTTGTCAAGAGAGCTATAGCAGTGAGATTTTAACTTCATTTATATCATTAGAGAACTTATTTTACAGGCTTTCGATTGAGTTCTAGAATATCTCAATCAAAGTGATAAAATAAAATTTTATTCTTATTTGAGTCTTGCAAAATTTTCCTCTTCAAAAAATATAAAATTTCTCTACTTGGAGTATAGATTGGATGCAAACTTGCAATACATATTGAGAGCAACTCTTGGATAGAGCAAGGAGGCTTTGAAGAATATTTTTACCAAAAGCATGGAGAATTTGCTAAGTTTCTTGTGTTTAGATCCTCTACATGATTACATGCTTGATTGTATGTCCAATTAGCTTGCATTGGTGTGTGAACATTGCACTTAGGTCCTTTTTTAAAAGTATATTGTGAATTTCTTCTTGGTTATATTGGAATTGATTACCAATAGACCAAAAGGTGCATATTGTGATGATAAGTTATGTTGCATGTCATTCCTCTACCCCATAGAAGGAACATAGAAACAAGGATAAAAGGAATTGGTGGTTGGGCAAATAATAGAGCTCAAACTGTTAGTGATAGGTCTACACACAACCTCTTTTCCATAAGCTCAACAACTAGGTACTAAATGTGTTCCCAAAGAGAGAAAAGTAAAGTACAACACCATACACTCCATGATGAGGGAATATAGGCACTTTATCTACCACTTGATTGATTGGCACATCATCCTTTGGATGAGTTAGAATGGTTCTTATTCTCTCTCACTCCCTCAATTGTATCTTTGTTACATTAGAAGAGAGCATATGGAACATAAAGAAGTGTCTATTAGATTTCACAGATTCCAATGGAAGATTTGGGCTACACTACAAGAGGAGTCTATTAGGACTTCACATTACAAGAGACATGTTTAGCTATAATATGCCAAAAATTTCACTTGATTATGACAATGTAGGATATTGGTATAGGTTGGAGAGTATAATAAAGTAGCCTAAGCCTCTCACCTTTTGTCTATGAGTAGTTCCATTGATGAGACTATCTCTTCACTATGCTTCGTTATATCATATGGTACAAGAAGGAGTACCATTAGAGGTTTTAAGTTATTACCTTGAGAGTAGCCTTTATATTTTGATAGATCACTTTTTTCACAAGTGTTGTGCATTGCTCCATGCTTCTCTTGATGAGGCTTATCAAGGATGATAAATGAGCATATTAGAGATTTCTTTTAAACACATGATAATTGTAGGTGTCTTATTGAGTTGTTTCAATTAGTTATAGTAGTAGTAAGGAAAAATATTCCTACATCAATTAGTTAGGTGTTGGATGCTAGTAGACTTCTTGGGGAAAAAAATATGAGGCATTATAGCAATTGCTATTGGTGAGGTCTTTTTGTAGCTTGTTAGCCATTTTATTATCCTTCTACATTGTTCTCACTTTTGGTAGTAACCTAATCTACATCAATTTGGAGTTGCTACACCCAAAGGTTGTGAGGTTATATCTTTAGGCATTAGAGCACTCTAGATATCCATCCAAAGGAGTTTGTTCTATTTGTGGATGTTGAGAATGCTTTAATGAGTTCTCATGTGCATTCATCTTTAGAGAGCTTAGGGAAGTAGGTGGATTCTTGGCAAGTCTTATTTCTTTTGTGTGGTCCTTATATGACTCTCTTTCTTCCCTTTATTACTAGCACCATTTTTTACAAGAGAGTATCATAGTCTTGGAGTTTGTTGTTGATACATGATAGTGAGATAATTTAAGAGGATCTTTATTTGCCATGGCTCACTTTAGAGCTATTTTATCTACTACTTTGTTAATGTTAGGTTGTGTATTTCTTTCATTGGCAAAAAATACACACACTCATGTGCATTGTGGATTAGATTAGGTAGGTCTTTTATCATGTGATTACCAAGCATCATTTTGTAGGCTTGAGAGTCAAGGTGTCAAAGTGTAGAACATGGTTCCCTTTAGGTATTCTTCATCACTTCCAAATTCCAAGAGGTGTATCATATCTATAGATGGACTACATATTCTTGGAGTGCTACTAGGATCCAAGGATTTTATCACATGCTTAAACATAGCCCTTATAGAAAATATTCTCCATGTGGATGATTTTCCTCTACTAGGAGATATGAAGGTGGCATTTGGTACTCTCTTCAAGAATTGCTTATCAATTGATGGATTTACTTTGCACAAATCTTCCTTTTTTACCTTCTTATCATATTTAAGAGCTTTGGTACAAGTGGATATTGGAGTCTACAGTGATATCATTGGGCCAAGGACATTTAAGTGTGTGATAGTGTAGATAGATATCTCTACCAATCTTGTGTAGAAGGGTAGGCTCACTATATATGGAGGAGATTGCACCTATAGAATTTTTGAGTAATTGTGCTCTCTTGGTATCATTACTTTCTTTCCAATTTTGGGTTGTTGATAAGCCTATCTTGGAGACATATATGATCAAGCTGGAGGATAGATCCTCTTCCTCTTCAAGTGTTATTGTGTGAAACAAAAGATTTTCTATCGTTGTAGGCACAAGATGATCATACAACCCTTGCATCCTTACCTTCTAATTGGACCAAAGGATTTTAGTCTTCCTTGATGTGGCAATAGTTTTAGCATATGCTACATTTTCTCTTAGTTGACTCATCCATTCCTTGGGCTATGTAAAAGACCAAGGAGAGAAATAGAGAATGGATCACACTGGGACCTCTTGAATGAGAGAAACTCTAAATGCCTAGCATGAGCTTGGGCTTTGGTATTTATAGTGAATATACAAGGCTCTTGAGAAACTTTTCAAGATGCTTCCTAGAAGCCATATGCTTAGAGTGCAAACTAAGCTAATTGGGAAGCTTCTTTCTATAAGCTGCCTACTTGGTGTGTAAGCTAAGCTAGTTAGAAAGCTTCCCAAGAAGTTTCTTTCTAGAAGTTACCTACTTGGCATGCAAGCTAGGCTAGCAAGGAAGTTTCCCAAAAAGTTTTCTCTTAAAAATTACCACTTGGCATACTCATTACTCAATACTTCAAAGGTTCCAAGTAGCT
Organism: Lunularia cruciata; assembly: GCA_948567375.1. Taxonomy (NCBI): domain Eukaryota; kingdom Viridiplantae; phylum Streptophyta; class Marchantiopsida; order Lunulariales; family Lunulariaceae; genus Lunularia; species Lunularia cruciata. The sequence continues at coordinate 21,763,714 of OX419755.1, read as the reverse complement.
TCTTAGATACTTCTAGAATATTTTTATAATTCTAGGTTAATTTGGCCTATTTGCTAATTTTTTAGTCTCAACTAACATGTATGTAAACTCCATATTGTTACATATTCCCCATCATTAGTTGGTGATATCTTTGTCACTATGGAAGCTTCAAACTCCTAAATGACCATTTGTGCATTGTGGAGATGAGAAAGAGACTCCAAGTGAAATCATGAAGGGGATACCTTTTCCTTTATACTTAGTATGTTGAAGTAAGACTTTATACTTGGTATGTTGTTGGCGGACACATTTAATGTGGTAACATATAAGGATATGATCAACTTCATACTCCTCATGATTGTTGATAGGGATGGGTGGAGGAAGAGGTTGGACACAAGAGGCAAAGGAAGATGGATTAGAAACAAAGGGTTTTAACTTGGAAATATGAAAGATAGGGTGGATTTGCATATGATAAGGCAAGGCAAGTCAATAAGCAACAAAAAAAGAAGATTTAGAAGACATCAAATGAACTTATTCAAATTAGGAGCAAGTTTACAAAATTGGATATCAAGTGAGAGAGGTAGGTTACTAAAAGAAAGCATGACCTTATCATTGAGTTGAAAAGTGAGATCACAATAATGTTGGTCCATATATTATTTTTGAAAATTTTGAGCAACAAGGAGATGAGATTTGGCTTGTTGTACGGATTTTGATATTATGGTCAAGAAAGTGGAAGTATGAATGACATGAGATTGGGGAAGAGCAAGAAGAGAATCTGGAACAAGTGAGTCTTGGCCAAAGTTAAGGAAGAAGAGAGAGAATTTGATTCTTGCTTGCTTGGAGTTATTGTATGCAAACTCAACAACTACAAGACATTCGTCCAAATTAGTATGGTGAACATTGACAAAGGCATGAAGCATATCTTCCAAGGTGCAATTTGCATGTTTGGTTTGTCCATCAGTTTGAGGATGATAGGCCATGGACATAGCAAACTTGGTACCAAATAGTTGGAAGAATGTTTGCCAAAATTTTCTGATGAATCAAGGATCACAATAGAAGATGAGTACATGAGGCATCTCATGATGCTTGAAAACATTATTGAAGTAGTTCTAGACCAATGTTGGAGCATCCATTTTATCAAAGGTTGTGCCAAATGGATTTTCTTACTAAACTTATCAACAAACACCACAATTTTTGTATGACCTTGCTTTGTCTTGGGCAAGGATGTGATGAGATCTAAGCTCACTTGTTCCTATCAAGCAGATGGGATGGGAAGTGCTTGAAGGAGTCTACTTAATTTTTGGTTTTTGGTATTGTTGCGTTGGTAGCTCTCACAAGATTGGACAAACTCTCAAACCTCTTGTGCTATGTTGGGCCACCACCATTGGTGTTGTAGGCTACCCAAGGTCTTGTGCACACCTATGTGACCAATGATTGGTAAGTCATAAGCTTTTTGAAGGCACATAAGTCGTAGATCAACCTAGTTGAAACATAGTTCCAATTCTCATAGAATAGAAGGTCTTCCTTGAAAGAGAAGGTGTTTTATTCATTTTCATGTATTGCAAGACAACCTTGTATCATCTAAAAGAAGAAGTCTTGTTGTAAAGCGGTCCTAAACTTGATTTGGACTTTTGAGTCAAATGACATTGTCATAATTGCCATATCCTTTAGTTTTTGGAATGCTACTTTGTGCTTGGTGGTCCATTGAAAGCTTGAGGTCTTCCCCAAGAGATTGGTCAATGATGTGGTCATACAAGCATAATAGTGGATGAACCATGTGTAAAAACTTACCAATCCATTAAATGCCCACACTTTTTTGATATTCTTTTGAGTAGGCAAATTAGTAATGGCCTTGATTTTCTTATCTTCCATCTTGATCTCCTTTGATGACACCTTATAACCCAAGAAGGTAACTTCCTTTTTCCAAAAGACACACTTTGATTTCTTGCAATAACAGTTCTATTGATGTAGTCGTCTTACATCTTCTTGCACATGATTCATGTGTTTTGCCTCCATCTTGCTATGGATTAAAATAAAGACACCATCAAGTATTGATCCAATAGCCCATCCAACACTAGATGCATATGATCCATGAAGATTGCAGGAGTATTAATGAGCCCAAAAGGTACAATTATCTATTAAAAAATGCCCCTACCTTGTGCAAAAGATAGTCTTTTGCACATCCTCTCTATCAATAAGAATTTTCTAATAGTTTTCTTGAAGACCCAACTTGGACAAGTATTGTACTCCAATCAATTGATCTAGCAAGTCATCAATTCAAGGCAAGTGATATGCATTCTTCACCATTTTTTTATTGAAGCCACAATAATCAATACAAAAGCAAAGTCCTCCATCCTTCTTTGGGATAATAGTACCAATGTTCCCCAACAAGATGTATTATGTTGTATGAAATCCTTCTCCAAGAACTCTATAATTGTTACTCAAATCTTTTCAACTCTTTTGGTGAGAGCCGATAGATTGGTCTACTCACTAGAGTAATTCATAGCAATAACTCAATTTTGAAGGATACACCACAATTGGAGGGTAACCCCTTTTGCAGATCATCCAAAAATACATTTACAAACTCTTGAACTATTTGATCAACCATTGCTTGATGAGACTTTTGGCCCTCATCAGATTCTCTATGTGCAATTAACTTATTCTATACCATACAAAAAGAAATATCTTCCTCTAAAGTTTACCCTATGGTTGCTTTATTAACAAACTTCCCATCTTGGGATTGACTATTCTTATGTGTCTTACAACAAATTCAAGCACAACCTAATCAAATATTCTTACCTTGGTGTTGTACATGAATTTTTCATTGTGGGTCCAATCAAATTAAACGTTATGACATTGAAGCCAAGGCAAACCTAGAATGATATCATAATGTAGAGGTGCCACTATAAACCTCATGCACTCCAAATAGTCCTTTCAAATATTGAACGTAATAGGATGTGAGGTATAGAATGTAGAATCCTTTCTACCATCTACCATCATCAATCTACTTGTAATTACTAGCTTGATATGAATACCTAATTCCTTTGTTAGTTGCAGGGATGTGTAATTCTCCAACTTCCAAAATCAACCATAATCCTCAATCACAATCAAATATCATACCTTGCAAGTGAAGCAAACTTGCAAAGGTCAGGCCTTCAATCCCATTGGAACTTATCAAATTACTAATAGATAGCTTGAATTCTCATATTGGGATTCTTTGTTTTCCTGATCATCATGCTCCACAAATTCTATTTGGGTGATTTGTTGAGGTCACTCATTCTTGAGTGAACATTCAACAATGCAATGCACAATTTGGTGACAATAAAAGCAACCACCATTTTGTCATAATCTTTCTCTATCTACAATACCAAGTGGTCTTCATTGGACAACATCAATCTCCATCGGTGTCGGCTCCTCCACCCATGTGTAGTATGTTTGTAGGTTTTATGAAGGTCAAGTTGTCGCAACCAAGGAATCAAAGTGCTCAACCAACTACATGGCTCCCTCCAAGTGTTTGGGCTCCCACATGGTCACTTCCAATTTGGTGCATGACTTCAACCCCCTCACAAATTGATCCAGAGTTTCACATTTTAGTATATCTAGAATTTTCATTATGGTGTTCTAGTATTGAGTGACATAGCTTCTCACAACTTCAATTTTGCCAATCTATCTTGTGTGGTTTGTGCAACATTTATAAATTTAAATCTCTCAATTATTGCATGCTTGAATTCTTCCCATATCAAGATTAGTGCAAAAAATTACCATTTAGCTTTCCCCACTCAAAGTTGCCACCATAGTTTTAAACTCCATTCAATTGGCTCGAAGCCAAGAGAATCTATCTCCATTCATCTTGAAGATTTGTAGCTCAAAATAATGTTCACAATCAAACACAAAATTATCCATTGCTCATAAGAGATTCTTGTCTTCAAATACCTTGGGCTTTGGAAATTGGATTTGCTCTTCTCCTTCTCGAAATGATGCTCTTTTTACATGCTCTTGTCATTGATGGTCTCTTTCTTCCAACAATCTGGTAAGGTGTTCAATTTGTTACTACATAAAAATGTTAACTTTGGGCATTGCCACCATGACTACTATTATATTAAACTATCTACAAACATCTAAGTTAACATGTAGATACAACATGTACATCATTCTCCATAAGTTACAATTAGAAGTATCAAAGGTTCATTAGACAAGCTGATCATATTTAGGAAATTCTACCCAATGCATTAGATGATGAAATGTGCAAAATGATGCTTGGGTAGTACATGGATACAGAAATCCCAAAGGTTTAGAGAAAATAGATTTTATGGTCCATAAATTTTATCCATCCCATTCATGCTCTAATACCAATGTAAAAGACCAAGGAGAGAAATAAAAGATTGGATCATATTGGACTTCTTGAATGAGGGAAACTCCCAATGCCTAGCATGAACTTGGGCTTTGGTACTTATAGTGAACATACAAGGCTCTCAAGAAACTCCCTAAAACCCACCTTCTTAGAGTGCAAGCTAAGCTAATTGGGAAGCTTCTTGAGAAGCTTTCTTCTAGAAGCCGCATACTTGGCATGCAAGCTAAGCTAGTAGTGAAGTTTCCCAAGAAGTTTCCTTCTAGAAGCTATCTACTTGGCGCACAAGCTAAGCTAGCTAGGAAGCTTCCCAAGAAGTTTTCTCTTAGAGATCACCACTTGGCATATTCATTACTTGGAAGGTGCCAAGTAGTTTCTTAGATGTTTTTAAAATATTCTTATAATTCTTGGTTAATTTGGCTTATTTGCTACTTAGTTAGTCTTGACTAACTCATGTATAAACTCCATATTGTTACATGCTATTAGAGCATATCTTTGCTTTTGCTTTCTCAAGGGTGCAAGCTTTTGGATCCTAGCTCGATTGTGCATTAGATTACCCGATAGTATTGGTATGAGAAATCAACACTATTGCATTTAAAATATTTGAGCTATGCAAGTCCTATGGTCTACAAACCTGGTAGTTTGTAGACCATACCGGAGCATCTTAAGAAGCATAACCTAGTGTCATTATTCTCCTATCATTTGTATTAGCCAATGCATTTGTAGAGTAATGGATATATGTTATTTAGACTATGGTTTGAAGTAGTAGAATCAGAGGAGTATTCCTTGATGCGTAGTATGATATGCTCCCTTGCACTCCTTAATAAATATGTCAAACACCATATCCATCGCTCCATATAACTCCAAGGCTGGAGGAACAAAGAGTTGAACTCTTTATATACCCTTATACTTGGAGACCTTGCTTGCTACCATTGTGCTTGTTGCACATCCTGGTGGATGAGTAATCATTCCTTCCAAACCTACATCATGTAGAGGTCCATGACCATAACATCTGCTACTATCACTTGATCATATCGGACCAAGTATAGATCTACCTTGACCTTGGTCATTTGCAAAGCATACAAATGCTCACTCCAATCAAGGTATCTCATGCCATGGCAAACACTATATCCCAAATGGTATTGCAAATAGCTATCCTATGTCCTTCAAAAGGACACTATGTCATATGGACCATTGTTGTTTTTAGTGTAGAACCATACTCACAAGTGAATAATGAAGATGCAATGGAGTGAACCAAACCTATGTGGAATTGTAAGCTGTAGAGAAGGTAACTAGTGCAAGGTGGAATACATTAGCCCATTTTACCTTGTATGTCTCTTGGGTCTATGGGTTCCATCCCATCTCGGCAGTCACCTTCTTCTTCTCGGTCCCGTAACTTGAGAGATGGGTTATTTCTGTCATAAGTTTTGTTTGGTTCTTAGTTTCACAAGAATCATCAATATACATCGACCTCAAACCTGGACGGTCGTTGTGTGTTGATCCAAAATTCTTCTAATGTGAGTAAGAATGGGTAAGATGAAATTACCTTAAACTGGAGTGTTTGGGTTAGAACAAGCACGTAAAAATAGAGCAAGGTCGATATCGTTGCCAAAGAATCCGAGGGAAGAGTAGTGGGATCTAGACCAATATGTAAGGCATGCATACCATGAAGTTTAAGTTTTCCACTGTATTACTTGGTTTTTGTTGGGTACTTTGGTGGGACTTACAATTTTTGGAGTAGCATTGCAGTTGCTAGGGTTTACATATTGATCCCCCTAGATATTTGACAAGCAAATAAACTATGTAAAATTGTGTTGAAGTCCTATCAGGTGAGTGTTGCAGGTATTATCCAAACACTGCAACGTCTGGTGCAATTAGAGGAACTTCTTAGCTTGTGTTTGAGGGTTAAGGACTCGAGGGAACAGCAGAACGTGATGAAAGTCAACCAATAGTTCAGGGTTTACCCTAAGACTGTCAAATGTAAATGATGAGGATATTGGTTCTTTTATGCCGAGGGGGTTATGTAGCCAACATCGAGATCGAGACACAGAGGCTTCTTTGCTGAGTTCTTTCCTCTAACCGATACTATTGGGGCCCCATTTTACCCACTATGTCTTTTCCTTGTACGTCTAGATGGGGTCTTCCCATCCTTCATGTTATCACATGCGGTCGCCTTCTTCCAGCTGTGTTTCTGCAGCTTGACTGATTCTTGAGGGTTGTACAAACGAATGATTGATGGGCAGAAAGAGAAGGAAGGAGGGAATCTTGAAGATTTTCGAACTGTGTCGATGTAGAGCTCTGTCACGCAAAATTTGGCACACGCGCTGTAAGAACTGACAGAAGTAAAGAAGTAGGTTTGAGATGGATGCTCTTCAAATTTACGGTGGACTTTCGGAGTCGGACGAAGAAGAACCTGAGTGCTCTTCTACTGTGGCTTCATTAGGGGATGAGGAAGGTTCGGAGAAATACAAGAATCAGCAGGAAAGCTTAATCTCTTCGGCTAGGACAAATCTTCCTTCTCCAGACGATTTATTGAGCTTCCTACCATCTCCAGGTTGGAAATTTTCTTTGCTTATCAGTCGTCCAGTCGAACAAATCAACACTTACGTTGGAAAATTAAGAGCAGAGGTTGAATTTTGTATAGTCGATGTGGTGTTTCAGCACCCCAGAGGTTAAGGACCGACCGTTTTGAGAGTGTGGATGTATGGGAATAGTGAACGAAGGGACGGTGAGAGTCCAGTATCACATAAATTGGGTAATCTTATATGTTCTAGAGCAGTGGAGGTACCCTTTGCCCACGCGTGGGCAAATTAAGAGTCGAACCTCAGAGCGGAAGCTGGTTGGAATAAAAGTCCAAATTGCAATACGGGATTGCGGGTAGCTTCTGCAAGTATTCCTGGATAGTACAGCTGTTCGTTCTAGTTCGAGCCGAGATGTATGAAACGATTACCAGAAAACTAGTGTCATAATCCTTGCGAATCTTTTCTTTAAGGAACCCCGCTCTTGTTCCTGGGAAGCACAATGAGTAAGTACTTAGGATTTTTCAGCAAGTGAATATTTAAAGCAGAAATTGGCTGCGGCATGGCCTTTGGATAGAGCTCTTACTTTCGTTGTTATGGCTGAGAGATCAGAACTTGTATTTACTTCCCGTTTCCTCGTACAGGGGCCTTTTAAGTCCAGGACTTCAAGTTGTATCTGGTCGAAGACCGAATGACTTTCGTGCTGTGCTTGTCAACGAGATGACACTCTGAACATCCATAGAATGAATGAATGTACATGAGTGCAGGATCTCTCTCCAAGGATCTCTAATCTCACATACTTGATTTATGATTGAAGTGGTAATTTAGGGATTGATGGGGACCCTTATAGCGGACGGGTTCGAAGCTTTCCTCACGTGGATGGAAATTTCGCCCTTCATGTTTACGTACCTGGTACATATGCCACCTTTTCTTTTAAAACTTGCGTCTTCTATGTTCCATTGTTACACATAGTGAATACTGTGATAGCTATAATTCTCTTAAGTAGATGCTGCAACCATCTCCTCATCTGTTGGCTTGCAGCTTATGGGATGCTTATGCTGCAGTAACCGTGCCATCTTATGCCAAGAGCAAGGTTCTGCCATTGTTGGAGAAGGCCACTAGACATTTTCCTGAAATTCACTTCCTCGAAGACGGAATCGCTGAAGTGCGTGCACCAGGTGCTGCAAGTTCCAAACTGAGTGGTGAGTACCACATCAGTCTGTCGCGAACAGTTGCAGTTCGCGTCCAGCAGGTCGACAGCATCGTTTCCATGCTTCGCCGCAAATTTTCCTCGCGAACCCGGTATGACATTTTTCGCGGAACCTAACTGTCGATCTGTCTTTGGTGTGTGATAAAAGACAACGAAATCTTGACTGGTAGACAATAGTCTATGTACGATGCTTTCTGCTAACGGGGAGTGAAAAAATCAGCTTCTAAGAGTTATGCTTCTGTTGTCCATCGACTTATCCAAATACCTCGCCAATCCACCTTCAGCTAACCTAAACCTAGGCCCATATGGACTGTAAAATGACACGCATGGGTTGAGACAATGAAGAGCTTGAGAAGGCAAAATTACCAGAGAAGGAAGGCCCATCTGTGATAAGACTGATAGTCAGAGACCACTTAGCAACCAGTACAAGAAGTGTGAGTAAGGGGGGTTACTCCTAGTCCTTGCCAGAATTAAGGAGGAAGTCAAAATGTGCTAGAGTAACAAAGAGCAGTTTCCGCTGCTGAGTTCAAGAATTTGGACTCTTGATGTCACTAGATCCTCCTTCCTTTGACGTATAGGTTTTACACCAGAGAAGAGTTACTTGGCACCTTCATTTTCTATCGAGCAAGCTGGTAAACAGGTTATTCATGGTAGGTTATTCTAAGCTTAATCACAGGATGGCACCTTGAACCAGCAGTGCGAGCAGATGAAGTTGCTGGCTTGGCATGTGATAAGTTCAACGCTCTTGTATTGCTTTATTCATCATTCTAGACTGTTGAAATATCGGCAGTGTTTTTCCATAATGACCACCAGTCATCTAATATCTCACGCGCTTGGATAACACGACAGGATAACACGACATCGTCTGCGTGTTCTCCCAAGCAACCAGAGAATCATGCCCCTTACAGTTTGCTGATTATCTTAGAGTTCCTTCACCTGGTTCTCTCAAGTTACTGTCTATCGTTACCTTGGTGACACTCCCATTTCAATGGACTTCCATGAGTAATATTCTGGGCAATTACCGTCACGTGGATTTATTACGTAAACATTAACGGCTATTCCTACTCGGGGAACCTCCCCCCGTTCTCATTGGAGTTCTTTTGTGAAGTAGAGCACTAACAGAGTTCTTGGGCAACTGAACTAACACTGTTGTTGGAGTGAGGTCCCAGGAAGGTAGCCACTTCGCTATGCAAGAGCCACTAAACGCCTCCTTTCCGGGTCTATTGACCTGTCATACCATCAGCCCTTCCTCGCTGAATGTGACGAAGCAAGAGCTGCTATGATCCTTTATTGTGGTAGTTCACTAAACCTTCAGTTTGAAAGTTCAAGTCTCCTTCCTTCCGCTTATGCTGGTCGCTGTTTTGTTCTTCAGTTGTTAACGCTCTACGCCAACCAGTAAGGTTGAGGCTGACCAGTGCTGCGGGATGGAGTAGTATCAGGACGAAGTCGTGAACTTTTCGTGGCCTCGTTTCGCTAGTAAACTAAGGGGCAGCTCACCACTGTTGGTTTGTGGTTTAGGTATTTGACAACGCTGTATCGTACTAATTGAGTATTACAGCCAGTTGTTTACTAGTTCAACCATGGGTGTTGTGGATATTAGTGTTTGACACCTTAAGAACAAAGCTGTAACGCCGGATTCTGAATATAGGGTAGTTGTACACCCATTCATCATAGCCCAGAACAATGTATGTAGAATAAGAATGCTTACTCCTCTATATGACTGATAGTTATGACGATATTCACTAGCTTACCATCATATGTCAGAGTCAGAGTCGGTCCATGTCAGACGTGGGTATGGAACCGAGTTCTTTACAACGGGTTCTTTATCTCATTACGTAATATGTATCTGAATAACTCGACACTCCCTATGAGGTGCTCGTCGTACTGGGAACAGACATGTCAGCCGTCTCTGATTGTGCGGTATCTAAGAAGGGTTTCGTATCTTATCAAGTCAAATCGCTGACAAGTTACCTCAAGCTATTCTGACCGTCTCAGATCCAATTTGAGACATTATTAGAGATCTTTGCAGTTTTTTACTTCAAAGATCGCTAAAAATGTCTTGGTATGGGGAACTTCTTCGAGGCTAATCAGTTTCCACAGAGCCGGATATTCGAGTTCTGGCAGACACGTTATCCGTCCTGTGTTTGCTTGCAACTGTCTTAGATACACGTCCGACGAAAAGAACTTAGTTTTATATGAAGAAATTAAATCTACATGGCTTAAGTTGCCATTTAGATTTAGTTGGGTCCAGTGGAGACTCAGATTCCTTTTTCAAGGTGTAGCCAGATGAGTCAAGAGGAAGCGGATTATGTATTCTCTGCCCTGTACGAAATTAATGTCCCTCAAACAGCACGAAAGTCTGGTTCTGAGCAAACCAAAGGAAGTAGGAAGCGACCCTTGGAATAAGAGTGTCTGACTGACTTCTGGGCATTCAGGTACATCGTAGACTTTCAAAGCTGGGAGGTTTTCACGAACGACGAAAGGACAAGAACTTTTCTCTCCTTGGAGGTCGTTACAGCAGGCGTCTCTGAGGTATTCCATCATCTTGCAGCACTGAAGACAACTTTGCTCGTCTTGGAAGCATAGAGTAGAGAGATGAAGGACTTAGCTTCTGCTTGCTCCCACATACATGCATCCATCCGATTTTTCCTCAGCAATAACTGTGTCTTGCAGGTGCATAAGCAGGTTCTTGCAGTTGACGAGGTCTTCAAGCTTCATAATCTCCCCACATTCTACAAGGTACGATCATCAGCATCCGTGATCTCTGAAATCTCGCTTCTGTAAAGGTCTGCGTAGAATTTCCAACCGTCCATCACATCCGTCCATGCCTTTCCACACCAGTCTACGAGCTCATAAGATGCCGTCTGTACATTTTCAGAACCCAAGACCACATGTCTCCATTGCATGGGCAGCAGGGGACGTGTCCAGCGCTTTGCAGATTGTCGCTGACGAGTTAAACAACCAGAGCAGAGTTGGTTTATGGTCTTCTCAAGTCAGAAAAGTTGTGTGTAAAGCCGGCCAGCGAATCCATATTCTATGCGAATAACCCTTCTCTCGGGGTGACATAACGGAGATCGGCGCATTCTCGAGCCCTACTGCTAAATCTGCGCCTCATTTTCACGCTCTCAATGTAGACAGGTTTGAGTGTTAGGTATAGATCTCATACCCCTACGGGCAGAAACTCAAGTAGGTGGAGTAATAGCGGGCATGCAACCATGCAGCATCATCATTATGATCTTAACTAATTTTTTCTCTACATTGTGTTGGACCAAATTGTTTCACTTGTGTTAGTAAAATCCAACCTATTGGGTGCTACTTGTGTTAGTCAAATCCTATCCACTTAGGTTAGTTAACCATCAACCTTTCCTTCATGCTTGACACGAAGATATGAACACTGTTTCAATGAATCGATGGATCCTAATTATGACTAGACCTCTTCCTGTGGGCTCTGCACGGGCGTTTAGAGTCTACCGGGTTCAGATTTTAATCATCGGAAGGGGCTCACACACCCTCTATTATCATTTCTTCGGAATCGAATTTGAACTCGAACTGAAAAACCACTTGCATAATTTCCTAGATTCCATCTTCAGCTTTTGAACATAATCCGACGAAACAAATCGTTGAGTACAGGTAACTGGTCTCCAAAACAAGACTTATTTTTACGCCACGCCTACTTCTAAACCCACGCTATCAAACTGAAGTACATTATCTGCACATATAATCATCTCTAGAGATTACATTTAGATGGATGTGAAGAGTTGAAAACTTGAATGCCTGTTGGGACGAAGCAACTCAAGTCTGACCGGGAGAGAAGAGATATGACGACATTGAGGCCGTTCAAAGGCGGAAGATGTGGGGGGGTCTGAACAGATACATGCCGACATCTCTTCTCGTAACTAAATTTGAATCCAATCTTCGGTCGAAACGCCTTTCTAAGTGAAGGGGATCTTCAGACCCATTGACAGTACAACAAAGTAATGGAAACGATGACTTTGTAGTTCGCTGTCCATGCAATGCGTGATTTATCTTGTTTAAGTGTCAAGAATCTGAGATTCAGATTGTTTTGTGAGATGTAAATTTGATAACGTTGAAAAAGGGAATAAATTTAGCCTGTCTTCCTATTTCATAATCTGCACATGAGATCCGAAAGACCACTTTAGACTACAGAGTCTAGTAACACAAAATAAAGAAAGTATAGAGTAGATAGGCATAGAATTCTACTCAATCAACTGACAAGGTTATACTATACAGTATTATTCTATTCAGACACTGCACGAAAATGAGTTTCTACACACGAGTTCTTTAACGTTCGCCATCAAATCGACATGCAGATACATGAGACAACCTGCATGTTTCCGCATGTCCTTCCCACTTGTAACTTGTCGAATCAGACCGGGGCATGATATCACTGGTCCAGAATGATGTCGTCAAGTCCAGGATCGAACAGGGTGTGTTTAAGACCTAAGTCGGAGACTGTCATCCTCCAGTACCAACATGCAAGACCCACCTTCTGTCAATCTGCTGATCTCTGTTTGCTTGATTGCTTACTGAACTTCGATAACGAACTACCCAACGAGGAAACTTGGAAACAGACAGCAGAGTCAATCTGTCCTGTTGAAATGAGCAAAAGTGTAAATATGTACAGATAAAGATTGAAGCGGACTGAACTCTAACTCTCGGTAGTACTTTCTTTCTTAGTGATGATGAATATAGGCAGGGCTAAGATCTAGTGTATATGATTCGAGCAGCTTGGTATTCAAAAAGGATGTAACCAGAAATGAATAACTAAGTAAAAGAACCAAGAAATTACTCATGAATTGAAGAGACAGCTATCTCGAAGAATTGGAAGGTCACGAAAACAACATCTCTACCTACTTCACAGTTCTACTCAAGTACCAACTTCCTCTCTACCTTATTCATAGTTCTACTCAGGTCCAACCTCTTGACATAATAGTCTTAGTTCAAGTGTGTAAGTCCTTTCATTACCATATCCGCCAGATGTTCTGAACAAGTTATTTATTTGATTTGATATACTAAATTAAAATGATGTCGAATGTCTATGTGTTTGTTTCTGAAATGATTGATAGAATTCTTAGCCATGTCCAGGAAAAAATTATTATTTCCATATACCATTGATGGTCAGAATCATTCACTTATTCGGAAGTTTTATATCATTTGATTGATATAATTTTTAAAATCATAATGATATTGAATGTGTATTTTTTTATTTCTGGAATGATTGATAAGATTCTTAACCATGTCCAAAAACATTTATTATTGATATAGAGAATTCACATACACTGAAGTTTGTACTGCATTTGCATTATCAAATTACATCCCTTGTGGCAATTGCAATTACACTATATTCTACTTCCGTGGTAGAAACAACAATGGTAGTTTTTTGATATTGATTTTTTTAATCGATTACTGCAAATGAGAAAGAAAAACCTATTATTGACCGTTGACAAAACTTCAACCACATCCATATGGAAGTCTATCAATAGTTAGCAACCAAATTACCTTTTTATGGTTGTTGAATTTGCTTGATATTATGCTTTCAAATGGCTTTTTACATCAAGTACTCAAACGCATAGTTCTGGAGAGATTGAGAAAGAAAACCTATCATTGCATCCATCTATATGACTATTAGTTCAATCAAAATTTCTAAACTATGAAAGCTTGGAATATCAATTGATCGGATAAAAAGCTACTAGTCTTGAGTCTCAAAAAGATACCTTGAGATTTATCTTGTCCAATGTAAGAATTACAATGCAATCTCAAATTCTTTATTACTTTCTAGGTACTCAATATATTCAATATTGAAAAATATGGAACATATCATAATCAATCTTATCTCCATCCCAAGATACTATTAGTATTGGTCTTTCTATCTCGAACTCTTCCTTTAATTGTAATAATAATAAATCCAATTGAAGTTAAGACTAGTAAAGATAACATCATCAACTCTAATGGCATGATGACACAATCATCAACTCTAATTAGTACAATGACTCAATCAAAGTTTTTTGAATTATGTACAAGTAAATATCTACTTTTGACTATATAAAATCTAAGCTTTATGAAGAAAACATCCAATAAGAACCATCAATATTTATCTAATTGATGAAGATCATATATCTTATCTAGAAGACATATTGATTATTTGAACTTTATTCTAAAGCACACATAGTTTTAAAGCAAAGTCATATGCACTTGCTTTGTACCATACATGTACATTGTGTCAAGGTTCAATTGGAATAATAACAACTAATAGTAAATTTTTTTATAAAAGAGAATATCTCATTTTGGTTGATTCATGATTCCATATTCTTGATTTTGACCTCTTGCTACTAAACATCCTTTAGATTGCCAAACATTTGAATCAAGCTCATCTTTGAAAATTCACCTAGTGTACCAATCTTGGTGTGACTTTAACTCTATAATTGCCACTTTCTATACCATTTATATTACTACTTCTACTAGATTCTGGATATCATAGAGCTTCATCACAAGATCCAGCTCAAAAGGATTATTAGAATCAACATGCACCACAACTTCAATCCAAAAAATTTTAACACCTTGATCAAAGGACAAGAAGTTATACTCAAATTATGTATGAATAATCCATGTAGAGTCACAAAAACAAGATTGTGTTGTCCATGAACATGAATCTCATCCAAACATTCCATTGAGTTATTTGTGAGTATGAAAAGGTAAAAGTTCATCCAATGCAAATTATATCAAGCTAGAAATAAGTAGTTGTGGACTCTCATATAGTGGAGCTAGATTGTGCTTTTGTAACGAGATTAAAGTAAGACAAAGAGGAATCTAAGACACGATTAACAATGAGTGGACTATGTACTCTTGACAAAGTTGAATGAATGGAAACAAAAGAAAGTATCATTTATATCATGGAGTCAGATTCATGAGATATTTCAAGATAGATATATAGAATATCATAGTTGCAGAAAATAGCTATATCTTCTTGACAAACTATACTTTAACTCTTTACCAATTTATGAGTTATAAGGTCAAAATTTCTATAAACACAACTATTTTGATAGTAGCTAACATGCATATACTTTAGAAACTATGGGTCCAATTTTATTATTTTCTCATCTTAGATGTGTACATAGGTTACTGCACCAAAAATCCTCGTATGAGATAAGTTTGCTTTCTTCACCGTATATAGTTCCTAAGCATTCCATCATAATTGAGTGATCTATTTACAGATTTATTATTTAAGTGGTCCATTGAATGCATAACTTTAAGATACAATACTTTTTCAACATATTTTTCATAAAGCATTGATCCAACACTTCAAAAAGGATGTAGTTTGCTTGTTTGTTGTGCGTATATACATCGCTACACAACATACATCGCTGTCAACATCATACACTATAAAAGCACAACTCACACATAAGTCATACATAGACTCTAAAGTGCCACAATCAATCAGATTGCTTAACACTCTCAACTCAACTCAACTCAGATCAGTACTTGATCTGTCACTCTATAAACTGCCAACAACTGGGCACTGATTACAGTCAAGCCACACCCACTCAAGCATAGAGAATCCAGGTGACGCTCGCCGGCCTCTGTCCACCATAGCCAGGAACTCAAAGGCTCAACATCAAAGAAGTGAGCTCTCTGGAGCTCACTTCGAAACTATACCCCCTGGACTCGAGCTAGCCCTGAAACCCTAACGGTCCCGCTGACGGCACACTCGACGGTGCAAACGGTGCAAAGTGACGGTGGGCCCCACCGTGAAGTCAGTACCCCAAACACAAAATCTGACCGTCGGAAAGTAGTCCTTGAGAAATAGCTAGAATAACTCTAACTACCATCACTGGAACTCCAGTGTCCGAGCATCTAGATGTGGAACTACAAATGGCGTGACAGCTGTCGTGCGTATATACATCGCTACACAACATACATCGCTGTCAACATCATACACTATAAAAGCACAACTCACACATAAGTCATACATAGACTCTAAAGTGCCACAATCGCCCCCTTAGCTGGCGGTTAGGTCCCTCTAACTCCAGATAGCCATCTACTCTAAGTATATGGTATACCCTCTAATGGGCAAAGATCAGGAGGCCGGGTGCTATGGAGCCCCATCATTAGTCGCCTGTCTGCAATCTATACCATATAAAGAATGAACTAGCTATAGGTCAAGTACATCTAGGACATAACCACTGTCCCTGAGGAACCACCGTGAGGGGAGGAGTCATACATGCCATATGCCATCCTCTCGAACAGCTATCACACACTAACATAGTAGCAGCTCCACCAGAAGAGCCACATAACATACACCTCAAGCCTGCACGTACAAGTGCCAAGCTTGGGTCCATAGTACCATCAATGTTTGGGAGGTGGCATGGCGCACAATTGCGCACATGATCCTTCCAAACAACACCATCACGTCCTTCTAACACAAGGACTCCAGATGGCAAAACCTCGCGCACTCTCAAGATAGTGCGGCCTAGAGAAACATCAAGTGTCGTCGGTGCTGTCTGCTGTAGATATACATAGTCGCCTGGATGAAATTGACGGATCGAGGGTCTATAACCTCCTCCTCGAATGGTAGCATAGCATAAAGTATCTCTATGCTGAGCAATCGCCAAGTTCTCAAAGGCCATCGGCATCACTCTCCGAAAGATCTCTGCCCGCTGAGAACATGCGCTCATCCATACATCAGGGTCATCCAAGTCCAAAACTACAGTAGCATCTCGACGAATGGCTGCAGGTAAATCTGGATCTCGTCCATAGAGTAGAAAGTATGGAGAGAAGGATGCTAAGGAGGCTTGCCGGCTGAACCGATAGCCCATGGCCAACCAAGGTAACTGGAGATCCCAATCTCCCAAGTGGCCTCTCTGCAAACCATACTTTCGCAATCCTCTCTTCACCGTCTGAACCACTCTCTCTGCTAAGCCATCTGCCTCAGGGTGATCTCGGGATGTAGTACAATGATCAATCAAAGCCTTGTCACACAAGACCTGAAACTCTCCCAAGAACTCTGTACCCTGATCAGTCAAAACCTCAGCTGGTGCACCAAAATGACTAAGAACTCGATCCAGGAACGAGTAAGCTGTCCCTTCACTAGACTTGTCAAGAAGTGCCACCAACTCAATCCACTTGGAGAAGTGCTCCACCATCACCAAAACATACCGATGATGTCTCACAGTCAGCGGTAAAGGTCCGGCGAAGTCCAAACTCCAACGGTAACCCAATCCCATGATAGGTAATGGGTGTAACTGTGGCGTAGGAGCATTGAATGATGCTCTAACTCGGTCACAAACCACACATCTGGCAACAAACTGCTATACCTTGGTCTGCATACCGCGCCACCAATAATGACTCTGGAGTAAGCTATATGTACGCTTTACTCCAAAATGTCCTAGCTCCTCATGAGCATGACGGACCAACTGTGGTCTCTGTGATGGAAGTGGTACTACTCGCACTCTACCATCCTCCCATACACGCAAAAGGTGTCTACCCTCCAATCTGAACCGTCTGGCTCGCTGAAGAACACGGTCTCTCTCCTTGGCCCCAATTGTGCCACCCACAACACCAGTGCGAAGATAGTCCATCACTAAGACATCATCATGAATGTCTTGCTGAACTGTACCAATATCTTCACTCTCTGGATCTGTGACCTCAATAACTCCTCCTGTATGCGCTGAGAGAGATACCACCAAAGTCTCTGCAAATATACACAGAAAGGCCGATGCATGCCAACTTGGCACCATCTCCTCATCTGTCTCACCATGCCAACGTGCTCCGGTCTGATCCTGCTGGCTGGGACATGGGTTTCTACTCAACCCATCTGCATCACGGTTCACCACTCCAGGTCTGTGAACAACCGTGAAATCATACTCCTGTAAAATCAGAGCCCATCATGCAAGCTTCCCTGAAAGCTTGTCGGACTCCATCAACCACTTCAGCGGTTGATGATCAGTGATGAGAGTGAAGGGGTTACCAAATAGGTAACATCGGAAATGTGCTAATGCCCAAACTGCTGCCAAGCACTCTCCCTCATATGAACTATACTTTGCCTCCGCTGAATTGTTGGAGCGACTAGCATAGGCCACCACAAACTCCTTCTCCTCATCATCATGTTGGGTGAGCACCGCTCCAAGCCCCAACATACTCCAATCAGTGTGAACCTGAAATGGTCGTCCCCTGATCGGTCTCCTCAAAATAGGAGCAGATGTCAACTTCTCCTTGAGCTCTACAAAAGCTCTCTCCTGCTCATCTCCCTAACACTACTCTTGTGTAAGCTTGGTCAGCTTCGTCAAGGCCTTGGCAATGGCACTAAATCCTCTAACATAGCGGTGATAGAAGTTCGCCAACCCAAGGAATGCTCGCACTCTGCTCACATCCGTAGGCCGAGGAATACGTGCAATAGCCTCCACCTTGGTCTGCTGAACACCAAGTCCTCCGGGGTAGATAGTGTGACCCAAATACTCAACCTGCTCATGGAAGAACCTACACTTCCCAGGATGTAATTTGAGTCCATGAGATCTCAACCTCTCAAACACCTCCAACAACTGTCTCTCATGCTCCTCCACAGTAGTGCTATACACCAAAATGTCATCAATATAGCACCGAGCAAAATCCAGTCCAGCTAGGATCCTATCCATGACCCTCTGGAACTCAGCAGGAGCATTCTTCAACCCAAATGGTAAGAATCTCCACTGATATAACACATCCTTGCCGCGAGGATCAATAGCCCAAAATGCTGTCTTGGACTTATCCTCCTCCCTGATCGGCAACTGATGATATCCCGCTCGAAGATCCAAAGTACTGAAGACCTTTGCATGCCCAATCGCATCAAAAATCTCCTCCGGTGTAGGCTTGGCATACCGATCAGCCCTGGTCTGTCGGTTGATAGGACGGTAATCTCCATACATCCGCCTATCTGTATAGTTGCCATGCATATCCTTCTTGGCTGGCATCACTGTCGCTGATGCATACTCTCCATGTGAAATCTCCACCAAACCAGCCTCAAAAAGGTCACTACTCCGGCTCTGAATCAATGTCCTCTCCATCTCACTATATCGATAAGGACGTCGGAAAACAGGTGTGTCGCTAGTCAGCTCAATTCGTATACCAGGTCTATTCAGAGCACCCAAATCCTTCATACTGAAGGCAAAACAACTCGTGTGACTCCTCAAGAACCTCCAAACCCTCCGTCTTTCCTCTCCAGTAAGCTTGGGTCCAAGATCTGGCTCCCAAGTATCCTCTGTAACTGTAGTAGGAGTGGAAGACATACTGACTGGCTGCTACACTGGGCCCTTGGGAGCAATGGTGTCATGCTCCCAACCACTAGAGGTCCCAACCTCTGTGTGAAAAACTCCCTCCACTCTGGCTGCAAGCTCCATACGTCCTCTGGCTACATCCCATGTGGACCAAGGGTGTAATCCAAGTAGCCCACGCTCACCTGGATGGACTCCAAGTAGACCACTCTCCCTAGTAGCTACTGGATGTGTCCCAAGAATACCATGTCCACTCGGTCCATCGCCCCCAACATGTGCCTGAATCGTCTCGATAGGCACAGGGCTCACAAGTGTCCGAGTGGTGATGCCTATCAAGCGCATCCTACGCTGCTCTGCCAAACCAAGGCTCACAATCCAGGTCAAACAGTTCAGGTCCATAGCCTGACCTAACACCTGACGCTTGGATGCCTCTGACACTGCTGGAACAGCGGTAATACCGGTGCGAAAACCCATCGCCCGCTCTCTCTCATTAGCATTGGGCTCCACCAACTGCTGTAACTGTGAGTCCCAAACAAGTCCAGGTCCTCCCTCTCGAAAAGCATGAGAGCCTGGGAAACTCATGAGTGTGGGAAATGCAGCTCTAGGCTGTCCAACTAGGTTCACCACTGCCATAGGTGACCTATCAACCACTACCATTGTCTGAGACTGACGTCCATCATCCAAGATATCATCAACAAGAATGTGGTCTAGTCGCTGAATCCCATCATAACTACGCTGTAGAACCTCTCTGGGTAAAAGGTTCGTCCACCAAAGACGAAGACGATGAGCCCGTGATCCCACTCTGGCTGCATCTAACAATACAGCAGGTCCCATCCAAGAATGGACCTGATGTGTACTCGCCACCACTCTAGTGCGAGAATCACCCATCAATGGAACGTTCTCCAAAAGGTAAGCTGGAGAAACAGACTGATGAACCTGGAGATGTTGTAGTATCCGTAACATCTCCCAAAACACACCAGAACGAGGATCCTGAAGACCCAAACCGCGGCCCGCATGTGTATGTCCCTGACATGGCCATCCAGAAATCACCAAGTGGATAGGCCCATGTCTATCTAGGTCATGCGCCCCCAGTAAGGAAATGTCTCCTGGTAAGGCCTTCTGGTAACCTCTGACTGCTGACATCGGTAATAACTCCGGATACCGATAGGCCAAGTGTGCCACATGATGTAGAGAGACTCGCCTAGCAGTCTCATCTCTCTCTACATACAAGTACCTCTGTACTCGGATACCCGCCTGTAACACCGTAGCTAGTCCGGTGCTGATCCCACCAAACAACTCTAATAGACATATCCCCTCTACTGGATACTGCCAAGCAATGAGTGGTATCCAGAGGTGTCAAAGCAATCGCCTCTGGAGGCTCATCCTCACACTCATCCCCTGATGGTACGAAGGCTCCACTCCAAGCCTGCTGCACCAACTGATCTGCATGCTGCTGCAATGCCTCCTCTGAACTCCACAATGGAACATCCAAGGTGGATGGAACAATCCCACTCGTACTCCATAGCCGAGTGATCTCCTCTGGTACTGGAGTATCCTCTGCATGGGCGTTCCCCTCTAACAAGTCACCAGGCCAAGTAACTGCACCGCTGAAAGCCAAAACTGATGCTGCCATGGTCCCGGACTGTAGTGAGCCAAGACTGCCACTACTGAAGCGTACTGGTAGGCGACATACCCGTCCCTCACCAGATTGCCAACCAGGTCTATAAGAGGCTGTCTCCTCCCAATAGTCAATATTGAAACCCATAGGGTATAACACTGCTCCCCCAACTAGCACATCATATGACTCAGCTATCGTCGCAATAGCCTGAGCTCTCACCACTGAGCTATCAGTCGGATGACCAGGCTGAACCTGGACAACAAGCTCCCCACGTGTGATGTACTGTGTCGAACCACCACCAAGAGATGTCTGGATCTGAAATGGACACCTCTCCACATCGGTCTTCCGTAACTCCAGACCAACA
The DNA here is from genome assembly GCA_948567375.1 of Lunularia cruciata. NCBI lineage: Eukaryota > Viridiplantae > Streptophyta > Marchantiopsida > Lunulariales > Lunulariaceae > Lunularia > Lunularia cruciata. The sequence goes on along the minus strand of OX419755.1, from coordinate 21,742,415 downwards.
ACTGCAGCCTTCCCCAACATAAGGGGCTGCGCACCAGAGTCTAACAAGACTCTCTGTGGTGTATAGACCTTCCTTGAAGGTCCTACCAAACGAAAGATCCCCCTTTGGTTATCCAATAAGACAACACCAGGTGTAAACCGCGCTCTCTCAAAGGCCGGTCTAGCTGGCAACTCCTCCAGTCTAGCCGCTGCTGCCTGCCATAAACCACTGGTCGCTGAACGGATCCCATGCTCCTCAACCAAGTCAGCTCCACTACCAACCACCTCTGCTCTAGTAGTAGGAACTGCACCATCCCTACTCTCACACAACGTGGCAGCCAACCGGAACACTGGGGCTGGGTCAACTCCCAATGTAAACATGTCACTGGCTGAAAATAAAGGATGCCGCATAATCAGCTGAGCCGCCCCCAACATCATGCTAGACTCAGTCTGTGTAGTAGCAGGTGGCTGACTAGCAGGTACTCCATCAGGTACTCCATCACCACCTACCACACCTGCACTGGGACGTCTAGGAACCATGGATGTCGTCTGCAATGCCTCAGATAGTGTGAAAGACTGGGGAAGTCTGACCTGTCTCCCAACCTCTCCTCTCTGTGGGTCCAACTCCACTGATGCTCCTCTAGGCTCTGGAGCACGTACTGCACTCCTAGTCACTGCTGCAGATGCATCCACCTGTGCTGCTCTGCACATGAAGTCCAAAGCATCTCTATCACCAACATATGAGGTGGAAGCCTCAGCACCCGAATCTGATCTCCTCTGAGCAATAGCCATACTAGCCAATCTCTGCTGCAACTGCTCAATCTGAGTAGCCATAGCTGTGTCAGAAGTAAGGGCAGGTACTGCACCCCTACTAGGTGTAGATCCTCTACCACCACCTTTACCACCTCGTCCTCCATGAACTGGAGCTCCTCTACTACCTGCCATAGCAGCCCTACCACTCCGTAACTCCGGGTGTAGGTCAAAACACCGGTCACTAGTGTGACCAAATCTGTGGCAATGCTCACACTGCCTCTGTGCTGGCTGTGATGCACCAGAGGTATCAGGTCCGCTGCCCTGAGTACACTCTCTCCTATGGTGAGGTCCACCACAAGTCCAACAAGCAACACCACCACTCACTGGCTGCTGCTGACCCGAAAATGAGAGTAAGGGTCTAACTCCACTAGGCCCTCCACTCGCTCCATAGGATCTGGGCTGTCCACCCTGTCCTCGAAAACCAACTGGGCGTGGTGCACTCTGCTGCACTCTAGAAGAAGTCACAACCGTGGATGAGGTCTCTCTACCAAATCCAGATGTCACCACTCTCTCCTCCACCATGTTGAGCTCAATACGCTCAGCCAAACCAAAGACTACTACCAAAGTGGGCGAAGTAGCCTGCAACAACGTAGCATCACGAACTCTACGTCGCAACTCCCTGTCCAGTATCCCATACCAAAACTGGACTGCTTGGGCCTCAGTAACTCCCTGAGTGAAACTGATCAGCCGCCTCATGCGAGTGTATGCCTCGCGTAGGCTCTCTCCAGCCTTCCGCTGGAACTCCTGCAAGCTTCTCAGCTTGTCAGTCCGTGCTCCCTGGTAGTTCTACCTCTAACATAGGAAGAACTCCACCATGGTGTTAAACCCTGGTACCACACCACCTCCTGCAGCGGTACCTCCACTCGTAGTAGCACTATCTCCAGCTAGTGCACCTCCACTAGCTCCACCAACACTACTCGAGCTAGAACTCGTAGGTACAGCCGACCTACTCCTGGCCACCAAACCTGAAGTGATGGAGACATAGTGTGGAGACCAATATTGTCTCCATAACTCAATCTCCTCCAAATGAGCTCTCCTGAATTCATGGTAGTCGTCCATTGGTGGACCCTCCAAGTGCTGAAACAACCCCTTCCATGCCATGAAAGGTGTGAACAAATTCGGGTTCCGCATCTGCTGCAGATCACACCAACTATCAAACTCCTGGATGAAGTCATCCAACTCAATGGTACCCACTGTACCAGAGTAACGCCTAGGGCCTTTGGAGGCCCCATAAATCTCGTCCATGTCCCACAACAACGGTGCGGACACACCAAGTGCACTCTCAACTGAATCAGCTCTTGTGTCGAACTCCAACTTAGAGTCAATCTCCTCCCTCACTGGGACCTGAGATACAGGCTGATACCGAGTACCACTCCGAGTAAACCCACTGCGTACTGCAGGGCTAACTCCTCTGGAATCTCCAAAGAACTCCATCGTGACCACGTAACTGCAACAGCAAACCCAAACCACCAACTGCAACCGCAAGTTGCAACTGCAAGTGCCCCACCAAGTGCCAACACCAACTAGACACCACCCACTAATGTAACTCTAACCGAGATAACTACACTAGGGGAAGGGCAACCTGTAACCTGCCATCATAACACGCACTCTCACGGTCTGCAGGTCATCACTTCCTGCCTCACCGGAGAGAAACAAAGGTAGTCTGACTGGTCATCACTCCAGCCTCACCACCGAGAGCACACTAGAGCACCAACGCTCAAAAGTCAAGGCACCTCACACAAACGTGGTGCACAAACAGGAAGCAGAGAATGGAGGGGATCCAATCACAAGAAATCTAAACAAAAACCCTCCATCTCATAACACAACACGGGACTGACTCTGCCACCATTTGGCATTTGACATAAGAGTAGTTCGTATCTAAGTCCTAAGCTACCAAGATCACCAAGAATGGGATCAAACTACCTCTCTTAGCCAAAGCTACATGTGTATAGATAACAATGGCACAGTCACTATGACAACAAGTGAGGGTGGACCAGTTGGCTAGGGCACCAATCTAGGAACAAGAGATCTAGGGGTCAAACCCTGTTGCGCACAATCTAGCAAGAAAGGCAGATTTTGCCAACCAATGACCAAGATCTACACTAAACTAGCTAGCCTCACGCCAGCAAGCTGGCTTGCTGGCCCTTCTGGCCCTTCTAGGCCTTCGTAGCCTCTCATAGCCCACAGCCCTATGCCTCGAAGCCTCGAAACTCTAAATTGACAAAACGGGTTTTTCCAAATCACAATTTCATGAGAAGAGCTTTCCAACTCCACCTTCAATTTCACTTTCTGAGCCCAACTCGCAGCAAATTGGTCCTGCCTTCACCTCCTGAGCTCAAAATCACAACACTGCTTGAAAATTGCTCCTTCTTTGCTCAAAATTTGGCCAGCGCTTCCGCACATCGTCCGCCTAACTGCCAAATTTGCATCAACTACACGAGCTTCTGCACACTAGGGAAACACAGAACCTGAATCGAGCTACCACGATCCACCGAGCTTGGAGATACCACCAACACTCAACGTTCCTGCACCCGATTTCCCCCTGAGTTCACTTATCTGATGTAATCAGATTGCTTAACACTCTCAACTCAACTCAACTCAGATCAGTACTTGATCTGTCACTCTATAAACTGCCAACAACTGGGCACTGATTACAGTCAAGCCACACCCACTCAAGCATAGAGAATCCAGGTGACGCTCGCCGGCCTCTGTCCACCATAGCCAGGAACTCGAAGGCTCAACATCAGAGAAGTGAGCTCTCTGGAGCTCACTTCAAAACTATACCCCCTGGACTCGAGCTAGCCCTGAAACCCTAACGGTCCCGCTGACGGTACACTCGACGGTGCAAACGGTGCAAAGTGACGGTGGGCCCCACCGTGAAGTCAGTACCCCAAACACAAAATCTGACCATCGGAAAGTAGTCCCTGAGAAACAGCTAGAATAACTCTAACTACCATCACTGGAACTCCAGTGTCCGAGCATCTAGATGCGGAACTACAAATGGCGTGACATGTTTGTAATGTTATATTGCTATGGAGAATAGCAATATTTACTTTGATATATGAGACCATTAGCACATAAGCATTAAGCTATTCACTAATCCTGTGCTTATTTTGTTAAGAAGTTTCCGTCAGATCCATGGGGTAACTTTCAAGCTATATAGGATCGTCGGATCCATGAGGTAACCTTTGAGCTATATAGGATGAACCTTTTTATAATCATCTATATTACTATATTCAAAATTTCAATCCCTTTTCTTTATTTTCCTTATAAGGAATCTGAATCCTTGAAACATTAAAAAAATATTTCTTTAGTTTTTTACACTATTTCATACATTATCATAATATAATAATCAATGGTGATTATATTATCAATGAAAGTAAGGATCCACCTAATGAAGTGAATGCAAGACCATATATGTTAAGAGTGTACTAGTTTTAATAGATTACTAGAAGTTGTTGTCAATATAAAAAGTAGTTCTCTACATTTTTTATTAAAGAGCCTTGTTGTAGTTACCTTGTTTGCATGTTGACTCTTGACTCTCTTACCTTGTTGACACAAGATTTCTTGATCTTTTGTTATACTCCAATAATTTTAGGTAAAATTTGCATTTTTTTATAGAAGTAAAGCTTTGTCTCAAAATGATTCCACTCCTTGCATTAAGTATTGATTGTTTTACATTATCCATGCTCAATTATCTAAGCCTCTCATACCAAACTATGAACTATGAATGGTAACAACATTGATTCTATTCTTTCAAGAAACCTATCTTATACAATCTAATTGAAGATATATGACCTCTTGTCTAAATTTTCTTGGATAATTATTCATCTAAGGGAATCAAAAATATAGAAAGCTTTGTTGTAAATATAAACTATGAGAAGCTACAATCTTACTCACATTAAATGAGTTGGTGTATAGTATACTTTGATAGTTATAGTTTAGTTCCAATAGGTTGATTAAAGTTTTATTCTAACATTACCTCTTCTTACAGCCAAAAAGTTAGATTTTTCTTTAAAATATATCAAAGAAAAATATGAATTTGTTTCAATAAAATATCTTGTACAAAGAAATTTTAAGTCAATGAACCAAAGATTACATGTATCATAAGCACAGAAAGTGGTAAATGCATCTATATATATATATATATATATATATAAGATTGGTTTATTGGAACTCTCATCCTTAACAGATTTTGTAAATCTTTCATTCTTCCTTGCTCCTTGGTTAGCTGTTTCTCCTTCTTTTTACAATCTTCAATTTTTTTTATTGAACTCTTTGTAATAGTTTCAAACTCAATTGAAATACTTCCATTACTAACTAATAAATATGCTTGATTATGATCAGGCTTTACCCTCTTAGACATTGTTTCCTCACCTTCTCGTCCCTTGAAATACTTCTATAACTAACTAAAAAATATGCTTGATTATGATCAGAATTTACCCTCTTAGACATTGCTTCCTCACCTTCTTGTCCCTTGTAACATGATCTTCATAAGATAATCACTATTCTACTAAGCTGTGAGTAATTAATCTCTCAAAATTGCAAGGAAAAGATTTTCTCCATCACTCAAGCTTCTTTCCATGTCCTTTTGCAAGTTTCCAAGAAGTCTAGCATCAACTTGTGACGTTTTCCTCTAGATCTCCCCGTCCTCTCTACCCATTTGATCACGTTATTTATATTTATTTATATAATCAATCATCTGCCCAAATATATACGTCTAAGCATGAAATGCATCTTGAAGTCTATTCTATCTTTCTATACTGTCTCTGACATAGAGAGACTATAGAGTTCCACTTCTAAGTCCATAGAGCTTCATCGCATCTGTTGATGTCAAACAATCCCTGATGTGCTGAAATTGATCATATTCAAGTGACATCTAGATCAATCCTAAAACTAATTGATCATTTCTTCCTATTTGTATAACCCTTCTTCATCATTCTTTATCATCTCTCAACTTTCCTATACTCCCAATACACTCTCCAATTTCAAAGGGGTTTTCATTCGCTTATAATAGTAATAAATAATAGTCAATAATTTGATATAACTGATATTTTTTAAATATTTTAAAAATTAATTTTATACTACTAGAGAAATAAATTGATAGAGATTGAATTTTAACCTTGTTTACACCCCTAACCTGTTGAAACGAGTAGAAACGTGAAAACTGTGAATATGTGTATACATGTAAAGATTGAAATAGACCGACCTCTGACATTAGTAGTACTTAGTGATGAATGAATACAAGCAGGAGCAAAATACATTTATATGACGCGGCATACACTTTTAGTATCCAAAATGGACATACCTAGAGTGCAAAGTGCATTATATATGACTCTGGCATGCAGTTTTAGTATCCAAAATAGTTACAACTAATAGCGAATAGCTAACTAAGAAAACCAAAAAGTCATTTAGTATCCAAAACGGACTTAACCAAGAACTAATGACTATCTGAAAGAACTAAGAAATCATTTGCGAACAAAGAAACAATAGAGAAGAACTCAAAGGTCCCAAGAACAGCTCTTGACTCCAAATCTGCCAAAAACGAGACATCCATCCACCTCGCTATTTCTCTAACGAAATACACATCACACACTAATTACCAAACTATATGCCGTCAGTTCGAGAGATCGATAAGAAGATGGCATTCACCAAGGTCGCCTCCCTCCACTCAGTAAGAGAAACGCATACCATGTTGGAAAATCTGCAGTTGATATCATCGAAAACCTCGATATCTCAACAGTATCTTTCGGCAAATCAGTATCGTTTTGCAGTCACGACCGGAAGTTTGTGAGCATTGACATAATCTAATCGGTGTGTACGGTCCTATTCATAAGCCCTGCGATTGAAAGTTCGTAGTCCATAAACCCTAAGCCCTGCCGGCCCTTATCGACGTTTATCACGGGACCAAATCAGTAACCCCTCCTCCTCTTAAGGAAGAACCTCGTTCTCCATCCCCGCCTAACGTGAAGATCGGCATTCGCGGACGTGTTCACCTTACCAGAAATGCTATCGATAGTATTGGAGCTTAGCTCCAATTTACCCTCTTTTCCTTGTAAGAGTTGATGATGGGATCTTCCCATCCTTCCTGTTTTCACACGCGATCGCTTTTTCTGGAAAAAGTGTTCACCTGTCAATTTAATGCTTTGTAGTGAAATTGAAGACAAGACCCCGCTAAAGTCCTAGTATAAGCAGATTCACCCAAGCAGACTTTAGGGGAGTCTTGTCTTCAATTTCACCACAAGCATTAAGGTGGAAGGTGAACATTTCTAGTTAGTTGGGGTATATTGTCAAAGGAAATTGGATACGAATCTACAATTATTTTGATACAAAATTAATTACAATATCTTTACGTGGTAAATAACTGTAAATAGTGAGATAGAAGTTAAGTAAAAATTGGAAAATTACTTTGCTTAAAGTCTTTTTCTTGCTTTAACTCTAGTCCCGGCTTCCCATTTTAGCTCCTCATCTGAGCTTAATTGTAATCCCCATCTCAATTTCCCTTGCAAGTCGTCCTTGTTTTGTTTCAACTCTCAAGTTCTCGACTCCTTGCTTTGACAGAAGAGTTAATGATGAAACGTAGTTTTTGTGTCAAGTTAGGGTTATATAAGAAACACTATTTAGATTGAATCGTTAAAAATGACCTAAAATGCTATATTATCTTAAGATCCAAGGACTCATCAATGGAACAAACCTAGGGAATTGTTCTCATGCATGGACTTCACAATACACAAATTTAAGTTCTTTGTTGAATCCATCTCTATCCTATATTTATAGCTCCATAAAAGGGGTATATATAGTTATTCTAGAAGGTAAGAATATTGGATAAAAGGGCGGTACAATTCCACCCTCTAAAATATTTCAAATGAACTTTCTTGATTTATTTGTAGAGGCCATTGAACAGAAACTATACGTGAATATATACCACGGGTCGGATCGAGACTTTTCTTTTGTGATCAGTGCAGGATTAAGAGCATGTGCTCTAAAATCTAAAAGAAGAAAAAGAAAAAGACATAGGAAACCTGAAATGTAGATTTACAAAAATGAATTGGGCTTATCCAAATTTCAGAATAGAATGTTTTGGTTTACTCTCAAATTCACATAAAACAAAATTTATACGGAAATATCTGTCATAGCCTAGCTTACATATGGCCAGGTTTGCTTTTGAATTTTAGGTTAGACTTCAAGCTACCCACCAAGGAGGATTATGATTTTATATTTCTTTAGAATTTTAGCTTTTAGATGTGAAATGTAATGGCTCATATTTTTCAAGACATCAATCACCTGAAAGATATATCTATGCTAGACTCCAAGGTATATAAATTTCGATTTTGTTGATACTCTCAAACGTTTGAAAAAATTAAGTATACGTCTTGAATTGCATCTCAACACCCTTAAGCCCGTAATGTCCACTAAACGAAACACTGGTTAGGAGTTGTTATTCAAGAAAGTATAATAATGTTTTGGAAATGGATCAATTTTTATAACTATGAACAAGACATCTTGTACGAGTAATATGGCATAAATAACTAATTTATAGGTTTCCTAAAAATTTTTGATGTAAAATTTTGTAAATAAAGGACAGTATGAGTGAAGAGATAATATCCCGATTCCGTAGTTTCCAATTCCGCAAAATTTCATGGAAATTTTCGCACACCCCATAAATTTGTATAGAACCAATAAAATATTTCATGGGGAATACCTCACCCACAAAGTAGATTTATATTACCCAGTTTTACTATAGAATCTCAAATTTAAAATTTTTATTATGATAATAATCTCATACATGCTCATTCTCAATGCATATTACAGTCAGTATTTTTTCAAAAATATTTAAGTGGATTACTAAAAATCAAGAAACATATACAAGAGTGTTTCAACTGGGTGTCTACGAAATTCTATAACGATTGGTAAACCATTTTACGGGTGATATCGTCAAAATTTACGGGGTGCGTAATAAGGTGACCTACAACATTTTGTCCTATTTAGATTGAAGTTTCCGCATCCGGATTATTTTCATAATCTTACATCCAGTTGAATAACCATTCAAATTGCATACATTTATGCTAAAGTTATTGGTGCACTGTTAGATTGATACACCTATCTGAAAGACTTGAAGTCAATGCATACTGCGAGGTCCTAGTGGAGTTGTTCAGTTGGTTTTAATAATTTTTATTTTTTATCTTCTTATAGTAAAAGAAAGGAATTTATATTTTGACTCTCCTTTTTCTATATTTTCACACCGTCCATCAACTCGGGGACTTGAAGATTAGCAAGATTTTAAGTATTGTTCTTTTATCTTTGTGCACTCTCCCAAATAGAGCTTCAGCTCATACTTGGGTTGTTGCCCTTGTGACGAGATATAGTGAAGATGCAGGTGCGAGAGCACTTGGAGGTGTATGGCAGTTGTGCATCTAACTTCCAAAGCAATAGACACTTTAGCTCTATTGTCTTTTGGATTCCAAAATGTCTACAGTCACATAGTTTGAGCCGAGGAGGTAAATGAGTTGAAATGACACATGGAAGAAGAATGTGGTTCTTCGAACAACTTTCCGGGGTGATAACAAGAGCTTCTACTATGTCAGAGATTAATGTAAAGAAAGTTTGTGTATGAAATTGTTTAGAAAATATCAAAGCAAAACCTATCAAGTGCTTTGATTGATCGGACCGAATCTAGAAATATTAGATGTAGTGAATGAAGGTTTAGACTCCAACTTCTTCAAGAATTTCAAGCCACAATTCATTTCTGTTCACAAATACAAAGTTGAAATAAACCTTAAATTTGCACTCTGGCTACAAAATTGGGGTAGAGATTTACCACTGAACACAGCTCCTGAAACAAACTCCAGCACCTGCTTCTGTCTAGGTGCTTGCTTCCGCCTGGATGCTTGTGTAATACACCGCCAAATTTGGAAGGGATGTGGAAATATCAAAAACATATCTGAAAGTATGCTAATTTAAGACTCCACAACTTTGTTGGAAGTGTAATCTAAAACTACTAACTTGGAAAAAAGAGTAGAAAAAAATAAAATGAAAATGGAAATATCAATTCCCTAAAATAATACTAAAATCTCAAAAGGACTCCAAAATTCTATTTTAATCCTTTGACTCCTATCTACATAAAAGATTCAAAAGTCATTACCCAAGGAGTCCTTGGAAGGTCTTAGAATTTTTTTTTTGTTTTTAATAGTTTCTTCTTTTGTCTTTCTAAAATAAAAGAATCTTCTTTTAATCTTGTGATAAAAAATGAGTTAATTATCACACAAAAAGACTTCACAAAACTCCACATTGTTATTTTAAGGCGTTTACAAGTGAAACTAGTCAAGGAATGAAGAGAAAGTATTCTACTTCGTATGCATACTCAGCAAAATATGTGCTAATTTCTTTTCCAATCAGAACTAAACTAAAATGACTAATAAGAACAAGGTGGTTGCAAAATTGGACATGAGTGAAGAGGAGTTAGGTGAAGAACTACTCAAGCTGCTGAACAGGACCTCCTCAGATAAGAAGAAGATTCTGTAAAGCATCCCAGGGAAGCCTGTCAATCCCCTTTAGGCTTTGTTCAGTGAGGAGATGACTCTCATCGAATAGCAAATGGGAATCATGTAGTCTACAAGAACTAGAAGCAATAGACCCAGCATTATAACAAGGTACTCTTAGTAGAGACTCATCTAAAACAAATGCAAGGATTTATCGAGTTGATGAAGAACATTGCATTCCTTGATTGTCCTGATTAGTACAGTCTCAAAAATTCAAATGAAAACCACCGATGCTACCTCTCTGACATCAAACCAGAGTGTTAAATTTTCAATTAAAAAGTTTGCCATTCCTGATTAGCCAAAATAGGAATTAATTTTTTTCACTTTGCACCATATTCACTGTATATTTAAAACAGTTCGTTTCAGTTGGTTCGTAAAGACTTATAGTGGGGCGGGGTTAAAGTGGATGATGAAGAAAAATGTCTTCATTTTGATAATTTTGCTTCTTATTGATAATTCAATCCAATAGTTTTAATTCTTGAATATATTTATGTTTATAATATTATTTACTGTCTTCAGTGTTCTCTTTACAAGTCCACACTTTCTCGTATTGACTGACTGTCTTTTCACCCCTGAAACAAATATATATACTACTATACAAATTAATCTTTGCCAATGTTCGCTTCCCAAAGTGCTTTTTTCAAAAACATGAATCCCTAAAATATGTGTTCTGACCACTGCATTTTACTTTCTTTTATATATTGTCCTCATACATTAAAGTTGCTTTCTGCTTGTGTGGAGTATAAAACGTGCATAACTTGAACAATCATAGCCGGAGAACATGGGTGTTTTGGACTATTACAAAACCGGAAGAATATTTTAACATATGTTATTTATATACAAAACACATTTAAAATGATCAGGAGCAAGGATGAAGATGGATTCTGTTTATTTCCCGTAGTAAATGTTTTTTAAGCTCTACCCAAATGGAACCACATCAACTAATGAAAGAAATCATCATTCTATATGAACAATAATAAAAATAAGTACGTGTCATAAACCTTAGAAATAAATAAATAAAATGAGAAAAAAGTGAAATATTCCAAGTACTTTTACACATCTCTATAGTGTGTATATTTGATTTTTAACTAGCATAAAACATTTGAAACAGAATTTATTGTGCGGTGCTAGCTTACTTGAATGTGCTTTATGTAAAAGTATAAAAACTAAAATTAAATATATTTTTTACTTTCAAATGGAAAGAGTGTCAAATTTGTTTTACATTTTGAATAATTAAGTTCAATAAAGAATTAATAAGATGGTATCAGTTATTTTTGGACAAAGGCACCTAAGAGCATGAAAACATCTCCATCCTATTAAAAAACAGTATTCAAAAAAAATAGAGTTAGTATTCTCTCTTGTGGGAGGAAAGGTTTTGAAGCCTAGCTCCAAGCTTCACTGGTGATTGATGACTTCAGATTTACTTCTAAGGAGTTTACCACAACACTAAGATTGAGGCTAGGTCTCCCACATCCAGTTCTCATAGGGCATTTGAACCAATACGCATGTGATTCCCCATATGACATGCAAGGGATGCACTTTTTACAATTTGCAGTAGGTGTGTCGTGCACCAAAGTCCATGATGCAATTCATGATATATTTTTTCAGATCTTACAAGCCACATGGGCCCAAGTTCAGATTGAGTTATGGTTGGACTACTTATCCATCCAATGTGAGCGGATATTGTTAATTTCATGGATAGTCATCACACCTTGCATAATGTGGTGGCGAACCTTCTACAAGTGGAGTCATTGGCACAAGCAAGCATACATGTAGGAGCAACAATGGCCATTGCTGATAGGAGGAAGGAGTACCACTATGTACTTTGGCTATCCTCGTATGCCTTTGCACCTCTACCGATTGAGATTTTTAGATGCCTATATCACCATTTTGACAGTCTCCAGATGGATGAAAGATAGGGTTCTTTGTAGAGGAGAGAGGCAAGGGTTGTCTCTTTAGCCATGCTCACCTCATATTAATGACAACACATATCAATCACCTTGCAATGTGCTTAGGCTTTGGATCTTCACCGACAAGCAACAACAATAGGCACACCCAATACAACTATGATCCTCTCTCCCCACTTACTAGCCATGTCAGTGGAGGACCTCTATCACACTGTTAGGGAGTAGACCTTTATCTCCTTAGTTTTTTAAGTGCTTGTTGTTTGCATTCCTTTTCCCCTTTGGTACCTTCAAGCCCTATTTCAATATGTCTTTTTTAGTCACTTTGGATTGTTCTCTTGTTTTCTTTTGCACTTGCTTGTTCCTTGTACTCCTTTCCTCTTTCCTTTTGTGTACTCTATATATACTCTTTCCACAAGAATAGACTTTTGAATAACAAAAGTTTGTCTAAATTGCTAAATACAAAAATATCATATTCTTGAGTAATTCATGTACCATCTTACTTACGTTTAAAAGACAATTGTCTCCTACTATAATAGGGTAGATACTTCTGGTGGTAGTGTAGTCCCCGTCCCCGAAGTACCTAGGAGGACAATGGATAGAGACTAGGAGCGGAGACGTAGATGATGTATATGCACATAAAAGGGGTCTCAAAAATGAATTTGACAGGAATTGTGGATTCCTGTAAGGTTCCCGTAATTTATGAGACCTTAAACCAAAACAGGTACATTCAAACCACCCATAAAAATATAGGGTTTGAGATGGTTTCTTTCCGGGTCACTATTTTGGGCCACATTTTCAATAGATACGCTGAATGGACCACTCGTAACCGTAAATATTTACAAGGGCATGAGTCAATTTCCGTAACATTTCTAAAGGTTACTGGAGCGTTTCTCAAAAAACTCATGAATTCTCTTCAACACATTCCGTAACAATTTACAGGATTAGGGTTTGACCTCCGGAAGCTGAAAAAGGATTTTTGAAACCCTTCATATCTTCACAAGTTCTTTCTGTGCGCAGTGCATGATGCACGGGTTTACCCCAGTTTGTCATAATTCTTGAACTCCCTGATGACAAACAAGGAATATTCTATCAAACGAGTTAAAAGGACTGGCCTATTCCCATGATGTTCACCGAGTATCCAACAAAGAACCAAATTTCTTGATTAAAGACTCCAGTTGTTAAAGGATGAGGTTGTATTCGATAACTCGCTCCAAAACTCACTCACAATTAAACTTTAGAACTTTCACGGATATACGTACGTACGGATAGAGTACATGCATCCATATGGCGTATTATACAGGGTATCGGGGCCGCGTTTCTCCGGACTACGCAAAGTTGGAGAAACGCTGCTGCTGCTTCGAATCGGCGGCCTAAAGCTCCTGCTGCCGGGTGTTATATTTTGGACTTTCATAATTTACAAGAATATATGGGAGAGTTTTGTAAGGAGGTTGTTTGCTGGAGAGGATTCAATTCATCAAACAGAATCTTTATTTACATAAATAAATATGATCTAGTTAGTGGTTTACATACCCTATTAATAAACTCCATAACCACACTAAAGTACGTACAAGGAAGAGTGTAGACTCTTCTTTGTAAAGAGAGAATATACTACCAAACTCTGATTGACTTACCATACATCCAACAAATATTGCCAAGCTTTGTTCAGTAAAGCTGGCTTTTGGGTGTTTGAATAACTTTGAGTTGACTTCTGTGTGGGTAAATTGGTCGGCAAAAGTCTGTACGTTAAAATAGAATTGGTTACATGTTGAAAATCTATCTTTCTTTTTAGATTAATATCATTTAAGACTTTTGTTACCTACTCTTACCTGAATTCATTGTTAGAGAGGATAGAACACTAATGATTTCAAATGCCAAAAACTGGTCAAATTCTGGAATTGCTATCATAATAGGGTGATAATATAATTTTTTTACAAACATTTCGTACCAATTTTAGAGGGGAAAGTGATTACTATCATAAGCTAATCTATTAGATTTTTTATTTTTTTTTGCTCCCCATAATTTGGTTTTGGAAATTTAGATAGGCATTAGTCACAATTTGATTGTAGAAAGTTAAAAATCACTAAAAAGTCATCATTTTATACATAGACACACTTGTTGAGAATTTGAATAAGAGAATAGATGAACCACTAACATCATCACGAATTTTTACTCTATTTTTTTTCTGGGTTCTTTTAGTAGCTTAGGTTGCACGTAGAGATCAATACTTGCATGGAAGGAGGCAGACTTAATCCAAAGCATCTCAAGCAAAGGGAAAGCAAAGGGAGTCATGGAATTTAGTTTTGTGATCAATTTGGGAAAAAATGGAGAGATAATTTTAATAAACAATCCGAAAAGGAGTGATCAATTCACTCAAGTATTCTGCAAGAGGAGGAAAGCATAAGTTTTTCAAGATAATCCATGAAATTTGAGAATGATTATACTGTTGAAACCAACAAGAGTTTTCAAGCATGCTTTGATAGAGTGTCTTCTACTCCTTCTCTTGCTCTTGCTCCTATTCCTCCTTCTCATGCTTGATGTTCCAAAATCTATATTAAAGTGAGGTTCCAAGTCTAACAAAGTAAGGAAGAAAGAAAGATGAAGATAATTTTAGAATGGTACAATGTTATTCTTTTTCAAGTTCTAGATCACTTGGAATACCTAAATCATTTTACAAAATTCACTTTGGCTTACAGAAAAAACTAAATAAAAGTATGTATTGTCTTTTAAGGATTTGGATGCATGATTAGTGAAGCATGGGATGGGCTCGCTCAATAAGTTCCTTTCCCACTAAGTGATTGCTCAAGGACCTTAGCATACGATCTGGACTGTTTCCCTCTTGACTTTGGACCATTTTGAGGTATTGCTTATATTGTCCCCTGCACGTGCCTCGAATTCGTGCCTTGAGCCGAGCAAAGCGCTTTAATATTATAAGCAAAGATAAACTTCAAAAGACATTTATTTGTGATATGACCTCCTGTCAAACTATAAGAGAGGGGGAGAGAAATGCATAAGGGGATTATTCACCAATAAGGAAATAGAACATAAATGAAACACAATAAATAATAAGTTGAATGACCTATGTTCTCATTATTATCATTATATGAAATCCTTATTTGGATAGAGTTCTTAATTACTCTTCTTGTATTGATATCTATGGGAATTAGTAAAGAAGATGTGCATATTATAAAATCCAACACTAAAGGTGAATAAGATTTCTCAAAGGTAACAAAACATCTCTATAACGTACTTAGATACTCCAGCTTGATCACTTTGTAGCAGAATTTTTTTCAAAGGAAAACAAGAAATTTAGGTGCATAATTTAGATTAAAATTTCTACAAGGATTTATATTTATTTCTTGCTAACAATGAGCTTATAATAATAAATAATAGAAAATATAAAATTATGAATTACTTACAACCCAAAGTCAACATCATTGGTGCTACTTTCTCTTCAGATATTTCCAATCATGAAAAATTGACAATGGTTATGGCGTCCAATACATATAAAATGAATTTTCAAATTTAGTGAAACTAAAAGAATTAAAGAAGAAAATTGAGGTAATGAAGATTGCATAGATGCAAACAAATAAGATCATACGGTGAAGATTTTTCCTATGAAAGAAAAGGTTAATAAAAAAATATACATTAATTGACATTCAAATTAGCCAAGGCAAAAATGAACATAGAGAAGATTACATCAATAGTGATTTCTCAATAAGATGGAATTATTTAAAAACCAATTTTAATCACCATGCAATGAAATATATCTTATAGTCAAATTAGCATGGATGCACTAAAGGAATTCTTAACCTTAACAGTTATTAGACATCAAAATTGGCCCAAACAAGAATTTGGAAATTTTATGTACTAAGTGGTTCAAATATATTATAAGATTATTAACATTTCAAATTGAGATATGATGTATACTTAAACTGTATTTGAATTTTGTTGTATGAGATTGGAATAAGAGTTAATTCTTGTATGATAGAGATATTACAAGCTAAACATAAAATAGTTTCTACTTATGAAGATAAAAATAGACAAGTATTTTTTAAGCAAACATGATCTATCTAGCTATGAGTAGCTAATAGGTCTTACTTATTAAAATTCTCTTAAAGAAGGATATGGGAAAATTTAGAATTTCTATGAATTTTTAGAACCTATTGATTGGAAAAAGAAGGAAAATAGTCTATTATTTTTTACTAGTAAAAATGTCGACCAAGTTGTGGAATAAAAATGCTTTAGTGTTTTGAATTGGGTTCTTGGTTATAACAAAATCAAAGATTGAGAAGAGTACCAAGATAAAACCAAATTCATAATGGATAGGGATATTATTATGCATAAAATGATATCATGTGGGTTATAAAACTTTGGTTTATATTCATCTGATAATGACTAGTGTTTTTAAGGGTTATCTTTCTACTATCCTTGAATCTCTTATTGATGATTCTTCTATGTTAGGGAACTTTTAGTGAACACCATGAGTTTTTATGGAAGCTAAGTTTGTATTGCACTTGAAAATTTCTTCTTTTCAATGTTAGAAGGCATTTGACTTGGTCATAGAGTTTTGAAAGATTACTCAAGATGTAAATAAAGTACATATTATTATGAAGTTGGCCTATTGAGAGAACTTTGTGCTTTTTTGAGCATGATGGATTATTTCCAACAGTTTATCCAAGATTACACCTTTGCATTTTACCTATCATGGTTTGATAAAGAATTAGATGGATTTTTTAGGGAAATTTATGCATTAGTTATCATTCACCCTTTTGAAAGATAAATTACTATGAGCATCAATTTGTGTTTTGTGTTGACAACTTTGGTCAACAAAGGGACAAACATCTTAACCATGGAAGAGAAGAGCAATTCTACACCCACTTTCATCCTATAGGTTATTTCAAGGAACAACATAAAGGACCTACTTAGATTGCCAAGTACTGATTGGTGGATGCCAATTTGTGCATGTAGATGAAGACTTGGTCATGCCCAAGGCTCAAAGAGGAAGAATACCACCCCAAAGAAGCAACCTATTCCTCCTGCCAATAAGTCAAAGGAGGGTACCCAAACTATTGGAGTGTTCTCCTTGGAAGACGAGGTCAAGGACACTGAAGCTGATGAAGATGAAGATGAAGATGAGGAGGAGTAGAGGTCCTTCACTCTGCAAGGATTGCCCTCCACCTCAAGAGATAATGAAGAAAGAGAAGAGACTTGGGAGGATGCTTAGTCTGCTCCCCAAGTGCAGGACCAGGACATGGACAAGGGCTGTATAGATGAAGAAGAAAACATTGTAGAAGAAGAGGTAGTGCCTGAGCAAGCACCTTTGAGCCCCAAAGTTCTAGGAAAAAAAGTTGCAATAGAAGTGCAAGATTGGGCTGAGTGCTTAGAGGACCAAGAACTTGGCCAAGAGTAGAAGAAAGGTCCAATTATCAAATAGAAGAGGAAGATTGCAATTGACAACTTTTGTCAACATAGAACACAAATCTTCAACTAGATAAATAAAATAAATTTATGTTTGAGTATTCAAGGAGATGGAATTTGTATGGACAGTTTATGCAATAATAAATATTCACCATTTTGAAAGATAAAATTGGCATAAGCATCAATAATCAAACATAAATTTATTCTGCAAATTGTTTAGATGTTCTACATTGACTACTTTTTATTTACGCATTTGGTTCAAAAGTGTACCTATCCAAAATAAAAGCTTACTTAATGTTGGTATTAAAGAATCTAATTGTACTAAATGAGCTTGGAAGAGGAACAAACTTGCTAATGTGGATAATTATCAATTAGGGACAACCAAGATAAGTTTAGTTGACAACTTTCTACATATAAAGCTTTGTGGAATGTCTCCAAGTAAAAAGCTGTATCTCAATGTAAAGACATCCTTTGGTTTGTGTTAAAAGTGAAATATTTAGATAGATTAGATATAGAGGAGAGAACTCTACTTTTACAAAATTTGAATCCTAAAAGTTGATGAATGTGATCGTACTTAAGATGGAACATGATAAAGTTATTTGTGGTAGAAGATATGCACATTGAATCCATATGAAGATAATGTTCAATATTATGAGGAAACTTTTTCAATTTTCTATGGATGTCCTTTCACATATAAGACTTTTTTATTACAATAAATGATTGCATCTTTTTCAAATTTTAAAGAGGTTTAGACCAATTACTCTTGATATAAATAATGCTATTTGTGTCTTTGAGAAACCATATCAAAATAAACTCAACCTACTATTTGCAATGTTCATCATAGGCATATTCTAGTAGCTAGAAATTAAAGATAAGATGTTAGGTGTGGAGCAACTAAGAATGATCATAAAGCTAAAATTTTATTCTAGAATATCATTACTCCCCTATGGTCTTTCTTTGGAGATACTTGAATGTTACTATTGAGGAAAAAATTGCTAGTTTTAGTTGAAACATAAAATAACTACCCTAAAAATACAAAAGCAAATGGTCTAATTATGAATGCAATTGAATTTTGTGCCAAATTTTGAACAAAGCTACTATAGTCCCATCTATGACTCGGATATAAAGTTACATTTGGTCCTTTAGGCATTCTATACTTCAAATAGAGTCACAATTAAGAATAATCCTTCTTACTTAGCTTTTGAGATGCAAATGTAGTTTGGAATATCTACCTCGAGAATTTTATTGGATGAAAGCATATAAATTGAAGCAAATTAGAAAAATAAATTAATTACCATGGTCAAATTTTACAAAGGATCAAGGGTGAGTAAGATTAGAAACTATCAAAGTACAAGAAGGATATATGAGCTTTTATGGAAAGAAAACTTTGTAAGTGAAAGATGAAGTTGATACAATTTATGAAGTGAAAAATTGATATAATGTATGAAAATCACTAGTTGAATTTTCTTGGGAAGTTATAGCTGAAGTGAAAGAGATCTTATCATATGATTAAAAGAATTTTGATAATGAGTCTATGTAACTCCAACAACTTGTAGGAAGAGATGTTAGTTACTTATGCAAAAACATAGAAGATTATAACATACTATATCCATGAGTGTGTAATGTGGTATCTATTTCATGTTCTTTTTTGGTTTCATGGTTTAAATAAGATGATGTGATTCCAAATAAAACGTTAAGTGTAGATAATTACATAACTTTGTAGTTGATGATTGTAATAAGTTAAGAATTCTATGAGTGTTGTAACTAATATTTAATTATCTTGGAACTATGCATCATACCAAAAATTCTAACTCAGATTTTGTTGTACAGTTCTTCCTTCATAGAACTCCAAGTCACTAACAAAAAGTGACAACACTTAGACATCAACTTACATTTTTTAGCACATTAAACATAAATTGCATTCTAAGAATTAAACAACTAAAGCATTATTATTTACAAAAAAACCCAAGACACTTTTTTTTAAAATTTTGATCCTCACACAATTATAGCTTAGATCATCTTTCTACAAAGGTTGCAAAGAGGAAGGTTTAAATTCAAATGTTGTAATATGCATAGCCTTTTAACTTTGGATTCACTTTTTATCCTCTTAATATCTTAGTAGTATTCAAAATCTGCTCTTTGATATCAGAAACTGCAAGGGTTGGAGCTTAAATTGATCTAGAAAGTCCTTATTTCTTCTTATATATGGGTCACATCATCTATATAGACTTAAGCCTATCTTGCATAAAGTTTCCCAGGGTATACTCCTTCATACTAAGGTCCTTAGTCCCCTTGATCTGCATAATGGTGAGCCATCTTATTCTTGATATAATCCAAAAGAAGTAAAATTTGTTTTAAGCAAGAAGACTTGCACAAATTCTTTGTCTTTTAACTATGGTTTAATTACTTTGCTATGCTGATAAGAAGCTCATATCTTACAAGGAGCCCAAGATATAATCTATGATTGGGATTATTTCCTCTATGTTAATATCTCCTGTCTCACTCTCTAGTTAGTGGATATGCAAGAGAAAGTCATATGGTGCCATCTCCTTGGTAGAGTGTCTCCTATGTAAATTCCAAATTTGAAATCTTCTAGGATGATTCACTTCATGAGTGAAGAGTTTCACACATTGTCAACAAAAGATCCTTACACTTTTAGAACCAAGAATGGTAAATAATAATGGATAGACTATGAATTTCGATAAAGGAGAAGAAGAGAAGGTTACAATAGTACATATACCAAAGCCCAAAGGTTGGATATCTATAAATTCTGATATAAGGTATGGAGTGGCTATGGGTTGGGTTTCTTCCTCTTCTTTTGTCCTACTATCTACAAGAGGAATCTAATAAATCTATTCTTTCATCTAAGAGGAGTCATCACAATCAATCCTTTTTGTACTTGCACTTATACTTACAAAAGCTTGCCTCAACATCTTTATATACATGACTTCTTTTAGTTTTGCCATATCACTCGCCTTCTTCTTTCAACCTTACTTTCCAAAAAATAAGGTTTTGAAATTATATGAAGTGTTTAATAGGCTTCTTTGTTAGTGTACTTTTAACCTTTAGTTTCTTGTGAGAATTCTTGATCTTCTTAGCTAGAGTTTGAATATATTTCTCCTTGATTTCTTCTCTTTGATGGACCTTTGGCTTTGGTGTAGATGGCTTTGATTTTGATCTATGGAGATAAGACTACTTCTTTTCCATTTAGCTCTCTCTATGTTGCAAGAATTGCACTAAATTCTTAGCATTTAGGTCTCTAGTTGACATGTAAAATATACACAAGTATCGTGGTAATAAATAAGAAATTTTGAGATTGAATCTCTTTTCATAGGTTCTATGAAAAGCTAAAGGAAAGTGGTGAGCCAATTGTAAAGTCTTGCTTGTCCTTACTTTGTGAGGTATTATAATGTTTTCAATTGGTTAGATAAGTGGTTTGGGAGAGCATTATAACTATCTTTGGTTAAATGAAATTTATAAGTCTTTTCTAGATGAGGATATTAGCTAGTAAGAAGCTGGTGAAATCAATCACAAACTTAAAACTAATGTTTGGTTAAAATTTATTTCCTGAATTTTAGATAAAGTCAAGAGTATTTTGTGAATGAAATTAAATATAATTAGTCAAGACTAGTTAGTGAAGTCTTTGATTAATGTGTTTGTTGTTTTGTCTAATATGCATATTATCAATCCCCATGAGGGGTGATGATTTTCCTTTGCAATAATCATTTGATATATAGAGAAGGAAGAGTGACCCTTGTAGTATATTATCTTTGGAGTTCACTTTTAGAGATGTCCTTGTTTACCACCAAGTACAATAGTCTTTATGTGCATCCAAGTTACTAGTGAGAAGAACTTCATGTAAAAATTGGGAGAGATTATATAAATAGAATCAAACTAATATTCTAGGTTTGTTCCCATGTTTCCTATCACTTATTGCCCAAGATTTAGTTATCCAGTTTGTTTGCTCATCCCACCTAGATAAGTGGATAAATTGAAGTCTGCTTTGTAAAGCTTAGCAAGGAGTTCTTGGACTTTATAGGTCTAGTTGAAGCTAAAAGATCCCAAAAGATCCCAAACATAATATGACAAGGTCATCTTTAACAAATAGTTAGGATTTTACTCAGACTGATCTCCCTACTCTTATAATTGGAGGCAATCTTATTCTCAAGTATAGGTAGAGGTAAAGTGTAAAATCCGTTGTGCTCCTATTTTGATTAGATCATATTCATCCATGAATAGTTGCTTGAAATTTGGTTTATATGTAGATTTATAGCTTAATTTAAATTTTCAAATTCTTATTAATATGTTTGCCAAATTATTTCTTCATCAATTAATTCCAAAACCAACCTACAATCACATGCTTATTATACTTTGCTTAGACTTGGATTTTTTGGCATGATCAATAGTTCTAATGTTATATGTGTACATGGCAAAGATGCTTTCTTGCAATATATCACAACCATCCTACCCTACTTTTGTTAAGAGGAACCCTTTAAAATCCAAGTAGGTCAATTTAAGAGTGGAACTTGAACATTGGTTGAAGTCATAATATTGAGATTATATCTCATATCTCATATGTTTAATGATATCATTATTAGAGTACAAAGGCATATTTTTGGTTTTTATCTTGATCTTGGATTAAAAGAACACAAACAAGATGGAGATCACCACTAGAGCACAAGTAAGGAGAGAGTTATGTGAGTTTTTATTTAGATGGATTTTTTGGTGTTCCAAACCTTAGACAATAGTCATAAACACATATGGGGTCATACCTAAAATATATTATCTACTAATCCTATACTCTTAGTATCATTTGAAAGCCCTAGAGAAAAGATTTCAAACAAAACCAAACTAAATCCTGACAAATAATAGAAAATTTCAAAATATAGTTTTTTATTTCTTGATTAGTCAATTTTTGGAGACCAAGAGAGAGGTGAATCATGAATAGTTTAGAAAAATATTTAAGGAGAAGTATTGCTAAACTTGGCTTGGAATCCAAAATTAGGACCCTTGTAATTCATGGAGTTGATCTAAGGGTAGGAGGTAGATATAAGGGTTAGCATTGATGAATATGAGATAGATTTTAGGGTTTTCATTTACAACCATCTACCAACTAAGGGGATAAGAGATGAGCGTAGCCTAGTTCCTAAGCTATAGCACAATTGGAACTATTTATTGATGTACGAGTACAAATCTACAAGTCACAACAAAATATATCCTAGAGCTAATTCAACTTTATGGAAAATACTCAATACTAGATGGTTGAATTTTCATACAATTATTCTTGACTAGAAAGTGTCTTTCTAAAGTCTTAAGTAACTTGCTAATGTTAGAGGCAAGTATTTGTGCACAATAATAGCAAATATAGGTATTGTTGAACTTCAGGAATAATATTGGTGCATGATGATAAGGGAGATGAAGAATCATAGCCACCTACTAGGAACTTGATTAGTTCTTATGGGATGAGAGCTCAATCTATGAAAATTTGTTTCACTTGCGAGGTATGATATCAAATCACGGTTGTAAGATTGTAGCTGATTTTGGAAGTTCAAAGAATTGCATGTCCCTATAATTTACAAAGGAATTAGGTATTCATATCAAGCCAATAATTGGAAGTAGATTGATGATGGTAGATAGTAGAAAGGGTTTTGCATTATGTACCTCATATCTTGTTAAATTTAAGAGTAGGAAGGAGTATTTGGAGTGTATGAGGTTTATAGTGGCACCTTTACAATATGATGTCATTCTAGGTTTGTTTTGGCATAAATGCCATAATGTTGAATTTGATTGGATTTGCCAACAAATTCAAATACAATACCAAGGTAGAACTATTGATTATGTTATCTAGCACCTTTGAGTAAGAAACCTAAAATAGTTAGTCCCATCATGGAAATTTTATCAATGAAGTAGCTAGATATCAAGCTTTGGAGGAAGGTGTTCTTATTTTTGTGTGTAGATCAAGCCAATTTTGCAAGGAGAATCTTATGAGGGCCAAAAGCCTCATCAAGCAATAGTTTAGGAGTTTGTGGATCTGTTTCTAGATGATATGCCAAAGGAATTACTCTCGTATTGTGGTATGCCTTTCAAGATTGAGTTATTACCAACAAGTACTCTAATGAGTAGACTAATCTATTGCTCTCATCAAAGGACTTGGAAGAGCTTTGAATAAAATTGATTGAATTGTTGGAGAAGGACTTCATACAATATGGTATATCTGCTTGGAGAGCATTGATATTATTTGTTCCAAAGAAAGATGGAGGACTTCACTTCTATATGTTAACATGGCCTCAACAAACAAATAGTGAAGAATGCATATCCTTTGCCTCAAATTGATGACTTGCTAGATCAATTAAGTAGAGCATGATACTTCTCCAAGGTGGATCTCCAAATCAACTATAGGCAGATTCCCATTGATAGAGAGGATGAGAAAAAGATTACTTTTTGCACAAGGTATCAGCATTTTGAATAGAGAGTTCTACCTTTTGAGCTCACAAATACTCCAACACTCTTCATGGATCAGATGCATTGGGTGTTAGATAGGCTATTGGGTAGGTACATGGTAATGTTGTTAGATGATATTTTAATCTATAGCAAGATACACATGAATTTTGTACAATAAATTTTAAGATGATTGGGTCAATGGAAGTTTTACTACAAGAAGTCAAAATCTGCCTTTTGAAAAAACAAAATTACCTTCTTTGGTCATAAGGTCTAATTGAAGGGATCAAGATGGAAGAGGATAAAATCATGGCCATTACTAATTGGCCTACTTTGAAGGATGCCATAAAAGTGCAAGCAAGTTTTTATCAATGATTCATCCATTATTATGCTCATATGGCTATAACTTCGACCAATCTCTTAGGGAAGACCTCAAGCTTTCAATGGACCACCAAGCACAAAGAAGCATTCTAGAAACTGAAATATATGGTGTCTTCAAGACCTAATTCTTCAACTATATGATCTTCAACTACCTTGTGTGATTGATTTTGATGCTTCTAACTTTGCCATTGGAGTTGTGTTGCAGCAAGAATTTCCAAATGGGTTACATCCCATTGCCTTTGTGCCTCACCAACTAAACAATATAGAAAGGAATTACTCTACTCAAGATCACAAATAACTAGCAATGGTTTATGTCACCAAGGTAAAGAAGCATTATCTCTTGGGGAAACAAGAGATCATGAAAACCAATCACAAACCCTTGTTGTAGATGTTACATTTGGAGCACATGAAGAGTCAAAATCATTGATGGGAGAAGCAACTACAATTTCTTGACATCAAACTTGAGTACAAATCTAGTAGATTCCATGTCATCCCTGATGCCCTATCACAAGAACCTGGCTTGAAGACTCTTCCTCTCATCATGGTGACAAGTAAGACATTGTCAATTGACTCAAAAGTCCAAATTGAGTTTAAGACCACTTTACTTTAAGACCTCTTCATTTAGATGGTACAAGGTTGTCTTGCATCACATGACAAGATATTCAATACCTTCTCCTTCAAGAAAGGTCTTCTATTCTATGAGAACCGGATCTATGTTCTAGTCAAGGATGACCTATGACTTGCGCACCTCCAAGAAGCCCATGACTTACCAATCTCTAATCACATGGGTATGGATAAGACCTTGGATACCCTACAATGCCAACGGTGGTGGCCCAACATGGCATGAGAGGTTTGAGAGTTTATTTGATCTTGTGAGAGCTGCCAAGGCAACAAGACTAGTAAGCAAAAACCAAGTGGACTCCTTCAACCACTTCCCATCCCATTTTCTTGATAAGAACATGTGAGCTTAGATCTTATCACATCCTTGCCTAAGACAAAGCAGGGTCATATAAAAATTTTGGTGTTTATTGAGAAACTTAGTAAGCAAATCCATTAAGCACCAACCCTTGATAAAGTGGATGCTCTAACATTGACTCAAATCTACTTCAACAATCTACATCGTGTGATGCAAGCATCACATGATGCCAAGTGTACTCATCTTTGACCATGATCCTTGATTCATTGGAAAATTTTGGCAAGCACTCTTCCAACTAATTGGCACCAAGCTTCCTTTGTCCATTGCCTATCATCCTCAAACTAATGGATAAACCAAACATGTAAATTGTACCTTGGATGATATGCTTTGTGCCTTTGTCAATGTTCACCATACCAATTGGATGAATGTCTTGCAACTATTGAGTTTGCCTATACAATAAATCAAAGAAAGCAAGCACTAGATTCTCTCTCTTCTTTCTGAATTTTGGCTAAAATCCACTTGTTCTGGATTCCCTTCTTGCACCTCCTCCATCTCATGTCCCTCATACTTTCCCATTCTTGAACACAATATTCCAATCCCTACAACAAGCCAAATCTCATCTCCTGGTTGCTCAAAATTATCAAAAACAATACCAAGACCAACATCATTGTGATGTCACCTTTCAACTCAATGATAAGGTCATGTTTTCTTTTAGTAACCTTCCCTTCCCACTTAATACACAACTTTGTAAACTTACTCCTAATTAGGTAGTTTTATATGATGTCACTCAAATCATTTCTCATACTGCTTATCGACTTGCCTTGTCTTGTTATATGAAAGTCCACCCTATCTTTCATGTCTCCAAGTTGAAACTCTTTGTTTCTAATCCATCTTCCACTTCCACTTGTGTCCAGCCCCCTCCTCTTCCCATTAGCAATCATGAGGAATATGAAGTTGATCATATCCTTGTACGTTACCACATTCAACATGGCCGCCAACAACATACTGAGTACAAATTCCTTTAGAAATTTCATGATCATGATCCTTTTCATGATGCCACTGGGGATCTTCTTTCTCATTCTCCACAATGCACAAATGGCCATCTAGGAGTTTTAAGCTTCCATGGTGATGAGAACATCATCAGCTAGCGGTGGAGGAATATATAAAAATATGAAGTTTATAGTCAAGTTAGTAGAGACTAATGAAATAGCAAATATGCCAAACTAGCCAAGAATTATAAGAATATTCTAGAAGCATCTAGGAAGCTACTTGGTAACTTCCAAGTATTGGGTAGTTTGTATGCCAAGTAGTGACTTCTAAGAGGAAGCCTCTTGGGAAGTTTCTCAACTAGTTGGGCTTGCATGCCAAATAGGTATTTCCTAGAAGAAAACTTCTTGGGTTGTGTTTCAAATACTCATTATGTGTTTCAAATATCATTAAGTTGAATGAAATGCAACCTTAAGAGGAGTTATGATAAAATGGTTTATATGAAGTCAATATTTTCTTTGTCAATAAAGGATAAATTTTGTCTTAACATCCAAGTATATAACACAAATTGAAATTTTTTAAATAATAATCAACTTAAAAATCCAAAACAAGCATTTTCTTTAGATCCAACTTATACACCATGATGGACACAAACAAGAAATCCCCTTGGATCTTCTTATAACACATTGATTTTTTCAAACAACTATGGTTAGATAATACTTTTGCACATAAAATGGATTGTGGATAAAAAATAATTGCAGACTTCTCCAAGCATTATCATATATTCTTCATTTGAACCAGACCTTGTAACTTTGCATCTTTGTTGTTTACAGTTAAGTCCATGGTCCATGGTAGAGCCATCACCAACTTTGGACATAACAAGGTGTTTTTATAACCATGTTCTTGCCTTGTGGAAGCAAGCCCAAATGGAAAAATTGCTTTATCTATGAGTTTTAGTTGGTGTTTTGAGTCTAGGAATTTGAAATCTATACCGCCCCAGTTTCTTGCACTCCAAGGAAACGTTCTGCCCATGAAAAATACTATTGAATCTTCTATCTTTACTTGACTCCTTCTGCAAGAAATATTATCTTGTTTTTGCATCTATTGATTATCACTAATCATCTCTTGGATGTTATCCTTAGTTCTTTAGTTGTAGTTGTAGGTTGACTCGTTGCATCCTTGTATAAGGGCAGCTTTTTAGATGGCTCCACCGCCTTGCTTTTGGTGCTTTTCCAACCTATGATAATAATCACTCCTAATGAATTTTGGACTTGTCTTTCTAAGGAAGAAAGATTGTCATTCTCTTGTAGTTGTTGGTTATCAATAATCATTTCTTGTTAGGAGTTATGACTTGAAATCATTTCTTATGGTAAGATTATGAGTTAAATACTGATGTCCATTACAGATTCAAGTTGATATGTCTAAGGTTGACCTAGAAAAATTACTAAAACGTTGGTCTCTATGTTCATCTCTTTGCCAAAACATGTATACTTATTTCCCTATAAACTACCATGCAGGTTTAGGATCACCAATTTGGCTTGACTACCCTTGGGGCAACATATTTTCCCACATCAGTTGGTTGTGGTAGACTCTCTTAAACATGAATGTTCAATACAATTTTAAACCAAGCTATTTCACTTGAAGGGCTTGAAAACATAATAAAGAGCAAGAAGCTCTTTGCTAGATTTTTGTGTTTCTTGATAGATTCAAGTTCATATAAGTTTCGGTTCAAAATTGTACTTCCATTATCATTGACTTCTGTTTGTGACATGAGCCGATTTCCATTCTTGCTGCATTTGCTTATGCTTTCCCACTTGTTGGGATGGTAGTTAACTTGTTGGTTGAATTGTATCCCAAATTGTTCCAAAATGCATGCTTAGAGAACTCCTCTTGAAATTCTTCATTGGAGTAGAGACATCACAAGTTGTATAGTTTAAGTTATAGTTTGGACCTTGGCCTCCTAATAGCTTCTCCCACCTTCTCCTTTCCAATTCTCTCAATTATTCTTTTTATGGCACTTTAGATCTATTTGTATATTTGACTCGACTAATTTCTTATTTAAGAATATGTGACATACCATTCTTCACTTAAATTTTTTTTGGTCAGCTCATTTTTTATTGATCACACCAGGATATCTCTTCAACCCATGAATGTTTGGTCAAAATAACTTAATATAGAGATCACAAGGTATAAACTTAATCTGGTTTATCAACTCAATGTTATTGGTGGTAAATACAAACCTTTACTACTAAAGAAAGGCATATTTAGAAATAGGAACAGAAGCAGTTTGTAGAACGGGGATCCAAAACCCACTAAATGCATATCCTATGAAGATCAAGGACCCACATGCAAACACATTTGCAAAATGATCGGTGATCTCCGTTGTGAATAATTGAAGGTATTGATTCATTCTTGAAATCAAATTTTCCACTACTCCTATAGAACATTGTCCCAGCCATGTAAGGCTCAATGTTGCACGTTTTTTCATCTATAGTAACAATGTGGCTTGGTTGTTGATTGGAATTGGTGTCATTGCATGCATAACTCTCCAAACTAGAAGGTAATCTAGTGAGAGTGTTGATAGACCTTGGGGCAATAGAGAATTTCTTGTCTCACTTTATTGCAATGAGGTTAGGGATGGAACTAGAGAAGGATGAGAAGGACAAAGTAGAGTTAGACAAAGAGGATTGAGCCATTACCTAAAAAGGTAATACTCTCTATAGGAGGGTATCAAGAGGCAATTGAGTGGCAAGTTACACAACTAGCTTGTTATGATGCGATCTAGGTATGTTGTGGATGGAGCACTACAACCCTACTATGGATTGGAGAAAGAAAGTAGTGAAAACTAGTCAATGGAAGTTCTTTG
This sequence comes from Lunularia cruciata, assembly GCA_948567375.1. NCBI lineage: Eukaryota > Viridiplantae > Streptophyta > Marchantiopsida > Lunulariales > Lunulariaceae > Lunularia > Lunularia cruciata. Next base: position 21,713,172 of record OX419755.1, on the reverse strand, counting down.
GGATAAACAAAGATTACAAAGGCAAGAGCAACCTCTGTATGTTATAAGGACCACAACTATTGGTAAGATAGATCATGCGTTTAATAAGAGAAGTCCAGAGTGCCCAAAAAAATGGACAAATTCTTGAGAAATTGAAAGATGTGGTCAATGAGTTCCAAGATGTCTTTCCAGATGAATTACCCATAGGTTTACCACCAAAAAGGAGAGTCAATCATAAAATTGAGATACTTCTTGGGAAGACACCTCCTTGTAAGGCCCCAGATCGACTACCACCTCATGAGTTGGAGGAGTGTAAGGCTCAAATTGAGTACATGTTGCAAAAGGGGTTTATCCAACCCAATGTATCACCATATGGAGCTCTTGCATTGTTTGTGAAGAAGAAGGATAGAATAATGTACGCATGTGCATTGACTATTGGGGACTGAATTAACAAAAGGTGAAGAAAAAATATCCATTACCCCACATGGATGACTTTTTGATCAACTCAATGGGGTAAGGCACTTCACAAAACTTGATTTGCGGAGCGGTTACAACCAAATCAAAATTGCAAAAGAAAACATACACAAAATAACCTTTCAAACAAGGTATGGTCACTTGGAGTACTTGGTAATGCCGTTTGGTCTCACCAACGCTCTAGTCACTTTCATGAGTTTGATGAATGATATATTTTGTCCTTGCTTGGATAAATCTATTATCATTTTTCTTGATGACATCTTAGTCTATAGTAGGATGCGGATATAGCACAAGCAACATTGGTGAGAGTTCCTCCAAATTCTACGATAGAATCAATTCTATGACAAAATCAATTGTATCAATCAAATCTAAAGTAGACTACTTAGGGCATAGAGTAAGTGTAGAGGGTATCCAAGTGTTAATAGATAACATAGAGGTCATTAAAAAATGGAGTGCTCCAAAAGATCAGACTCAACTCAAGAGTTTCTTGCAATTGATGAGGTTTTATCGTCAATTTATCACAGACTTCTCCAAGATTGCAAAACCTCTAACAACACTTTTTGGCAAGGAGAAGAAGTGGATATGGAGAATCATACAAGAATTAGCCTTTCAAGAGTTGAAAGACACATTACTACATGCACTAATCTTGAAATGGTACGATCCAATATGTAGCCATCTTGAATCAAGATGGCTACATATGCATTAGCTGTAGCAATAGGAGCAATCTTACATCAAGAATGGTAGGATGGATGGCACCCAATTGCATATTTCTCTTGTAAGTTGTTAGTGGTAGAATGCAACTATCACACCACCAAATGAGAAGAGCTAGCCATTGTCCTTGCAACCAAGCATTGGAAGTACTATTTGGGTGAGAAGGCATTTGTGGTAGAGACTGACCATAAACTTCTAGTCTACCTCAAGACACAAAAAGATCTTTCTTGTCAATAGATTTGGTAAGCGGAGTGGAGACAATAATTCAACAGGAAAATTAGGTATGTGGAAGGCAAGAAGCAACTTGCAAATGCATTCACCCGCATGCCGATGACAAAAAATTTGGTGGTGGAAATCAAGATGAACCCTAAATTTTGGCCCAAGATTCTTATTGCTACAAAAACTGATCCATAGATTGTAGTGCTCAATCATCCAAAGGCATCACAAACACCCAAGGACTCACCTTCCGTGATGACCGATTGGAGATCCCACATGACATAGATCTAAGAACCACCATCCCAGTAGAATGTCATGATTTTGCCATTGCAAGTCATGTTGGAATAGATAAGACCTTGGATGCAATCAAACGCCATTACTATTGGCTGAAGATGAGCAACAATGTGATGGAATATATTCAAAGCTGCCTACTTTGTCAACAAAATAAAGCTTCTAATCAAGCTCCCACATGACTCCTCCAACCTTTCCACACTCCTACACACCATTGGGAATAAGTAAGCATGGATCTGGCTTGTGAATTGCCCAAGACCATTTGTGGGTTTGACTTTATCGTAGTCTTTTTTGAGCAACTCAGCAAAATGATTCATATGAATCCCACCACTAAGGATGTAATTACCTCACAACTAGCTCAATTATACTTAGATGCAGTCTTTTCTCATCATGGCTTGTCTCAAGTGCTCATCATAGATACAGGCACTCAATTCACTAGTTTGTTTTGGAGAACACTCTTTAGGTTCTTCAAAACCAAATTGGCCATGTCCACAACTTAACATTCACAAATTGATGGACAAATAGAGAGGGCAAATTTCACTATTGAGGACATGCTTTGGAACCTTAATTTGGATGAGCAAGAGAGTTGGGACACCTTAATCTTATTGGTGGAATTTGCTTACAACAATTTAGTGAATGCTTCCATACAAGTCACACTATTATTCCTCATGTATGAAGAGCATCCTTTCACACCTTCAAGCTTGATGAAGGTCCATCCGGTGGCTACCAAGGTTGACATTTTCAACACTTTTGTTTCTAGAATCCAACAAGGGTGGAGCATGCCAAGCGCAGGTTGCAAATCACCCAAAATTGGCAGAAGCAATAAGCAAATGCACATTACCAACACATGGAGTGCAATGTGGGAGATCAAGTTGGTTGTTAACCACCAACCTCAAGTTAGTTGGTCCTCATAAGCTCAGATCTTATTTTATTGGGCCTTTCTCCATCCTTCATTGCATTGGTGCCATGGTGTATCACCTCAAGCTACTGCCACATTTGAAGATGCACCAAGTGTTTCATGTTTCCTTATTATGCCAATATGCTCCTCGTCCATCCCACTTCTCTTCCATCCAAGAAATTTGACCTTGTCCAACCCTTGTTGATGAGGCGGAGGCGTATGAGGTTGAACGCATTCTCCAGAAATGCATCCATGGTACTTGCCATCCATATGTAGAATATCTGGTCCATTGGAAAGGGTACACACTGTACAAGGCAATATGGGAGCCAACAGCCAACTTGACCAACACACCAGTGTTAGTTCAATCTTTTTAGCACTTTGTAGAACTTTGCAACAAGGATGTTATGTCTTAAAAGGGAGGAGGTTTGTAATACAAGTAGCTAGATATATTATCTGGGGGTGAAAATTGGCTTGGTGACTTCCAAAAGGATGTTGTGTACAATGTGCTAGGTAGATCAGACAGAGGTGTCACCAAAAGAGTACTTCTACTAGTGGGGCAGAAGTAAAAAATAGCCTAAACTTTGGAGGCAATTTTGGGACCTAAATGGAGAATCATGCCTTGAAAATAGAAAAGATTCCTTCTCCTTAAGGGGAAAAGGCTTGCCTTCTACCCCTTATGATTTTTCTTGTCAAGAGCTTTCCCATTTGAGCTCCCTACAAGAGGATTCCCTAAAGATTCCTTTTGTCAGACCCATGTGACCAACTAGATAGGACAAGGACTGACATATCACCCATCCAAAAAACTAATCCAAGGATGAAGCTTGCTGATAGGTCACCAATCCATGTATCTGATCCAAGCTTCTTTTGAGGGGATCCTCTTTGCTATATAATAAAGAGAAGGTTCTCCTTTGGGGCATTGGAGTATTGAGTGTGAAACTTGTGTTTTTTCTCTTGTATCTCTCTTGGAAGTTCTCTTGTCCTTGGAGTATTACATGCAAGATCTAGAGAGAAATTGTCTCATTCATTTGGTGATTTTTTGATAGCCATGTTAGGGACATACCCATGTTAGCCAAGGTCAAGGTATATAATATCTCTATTCTAGTGTACGTTGAGAGATGTTATGTATACTATGATATCTTTAGGCTTCTTAGTCTATTTCTCTAGCTTATATTTTAGTGAATATCTCTTTGATGGGTGATTCTCATATATTGGTGATGGTGAGTACACATCAAGTCCATTCTTGGATGGGACCTACCATGTTATTAGATGTTACCAATGTCAAATCACATGCTCATTGTCTTTGTCTTTGGTGGATGAACCTTTTACCTCTTAGGTGGATGAACCTCTTATTGTCTTTAGTGGATGTACCTATGGTGGGATTCAATGGCTAGTCCACTTTATTGTTAAAGATACTTTTGGATGTTGGGAGCTAGACTCAAATTGTGGTAGCAGCATATAGGTCACCTATGGTAGTGGTGAACCTTGTTGGGTAGCCTAGAGCCACTTTACCCAAACTCAGGAGTTTCCCAATCTCATGTGCTTTTCAAGAGAGAGGTCTTAGACTTGTTTGGGAATCATAGTTATAGCAATTGTTGGAGCCAATGTTGATTTGAGAGAGTGGGCAATGGATTTACACATTGGTAATACCACCATTTTAGCAATTTCAAGGCATTCAAGCATTAGTTGTTAGGTTAGGTTTTGGACCTAAACTATTTGACTTTGGATTGTGAGCTTGGGATTGGTTGAGCAGCATATGATACACTTGATAGGCATAAACACTTAGGCACTTGTGATGTAATAATATGGAGTTAACAAATGAATTAGGCAAGATTAATAAAGTGGCAAATAGGCCACATTAGCCATGAATTGTTAGAATATTATAAAAGTATTTAGGAAACTTCTTGGGAAGCATCCCGGCTAGCTTAGCTTGCATGCCAAGTAGGTGGTTTCTAGAAGGAAACTTCTTGGGAAGCTTCTTGACTAGCTTAGCTTGCATACCAAGTAGGCAACTTCTAGAAGGAAGCTTATGGGTTAGCTTAGTTTGCACTCTAAGAAGGTGGGTTCTAAGAAGCTTTTTGAGAAGCTTTCCCAAAACATTATATGTTATTTATAAATACCATAGCCCAAACTCATGCTAGGCATTTGGAGTTCCCTTATTCAAGAGTCACAATGTGATTTTTCACTATGGTCTTCTATTTTGTTATTTCTCTCCTTGATCTTTTATATTGGTATTAGAGTGCGGTTGGGATTGATTGGATTTATAGACCACTAAATCCATTCCTTCAAACCATTAGGATTTTTATATCCATATACTACCTAAGCATCATTTCATGCATGTTACTATATCATGCCATTTACAAAATTTTCTAAATGCAATCACCTTTCTTGATGGACCATTGATACTTCCAATCGTAACTTATTTAAAGGGTGGACGTGTTGCATCTATGTCTTAACTTATATCACTATATATAATTGATAGAGTAGTAGTCATGGCGGCAATACCTAAAGTTATCATTGTTATGTAATAAAAAAGCAAGCACCTTACTCGACCATTGGAAAAAAGAAACCATTAACAACAAGAGCATGAAGAGAGCAAAAGAGTGAATTTGACTTCCAAAGCCCAAGGTATTTGAAAGCAAAAATCTCTCAAGTGTTTTGGAGAATTTTTTGTTTGGTTATGAATATTATTTTGAAGCTACAAATCTTTAAGATGAACAAAGATAGATTCTATTAGCTTCATACCACTTGGATGAAGTGGTAAAGTTATAGTGGCAATTCCAAGTAGAGCAAGCTAAATAGTAGTTAGTTATGCAAATCTCAATATGAGAAATATCCAAGAATACAATAATAGAGAGACTTCAAGCTATAAATACTTCACAAGGTAGATTGGAAAAAGTGAACCAAAATTGGTTCTATGAGAAGCTCCATCACTTCAAATATACTACAAGGTGAAGCTCTAGATCAACTTGTGAGGAGTTTGAAGTCACACACCAAATTGGAAGTGATCATGCAAGAGGCCAAACACTTGGAGAATATAGCTCATTGAGCGCTTTGATTCCTTGGTTACCACAACTTGGTCTTGACTTCTAACACCCATTTGTGCATGTATGTGCTATTGTGATATTTATTTTGGTGTTATAAGTACCTAAGAGATGTTATTTATATAGAGATAAAGGATGGTTCCACATTAGTTATGATTAAGATAAGTTAGTCATAGCTAAGATAAATGGGACCTTATCTTAGAGGAGGTAGAAAAGATGAACACCACTATCTTGGATTCTAGTGTATTGACTTAGTATTATTCCTAGGTGTTTGGCTTTGAGGAAAGAGTTGAGAACTCTTGGAACCACAAGTCTTTTTGTTTTGGGTTCTTCTATAGTCCAAGGAAAGCCCATGTGAAAGAATCCTTGACTTAGTGGTTAGATCAAGTTAAGACTACATGCTTAGGAGAATATTCATATAAGTATGGATATTCTTTTAGACTTTTCATTTTATTTGACTTTTAGATAAGTAGCTTCAGTTACTCTAGTAATTAGTAACTTTGGTGCGTAACTATTTGACAAATAAACAAACTAGGGATGATAAGGTACTCATCATCTTTTCATTTAGAACTATCTCTCTCTCATTGAGTTTCCTAGTAAGCAATGATTTTAGTCTTAGAGTGTTTGCCTTGGAGGAGCATGATGGAGTTGGGGTTCCTTTCCTTCTTAAGCCATGGTGCGTTATTATAATACACCATCAAAGGTTCATCTTTAGTGAGAAAAAAGCTGATTGACATACCTTGACCATCACAAAATTTTGTGAACATTATATACACAAGTAGAGGAGCTAGCACCAATGGAGATTGATGCCACCCAACAAAGACCACTTGGCACTATACATAGGGAGAGATTGCAAAAAAATGGTGGTTGCTTTTATTATCACTAAATTGGATATCAAATTGTTGAATGTCCACTCAAGAATAAATGACCTCAATAAATTGCACAAATGGAGTTTGTGAAGCACAATGGTCAAGGAAACAAAGAATCCTAATAAGAGCTATTGAATCACCTATTGGGACCTTGATTAGTATCAATGAGATGGAAGGCTTGACTTATCTTCAAATTTACTTCACTTGCAAGGTATAATATTTGGTTGTGGTTGTATGATTTTGGTTGATTCTAGAAGCTCAAAGAATTACATGTCCATGTAATTAGTAAAGGAATTAAGTATTCTTATCAAGCAAGTATTTTGAAGTAGATTGATAATAGTGGCTGGTAGAAAAGGTCTGCATTCCATACCTCACATCTTGTTACATTCAAGATTGGGAAGGAGTATTTGGCAAATTCTTATTGATAGGGAGAATGTACACAAGACTACCTTTTGCACAAGGTATGGGTATTTTGAATAAAGTTCTACTTTTTGGGGTTACTAATGCTCCAATGGTCTTCATGGATCAGATGCACTGAATATTGGATGGGTTTTTGGTTTGGTATATGGTGGTGTTTTTAGATGACATTCTAATCTATGGCAAGATGGAGGTGGAACATGAATCATGTACAAGAAGGAATAAGATGACTACATCAATGGAAGTTTTCTTGCAAGAAGTCCAAGTATGTCTTTTGGCAATAAGAATTTACCTTCTTGGGTCATAAAGTCTCATTGGAGGGGATCAAGATGGAACAAGAGAAAATCAAGGCCATAACTAATTGGCCTACATGAAAGGGTACCACAAAAGTATGGGCATTTAATGGATTGGCAAGTTTTAACTAATGGTTCACCTATGACTATGCTCATGTAACCATACCATTGAGTGATCTTTTAGGGAAAGCATCAAGCTTTCAGCAGACCACCAAGCACAAAGAAACATTCAAGAAATTGAAGCACAAGGTGTACTCATAACCCATCCTTCAACTATGTGATCCTCAACTACCTTGCATGGTTGATTTTGATAGTTCTAACTTTGCCATTGGAGAAATCTTGCAGCAATAATTCCATATGGGATATATCTCATTGCCTTTATGTCTTACTAACAAAACACTATACTAATCTCCTTGAGATCAAGAAAAAGTAGCAATAATCTATACTACCAAGGTATGGAGCTAAACACTATAGAAAGAAATTATTCTCCTTGAAATCAAGAACAACTTTCAATAATATATACCACCAAGGAATGGATGTCTTATTTCTTGGAGAAACAAGTGATCATAAAAATCAATCACAAACTTTTGTTGTAGATATTACATTGGGAGTATATGAAGAATCAACATCCTTGATAGGAAGAAAAACTACAATTATTTGACATCAATCTTGAGTACAAGCTTGGAAAATTCCATGTCATACTTGATGCCCTATCATAATGACCAGATTTGAAAACTCTTCTTAAATTTCTCATCATAGCAACAATTACAACAATGTCAATTGACTCAAAGGTCCAAATTGAATTTAGAATTGCTTTACAACATGATCTTTTCTTTCAATTGCTACAAGTTTATCTTGCAGCATATGACAAGGAGTACAAGATCTTTTCATTTAAGATGTACTTCTATGTTGTGATAAATGCATCTATGTTCCAAGTTTAGGTGGTCTACGCTTGGCATGACTTCAAGAAGCACATGACTCACCAATTGCATGACACATGGAGATAGATAAGACCTTGAGTACTCTACAACAATAATGGTAGTGGCAAAACATGTAAAGTGAAGTTTGAGACTTTGTTTGATATTGTGAGATTTGCCAATGCAACAAAGCTAGCAACCAAAAACTGGGTGGCCTATCCAACCACTTCCCATCACATCTGCTCAATGGGAACATGTAAGCTTAGATCTCATCATATCTTTGCCAAAGACAAAGCAAGGTCATACAAAAAATTTAGTGTTTGTTGATAAGCTTAGTAAGCAAATCCATTTGACACCAACCTTTGATCCAATGGATGCTCCAACATTTGCCTAGATCTATTTCAACAATATCTTCAAGCATCATTGATACCTTGTGCACTCATCTATGACCATGATCCTTGATTCATTGATAAATTTTGGCAAGCACTCTTCAAGCTACTAGGCACCAAGCTTGCTTTGTCCATAGCTTATCAGACTCAAATTGATGGGCAAATTGGTTGTATAAATCACACTTTAGAGGATATACTTTGTGCCTTTGTCAATGTTCACTTGTATTGAGATTTCAACATTCCTATAGGATATTTTTCCCATAGAGTATTCTCATGATTAATCAAACATGACACTTAATAATTTCCCACTTGGAGTTTGACATTATTTGTCATTCTAGTGTAGAAGAATTCTCTAATCAATTAATTTTGAAGTCCAATTGCAACTTTGCATTGTTTGAGCTTCTCAATTGTAACTACAATCAAAGAACAAGGTTTTTATCAGGCATGAATTCTAGCTTTCACTCTTCTCATCAGCCTTTGTATCAATTCATGTGCATTTGATAATGTTAAGTGTTTTCAGCCAAAGTTCCTAACTCTATTGGTGACCCAATTAAAGCATCCATCTTGATAACCATGCAAAATATTTCATACTAGAAGAACTATACAAGATATCTAAAAATTACAAGGATTATCAAGACAAATATACTCCTCTATATTCTTGGAAAATTGAATTTTTTAAATGTCCAATGTTGATACCCTTTTTGTTATCAATAATAGTGTGGAGTTGGAACTAGGTAATGCATCTCTTGCTCTGCAATTTTAAATAGAGGTTCTTGATGTTACAAAACTCTTTCTGAATATTTTTTTCCTGAGTTTTACAAACATGATAGAAGATCAAAAAATGGGATGAAATACAGCAGGCAATTCAACTAGGATGAATTCCTTGTGGCTATTGAATTTACCTACAATAACTCCAAGCAAGCAAGCATCAGATTATTCTCCTTCTTCCCTAATTTTGCCAAGACCCACCTGTTCCATATTACCTTCTTGCTCCTCCTCCATCTCATGTGCCTCATACTTACACCTTCTTGTCCATATTATTCAACTCTTTGTAGCAAGCCAAATCTCATCTCCTTGTTATTCAAAATCATCCAAAGCAATATGTAAATCAACATCGTTGTGATCTCACCTTTCAACTAGGTGATAAGGTCATGATTTCTTCTAGTAACCTATCCTTCCAACTTGGTATCCAAGTTTATAAACTTACAACTAATTGGATAGGTCCATTTGATGTCACCCAAATCCTTTCTCTTGTTGCTCATTGACTTGTCTTGCCTATTCATATGCAAAACCACCTTATCTTTCATGTCTTAAAGTTGAAACCCTTTATTTCTAATCCATCTTCTTTTTCCACTTGTGCCCAACTCCTTTCTCTTTGGATCCATCTTTGCAAGTTGATCATATCCTTGCATGTTGCCACATTCAATATGGCCACCAACAACATACTAAGTACAAAGTTCTTTGGAAAGGGTATCTCCTTCATGATGCCAATTAGGAGTCTCTTTCTCATCTCCAAAATGCACAAATGGCCATCCATGAGTTTGAAGCTTCCAAGATGACGAGGATGTCACCAACTAGCGGTGGAGGAATATGTAACAATATGGAGTTTGCAAACAAGTTAGTTGAGACTAACAAAGTAGAAAAGATGCCAAATTAGCCAAGAATTATAAGAGTGTTCTAGAAGCATCTAGGAAGCTTCTTGGTACCTTCCAAGTATTGGATAATATATATGCCAAGTAGGCAATTTCTAGGAGGAAACTTCTTGGGAAGCTTCCCTGCTAGCTTAGCTTGCATACCAAGTAGATGAATTCTAGAAGGAAACTTCTTAGGAAGCTTCTTGACTAGCTTAGTTTGCACACCAAGTAAGCAACTTCTAGATTGAAGCTTCTTAGTTAACTTAGCTTGCACTCTAAGAAGGTAGCTTTTAGGAAGCTTCTTGAGAAACTTCCCAAGAGCCTTTTATGTTTCCTCTAAATACCAAAGCCTAAGCTCAAGCTAGGGATTTAGATTTTCCCTCATCCAAGAGTCCTAGGGTGATCTTTCACTCTGGTCTTCCATTCTCCTATTTCTCTCCTTCATCTTTTACACGGGAGCACTTTGCCTATCAAGATGATTCAAGCACATGTTAGGGCTGATGGGTTGAGTGGATGTGGTATTTTAGGGACACAGCCAATGACTACTAGTGAGAGTGGTCTACGTTAAGCTCATCCAAGTGAGCATGGTCTACTTAGGTTACATTATTGGTCTACTTGGGATGCATCTAGAAGAAGTATGGAACTTGTAGCCATAGTAGAGGGAGTATTTTGCTTTGAGATTGGGGATTCTAGCAAATGAAGGCATGAAATTACTACTTCCAAGGGCGCAATGCATCAACCAAACAATGTGTTTTATCTTCCTACATCAATTATAGAGGATACTTGGGAGCCAAACAATGGACCAAAGCTTACAACAGAGGAAACATAAAGAGTTTGGAGGTTCTTGAGGAGCTACATGAGTTGTTTTGCCTTCAATATAAAGGATTTGGGTGCTCTAAAAGGACTTGATATTTGGATTGAGCTGACTAGTGATACATCAATTTTTTGACATCCTTACATGTCTAGTGATATAGAGATAATATTGATACAAAACCAAAGAAGATAAGTTTTTGAGGTTAGTTTGGTAGAGATTTCAGAGTATGCTTCAACTACAACAATGCTAGCCAAGAGGGATATGCATGGCAACTACACAAATAGGAAAATATGTGGAGATTACCATCCTATCAACCAACAAACCAGGATTGATTCATATGATATGCCTACATTGGAGGAGATCTTTGGTATGATTGGGCATGCAGAGGTCTTCAATACTTTAGATCTTTGAGCAAGATATCATTAGTTGCTAATCAAGGAGAGCATGAGTCCAAGATAGCATTTTGGGCTATTGATTCTCATGGTAAGGATATATTGTATCAATGGAGGTTTTTATTATTTGGGTTAAAGAATGCTCTTGTTGAGTTCTAGAGGACCATGGATAAGATCCTAAAAGGATTGGATTTTTCTTGATGCTATATTGATGATATTTTGGTCTATAGCATTAATGTGGAGGAGCATGAGAGACATTTTTCTGATGTGTTTGAGAGATTGAGATCTTATGGACTTAAATTACATATTGGAAAATGGAAATTCTTTTACAAGTAGGTTGAGTATTTGAGTCACACTATCTACCTTTATGGACTTGGTGTTTAGTAGACCAAGGTAGAGGTTAATGCATGTATTCCTTGGCCTATAGATGTAAGTAGAGTGCAAGCATTCCTTGGGTTGATGAATTTCTATTGTCAATATGTTAGAGGATTCAATGCCATTGCCAAGGTCTTGACAAAGCTAACCAAGCTTACACAAGAGTGGTGTTGGGGAGATGAACATGAGAGAGCTTTTAATGGTACTCAATGAGAGGTTGATATCTACTCCTTTTCTCAAGAGACCAATTTAAGGATGACCATTGTAGGTTCATACTGATTGGAGTACATTGGGGCTTGGAGCAATGCTCACCCAAAAAAAATGATGAGGAGAAGGAGTTTGTGACAGCCTATGCTAACCACTTCAACAACTCAACAAAGACAAAGTATAGTTCATATGAGAGAGTGCTTGGCAATAGTGTAGGCAATAGCACATTTACAATGTTACCTATTTGATAACCCCTTCATTCTCATCATTGATCATCAATCATTGAAGTGGTTGATGGAGTTTGACAAGTTTTCAAGGAAGTTGTAATACCAATAGCTAGACATATTATCTAGAGGTGAAAATTGGCTTGGTAATATCTAGAAGGATTTTGTGTAGGATGGGCTAACTAGATCAGATAGAGGCATCACCAAAAGAGTAATTCTACTAATAGGAAAAAAGTCAAAAATAGACTAAAAACTTCAAAGCCAATTTTGGAGGCCTAAATGAATGAATTAGGCCTTGAAAATGGAAATAATCCCCCCTAGAAAGAGGGAAAAAAAGGCTTGTCTTCTTTCCCCTATGATTTGTCTCATTGAGAGCTTTCCTATGGTACCTCACCCACATGATTTTGAGCTTCATACAAGAATATTCCCTAAAGATTCCTTCTGGTCAAACTTGTTTGACCGACTAGATGTGATAAGGACTGACATGTCACCCATCTAGGCAACTTATCTAAGGGTGGAGCTTGCTGACATGTCACCAATCCATGTATCTGATCCAAGGGTGGAGCTTCTTTGGAGGGGGTACTCTTTGCTATATAATACAGAGCAAGTGCTCCTTTGGGAGCATAGGAGTATTGAGTGTGAAACTTGTGTTTTCTCTCTTGTAGAGTTCTCTCGCCTTTAGAGTATTATAGATGCTTGCATGATGGGCTCTGGTTTTACAAGAGTATGATTATACAATTATTCATAGACATGGAGTGGTGAACTTTGATGCACACAGGTTGAGTAGAAAACCCATGTCCTAGCCAACAAGATCATACTAGAGCACATTGGTAAGGTGAGATAGATGAGGAGATGGTACTAGGTTGGCATGCATCTACTTTTCTTTGTTTATTTTTTGAGGCTCTGCTGGTATTTCTCTCAACATAGACATGAGGAGTTGTTGAGGTCATAGATCTAGAGGGTGGAGATATTGGTACAAGTAAGCAAGACATTCATGATCATATGTTAGTGATAGCTTATCTTTGCATTGGTGTTGTGGGTGGCATAGTTGGTACTAAGGAGAGAGACCTTGTCCTACAACAAGCCAGACAATTTAGATTGTAGGGTAGACACTTTCTTCGTGTATGGGAAGATGGTAGAGTGCAAGTAGTACCACTTCTATCTCAAATACCACAATTAGTATGTTGAGCTCATGAGGACCTAGAACATTTTTGAGTAAATCATATATATATATATATATATATATATATATATATATATATATATATATATATAGCTTCCTTTAGAGTCATTATTGATGGTGTGGCATACTGACTGACTGTCTGGTTTGTGACTAAGTTAGAGTTTAATGCTCCCATACCATAGTTACACCTATTACTTACCATTGGAGTTTAGACTTTGCTAGACCTTCCATTGATTTGAGACATCATCAATGTGTTTTGGTTATGATAGAGCACTTTTCTAAGTGTATTGAGTTGGTGGCACTTCTTGACGAGTCCAATGAAAGGATAGCTTGCTTATTCTTGGATTTTAGTCATTTTGGTGCACTAGTTGAGGTTTTGACTGAGCAAATAGTGTTCTTAGGAGAGTTTCAGGTTTTTCTTAACAAGGTTTTGATTGATCACCATACTACCTCTCAAGATCACCCTAAGGAATATGGCTTAGTAGAGGGAATGGTTCAAATGGTGGAGAAAAGATTGCATAAGTACCATTTGCAAAGAGTCCACTTGGGAGATTAGGATCTCCAACTACCTTGGTTGTCCATGGGCTATCGATTCAATTGGCAAGCTTCCTTACCATCCTACTCTCTTTACTTTCTGCTCTATGGAGACAATCCATATTACTTGCAGCCATTTCATGATGCTTCTATAGTTTTGGACTTGGATGATCGAGACAAATAGATGAGCACATGCTCTCAATGGGCAAAGGCCTTTCAAAGAGTGATGCTTATGGCCTTTGAGAACTTAACAGTTGCTCAACATAGGGATACCTTACCCTATGCTACTATTCAAGGAGGAGGAGGTTATAGATCCTTAATCCATCAATTTTATCCGTATGATTATTTATATCTACAATAGACTACACCAACAACACTTGATGTGACTATAAGTAGCACTATCTTCAAAGTGCACAAGGTTTTGCCTTTTGGAATCCCCATATTAGAAGGAGATGATGGTGTTCTTTGGAAGGATCATGTGCATGTTTATGCACCATACTGCCTTCCAAACATTGATGGCACTATGGACCCAAGCTTGGTTGTTGTACGTGCAAGCTTGTGGTGTATGTTTTGTGACTCTTTTGGTAGAGCCACTACTATTGGTGTGTGATAGCTATTTGAGAGGATGGAATATGGCATGTTTGATTACTCTTCTCATGGTGATTCCTCAAGGATAGTGGCTATGTCTTTGATGTACTTGATTTATAGCTAGTTCACTCTTTATGTGATATAGATTGCAAACAGACGACTAACAATGGGGCTCAATAGCACTCACCTCTTGATCTTTGTCCACCATAAGGCATATCCATACTTGGAGTAGATGGCTATATGGAGTTAGAGGAACCTAACCGCCAGCTAGGATGATGGTTGTGGTACTTCCAAATTTATGTATGAGTTGTGCTTATATAGTGTAAGATGTTGACAATAGTGTATGTTGTATACCAATGTATATATGCATGACAATTATCATGACATCTTCAATCTTGAAACTAGTTTGCTTGGATGTTTGAGTGATAGCCTTGGTAGTCAGAATTATATTAATAGTTTCTTAAAGACTACTTAGTGGCAGTGAGATTTCATATTATAACTATTGACCACTTTGCGGGGCTTATCATTGCTTGCACCATTTGCATTGTCAAATGGGCCATCAATGGCACCATTTGGATTGGAGATTCAAGTCAAGTAGATGGTTATACCTCTAAAGTGGAGCTATAGAGAGCTTACTCTTTTGATGTTGAGCCTTTAAGTTTTTGGCTATGGTGGATAGAGGCAGGCAAGCGTCACATGAAGTCTCTTAGCTAGATTGTGTGTGGCTTGATTGTAATTAGTGCACATTGTTGGTAAGTTATTGAGTTGAAGATTGATTTTTTATCCAAGTTGAGTGTGATTCAAGTTGAGACTAACCTGATTATTGTGCTACTTTAGTATTTATGTTTGATTTCTATAGTGTATGATGTTGACAACAATGTATATGCATGAAAAATTGCTTTGTGTATCCATTTGGTTAATTCACTTGTAGTGCCTTACTTGCTTTAATGTATCTATTTTTTGAGAGATAAAGATTTCCAATAGGATAATTCACTTGCCTTTGGTATTTAGCAAAAGGTAAAGGTTTCTAATTGCTAAATTCACTTGTTGTGCCTTACTTGCATGTTGTAGTTCATGAGTCTTATGTTTGCTCACATCTCATGGACCATGTGTATTTGATGTGTTTTGTGTGCCACATAAGTATGCTTGGCCCTTATCAATACATGATCTATTTAAAGAGGTCAGCTCTTTGGCAAACCTCAATCATAGGAGACCATGTAATGCATTTGAAAATCATCAATATTTATGGAGAGATCTGATTATGTGTACATGAACCACAAGTACCCTCTTTTAAACATGCACACACTTAAGATCAAAAAATTTTAACCTTTTTGTAGCACAGACCCATGTGCTAAATGAATATTGCATCGGTGTTCTATAACATTTTGAGAACATGAGAACCCCCAAGAGAAACACATGAGAGAAAACACAAAGCTTCAACACTCAATACTATCATGTCCTAAAGGAGAGTCTTGTCTTTATTATAGAGTAAAGAGGATCCACTCAAAGGAAGCTTCACCCTTGTATCAGATACATGGATTGGTGACATGTCTACAAGCTCCACCCTTAGAATAGTTGTATGGATGGGTGACATGTCAATCCTTGTCATATCTGGTTGGTAAAAAAACTTTGATCAAAGGGAATATTTATGGAATCTTCTTGTAAGAAGCTCAAAATTGCATGGTTGAGGTATTTTTAGAAAGCCTAGACAAGACAAAGAGTGGGTGGAAAAAGCTAACTCTTTCCCCTTAGAGAAGATGAATCTTTCTATTTTCAAGGCCTAATTCATCTACTTAGGCCTATGGAATTGGCTTTGAACTTTTCAAGGTATTTTTGGATCCTTCCTTATTAGTGAAAGTACTCTTTTGGTCACACCTATATCTAATCTACTTAATCTATCATATATAACATCCTCCCATATGTTACCAAGCCAATTTCCATCTCTAGAAAATATGTCTAGCTATTGGTATTACATGTTCTCAAAGGATGATGATATTTTTGCACAAATTGAGAGTGTAGTTAAACAATAGAAAAAGGAACTTGTATCTACTAAGGTGGATCATGACATGCATTATTTCTACAATATCTTGATTACTAGATGCAATATGTAGGTGGGTAGATGAGGAGTGGAACTTTAGAGAGGAGGATCCCTATTTGGGATAGGAGTTTATGGAAGCTAGAGGTGGGAATGACTTGTAATATAGAGAAGAAATTAGAGCTATAGTTTTAGAAAGTTGCCTTGCATACAACTAGACCCCAAGTAGCTTTTTTTACACTCATTATAAAAAAAAGATCATGGATTTTTCAAAAGTCCTAAATTCTCATATGTTTGAAAGTTTATATGTGTTCACAAGAGGTTGGGTGTTGGAGGGTTTGCCAAGGTTTGAGATGTATTTGCTTGATTTTTGGAATGGTTTTGCTTGTTTTAAGATAGGTTTGCTTGGGTTGGATGGATTTGCTTGAATTGGGAAGTAGGTTTGCTCAAGTTTAGGATAGTTTGCTTAGGATGTGAGGGATAAGGGGTGCTCGGATAAGTAAGAGATCTACTCATTTTTAGAAGGATTTTTCTCACAATGCAAAGGAGGTCTCTTGGGTTACCATTGGATTTTGAGAGATCCAATTCTAGAGGTTTTGAGTGGTTTGTCAACAAAGAATCACATGTCAAATTGTCAAAACCTATTCTTTCGCTAAATCTATAGATATGTTTGGATGATCTATACACATGTTTTGCTAGATCTATAGATTTATTACATAAATTTTATATATAAATTGGAGAGGGCTTCTATAGTTTCTATATAGTCAAGGGAGAGAATTTAGCCCCCAAAGAATAGGGTTCCTCTCCAAAAATTAGAGGAACCATTAAGAAGGATATCAATGGAGTGAGAGTTTAAGACAAAAGGAGTAATTTTTGGAAATTGATGGAGCTTCAAGAGGGAAATTTCAAAATTGGTGGAGGAAAGAGAGGGACAATTTGAAATCAATGTTGGAGGAGAGAGTGTTGGAGGGTAGAGAGGTATAGAAGGAGCACTACTATAAAATCAGCAGAGCTTTAAGTGGATAATTTAAAATCAATGGATCTTTTCAAATTGATGGATTTGAGGAAAGATAGGAAAGAGGACAAAAAAATTTAGGCCAATCAATGGAAGAAAGGACAGTCAAAGGTATAAGAGATAGTAGAGCATAGAGAAAACTTAAAGGACAATTTAGGGATATTGATAAGAGATAATAAAGTTAAGGCAATTTATAGGACAATGGAGCAAAGACAAAAAAAAAAAGACCAAATAAAAAGTAAAAGAGATAGTAAAGGGTTATTTGTGAGAAGGAGATCAAAATCATAATTGAGGGAGAGGAAGATTGATTAAAATTGGAGGAAAGGGAGAATGAAATATGATTGATACTATTTGAAATTAGGGATAGTAGTTCAAATTTGGGTTACAAGAAGATTGCTTAGAACCAAGGGAAGATGCACAATGAAATTGGGGAAATTGAGAATAAATTCAAAATTTGAAAGAAAATGTTCAAAATTAGAGGGAAATATCACTAAAATTGCAAGGAGACAATTCAAAATTGGGGAGAGGGAGGTGAAATTACAAGGAAACTATCCAAAATCAAGGGACAAGGAGAGTGAAATTAGGGTTTTTGAGAGAAGGATACAAAGAGGAAGACTTTGAAATGGAAAGAGAAATTAGGAGAATAAGATTGGATGATATTCTCAATTATGAAAGGCAATGGGATGGGATGAAGCATATCAATGAGGGGTATGGCTTATTGGGTTCAAAAAATTGTAGATAATATGACCCCTATAAAATAGAGAATTGCAAGACAAGAATCAGTTTGGACTTCAATGGAAAGAATTCATAAAGTGGATCTTGATTCTCTTGGTCTCAAGGTCACTATTTGCTTGGAGTATCACTCTTCTCACATGAGTAATCTTTCATTTTGAATTTCCCTATCTTATATTTCCTATAATTTCCATCCAAATTTTTCAATTTCAATATTTGAAGTTTTGTTCAGATCCTTGGTTGTGAGCAAACAATCCATCATGTTATGCAAGCAAACTTATGAGTGAATTAGCAAACTCACAAGACTCAATCAACCAAAACAAACCCTAAAAAAGTGAATCCACCATAATACAAGTAAGTAGGGCACTTCCTAACAAGCAAGTCCTTTCATCTTGCTTGCAAACTATATGTGCAAGCAAGCTCATTTTCTTGCAAGTGAATCCATTTTCAAATGAGCAACCAACCCTAAACCCATTGACCCTAGAGAAAACATATGTACCTTGCAAGCAAATCCATCTTCCTTGCAAGCAGACCCATGCATTTTTTAGTGGACCCAATTAACTTGTTCTTCCATAACCTATATATACAACTTCTTGCTCATTTAGATGATGCAAAAGATCCATAGCTTTGCATTCACAAAGCCATTCTTCTTTTATAAGTGAAGAGATGTCAAAGGACATATATATCCAATGGCTACAATAATTAGGTTTTTCATGAACTCCAAAGAAGTAGGACACTTGAAGCCATTTGGTAGTGAAAGACCACTACTATGTGTAGTTAATTGTACAACTCCCATAGAAGATGATGCTTTTTTAGCTCTCTAAGCAACAAAAACAATTTCTATTTCCTTCTTGTCCTTACCTTTGATTGAATCTTTTTCATACAATTTATCATGTGTTCTAGAGTTTCTTCTTCTGATTGATACCCTACCATATCTCTTTTTCTTCTAAAGCCCTTAACTCATGCATGGTCTGTAACACCCATTTGTGCATGTGTGTGGTATTGTGATATTAAGCTTGGCATTACAAGTACTTAAGAGATATTATTTATATAGAGATAAAAGATGGTTCTATATTAGTCATGGTTAGCTAAAGATAGTCATAGCTAAGATAGAAGGAACCTTACTTTAGAGGAAGTAGAAAAGATGAGCACCACTATTTTGGATTTTAGTGTGTTGACTTGGTATTATTCCTAGGTGTTTGGCTTTGAGGAAAGAGTTGAGAACTCTTGGGCCCGCAAGCCTTTTTGTTTTGGATTCTTCTTTAGTCCAAGGATAGCCCATATGAAGGAATCCTTGACTTAGTAGTTGGGTCAAGATAAGACCACATGCTTAGGGGAATATGCCCATATGAATGGATATTCCTTTCTACTTTTTGACTTTACTTGAATTTTAGTCTAGTAACTTGAGTTACTACGGTAATTAGTAACTTTGGTACGTAACTATTTCACAAGTATATAAACAAGGGGTGAGGAGATACTCAACATCCTTTCATTTGAAACTATCTCTCTCATATTGAGTTCTCTAGTGAGCAATGTCTTGGAGTGTTAGCCTTGGAGGAGTATGATGGAGTTGGGGTTCCTTGCCTTCTTAGTCCATGGTGCGCTACCATAATAGCAATCAGAGGTTCATCTTGAGTGAGAGACAAGCCGGCTCACATTTTTGGTTCCGTTGCTTGGACCTCTCTAGAAGGCAAGATAATGTTCCACGTTCAATTCTACATTAGGCAGCAGGAGGCTATGAGAGCTCACTTGGAGAGAATATTAGGAGAGGAGAGGGCTGAACTTATGTTAGAGAACCAAGATCCATTTGTATACCCTGTAGTTCATTATGATGTTTTTGAGGTGATTTTGTACACATGAGAGGAATTGGAGAGATTGTGTGAGGTGGATTGCAGATTTTGGGGATTAAGGTGATTTTGGGCAAAATCTCAAGTTTGAGATCTGGACTTGAAATTTATACACATGATAGCTTGGGTTATCTTTCAGTTAGCAAACTTGAAATTATTGTGAGAGCTACTATGCGCATTGGGCTAGAATTTTTGAAAGTTGATAGGGTAAAGTGCTCCCGCAATTGCATGCTCTCTGGAAAATTGTACAGAGTCTGCCATTTCTGCCATTTCTGCCAATTTTCAGTGAATTTTCCTGAAAATTTCCAAGAAAATTTAGTGCATTGTATCCTACCTATTGCCACAAAAATTAGAGAGAGATCGTTCTTGCGCAAGGAGTTATGAGTTTTTGAAGTGAGGGGGATGGTTTTCAGACCAAATCTGAAATATGTGTGCTGAATAGAAAGGTGTCTAGGCCAAATGGCTTGATGAAAAGATCTGAAATTTTGCAAGGAGAGACGCCCTAGAGTTGTTATCAATTGTGCAAAATTTTAGAGGATTGTGACATACTGGTTGAGAGATTTAAGTGACATTATGAGGAAGGGTCAATTCTGCAGAGTGGAGATCTCATGCATGAGGAGTTTGAGATCAACAAAAAGCATGTTTGAGTGTTTAGATTAATCTTTGGAACATGGAGGGTCATCAAGAGTGGAAATTGAGATTATGCAAGGTTACCCAAGGGTTTGAGGTGATTGTAGGGGTGGATTTGAGGAAAAGAGAGTTTACAATAGAATTTGAAGAGAGTGTTGAGAGGATCCAAAAACCTTTTAGACATACATATGAGGAGATAAAGTGTTTGAGGAGAGGAGTTTGACACTAATTTGTGAGATTTCTAGACTTAGGATGTTGAGAAAGAAAATGCATAGATCTAGAGAGTTCATTCCTTGCATCATTTAGACTCATGACAGCCAAAGGTAGATTTTAGTTTTGGATATTGATTATCTTGTGGATATTATGTTAGATATGAGTCCTCTCTACATCCAATGGAGTGACTTGGTAGAGCGGTTAGGAAAGTTAAATTATAGAAGTAGAAGACCATTTATGTATGTTCTCACACCAAAAGTTAAAGATTTTATGGAGTATTGTTTGACTTGGTTTGGACTTGGTTTGGTTATAATTTGGATTGATAGCATAAGACTAGAGGTATAGCATCTCCTTCAATCCATGTGGGATGAGGGTTTCCTCCCTCTTGGAGTTCACATAAGGGAGCAAGACCTTACTTGATATATAGGATGGGTACAAAGATAGGTTTCAAGGTTTCACACATAGATCTTATGGTGCATTATTAGCCTTGGGTATATGAACTTGCAATATATTGATAGTTGATAGGAACAATCTCCATGGTGTTATTCATACTCCAGCACTTACTTGTTATCTAACAAGGGTAAGAGATTCATATACCTCATTATGGTACTCTCTGAGAGCTCTCCTAGATAGATTTTGAGGAAATACATCCTTGGCTATTGACTTCCTTGGCTTAGAGTTGAGATCAAATCTTTTTAGAGATTAAATTTTGTATTCATATGTAAGTTTGGCTCTATCTTTTCAAGATCTCCCATGGACCAGCTTGAGTGGGACTAGATGTAGAGACATAGTCTAGTATGGGTCAATAGACATATCTTTAGATGCCTAGTGATGCACTAGAGTGTATTAAAGTAGAGCATAAAGCTACCTACTAGATCATATGGTGTTATGATCGTTTGTATATTGATGCACTACCTTTACATATCTTTTTATATATTTGGGAATTTTTTTCACCCATATTGCTTATTTTCCACCCATTATTCTTGAAGTGCACTCACTATTTAATTTTATTTTGGTGAATATGTTATTGTGAAATTTGGTTAAATATGTTTATGCTACTATGAAGACTTGTGAATATGTTGCTATTATGTTAGTGCAAATATAGGAGAATATATTCTTGTTAGCACAAAGACTTATGTACATATTTTTATTATGTATTTAGTAGTCACAATATTTCTGTAATATTTTTTAATTTGAGGTGTAGTTTTTCATATAATTTTGAAGTAGAGAAGGAGAGCTCACAAAAAGGTATTACTAATTTTATAAGAGATATGACCAACCCCTCTTTAGGTGAGCAAGGCCCAAAGACGGCAGAGCGCAGCCCAAATATGGCCAAGCAAGGCACTCCTAATAAGCAAAGCCTGTGATGGGCAATAAAATGAGCCTCCAAGCAAGCAAAGTCATCATCCATGTAGAATCACACAAGCAAACCCTCAACATGAGCAAGCAAGAAAATCCACCACTAGTTTACAATTGCATGAGCAAACTCTAAATATATGCAAGTGAGTCCTACAACCATGACATGCTTTGGATTTTGGCAATTTGTTTCATTCCTAAATCACAAACTCCATTTCTTTTTATCTTTTTATTTCATTGCAAGTGGAACTTATGAACTTTATTTGCCTTAAACATGTTATATTGATACAAAAGGGAATAACTATCAACACTAGGTTGTAGTGTGTGCATTTGGAAACATGATCAATTGGTTATGCATTCTATATATAAGAGCATCATGATGATACTCTTGATTTTCTTTGGTGTTTTCCCTTGCCTAAGTTAATTCTAGAGTCATTAGATAAAATGGTTTGGATTTAGCATTCTTCTCCTTGAATTTCAATTTCTATAGTTTAGATCCATGCTCATTTTCAATTTTAACTCTCATCTTCTCTATTTTTATCATTTTTAAGCATCAATTTGTGCTAGTTTATACCGCATCCTAGCCTTTAGAGGATCATTTCTCAATTTTGCATGGCTTGTCAAATCTTTACTAAAAGAAGATAATGTAGGAATAAATTTGGGATTTCCTTTAGAGGATTTTCTCCTCTTGCATGATTCCCACTCCCTCTAAAGCTCTCTTTCTCTATCTTGTTCCTTCTCTCCTTTACCTTGTGCTCCTCTAATTTCCTCATGTGCCCCAAGAATGTCTTCCTATGATCTTATTGCAGTAACAAGCAAAACATCTTCCTCAAACTCATCTAACCCTCTATTGAACTCCTCCTAACTCTCTTCTTGCATGTTAGAAATTGTAAATGGAATAAGATGTGATGTCTTGAATGGAATACTATAGGCTTGTGAAGTTCTCAACAAAGGAGTGCCTTCTTCAAAAATTTCCTCTTCTATTGTAACTCTTCCTCCCATTTCATCCTCTTTAATTAACAATTTTGAAATGTTCATTCATTCCTCATGTCCACACTTACAAGGAAGGTGGGGAAGTTTTTGCTCTACCACCAAAAAGAGCATCCATTTGATCATAAAAAGGACAAAGCTGATTCAATTTTTGGTCTATAATTGTCCATCTGCACTTTATCTCCTTCTCATTGAGGTCTCACTTGTGTACTTATCCTTTAAGGTCCTTGCTTCTTTATAAAGATTTCATGTATTGTGCCTATTTTTTCTACAATCTTGTTCCATTCATGGACCCATGACCTCCTTCTCAAGTCTCATGAGGAAAGTGGCCATGTAGTTGAATTTTGTGCTCTTTTGAATGTGTTAAGTGTCACCATGGATCTGCTTAGATGGTAGGATCCTCCAAATAATCTGTCAATTGGGAATAATGATGATAGATCAGTTTGAACCTATCTTGTCACTTTTTACTTTGCTTATGGAAGGAGCAAATTGTACAAGCACAGTTGGGGCTGGTACAGAAGACACCATTTGCAAGAGATCTAGAAATCTAATAACTTGTAATGGCACATGAATGGCCAAAATGGGAGTTGAATTTGGACTAGCCAATACTTACATAGGAGGCAAAAGATCTATGTTGCAAATGAGAGAGTGAAGGGGAATGGAAGGAGGAGCAAGATTTGTGTTCCAAGAGTTTATGTTCTCCATGATTCACTAAACTCCTTTCAAATTCTTAAATTCATCAAGTGTAGTTTCTCAAAGTCAGCTCTAGTGAATTTCTTCAAGTTGGCATTGTGGCAGAGAGGTTTGCTCAGTGATGTTTCTGCACATGAATCATTCCAAATGTTCAAATGTTTACACCCAACAGGCATGTTTGAATAGGAAAAATGTTGGCACCCAACAAGCATGTTTAAATAGGAAAAATGCTGCAACCATCAATCTAAATCTGCCATCCATGAGAATATTATACCCAAAGATGTTTGATTATGATCAGATTTTGCACCTACCCTCTCACCCTTTGGTGAGAGTGTAGATGCACACCTCTCACTATATTCAATTTGGAGATTTCAGATTTTGAGACATGTCCAAGTGACACGTGACAAGTTTTTCCACTGCTTGGTCCTTGCTCCTGACATGTGGCATTGTTACTTGATGGTAATTTCTCAGAATAATTGCCTAATCCCTTTCATGACCTCCCTAAAAAATGAAATGGCCATCATCCCTTAAAACTTTATTACTTGTGATACGGGGCATTGTTACTTAATGGTAATTTCTCAATATAATTGTCTAATTCCTCCCTAATTCAGACCCTTTTAAAAAATGAAACCGCCCATCACCTCATAAAACTTTATTACGGTATGTTCACTTTTACTGCATTTTTTATATGGGATCCTATAATAAATTTTACCGAAATTTCCAGTAACCTTCGCTTTTTAAACCCCCTGTTGTATGCGTGAAGTGATAGGAGAGAGAGGGGCTATAAAATCCTCTCCCTGATACTCGGATGTAAACCAAGTGGGTCTCATGTAGATAAACAGCGAGAAGCCTCATTATGCAAAATACAGATTAGGTAATTATATACAATTTATTACACAAGCTATGAGTGTTTCAAGGACGGCTAGAGAATGACATATTATTTGAAAATTCTACATCCACACAGTCTCAAGGACAGTTTCTATGTCAATTTCTTGTTGACATTAATGCAAATCTTGGACTTACATGAGAAGAGTTGTACTTATTGCCAGAATTATTGCCAAGCTTGGGTTATATGAGAAAAGTTGTACTTATATGAGAAGTTGTACAAAATCTATATAAAGTTTCCCACTACGATTAACACAATACATTTGATGGTGTACACATTATAAAGATTGCCGTGGGCACCCCCTCTTGGGTTCAAGTATACTGTATCAAGATAAACGTTCCGGAAATGAAAGTATTCCCTTTTATATAAAGATGTAGGTTGGATACAACTTTACTTCAATCATGATACATAACAAAGAAGCTCTCCTCCATAAAATAGCACCAATAATAGAATATACAAGATATTACTAATAAGAAACAAGAATTGATACAGACATCCAATCCTTTCTGTTCACATGATTCCTCCTATACACATGCGACATAACCTTTACCGATTTTAAAAATTATTATGCTAAAATCCCCAAAGCTTAGATTTCATACATGACGGAGATACGGTGCGAAAAAGTCATACGGGATACAACACTAGTGAATCAAACAAACTGCAATCGGCTCAAATGACATGCAATAAAGTCGTAAGTCAACATACCTGGAGGCGATGAGCCTTCAATTTGTCCCAATCCTCCTCATGTTGCTTAGCCTATACCATGTAGGTTTGTGTTGATCCATCCTAGTAGCTAAAATAATAATATGGGATGTGGTAAACTAATCAAACTTGGATATAGGGCTCTCGTGTAGATCCCAAGAGATTAGTAGAAGAAAAGGTCTCTATATGAAGGAAAGTAAGGGGCGAGATCTTGGGTACTGAGTGGAGGGGCGTGGGTGAAGATTCAAGAAACAAACATGGAGACGAATCTTGCTCCTCCACAGCCCCTCCCACGGCGGTGTTGCTAGTGACCGGAGGTGACATGAACAAACCGGTTAGGACTCCTCGGACGGTTGGCGGAGAGGCGTTGGAGCTTTTGTCAGCCGCAGCTCTGGTCCTACTGCGGAGAACAATGCGCGAATAGAGAGCTGATATGGGAGAAATGAATAGAAGAAGAACTAGAAGAGCAGGTAAATGACGTGGGAAGATGAAGAAGAGTATGGTATCAGAAGTTTGATTCTTTCACGTGAATTTGTCTTCCCGTTGTAAACACTTGGGGGAGAATCGAGCGAGCGAGAGGAGAGGAGAGAGGGGAGAGCTGCGCACTGTCGTTTGTTTGCAGCAGGCATGCGCTGGTTCAATTGCGCAACATCGGGAGGGAGTAGCTCAGATTTTGAGCAGCCGGTTGGTGATACAGAGAGTCTGTTTGGTTATGAAGGTCCTAGTGCACGCGGGTCTCACTGCGCGAGAGATGGAGGCGAATCATATTTCCAGGAGAGCGCCATGTGGGATTCCCAGAGCGACTATGGTAATCCGGAGGAGTCTCAATTAGAATTTAATGTGACAGCGGATGTGTATGACAAAGAGAGCTCTGTGACGTCTACTACTATGGCTCCCCCAGCGATTTTGGAAGACGGGGATTTCTTGCTACCGATTGATCCGACCCAGGACTTTGAGTACAGATGCCCTCCCGGGGGCGAAAGGCGAGTTGTGCTGTATCTCACGAGCTTGAGAGGAATCAGAAAAACGTACGACGATTGTAGGCAATTGAAGTTGCTCTTGAGAGCCTCCGGAGTGGCAATCGACGAGAGAGATGTGTCCATGCACTCTGGATTTCGTCAGGAGTTGGAGACTCTATTAGGGGAGCCTGTACCCGTCCCGAGATTGTTCATCAAGGGTGTGTATGTGGGTGGCGCCGAGGAGGTTGCTCGGTTACACGATGCGGGACTCTTAGCCGATCTACTGCCGGAGTTTCGTCTCGCGAGGCAGATGTCCTGGAATCCCGAGTACTGCCAGGGTTGCGGAGGAGTTCGGTTTCTTCCGTGCTTGGAGTGCAATGGAAGCCGGAAGGTGAGGGATGAAGATGACCAAATTGCCTTGTGTCCGGATTGTAATGAGAACGGATTGATGAAATGTCCTGTTTGCTTTTCGTGAGACGTATCTCGAAGCGTCTTCCTTCATCAAGTTATCCATCGGACTCGAGGTGACCCATCTCGGCTATCGTGGTTTTCCTTTCGAGAGGGTTTCTCAAACTACAGAAGCTGGGCACCTCAGTACTCTACCTCCACAGGTCACACAGTCCCCTTGCAAACAGGAGCCGGTGGCTCCCCGAGAGATACCTTAGCTTGGAACACCTACATGTACATACCACGTTTCTTCCGACGGGACGGGACTGCGTTTCCTCGAATGACCAAAGGTCTCTATTTGAATCTGGGAGCAGCTGTTGCTGGATCGTTAACTATGTGCTATGACATCATCTTGCACCATATCATGATCCTATATCATGATCCTACAGGCTATGCAACCATGCACCTGGATTGTTCGATTTCTACCACGCAAAACATCTGAGGAACCCTTTTGTTTCTCCTGCATTGCTGAATCGGATATTTCACCCTACAGGATGTGAGACGACTTTTAATTAGAAAAGTCCATATGTGCATGCTTCTCACATGGTAATGCCAGAAGCCCTGGGATCAGTTTTTCTTGCCTCAGCAGGAACGGAGTTAATATATCTGATCGACTTAAGATAACGAGTAATGCGTTTGAAGTTCAGCTTGGATGCCCTTGCAGACTTTCTACCTCGTCCCGTCTGTACTTTGACATGTTCAATTCGTCCTTGCAAGTCTGTATCTTTTCTCTCTTTGCGAGCTGCCGGTGGACTTTCATTCTTTGTGATGATGCCACCAGTTGCCCCGACGCCTTGACCCCAAACCTGCACCATGTTCAATCTGGTTCTCCATTTGATTGTATAATATGAAGCATTTGCCTCCTCACTGTGTCTATCGCATGTGTTCAGTGTCAAGTGAATTCAATTCCTAGCCGCAAGAGTGTATCGTTCTTTTCTCTTCTGTTTGCATCGATGCACAATTCAGAAACTTCTATTGTTTCTTGACTGGAGGGAGAGAGTTTGGATATGGTGAGTCAGCAACACTAAAATAGTGTTGTAAAACCCTCTTCTTTCATAGGGGGGTTGCACGATGGGATACGCGGCACGCTTGTGAAATTGTTCCGATTCCTGTGTCACTTGAAAGAAGCACACTAGCGAAGGAACATGGAGGTCATCAGGTCTCCCATCTCATCATCTGAGCTTAGACTGTCTCCCATCTATTCTACTTACAGGGAACTTGAATCACACACAACAAAGTGATTGAAACGGGGAGAGTTCTTGCAAGTCCTACATGTGAAACGAAGGTCGAGAAAGGTAGAAATAAGTCAAGGTTAGTTTTAGTATCCCCCTGTTTTACGGGTTCCCGCGATATACGTGTTGAGAAAATACAGGCGACCGGAGAACAGCCATATCTTGCCGTCCGGAGAAAAGGCAAAACCCACTACCTGCTGGATTTGTTTTGGACGGTAGAGGGATTCAATTCGCATTTTGCGGAATTCCATACTAAAATGTGAAAATGTCAGAGGGGTGTTCTGAGGTGGAGAGCTGTACGATGTAATTTACATTACGGTATTTTTTGATTTTTTGATATATTTATTCAATTTTATTATTCTAATTTATTATAAATCGTTTAAAATGTGTTATTATTTAATTTTTTAATAACTAATTAAATAAATCATTCATTTTTCAATATCGAAATATCTCAGACAAGGACCCTCTAATATAATGACTGTCTAGAAGAGTCACATTTGGTTGGGAGAATTTGGAAGACGACCGAAATAATTTGATTGTTTATATTAATGTCTAATGAATTGAGTCGGCAGATCAATAGTTAGTTTATCAGTAAGCTAAATTCTTAATACTTCGATTGAATTGACAGTGTAATATTTTGGATTACTTCTCAAAAGAAAAATGAATTCATACCATTTATACGTATTAAATTATATTCGAAACACATATTGTGCACATCACATGTCTATCATCCATGCATGTACATGAATTATCATTACATGTATATCTATCTATCTTTTTATGTATTATTTATTTATTTGTAGTAGTATTATGATATTATAGTTTAGATTATTTTTTAGTCTTGATGCTTAATCTTAATCAAAGATTAGTGAGATTTTGGACCATCTATATCTTTGTTACTGCTTACAAAGGCATTATTGGACCAAGGACTTTTGAGAGTGTGACAGTGGGATTGGCACATAGACAGACGGCTCTGCCGATCTCATGTGGTGGAGTTGGATTGCTTTCTATGGAAGAGACAGCATCTATAGTGTTTTTGGGTAGTTGTGCTCTCTCGGCACCCCTACTTTCCTCTCGTTTTGTGGTTGTTGATAGGCCGGTTTTGGAGACTTATGTGACAAAGTTGGAGGGAGTATCCTTTTCTCTCCAGGCAATATTGCGGCAGAAGAGAGATAGTCTATCCCCACAAGCACGAGAGAATTTTCCACCGTTTGCTTCACTATCGTCAGATTGGACTAGAGGTTTACAGTCTTCCTTGATGGAGCGACAGTGTGAGCATACGCTACATTCTCTCTTACTGGACTCATCCATTCCTCAAGCTACTAGAGCACGTCTTGCTCCGGCAAGGGTGCAGGCTCTTGGATCCTAGCTCGATCGTGCATTAGGGCTTTCCGACTCGCACCAGCTACTTTCTCTACAGCGATGAGTTTTTGCCAGAGTTTGGTCCACCCATCTGCATCTTCATTACTCACTTGTGAGTGTGGTTCTACACTAGATGCAGCGGCGGTCCACATGACACGGTGTCCTTTTGGAGGACAAAGGATAGCTACCCATGATGCCATTAGAGACATAGTGTTTGCTATGGCACGAGAGAGTGGATACTTGGCTTGGATGGAGCGTTCGTATGCCTTGCAGACGACACGTGTCAAGGGCAGACTTATACTTGGTCCAAGGTGATCAGGTGATAGTAGCGGATGTCGTGGTTACAGACCCTAGGTGAGATATAGTTCAGAGGGAGTGATTACCCATCCCCCTGGATGGGCGGCGAGTGTAGCAGCAGGTCGCAAGGTCTCCAAGTATAGGGGCATGCAGCGAGGTCACCTCTTTGTTCCTCTAGCCTTGGAGTTATATGGAGCGATGGACATGGCATTAGACACATTTGTCAGGGAGTGCGCAAGAGCTTATCATGTTAGGCATCAAGGGGTACCACTCTCACTCTCATACTTTGTAGCATATTTTAGACAGCATGTGTCCATTGCTCTATAGTGTGCAATGGCTGGTGCAATCCATAGGAGAGCAATCACATTATGTGATGTTTCTTCGGATGCTTCAGTTGTGTGTAGACCGTACGACTTGCATAGCTTGGATATCTTAGGTGCAATAGGGCAGATTTCTCATATAGACTCTATTGGGGCTTAGCCCCATGTTACCTTTTTTTTGTCTCTCCCTTGTACGGCTTGATGGGGTCTTCCCATCTTTCATTTTTCCTACATGGTCGCCTTTCCCCTTACAAAGGCATCGATTTCATCGAAGATAATAACAGATTCAATCAATTCTACCACTTCAATCCAATTTTGATGGATTCAAGCTAGTATAATTTATCAATAAAAAGATTTCTAGATAGTTTGCATTGTATGTTGGATAGATATGTGTTGGAATAGAGTGCAATTCATACATCATTCTAGCAAATATTATGATATGCACCCTAAAAGCTTAATTATAAGCAATAAAGATTTAGCATATATAGTCTAATCTATAAGATAATCTAATATGTAATCTCTATAACCATTTTAATTTATGTTTGCACAACATCAAAAATCTAATTTGACTATAAAGTTCTGATGTAGTGAAATGAGGTTTGTATTTAACAACTCAAGAAATCCTTAGAATCATAATCTTTTATAGCTCAATTTTTTCCACCTCATGATTAGTGACTTAGTGGGTAAAGAGTCAATCTTTTCTTTTGTAAACACTTTAAGAATAATTATTCTGATAAGGGCCTTTTCTCAATTGATTTCTCTTTTCCTTAGATTGGATTTTGCATTACTTATTCAATATTCTTATCAATTTGAGATTTATATAAGGCAGAATAAGATAAAGCAACTCAAAGCTTACCTTGGCTACCCAAATGATATTAGATAATGAAAGGCTACCGCGTAGAAAACAAGAAGGATGGGAAGATATTTTAAATATATTAGATTATGTAGGATGAGTGTTCGATTCCCTTGATCAACGTATGTTACCTAGGATATAACTATTCTACTTTTGCGTACTTTAAAAGTAATCGATATGTTCATCTAATTTTAAATTAACTATTTTATATGTCTTATATGCTTTGGTTTATATATATTTGGTTTTCTAATTCAAGAAAGGAAGCACAAGGATAGATCTTGATTAAGTCTGCGAGAATTCTCTTACAGAAGTACCCTTACATCTATAATAAATAACTCATACATCAATAGTATCTAAATATAATGAGTTGAAGAGAAATACAAGTTGCAATATATATGAGGGACTAGTTAAGAAACCTTGGACCGTATATTGATTAAGTATCTTTTGGTGTGAGGTACAGTAGTACTTTCGTATTCATAAAGGCTTTATTATACTCAACTATATATTCATCCAATTGCAATGGAGTTGACTAATTATACTTAATTCAATACCTTGAGATTACTATTCTTTGGTTTTGAGAGTATTTTCCCTAAATGTTATATCATCTTCTATTCATCGTAAATTTAGTGATATTAATTATGAACATCAATTGCTAAAAATTGATTTTAATTTTAATAATCCATAATAGTAATTTATCAAAAGTTATTCTATCTTGTAGTCATAGGAAATGTACATACTTTATAATTGATGAAAATTATGTGTGTATTACTCTAGCAGATTAACACATAATAACAATAATTATTGATCATCACCTACTTTTACTTAGCATCAACTCAAATTACAAAATAAGAAAAAATATCAGTAACTCATATTCCATATGTTTTACAATATTATGTTAGTCTTTGTAATATGATCTGAAAGAAATCATTCATTCAGTCTTTTTAGTATAAACACATACATACAACAAATCTTCACAAGCTTTATTTATGGTTTTTTATCTACTTGATTATGTACTTTATCTATAGTTCTTTACAACTACTTGATTAAGTACTTTTTGAATTAGTTACTTCTTTCATCCTTGTGGTACATATATTATGGGAAAATTTTTGCTTTTAGAAATGTCTATCATAGCCAAAGTTAGATCTAATCTTTACATATTCTAAAGAATAATGATTACTTATAATTCTGAAATATAAAGCTTCTAAAGCTTTGTTAAAGCATGAGCTAAGAATCTTGTAATCTATTAAGAATCAAATTACAATGATTATGTACAACATTCTATTGGAAGATAAACTTGATAATAATCAAAACTAAAATGAAGAAAAATTATTGAGACTTTTATTCTGTAAGTTATTACTTCCTTAAATAAATTCCTCTCATTTTATTCTAAAATAATTTTTCATTATATTCTAGCAGAAATAACAACTTCAGATCATCTTATCAATAAATAACCATAAAATAATTATTTACCCATATTATGGATATATGATCAAAAAATTAACATACTTGTTTTATAAAGAACTAGTTAGATTGTAAATAAGGACTTAATAATTCTATAAGTAATTTTTTATATGTATCTATGATTATCATAAAATCATTATGAAAATGTAGCTTTAATGAATTTTTCTACATAAATTTAAAATGCAAGTTAAAAAAATAAGATGGATACATAATGTATGATTGTATTGTATATTGTTTGGTAATATACCAACAACTCTTATCTCTTACTTTAAGAATGCTAGAGAACTCTCTAGTATCAATTATTTCACATTTATGTTTCTTCTACCTTATTTTGGAATCATTTCATACCTCAGATCATCTAATGATATATATTTCTTCCATGATTTATATTAAATTATTTTAAAAAATTTCCTAATACCTTCATTTTGATATGAAGGTATCTAGAATAGCTAATCTTCTTATATGGATTCTTCATTACCAAAATTTTAAAGTCTTTTGTTTAGGATTATGCTAGTAGATGGTAGAATATTTACATAACTTCTTACTCTACCAAATCAATTGAGAGGGAAGTTGGAGTAAACTTCCTACTTGAATTGTTAAACATTTTCTCAAAGAGTGAATGGTCAACAGATATCTATACTTCATTTGAACCAAATACAAATGCAAAGTGAGTAATTATAACTGCTTTAATTAGAAAGTCTTGGCTAAATTATGCTAAGTCCAATTTTGACTATGATATAAAATAATCATTTTTATAGTTAATTCACATATTTAGAATTGGAATGATGATTAGTAATAAAGAGTTTTGAAGGACAAGAAAACTTGATCCAATCTTTTAAAAAAGAGACACTTACTATTTTCATATTCTTGATCAAGTTGTTGTTAAAACTTCCATAAGGAATATTAGTATGAACTGCTGTAAGCCCATAGGGTAATCTAAAATGCTCCACTTCCGTTGAATTTTGCAATACGTACCTTAAGAATGAAAAATTCAACCAATCAATGCAAATTACCTTGAATAATAATAATAATAATAATATTATTATTATTATTATGAATATAAATTATGGTTATTTTGATATCTTACATTTTATTAATGAGTTATTATAAGTAAGATATATTTAGAATGACAATCAAAGTTAGCAATATCAAGTAGTACTCGAACTTAAATTCTTTTATATGTTGATTTCGATAAGCTCTTACTATTGTCTTACCCATACATAGACTTACATGTCCTTTGCCAGTGTCTCACCAATACATGCAGAGCTTTGCTATTATCTGACCTAACTAGTACACATATCCATTGCTCTGTCCAAATCATTCGCTCTTTTCCACTGTCGATTGCTCTCGTTGCTTGTTCGTTGTCTTCACTTGCTATTGCGCTCATTCTCGCACCCCTTGCATCCATTTCTTTCACAGCACTAGTTGGGTGAGATAATAGCAAAGCTCTGCTTTGTATGAGTGAGATAGTAGCAAAGGATATATATGTATATGTACGGGTGAGACAATAGCAAGATTCTTCTATATTCTATCTAAGATGATTATTTCAATAATCATCTCATCTCACTATGATAAACTAATCATTTTATGATATAGGGTTAATATATTACTAACAACATAGTATACTATAGTTTAGAAATGTATTAACATTGTACATTAAAATGGAATTCTAAATATAATTTTCTTAATAAATATTATATTACTATGTATTTCATATTAAAATAATGTTGTTATTATTATTATTAAGTTCTATGATGAGAAACATGATTTTTGTTATACTCTTAAACTAGCATACAGAAGATATCACTATTCTAGTTGATCAATGTGTTCTAAAATTGAAAGTCTATTACATGATCATATGTAGCATTAGGTAGACAAGTAAAAGAGTGAGTCAATTTGATAGTTTAAAAATTGAAACTACATAAGTATATCAATCATAGGTGACAGACATTTTGCACATGAAATCAAGAATGCTGTATAGAAGAGCAATTTGTTGCGATTAATTCGTGAGAAAATATAGATGCGGAAATGTTCATTTGAGTTCTTTAAAATTAGGACTCCAAACCTTAACTACATGCGGTGTCATTTGCAACAGTAAGGTAATAGCAGAATGTTATTATATTGGTCAGAAATAAAGAAAATATATCATGTTTATTATTTCTATTAGAAAGGAAAAAGTCGACCGCGTAGAGATGTGAAGACCCCATCAAGCCTAACAAAGGAGAGACGAAAAAGGTAAAATGGGGCTAGGTTACTAGGTTACCCCAAACATGAATTAATATCTCTTTATGAATCTTTCTTTTAAATATGAATCTGCTAATAAAATTATCTGTCATTCCTATAAATATGCTACAGACGAGAATCATGCACTGGAGACGACATTTACAGGAACGAATTAGATCACTCAGATCCTTCCCTTTAAAGAGGGGAAGCGTTTCTCATTTAGATGGGAAATCCAACCTAAAGTCTCGTAAGTCCTACAGATAGGATAAGGGAAGTAGATCGTAGAGGAAAGCTCATACGGCCCTTATTGTCTTACACAGTTGAGTGTTTCATGTACGAAGTTTCTCTGGCTGATCTACTACGAGCAGAGACGTGCTCATCTCGTCTAGCTGTCGGGTACTAACAGATATCTTTCATCCTTTCCGATTGGAGATCTGGTCTGGAAGCCCAAGCCAGGAATTATCTGCAAAGTCACGATGTCAGAATCTTATGTCAATCTACGGACATCCATCGGCCTGACGACTACCGGGAGAATCGCAACTTGCTACTTCAGCTCCACAGAGGTCACTTGCCCACTGCATTGACGAGCTCCAAAATATCTTGTCGGCCTAAAAGGGCAGTTAGTAGTAAGATTGTTGCTCCCCTGACATGGTGCATGTTCAAGGATAACTACCGACACTAACGAGGGAAATCCGGAAATTAGTCCGTAGCTAGTTATGCCAAAGTTCCTTGTAATTGAAATCGACGGTCGTAGATAGCATAAAGTTGATACTCTTTTGTAGTATGACAGAGCTTCTTGTGGGAACTTTTGCAAGATAATATCTGGGATTTGTCCGATACTCAATGAGTAGATGCATCTACATTGAGTAGATACTCAATGTAGATGCAATATTGCTACAGAACGAGTTATTTGATTTCTCTCAGATTTGGTGGAGCTGATTGAACTTTCAGATGCTCCTCTGGTTAGGTATTATGTTCTGCAACATTCTATTATTGAAACGGTAATTTATAGAAGATATTTGCAAAACGTAAGTGCAATACATCCAAAACTTTTGATTTTCTCCACATATATTTCAATACAATATATCCATTATGTGCATTACGAAAAATAATGAATACATCTCGTTTTAATGCACTGCTGCCAAAAGTTTTGATTTGCTCACATATATCTTAAATGCAATGCTACTACAAAATTCTATTATCTATTCTATTCTATGCAATGCTACTACAAAATATAAGTGATAACAACTGAACTTTTGGATGTATTGCATTACTCTTGGCAATTCATTTCCAAACATATTCTATGCATAACCAGTTCAAGAATAGAATGTTGTGTAAAGATCAAATGATGGTACTCTCGTCGATATCCACCAATAGTAATGTTAAGCATAAGCAATCAAGTCTAAACAATGGATTCCAGACATAGTTTGAAAATATTTGCAAGAACATACTCTAGAATGCTCATATATTTTTTATAATTCTACTCAAAATATACGTGAGAAAATAAAAATAAATTGGATGTATTACATCACTATTCGCAGTTCATTTCCAAATATATTCTACACATAATCCAGTCCAAGAATAGAAGAGAAGGTTGTGTGAAGATCAAGAGATAGTACTCTCGTCTATATCAACGATAGATGAGAAGGGGAACACGGCGTGAGACCGATAAAGATAACTCTAAGCCGTTCTCCGAGCTACGTGGTTCTCTGGATCGTCTTCGCGATCTGCTGGAGGTATTCCACTGAATTTGGCTGTGGCCTCGGCCCAGCCATCATGTCGCCGGCGGGAAGCGCGACCTTCTTCCCAGCCACTACCGCCCCTTGCTTTTCGGGTTGAACACAGAGTGGAACAATGGAGATTTAAATTATCATACTTTAGAATGTAACAAATTTTCACCATTGCTTTTGTCCAACTACAGTCAAAATAGAACATACATCTGGTTGATTCAAAAAGAAAGAGACGATTCTTAGATAGATGAAATCCTTTTATATTACTTGAATGACATCTCGTATTATGTTGGAGATGATATTGCATGAATTTATAAATAATCATGGTCGACAATCATCAATAGAAGAAAAGCTACTCTAATCTTTCGTGCAAATCGTTTGTAGAACTATATATATATAAAATATTTCATAATTTTCTCGATCAGGAAAGAAAATTTTCTAAATACAAGTTGAATGTTAAAATCAACATCAAATTGAGAGGAGCTTTTCTCATCTTTGGTCAATTTCCAAGTAAGCTACATTAAAATTTTCAAGTCATAGTAGCTACAACTACTTTGTGGTTTTTGAAAAGACAACCTCAAATACCACAAGAATCATTTAATTGTATTTTCAATAGGTAGATTCTAATTGTGTTCTCTTCATTGCAATGTTATTAGATGGGTGATTTTATTTAGTGCAATGATATTAAATGGGTGATCTTACTTTAGATGGGTGATTCTAGAGCTGGTAAAATATTAATGGAATTTAAATCAATGACAATAGGGAGACTGTTATTCTATGTAGCCTTAGGGAACACAATGGTAGATTCTAGTATACTTTTTCATGGGGTAAAATTGTGGAAGTACTTGCATTGCTCCTTTTTTGAATAGAGAAGGGTGTAATGATGAAGTGTGAAATAGGAATGGATTAAAAATCAACAATGATATGTACTATGTACTATGATATGTACTAGTCTTGTATACTATACTGCATAGTCTTATGAATCTTAATGAATGTACTAGAGATTTTCCAAAAGTAATTTAATATAGATCATAAGATTAACATACACATGCTTTACTAATGTTCATATGTAAATTCTCTACTCCTTTTGTAGATATCTTCTCCTTCAATAGAAAAGTAATTACATTTTTTTGACTTGTTTGAGTTCACGAGAATTAAAGTATCATGATATCTATTCACATTAAATCAAAGATGATTTTCATATTTATTTCAGTTGATTATTTTTAGGAGATTCAATTTAAGCAATTTAAAAGTAGAATTTATTTTTTCCTTGTATACATATAATTAATTTATTCATAATTTCTATAAGATGATCAAAATTTCATTTTTTTATTTTATTTCTTTAAATAGATAGTTTTCTATATTTGAACCCTTGACAAAGCAAGGCATCTACAATCCAAAATAAACCACCTATCATCATAGAATTACTTAAAATGTGATAGAATCTTTAATTAAATTTAAGAACATTTAAGAACTACCAACATTTATGTAAATTTATATATATATATGATTTTATCAAATATATATATTAAAAGATCAGGATAACAGTATACATGATATAACACATGCTCAAAATATTGAAAATTGAACAAGAAAATTATTTTTCATCCTTAGACATCATGATGAATTTACGAATGACATATAATAAAGTAGTGTAAAGAATGTCAACAAATGTATAAAATTTGGGTTAAGATACAAAGAATGCCTTAAGATGACTATGATTGTAATTATTTACTCATCAATATAATAAGGTTACTTACTTAATGTGGATTACTATAACTCATGCATTTATTTGTATGTGAAGTGCATCTAGGACATTTGATTTACATTCACTAGCCAATTATCAACTCCAAGCTTTAATGATTTTTATAGATATAAATAAACTTTTTGAAGATAAACTACATTTACACAATGTTTAATGATAATACACACACTAATTATCCATATTATGTATATATTTCTTTATAAAATTAACCCTATATGAATATAGCTGATGAGATCAAAGTGAAGCTTTCAAGTATCAAGAATATGACCTAAGAACTAACTTGGGGTGGCCTAATTAAAAATTAATATATTGTGAACTGAAAATTATTATCTATTATGTTTATCTTTATTCTCTTACATGCAAAATCCTCTTGGGTCAAACAAGGACCATTTCTCAACTAGATAAATATTTAACAATTATGGTCATTTCAAAACCCAATTTGATTTCATTATTTGGTTCATTGTTAAAATTAGAGTTCATTAACTTATTAATGTTATTCAAAGCCTTAAGCTTATAAAATTTTAAAGCTTAATATAATTTTTATGCAAGTATATATCTATATGTAATACCATTAGCTAGACATATTATCTAGAAGTGAAAAATTTTTTGGTAATATTTTGAAGGATTTATATATTATGGTCTAAGTAGATCATATAAGTGTCAGAAAGGAATACTTCCACTAATAAGGTAGAGGCCAAAAACACCCTCAAAACTTAAGAGCCAATTTTGGAGGTCTAAATGAATGATTAGGCCTACAAATTTGGTAGACTTTATTTCCTTTGAGAGAAAAGGTGTGGCATTCTCTCCCTCCTCCTCTTGTGCATCTCTTCAAGAGCTTTCCAATGGTACCTCACTCATCTTATTTTGAGCTTCCTATAGGAAGATTCTCCTAGATTTCCTTTGGTCAAACTTGTTTGACCAACCAAATAGGACAAGGATTGACATGTCACCAATCCATGGAACTAATCAAAGGTGGATCTTGTTGACATGTCATGTTATGCATATGATCCAAGGGTGGAACTCCTTGTGAGTGGATTCTCTTTGCTATATAATAAAGACAAGGTACTCCTTTGGGGCATTGGAGTATTGAGAATGAAGCCTTGTGTTTCTTCTCTTGTATTCTCTTAGGGGTTCTCTTACCTTAGAACATTACAATGGCACTAGAGTAAATGTTGTAATCCAAGAGAGTGGATCACCCCTCTTGGAAGAACACGGGCTATTGAGACTAAGTAATTTTGAGGGGAGAAAATATAGTACAATCAATAAATTGGGGGTGTTTAGAGAGAGGATGAGATAGAGACTCTTGGAGGAAAATTTCTTGCACTCTTCTTTTTGTTCTTGAATCTGTTCTACATAAAGATTATGTACATCTAGTGTGAGCAAATGAGAGAGCATCTTGTTTACCATTTTGGAGTAGAGTTCATAGACATAGTGATGAATTTGCCAAACATGTTGATTCTACCTATGGTGATATAAAATAGAGAGTGAGATTTGACAGCCTATATTTTGTTATGCTGCAATGTATGTGAATATACCAAATCATCTCCCTTTTAACACTCAAATAGAAATTTATTATGTATATTAGACCAAAAGTAATGTTTAGGGATTTTATCAGCAATTTTGGTGATGAATTCTATTAATGAGTGATAGCCTCTTAGGTCCTAATGGTAATCCTGATTGTCCATGCTCCTTCCAAAGTGATCATATTAACCTTTATTGAACTAGGAAGTAGTGATTGAGCATTATTGTGTGTATGAATCATGGAGCCGCAATTGTAGGATCTGATGCAAGGAATGTAAGGAATGTTGAATGAGTTTTGGGAGGTAAGATGACAATGGAGGCATTTCAAAGTCAAGTATGTACCTTTAGGAATGAGTAGGTAATGCAAGAAGGAGAATAATCCCAAAACCCTATACCAAGAACTGAAGTACCTAAAGAGTCACTCATGCAAATGACATTGATCCATGTCAACAATGAAGCCACATTGTTACTATAGATGAAGAACATGTGCAACATCAAGCCTTACAAGGAACAATGTTCCATGGGAATAGTGGAAAATTAGAATTCAAGAATGAATCAATACTTTTTATTAATCACAATTGAGATCAACAATTATTTTGTAGGCATGTTTGCATGTAGGTATTTGATCAATAAAGCACTCACATGGTATGTTGCTTGGGAACAATCAATGTTGGTAAAAGGAAGAGTGTGAATGCAAGAAGTGTTGTTGAAGAATTTTAAATCCTTGGATTCCGTGTAGATGGCTTGAATATTGACTATGGGGTTGAATTAAAAGAACATCATACAAGAGTAAGTGGAGATATTCTTGATCTACAAGTCGTGATAACCAATATGAATCTAATAAAAGCTCTTTACAAGAGCAAATTTTCCAAGAGGTAATGGTACAAAATCCTCATAGTGTTTTTGAAGCCATTGCTTGCACATAGAGAATAGTAGGTGTGCTTAGAGGAGGTGAAGAAGTAGTCTTGACTCAACACTATAAAGCTAAAACAACACACTTTGGTGTACCAATTCCTATAGAATTGTGCAACATTTGGTTCCAAGACTAAGAAGCACAACCGCTCTAGCATAATGAGGATGGGTCAAAGAAAGGAGAGATAGAGGTCCACAAGGAAAAGAAAACAAATTAACATCATTGTTATAATTGTAGCTAAGTTGGGCACATAGCCACCAATTTTTGTGCTCATCTCCCTAGAGACCCTTGACCTCCATACAAGCAACCTTTGAACAACGGGGAGAGATAAATTGAAGAGAAGGATATTACAATCACATCAAAAAACAAAGATCTCCAATTAAATATACCTTATAGCCTAGCCTATTGGCTCAATGGAGAAGAGTAAATGCATGTGAAGGAAGACAACAAGTGCGCAAAGTTGAGGAAGAAAAATGCACAATTGATTATCATAAATGGAGTCTTAGAAGGTAATTATATGAGATTATTAATAGACCCTAGAGCAATAAAGAATTTCTTGTTTTTCTTTGTTGCACTAAGGTTAAGGATGGAACTAGAGAAGGACAAGATTGTAGAAGTAGAGTTATCTAATGGTCAAAGAGAGAATTGAATCATTACTTAGAAAGGTAGCACTCTCTATAGGAGAGTATCAAGAAGAAATTAAGTATCAAGTGATATGGTTAGCTTGTTTTGATATGATCTTACGCATATCATGGATGGAGCACTACAACCCCACAATCAATTGGAGAAAGAAAGTAGTGAGAACTAGCCAATAGAAGATCATTGGGAATTAAAAAAGGTCACAGAGGCAAGAACTACCTCTTTATGTCATATGGACAATAGCTATTAGTAAGAAAAATAGATATTTCATGGATATAATAAGAGAAATCTAGAGTGCGAACTTGATGGAAAAATTCATGAGAATTTGAAAGATGTGGTCAATGAGTTTCAATATATTTTCCTTCAGATTTAAATTCAAGATACCACCAAAAAAGAAAGTAGATCAACAAATTGAGATACTTCATAGGAAGACACCTCCTTGTAAGGCTACATTTGACTATCATCTCATGAGTTGGAGGAGTGTAAGGCTCAAATCAAGGATATGTTGCAAAAAGGGTTTATCTAACCTAGTGTATCACTATATGTGGCTCCTATCTTGTTTGTGAAGAAGAATGATGGTAAAATGTGCATGTGCATTGACTACAAAGGCCTAAATCTCCAAACAATGAAGAATAAATACTCATAATCTTGCATGGATGACTTGTTCAATCAACTCAACAAGGCAAAAAAATTCATCAAACTTGATTTGTAAAGCAATTACAACCAAATCAAGATCACGGAGGAAGACATACACAAAATTGCCTTTCAAATAAGGTATGGTCAATTTAAGTACTTGGTGATGTTGTTTGGCCTCACTAATGCACCAACCATTTTCATGAGTTTCATGAATGACATATTTTGTTCATACTTGGATAAATCTGTTATCATTTTCCTTGATGACATCTTAGTCTACAACAAGATGATGATTGAGTATAACCACATCTATGAGAAGTCCTCCAGATTTGGCACAAAATCAATTGTATGCCAAAATCTCAAAGTGCAAGTTTGGCAACTTTGAAGTGAACTACTGGGGACATAAAGTAAGTGCAGAAGGTATCCAAGTGTTAATAGATAGAATAGAGTTCATTTAGGGATAGGGTGCTTCAAAAGATCAGACTCAACTTGGGATTGATGGGGTTATATTGTCAATTTTTCAAGGACTTTTCCAAGGTCACATAACCTCTAATGGCACTACTTGGGAAGGGGATGAAGTGGATATAGGGAACCGCAAAAGAATTGGCCTTTCATGAATTGAAAGATGTATTACTACATGCCCCAATCTTGAAATGGTATGTCCTAAAATGTCCAATCAAGCTAGTTATAGACACATAAGGTGTAAAAGACCGAATTCGAGGAGAGAAATAGGAGAATGGAAACTCACATTGGGACACTTGAATGAGGGAAAACTCCAAATGCCTAGCATGAGCTTCGGCCTTGGTATTTATACGTAGCATACAAGACCCTTGAAGCTTCTCAAGAAGCTTCCTTGAGCCGCTTTCTTGGAGTGCAAGCCAAGTTAACTAGGAAGCTTCTCAAGAAGCTTCCTTCTAGAAGCCGTCTACTTGGCATGCAAGCTAAGCTAGTTGGAAGCTTCTAGAAGCTACCTACTTAGGGCACAAGTTAACTAGTTGGGAAGCTTCCCAAGAAGCTTCTTAGATGCTTCTAGAATATTCTAGGCTATTTTGTCTTATTATCTACTTCATGAGCCCGACCAACTTTGTCGCTAAACTCCATATTGTTACATAAGGCTTGCAATAGGAGCAGTCCTACAATAGGAGTGGAATGATGGATGACACTCAATTTCATACTTTTCTCAAAGCTATTATAGACAAAAAGCAACTACCACACAACCAAATAAAAATATCTGGCCATTGTCCTTGAGGCCAAGCATTGGAAGCACTATCTTGGTGAGAAGGCATTTGTAGTGGAGATAGACCACAAATCTCTAGTCTACCTCAAGACATAGAAAGACCTATCTTATCAATAGATTTAGTGTGTAAAGTGGAGACAATAGTTCAACATGAAGATCACCTATATGGAAGGCAAGAAGCAACTTAAAAATTCATTCACCCAAATTCCTATGGTGAAAAATATATTGGTAGAGGTTAAGATGAACCCAAAATTCTAGCTGAGGATTTTTATTGCTACAAAGATTGACCCATAGATTGTAAGAGCTCAATCATCCAAATGCATAACTAATAGTCAATGACTCACCTTTTATGATGGCAAGTTATGGATCCTAGATGCCCTTGCCCTAAGAACCACCATCCTAGTAGAATGTCATCTGCCATTGCAAGTTTAGATGATAAGCAATGATGTGACAGAGTATGTTCAAAGTTGCCTACTTTGTCAAAAACAGAGCTTCTAATCAGGCTCCCACATGGCTCTTTCAACTCTCCTTTATTCCTACACAACATAGGGAATAGGTAAGCATGGATTTGGTTTGTGAAGTGCCCAAGACTACCTTAGGTTTGACTCCATTGTAGCTTTTATAGACCAACTCAAAAAAATGATTCATGTGTGTTCCATGACCAAGGATGTGATTGCTCCACAATTAGCTCAATTGTATTTAGTTGTAGTCTTTTCTTCCCATGGCTTGTCTTGAGTGCTCATCACCAATCAAGGTACTCAATTCACTAGTTTGATTTGAAGAACACTCTTTGGTGTCTTCAAAACCAAATTAGCCATGTCCACGGCATACCATCCACAAACCAATGGACAAAAAAAGTGGGCTTATTGCACTATTGAGGACATGCTCCGGGGCTTCACCTAAGAGGAGCAAGAAAGGTGGGACACCTTACTTCCACTAATGGAATTTACCTATAACAATCAGTGAATGTATCTCTACATGTCACACCATTCTTCCTCACGTATAGAGAGCAACCTTTCA
Source organism: Lunularia cruciata (assembly GCA_948567375.1). Classification (NCBI taxonomy): domain Eukaryota; kingdom Viridiplantae; phylum Streptophyta; class Marchantiopsida; order Lunulariales; family Lunulariaceae; genus Lunularia; species Lunularia cruciata. The sequence goes on along the minus strand of OX419755.1, from coordinate 21,669,015 downwards.
TGCCTCAAGCTTGGTAAGGATCCACCCAATGACTACAAAAGTGGATGATATTAACACTTTTGTTCCTAGAATCCAACAGGGTGTATGTAACAATATGGAGTTTAGCAACGTAGTTAGTAGGGCTAACAAAGTAGAGAATAAGCCAAATTAGACCAAAATATTCCAAAAGTATCTAGGGAGTTTCTTGGGTTTCCGGATGATCTACCAAAGGGATTACCCTCCAATTGTGATATGCCCTTCAAGATTGAGTTATTGCTATGGAGTACTCCGATGAGTAGACCAATCTATCGGCTCTCACCAAAGGAGTTGGAGGAGTTGCAAAAAACACTTATGGAGTTGTTGGAGAAGGACTTCATACAACATAGTACCTCTCCTTGGGGAGCACCGGTACTATTTGTTCCAAAGAAGGATAGAGGACTTCATTTCTATATTGATTATCATGGGCTCAATAAGAAAATAGTGAAGAATGCATATCCCTTGCCTTGGATTGATGACTTACTTGATCAACTGAGTGGAGCACAATACTTTTCCAAGCTGGACCTTTGCAGCGGCTATTGGCAAATCCTCACTGATAGGGAGGATGTGCAAAAGACTACCTTTTGCACAAGGTATGGGCATTTTGAGTGGAGAGTTCTACCTTTCAGGATCACTAGTGCTCAAACAGTCTTCATGGATCAGATGCATCAAGTGTTGGGTGGACTATTGGATTGGTACATGGTGGTGTTCTTGGATGATATCTTAATCTATAGCAGGATAGAGGTAGAGCATATGAATCATGTGCAAGAAGTCCTAAGACAACTACGATAATGAAATTTTATTGCAAGAAGTCAAAGTGTGCCTTTTGGTAAAAGGAAATTACCTTCTTGGGTCACAAGATCTCATTGGAGGGGATCAAGATGGAAGAGGAGAAATCAAGGCCATTAGTGATTGGCCTACTCCAAAGGATGCTACAGAAGTATGGGCATTTAATGGGTTGGCTAGTTTTTACCAACAGTTCATCCATTATTATGCTCATGTGGTTGCACCATTCACTGACCTCTTGGGGAAGGACTCAAGCTTCCAGTGAACCACAAAGCAGGAAGAAGTTAAAATATATGGTGTTTTCAAGACCCATTCTTCAACCATATGATTCTCAACTACCTTGTGTGGTTGATTTTGATGCTTCTAACTTTGCAATTGGAGCCGTGTTGCAATAGGAATTCCCAGATGGACTACATCCCATTGCCTTTGTGTTTTGCTTACTCAACATGGCTGAAAGAAACTACTCTGCTTGAGATCAAGAACAACTTGCAATGGTATATGCCACCAAGGTATGGAGGCATTACCTCTTGGGGAAACAAGTGATGATGCAAACTGATCACAAACCATTGTTACAGACCTTACACTTGGAACACATGAAGAGTCGAAATCATCAATGGGAGGAACAACTCCAATATTTTGACATCAAACTTGAGTACAAACCAGGTTGGTTCCATGTCATCCCTACTGCCTTATCACGGCAACCTGATTTGAAGTCTCTTCCTCTCATTCATGGCAGCAATTACAACGGTGTCAATTGACTCTAAGGTCCATAATGAATTTCAGTTAACTCTACAACAAGCTCACTTCTTCCAAATGGTACATGGTTGTCTTACAGCATGCAACAAGGAGTACAACACCTTCTCCTTCAAGGAAGGCCTTTTATTCCATGAGGACCGGATCTATGTTCCAGCCAAAGGTGATCTCCAACTTATATGTCTTCAAGAAGCCCATGATTTACCAGTAGCTGGTCACATGGGTGTGGGCAAGACCTTAGGTACCCTCCAATGCCAATGGTGGTGGCCCAACATGACACAAGATTTTTGAGAGTTTGTCTGATTAAGTAAGAGTTGCCAACGTAACAAAGCCAGCAACTAGAAGTCGAGTGGACTCCTTCAACCACTCCCCATTCCATCCACTTGATGAGAACACATGAACTTGGATCTCATCACATCCTTGCCCAAGACAAAGCAAGGACACACAACAATCATGGTGTTTGTGGATAAGCTTAGTAAGAAAATCCACTTAGCACCAACCTATGATACCGTGGATGCTCCAACCTTAGTGCAAATCTACATTGACAATGTCTTCAAGCATCATGGGATGCCACATGTACTCATCTCCAACCGTGATCCTTGACTCATCGGGAAGTTTTGACAAGCAGTCTTCTAGATACTCAACATCAAGCTTGCCTTGTCTACATCCTATCATCCTCAAATTGATGGATAAATGGAACGTGCAAATTGTACCTTGGAAGATATGCTACATACCTTCATCAATGTCCACCATACTAATTGGTATGAATGTCTTGCAACTACAAAATTTGCCTACAATAATTCCAAATAGGCAAGCACCAAATTTTCTCCTTTCTTTTCCAATTTTGGTCAAAATCTGCTTGTCCTAGATTCTCTTCTTGCTCCTCCTCCATCTCAGGTCCCTCATACTTCTTGACCACCATCTATGAATCTCTCCAACAAGCCAAATCTCACTTCCTTGTTGCTCAAAATTGTCAAAAACAATATGCAGACCACCATTGTCGTGATCTCACCTTTGAAGTCGGTGATAAAGTTATGCTATCCTCTAATAATCTACCCTCCCACTTGATACCCAAGTTCATAAACTTGCTCCTAATTAGATAGGACCTTTTGATGTCACCCAAATTGTCTCTCTTGTTGCTTATCAAATCGACTTGCCTTGCCTTGCCATATGCGCATCCATCCTATCTTTCATGTTTCCAATTTAAAACCCTTTGTTCCTAACCCCTCTTCTTTTTCCTCTCTGAGTCCAACCTCCTCCTTCCCTTGTCCCTATCAATGATCATGAGGAGTATGAAGTTGATCGTATCCTTACGCATCGCCACATTCAACAAGGATGTTGACAACATACGGAGTACAAGGTCCTTTGGAAAGGGTATCCCCTTCATGATGCCACATAGGAACCTCTTTCTCACCTCCAAAACGCACAGATGCCATCCAGGAGTTTGAAGCTTCAAAGGCAACAAGGACATCACCAACTAGCAAGGGGGGAATATGTAACAATATGGAGCTTAGCGATGTAGTTAGTAAAGCTAACAAAGTACAGAATAAGCCAAATTAGCCCAAAATATTCTAAAAGCATCTAGAGAGCTTCTTTGGAAGCTTCGTGACTTGCTTAACTTGCACCCCAAGCAAATAACTTCTAGAAGGAAGCTTTTAGAAGCTTAGCTTAGCTTGCATGCCAAGTAGAGGACTTCTAGAAGGAAGCTTCTTGAGAAGCTTCTTGGTTAACTTGGCTTGCACTCTAAGAAAGTGGCTCAAGGAAGCTTATTGAGAAGCTTCTCAAGGGCCTTGTATGATACCTATAAACACCAAAGCTGAAGCTCATGCTAGGCATTTGGAGTTTTCCCTCATTCAAGTGTTCCATTGTAAGCTTCCATTCTCCTATTTTTCTCCTTGGTCTTGAACTTTTATAGTGTAGAAACACCAAGCATAGGTTGCAAATCATCCAAAATTGACAAAATTTTTATGCAGATGCACATCATAGGCACATGGAGTTCAGCATTAGGGATCAAGTCTAGCTATCCACAACCAACCTCACATTAGTTGGCCATATAAGTTCAAACCTCATTTTATTGGGGTTTTTCCCATCCTCCTTCAAATCAACATAATGGCCTATCATCTTGAGCTACACATGAAGACCTAATGTTCTATATTTCCTTACTACATAGATATGCAACTACCCCACTCTCCTTCCATACAAGGAGTTAGACCTTGTCCGACGCTCATTGATAGCATGGAGGAATATGAAGTCAGATGCATTCTCCAAAAATTCATTTGTGGTACACGCCATCTTCATGTGGAATATCTCATACATTGGAAAGGGGACCCATTGTATGAGGCAACATGGGAGCCAAAAATTAACTTGACCCATGCACCACTGTTAGTGCAATCTTTTGAGCAACAACTTCACAAAGAAGATATTACATCTTAAAAGAAGGAGGTTTGTAATACCATTAGCTAGTTGTATTATCTAGAGGTGGAAATTGGATTGGTAATATCCAAAAGGATGTTATATATGATGGTCTAAGTAAATCATATAGAGATGTCATCAAAAAATTACTTCCACTAATAGGGCAAAGGGCAAAAACTCTCTAAAAAATTTTGTATCTTAGAGTCCATCCAAAAGATTGAATGATGAAATGGATGAATTAGGTCTCAATAGTTGAAAATTTTACCTCCTCCAAGGGTAAAGGTATTGCACTTTGCCCTGTCTTTTGTCTCATTGAGAGTTTTCCAATGGTATGTCACCTATACTATTTTGAGCTTCCTACAAGAAGATTCCCCAAAGATTCTCTCTAGTTAAAAATTTTTAACCAACTAGATAGAACAAGGATCAACATGTCACCAATCCATACAATTAATCTAAGGGTGGAGCTCGTTTACATTTCACCAATCCATGTATCTGATCCAATGGTGGAGCTCCCTTTGAGGAGATCCTCTTTGCTATATAATAAAGACAAAGGTACTCCTTTGGGGCATTGGAGTATTAAGGGATGAACCCTTGTATTTCTCTTATGTTTCTTCTCTTCTATATCTTTGGGAGGTTTTACTATCCTCCAAAAATTATACTATAACAATCTATGAAAATGTGCAACTAAATCAATCTAATAAAGAAGATTGGAATTTCTAGATCATATTAGTATTTTTTATTCTCATAAATTTTTTGTTCAATTTTATTTGATCAATTATAGATATAAAGTCTAATATCATACAAGCAAGCACACCAATATACACTAAATACAAAGAGATATCTTTAAAAAAAATATTGATATAACCTTGAGTATAATGTGGTAAGAAATATCTAAATTTGCAATATCATAGTAAAAGAAACATATGATCTCTATTTTAATCTTTTGCTCTACAGGCAAGGTTTAAAATAATCAACTAATGTTATCAACTCATTGCAAGAAGTGAGTGATAAATATCTACTACTAAGAACTTAGAGTCCATCAAGCATTTGCAAAAAGTATATGATTTCAAGCTTTCTTATTTCATAGTTCAACAAAATATCAGTTGCTATAGATATGCATTACTCTTAATACATTGTCAAAAAGACTAATTACTAGTAATATAAGTATATTAAGTTTTTATCTTAAAATATATATGTTTAAATTGTTTTAATGGTGCATTTTTCAATGTATGTCAAGGATTATACCTTGTTGGATTTTTCCAAGGACCACATATTGACCTTTGAAGTTTAGAATCTAACTAAGTATTTAAGCACACACTTTTATGATATTTACATACAGATATTTGAAAAAGGCGTTAAATTTAAGTTTGATATTTTATTATGGTTGGTATATTTTATTGCATTTGAACCTTCTCATATTTGATATATTGTTAATCCAAAGATCAGAACATGCAGAAAAAATTTATCCCAAGAAAATTATAAAGCATATACTATATATGGGGTGTAGTATCTGCAATGTTTGCTACAACATGGTTATCAGCCATTTCATGAATATACTTTTATAAAACCATCATGATAGATATAACATTCATCAATAATTTCCTCAATCTAAGCTTGCATGTTTAGCTTACATGTGTATGAGATTAAAAATGGGCTTGCATCTAAATACCAACCATGTTTATCTACTAAAATATTTATAGTTGGCAACTAGTTAACCTTTTGATTTCAGATATTGAATGGCTTGGAAATTGAACCTTCTCCAATGATATTGATTCAATATACATATGGATTCCCATCCATAATTATTGCAACCAACCCTAAACACCCAAAATTTGGACACTAAATCATTCCTCAAGTCTTTGAAATATAGATGTTGGACATAATTTCTGATATTTGCAATGATAAGTTTAGCACTTATATAATGGTATTGTAATACTCCGAGGACAAGAGAAGAGAGAAAACATAGATTGCACACTCAAACAATCGATGCCCCAAGGGAGCACCTTCTCTTTATTATATAGACAAAGAGGATCTCATCCAAGGAAGCTACACCATAGGATTAAGGACACCGATAGGTGACATGTCAGCAAGCTCCACCCTTGGATTACTTACTTGGATGGGTGACATGTCTGGTCTAGGTCATATCTGGTTGGTCAAACAAGCTTTGACCAGAGGGAATCTTTTAGGGAATCTTCCTGTAGGAATCTCAGAATCATGTGAGTAAGGTACCATTGGAAAGCTCTCCATGAGACAAATTTGGGGGGAGGGAAGGCCAGCCCTTCCTTTGATGGGGGGGATCTGCACATTTTCAAGGCCTAATTCATCCGTTTAGGCCTCCAAAATTGCCTTCAAAGATTTTAGGCATATTTTGGTTCCTACTCTATTAGTAGAAGTCCCCTTTTGGTGATACCTCTTTCTGATCTGTTTAGTCCATCATGTGTTATATCTTTCTAGATGCTACCAAACCAATTCTCACCTTTAAATCATATGTCTAGCTATTTGTTCTAAAGGTTCTCAAGTTTATTTCGGTTTCTGCCCTATTAGTAGAAGTATTCTTTTGGTGATACTTCTATCTTATCTATTTTTACCATCATGTATAACATCATTCTAGATGTTACCAAACCAAATTTCACATCTAGATCATATGGCTAGCTCTTGGTATTATAGGTATGATCATATTCCAATTATTTTAATTATTATAAATATGGATTGGTATCTAGTGTAATATATACAAAGTGTAAACTCTATAGCTTACAAGTATTTATGATTTGATATCAAATATGCATGGATGGTTATCAATCATCTAGTAAGAAGTATAGATACTATCGATTGATATTGTTTTGAACACGAATATAAAAATGAAAATAGGCTTCTAAACAAGTATTTTGAGCTCATGGAACTAACATATCCTTTCAAATTTTCTGATATAGATTTGGATTCATAAGTTGAATTTTCTTTTCCATTCTACTTGTTTGGACCATTATGCATTGAGACCTAAACCATCAAACTTTAGATTTTGCATGTATGTCTTTAGATATGGATTGACATCCAAATATTTGCCATTTTGCATATATATATATATATATATATATATATATATATATATATATATATATATATATATATATATATATATATATATATATATATATATATATATCTCTCTCTCTCTCTCTCTCTCTCTCTCTCTCTCTCTCTCTCTCTCTCTCCCTCTCTCACTCACTCACTCTCACTCTAGATATGGATTTGCATCCAATCACTTGCTATTTTGCATATTTGTATCTAGAATGGACTAACATTTAAGTGGACTAACCTTTGAAATGATACCTTTTATAAAAATTTGTGGGTTGAAGCCTAAACCTTTCACCTCTTAATTTTGTAGTAATCATTTCTCGTTACAAACTAACTTCAAAGAAAATGGTGAATTGAAAGATAAAAAGTATGCTTAACTAGTAAAGAAGATATACTTGAGGAATTTGATGATCATCTATGATCCATAAACATAGAGCTATGGATATGGACCTGAATCCCTAATATGTATTCACAAGATTACCAAAAAATTAATTAAACAATTTCAATAATTCTCATGTCTGATATATGTAGGCAGATATAGATAAGTATCAAAACATAAATGACAATGAAGTAGTATTGTATCATCAATGTACTACTAACATGGACCAACACCAGTTCTCTATATGCTAGTATTCATAGACTATCTTTGCAGTTAGAACATCTTGGAATTCAGCCAATTTATTTATGAATATTGGCTAGCATATTATAATATCCAATTGTAAAGCACCTTCCTTCTAATCTTGGTGTAAGATTAGAAATTAGCAAATGATCAACAATAATACTTACACTACAATTATATGATTCTATCAATAATCTCCAAAATAATAGTAGAAATAATTGCTAGAATATATTCTTAACATAAAAGGAGTGAAGTGCTCCTATAGATATGGATAGGTATCTAAATGTCAAAAAAATCATTATTCCATCTTGCAAAAGCACATGAATGGATTTGCATTTATAAATGATGATTTGAGAGACCTGATTACTAACCTTGGCAAGTCATTAATAATATCTATATTAACATGGTTGTCAATATAGTGATTTTCAAGCATGTAGATATATTCATCCCAAGATTAATATATGTATATAATCACAAAGTTAAGTTGATTATTCTAAATATTTTATACTCTAGATTATACTATTAATAGCACCAAGCATATAATCAAGGAAGACATGACATTTTGTTGGATCATACAAACTTATCAAGACCAAAATTTGCATACATATAATTGTCTTTAAAGATGAGTTACTCATTGAAAACACCAAAGTACAATTAATTTACTTTACAATCCACATGGATGTAGACAATGCTCATGCTTACTAGCATAGACTTTTATTTATTTCCAAATTCTACAAAACTTCATGGAGTATAGACACTAGATCGCACTCTTGCAAATCTTATGTATAAGTGTATATCTTTTGTATGGAGATAGGTTTTTGGTTGATATTTTTTGATAATATACCACCTTCTAAAATCCCATTTTTCATATTTGCAAAAGAATATTATTTTATTTTTGTTGTTGGTGAATGATTGGCAATATAGGATTGTAAAGTCAACTTCACTATCGATTGACTTGACTTGACACATTTGGAGGACATTAATAACATTCATTGTTGCATCTCCTTTGTATTTTCTAATCTCTTCGATACAAGATTACATACAACCACAAGTAATTTTGGGTTAGATATTGGAAGTTGTATACTTATCTTGTACTAGGAGATTTTGCCACAAAAGCCTTTGAAATTTTTGCATAGCAACTTCATATGATTATATATTTTTTAGCAAATAATTAGCAAATGTCTTGAACTACAAACAATGCCAAGCTTCTCTCTCTATAATAACTCACTCAAAAAAAACTTTAATATTTTGGTTAGTACGTTATTCACACAAGGATACATTTCAGAAATGGTAGGTACAAATAAAATGTCATAGAATTAGTCATCATTATTTTGTATTTATCTCTTTTGTAGAGACCACACCCAAAAGAATCATCAAGAAAGCGCAGTGCAAAAAAGAACAACCATTGTAACATAGAATAATCATCATAATTTTTGAGAGTGAGTTGTTAGTCCAAAGATGTTACCTCCCCTATGAAAGGTACTCCAAACATTTATACTAGACCTCCCTCCAAAACGTTAGTCACTCCAAATAGTATTATCTAACTTCCTTGCAAAGGTCCATTCTAAGTCTTGTATTTGGAGGTTGTACTCTTTGGGTCAATTAGATTTCACTACAAGGGTGCAAGTTTACAAGACGGTAGAAAATTAGACCACCAACATTACAAAATTACCTTGTCATGTCAAGGCATTGACATTATGATCAAGAAATTCACCAAGGATCAAACACACAAATTGGAATTGTATCATTGCAAAGACATGCTACCATGGTCCAAAGATTGAATCAACCGCATGAAGAATTGAGAGAAATGCTCTTTCACTTATTCACCTTGTAAGAACTACAAACTTAGAACTTTGATCTGCTTGCTTAAATAGGAAAGTGACTCAAGAGTTATAAGAAAACTATCAATTATACCTAACCGGCTATCTTCCAAATTGGGTACTAAGGCTTTGAAAGCCAATATCCCACTATTATTTCTATAAGTGTTTAATGCCATGATCCCACTACAAGGGTCTAACAATTGCAAGCATTGTATCTTTTTTCTCTACGGATTCTTGGGGTTCAAAATCATTTATCATGACATCAAAGCACTCTTTAACATCCAACAAGATGAATCTCAAACTATCCCTAATCTAACCAACTTACACTCTAGTCTAATGAGGAAATTTGTAGCTACCCACTCTAATGCTTGGTTGGATAAGCACTTATGCAACTTTTTTTGAAGAATACGTTGAACGTCATAGGGCACTTTAGCCAGCTTATGAGCGTTGGTGTACCCATTGGACTGTCTTTTTTATTAATTTTTTCTTTCTATATCTCTCTCCCTTGTTTTTAGTTACTCATCAAATGGCACTTTGCCTATGTTTATGAGCTATGTAATTCTCAAATGTCTCCTTGCATTAGAAGTAACTTGGTAAATCTCTAAGAACATGCATCATAACCACATATAGAGTCTTAACTTTTGTTACTTCTTCTACCTAATAGACCCTTTCACTAAAAACTTACTATGAACTCTCCTTCTTCTCTTTTATAGTGATTTTAAGCCCTCCATTGATTTCAAAATTGGTTTATGAAGTCACCCCTAAATGCACCATCTCTAGCTTTGAAGAAATATGAGCTAGTTCATACTTCAAGTGCTACACATCCGTCCTTTGTTTAGATGTCAATTTCAATCTATTGCTCCTTAATACAAAGGTTGGTGGTTCATTGCTCCATAAAGGAAGCTTGGTATTTCTCCTTACGCCCCCACATCCACTAATATTCCAAAATGTGGTCCTTCATTATTGCTCAAAATTCAGAATGCTTCACCTCTATTTCCACCTTATCTTTTGTTAAAGATTGATGTAATGTTGCTAAACACCTCATCCAATTCCTTGATCATTATGTCTTTAGCCTTCTTGTTCATTGCTTGAGCAAGAGCTCTTCTCTTCAATGCCTTGATCTCTTCTTGTAGTGCTAATTTCCTCTTTTCATGTTGGTATTACTCACTCCCAAGGTACATAATTTTGTTCTTTTAGGAGTCCATTGATGCAAGTGATGCTGAAGATGCAAACATAAACTCCATAAAAATGAGGAATAATTGAAAAACTCAATGCACTTTTGTTTGTACTCCAGTAAGTATTTGTCAATCAATTACATGAGTACGTCCAATAAATATGCAATGAAGTTAAAATTAAGTTTTCTATTGGTGTAAATCTATTCTACCTTGAATTTTGTTGCTATCAAGATGGAGCTCTCAAGTATTTTTGTCAATGTGGTGAACAACCCTCTATCTTTGGTTCTCTCTTCCTTTGGTTTTGTTTCTTTTGGCTTCTCTATTGGTTGCACTTTTGGTTAGTCTTCCACAATCTCTCTTCTTCCTTTGTTATAGGTTTCTCAAAAATCTCCAACACTTGTGCTTCCTCCCCTCTGACTTCTTTGTCCTCATTCTCTTCATCTTCTTCTTCATTTTCTTCTTCATCTTCCTCCAATTTTGTTCTGAAGACCTTTTCAAACCTCTCATCTTCACCTTATGATTTGGTAGCTAATTCTTCTTCATCTTTGGTTTCTTTTGCCTTGTCTTCCTCTAAATCCTCAATGGTGATCACCTTTTATTTCTTAGAAGTTGGTTTTGAAGGCATTCTCTATGAAAGCATGCATGATTATCTATTTCTCCTTTTCTCAAACTTGTAAAGCAACTTGTATTCACCATTTCTTGCAAATTGTGCATCACCATGTTTGACTTTCTTCATCTCCTTCATAACTTTTGGATCCAACAAGAAGTAGGCACTTGGATATTAGTAATCAAGAAATATACTTTTCGCTTTGTTGGTCATCAAGTTCAAGCCAATATTAAAGTGAATCAAAAATGGCATTATATAATGGGATCTGGGTCCTTCAAAGGTGGTGAATAGTTGGACAATATGTTGGGCAAAGACCTTTGTCCAATTGGGAGTCCTTGAGAAGACATGTTGAAAGAAGGTTGCTTTGGTATTTGAATGATAAAGTTGTTTGTTGGGGCTTGAAGATCTTCATCAGTGCACCAACAAGAGCTCCACATGTAAGATCCTTATAGTTGTGTATATTCCATTCATTCAAAGAGTTCTTCTTGGCAACAAAGGATGTAGCAATTGGTCTCGCATTGATTGGCTCAATAACCCAAAGTTTGTTTTCATTGCAATACCATATTTGGATCTAGTGTCTCCTCCATGTACTTGTCTTTAATAATTCTCCATCCACAATTGTGATTAGCACGCAATTGTTATGATGTTAGGCACTTGATTTCCTTGATTTTTATTCCCATGGGTTGCAAGATATACTCCTAATTCTAGAGGAGAAAGGTCAAGTGGAGTTTTTTTTATTGCAATGCAACCTTTGGTTCTAATGCCTCTTCCACGTACTTGTCTCCAACAATTCTTCATCCACAATGGTGTTATCACCATTGTGGAATGTAATTGTCATGTAATTTTCATGATCTTAGGCATGTAATTGTCATGATGTTAGGCACTTAAATTCCCTTGATCTCAATTCCCATGGGTCCCAATATATACTCCCAATTCTAGAGAAGAAAGTTCAAGTTGAATTTTTCTATCAATGCTCTTCTTGCTTCCATATCTTAGGAGTTGATGGAGGGATTCCTTAGATTGAGGGAAGTCTTATTTTGAACATTCACTCTCATAATATTTGCTAGGACTCTCATTCCTCAATACTCACTCAATTCACTTAACTCACAAAGTTGTTTGCACTCCTTCCTTCATTATGCACTCTCTTTCAAAAGCCTACTAAGTTCTTTGTTTGTCAATAAGATTGGACTGTCTTTGAGTGTAATGCTTTCAACCTATAGCCTTCATATGCTTCAATCAATAGAGCTCTCAAGAGTTTATGGCAATCACTGAATTTGGTTTTCCAACCCATAGCCATTCAAACACCATCCTATTTATATCATGCAAGTTGAACACACATCATAATCTCATGTGAGATTCCTATGATTCTCATTTCTTTGGTGGTTGTACCTGCTTCATTCATATTCAAGAAAATATACTCTTAATACCAATTTGGTCAAAGGTCATATCCCACTCACTTGGAAGAACTTTGGACCAATCTCCTAAAGTTACTCCAAAGGTTGATCCCATTACTTCTTTTTAGTGCATAGTCACAATAATCTTGCTCACTCCAAGTGAATCAAGGCATCTTTGGAGTGACACCTCTCACTCTGAGTATATCACTCTTCACTTATTTGGACTGAGGTGTCTTTCACTCAGAGTGAAATTCTCTTTGTTGCAAAGAAGGAATCCTTTGACTCTTTGGAGTGAACCCAAGCATTCTCTTTGTTGTGAGATGCCGACCTAAATAATCTCAACTTCTCCTATTTACATTTGTTCCTTGCCTTTCTATATATAGATAAAGGGAAAAAGGGGTGGAAAAAATATGTTTTTACAAAATGAGGTACCATACTCTCATTCCAAATGGATAACTTGCTTGATAATTATGTACCATAGGTTAAAAGGAAGAACAAGTGTATATCAAGCACCATTAAGGATAAAAAATTGAAAGGAAAACTCATACTCACTCTCTATATTTTTTATTTAGTCCCAAATCATCCATTCTTTTTCAAATGCCAAAGCTCCTCCAAGATGGACTAGAAAGGAAAATTTTGCCAATGCTAACAAAGAAAGTAATTCACTTACACTCACCAAATAGTAATCTAGAGTTAAAAATTCCTCCAAAATAAATAAACATAATAATACTACTCTCAAGTAGAGAATCTTGATTTTACTTCTCATATATGGGTAGTGTTTCAAAAGCCTTATTGTCATTAATTAAATAAAGCTCTAAACTCATTAAGGAATGAATGCCTTTTCTCATAAGCCCTCCCTTACTACAAAAGTTACTATAGTAAATAGCTTGGTAAATTTCAAACTTTACTTAAATTATCCTAAGTAAGTGATCTTAAGTCAATACGCCTTTAGATATGTTTAAACCTCACATGCTTCATGTTTGAAGCTTCCAAGTATATTATATAGGAATTTAGTACCTTCTCCTAATTTGAAATTACAATTTATTCCAATGATATGTCAAATTCACCAAATCTTACATGCATCCATTACTAGAGATCCCCTAGCTTATTCAAGTCAATAGGATTTTAACAGCTATAATATACTAAGTCAATCTTATCATTCAAATTCCAAGACTAAGGTCCAACTTTAATAAAATTTAATACAAAATCCCCAACAAGATCATACTCTAAAAGTTCTCTTAAGAGTTACCACTCTAATATAATATAGTTTGAAATTCAATAAGAAGTCACATTCATTACCCAAGAATAAAGTATTGCATTCTTGTCCTTATATCAATTAACATAGATAGATGAACGTCTACTTTACCAACATTAGCTAGCTATAACTAACTTGATACCACCAAAATTACAAGAGATTGATATGCATCCTAGGGTGTTACAAGATAGACCATTTCCTAAATCAAGATAAAGTTGCATAATTTTCAATTGACTAATTTTAGTTTTTTGAAAGACTATACTAAGCTCTCTTAGGGTCAATTTGCTAGGGCCTATTAACAAGAAAGATGCACTTTAAGAATTTTCAGCCATTCTATCAAATTACTCATGCACTTTGTGATCTTTTCAATGATTTTAATTTGAATGAAATTTGATTTCAAACAAATTCTTATGTGTTCTTTGGGTGGACTTAACTTCAATTAAAAAATGAATCATTTACATTTTGCATCATGGAACTAGATTTCATGTACTCTTGGTATGTGCATTTGTAATTCAATCCAATATTTGCATATACTCTTAGTCCTCTTAGTCTCCTTACTTAAGTAAAGTAAGGTTTTGTCATCAATCTTTCATAAATTTTCACTTTGTAATAAGTTTTGCAATAAATGCAAAAAGGTCAAACTCTCTCAACATTCTTCTTGATCATCTCTCCTCTCTTTCTTCTTTTATTCTAGTTCATACCATGTAAGAGTTGCATCCTCAAAGAATTAAAGGAGCAATTAGACCTACTCATTTACTCCTCTCCTTAAGAAAATTGGAAGTATTCAAGTGTTAGACTCTCACTATGTTTCTTCTCTTTATTTCTCTCTATTATTTTCTCTTTATTACTAATAGAGTACAAACATGATTAGCTTGGTGTAATGTTTTGAGGATAGGAGAAATCCCAAGAGAAATACAAGAGAAGGAATACAAGGTTTCATTCCTCAATACTCTGATGCTCCAAAGGAACACCTTGTCTTTATTATATAGCAAAAAAGATCTACTCAAAGGGAGCTACACCCTTGGATAAGATACATGGATTGGTGACATGTAGCAAGCTACAACCTTAGATTAGTAGAAATAGGAAATAAATAAGACAAAAATAGGAGAATGGAAGATTGGAGTGAAAGATCACATTGAAACTCTTGAATGAGAGAAACTCCAAATGCCTAGCATGAGCTTGGGCTTTGGTATTTATAGAGAACATACAAGGCTCTTGAGAAGTTTCTCAAGAAGCTTCTTAAAATTTGCATTCTTAGGGTGCAAACCAAACTAACCAAGAAGCTTCTTGAGAAGCTTCCTTCTAGAAGTCATCTATTTGGCATGCAAGCTAAGCTAGTAGAGAAGATTCCCAAGAAATCTTCCTTCTATAAGCCACCTACTTGGTATGCAAGCTAAGCTAGCTGAGAAGCTTCCCAAGAAGCTTCCTCCTAGAAGTCATTACTTGGCATGCACATTACCCAATACTTGGAAAGTATCAAGTAAATTCCTAGATTTTAATAGAATATTTTTATAATTCTTGGCTAATTTGATAATTTTCTTGTCTTGACTAACTTGACTCTAAACTCCATATTGTTACAGACTACATGGATTGATCACATGTTGATCTTGTCCTATATGGTTGATCAAAGAAGTTTGACCAAAGGGAATCTTTGAGAAATCTTCATACAAGAAACTCATAAAAACATGGATGAGATACCATTAGAAAGATCTCAATGAGATAAACAAGTGGGAGAAGGCATCACCTTCTTTCTCAAAGGTAGGGTTTAATTTCAAGGCCTAAATTTTTTGTAGGCCTCCAAAATTGGCTCTAAAGTTTTTAGTGTGTTTTTGGACTCTACACTATTAATGTAATACCATTAGCTAGACATATTATCTAGAGGTGGAAATTGGCTTGGTAATATCTTGAGGGATATTTTATATGATGTTCTAAGTAGATCAGATAGAGTTGTCACCAAAAGAGTACTTTCACTAAGAGAGTGAAGGTCAAAAACACCCTACAAATTTTAGAGCAACTTTTGGAGGCCTAAATGGATGAATTAGGCCTCAAAAAATAAAAGAATCCCTACATCCAAAGGTATAATTGTTGCTTTCCCCTCCCTTTTTCATTTCATTAAGAGCTTTCCAAAAATACCTCACCTATGCATTTTTGAGCTTCCTATAGGAAGACTTTCCAAAGATTCCCTCTAATCCAACTTGTTTGACCATCTAAATAGGACAAGGATTGATATGTCACCAATATATGCAACTAATCTAAGGGTGGAGCTCACTTTGAGTGGATCCTCTTTACTATATAATAAAGCAAAGATGTTCCTTTGGAGCATTGGAGTATTGAGGGATGAAGTCTTGTATTTCTCTTGTGTTTTTCTTGGTGTTTCTCCTATCCTCAGAACATTAAAATTAGTGAAAGTACTCTTTGGTGACACTTCTATCTGATCTGCTTAGACCATTCTATATATTATCCTCCAAACATATTACCAAGCTAAATTTCCACCTTTAGATAATCTGTCTAGCTAATGGTATTACACTATTTGAGAATAATCAATTACATGTGAACAAAAGGTTCAAGCTACTTTGAGATTTGTACCACATGGTCAAATCCTTGAATTCATATCAATTAAACCTTCTTGGAAATCTCATCCATCAATTGATAGACTATCTCTTTTATTTATTATAATAACTTCCAAATGAAGGTAGTTTCTCTATGGCAGTATTAAGACTCTTTCTAAGATCTTTCACCAAGGTCTTCAAAAGTGCTGCTACTCCATTCTTCTCATAGCCCTTTTGAATTTCTTTGATGCCACAAACCTCAAACAACTACTTGGTTCTAGATTTACTTCCTTCAAATCTAGGTAAAGAAGGTACAAAAAATTCCAAGTCAAGCAAGCTTCTCTTTTCAATCAAATCTTGCACTCAAAGCTCAATAGACATGAATTAGCATCATGATCTTCTTTCCACATAAAAGCAATTATAATCAATCTTCCTCTTGGGTGGTAAAGTTTTTGAGTCCTTTCAATACTCTCTTTTCCCTTAACTCCTCTTTTGTCAAATTAGCCACAATTATCACCTTAAATCTTTAGAGAACCTTCCTTAATCTCAACTTGACACTCCATGCTCCAAAGATGACTCCAACTACTCAGTGTGCTTTCCTCAAATGCATACTAAATTTTGCACATATACTCTCTTGAAAGTTACTTCCTTGTAAATCTTCAACCCTCTCCATTGAAACATTTGACTTGAGCATCTCTCTATTTAGCACATCTTTTTCTTGGATCTAAAAACCATCCTCTTGCTTTAGAAAGCCATAATATTTTTATAGAAACAATCTCATTATAATTTCTTGTGCTAGAATATAGCCTTATATACCATCAAATTTTTCTTGTAAATTGTAGGGAAATCAAATCCCAATTGAAAAAATGGTGAAAGTTTCAAAGAACATGCAATTTTTATGAGGCAATTTATCCTACTAACTTCTAAAATTTCTAGCTCAAGGTAATTAGTAGCTCTCCTCATAATTTCAAGTGGCTCAACAAGAAGATAAAGTGATTTATTATCTCAAGTCACTATCTTAAACTTATAATTTCCCTACAATCAAGGAAGAATTTCCCACAACATATTTAATCACATAATTTGTTCAAAGTACTCTTGAGTATACACAATAAAGAAATACAAAATATCACCTTAAAAAACATCATATAAACTATAGAGCATAAAAATACATGCTAGTTTAAGTTTAGCCTTCTCCTCCCTAATAATCTGTCCAAGCAAGTTCTCATAGCTTTATTTTGTATATAATATAAATACTAAAAATATGCTCTTACTTTCTAGAGAGGTTTTGGCAATAAAATTTTTTTATAAGCCAACATGTCTTTCACTCAAGATGAACCTCTTATGGCTATTAATGAAACACATCATAGACTAAGAAGGAGGGGACAAGAAGTCCAAGACACTCTTCCATGACTAAAATTTCAAAGCATTTGCAAGACTTAAGACATTGCTTAATAAAGAACTCAATAAGACAAATAGTTTTTTATGAGAAGATGGTGAATACCTATTCAGTCTTTGTTCATATGCTTGTGAAATTCTTACTAATTATTAATGTAACTAAAATTATTAAGAAAAAGTCACAAGTCTAAGAGAATATCCAGATTCATGAGATGATTTCTACAAGTATGTGGTCTTATCTTGAACTCAAAACTAATTCATTGATTCCTTCATACAGATTATTCTTGGATTAGGGGAAAATCTTTCATATAGATTATTCTTGAATTAGAGAAAAATCTGCACAAACAGGCTTTTGGACCCAAGAGTTTTCAATTCTTTATTGCAAGAAAAATATTTAGGAATAATATAAAATAAATAGACTAGAATTAAATTATTGTGTTCACCTTTCAAACTCTTCTAATATAGTATATCTATATCTTTAGTTATGATTACTCTAACTAATCATGGCCAATTTATAATTTTAATCAAATCCTACAAGAATAATATATTTCACACTTCCCAAACTAAATAAAAAAATGGAGCAAACATGCACCGATTGGTATAAAAAACCAGAGATGGGGGAAAGTTAAGAGAGAAAATCTAGTATCATGTATATTAATTAGGAAAAATTTAGGGAAGAAGTCAAGTTGGAGTATTATGTTGAAGAAGCATGATATCAAGTTTGTGAAGAACCATTTGCTTACAACTCACATTGGTTGGAAAGGTATGAGTTGAAGAATTCATAAGGAGGATAGAGGAGTACTAAAATATGCTAAACCTAGTATAGAAGTTCATATCAGAGTATTTCATAAGGTAAAAGAAGTCAAAAGAGTGTATGATCCTAAATTTGATATCATTTATATAGATAATTTCATTATGCAAGACGATTAGTTAGAGGCTAGTACATGGAAGATATGCTAGGGTTAGAAAGAATAGAATTCCAATGTTATCTTTATATATATTATTCTTGAAGATATTGTTCTCATAGTAACCATAATTATAGATCAAGATAATATATATTCATAGAAATTAGTCCTTTGTATGCAAGATAAATAGAAAAACAAAATGCTTAAGTTACTTTTGTTATCTATTGAGTGAGTCTTAACTAGCATTTTCATACATCATAGAAATTATAGCTACAAGCAAGGTAGATTGATTTTAAAATGTTCAAGATATGTTCTTGAAATTCCCAACTTTACTTAGGTTGAAGCTGGAAAGATAAAGATCAAACCTTGATGTGGAGACAAAAAACCATAAGCATTCCAATGATTGATGGAAGGGCTGGGGGATTTAGACGCTTTTGGTGAGGCTTAAATGTAACTTGCTAGTTGTGTGTTTTGTATTTGGTTTCTTTGATCCTTGAGGTAAGAGAGGCAAAGATGTTTATGTAATATTTATTCTATGTTGGTATTTCAATGATACTTTGTATATGTAGATCTATATTAGAAAACACTATACTGTATGTCAAGTAAAATTGTCATATCTTCTTTGTGCATGCAAGTTTTCCCATTCTCATATAGTGGGTTTTTAAGGAAGAAGGATATAATGAAGTTACTTGACCAATAAATTCATTTTGTTACAATAGAAACTCTTTGCACTTCTTCCGTAAGATTGTGAATAAATACTAATTTTTCAATAGTCAATAAAGGATGTAAACAAGTTGAGTCATTTTAATTGGATTTTTTGAAGGATTTATAATTTTTATGCACAGTAATAGTCCAGGCAACCCATTGCCTCATTTAGAAAGAGAAGATGATTGCATGAGAGTGGTAAATCTTAAGAGAACTTAATATTAAAATGTGACTTTAGAATATTTTTATACTAGAATGGAATTACATCTTAGACTTTGTATAGTCAAATTGACTTGGTATACACAAGATATCAAAATCATACTAGTTTGATAGGTTAGATAACCTTTTGCGATAGATGTAAGTCAAGTAGGTAGACTTGACTTGACCTTAAAATATATTATAACTTTTAATTAAAAAAGGTCCTAGATTCTTAAGAAATATACATGGAAGTTAACAAAGGGAGGTATATGAGGATAAAATCCTAAATGAAGGCCTTTTGACCTAGATTCCAAAATTAAGGTAATTTAGGTAAAATAGATATTCTACAAGTAGTCACATTATGGTGTATATAAGGAAGTGCTTTGGATAGGAAACACATCTATTCCTTAGTAAGCTTGAAGTGTAGACTGAGTACTAGAATGAGATCTTAAGAGTACTATCATATTTAAAAAATAAAAGTTAAGATTTTCTACTTACGAGTGCCATTATTATAGTTATTGATCTTAAAGAAACCTCTAACTCTAAGTACCCTTTGTGAGTGTGAGGGAAAGATCTTCTTTGTTTCGATTTATTATTTTTTTGGTATTGGCCATTTTGGATAAAATTTGACATAAGAGAATGAATGGATGATTAAGAGTAAATGATATATTTACAGAGCAAATGCAAGATTTCCTTTTGAATTGTTATCTTCATGGTGCTTGATATCAACTTGTTCTTATTTCTAGCACATGGTGCATACAAGAGTTTTCACTAAAGATATTGCTTGGGTGAAAGATAATTTTGTGTGATTTCTTTTTGTAGTACAAATATAGATGCCAATCTATATCACAAATTTCACTAGTGCATATGTCTTCCATCTAATGATATGATCTAATTGAATTTTGAAGAATTGTGTACTATTGTAAGGGGTGTAAGATCTTGCTCTAATGGTTATCTAGTCTAAAACAACAGATATAGCCTAAGCTGAAGCATTATAGGTAAAGGTGTTGTCATAATATCTAGATATAGATGCCAATCCAAATCCAAAATGTATAACATAGACTCATTACATATTGTCTTTAGTCTAGCATATAGCCTAATGCTACGCTACAAGGGTATTTCCATATCATCTTATATAAATGCTATTTCATATTTGAAATTTATGAGATAGACTTCTTTTATCTTGTCTTTATGATTTTATAATCTAGATTAGTTGGCAAACAGACCAAATTTGTAGATGTTGGTCTATATTGGTTGTATAATATACATATATATTGTGCCAAGTACAATAAACCCAATCTAGTGGTAATGAAACTTGTAGCAAGAAGTGTACTATGAGCTGCAACAATAGAGGTGAAGGTATTATCATATTATCTAAATATAGATGTTAATCTATTCTTGAAAGTTATAGGGTAGTTTTCCATTTTTCTGATATGCAGTAGTCTGAAAAATGCCAAAAGTTATAGATGTTTGTCAAATATTAGAATTGTAACTTACTTTTGTTATGCCCAATGTAATATATTCTTTAATCATTATCCAATCCACAGCAACATGTCTACCACTAGCTTTTGCAATAAAAAAATAGGTGTTGTCATAGTGTTTAGATATATATGCCAATCCATACTTGAAATATGTAGGTTATATTCATCAAATATTCATCAATTTTTTTCTAGTTTGGCATCAAGCTATACATGAATATCCATATTGATTATATAACATAATTTTGTTATACTAAGTGAAATATCTTGTTTTAAAGGTTATCTAGCTTGTAGCAACACGTGTACCAAGAGATGATATAATAGATGTGAGAACATAGTCATAATATCCAAATGTAGATAAAGTATCATTGTTGAAATTTATTGCATAGCCTTTGGAATTTATAGAGTTTAATTCTTTTATCTTATTTTGGTTTGATTTGGTTGTTTCAAACATAGATATTGTGCCTCAATTGGAAAGTATTGATGTATTGCAAATATCAATGTTGTGATCACCACATATTAACAATTTTTCTCAATTCAATATTCTTTAGTTAATTGGCTTGTCTTGTATTTTTGAATGTAAGTCAATATCTAAGATATCAAGTTGTTGCAAATTGGGATGGTGAATATGAAGAAAATCTAGATGGTCAACAAGAAGTTGATGGCCATCAAGTAAACCATCTTGTTTCAAAAAACTACATTTTTCATAGTAGAACTAGTTGAGTTCCTCTCAAAATGTTAATGAAAAAATAATTTTGGTATATTGTCTTATGTAAGAAAGAAAATACTAATGAAATACTTGAAAACATTAGTATTCAAATAATATATTTTTTGATTTAAGCTTATTATAACACAAAAAAACTGCAATATGAAAGCACATAGCAAGATCCAAAGCCATATTTTATTAAGCCTCTAGAAATAGTGGTATCATATATAGAGTAAGAAATGATCAATGCCTAATAATAGACTATAAAAATGGAAAAGAAACCCAAAATATAGTTCTATATTTTATCTTATTTTAGGACATCTCATCTGATAATCATGTATTAGACACATTATGTACATATCTTACAAGGTTGAAATTAATGCATACTATTCTTATCTTTGTTTGAGATAAACCTTCACCTTGAGGAACACTATAGTCTTATTGAAAGATCAATTCAAAGATTAAGGGTGAGAGTGGTGACTCAAGCATAACTCTTGAGTTTTCTATGATAAAATAGTATCTTTGTGCACCCCTTTTCTTGACTTTGATTTCTATATTTAAATATGCAGGATTTAGTTTCCTATTGGTTAGTATATTATGTAGATTTTTTCTATTTAAACCATGGATAGTATATATTGATCATGCCAATGTAGATCTTGGAATTATAACTACCTCATTTACTTCTCAACATGTTAAAAGAATCTCTACTAACAATAAAAAAACTGCAAAAGCTTTCTCTCATGATGATCATTCCATTGGTAGCCTTACATGAAAGGTATTTTTAAACATAATAAGGTAGTGATAGCTTGGTTTCAAGAGTCAAAAATATACCATAGATCAAGGCAATACACTACTTTAGACTTTAGTGGTGCTAGACCCTATTCCCTAAGTGGAGCACCATCATGCACCTGATTTGACTCATGTATAATCAAATGGAAGTGCAATCCCAATCAACAATTTATCTCTAAGGAGCATCCTAGCTCTTATGTAGACTTACTTGTAGGCAAATAAATCACCAATAGGTTTGATGTCTTCACAAGTGGTTGTAAGACCATGGTTCTTCAAGTATTAACCATCTTGTAAGATAGTCATTGAGCTTTCTAGAACTCAATGCAAGAAGGAACTTTTACAACCTCTTGGAAAAATCACAACCACAAAGGCTTCAATATTGAAACCTATAACTTTGGTTTAATTAAACATACTACAAGGAAGAAACCCCAAAATTGCAACTTTAGAAGAATAAACCAAGTGAGAAAACTAATTTCAAAAATAAAAAATTTATAGATATAATAGCCATATTTACATAATGTTGGCATGGATGTACTAGAGAACTTGAATTGCATATGGTAAAATTTGAACCACACCAACCTTTCTCATGTATAAAAGAATGACATCCATATCAAACACAAGTTTCAAGCACAAAGGAAGATTATTTATTAAAGCTTATATATATATATATATATAATTTATATAAATCCATGCAACAAGTACTGAACTCATGCTTGCATGAATCTAGAAGTGCAAGTGTATATCTATTCATTGCACTAAATTCCTTATGTATTGTTTCTCTTCTATGTCTTGCTTTAGACTTAGAAGAGAAATAACAAGGAATAGCCTCCAAGATAGATCTAAAATATTATTCTAGTAATTTAGATCTCTTGTTTAACAATTTATATCATAGAAAGGAGTTGGCATAAGGTTTTATAGCTTTTTTAGAGTCTCAACTGTTAACACTCTCAACCTTTGACCAGACATCTCAACTAAAAGTCAAGCAATAGGCTTTAGAACCAACAATATATACAAATTTTATTACTTATATAATTAATATTTTGATGCCATTTATCTGATGGGTATTGCTAATTTTAGATGTGAGTCCATATCATATGAGATGTAATGTAGTAACCCAATTTATTTCTCTTTTTGTGTTTTTGTTCATGATCTACTTTATATATTTGAACCTCGTAGTCTTTCTAAAAGCCTCAAAAACTTGGCCTGTTTCATGACTTCATGTTTCTTGGGCATGGTGTTATATTAGCCATTTTTGTACAAACTTTTTGAGTTAATGTTTGATAATGTGTGAGTAGTTATCTGGTCTATAGCACTAATTGAAGCATATTTGCTTGATGAGGAGTCAAGTTTGGTATTATGATTAGTTGAAAAATATTATTTCTATAGAGTTCAACTAAGCTTCTATAATAGCCATGATTGATCTCAATTAGTCATAGTCAAGATAGAATTGATACTATTTAGAGGATTTTGAAAGACTAAGCAACACTAATTTGGAATTCAATAGATTTACTTTGTATTATTCATAGATAATGTGCTTTGCGTAAAGAACTATTAGGTCTTTACCAGCCTTTTTGATTCAAAACTTCCTATTGTCCAAGAACATCACATGTGAAGAATCTTAACTTAGTTGTTGGGTAGGTTACACTTCTGGGAATTATTTCCATGAGTTTGGATATTCTCTTGGACTTTAAGTTAGATGACTTTATAACTAGTAATTTTAGTTACTTCAATAATTAGTAACTTTTAAGTATAAGAGTTCCATATAGAACCAAGGGATCTTTAGGTACTCATCATCCTTTGGTTTACAATTATCTCATCATCCTTTGGTTTACAATTATCTTTCTCTCTCATTCAATTCTCTAGTGTGTAATTTCTTGAGCCTTGGAGTTTTAGCCTTTGGGAGGTGGCATAGAATCTAGTCTCACACCTTTTTAGTCCATGTTGCATTGACTTAATAGCCATCAAAGATTTGTCTTATGTGAGAGACAAGCTAGCTTGCAATTCAATACTTAATAGAGTTGACATCCAAAAACTCTACTCTTGTTAGGAGACTATCTTTTCCTCTCCAAATTTTTAGCTCAACTTAATTTTATTTAAGACCTATATGCATAACAAAACAGCATCCTCTGTATCATTGTGTGTCAACTCTATGAAATTAAACTTTTCTCATTTCCACTCCTTCAACTATACCAACATCATCTTAATATATTAGAATGCTGAAAATTTCCTCATCAATTTTCAATTTGTAAATAATATATTTTTCTTACCAAGATGTTGCATGATATTTTATTGTGATGTTATTTTCTAAATTTTTTCATTTTGCTAAGTATTTTATTTATAATCTAAAAAGGTCCTTGATTTTGGATGAACAACTTAATAGGCTTATAAACAATTCAAACTAAGTTTTGCTACAAAAGTAAGCTGAAGGAGTTTTTTACAAAGAAAGAAGATGGAGATAGCAACATTTATCATTTACAAGTGTACATGGTTACTTTTCATGACTGTAATTATATCTTGAAGTTGAGCTTGAGAGAGAAAGAGTAGTTTGTGACATAATTGAAGCATCAATTGAGCCAAAAAACTATCAAGCATTTTAGCTAGAGTTGTTTCCTAGTTGACTATTTATATCACTATTAATGGGAAGTAACTATGAGCCAAAAACACTTGAAAAGATGCACCTAGATGATCAAGGATGGCTAATTCTTGGAAATATATTGATAAATTGTAAAAAGGAAGTCAAGAAAATGAAAATCATAGATAGCCTTGGTGTTTGAGACCAAGAAGTTAAAATAGCTACTTTAATATAACACAAAGAATAAACACATTATTGTTGGAGGCAAATGTGTCTAGGAAATATTTTAAGATTTAGCTCAATATTTTTAATTTTATAATAATATAGTTTATGAATTAAAATTATTGTAATATATCACATATTCCTCATGATTTTCACATAAATTTTACATATTTATATTTAGCCATTGACTGAAAACATTGGTCTCTATAAGAGGAATATCTAGTATATGTCTATAATCTATATAAAAGCTCATATTACTCTGATCTCTAATTTCCAAGACATACAGGATGCTATAGATGTTACTCCAATTTTATATACTTCTAGATCTCTTGTCAATGGTTAAGTTTCCTACATCAAAATTCATTTTTCCTTAAAATTGTTGATGTATGGAGGTTTGTTAGTTCAAAACTTTTCACCCTAAACTTCATATTATTAAAATTTTTATGCCCATATATTTAGACTTGTTTGTCCAGGAGTATCTATAGATGTTGTAGATATTGGTCTATATTTCTATGTTTGTTGGCTTCTAAATGATGTGTAAGTTGCCCATATTAAAACTCATTTCATTGAAACATTATTCATGTTAAGATAAAAAAATGACCTTATTATGATTGTGAGTTGTCTTGTCTTCTCAACATAATTAAGGTACATATGGTTTTGCTTGTATATATCCATATATTCATTAATCTCTTCATGATGTATAAGTTGCCAAGATTAAAACTCTTTTGTTCAAAACACAGCTGATGATGAATATATGCTTCATATTAAACTACGCCTGCTAGCCCCAAATGGCATGAATGAATTTAGAATAGAGACAAAAGGTGTTGAATAACTTGCTTGGAACAAGACATGACTTGAAATACACTCATATGTGGGACTAAAGGTCCTGATAAATTAGGCATAGCCAAGACAAGACACAACTTGAAACATGGTTAGATTTGTGAAAAGGTCCTGACTGAAATTGGTGCTACTTGAGATATAGCTTGCACTAAAACTAAAATAAGTGCTAGTATAGATTTGGTCTTAGAACAGTGATCCATCTAAACAATCCATAATGGATTGGTTTGATGTCGGCTCATGTTAGAACTCAACTATAAACTCACAAGATTTGTGGTTGTTGTAAATACCGGCTAGTATTAAAACTTATCACTTGAGAAGATCGATATTTAATTTGTTAGATGTTGTACTGTATTTCATAGAACTTGTTACTTGATAGCATAAGTTAGTTGTTTGGACGTTGGCACTTCAAAATATCCATAGATGCTATAACGTAACCCTTTATCAAAACTTGTCATCACATAAGATTTTTATTATTAGGCTATAGTCTTAACTTCAAATAAATAAATAGATATTTTATTTATTTATTTATTGACCTTACAGGGAATTTTTCACTTGGAATATCTACTGACTTGTGACTTGAATTTCTACAAATCTCTTTACTTGGAAGTAAGATCCAGGGCCATATCATAACTGTAACAATATCATGGATATTAATTTAAGATATTGCAGATTTAGGACCATATCAGATATTGATTCTAGAACTTAAAACATCTATACACATCCGTACATGTTGTAGAAGCCAGGAAAATCAAGATCAATTTAGAAATCAGAACATCGACTTATGTTTTAGATGCCATTACATAAAAGAAGTTTACATGTTAGTCTATGTTGGCATTCTATTCATGTAGAGTTATAATATGATATATATTATCCATCTCATGTCATGATTTAGTTTGTTGTCAAAATGCATATTATGTATTTCTTGTTACTATCATTAATCTAATTGGATCTCTCCATGCCAATGATGGAGAGATCCTCTTCATCATCTCTCCATGAGAGTTCCTCTCATTATCCTCAGCGCAGCATGAATCACGTGGAAGATGTTGAGATCCAAGAGGATGGAAAGAAGAGAAAAAAGTAAGCGTCGCAGGAGAACCCGAGAATCACGAGAAAGGAAGTCGAAGAAAAAGAACCAACACTAACAATTTCGACGAAAATATTGCATCTGAAAAGCATGCAGGCGTGCATGGAATTGGCAAATGCAATGTAGAGTCTAAGACAAATGCCCTGCTACTCACTGTCGTTGTGAAGTCTTTGCCCAGGAATTGGGAAGGTATATCGAGAAGAGTAGCACAGTCGCCAGGGGCTATGTATTGCATGGTTGAAGACAAGGTGACGAAGGTTCAAGCACCCTTCGAATGCTGTCTGGTGGTATACTGCTGCCCTAGCTTAAGATGGTAGGGTGGCTCACTAGTCGAGGTTTAAGTAGTCGGAAGATGAAGAGACCTGCATGCGAAGTTGAATTACGTTCCTTCATTTCTTCCATTTCTGATATCGATACTATTGGGGCCTAGCTCCATTTTACCTCTTTTGTCTCTCCTTTCTTTCTACGGCTTCCATCCTTCATGTGTTCCACGGGATCGCTTTTTTTTTCCATTTCTAGTAGGCATAGATTCTTATTCGATTCAAATCTAGCAGTACACAAACAAAGAAATCCAATTCTTGGTTCTACTTTAACAATCTTCAGAAAGATTATACGACGTTGGATACGAATATCATGTCAGGGACACGATAATTTTAATTGTATTTTAATGAACTGTTGTAGAAAGGTCCTTCGTGTAGAATGCTGATATGTAGAGATGTCAAAGTAAGATAAACCTCGTCCCATAGAAGCTCGAAAGGTCCGATCTGCATCGACTCTAGTCTCCAGAAACGAGGCATTCTTGAATACAATAATTATAGAAGTTTCATAGAAAGTCGCAAAGCTGACTCATTAAGATATAGCCATCAGAATTGGAATCTGTGAATTTACCTCATTGTCAGCCTAAAGAATCCCAGCAAGAATTGTACTCTGTATCAGAGACCAAAGTATCCTGAATTACAAACCAATTATTATGCAACGAAATTTGATGAAGAAGAAAGATGAGAAATTTAGGGAGCCTCAAGGAAAGTCTGTCATCGGTCCTCAGAAATTTGGACTTCCTAATTGAGATTCACCCAGATGTATAAAGAAAGATTCAAAGATCTGGGCATATTTTTGTCTTTCAAATTCAAGTTTCAAAGCTTCGTAGGTGACAAATGGATACATTACACATAAATTTCAATGCGAGAAGAAATTTGCAAGTCTTCTCTTGTTTGCGTAGCTGCAGAGAGCAGTAGGGGACCCGAAGGTCAAAACTTGTAAGATGCAGGTAGAAGTATCTATATAGGAGGAAGAACGTAGAAGGGAAAAACGCCAAGAGTAGGAAGGAAAAGACTGTACGAAAGGCAAGGCTCCAAATTCGAAGAGACAAATCAGGCAAATGCCAGGGTTGCAGCGAAGAGCACGAGAAGAAGCGGCCGGCAGTCAGTCTCAACTCTACTAGCCCGTCAGTTTGGCTCACGGGACGACATTAGACACATACATTCCCGACCATGGATTCTTTAAGAACTGTCGTAACGTACTGGATTACAGACGGTCCCATACCCACAGCCGATCGAACGGGAGGAATGACTCTCACATTTCAAGGAAAGAGGCGACCACATAGAACACATGAAGGATAGAAAGACCCCATCAAACCGTACAAAGGAGAGACAAAAGGGAGTAGACTTCAATATTTTGAGTATTTCAAGGGAGTAACTTGAATCCCTCGTGACTGCATGTTAAATACTGGAAAGGCTTTAACATTGAACGTTTTGCCTGCAGACAAGATCAGGACCCTGGTGATTACCTTAACCCAGAATCTTTGTTCCTCTAACCTTTTAGTTATAAGGAGCGATGGACACGGCATTTGACGTATATGTCAGGGAGTGCACGAGAGCTTATCATGTTAGGCGTCAAGGGTACCACTTTCAATTTCATACTTTATAGCATATTTTAGATAGCGTGTGTCCATTGATCTACAGAGTGCAGTGGCAGGTGCAATCCATAGGAGAGCAATCACATTAGGTGATGTTTCTTCGGATGCTCCAGTTGTGTGTAGACCGTACGACTTGCATATCTCGGATATTTTAGGTGCGGTAGGGCAGATTTCTCATACAGACTCTATTGGGGCTTAGCCCCATGTTACCTTTTTTGTCTCTCCCTTGTATTGCTTGATGGGTCTTCCAATCCTTCATTTTTCCTTCGCGATCTCCTTTTTCATCGAATCTTGTTAAGTATATATCCCAGAATATGCTGGCAGGTGTCATTGCAAGGGAAGTGCAACCTCGAGAAATGGCCCGTCTTGCGTCATCATGAAGTAGGGATATTAGTAACATGCTCCATTTTATCTATTTTGTCTCACGCTTGTACAGCTGGATGGGGTCCTTCCCATCCTTCGTGTTTTCTACACGGTCGGCCTTTTTTTCTCTTTATATAAGGAAACCCGACGATATATGATATAATAGGGGGAACTTCAGAAGAGCATTTACGAAACTGGCATTCCATAGTGATTCCTTATATCGTTTTGTACGTTACCAGATGATTTATTAGATTTATGGTGTTGTAGTATTTTGTTTTGTAAAAATTGCTACTTGTTTTTGAAATGTGTCAAGGACTGAATGGGGTACAATATAGTCTAGAGTCAAAGCTAATTATAATACATACGGAAATAAGTTTATATTAGAGTTTTTGAACTTCTTCATTCAGTATATATTATGATTTGACAAAGAAATACTCATACCAATTGGATTCCCTCAAAATTTTCAATATGTAGGTAAGCAAAAATAATACTAGGTAAGCAAAAATAATGCTCTTTAAAGTGACAATGAACTAAAGTAGACAAGACCTAGTCTATTTTAATTTAAAATATTTTAGACAAATATTACAAGAAAAAATTTGAAATCCATGGTAAAATCTAAACACTTAACATGACAGTAACTAAAAATTACTCAATCAAAAACTATAAATTTAAGAATATATAAAACTTAAGCTTGGTTTATAAATAATGAAATGATGAAATTATCTTATTATCAATAAAATAAAATACTTATTTATTATTTATTAAATATTTTTATTTTATTTTCATAATAATAATTATGAATGAAAATGAAAATTAAGATATTATTATATCTTCTTTTGCATTCTCATGATGGGTTTTTGGAAATAAGTTTGAGTTTTAATGTTATAGGGGAGAAGATTAGCTACTTAGGAAATATTCATCTTAATTAATGTTTTGTTGCTATCCATGTACTAGTTTAATAAGACTTTCTTAGTAATTACTTGTGCAATTTGGAAGTGACTTATTGATTGAGTCTTATGTTATAAGTTTGGATTTGCTTATTATGTAACTTTTTATAAATCATAATTTTCAATATTAAGTCACTAGTATACTATTATTTCTATAGGAATAATTCTTTTTTATTGATAATCTTTTTTGCAAATGAGATATCAAGACTTGTAAAGGGAATCTAAACATAAATTTCTTTTTGTAGAAAGAATTGTTTCTCATTTCTGTCATTCTTATTTGAATAGAGATGCTTGGTTGCGAGTAATATTTTAAATAATTCATTTGAGGAATTTAGATGATTTCTAAATAACATCAAAATTATTTAGTCAATATGTTTTTGAATGATGTTTATCCCTTGCAATTTTAAAGTGTCTCTTCCTTTTGTAAATTTGCACTAAATCTAAATTTCACAATGGATATAAAGAAAAGAGTTAATATATATTTTGATTTTCCAAATTCTATATCTGATAAGTTTATGAATTCTACAAATATATTTACCAATTCTTAAAAGCTTTGTATGTATTTAATAATATATAAATTCTTATTATAAAAAAGGTACATTGATTTCTAGAATGCATATTTCTTGATGATTTATAAGCTACTTACATATTGATAAACTGAATGGTTAGTAAATTCAATGACTATTATAACTAACTATATCAAGATGAAAGAAAATAAATTGCAAAAGATCAATTATATAAGAAAAAGAACATGTGTTCTTTATAATCTTATATATATAATTTATTTATTAATTATAGTTTATAGATTTTAAATTGATTTACTAAACCTCTTTCAACTTGCAATACATGTCTTAAATATTTAAAATGCTAATTTGTGAATAATTACCAAGGCCAAAATGATGAATTATGTATTAAATTATTCCAAATATAATCAAAGAACTTATCTTACATTGTCTGTTTCATTTATCTTTATATAATTCTTGTTTATATTGCTAATAAATTATTCAATTTTATACTACTAAATTATCTTTTGTGCATTTGACCTATTGACATCAATTAATTTAGATATTCAAAGGTCTATTTTACCTCTCATCTTGGACTACAAAACCACTCTCTTTTTATGATAAAGTCAAAGGCACTTCAACATTTAACTATTTTTGTATCTCAATGTTAAGAGGAAGTGAATACAAATCATAACCTTCAATCATTGATATTTCTCTAAAGAATTATATGACAATTTATTATTATGTATTCACCATAATAAATAATGAATAAAGGTATAAAAATCTCAATGTGATAAAATTGGGTATGAAGAGAAGAGATTGAATACTTTTCTAACTTTTACACCCATCTATTCTATATAGAATATAGATTTCTTAAGTCCTAACGTAAAGAGACAAAGCCCTTATCAGCTATTATATTATATAAAACTACTTCTAAGCCAGCTACTATCAAACAAATGTAAACAAAATCTTAGATCTAGATAGAACTCCTTATGGAATGTAATTGGCTTATTAGGAAGATTTATGTCACTTCACATTGTTTGTAGTTAAAAAAAAAAGATTTTACTCTCTTCATTCTAAATTAGAATTTGAACACAGATGTTTTTTTTTAGCTAAAAGAAAAATAACAAATGACTTTGCGTAAAGAGGTAAAGCAATAAGAAGATTATAATCAGATATAATATCACCTAAAGAAAAATTTAACTTGATTACTTGAATCCAAGGATTGAAGTAATGATTCCTTTCTTTTGTGCTAATTGTAGATTTTTCTAGGATTCATCAATTCAGTTTCTAGCAATGTATCTTCTTGTGTTTAGTCTTCCTTCATTTCTTTTCCCCGTATCACTTGTTTTTTTTTTTTTTTGACACTTGGTTAAACTTCTTTACATTATGTTAGACAATCTCTTGTAGCAATATCTCCATATAGCCAATTATGTTAGGCAAGTATTCATATTAGTTATCTACTATCAAGTATTAATTCAGAAGAAGACTCAAAACATGGGTTTTTCTTTTTCATATAGTTATTTTCAAGAGCTTACTGTTTCAAGAGAAGTAGTTTATAGTCTTTGAAAAACATGGCAATAATATATACCAAAATACTTGTTCATCTTTCCATAAAGGTTATATTAGTATTGGTTATTATTGGTTCTTCAAATCATACTTAGAACATATACATACACCAAGTATGCCTCGTGGCAAAATATTTCATCTAAATTAATTTCGTTGAAAAGCTCTTGTCTCTCATTATACATCCCAAAAATATATATTTATAAATCTTGGGACTAATTTCTCATTTTCATACTATTGAGGTTTAGTCCCAATTTATCTCTCGAGTTTTATCCTCGTAAGGTATACAAGGATGAAACCTATCTTTCTTGTTATCCTTGCATGTTGCTCCTATGAGTGTGCAACTCCGAACTCTACATGTAGCTTTACACTTGTCGCTCACTACAATTATATCGACCAGATGCAACTTCTACTATCCTCTATGGAAATCTCCGATAAATGTTCATGAATATTTGCTGTCCATAAACATTTTAAATTATTATCAAGATGTTTACTTTAGTAGAAAGCTTCCACCATTCTTCTGAAAGGAGAATTGTAATCTCTTTATAAACTAGAATTTGGTTTGCAGAATCTCCTTGTATAGATTAGGTTCATGTCTAATATTCTTACCACAATGAAGAAACGATATCTAACTCTCTAAATCAAACATTGAATTTTCTATTGGCACATTGGCTCAAATTATATCATCTTAGACCTAAACATTAGGCAAATAATTAACCCTGTTTTCGATTATCTTAGAAGTACTCATGCTCATTATATATAGTATCAACGGTTTGATACTCCTTTTTAATTTAAAGACTTCTTGGATACAAACTATTGAACACAATTGATCTTATTGAGAGCTTTTTCCTTCTCTTACAAGGAGCAAATAGTTGATCTAGTGGAAAGCAAAAGTCAATTGTTATTTCCAAAACTTGGATAGAATACAAGGCTCCTTCAAAGCTACTACCAAAGCTAGAAGACTCCAAGGGTTGTTAAGAGGTATTGCTTTCTTTCAATACATTATATTGGCTTAATCCGAAAGATAACAAAAATCTTTTATGACACTAGAAGTTGTATTCAATGACCTCAACAACTCAACAACTCAACACCATGCGCAAACCAAGTACATAGATATACAATACTACTATGTTTGGATTAGAAGCTCAGTGAACAGTATCACCATTATACATATTCTCGCCATGCAGCTGAGCTGATACTTTCACTAAGGGTTTACCTAAAGGATTACATCCATTTCACTCTCTAGGTCGAGAGTTTGATTTCTCAATAAACAATTTTCAGCGTAGCAGGATTTTGATTGTTAAAACTATGAGTTCTTCGGTTGACAGAATATTAGACTATTATGAAGATAGAGTCTTAGAATAATATCATAATTTTGGCAGTTTTAAGTAATTCATTGATTGGAATAGGGGTTGATTGCCAAGATCAACGGAACATCTATGATCCAAATTCTTTCTTCTAATACAGACCAAAGTTATATCTAGTGTCTTTGCGGTTTGAACAGGCCCATATGAACCGTCTCTCTCATGGGGGGAGATCCCCGACATGTGACTCCTACATCCTCTTACACCTTACATTTTTACTAAGAGTAGGTGGGAAGTAACTGAGAACTGGGAGAAGAATGTACAGCTGAGGATCATCGGCAACAACAGCATGTAAGTGGAAACTCAACCAAAACTCTCTTATTTTGTGAAGGATCCTTCATGACACTGCTAAATGGACTGATCTGTTGAGGCATATACGTTATAGCAAGTGTCAGAACAAGTACCAACGACAGGGTACTGGTAAAACCCAAATCGATGAACCTAAACCCAAATCCGAGTCGTATTAAGGGCAGCGAAGGGAGGTCGGGACTGATAACACATCTGAGGGAGATGAAAGATGGAAATGAGTGAATGCTTTGCTGGAAATGCGTGGATGCAACCACAGTTATAGTGAAAGTAAGCAGAAGGAATGAAGAGAACAGGAGAAAATGTGGAACAAAAAATATTCCATTACGAGCTTAACTTTACAAGGGGATGAAGATAGAGAGAGATGGGAGGAGAGTGGACAGAAAAGAATCATTGGCAAGGGAATAGCCTGTATGTAGCAATAAGGTTCACGAAGAATTTCTGTAAGATTAGGTTTGGTCAGTGTACTAGTCAAAGAAGTATGGAAGTCAGCAGAAATACTGAGCATCAAGGCATCGACGCCAACCCCCCGTTAACTTCTTCAGAGCCATTCAGAATTGGAGCTGACGGTATAAACTTCAACATTGATCACAATGGGCCAAGGTTTCTGTCTTCTACAGACGTGAGGGGCAAAACGGGCAAAATATGGACAATAACAATACATGCAACCTATCAGGCAAGTTACAGGCCTTCAAAATTACAGAAAGATACTGCAAATGACAAAAAGCAGTACCAAAACTACCGCATATCGGTCTCCGCCTATCATGTGCTCAAAAAGCTCTCTAAGCGATATCATTTCACTCTTACTCAATCCCGAAGTGCGTATTCTTTCAAGAAGAGAGGGCGACGGACTGTCATTTAGAAGACAGACTAGTCCGCTAGCCCGCTTGGCTATTTCAGTTGATAAACAGATTACTCGATCTTAGAAAGTAAGCTAGACTCCGCGTCGAGGTGTCTCCACACGAGAAAGTATCAATAAAAGAAGTTTCAGAACGCTTAATAGATGTAAACTTCACAGTCAAAATCTTACCTTGGACACTAGACCATATACTTTCGTTTAGTTGAATCTGAACTAGTAAGACGTATTAAATTGCTAAGCCGACATGATTCTCGCAATGCTTCCGTATTGTTTCAGAGCAGGAGTTAGTAAACGTGACCTAGAAGGAAACGCCGAGAATAGTTATGAAACTATTAAGTAATACCCAAATGATTTCTAATTCACCAAAATCCAGAGCCAAAATCATCCTTTGGCATTGAGTCCCTTCTTATTTGCAAAGTTCAGCTGCATATATTGGTATACGAGAACAGAAGCCGTTCTGGGAACGGGTTATCCAGAACTCATGAAGTACAAATGATCGATAAGCAATATGTACATGAATCACAATGCGAGAGTAGTGTTAAAGCACTAAGGTAGCAGGTCATCGATTGTAACGTGTAGCAAAAGCATCATTGAAACAAATTGAAAATAACTGATGGCCAACAGACTAGTAAAGGACATTAAATCGAGAGCATCTATGCAAACGATAGCAAGGAATAGGAAACCATGATGTAAAAGGCCAGCAGTAAGCAGTACGTGAACACGATGAAGAACCTGCCAGTAAGCCCGCCAGTAAGCCATGGGCTGGGTATGTGAACAACTAGAAAGAACGTGGGCTGGAGTCGGGTAGGAACACTTTAGGCATGAGAGGGTGAAGCAGGAAGCAATCAGAGAGCGAAGGAAGGGAAAGTACTATGGAGGGAATTAGTTGTGGAATGGAGGAGTGGAACAAAACAAGGGGCCTCAGATGAGGTGGCTACAGAAATGGGTCGAAGTGTAAAAGGGAGCGAGAGCGAAGCGTAAGAGGGAAGGATATGAATAATATCACAACCAGCACTATGGACGCTGGAGTCCTGAGGCGCTAAACAGCTAGTTCAGCTGCATATATGAGTAATACGAGCAGAATCCCTTCACCGCGTCGGGGAATCCAGAACCAATTTGGGACCGAACCCACACGAACCGAAAACATGCATATGGGAGCAACGAAATGCAAGAACAGATGCAAGCTGGTCTGAGAGAAATACAGAGCGGAACAGAAGCGAAATCGATAGAAAGCAGAAGCGAAATCTGATACATTCCATAATCAGCATCTACAGTGAGATGGCATGCCTGGAAATATAAGTAGGGCAGAAGCCGTTCGTAGAATCCACAACCACTTAGGACAGAACCGAGGAGAACTAAGCACATACATATCTAAGTAACTATGCGCATGTAACTCTAAGCAACATACGCAATGCGGACTGATAAACTCATCCATTCCATGAACGGTGATGATTACCTTCACTATGAAGATCACTATGAAGCGGTTACCAAATAAAAATTCAGAGTAGAACAATGCGAAGCAATAGAGTAGCGTTAATTTTAGTTTCTTATAAAGAGGGAAAGAGCGAAGTGTGACAGGACTGGATATGAGGACGTGAGAGCAGAAGCCGATCGAAGAACGGGGATCCAGAACTCATTACATGCATATGAAGAAATATAAACATGATATGATAGGTGCAAATCGAGATGAGTATTAAAGCCGTAAAGGAGATGAAAAGAATCTAACAAATCGAACGTTCGTGCTTCGCCGAACATTCGATTCGGAGAAGCAAGGACATAATATAAATATTTCCTGATTAATACCCGTAGAGAACTGTTATACATCATGTAATCGATAAGCTAAGCAAAGCACGTAGCGAAATAGTGCACAACATGTAATCGAAGACCCATAAGCAAGACTTAAAAGATTAAGTAATCTGAAATCGGAAGTCTAGGCAGAAATCATGTATAGGAACCATGAAACAGACAAAAACATATGTGGGGTGGAGCGAAGTGTGAGAAGAGTGGATGGTATCTTGGCTGAGACGGAGCGATACGTTAGAAGACTGGATATTAGGAGACGAGAGCAGAAGCCGGTCGAAGAACGGAAGATCCAAAACTCATTAAATGCATATGAAGTGCAGATGGAATGTGAACATGATATTAGGACATGTAATCGAGCATGTCCTAAGCGCTAAGCAAAGCACGTGGCGAAATAGTACACAACATGTAATCGAAAACCCATAAGCAAGACTTAAAAGATTAAGTATTCTGAAGTCGGAAGTCTAGGCAGAAATCATGTATAGGAACCATGAAACAGACAAACATATGTGGGGTGGAGCGAAGTGTGAGAAGAGTGGATGGTATCTTGGCTGAGACGGAGCGATGGGTTAGAAGACTGGATATTAGAGACCAGAGCAGAAGCCGTTCGATGAATGGGAGATCCAGACCTCAGTAAATGCATATGAAGTGCAGATGGAATGTGCACATGATATTAGAACATGAGAGCAGAAGCCATTCGAAGGACGGGGGATTGAAAATTCAATAAGTGCATATGAAGTGCGGATGAAATGTAAACATGATATTGTGCAAATCGAGATGAGTAATAAGGCAGTAAGGAGATGAAGTGAATCTGACAGATCAAATGTAAGGCTAAGCACAAACGAAATATAAATATTTCCTGATCAATAGCAGTAGAGAACTGATATACATCATGGAATCGATAAGCGCTAAGCAAAGCGTGTAGCGAAATAGAGGACCACCTGTAATTGAAGATCAACCAGCAAAACTTCAAAAATTAAGTGAACTAAAATTGGAAGACCGGGCAGAAATCATATACAGGAACCATGAGAACAGATCAACAAATGTGGGGTGGAGCAAAGTGAGAGAAGAACAGATGGTATCTTGGCTGAGATGGAGCGACACGTCAGAGGACTGGACAGAGTATATCGCAGCAAACGCTATGGCAGCAAATGCTATGGCAGCAAATGCTATGGACACTTGAGTCCTGAAACGCTAAACAGCTGAAGGTGGCAATAGTACACCTCCACGAAAGCACATAAGACTTCATCAGCGCCTCACGCAGTGTTGAAGTAGCTTAGCAAATGTCAGTACCCCTCGTTCTAAGTTTCTTCTCGAAAATTCGTGAGTGCCAAGGCAAACTCTGTTGCTTCCAAAAGTGCCGCTCAGGGTAATAATCTTGCCTGAGTAAGGAAAAAACTGTAACATGTGAAGTTTAAATTCCAACCTAAGGGCAGAGATAGGAATAAGCAGAATGGCGTGAAATACCACATAATCGGCAAGCGGAGGAAGAATACGAAATCGTAAGCAGAAGAATGGAAGGGAATCGAGACATACCTTGTTAATACCTGAAAGGAAACATTTATTAGTATCGAAAGCAAGCATAACATAGCAAATTTACCCGATGATGCATACTAAAGAATAAGGTGGTAAATCTACTAAGGAGAGAAATCATCGAAGAAGCAGTAAGGAGCGAGTCCGTAGGCACGGGAAGCAGCAGGTCATTAGACACTTCAAAGAAGCTTAAGAGGGGAGAGTAAGGCAGAACAACAGCAACCAAGCAACCAAGGGTGGAACGAACAATACCCAAAGACGGGAAGGCGGAAGGGGGAGGGGGTTTTCGAGAGAAGGAGTGCCTCGGGTGCTGTGAGGGGCTTCGGGTGAAGGAGAGAAGCTATCAGGTAATGTGGGTCCATGTGTCAGAAAATTAACAGAAGGGAACAAGTACTTGTGAGAATAAACATGATATTGGATATGTGAGGACAGAACAGTACCTCGAACGGCTTTTGGATCCCCCGTTCCTCGGACGGGAATCATAGATCTACATATGAAATGTAGATGAAATAACAATAAAATGAAAGCAGAACGGACTGAAAAATACATGTTAATAGGAGATGAAATCTAATTCATAAAAAGTTTGCATTATGAAGCAACGAACATATATAACTACATGTAGAGAATCTGTGAATCAATGTGTACTGAGAACACAAAGGGTCAACTCATATCAAGAAATCGTTAAATAAGCGAATGTGAAACAATAGGAAACAAACTGAATGAATAGAGAGCAAAATTGCAAACCGAGACTAATACAGAAATGTACAAACACTTGGAAACAAATTGAATGCTGATTGTAAACTGAGACTAATACAGAAAACGCAAGGAGTACAAACTGATACTATAGAGGACGCAAGGATACAAACTGAATAAATAGAGAGCAAAATTGTAATCCGAGACTAATACAGAAATGTACAAACACTTGGAAACAAATTGAATGAATTGAATGCAGATTGTAAACCGAGACTAATACAGAAATGTACAATCAAGTAAAAACCTAAACAAAAGGTGAATGTAAAGCAAAACATGTAAGGAAGTAGTACACCAATAGTAAACGAAGGCTGATTAGCCAGACTTATCGAACATCAAGTAATAAAAACAACAAGTCCAGGTGAGAAAGGTTTTATGTCTAAGAATTGATTGAAACAATCCCAGGTTCGGCTATGAAAAAGTAGAATGGAAATCGTTCTGGATATAGAGAAAATGAGGACAGAAGCCATTTGAGGAACGAGAGATCCAGAACTCATTGAATGCAAATGAGATGCAAAATATGTAAAGTATACAAGATAGCGAACACCTGATCGAATGATACATGCAAGATATGTAAAATATACAAGATAACGAACATCTGAAATGAAAGCATAAATAAACATAACCTGGAAACATATCAAAAGTAATACCTATATATACCTATAATACCTATATATAGTGACATGTTTAAGGTAAGGGACTGGATAGAGTATACCACTAAATGCTCTATGGACGCATGAGCCCTGAAACGCTGAAACAGCCAGAGGTGAACATGATATTGGAGATATGAGGTTCCGACGAACAGGGGATCCAGAACTCATTAAATGCAAATGAAATGGCAATAAAATGAAAGCAGAACTGACTGACAAATATGCGAATAGGACATGAAATCTAATTCACCTAAAGCATGTAAACATGATATTGGAGTTATGAGGACAGAAGCCGTTCGAGGAAGGAGGATCCAGAAGTCACTAAATGTAGATGAAATTTAGATGAAATGGCAATAAAATGAAAGCAGGACTGACTAAGAATATGCAAATAGGACAAACCGAATATGTGAACATGATAGGTGCAAATCGAGATGAGTATTAAATCTGTAAAGGAGATTAAGTGAATTTAACAAACCGAATGTAAACTGAAGCTGAAGCATAATAGTAACATATCGAGGGCAACACGTGTATAGCACTAGTAAGCAACGTGTAAATGATGACAGCTGTGTCAAGAAATATTATACATCAGGTAATCGATCACCTACAAGAGGACAAGGTATGAGGAAATGAGAGTAGAAGCCGTCCAAAGAACGGGGGATGCAGTGCGAAACGTTAGAGGACTGGATATGGATATATAAAGACACAAGCAATTCGAGGAACGGGAGATCCAGAATTCATTAAATGCATATGAAGTGTAAATGAAATGGCAATAAAATGAAAGAAGAACTAACTGAAAAATACATGTGAAAAAGGGGATGAAGTATAATTAATAAATAGTATGTATCATCTCAAGCATCCACCACATATAACTAATTACATGTAGAGAATCTATCAACCAATATGTACTGAGGAAACAAAGAGTCAACTCATATACAGAAATCGCGAAGTAAACATATGTGAAACAATCGGAAACAAACTGAATGAATCGAAAGCACTTTGTAAACTGAGACTAATACAGAAATGTACAATCGAGTAAAATTCTAATTGCAGGGTAAAACGTAAAGCAAAGCATGTAAGGAAGTAGTAAACCACTAGTAAACGAAGACCGATGAGCTGGACATTGACTTATCAGCAGTTTTTGAACAAACGTCAGGTAATGAAACAAGAAGTGGGGAAAAAGGTAGGGACCATGAAGCGGATCACATTGGAAGTAGTTTTGGTTAAGGAAACTTGGAGTGGTGCGCAGTGTGAGAGAGGAGAGTATTATGTGTTATGTAAGGTGTTATGGCTAAGACTCATCGAAACAATCACTGGTTTGGATATGAAAAAGGAGAGTGGAAATCGTTCAGAGAACAGGGAAGTAGAGCGATGCGTTACAGGACTGGATATAGAGAAATGAGGACAGAAGCCATTCAATGAATGGGAGATCCAGAAC
This sequence comes from Lunularia cruciata, assembly GCA_948567375.1. Taxonomy (NCBI): domain Eukaryota; kingdom Viridiplantae; phylum Streptophyta; class Marchantiopsida; order Lunulariales; family Lunulariaceae; genus Lunularia; species Lunularia cruciata. Next base: position 21,627,673 of record OX419755.1, on the reverse strand, counting down.
TCATTGAATGCAAATGAGATGCAAGGTATGTAATGTACACAAGATAATGAACATCTGATCGAATGATAGCATAAATAAACGTAACCTGGAAACATATCAAGAGTAACGCCTATGTACAAGTAGCATCCATCAAAAAAGCAGAAACAGAACAATCGCGCATGTAGAGAAATAAAATCAACAGGACTTAACGAGCCAGACGACAAAGATTAAGTTAAACAGAAGTCGAGAATCATGTAGAAGCCTGGAAATCGAAAGCCGTGGAAGACCAGTGAGTCAGCAGACTGAGAGTATGAAATTACTCAGAGAATGAGGGAAGTACAGCGCGCGTTAGAGGACTGGATATAGATTATATCGCAGCATGCGCTATGAAGACATGAGTTCCAAAACACCAAAAACACAGAGGGAAGCAGAAAGACGGTCATAGTAAGCCTACACAAAAGCACATACTACTTCATCAGTGCCAAATGCAGTGTCAGAAGTACCTGGGCGAATGCCAGTACCTGTCATACCAAGTTTCTGCTCAAAAGCTCAGGAGTGTTAGAGGACTGAATAAAGTATATCGCAGCATGTGCTATGAACACATGAGTCCTAAAACATTGAAACAACTGAAGGAAACAGAAGGCGGCCATAATAAGCCTCCTTTAAAGCACGTACGACATTATCAGTGCTAAACAAAGTGCCGATGTAGTTGAGCGAATGTTAGTACCCCTTGAACTGAGTTTCTGCTTGAAAAGCTCATGAGTGCCAAGGCAAACTCGGTTGCTTCCCAAGGTGCCGCTCAAAAGCCAGTAACCATGTTGAGAGAAGAGCTGAGAAAAGAAGGATGCTGAAAACGAAATTAGGCTTGCATGTTGGGTAAGGTTAAGTCGCATGTCAGGCAACTGGTGTGAAGAATAGGAAACCAGTTATAGGAATGGGAGTGAATAGAATAACCAAGACTTGAAAGGCAAGAGGAGCCAGAGAGAAAGGTAACACAGTGAGCAGAAGAAGAAAGGGAGCGAGAAGTACCTGGTGAAAATCTAAAAGCAAACCAAGATTACTAGGGAGGCAAGCATAACTCAGAACAGAAAACATAACCATGTGATTGTAGAGCAAAAGCAAAGGGAAATAAGATGAAGTCGATAAAGGCAGTAGAGAGTACATATCGGATGCTAAGACAGGAAAGTAAGACAGAAACCAAATGAAAACCGACAAAGAGAGGAGGAGGGAAAGAGGGGGTTCGAAGAAGAGAGGAAAGCCTGGGATTCTCTTGGAGGTAGGTGATCAGCCACGTGGATTAGGGTATAAATCCATGTCATATAAACACATAAATACAAGTGCTATTTAAAGGGACGTGAGATAGCGTATATCACAACCTGAACGTATCTACAATTTACTGAGATGCTCGGAGCATAACAACTTGAATCTCCCTAATGAGCACTTCTCTTAAGAGAGCAAACAGGATTGGCTACATTAGCTAATACTTTCTCGAAAATCAGTACAAATAGCGAAGTTGGGAGTTGTGGTGGCCACGATATGAATCTGAACCAGAACCGGACGTTTCCATTAAAATCAGTTTTGACATAAAGAGGACTGATGCGTGAATGCAGCATGGGAGTTGTATGGGTGGCGGCAAGAAGGTTGGATGTATAGCTTGCAGAATGCTGAATGCCACGACAGAAATGTGTGGGTTTCCGCAACGAATGAACGAAAGTACTTAGTAAGTTGAGTATCCCAGTAATATTGAATGGAAGAAGAAAGCAGCAAAGTGACAGTAGCAGCAACATGACTAGGTAGACCATACTTGTATTCACCACTGTGTCAAAGCAACTGGCCCTCCAGAATGTTCATGTTCAAGTTCAATCTATGCACCACACAAACTTCCAGTAAGAGCACGGAGCTGTGTTTCAAATCGTGTAGCCACAATGTACTTACATGAATGAACAGGTATATTTAGTACTTCTAAATTTGCTATGTGGAAGAAGGGCTAAAAATCTATACTATGGTGGTTCGCTGAGGGCTATTAACCAGACTTGCCTCCACATACGAATATTCGATACTGCTAACTTCGATCACATGAAGATAACATAACATCTATTTTAAGTCCTGTTGGACTTTGATCTTGCGTCCTTGACCCGTGGAGAGCAAATTCTACAAAAATTGTTGAGTAAGGAGGTACCTACCAACGCTCTCTTACTCTATTTTGATTAATAGCATATTCGTCCACTTCGGGTGGCCTTGGTCTAGATGATGAGACAGTTGGTCTAGCTTTTGGAACAACAAGTCTGTCTTCAGTGTCCCTTCTTTGAGCTGTAGGTTTCGACTTTGCAGCTTTACCTTTCTCTTCCGTATCCTGAGCTTCTTCATCTTCATCGTCATCCTCATCCTCACCATCTTCATCACTATCGTAATGGTCATCGTCATCATCTTCGAAGAAGTCGTCGTCGTCGTCGTCCTCATCCTCAGTTTGGGAGCCATCTTCTCCTAAAGCGGCTCTCTCTCTCATTCTTGACTGCCTAGACACCGCCACAAGCTCCGCAAGCCGCTCTTTGGCAACGACAAGGGGATCTTTCTCAATCAATTCTGAACCCCTGTAAGCCTCCCTCAGAAAGACTGAGTCCCTGTGTCCCTTGAAGGAGACATAAAACATTTCAGGATGTCGGATAAGCAGCGCTCGAATTCTTTGAGAAAACTTGTAATCCTTTTTGAAGTGCGTTAAATGATCCACAAGAGTTTTCTTCTCCAGAGTCAGACTCAACAGTTCATGCACAACTGCGCAAGCCCTCTTCTCTGCTTCAGGGCTAGCAGGGTCCATTTGTGATGCATCATCATAAGGAGATTGATAAGGCATCTGTTGGAACTTCAACGCAACAACCCTATCTTTCTTCGAGAGCTGGAGACCTTTGGGCAAGTTCAGCCTTCGAGTACTGATAGCGGTGGACTTGATCTCCTCCCCGTCTATGATAATCTTCGGAGGTGCTGGAAATGAATCCGTATTGTCATCTTCAGAAACTGGTGCAGCTGCTTTCTTTTGAGCAGCTGAAACAGCTAAAAGAGGATCCCAGAAGGTTAGTTCCAGAGCAGGACCATCCCCTGTCTCGACTTCTTTGAAATACTGAGGATAATTGGGCAAAATACTGGTCTTAAAATCATCGGGTAGACCGAGATCTTTCTTTATGTGCGCAATTTTATCCAATGTCAACCTCTTGTCAACGGATATCATTACAAGCTTCCTCAATTTCTCTACCAAAAATACTTCCAGCTCTTCTTTCAGCTTCTGTTCCTGGTCGTAGAGCTGTTCAGCTTCTTCAGTAAATCGAACACACATTAAGTTACAGCCCTCCTCATAAACCTCAAACACAGCTGGAAATCTGTTAAGTAGGGCAATAACCCTCCTTTTACCAGTCAACCCTATGCTTTTACGGTGCTTCCCCAAAGCTAGCAAAGTCATGGTTCTACCTGGCTGCTTCACTAAAATTTCCTTGATTTTGTTCACAATCTTGAGCTTCTTTTCTCTCTGGATTATGTTATCGAATGCTGAATCCTTCCTCCTTTTGATTTTCGCCCTAGCCCCCATCTGTCTGCTTGGATTCCAGGTGATCATATTCTGTTGTCCAACGTCCAAGCGCAGACCCTGAGCATTCCCAAAAAAGTGCGTCCTCACCAACCGCACAGTGCGTGGGGCACCTAGAAATGGAGAACGTGATGCCGATGTGCCAGCACTTTGGCAAGTAGAGAAAAAGCGCAACGAAGCTGAAGAGAACAACGCCCTTGCCAGACTCGTCCTTAACGCCATTCCTGCAACCTGTCACTCCTTCCTAGGAGATGACAGACACCAATCAATCAATCTACAACGAGATCACCCCTAACCTCTTCCAGCTCTGATTTCGTGATACACCTTCTCTGAATCAGAGATCTCCTGCTCTGTCCGAACAGAGACAGACACAGAACGAGCAAATCCGTTTCTCTTCTCTTCTCTTCCTTGCCCCATCTCCTCTGCCTAAACCCAAACCCCTTTCCGCCTTGCCTTCCTTCGCTGCTAACACTCTATCCTTCGTCGATTATTGACGGTCGTCGTTTCTTGCCATCCCAGATGGATTTCACGGACTCCTCCCAACTATGGTAGCATCTTTCCAAACACGCGTACCGCCCGGGAAGACCCATACCATCCAGTCGGTTCAAGTACTGTAGAGTTACACAGGCCCCGACTGTGATCATCGAATATGCTTACTGCGTGCGGGAGCCAGACAGTCCAGTCGGGGCCAAGTATAGTACTGTACTGTCTCAACGGCGTCAAGTGTGAAGGGTCACAATATTCACAGTATACTGTGGTTGTTCGAGGTCATCGGTGCTCCGGGTTTATGCGGTTGGTTAGTTTGGACTACAGAACAGTAAGAGAAGCAGAACCTCCCGTTGCTTCCTTCACCAACTTCTCGAGAAGGGTTTATCAGCGTCATGGGACGTGAGGGGCTCTAGTTCTACAGGAGAGGAGAATCTTCCTAGTGAGAGCTCTGCTAATCTTTTTGATGCCTCCGAATCGAGTCGAATTGTATTGGACAATCGAATTGCTGGCCCGTCCAAAGTGCGAATGATGAAGATTCGCTGTTGACAGGAAGAAAGGGGACTTCGATCCATGGGCGTGAGTGAGTGAGATTGGGACACTGTCAACTCGGGAAAGATGGAATTTGTGACGTTCACGATCATAGTCGATGATATCGTCTATCCGGATGGGCATACTGCCATGTGCCGTCTTGGCGGTGGAGGTACACATACAGATAAATTCAATGTTTCGGGAAAGATGGATTTTGATTTTGGTAAAGAACTGAGATGTGTGAACTGAATTTGACGAACGATTGCCAGGACCACAGACTGCATTCGGAATGAAGCTCTGGGCATTGGATAAGGAGAGGTACAGTGAAACTCATCAGACTCCTTAACCTCTCTTTCCATTCATCAGTCGAATGCATAATTTCACGTCTTGCGTTCCGCAAAGATGGAGCCTAAAAGCTCTGGTGCAGTTCAGTGAGTCACGTCTTTTCTGTGAATGAAGCCACAGTCACAACCTCATCTTGATTCCAACCTTCGAATCTAAATTAGAGCGACGAATCAATTTCTAGCAAATTTCGGGCACTCCTCTTTTAATTTGGGACGGGAAGTTTGACCGTATCGCTGTGATAAGTATGATTTGCTCTGCTTTTATAGAGGAATGGCCATGTTATGGTATAGATTCATACGTTACAGTGGTGAAGATTTTCTTCTCTGTATGCGTCTTCTTTACATGCTCGTGTTCTGGTGCAGAGTTGGGCTAGCGGCCCGTATAGGTTCAGACTTTCCGTCCTCATGTCGAGAGTGGCTTGAAAACATGAAAATTGATGTCACTGGCCTCTTACCGTGGCCGTATCCTACATTAAGAGCTTGGCAGGTTGGGCAAAACTGTTGTTAATTATTTGTCGTAGGCGGGGACCATCTGGGTCTGCTGAGAAAACTTGTCTATCCCGTAGCTAGTCTTTCTAGAGATATACCGTGCAGTTATCTTAATATGCGCTCGTACTCAAATTTCTTTGTCTGGCTTTGTCATGGCCTTTGTTGAGGTCTGGAATTCAAGTGTGCTTATAGACAGGTTCTTAAGTGTGGATGAGAAAATGAGCCGATAACATACGTCCCGTTGCAGGTATTGGAAGAAGACGGCAGGCGCGGCCAGGTTTGTACTTTCACTGCTCACTTCTGGCCATTGTGGGAATTGGAAGCCAAGAGTGCATGTAGAAGAGAAAAGAATTAAAAACGTTAAAGCGGGGAGTATCAGTTCAGCTTTAAAGCATGTTCCGTTCTAAGTGGGACAAAAATGGTGGGACATTTTACAGCACACATTGAAGGTTATAGGAATGCTAGTCAGTATTATGTAAACATCATTGTACTGCTCTTCATGGAGTTCCATGCATATTGCATGAATCAGGTATGGAGAGTAGAGCTAGGAGACGAGGTCTGGGGGATGCTGCGACCATCCCTTAGCGAGCTTCCTGCGCCCTTCAGGTGCATTTATATTTTGCTGGTTCGAGAAGACAAACTCGACGTCTTTTCATTTGTTTTTTTTTTTTTTCAACTTTATTGAATCGGTGCGCTACGCCCAATTATGGGGCTGTACCATCGCCCCATAGATCGGAAGACAGATATGATTCCGCTAGACGTTGTCTAGCTGCATCCAATGTCGTTTCTCAGATTTCAAACATTTGACCAGGACACCAGATTTTGCTAGCATCTTCGGGTTTGCGTGGATATATGAATGTTTCTGGTGAAGACTGACCTCTTTAGTTCTCTGTTGCCCTTCCATCCTTCGAATCACAAGCGACAACGTTATCAGATAGAATAGAGCCCTCCGTTAGATCAATGCATTTGTAGTATCGTTCTCATGTGCTGGAGACATATCTTATCATGAGGCCACCTTGCGGTTACGAGTACAACGAGCTATTACATTGAGGAAACTGTAGTCACTTGGAACCTCAATTCTTGTAGAGTCAATTGTGAGCTGCCAATCCCTTTCGACTTAGTTAAATATGAATGTTGTTTCCAGGAAAGCCAAAGCGTATCATGCCTGTGTGCACCCAAGTACTCTAGATGTGGACTTCGTTAGAGAACTTCGAGGTACAGGGGCTGCAGTTGTGAGCATTGAGCCCTACACTCATGCTGAGGATATGTTGACACGGACAGAACTTGAGTAAGTGTTTGCGAGCGTCGCAGAAATTATTTTTGGGTTTAGCGTTCAGGTAGGTATGAGTTATGATCACTACGATCGAGTTCAATATCTGCTCGTTTTTCTAGATGTAATATCATGGTGTGATCTATCCTGTTTCCAGAAGGTGATTGGCTCCACGAACCAGAAGTTATCACTATGTGTCTTTCTTCTCCGGGTAATCGTAAGTAGTGATTTGTGCGTCTTAGTGATCAGATTTCCTGAGGTCTTCTGTCTGGGGCATTGACTTGTCTCCGTTTCACCATATTTTTTCAGGTCACTGGTCTCTGGAGGCCATATCTTTTCTCCAAATGAAAAAGAAGCTATCTCACTCGTTGGACCAGGACCTCCTTTGGACCTGATTGATCGTCTTGTGGAACTTGGAGCTGAGGTTGGGTGTAGGACTGTTTCATGTTTCACAAGTCCGTTGAGGAGTATCAATGCTCCGTATATATAACATGGATGTTCTCCTTGGGGGTTGAACTTCTGCTCTGATTACGTTGTCATCCTTATGCAGAAATTATAGTACCTGATAGAAGTGCTTAAAGTTGGGCAACAAAAATTATGCAGCCTATACATCAATGTCCCAGGAAATTTGCTCATCCCGTCAATAACTTACTGAAGTAATCATTGTGACGCAGGTCGTAGCTTTGAGACGTGGACAGTTAGGTTGTATTGTTCACAGGTAATCCAAACCGGAATGATTTGGACGTTCTGACGTTTCCATGTTCCCTGCATTGTGGAAATGCAAACTGCATGATGTCAAGGACCTGTCACCCAGAACATCTGGAACCAGACTTGTGATGTCCTACGAACACGTGCTACACTTCTGCTTTGCTTTTGCTAAGTTTACATGCTGATATTTGTGTATCCTGTTCAGGCTTCTTATGGATTTAATTTGAACAGGGCCAACACCGGAGAAACATGGGATGTGCCTGCCTTCCATAGGGTGGTTCGAGGATTACAATTTTCAGAAAAGCAGGTCGAGAAAGCCGGTATTATAGGCGTAGTTGATCCAACAGGTTGTGGTAATTCATTCTGTGGAGGATTCTTAGCTGGCTGGGTGCAGACCCAAGATCTTCTCACGGCCGCTTTATGTGGGAGCGTTGCTGCAAGCTTCAGTAAGTTTCCTGTCCAATGTTTGAAAACTTGCAACATATTTCATTGAACATGCCACTTAAGTGATTTGAAGGTCAAAGGTTTTGTCTGCTGACATTCTTTTCTGTGTCATTGCGGTTATTTCCCTGGGCCTGGCTGGTGAATTTTATGCGTTCATGAAGTGGTCGAGCATGAAGGAATACCATCAGCAACACTATCCACTGTTAAACTGCAGGCTAATGCCAGATTCCAGTTATTGCGGATTCATGCAAGGCAACTCAGACAGGACTAACGGAGAGCTTCAAGGGCAGAGACGTGCTCCCATGAAGGATCACACTAGTTATCCCCATTCTTAGAATTATTCTCACCAACCAAGTTACCACGATTGCTGCCTTGTAAGGATAGATGTTGTTGCTGAACATATATAGATGTTCTTGGATGATATGCGCATTTTCTATTTACATGAATGATTTCGAGTTTTCACAATTGTATTTGTCTTAAGCTCCTTACTTGATAAATTTCAAACCTTGATAGTTTCACTCTCATTGTATCTGGTTGAGCTGATTCCCATTTTAGCTGATTTAGTGGATTCCCGTGTTAGAGTGCATGCCCAATTCGTTGTTCTTTGTTAGATTTCGCTCTGTCTTACAAATGAAACAAATTTCCATGCTTATCATGGGCTTAGTATCTATAGAGACTTAAGAACATCCCTGCTTTCTGCCAGGCGGGGAGCTCCAGTTCGAGCCCACCAGTAGTTTTTCCCGGAGGCCTGTATACCATACCATACTGTTGTTTGGGAGTCCTACTTGAATTCTGAATTCATATATATACTGTATACTTCACCTTCACCTCAATTCACTTCACCTCTGCTTTTCCCATTGACTCGTCTCCTTCCTGCGCAGCGCTGAAGTTGTCTTGCTCCACTCTCGTATCACTAACAAACCTCTGCTTGACTCTTTCTCGTTGCTGTTTCCTGAACTTTCTCTCTACTAATGAATGTTTGTAATTACAGGGATCCATCAGGTATGTCTCGATTTCTTCCCTCATCTTACTCATGTGGATTCTTTTCTTTCTGGACTGATCCTCATTATGCGGCTAAGACTCCAGTGCTTACGTATGTACCTGCACTTTTGCTTGCCCTTGCTTTCCACACTTCCACTTCTGTTCTTTTTGACATTCCCACTCCTTTTGAGCGGCACTTAGTGGAGCAACCGAGTTTGCCTTGGTACTCATGAGTTTTCGAGCAGAAACTCAGTATGAGGGGTACTGGCAATTGCTCAGCTACTTTGGCACTGTGTGAGGCACTGATGAAGTCGCTGGTGTTTTTGTGAAGGTTTACTATGGTCGCCATCTGCTTCCCTTCATTGTTTCGCGTCTCAAGACTCAAGCGTCCACAGCGCTTGTTGCGATATACGTTATAACCTGTCCTGTCCTTTTTCGCTTTGCTCTCGTTTCCCTGTTACACTTCGACAGGTTTCTGCAGCCACACCATCCTATAGCTCTTGCATTGTTCCACTCCTCCATTCCCCAGCTAATTCCCTCCCTATTATTTTTCCTTTGCCCTTTGGCTGATTCATGGGACCTCTGGTGTATACAGTGTTCCTACCCGACTCCAGCTCACGTTTTCTATTTTTTATCGTTCACGCACTGCTTACTGGCAGTCTTTTACATAGCATTACCTATTTTTCGCAGTCGTTTGCATAGAGTTCTTGTTTTCACGGTGGTTTACTAGTCTGTTAGCCATATGTTATTCTCAATTTTGTTTCAATTATGCCTTTGCTTCAAGTTACATTCGATGCATTCTACATTATGAATTTCTCACTATTCTACCATTGTGAATCATGTACATCTTGCTTACTGATCATTTGCAATTCATGAGTTCTGGATAACCCGTTCTGGGAACGGCTTCTGTTCTCGTATACCTATATATAGATGTTGTGGCTTCATCTGTGTCCCATACTGTTGTTTGCAAGTAGAGACTACTTCGTCCTTGTCCCTCAACAAGAAAAGATAAACCCATGTCAAGATATGAATTTTTCTACCGAAAGCAGAAGTAAACCAACCGCACTTCTGTCGATTTTGTCTGTAGCAACCAGAAACTGGGCTCTTTGCTGGCATATCTTGTGACCTCATTGTTGCCGATACTTACTGAAGATGGCCACAATTTAGGTGTCTTAGGTGGTCACTTGATTCGGTTTATAAGTATATCATTCTGAAGTTGAACGATTGGAACCTTAAGTCAGGTAAGATTTGCTTCCTCTTATGTGTCTTTCTGCTGTGTAAAGTCCCATGCGTTTCATACAGTTAGTACGATTAAGCAGGAAACAATGGAATAAAAAAGGTTGTTCACTTGGGGAGTACCTTCATATCTGGACTGTAGAGAGACAGTCGAGCATGAGTGTAAAGCTGCATATCAAACCGTGTCCTGTCTTGGGAGGTTCAGGTTCACCAAGCCACCTACAGTACGGACAGTAATTCTGGAATCACTGTTTTTGTGACACGAGAATATAATGGATACAATCACCTCCATACCCAGCAATACCATGACGAGAGGTGTAATATGAATGAACACAACACAACTCATTGGCACGAAGTCTAGCTCCCGATGTATTTCCTCTCATCCTTTGCATTCACGTCATACAGTGTTTCTTTCGGTTCGGAAACGCAGTCTGCTTCTCGAACCAAACTAGATTACACTGACTTCTCAACATCGTTAGATAGGCTGACTTACAGCAAGTGAAGTGTAAGAAAAGATATCCTCGAATCTCCATATCTCCAAAACTCACGTCAACGGGTTGGAGTGCTGAGAAAAGGTTTCGTCGACCCACCGAGCGACGGTGACCATGGTAAAACGTTCCGTGTGCTGGGGACTACAGTAGTACTTTCGGCGCTTCCTGAGATGGCATTGGCTGGGCTTTCTCTTTTATCCAAATCTTGCAATTCCTGGATTGGGCCCACCGGACTGCATCCATCTCATTGGCGAGCGATGATCATGCTATGCTTCTGTAGATGATGGGTCCGCGAATAAGACCAAGGACAAGATCAGGTTCCTGTTTCATTAGATCATCTGCGCGTTTTCGCACAGAAGTGAAGGCACAACTGATCGCACCATCCCCTGCGAGTAAGAAGAATCTAAAATTCTCAGCAGGGGAGAGTGAGTGAGTGTATGTAAGATGGCTGCCACCACTTGTTGTGGGAGTGTAGCCTCAATCCAAATCCGAGCAGCACGCTGTGCACCGGCGACGGCGACTTCTGCTGCTGCACTGAATTGCAGAATACCGTCGGGGAATCTGCAATGCAAACCTCTTTACCAAGGAATGCAGCAGAGAGCTGCAGCATCGAGCAGGGGGTATGCGAGGCGTGCCGGAGTGGCCACAGCAGAAGTGAGGTTTGTGAGTGTCGAGGAGGCCAAGGAAATGGTGGAGAAGGATGGGTACACGATTGTTGATATCAGGGACAAGGCACAGTATGACCGATCGCACATAGTCAACTGCGTGCACATTCCTTACTTCATCGCAAATGAGGACAATGATATCGGCACAATTATCAACCGGCAATTGCACAACAATTTTTCTGGGCTCTTTTACGGGCTGGCATTCACCAAGCCGAATCCGGAATTTGTTTCCCAAATCACTGCCAAGTTCCCCCAGAGAGACTCCAGTAAGCTTCTGCTAGTTTGCCAGGAAGGACTAAGATCAGGATATGCAGCTGAAAGACTGGAAGGAGTGGGCTTCGAGAATGTGGCGTACATCAACTCAGGATTGAACAAAGTTGCTCCTGGGGTCTTTCCTAAGGAGGGAGAGAAGGAGCTCCAGGATGCAGGCAAGGGTGGACTCGTCACTATCCAAGGCCCAGTGTCCCGTGTTGTAGGGGCGATTCTCGTACTTGCCTACCTTTTCTTGCAGTTCTTCCCAGACCAAGCTAATGATCTTTTCTTTAAATCATAGATACAATGATATGGGTTGAATTTTTACCATCTTGTGTAAAGGAATGACTGTCCGGCTCTCTTTCAGCTTTGAAAAGTATATGAGAGGTGAAACTGAGCCATTTTTGCAACTTACCTCCTCTGGCCAATTGTAGTCCATCAATCCGCCATCCTGTAGATGCACGACTCCCTCTCGTCGCCATAGAACACCACTGTCCATCTTCCAGAGAAGTACTGTCAGTGGTTGATGTGTATAAAGAACACCGGGTTCTTTTGTTCAACAAGTTCAATAAAAACTTGTTGAATTGATGATCTTCTTGAAGCTGGTGGTTGAAGCTCTGATTGGCACAATTGACGAAGTAAACCTTGATCCGTCATGCTCCACTTCGTATATCTCCGTTTGATGTCACAGGTTGGGACAGTCGTTTTATGCAGTATCTATAACTCTTAGGTGAGTGTCTCAGCTTTTTTGGCTTTTTGAATTTGTCAACCAGGAACAGACACATTTAGGTGCAAGAAGACGAGGATGAATTGTAAATTCCTGCTAAGTCCGTCCCATTCACTTGCTCTCTGACTGGTACATACCCAAGTTCCTGTAATTTAGGAACTGGAAGAAAAGCTGATATTGAAGGTCTTGTCGCGATGAGTAGTGCATGATATGATATGAAAGCCTTATTCTTTTCGCTTCTTGAATTCGCCAACCAGAGATAGACGCATATTGGTGCAGGAAGACGAGGATGGATTGCTTTAATGGATTCCTGCCAAGTTCGCCCCCATTCACTTGCTCTCTCTAAGTGATACTCAGGGTCCTGTAATTCAGGAACTGGAAGAAAGGTTGATACGAAAGGTCTTGTCACCATGTCGCAATGTCGCAACGAATAGTGGATGATATGAGATGAAGGCCACATTTTACTGTGGCTGTTTGAATTTGCCAACCAGAGAGATCCACTTAGGTGCAAGAAGACGAGGATGGAATTGCTCTTAATAGATTCCTGCTAAGTCCGTCCCATTCACGTGCTCTCTAAATGGTACAAACCCAGGGTCCTGTAATTTAGGAACTGGTAGAAAGGTTGATACGAGAGGTCTTGTCGCCATGTCGCATTGAATAGTTCATGATACGATCTGGTGAGTTTTACCACCACGCCCTAAAAGTATGAGGTTCCCGGACCTCAAGGAACATATTGGTCACAAGTGTTCTGGATGTTACTCACTTGTGGACTTCTTACCGCGTGCCAGCGTTTGCCATTCAGGGATTCCTTATTTGTAAACGAAATGGGTGTGTAGCATTTGGGACAAGTTTCCAAGGACAAGCGTTTTATTAATCATGGGTCTTGAACAGAACGCCCGGATGCCATGGGTCTTTTTCCACTGCCATGGGTCTTTTTCCACCCGTCAGCCCAAGCACATGCCTTTTTGATATGTAGTGACCTTTTGGGTCGGTACCTTTTCAAGGTATAGTTTATCCCGTTTAGACTTTCAAAATTGATTCAAAAAAATTTATTTTATTTTTGGCTCCTACTCTATTAGTGGTACCTTTTCAAGGTATAGTTTATCCCGTTTAGACTTTCAAAATTGATTCAAAAAAATTTATTTTATTTTTGGCTCCTACTCTATTAGTAGAAGTCTTTTTTTTGTGACACTTCTATCTGATCTATCTAATCCAATCATATATAACATCTTTCCATATGTTATCAAGCTAATTTTCACCTCTAACTAATATGTCTAGCTATTGGTATTACAATTACATGAAGCAACTATGAAAATGAATTAACACCAAAAGAACTTTATTTCATGATGGAGATAGGTGCCTTCGTTCCCAACAAGAAGCTTTGTGGATGATGAGGTGTTGATGGCAAGATATTGACTATAAGGATAGTCTCTTGTATTGAGTTAGAGACAAAGGGAGAAGAAAGACTTTTGTTAGTGGTTGAGATGCTATTGATATATTCATGAAGATGAATAAAACAATTTAGGCATACGGTGGTATGTTTGGCATTGCTTATGATGCCTCAATGACAATTAAAGAAATTTATGTCCAAAAGCCTTCCTTTATAACATATACCAAGACATATGGTGATTTCATAATTTTAGATGGAACTTTCAAGATAACAACATTCAATTGGACCTTGCTGATTTTCAATACCATTTATTGCTTTGGCAAAATGAATTTGATGGGAATGGCTTTTGTAGCATTAGAAGCTTTGGATGTAGTGATCAAAGCCGCTTGGCTGTTTGGACTAGATCAAGACGGTGTTGTCTTCATGATTGATGGAGCTTCAACATTCACTCTTATAATGTAAACATTGAGGTAGAGCCAACTTATGTGTCTACATCACTTCTGCACAAATCTGTTTGTTTGCTACAATAATATGCTGCAATATGTTTGCAAGAGTTTCCTTAAGCAATGAAACTTATTGATATTCAAAATGCTTGAGATGATAAATCAGTTTAATGCAAAATACGATACTACAATCTTGGAGCTTGTCAACTATCCAAGCCCGGTCAAGTTTGTGAAGTCTATATGAGTGGAGCAAGAAAAGGTTTGTGCTACCTTTACTATAAAGCACTTCACAACTGGTCATGTTGGAAGTCAAAGAGGCGAGTCCAATAATTCTCTATCAAGGAGCAAGGAGAATAAAAACAAGACTTGAAAATTTTCAACTTGCACCAAATATCAAATAATTTATTTGGCATTATTTGACATCAAGATTCTATGATATTGAATGAGCTCAAAACTCTTGTTCAGTAGGGTAAAGCTTGAAGCAAATATGTTGATCACTTATGACATGAACAATTAAGTCTCTCAAATGGATAGGCTCATCATTTTGTGGAATTCGATCCTTTTGCTAGTACATGGCAAGCAAAAAGACACAAGGATGGCAAAATAGGTCATATTTTTATTCATCTTGACCACAATAATTCTTTGTTTTATCCTACTTTCTCTTGTAAGATATTCATTTCAAGCTTGATTACATGTCATGGGATTTTGTAAAACCATTAGCTAGATAAATTAGTTACAAGTGAAAATGGGCTTGGCAATATCTCTAGAGATATTATAGACGATGGTCTAAGAAGACCAAATAGAGGAGTCTCTAAAATAAGACTTCCACTAATAGAGCAGAACCCAAAAACACACCTAAAACTTCACAGCCAATTTCAACGGCCTAAATGAAAGAATTAGGCCTCAAAAAATAAAATTTTACATTCCCAATAGGGGAAAAGCATTGATGAATCCTCCTTATTTGTCTAATTGAGGTCTTTCCAATGGTACCTCTTCCATGCTGTCCTATCTTTCCTATAGGATGATTCCCCAAAGATTACCTTTTGTCAAACTTGTTTGACCAACCAAATAGGACAAGGATTGATATATCACCAATCCATACATCTAATCTAAAGATGTAGCTTGTTGACATGTCACCAATCCATGTATCTAATCTAAAGGTGTAGTTTCCTTTGAGGCGATCCTCTTTGCTATATAATAAAGACAAGGTGCTCTTTTGGAGCATCAAAGTTTTTTTAAAGGTTCCAATCTTCTATGCTTCTTTGGTTGTTACAGATTTGTGCTATATGCAATTAAAACTTTTATGAATTATTTTCAAGAAAAAAACTTGCACCATAGTGGAGAATTTGCAATCATCCTTTGTATAATCAAGGCCTTGAATCATTGATTCCAAATTACAATTCTCAAGTGAAATTGGGTAAAGAATTAAGTTTATCAAGGGTGACAACTTACAAAGATCTGCACATGAAGTTGATTGGCCAATTAAGTGCCCCAAGAAATATGATACCCATTATTGGACCTTAGATGAGGTAGCAAAAGATTTGATATCTATAGCTAGCAATGCCAACAAACACATGTACATAGTAACCATGAATAGGTTGTTGTTCCTCATAAATATGATTAAGCAACTTCAAAATGGAAAGGTTATTGCAAAATCTAGCTTGCTCAAAGCTCAAGAATCTTTTGGAGTGCTAGTGCCATAAGATCTAGAACAATTGAAGCAAAAAATGAGAACCAATTGAGATGCACTCAAAAGAAGTGCAACTTGATGAGTGGATACCATTGCTTGACATGTCAAAGTGTTGGTTGGTCTGGTTATCTTGGACATCAAGCAAATAACTCCAAATGTTCATTGTATTGATCTGAAAATAGAGTTATACAAACCACTATGGTTGAGCAATAAAGAGCTTGATGGATGATTAATTAAGTGTGGTATCATATGTGTGTCATTTTGCACTCTCTTAATTCTCCCAATTAGATATAAGACTTGGATCTTTGTCCTCCCCTTGATTCTTGTATCATTCATGTGTTTGTAGCATTCACTTTGTCCTTTGTATATCCTCAATTCTTTTATCACTCTATTTTTTCTCAATTCTTCTATCACTCAAGTGTTTATGTCATTCCACACTTTATAAACACTCTCAATCAAGTGTAAGACTTGGATCTTTATCCTCCATTTATCTTAAATTTTTCTATTACTCATGTGTTTGTGTCATTTTGTTGTCTCTAAATTTTCTCAATCAAGTATAAGATTTGGATATTTGTCTTTTATTTGCCTTTGATTCTTCTACCACTCAAGTGTTTATGTTATTTTTAACTCCTTAAATTCTCTCAATTAGGTGTAAGACATAGATCTTTGTCCTCCATTTGTCCTAAATTCTTTTGCCACTCATATATATTTCTCACTAAGGATGAATTGTTGAGGATCTCATAAGGTTTAAAGATTTCTAACCATGGAATATAATTTATAAATATTTAAATAATTTATAAAAATAATTTCTTTGGGTTTGATTAATTTCAAAGTCCACACTCTAGATTCTAATAATTATGACTACATGTCTATCTCTTTGTAATATGGAGTTAGCACATGGGTTAGTAGAAGCTAATGAGGTAGTAGAATCAACTATATATAGCAAAAATAAGGTAGAACTAATATAACCTATGAATGCTAAGAATATGCTAGAAGCATCTAGGAAGCTTTGGGGTAGGAAGCTTTTAGGTACCTTCCAAGGATGGGTAACTTGCACATCAAGATAATGGCTAACTTAGCTTGTATGCCAAGAAAGCAACTTCTAGAAGGAAGCCTCCTTTGCAACTTCATAAGTAACATTGCTTGCACTCCAAGATGATGGCTTTGAGAAGGAAGCTTCTCAAGAGCCTTGTATTAGTTTTCTATAATACCAAAGCCCAAGATCATGCTAGGCATTTGGAGTTTACCTCACATGAGCATTTGCAATGTGATGTTCCATTTTGACCTTCCATTCTCATATTTTTCTCCTTGGTCTTTTACATTGGTATCAGAGTAGGAATAGAATGGATGGAATCTATGGACCACCAAATCAATCTTCCCAAAACCATTGGAACTTATATTTATGTGTTGCTAAAGTATCATTTCCAACAATTCATCACTTCTTGCTTTGGCCAAATTTTTGAATAAAATCACCTTATTTGAGGAGCCATTGATCCTTTTGACTATAACTTATAGAGAGTGGTGGATATGTTGCATCTATGTGTTAACTTATAGAATCATAAGATAGTAGTGTAGTAGAGTAGTAGTCATGACGGTAATGTCTAAAGTTATTAGTGATATGCAACAACATATTGAACATCTTATTTGATTGTTGGAAGAGAGTTGATTGTGATAGTCAATGATTTCAACAATTAGAGAAAGTGCATTCTCATTTCATGGTAGCAAGTAGATGATGGTGGATGATAGAAATAGCTCTACAATCCAAACCTCACAACCTATTATATTCAAGATTGGAAGGGAGTATTACAAGCACTTTATATTTGTAATCACTTTCTTACATCATGATATCATCAAGTCTTCCTTGGTTTTAATTGCAAAAGGTTCAAGTTAATTGGGCCTAATGAAAAATTAAAGTACAACACTAAGGTAAGAATAACCAATTAGTTTGTTTGGCACCTTTGATTAAGACATCTAAGAATAGTTGATCCCAAGATTGAGAAGTTTATCAATATAGAAGCAATAGAGCAGGCTTTGGAGGAAACTATTATTAATTTTGTAATGTGGATCAAACTTGTTGTGCAAGGGGACTTTGATGAGGATCAAGGAAGCAATGATTAATCAAATAGTTCAAGAGTTTATAGAAATGTTTTTGGATGACCTTCCAAGATTGAGGTATGCCTTTCAAGATTGAGCTATTGCCAAGTAGTACTCCCATGAGCAGACCAAGCTATTGGTTCTCACCAGAGGAGTTAGAAGCTCTTTGAACAACATTGACCAAGTTGTTGGAGAAAGAATTTATACAATATTGTGCATCTTGATGGGGAGCACCAATACTCTTTGTACCAAAGAAGGATGGAGAGCTTTGAATATGTATTGACTATTGTTGCCTTAATAAACAAATAATGAAGAATACATATCCCTTGCCTTGAGTTGATGACTTATTGGGTCAATTAAGTAGAGCAAAATACTTCTTAAATTTGGATCTAAAAAGTGGCTATTGGCAACTTCTCATTGGATGGGAGGATGTGCAACAGACCATTTTTTTCACAAGGTATGGGCATTTTGAATGGAAAGTTTTACCTTTTGGTTGACTAATGCTCCTACAATTTTCATGGATCAAATGCATTGGATGTTGGAAGGGCTATTGGATCAATACATGATGGTCTTCTTAGATGATATCCTAGTTTACAATTAGATGGAAGTAGAACATAAGAATCATGTATGAGACCTCTTATGATGACTATATTAGTGGAAGTTTTATTGCAAGAAATCAAAGTGTGTTTTCTTGCAAAAGAGGTTACTTTCTTGGGTCATAAGGTGTCAATAGAGGGAATCAAGACAGACAAGGAGAAAATCAAGGCCATTATTGATTGGCCTACTCCTAAGGATGCCATGGAAGTTGGGGCATTTAATGGATTGGTAAGTTTTACCAACTTTTCATCTACTATCATGCTTATGTGACCATACTATTGATCGATCTCTTGGTAAAGACATCAAGTTTTGCATGAACCACAAAGCACAAAGAACCATTCCAGAAATTGAAGCATATGGTGTCCTCACAACCCGTCCTCCAACCATATGATCCTCAACTACCTTGTGTGGGTTAATTTTTATGCTTCTAAGTTTACTTTGCCATTGGAGCCACATTGCAACAAAAATGTCCAAATGGTTGACATCCCATTGCCTTTGCTAAACATTGCCAAAAGGAATTATTCTACCCAAAATTGAGAATAATTTAGCAATGGTGCATGCCACAAAGATATGGAAACATTTTCTCTTGGGAAAATAAGTGATCATACAAACTATTCACAAACCTTCTTTGCATATGTTACATTTAGAGCACATGAAGAGTTGACATCATCAATGGGAGAAGCAATTAGTATTTTTTGACATCATCAATGGGAAGAGTAACTAGAATTTTTTGACATAAGCTTGAGAACCCAGTAGGTTTCTGATGCCCTATCATGACATCTTGATCCAAAAAGGATCTGAAGATCCTTTCTGGATCTCCTATGATAGCAGAAATCATCACTATGTCAATTGATACAAAGGTACATAAAACATGCATGATTGCTTTACATCATGATTGATTCTTTTAGTGGGTGAAAAGTCATCTTGTTGTGTAGAACAAGGAGTATAATACTTTTTCCTTCAAGGAAAGCCTTCTATTTTGTGGGAATCTGACCCATGTTCCAACTTTGGGAGACCTCCAACTTACGTAGCTTCAAGCAGCCCTTGAATTACCAATCATTGGTCATTTGAGTGGAGATCAAACCTTGAGTACCCTCCAATGTCAGTGGTAGTGGCAGCAAAACATGGCTCAAGATGTTTAGGAGTTTTGATATTGTAAGTGATGCCAATGCAATAAGATCATCAACCATAAACTAGGTGGACTACTTCAACCACTTCCCATTCTAGCTGCCTGGTGGGAACATGTAAGTCTTAACCTCATCACATCCTTGCCCAAAATAGATTAGAGCCACACCACCATTACACTGTTTATTGATAAACTTAGCAGGCAGATTCACTTGGCATCCACTATGGATATTGTGGATGTTCCAATGCTAGCCAAGATTCAATTTGATATTATCTTCAAGCACCATGGGATGCCAAGAGTTCTCATCTTTGACCATGATACTTCATTTGTTGGTAAATTTTGGCAAATGCTCTTCAAGCAATTTGGCACCAAGCTTGCTTTGTTTATGGCCTATCATCCTCAAACTAATGGGCAAACCAAATCTGCAAATTACACATAAGAAGATATGCTTTTTTCCTTTGTGAATATTTACCATACCAATTAGGATACTTGTCTTGTGGTGATCGAGTTCACCTACAATAATTCCAAGCAAGCAAGTACCGGGTTCTCTCCATTCTTCTTTAATTTTGGGCAAGACCTACTTGCTACACATTTCTTCTTGCTCCCCCGCCATCCACATTCCTCATACTTCCACTTTATTGTCCATGTTATTTGAATATTTACACCAAGCCAAGTCTTAAACTTCTCGTTGCTCAAAATTGGCAAAAGCAATATGTTAATAGTATAATCATATCTCACCATTCAACTAGGTGATAAGGTCATACTTTCTTCTAATAACCTTCTTCTCTCACTTGATACCCAATTTTGTTAACTTGCTCCTAATTAGATAGGTCTATTTGATGTTACTTAGATCATTTCTCCTATTGCATATCAACTTGCCTTGCCTAATCATATGTTGATCCATCCTATCTTCATATTTCAAGGTTAATACCCTCGTTTCTAATCCATCTTCCTTTTCAATTTGTGTTCAACCCCTTCTTCTTCCCATCTCTTTCAACAATCATGAGGAATACAAAGTTAATTATACACTTGCACGTCATGATATCTAACATGACTTCCAACAACACAAGGAATATAAGGTCCCTGTGAAAGGGTATCCTCTTCATGATGTCACATGGGAGCCACATTCTCATCTCCAAGATGCACAAATGGCCATCCAAGAGTTTGAAGTTTCTATAGCAATGAAGACATCACTAATCAGTAGTGGGGAATAATATAATAATATGGAGTTAGCAAAAGAGTTAGTAAAAGTTGAGTTATTAGAATCAGCTACATATAGTAAAAATGAGGTAGAACTAGCATAACCTATGAATGCTAAGAATATGCTAGAAGCATCTAGGAAGCTTTATGGTAGTAAACCTATAAGCTTCTAGGAAGCTTTGGGATAAGAAGCTCCTAGGATGGGTAACTTGCACATCAAGATGATAGCTAGCTTAGCTTGTATGCCAAGTAAGCAACTTTTAGAAGGAAGCTTCCTTGGCAGCTTCAAAAGTAACATTTCTTGCACTCCAAGATGATGGCTTTGAGAAGGAATCTTCTCAAGAGCTTAGTATTGGTTTGTTATAAATACTATAGCCCAAGGTCATACTAGGCATCTGGAACTCAACTCATTTGAGTGTTTGTAATGTGCTTTTCCATTCCACCTTTCCATTCTCATGTTTCTCTCCTTGGTCTTTTATACTTTCCTTCAACCAACAACAAAGGCATAAACAAGAGCTGCTTGTTGCTTAAGGAGAGTTGAAGAATCTCAATTGTAAGATGAAAATGAAGATTGTGCATGACATCATCAATGCATATTAACCTGATTAGGTTAGGAAATCAAACTAGAATTATGAGCAAAATGAAAAGGTTAGCAAGTTGATCTTTGCCAATAAGTGGAATGATATTTTGAAGCTTGATTGGGATGGAGAGGATTGTATGAGATGATGTCTCTACCACCATAGCTAAAAGGCTGAAGGTAAACAAGAAAATTTTGCCTTTGTTCTAGCCTTTAAATTAATAAGCAACATGGGAAAACAAGAATTTCAATATAATGGTGGGATAATTAGAAAGTATCGTTGGCCTCTATGAAGTTATTGAAGGAAATTCACAACTATGGCAACAAGAAAAATTTGAAAATCATCAATAAATGCCATAAAGGAAATACCCAATCATGGTTCTTGATACATCAGCCAAAGTTTTGTGAATCTCTATGCACTAGCTTGTGCACTAGGATATATTGTCCTCTATTCTTCTGCCAATTAGATAACTATCCATGGTTTTATATCTCTTGAATCTCACAAGACAAAAGGAGTTTGATGTATACAAGTACCAAGATGAAACAAAAAAACAAAAAAATGAAATATGTACCCCATTTGTCCCTCCTTAATGAAGTAAGAAAGTAAATCTTTGATTGCAACTCATGAAAGCCAAACTGTGCAATTGAATCAAAGTATTCTAATCACACATTTAAACTCATAATAGGACCTTAACAAACAAGAATATTCAAGATTGTCATTCCCTAATCTAGCAAGAATTTTCACATATGCTTCCTTGATCCAGCAAGATTTTTCAAGTATGGTCATGTCCTCTTAGGCTTTATTCCACCATCATTTGGGACAAAAAAGAAACTCTCTTTTTAGCTCAAAATTATCAGATTGTGAATGACTATTAGTGAAAAGGTCTATTAAATATGATATAAAGCAAAGATATGTCGTTGCAAGGTGAAATTCTCACAAGAACACAGCCTTGCAAGAATAGAAGCATGACTCATAAGAAATCCTCCATATGATTTACTAGCAAGTGTCTTGTAACACCTGTTGATGGATATATATTCTATAGAGATATTAAGTTTTGTATTGCAAGTAGTGGAGAAATATTATCTATATGGAGTTTAGCTAAGCTTATACATTAGTTATGGTAAGCTAGAGTTAGTCCTAGCTAAGATAAAGGTGACCCTATTCTAAAGGAAGAGAAAAAGAGTGAGCATCATAATTTTGTCTTCTAGTGTATTGACTTGGTATTATTCCTAGTTATTTGACTTTGAGGAAAGAGTTGAGAACTCTTTCCTCAAGCCCTGTTGGTTTAGACTTCTCTATAGTCCATGTGAAGGAATCCTTGACTTAGTTGGTAGGTAAGGATAAGACCACCTACCCATGGGATTATTCTCATGTGCTTGGATATACCTTAATCCTTTTAGACTTTATTTGGCTTTACCTTAGTAACTTGAGTTGCTCTAATAATTAGTAACTTTGGTTTGTACTCATCATCCTCTTATTTGCACCTATCTATAATATTCTGAGGATAGAGAAACACAATAGAGAAAACATGAATTCCAAACTCAAACTTTGATGCTCCAAAGGAGCACCTTCTCTTTATTATACAGCCAAAGAAGATCTCATCCAAGGAAACTCCACCAAAGGATTAGGTACATGGATAGGTGACTTGTCAACAAACTCCACCCTTAGACTACTTGCTTGGATGGGTGACATGTTGATCTTGGTCCCATCTGGTTGGTTTGTAACATCCATTCGTGCATGTGTGTGGTATTCTGATGTTTAGTTTGGTATTACAAGTACTTGAGAGATATTATTTATATAGAGATAAAGGATGGTTTAGGGTTTAGGGTTCTACCTTAGTCATTATTAGCTAAATTTAGTCATAGCTAAGATAGAGAAGACCTTACTTTAGAGGAAGTGAAAAATTGAGCATCACTATTTTGGATTCTAATGTGTTGATTTGGTATTATTCTTAGGTGTTTGGCTTTGAGGAAAGAGTTGAGAACTCTTGGACCCACAAGCTTTTTTTGTTTCAGATTCTTCTATAGTCCAAGGATAGCCATGTGAAGGAATCCTTGACTTAGTTGTTGGGTCAAGATAAGACCACATGCTTAGGAGAATATTCCCATGAGTATAGATATTCCTTTAGTTTTTTGACTTTATTTGACTTTTAGCCTAGTAACTTGAGTTACTCTAGTAATTAGTAACTTGAAATTATTTTGAGAGCTACTATACACACTCAGCTAGAATTTTTGAAATTTGATAGGGTAAACTGCTCACGCAACTGCATGCTCTTTGGAAAATTGTATAGAGTCTGCCATTTCTTTAGTTTGTAGTGGATTGTTTTGAAACTTTCCAAGAAACTTTAGTGCATTATATTCTACTTTTTGGCATAGAAAGTAAAGATAAATCCATTTCTTTACTTTGTAGTGGATTGTTTTGAAACTTTCCAAGAAATTGTAGTGCATTATACCTACTTTTTGGCATAGAAAGTAAAGAGAGATTGTTCTTGCACAAAGAGTAATTAGTTTTTAAAGCAAGGGGGGTGGTTTTCAAATCAAATCTGGAATATATGTGTTGAATAGAAAGGTGCCTAGGCCAAATGGCTCCATGAAAAGATCTGAAATTTTGCAAGGAGAGATGCTCTAGTGTTGGGCTCAAGTGTGCAAACTTTTAGAGGACTATGACATACTCGTTGAGAGGTTTGAGTGACATTGTGAGGAAGGGTCAATTTTGCACAGTTGAGATCTCATGCATGAGGAATGTGAGAGTAAAAAAAAGCATGTTTGAGTGTTTAGACTCATCTTGGGAACATGGAAGGTCACCAAGAGCGGAAATTGAGGCTATGCAAGGTTACCCAAGGATTTGAGGTGATTGTAGGGATGGATTTGACAAAAAGAGAGTTTAGTGTAGAATTTGAAGAGAGTGTTGAGAGGATCTAAAAACCTATACCACTTGGAGGAGAGAGTGAGTCTAAGTGCTTTTTATATGGAGAGAAGGGACATAAGGAAAATTCATGTCCATTGATCTTTGAGAGCAAGAAATTGAGGGAAAGGAAGAGCTTACTTGACTTGAATTTGCATGTTGGACCTTCTCACCAAGATTGGGAGGGAGATGATCTAAGAACAAGGAGTTATATGAGATTTGTGGAGTGGAAGGACTTCCCAAAGGACATGAGTGTAGTGGAGTAAAAACACTTTTGGAGACTTTGGTGAAGGATCTTGGAGAGAGTCTTAGTATGTCTATAGAAATACTATCACCTTCATTAGCTAGTTCTCAAGATTAGTGATGGAGATAATCTTTCAACTTAGAACGTCCAGCACCATCCCTAGCCTATAGGACGCCTCGCTGGGGATAGCGCTGGACGCTGCCCATAGGCTGTGGATGGCGCTGGATGATGCTTGACAACGCGCAACGACGCTGGTAGGCATTGCGGGACAAGGAGAGCCGTGAGGAGGTCTGCACAGCCCCATGGAAGCGCTGGGTGCCGCGGGGGGTCGTTGGGCACTTGCGCACAGGGGTTTAGGGTTTGGGATGGTGCTGGATGGCGCTGGATGGCGCGGGAGGACGCTAGGTAGCACTGTGGGACAGGGTGGGAGGCACTGATAATTTGAAAGCAATTTCCTGAAATAAAATGAACATCTCAAGATGGAATGAGAAGAAAACAATGAGGATGTTTGAAAAATACCTGTGGCCATGGATAGTGAAGTCCAAGAGTTATTTTCAGCCCCATTACATCTAGATCAATCTCCCAAATTCCCGAAACAGTAGTTCAAATCTGATGTTTGTCCAGCCAGCACCACTTGATGAAATTGGTTGGGTGTTGAATGGTATGGAATGCCATGGTTGAAATTGAATCTGCTCTATCTCTTGAATGCTCTCTTTTCTCTCTTCTCAATCACTCCTTGTTGCTTCTCGAGTTGTGCTTCAGCCAGCCAGTTTGCCTCCTTCCTTCCCCAGTCTCAAAATGCCTCACCCGCACACCCTCTCTCAAAATAGCTCACCCGCACACCCTCTACCTCACAAAATGACCCTTTCTCAAAATTGCCCTTTCTCCTTCAAACTACTCACTCGTGAAATTTTGCTTCCAACACCCCACACACTTGAGAATAAGGCTTTCTAAGACATCCACACCCACTGGAATGACAGGAATGGAAGAGAAAAAGGTTTATATAACCCAGGCTGTCGGAAAAAAATTCAATACTAAACAATCTAAAATGTACACTTTGGAGGAAAAATTGCATTTTTTCAACCGAAAGAACCCAAATCCCAAGCAGCAACATATGGCACTCCACGTCGCCAACTGGTGTAGGCAAGCATCACATAAGTCACACAGCGCCTACCAGTGCCTACCAGCGCCCACCACCGGCGCCTACCAACGCCTACCAGTGCATGTAATATGTGTGCATATTCTAGTGCACTCGCGAGCATCCGCCAATGTCTACAAGCGCCACTCGATGACTTTTGTAAGTTTGTGAGTGGCACCCAGCATCTACAAGCATCATCTCACAATGTATGCAACATTGGCTCATTTTTTTCCTAGTGCATCCGACAAGTGACTTTCAAGTGTAAACTTGATAAACACCACACATTATAAGTGTAAACGGAGGACTTACAAATGTATAGATTAAGCTTCATAGAATTCTTTTTGCATCCTTCAAAGTTCTTATCCCAATATTACATCAAGATACACTCATGGTCTAAGATAAAGAATCCTGGTCTAAGTTACATAATCATGGGTACATAACCCAAATCACCTAAAAGGTACACCTTTGCCTCAAAAGTGTGACACCTCCCTCTTTGGTTCAAATCATTCCATAATGACAATTTTTTCAAACAAGTCATATCATGACATGACCCTGGCATTCTTGCAAATAAAAAAAGGCCATACTTTTAGTAAACTAAACAAAAAGGATCACCAATGCATTGCAAAAATACCCAACAAAAGAACACATAACATAAACCATACCTCCGGAAAAATGTATAACTCTCCTTTTATCATCACAAATAACTTGGCCGTTTATAGAATATGAACCCTTGCGGCTGAAATATATTTCCCTGTCTACAATTGGTCGGGCTGCAAGAGGAAACAATGTTCCATCTACCAAACCAACACAACCGGGAAAAATTCTCTGTGCAAAAACAGTGGATATCCTCTTCCTCTCCTCGAGTTCGGGCCAAGCAACTTGACTCCTCATCACATCTAATATGGTTGTCATAACTCTATCAGTAAAAGCAATTGTTGAACCAGCACTAATGCCCCAAATATTTAAACCCCGGGCAGCACAAGCTCCATTGCCATGATGCCCAAATCTATCCAATACTAGGGCAACTTGGATCCACACGGGTGTTTGCTCTTTTCGGTGCCTTTTCTCAAAAATCATGTGAGTTTTAATCAAATCAACTAATGTTGAAAAAGAATCCCCATCCATTCTAGTAAGCTGGCAAAAGGCCTTAGTATCTAGATTTCTAAAATACTCCTTCACAAACTCTCTACTACGAGTGTAAGTAACACGGGGTTCCAAGTATCAATGATTATGTGCATACTCTCATCCACTAATAAAACATTCTAGCATATCTAAATCTCCTCCTAATTCCTTGTCTTCATCTTCTAATCTTGGTAGCAATATCTCCAAATCTAACCAAATCATCCATTGAATAAATTTTCTAATATTTTTGGTTAGTTCTAAACGAGTGCTCCCTCTTGGCATGACTTTACTCTATTTTTAATCACCACTGATAACTCCTTATCAATGAAAGGGATCTCTCTTCTCTGCAAAGGGCATCTCTCTTCTCCACAAAGGGGCATCTCCCTCTCCCTGTGAAATTTCAGCAAAGGGACATCTTTGTTCTCTGTGTGCAGAAAAAAACAATCTCATCAATTTCATTTTGTAACAAGAAAACAAATTCATGAATTTCATTTCATTACTCATGGGAAGAAAGGTATACATTTCATACTCATACAAAAGACAATTTTTTAAAATAATGAAATTGAGAGTAACACTTCAAACAAAATCACTCCTCACTCTAACCTTCTCACGGGCTTGCACTCAAATCTTCCCACTCCAAAAAAATTCACTCCTCATTCCACCTTTGGCTATGGGTCTCTCAAATCTTCATGGGGTGGTCAATTTTTGCAGGCCCTAAAATCTTTCCACTCATTCTCCCTCCAATCTTCCTCGGTGGTATGGGTCTCTCAAATCTTCATCAGGTGGTCAATTTTTGCATGCCCTCAAATCCTTCCACTCATGCTCCCTCCAATCTTCCTTGGTGGTAAAAATTTGCCCAATTGCCGTCATCATTTCATTTCCATGGGTGTTCTCAAACATCCCCGGATGCTCCTTTTGGTAGCTATCACTTTCACTCTAACCCTAAACAAAAGCTTTATTAACCTTAATGTGCAATCAATGCACTATGGAGTGATAACAAAAATTCCTTATCCCTTATTTTCTATGAACCACCTCATAAGGAGTGTGCTAATAATAAGGAACTTGGCCCAAACTCCATAACAATACCTTTTCTACCTCCCGGTCACACACCATACCCATGTAGTCAATGCTTCATAACAATCTATATGAAAAGTTTAGAAACTTCATAAAACTATTTCTGAAACCCCCTAATGTCTTGAGTCTTGGAGTGTTAGCCTTAGACAAATATGATGGAATTGGTATTCTTTGCCTTCTTAGTCCACAGTGCACTACTATAGTAGCCATCAGAGGTTCATCCTAAGTGAGAGACAAGCTTGCTCACAAGTG
This sequence comes from Lunularia cruciata, assembly GCA_948567375.1. NCBI lineage: Eukaryota > Viridiplantae > Streptophyta > Marchantiopsida > Lunulariales > Lunulariaceae > Lunularia > Lunularia cruciata. The sequence continues at coordinate 21,599,644 of OX419755.1, read as the reverse complement.
AAATAGGCTTTGACTGAAGGAATCTTTTAGAGAATCTTTCTATAGGAATCTCAAGATCATGTAGGTGAGGTATTGTTGCAAAGCTCTTGATGAGACAAACTTGGGGGGAGGGAAGGACAGCCTTTGCTCTATTGGGGTGGTAATCAATACATTTTTGAGGCCTAATTCATCCGTTTAGGCCTCCAAATTTGCCTATGAAGTTTTCAAGCCTATTTTGGCTTTTGCCCTATTAGTAGAAGTGCTCTTTTGGTGATAATTTTATCTGATCTACCTTCTCCATCATGTGTAGCATCCTTCCACATGTCACTCCAAACCAAATTTTATCTTTAGATCATATGTCTAGCTATTGGTATTACACTATCTCTCTTTTGTTGAGTTCTCTAGTGAGCAATATCTTGAGTCTTGGAGATGCCTTGGAGTAGTGTGATGGTGTTGGGGTTGGGGTTGGGGTTCCTTGCCTTCTTAGTACATGGTACACTACCTTAATAGCCATAAGAAGTTCATCTTTAGTGAGAGATAGGCCGGCTCACAGCCCAACTTGAGACAAAAGAAAACATAATGGTCATAGGTTAAGTATGATAGTATGGCAACCCGGCAAATATCACTTTTGCGTTAATCAAGTAAGTAAAGTTTGTTCCTGTAGAGGTAGAGATACAATTTGGAATTGGTCAAATATGAAGTCAAATGTCACATTGTAGTCCTTGATTTCATCTTTTATCTCTCAAATAGCAACTACACCCAGAAGAGAATAACAAGCATTGACTCGCAGTCTTGTTACAACAATTTGTCACCCATAATCATAACTTCATCAAATCTTTCCAAACAATCTTGATTGTGATGATTCAATATCTCCCAAAAATAGCACTTCAATGCAAAACAAATTTGCCTTAGAATTGTGTTCCACCCTTCCACTAAAGGCTCAACTTCCTCAATCAAAATTGCTTCACATCAACAGTGCCTTGCACTCAGAAATGTAGAATATTACCAACACCACAATTCCTCTCATATCTGTCAAGGCATTGCTTCAATTGCACTTCACTTAGGATCAAACACACAAAATGAAGATCAAGGCTACGACATCTAACACCCAACAGGCACACTGATTTGCACTTTGAAATTCTTCACACACTCACAAATACACACACAATGGTGATACTTGGAATCAAGCTCAAGCTACAAGCACTGAAATCAGCACTTTGCTTTATCTATTCTCAAAAATTGTGAATACTGAACAATATATGATTTTGAATGCTCCTCTTAAATAGTACAGCAATCAATGGTTATTAACAACTATACCGTTCTACAATAACTCTTTTACCTACAGATCCAAAATGACAATACACCTCTTCATATCTACCTCTTCAAATCTCAAAATTGATACTACTCCGATCCAATGTCTACTTCTTCCTTGGTTCCCAAACTTGATGATCTTCCTATTACTTCTCCTTCTTTGGGTATATCTTCAACTACTAAATCCTTCACTATTTCTACTACATCTTCATTATGAATTACAATTACACTAGTAAGCAATCTATCTAACTCTTTATCTTCTTGACCCACTCTTCTCTAATGTCTCAAATGACAACTCCAAAGACACCTACACTCCTACCTCTCTTACTTCAGATCTTATTGTTATCAATTTCTTTGCTAATTCTACTATATACTCATCAAGAATTATAATTGAAAGCATGGGTACACTATCTACACCTTCAATCCATAACCAACTTTCCCCTAATTGCTCATGTAACTGACCCAAAGACACTTACTGTCCAATCTTGCACTTTGAGTTTATTCACTACTACTATTTCTCCTTCAATTTCTATCTCATCTTCAATCAGAACTGAAATTGAAATCATGTGTATCCTAAATATCTTATTTCCTAACTATTTTAGATGCTTTAGATATTTGACCCAAAGACTTCCACATCTGATGTTTGACTACCTTGGGTTGAATCATATTTTTTTGAGGCAAAATCTTTAAACCTGAAGTCATGTAAACCCAAAGTCATATAAGTCCAAAGTTGTATAGACCTAAAGACACCAACCCAAAGACACTCAACTACTATATACATCTACTCCCAAAACTTCAAATCCTTGTAACTTTTTCTACAAACCTCCAAACTTTGTGATTTTAGTGGCAATGGAAAGCCCTAAACGAGACGCTTCCAATGAAATATAGCACACATGATTTGGACAAGTGGTCATTGAGATATGGTTCCTGAAGTAATCTTGACTTGTAACCTTTATTCCAATGCAAGGAAACACTCCTATGGCATCTAACCTCCTTCTTCCTCTTCCTCTAACACAAAGTAAGCTTCTTCAGGTCTGATTCAATCCAAGTCCTTCTTTCTCCAACACAAAGTTGACTTCCTTGAGCTTTGATCAAAACACAAGTTTCCCCTCATTTATTCTCCATTTGGTTTCAATTTGGTTTCAGCAAGACACTTCTTCTTCAAAACTTGTCCAAAATGAAAAATGTGTGTACCACAAATAGCTTGTTTAGAAATAAAATATTAGATATAGATAATACTAAAACATCATACATATTTTTATATAGTTTTTAGCTCCTTTTGGCATTTCTAAGATTCTCTTTTGCACATTTGTATAATATCTAACTCAAGATTCTATATTGAACTTGAGTTTATTTATGGGGTGCTCTAAATTCACATTTATAGTGTTGAAATATTTTTGTGGTATTCTAAATGTGCTTTGTGTGGAAATATTGATTACCATGCATCTTGTTGAGCACATGATCATACCAATATATTGTCATGGGGTTTGGAGCTCAGAGCTATAAAGCAATGAGCTTTTTAGCTACGTTTATGGTCTAACAAGTGGAGTGAATCTGAAATTGATGTGACAACCAACTAGTATCACTTTTGTAGTAATCAATAAGTACTTTTTTTTTCCTATAGAGATATTGGTAAAAAATGGTCAAACATGAAGTGAAAATATTTCTTCTTGGTTGCATCTTTAGCCTCTTGGGTAGAAACCACACTCAAAAAGAGAATAATAAGTGCTCAACTAGCAAACTTGTCACAAATAAATAACACCCATAATCACAATTCTTCAAATCTTTTCCAAATTGATAGTGATTGTGTTGATTCAATTCTCCTTAAGAATACTACTTCACCACAAAATGACTTTGCTTTCAAATTGTGTTCCATCCCTCCACTGAAGTCACAACTTCCTCAATCAAAATTGCTTCACATCAATCTAACATTGTGATCACAAATGCAAAATACTACTAACACTAAGGTTCTTCACAAATTTGTCAAGTGTTGCCTCACTTCCACTCCACTTAGGATCAAACACACAAAATAGAAATCAAACCTATAGAGTCCAATGTCTAACACACTCCAAGTGCAATTCAAACTTCTCCAAACACTCACAAACACACACATAAGATTGATACTCAAAATTAAGCTAAAACAACAAGCACTAAATTACAACACTTTGCTTTACTCAACTTTCAAAATCAATAATGAACTGAATAATACAACAACCCTCCTTTAATTAGGTAGAGTACTCAATAGTTATCTAAACTACCTAAACCACTTCAATTGCTACTTAGAAAACTTCAAATCCAAAGTGTCATTCTATCTCTTCAAATCCATCTCTTCAGATTTCAAAATGGTTACCCCTAATCAAATCCAATGTCTACCTCTACTTCTACACCCAAATTACCTTCAAGCGCTTCTTGCACTTTGGTTTCATCTCCTATTGCTATTTCTTCTATTTCTATCATATCTTTAGTCTGAACTGAAATTGAAGTCATGAGTATCCTAACGCTATCCTCTTTTCCTATTCTAACTTCCTCATATGCCTTTAGTAATTCACCCAAAGTCACTTGGATCTGATGTTTGAGTACCTTGGATTGGTTCACCTTCAACCTAAGGCAAAGTAGCTTCTATACTCAAAGTACTCAACTACTCCATACATCTCCTCCGGAATGCTTGCAACTTCAGCTACAGACATTCAACTCTATGACTTTGGTGGCAATAGAAAGCCCTAAAAAAGACACTTTCAACAAGATATAACACATGATTTGGACATGTGGTCACCAAGATCCAAGCCCTATAGTAATCTTGACCTCCAATTGTCATTCCGATGCAAAATATCCTTGGATCAAATTGCATTTCCTCCCAAATCGAAGTAACTTGAATTGGATTGGTTTGTAATCCTTGGATCAAATTAAAATTTGTGGATCCAATTCCTTCTTCTACTATTACTACCTAGACTTATATAGACTTAATCTATAGACCAAGTCTTTTTCTAACTCTTTCCACTTCTACTAACTAATTTTACTCTCAATTCTACCACAAACAAAAAAATATAGGCACCACAATTGCATACTTAAAATTGAATCCATTTGAGATTTTGTTGACAAAACCACTATAAACAAAGATTATTATGAATGGAAAAATAGCTAGGATTTTAAAGAGAACAATGAATTTATTAGTCTCTTTAATGTCCTAACTATTTATTTCATTGAAAAGATCATTGGATACACTTATCATAGTATCTTACTCGTAGTCATGATAAGCAACCGGTATGCATAACCAAGGAATAATGGGAGTGAAAAATAGCTAGGGGTTGATATGTGTAGCTAGGGAGTAGGGTTATGCAACAACCAAAGGTTGGTGTGAACTCTTATATTAAAGTATTTATATATAATTTCAATAGCTAGATGTATTATCTAGAGGTGGAAATTGGCTTGGTAACATCTAGAAGGATGTTATATACAGTGGACTAAGTAGATCAGATAGACATGTCACCAAAAGAGTAATTTCACTAATAGTGCAAGAGTTGAAAACAACTTGAAAATTTCAAGGTCAATTTTAGAGGCCTAAATGAATGAATTAGGCCTCAAAAATAGAAATACTTTTCTCTCTAGGAGAAAAAGCTTTCCTTCCTTCCCCCCCTACCTACCCTCCCTCCCTCCCTTGCCCTACTATTTGTCTCTTTGAGAGATTTCCAACGGTACCTCATCCATGCAATTCTGAGCTTCTTATAGGAATACTCCCTAAAGATCCCCTCTAGTCAAACTTGTTTGACCAACCAAATAGGACAAGGACCAACATGTCACCAATATATATATCTGATCCAAGGATGGAGCTTCCTTTGAAGGGATCTTCCTTGTTATATAATAAAGACAAGGGGCTCGTTTGATGCATCAGAGTATTGAGTGTTGAAGCTTTGTGTTTCCTCTCTTGTGTTTCTCTTGGGGTTTCTCCTATCCTTGGAATATTACACTATATCAGCAAACCACTAAATCAAAATCACCAAAATTCACTCAATCACTAAACCAAAATCACTAAATCTCACTTATTTTTTGTGTCTTCATCTATATCAATCTTTCCAAGAGCTTCTTTTGGTAGAAGTGAATTCTACAACCTCATTTTCTTTTAGAACCAAGTTGGTAGGAAATGAATGTTTATGCATCTAATTTGAAGATGAAAAGTTCAGATTGAAAGATGAAGGTGATATAAACCTTGTAGAAACTAGTACAAAGATCATATATAGAAAGGAACAAAAGACTTTTCTCAACAAACTACTTGGTCTATTGGAGATCCCATTGCAACCAATTCTAAATTTGTGTCTCATGATATACTCAAAATAGGCTTCACTCAAACCAAGCTTTGGGGAATGCAAAATGCTTGAGAAAAGTGGTAGGGTTGGCAAAGGAAAAGGGAATAAAACATTTATACAATTACAAGAATCTAAAGATTGGAGGGAGCTTCTTGAGTGCAAGAGTACTTGAAATTGGTAAGGCATAAATCTCAACCCCATTTCAACCTATGGTTTGCTTCAACACACAAGATGCTCCTTGTGAGTATATAGCTATTGACCCATTTGTGTTCAACAGCTGACTTGTCCATCTCTTATTAGATTGGTGTAAGAAGACAAGAAGGAGTAATCAAAGAAGTTCTCTCCATCATGAAGTTGAAGAAAAACCTATTCAGTATTGGTCAAGCAATAGACAAAGGTGTCAAAATCACTAACACCAAAGAAACCTAACCTAACACTTGGAGTGTAGGCTTATTGTCTTTTTTTTGTGGACCCTGAATCTCTTACCTAGAGAGGTTGTACAATGTGCCTCTGATGGGATTTAGCAACTAGCATACCTTATTGTTAATGATATTTTAGATGTTGGGTGCCAATCTCAAATGGTGGGAGTAGCTAATAGGTCATCTATGTAAGTGGTGAACATTCTAGGTCAACTAAGAGCTTCTTTATCCATACTTGTGATTTTCTCAGCCTCCCATGCTTACAAGACAAAGGTCTTGGACTTCTTTGGGACTCATAATTATATTAATTGGAGGAGCACAACATTGATGAGAGAGAGAGCAAAAGATGGGTTTCCATGTTGGTATTACTGCCATTCTAGCAATGTTAAAGGCATCCAAGCATCAACTTTTAGGTCAGACTATGGGCTTGAATTATTGATCTAGATTAAAAGCCTTGGATTTGTTGGGAAGTGTAAGATGCATCTGATAGGCATCACCATTCAAGCACTTATGAGCTCTATGCATATCAAGATGAATCAAGCACATGTTGGGACCATAGGCCAAGTGAGCATGGTATTTTTGGGACACAACCAATGACTACTAATGAGAATGTTCTACTTGAGATATATCAAGGTGAGCATGGTCTACTTGGGTTACATCCTTGGTCTGATTGGGATGCAACTAGAGCACGTCTAGAGCTTGTAGCTAAAGTACAGGGAGTTTTTTGCTTTGAGGTTGTGGATTCTAGTGGTTGGGAGCATGATAGTACTATTTCCAAAGGCCAATGTGGTAACCAATCAGTGCATCTTCCATTTCTACATCATTTATAGAGGATACTTGAGAGACCAAGCTTTCAAGAGAAGAAAGATGGAAAGTTTGGAGGTTCTTGAGGACCTATAACAAAATTTTGCTTTCAATATGAAGGATTTGGATTACATTGAATTTTGATACATTAATTTTTTGATATCCTTATAGATATAGTTTTAGCCTTGATTCAAAGTCAAAGTAGAGTCATAGTTTGGTGGAATTTTTAGATGGAGAGTATGTTTTAGCTATAGTGATGCCTATAACACTCATTTTTGTATGTATGTGCTATTGTGATATTTATTTAGTATTATAAGTACTTGAGAGATATTATTTGTATAAAGATAAAATATGGTTCTACATTAGTCATGATTAGCTAAAGTTAGTCATGGTTAAGATAGAGAGAACCTAAATTTAGAGGAAATGGAAAAAATGAACACCACTATTTTGGATTCTATTGTAATAACTTGATATTATTCTTAGGTGTTTGGCTTTGAGGAAAGAGTTGAAAACTCTTGGACCCACCAGCCTTTTTGCTTTGGATTCTTCTATAGTCCAAGGATAGCACATGGACAAAGGAATCCTTGACTTATTGGTTGGGTCAACATAAGACCATATGCTTAGGGGAATATTCTTGTGAGTATGGATATTCCTTTAAACTTTAGACTTTATTTTAGTTTTAACCTAGGAACTTGCATATTCCAATAATCAATAACTTTGGCGCATTATTATTTCACAAGTACATAAACTAGGGTGAAGAGGTACTCATCATCCTTTCATTTACCACCATCTCTCTCTCATTGAGTTCTCTAATGAGCAATGGCTTGAGTCTTGGAGTGTTAGCTTTGGAGGAGTATGATGGATTTGGGGTTGGTTCTTTGCCTTCTTAGTCCATGGTGTGCTACCATATTAGCCATTGGAGGTTCATCTTGAGTGAGGGACATGCCAGCTCATATGCCACCCAAGAAAGATATGCATGGAATCTATAAAGATAGGTAGAAGTATGGAGATTATTGTCTCATCAACCAATAGACTAGGAGCTGATTGGTATACTTTGTCTACTATCTACTTGATGCAATTGGACGTACAAAGGTCTTCAATATTTTGAATCTTCAAGTAAGATATCATCAATTATTGATCAAGTAGGAAAACAAATCCAAGATAGGGGGTATTGATCTTCATAGTAAAAATTTATTATATTATTGGCAATTATTATTATTTGGGTTAAAGAATCCTCTTGTCAAGTTCCAAAGGATCATAGATAAGATCCTAGCGGGATTGGATTTTGCTTGATGCTATATTTATGACATTTTGGTCTATAGCACTACTAAGGAAGAGCATGAGAGATATTTGTTGGAGGTGTTTGAGAGATTGAGATCTCATGGACTCAAACTACATCTTGGGAAGTAGAGACTCTTCTTAGGGCAGTTGAGTATTTGGGTCACACTATCTACACTAGTGGACTTGGTGTTCAACAAACCAAGGTGGAGGCTATTGCATATATTCCTTGGTATATGGATGTTAGCAAAGTGCAAGAATTCTTTAGGTTGAAATTTGATCACCAATATGTTAGAGAATTTATTGCCACTACCAAGGCCTTGACAAAGTTGACCCAGCTTACACATGAATGGTGTTGGAGAGATGAGCAAGAGAGAGCTTTTATAGAGCTTTTATAAAGGTTGACATTTGCCCCTATTCTTAAGAGGTAAATCAAAAGATGCCCATTACAAGTTCATATTGGATTGGAGTATTTTGGGGCTTAGAGCAATGTTTACTCAATGTGATAATAAGAGGAAGGAGTTCGTGCCAGCATATGCTAGTTCCTCTAATAATTTAGTGGAGTCAAAGTATAGTTCATATAAGAGAGTGTGCTTAGCATCAATGTGGATAGTAACATATTTCTAATGTTATCTATTTGTTAACCTCTTCACTCTTATCAACCACCAAATTAGTCAATAGAATCTAACAAGTTTCAAAGAAGTTTGCATGATAGGCTATGATTTTACAAGAGTATGATTTCTCGGTTGTTCATAAATCTAGATTGGTGAAACATGATGCATATAGGTAAAGTACTCCATTTACCAGCTAGTAGATTAGATTGGAGCATGTTTGCATGGTGAAATAGATGAGAAGATGGTGCCAAGTTGGCATGCATTTGCCTTATAATGTATATTTTTGAGGCTTTGGTGGTATCTTTCTAGTACAAGTAGGAGGGGTGGTTGAGGTCTCAGATCCAAACGGTGGAGATATTGGTACATATCAATGAGAGATTCATGATGATATCTTAGTGATGGTATATCTTTGCACTAGTGCTATGAATGGTATAGTTGGTGCCATGTAGAGAGATTGTGTCCTTCACTAAGCCAAGCAATATAGATTGGAGGGAAAACATCTTGTTTGGGTATGAGAGGATGGTAGAGTGTAAGTAGAACCCCTTCTATCATAGAGACCACACTTGGTACAACATGCTCATGAGAAGCTAGGATATTTGGAATAAATCGGACATATATTTTACTCTAGAATGATTATTGGTAATATGGTATGTAGACCAATGTGTAGCACTTTGTTGCTCAATGTGTGGTTTGTGACCAAGTTAGAGCAGCCCTTAATGCCCCTATGGCATAATTACACCCATTACCTAACCATAGGATTGGATTACCATTAGAGTTTGAAATTTGTTGGACCTTTACCATTGATTGTGAGACATCATTGGTATTTTTTGATTATGGTGGAGCAATTCTCCAAGTGGCTTGAGTTGGTGGCAATTCCTATCAAGTCTAGTGAATTGTTAACTTATTTTTTCTTGGATTGAGCTCTTAATCATTTTGGTGCACAAACTAAGGTCTTGATTGATTAGGGTATAGAGTTCTTGGGAGAGTTTCAAGTCTTGTGTGACAAGGCCTTGATTGATCATCATACTATCTCTTGGGATCACCCTAAGGCAAATGGTTTAGCAAAGTATACTTTACTCAACCCACTTGGGAGATTGGGATCTCTAATTACCTTGATTGGCCATGGGCTATAAGTTCAACCGGCAAGCCTCCTTAGCATCCTTTTCTCCTTACTTTCTAATCTACTCTATTTACTTGTAACCATTCACTATGATGCTACTATAATTTTGCACTTGGATGATCTGGATATATAGATGAGTGCATGTTCTGTGAGCCAGCCTGTCTCTCACTCCATATGAACTTTTGATGGCTATTATGGTAGCACACCGGGGACTAAGAAGGCAAAGAACCCCAACTCCATCATACTCCTCCAAGGCTAACAGTCCAAGACTCAAGACACTAGAGAACTCAATGAGAGAGAGATAGTTGCAAATGAAAGGATGATGAGTACCTCCTCACTCCTTGTTTATATATTTGTGAAATAGTTACGCACTAAAGTTACTATTTACCAAAGTAAATCAAGTTACTAGGCTAAAAGTCAAGTAAAGTCAAAAAGTATAAAGGGATATCCATCCAATGGGCATATTCTACTAAGCATGTGATCTTATCTTGACCCAAGCACTAAGTCAAGGATTCTTTCAAATAGGCTATCCTTGGACTATAGAAGAATCCAAAACAAAAAGGCTTGCGGACCCAAGAGTTCTCAACTCTTTGCTCAAAGCCAAACACCTAGGAATAATACCAAGTCAACACACTAGAATCCAAAATAGTGGTGCTCATCTTTTCCATTTCCTCTAAAGTAAGGTCTCCATTATCTTAGCTTTGACTAACTTTAGCTAATCATGACTAATGTAGAACCATCCTTAATTTATATACATAATATCTCTCAAGTTCTTGTTATACTAAGCTAAATATCACAATACCACACACGTGCACAAATGGGTGTTACAATTCTCAATGGGTAAATACCTTTCAAAGAGTAAAGCCAATTGCCTCTGAGAATTTAGTAATTGCTCAACATAAGGATACCTCATGCTATGCTACTATTCAAGGAGTAAGTTATACACCCTCAATCTATTTCATTTGGTAATCATATATACCTATAGTAAATTATGCCAATAACACTTGATGTGACAACAAGCTGCACTATCTTGAGAAAACATATGGTTTTACCTTTTAGAGTCCTCATGTTGGAAGGATATGACAATGTTGCTTGGAAGGATTATATGCATAATTGTGCACTTTTCTACCTCCCAAACATTGATAGCACTTTTGACCCAAGCTTTGTAGATGTATGTGCATGATTGTGGAGTATATTATGTGGTTCTTTTGGTGGAGCTACTATTATTTTAGTATGTGATAGTTGTTTGAGAGGATGTCATGTTTGACTACTCCCCTCATGGTGTGTGGTACCCACATTTTATTTTATTTTGTTCTATCTTGAAGAAGTGTACATACAAAGTTGTATTGAACCCAAATGGCGTTAAAAGAAGAAGAATTGTGTCTTTGGATTGAAACCCAACGTAAAGTATCTTTGTGTTAGAACAGAAATACAGGATCATACTTGGCACAGAGAAACCCAATGTAAGGAAACTTTACCTTGGGATTATTAACCTGATGCAAAGATGGCATAACAACTTTTCTTTGGATCTGTCAATAAAGAAAGTACAAGTAAGAAAAATGACTAAGGTGCAAATGACTAAACTTGAGAACTCCAGGATGAACTCATGCAGGAGGTGTGAGTCCTAGTGAAGAGTGATGGAGGAATGACCTATCAATAAAGAACTATAAAATCAATACTTTTTCAAGGGGATTTCAAAATGTCATACAAGTATCCTAAGCCATTGAGTAGTCAACCCGTAGGAGTGCCTAGATCAAAGCCAGTCAATAGTTTGATGTTTAACAATTCTGAAGGATTAGGATCTCAAGATCAGGAGATGATAGAATCATTTTTCAGCTACCACAAAATGCCAAAGAATGGTGAGAAGAAGAATCCTTTACTTGCAGTAAGAAATCCATGATTTGACAATTAGATATGATAGCCAAGATCAAAGCTCTGAATAGACTTTGGATCACTTTTGTAGCATGGAATTGGAACTTGAGTTTTCCAAGGTTCATGGCAAAAGTAGCTTCAAGTGAGTTGAGGAGGGACCCTAAGAATGAAGGAAAGAAAGGCAATCCAGCTTGATGGACAAACGTCGGATTGGAGATTGGTGTTGGGAAGTTAGGGCTGTGAGGAAACTAGGGCTACGTTCCTTGGGAAGGGAGAGCCTACAGAGGAGACGGATGAAATCCAAAATTCCTTCACTATGTTGTGCATGAAGAACGGGAACAAAGTTCATACTTATCAGGACCAGGTCAGGCAAAGTATCATTGGGGTGATGATGGCACTCTTCAAGCCTGATCGCACTACATTTGTGATGAAGCATCAAGTGGTGTTCTTTCATCAAATGTTTGTAGGAGCGCCGGTGAATTGGGTGAAGTGTTTTCACCAAAGAACAAGACAGATGGTGTGGTGCTGGAAAGATCAAGATGCTCCCCACAACTTGGTGCCATTTGCTGCACATTTTGCACCAAGCGGTGCTCTTCTATCAGATGTTTGCGGGAGCACCAAAGAACAAGATAGGTGATGTGGTGCTGGAGAGATCAAGATGCTCTCCACTACTTGGTGCCATTTTCTGCACATAGGGTTGCACTTGATGAAGGAGATAGAGCAAAGGAAGATGGTGTCTCACATTCATTCAGATTTACAAAAAGCAGCGGATAAGGAGGAGCAATAATATATCCAACACATCCAAAGTAGTGATGAGCACTATGCACAAATGAGACAACACATGAAGATAGTAGTTAATATAAAAATGAGGAAGAGAAGTCATTCCAAGGAGAGTATGTTGCCGGTCCAGCCCAAGAAGTCAAGGAAGAGGAACCCGAGAGACATCATAGTGATCAATGAGTCGTCATGGGCAGAGGAGTCAGAAGGTGAAGCCGAGTCACAAGACTCATAGGAAGAAGAAGAACCAGAGCTTATGCTGCGGAGTGAAGAGTTGAGCACCGGAAGTGAGGGTGAAATGGAAGTTCAGAACTGAGGTGAAGACAATACTGACACCAAAGAACAAGAGTTCCATGCAGCAATTGATTGCATGGGCGGAGGAGACATTATGTGTCTGAAATTGCTAAGCACAAAGATAGAATAGACTTCAGGAGCCAAGCTGAAGTTGGAGTTTCAAAAGGGTAGAAGATTGAGGAGAAGCATTCCTACTACCGGTGCAAAAATCAGCAATGTAAGCCCAATATTGGAAAAGGGAGAAAGCTCAGATGACATGCCCTTGAGAGCAAGGAGATTAAGACACCAAAGTAAAGCTCTAGTAGAAGAAGTGAGGAGAGAAGAACCTAAGGAACCAAAGTGTTCAAGACTCTTGGATTGGGTAGAGTACTTGTCGCAGATAGTTTGTCCCTTGTTGTTACAATTGAAGAAGAAGAGGGAAGAGTTGAGAGGAGATCACTCAAAATTGAAAGATGAATTAGCAATAGTGAACTATATGAGTGAAGAAAGTTTAGGGTTGAGAAGAAAGTTAATTCATGGAGAGCGGGAATTAGCAGAACTCAAGACTAAGGTAGAGCTTAGGAGGAAGGAGATTGAGAGCCTGATGGAAGACTTCATGAAGAGAGGCAAAGCCATGACAAAGCAAGAAGAAGATTGGAAGGAGCAGATGGCAAAGATTGAGACCTTGAGAGCAAAAGTGCATGACACACAATTGGAAGTCACCCATTTGAAGGCTATGGCAGCAATAATGGGACAAGAGTTAGAGAGTTTGAATACAAGTGTGGAGGAGAAAAATTGAGCATGGCAAAGGAAGTTAACTACGTGAAATTGTGAGGAGAAGCGATTGCATGGGTTGATCAAAGGAATGGAGGAGAAACTTGGGCAAAGTGTGAAGGAGAAGGAAGCATTAAAGGGCCAAGTTGGAGGATGAGGTGAAGATGTATCGGGAGGAGTTGTTAGTAGAGAGAGAGAAAAGCAACCAAGGCCATGGCAAGAAACAATCAAGGAAGTAGTTGTAAGAGTGAAAGCAATGCTTGGCATGATGTCTGAGGTTCAATTAGAGGAAGTACAACTGCATAAGTTAAAATTGCTAGTGTAGTAGATGAAGAAGAAGAAAGCAAAAGACATTGAGTTGAATAGATTGTTGATTTTCTTGAGAGATTGAGTAGATAGGATGATGTTAGAGGTAGGAGACAATGTGTGTCTCAGATAAGATTTAAAATTTGGATTTACAAAGACTTTGGAGTAGTGTGAAGGAAGATAAGAAGTCCAAAGTAGTAGATATAGGAGTGCAAGTGTCTTTGAATCAATTATCTAAGACATTAGAGAGGAGTGGATCAGAAGATAAAGAGATAGATAGATTACCCATGGTCTCAATTGCAAATGGTAGTAAAGAAGTGATAGAATTAGTAGAGGGTGTAGTAGAATTAGGTAGACCCAAAGAAGGAGAATTTTATGAAGGAACATTGGTTTTGGAGACCAAAGTCAAGGTTGATATTGGATCGGAGTAGTAACAATTTTGAGATTTGAAGAGGCAGACATGAATAGATGCATTGTCATTTTGGATCCGCAAGCTGGTAAAGTTGTTAGGAAATGGTCTAGCTGTTAGATAATTGTCAAAGTGCTTTGCCTATTTAAAGGAGGCTTTCACAGTGTTATATTATTTAGTATTAAGAATTTTTGAAGATAGATAAAGCAAAATGTTGAGTTTAGTGATCAAGCTTAATTTTGAGTAGTAAGTTTGTGTGTGTATTTATGGGTGTGTGGAGAATTTCAAAGTGCAAGTCAATGTGCTTGTTGGATGTTGGATTCCGTAGCCTTGATCTTCATTCTATGTGTGTGATCTTGAGTGAGGTGCAATTAGTAGTGTTGGTAGTATTTTGCATTTGTGAGTGTAGCGTGAATTTGATGTGAATCAATTTTAAATCAAGGAAGTTGTGCTTCAATGGAAGGGTGGAATGCAATTCTAAGGCAAAGTAATTTTGCAGTGAAGTAGCTATCTTTGGGAGAATGTGAATCATCACAATCAAAGTTGGTTTAGAAAGATTGGATAGTATTGTGATTATGAGTGTAAGTTGTGACGAGATTGTGATCAGTGCTTGTTACTCTCTTTTGGATATGGTTTCTACCTAAGAGATTAAAGACACAACCAAGAAGAACTATATTGTTATTGTTTGCTTCAAATTTGACTATTTCTGAATCATATCTTTATGAGAATGAACTTTACTTACTTGATTACCAAAAAAGTGATACTTGTTGGGTTGTCACATGGTGGTTCCTCAAGAATAGTTGCTATGTCTTGTGAGTTGGCTTGTCTCTCACTTAGGATGAATCTCTAATGACTATTAAAGTAGCACACTATAGACTAAGAAAGCAAGGAACCCCAACTCTATCATACTCCTCCAAGGCTAGAATTCCAAGGTACCTCTAAGACTCAAGACGTTGCTCATTAGAGAACTCAATGAGAGAGAGATAGGTTGCAAATGAAAGGATGATGAGTACTTCCTCACCCCTACTTTATATACTTGTGAAAAATTTATACACCAAAGTTACTAGAGGATAAATAGTACTGCTCACCTTTTAAAATTTTTCTAAAATAGAGCTACCTCTATCTTGGCTAGGACTTACTCTAGCTAGTCATGACTAATGTAGAATTTTGGGTAAATTCCATATAATCAGTAACTCTCAACTATTTGTAACTCCAAACTGAATGTCTTAGTAGAGCATACATGCACCAATATAAGTTACATTTACTCCAAGAATAAATCTCATTTTGTCCTCAAAGTGAAGGTACTTTTACTTTTTATGATATAATTACAACTTATCATGGTTAATCCTATCAAAGTGTCTTTCTCCCAGCTCCTTGAGATTTGTGGTGTAATTGCTTCATATCTTTTCCACTATAAAAGGTCTAAAGTATTTAGGAAAATATTTATTTTTACACCTTCTTAATAGAATCAAATAGAATCAAATAACTTTAGATAATCATTTAATTGTCATTTGAAGGGCTCTACTTTCTTTTTCCTTTGCATCTTGTCATAGCTCTCTTTTTGTTTCCTCTAACCTTTCTCTACTCAAACCATACTATTTTCTCTTTCTTTCTTCAATTCCTTGAGTTGACCTTTTTTGATTTCTCTACATTAACTTCTTGTACCTTCTTCATTTCTTATTGATACTTTGGAAAGTATATCAAAATGAATAGGTAAAATAGACTCAATGCCTGTAATATTCTGAGGACTTGAGAACTCCCAAGAGAAAAACACAAGAGAAACACAAGGTTTCATCCCTCAATACTATGATGCCCCAAAGGAGCACTTTGTCTTTATTATATATAGCAAAGAGGAACCACTCAAAGGGAGCTCCACTCTTGGATCAGATACATGGATTGGTGACATGTCAATGAGCTCCACCCTTAGATTAGTTTCATGGATTGGTGATATGTAGATCCTTGTCCTATATGGCTGGTCAAACAAGTTTGACCAAAGGGAATCTTTGGGGAATCTTCTTATAGGAAAGTTAGAACATCATGGGTGAGTTACAATTAGAAAGATCTTGATCAGAAAAAAAGGAGGGAAGATGCAATATCTTTCTTGTCAAAGCCGGTTAATGTCTCATTTTTCAAGATCTAATTCATCCGTTTAGGCCTCCAAAATAGGCTTTAAAGTTTTCATGGTGTTTTTGGTCTATACTCTATTTATGAAAGTCTCTTTTGGTGACATCTCTCTCTAATCTACTTATACCATCATATATAACATTTTTCTAGATATTACCTAGCCAATTTCCACCTCAAGATAATATATCTAGCTAATGGTATTACAATACCATATACCCAATGAAATAAAGAATATCCAATTGATGTCTTCATGGTTTTTTTGTACTCTTCCAAAAGCACATGAATCTTCTTGTTCCAATGATATTTAGCCCCTTCCATTTTTGCATCTTTGGACAATATCATGCACAAGGTTTTTTTGGTTCTCTCTACAGAGCACTTTTGTAACAATATGGAGTTTAGCGACGAAGTCAATCGGGCTCACGAAGTAGCACATAAGACAAATTAGCCTAGAATATTCCGGAAGTATCTAGGAAGCTTCTTGAGAAGCTTCCTGGTTAGCTTAGCTTGCACCTTAAGTAAGTAGCTTCTAGAAGGAAGCTTCTAGAAGCTTCCAACTAGCTTAGCTTGCACGCCAAGTAGGCGGCTTCTAGAGGGAAGTTTCTTGAGAAGCTTCCTAGTTAACTTGGCTTGCACTCTAAGAAAGCGGCTTGAGGATGCTTCTTGAGAAGCTTCTCAAGGGCCTTGTATGCTATCTATAAATACCAAAGCCAAAGCTCATGCTAGGCATTCGGAGTTTTCCCTCATTCAAGTGTCCCAATGTGAGTTTCCATTCTCCTATTTCTCTCCTCGGATTTGGTCTTTTACAACTTTGAGTTTGGCTTTTGGATATAGTCACTTTATGTATCATACAAAAAAGTTTTAGCATGGCTATATTGTTCTTGTAAACTCTCTTGCTATATCAAAAAACAATTGTTAAGTTTAACTAAACCAAATAATGATGTATACATAAAGAAATCTACCAACTTCATCTTTATTCTTGTCTCTTAATTTTCTAGCTTCAAACCACTTGGTAAAGTAATTAGTAACTCTCAAATGTACTAATTGTTCTTAGTGTTTTGTTGTGAGGAACTACAAAGTCGATTGATCTAAGAAGCAATGGAGGTAGACTTTTTATCAAAAGCTTGACAAACATTACAAGTTTTTCAATTATCAAGGAAATCCTTGAGAATATCCCTCTAATAGTACCTTGCATCTAGAATCTTGAAAGTAGTCACTCTTATTGTAAATTCTTCTCCACATACCAAAGAATCATGAAACTCTTTCATGAGCAGGATGCACTCCTCTTTGCCATTACTCTTTGAAATAGACCATATGCTCCTTGGTGAAAAATAATATCTTCCACCATTATCTAAGGCCTAGATCTTGTTGGAAAGGCCTTATCTTCCTAATATTCATCATATTTGGATAGTTCACTCTTGTGACAAAATCCACAATCTCCTTGTACTCCATTGAAATATCTTGAATGATTGAAATGATCATAAGCTCCTCATCTAAGAATGAATCATTCATTTGCTCAACTTGTACAAGATCATAGGTCCTAGATAACATATCAATAATTTTTATGTTCCTTTCTTGATATATTTTCAATGGTGTAATCATACTCAAATAAGAGTATCATCCACCTTGCTAACCTAACCTCCACATTAGCCCTTGTTGAATATGTATTTCAAAGCCATGTGACCTATGAAAATTATTGCATTCTCTCCAATCAAGTAGTGTCAAAAATTCTTCAAAAAAATCACTACCAACTATTCCTTCTTATAACTAAATAGTTTCTCTCTATTAAGACC
This sequence comes from Lunularia cruciata, assembly GCA_948567375.1. Classification (NCBI taxonomy): domain Eukaryota; kingdom Viridiplantae; phylum Streptophyta; class Marchantiopsida; order Lunulariales; family Lunulariaceae; genus Lunularia; species Lunularia cruciata. Next base: position 21,581,493 of record OX419755.1, on the reverse strand, counting down.
ATTTTTTTACTAGCATAAACTATCAGGTGATCATGTCCATCTTGGTCTAATTAAGTAAGAGTTCATACTATAGCTACATTAGAGACATCATTGTGAAAGATGAAAGGTTTCCTCTAATTAGGTTTAGAAAAATTGAAGTCATAAAAATACATTGCTTGAGCTACTCAAAGCTTTGGGAACCTCCTTGTTCTCCAAAATCTATCAAGAATCTCTAAACTCACACAAGAGAGAGAGAGAGAGAGAGTGAGGATGAATCAAGAGAATAAGTAGGTAGGTAGTGCACTCTAGTATATATACAGAGAAAAAGAACAATGTGCTACCCACATAGAGGGTAGGCAAAGAACCTAGTGCGCCACATAGGTGGAACTTTTATAACAAGTATATTGAGTGGGAATAAAATTCTATACAAGTTCAATTTAACCTTGAACTAGTTCACATCTTTAGGGAGCTTGGAGTCTCAACACTCCTTCTCAAGCTCCTTAAATGCATTGTACACCTAACTAATCTTGAGACACATCAAATGTGTCTCTAGGAAAAGCCTTTGTAAAGATGTTAGCTGCTTGCTCATTTGTACCTAAAAATATGAGATCTATCTCTCTTGCTAGTTACGTCTCCCTAATGAATGTTGCACTTCCTTAGTGATGATGCAGCGCAATGTGTTTCATCCTAGCATGAAAGAGATGAATCCTAGCAAGCCTAATACTACTCTTGTTATTTACATAGATAACAATCACACCAAAGCCATGGCTACCAATGTCAACAAGTAACTCTCAAAGCCAAATTGCCTCACATGTAGTGTTGGTCGCACCTCTATACCTTGCAAGAAGACAAGGATAAAATAGCTTGCTTCTTTGAAGACCAGCTAATAGCTTAAACTAAAAGCATAGCATGGATTGAATCTCTTAAAGTATACTTGCCCAATCTGCACTTATAACCTACACAACTACGCATTCTCTCTAGCTATGTAATGAAGTCCAAACTATATAGTGACCTTCATGTACCATAATCCTCCAAATTGCATCAAGATGTGGCTTCAAAGGAGTCTGTATGATTTGACTCACAACCCCCATAGTGTAGCTCAATTATGGCCTAGTGATAGTGAGGTAGATCAAACTCCATACCATCCATCAATAGATAATAGGATCTCCAAGTAGCTCCCCCTCAATAGGACTCAACTTCAATTTCTATTCAAAGGGTATTGTGATTGGCTTGCAAGCCATCATACCATACTTAGCAAGCATGTCAATAGCATATTATCACTATAATAGCCACATATATTCACCATCCTTGATGAACTCAACAACAAGGAAAAATATAAACTCCCCTAAGTTCATTTCAAACTCAACTTTTAACTTTTGCTAAATATGCTAAATCTGCATCTCATGATGACAATGCAATAATTTGTTTTACTCAATACATAGAGTGAGGAGTCTAAATTGCACTCCTTGAACCCAGACAATTGCAAAACACCAATGATCTTACCATACCAAGCTCTAAGAGCTTGCTTGAGTCCATGATAAGGCCTTTTGCAACCTGCACATTTGAGATAGAGAATGTGGGTCTTCATAACCAAGAGGTCTCACCATATACTCCTCTTCTTGAAGATTTCCATTCAAGAAGGCGTTCTTTACATTCATTTAATGCAACTCCCAATGCTCACTAGCAGGTATTGCTATTATTGTTTGAATAGTCTTCATCTTAGCAACAAGAATAAACATCTCATCATAATAAATTCCATGCTCTTGTGCATAATCCTTTGTTGAGACCCCAAGCTCTCTATAGGTGTGAAGTAGTTCCTAGTTAGACTAAACTTGTATTGCAATGCATTCACACTTAGTACACTAGTTATAGAGTTAGTTAAAAAGCCATTGCCTACATGGCACACTAGGTTCTTGGTCTACCCTCCTTTGTGGGTATATATCCTAGGGAGCACTGCCTACCTAGATCATTCTCTTGGTTTATCTTCTCTCTCTCTCTCTTTCTCTTTCTTTTATGTATGTGCAACAATTTATTGACATGGATCAAGGTTGAGGATTTTGGTCAAATTGGTCAAATGATCTAAGGGATTTATCTGAACCTTTAAATCAAAATTGTGGTGAAATTTGGCAACAAGGCTGGAAGGTTTGGACTACAAACACTAAACCAAGTTTAAGAGAGTGTCACAAGACCTCTAGTGGTCAGCTGGTAGCTCGCCTTATAACAATAGAAAGCTTATCTCATAGGCTTTCTATCATACCCTAAACTATTTGAATTAGAGATACACAAAGAAAATATACAAGTTTGAGTCTTGCAGAAATTTCCCCACAAAAGTCCAACTCTTGGAAGCAACACTTGGAGTACAAATGGAGAACATGTCTTGGACAAAGAAATTTTTCTTTAATGTAAAATTTTATCAAAATCATGGAAATTTGCTATTAATTTTCTTGTGTTTGGATCTTCTCATGCTCCATGTGCTTGATTGTATGCCTAACTTGCTTGGATTGGTGTATGTGCATTGCACTTAGGTTCCTTTTCTTTAAGAATGTTTTGTATTTCTCTATGGAGATAGTGGAAGTGATGTATATCAGCTAAGAGTGTGTGTTATGATGGCAGCTCAGGTTGCCCTTTATTCCTTTACCTAATAGAATGAGCACTAGAAACAAGGATAGAAGGTTTGGTGGTTGGAGAAAACAAGTATGCTCAAAGTATTAGTGATAGATCTACATACAACCTCCTATCCATAAGCTCCATAGCTAGGTACCCAATGTGTTCCCAAATAGAGAAAGGAAAAGTATAACAATGGTGCCTTATCATTGGATGCAAAATTGGTTCCCCATTAGAGATCGGACTACTAGATGATACTTAGCTCAGTAGTGTGTATACCTAGCTTTTAGACCGTTCTTCCAAATGATGGGTGCTCTTTTTGTTTCAACTAGGAGGTCAAAGGCATTACATGGCCATCTTGCACTGATTATGAAGACCAAGGTGGAGAGATCTAGGGCAGAGCTTTAGCAATCAAGTAATGATTACAACTAGGTAGAGTTGATGTTATAAGCTATGAGTGTTGAGTTTGCTTTCTTGCATAAGAAACTACATTGGCCTGATGGGAGGAGGTTTAAGGTGACCCATGTAGGGAAGTTCCTCATATATCTCCTCATGCAAGGTGGGTTTATTCTAGAGGATAAGGTGCATAACAAGGATATATGTGATACAAATATGAGGCAACCCCTAGCTCTAATGAGGATTAGGGCAAGGATGAGAGTGAGTGAGAATCCTTGGAGATTATTTTTGAAAACTTAATGTTTTCTTACTTGTATTGGCCCTTATGACCTTAATAAAGGTTATTTTCCTCTTCCACTCGTCTTGTTAAACTTGTCTCTACATAAGGTATGTTCAACTTGACACTACATATGCTCATATGGTATTCCATGTACTCCATCATATTATATCGTAATATGGTTCCATGTACTCCACTCCATTCTCCATCAGGGTTTCTTTTTTGATCCACTTACTCTATTTCATGATGTTTTCTTATCTATATATTGCAATTTTTTCTTTGTTATCTTTGTATTTGGGTGTATTTAGGCTTTAGTTGCTTATTTTGGTGGTGTATGGTGTCATTGGATTTGATAATAACTTGATCCTTGTGCACATATCCTTGTCCAAGTGTCCATGTTGCTTGTGTAAAGGACCCAAATCTATATATTGCACCCACTCTATATGTTGCACCAAGAAGAGATGAGGAGTGCTTTACATTTCTTGAGTCTATAGAGGTATTTATCAATCTACATCCTTCCCATTAGATAGGGGTGGAGAGCATGAAAGTGAGGTGCATCAAAGAGAGGTTGGAGTGCTTGATGAGAGTTTAGTGTATGCTAGTGAGTCTAGGGGGTAGATGATCCATCTACATCCTTTCCAATATATAGGGGTGGAGAGCATGAGAGTGAGGTGCATCATAGAGAGGTTGAGGTGCTTGATTAGAGTTTAGTGTATGATAGAGAGGTTGAGAGAGAGTGTGTTATTTGGGAAATAGAGAAAAGGTTTGGAGATTTAAAGAGGATAGAGAGTATGAGAGGGAACATTTGGTGAGGGACTTGGAGGCTAGAGAGAAACCTTAGAGAAAAAGAGTTACCCATAGGAAACATGGAGGATAAAGAGTGCATGCTTATAGAAAGTGAGTCAAAGATAGAGGATAGAGAGTGGGTGCTTAGAGAGAGGTAGTTAGCTATGGGTGACTTGGTGAGGAGAAAGAATGATCTTGTACATAGGGTTCTTTTTTGGCCTTTGCAAGAGAAGATGGAGATAAAGTATAGATGGCGGTAGCATATGCTGAGCTATTTGTAGGGAGAGCATTGATAGAGGTGGCTTATAGGTCTTAGTTGGACTCTTACAACCAAGAGTTTGCGGTCTCTATGAGCAAGTTGGAGAGCACTCAAGTTGAGTTGGAGAGTAGACAGGCCAAGTTGGAGAGGACTTGAGTATTATTAGCACATGTGAAGACATCCTTGGAAGGGGGTTTATGATGATGCAAGGCAATTCTTTAAAAGTACCCTTTGAGACAATCACTTGAAGAGTTTGCCATGAATGAGCACAATTAGACAAAGAGTCTGGATATGATCAATGAGAGGACTCATACCAATAGACTTGAGAGTATCTTTCATGGATCTCATGCTAATGAGATAGAGATACGGTCCAAGGAGATGAAAATGAAGCCTTGGTTGCATGGAGGGCTAATGGAAGGACCTAGTGTGATGACCTTTGATATAGGCATAATTATTTAGAGACATATCAAATGATCTTGCACCTCCACCACATTTCACACATACCTCCATGCATATTGATTGGCTATAGGAGAGGAAGATGACATTCCTTGGTGAGATTCCTAGACTTTCTATGATAAGAGAGCAGATTAGCTTGACTCAATAGTTTACTCCTTGCTTTTTTATGCTCATGAGAGCTAGAGGAAGATTTTAGTCTTGGGTATTGGTTGCTTGGTTGATATTATGTGGGATAGTAGTAGGCTAGTGGTCCTTGTTGATAGAGCAAATAGGATGGACTTTGTACAAAGCATGGAGTAATTTTAGGTATATATCACATCTTGTTGTTCAAGAGTTCATGGAGTATTGTGTGTCTCAATTTGAGATCCTCCTATGGATAGATAGCACTAGATAGGATTTTCAACGTCTTTTGAGGGACATGTGGGATCATGGTTTAATACCCAATGGTGTACACATGGGTGCTTGTCTCATGGGTGTGTTGGATGATATAGATGGATATAAGGACCAATATAAGGATTATAAACACAAACCTTACAATGCATTTAGTGCATTAGGTTTACCATTGCAAGATATTTTCATAATAGATAGTGCACTCCTAACATATTGTAAGAACTATCCTCATTGTCCTATCCATCCATTACCATTTACTCCCTTCTATTATAGTGCATTAGATCACTCCTCTTCATCATACTAACCTTTGAGGGCTTATTTGGATAGATTTAGAGCAGACATGTGGTCTACCATTAAGTTCCTTACAAAGGAGTGGACTTTTGGGCAGCTTATGGTGCTATATTGTGGATTCCTATGAGGGTTTAGCTTCCACATTCTAGGACCTCCTTATGCATGATGGAAAGTAGGATCTTCTATAGATATGTGGTCTAGTGTATATTTAGAGACCCCTCATTAGGAGCATTGATGTGGCATTAGAGCATATCAGAATAGAGCTTCTTCCACCCAAGGCCCAAGATATAGATGCAGTCATGGACAATGAGGTCATGGACATCATGTCCTCACCATACCTCCACATGTCATTGAGTCGACACCCATATCTTAGTACCATTCATGCATAGTATGAGCCTTGGTATTCTTCCTAATTGCTTCTCCACTCTTGCACATTTAGATTGCATATATGTATATTTGCTTCTTTCTTTGAGTTCTTTACTTTCATGACATGCATGTTCACTTCATTCCCTTGATTCATTGATCTAAGTTCTTCATTTTTATGCATATACTTTTGAAAATTCATGCAAAATCTTGCTTGGAATCATTCATGTACTCCAAGCTCCCTTTCAAAAAGAAAAAACATGTTCTTTGAGCCCCTTCACAATCTAAATCCTCTTCAAGCTCCCTTTCTAAAAATCACACATGTTTTTTGAGTCCTCTCTGCCATCAAAGTTCACATTGAGGAACATTGTGCTATATATAGTTTTCATCCAAACAGACCTCCATCAAGAATTTGAATTCAGCAAAATCCCAGCAATATTTAGGTGTTTCCCAGTGATACCCTAACAATACCTTAGCATTGCATGAGTAGAACCACAACAAGAACCATGACCTAAAAACCCAAGCAAAACCTTGGTGCAACAAAAATGAACCTGATGTGAGTTGCAAAAGTGGAGCAAGCATGCAATGGAACTCTAATGCAACTTGAGTTAAGGTAATTTTGGCCCAATATTGGAATAAAACCTTAATATGATTGAAGTGAGACCAAAATGATATTGGAGCAAAACGTGCAATATTTTGGAGATAACTTGTTGCTTGTTCTATGAATAAGTACTTTTGTACCTTCCATAAGTTATCCATGTTTATTGAGTTGTCTGAAATGGGTGATTGAGGTATAAGTGACAAAAACACAAGACCCTAAACACAATTTGTAGTGTGTTTGACTTATAATAAAAACACAATAATAAAGGAAAGGATAAACTAATCAACTAAACTCTACACTATGTAGGTCAATCACAAAATAGTAGATCACAAATTAATCACATACTTGGATACAACAAGTCACAAAATAGGTGAAAATTCTATGGTCATGCAAACTCACTTGAATTGCCACTTCCAAAACAAATTACATTTCCATGGTCCGCACTCTCACTTGCAACATTTGTAGTCATGCACTAATCAATGCACTAATCACTCTTACTTGAACTCCAACTCCCATGCACTAATGGGTCACTACTAAAACTCTCCATAGGGGTAATATTTGAGTCAAAGAGTATACTCGTTGTACTCTTAATTTCTACATGTGTCTTCTCCACTTTTGCTAATTCTAGTATCATTGAATAATATCTCTTGGATTTTGCATTCCTTTCTTTGATTTTTCTTTTCTCTAACTCGGGAATCAATAAACTCTTTTCTACTTCTACTTTCAAGCATAAATTCTTGACTTTTGCCATCTTGTGAGCTTCAATTTTGGCCAACTTTCACCTTTCTTGGGCTTCCATTCCTTCACTTTTCAATTTTGTAACATTTGAAAGATCTTCCTTAAAGGCTATAGTTGTGGAAGAAGGTGTATTAACACAAAAAAAAATTCCTTGTCTTTTGTGACTCATTCTCTTATTATCCATCTTTTTCATCTTCCAACTCTTCTCTCTCTTGGCCTCCCTCTTGTGATCATGGATCCTTTTGGCCTCCTTCTCATGATCAAGGTTCCTTTTCTCCCTCTTGTGAGTAAGGTTCCTCTTTGGTAGGGAAAAATCCTATGATCTTGAGGGTTGAAAGGAGGGACATTGACTCTCCTCCTCTTGAACTTGAACATGGTACTCTTGTGTTCTTGATCCATGATAAATTGCTTCATAAGGAAAGGATTCTTAGATGCTAAGACTGGAAAAAAATTGGGAATGTGACAATGGTTGATAACTAGTTCTTGACCCAAGTGTGTCCTTAATCCAATCCTCAATTGTTCACTCTAACTCAATTTCTTCATCTATTTTTGAAATTTTGGTTTCCACATCTAGACTCACAAGGGCAATGGTGGAAGTTTTTGCTCTATTACCAAAGAGCAAAACCATTCTTGCATAATAAAGACATTGATGATTCAACTTATCTTCAATAGTTCTCCATCCTTGTTTGAGTTCCTTCTCCGTGAGCCCTTTTCTTGTGCACATGTCCTTTAAGTTGCTTGCTGATTTGTAGGAGGCCATGTAGCAAGCCCACTTTCTATATAATCTCTTCTCATTGATAGATTTAGGAGAACCTACCCCAAACTTCACAAGACAAGTGGCCATGTAATTAAACACTTCACTTTTTTGAACCAATTTCTTGCAAGTTCCTCCGTGGGTTTGTCTAAAATGTTCAAGATCCTCAAGATAGTCCAAAATTTGACAATCATAGTGAGAGACCATTCTAAACCTATCTTTCTCTTCATCCTATGCTTTTGGTTTACCCAATTCATCCCCAAATTTTGGTTTACACCCAACAATAGAAGATCCACCATGTTCAAAAGATCTTGAAATCTTGAAATGAAATTAGAGGTGAAATGAAAATGGTAGATGAGGGACATGGAACATTAGTATTAGGCTAACTAAACTTTGTTGGTGAAGAGGTGTGCTCTCCATGTTTGCTACCAAATACAAAATTTCCAAGCTGGTGCACTTATATTTTTCTCCCACTCTCCTAAATATCAATGCATCAAGATGTCATGTCACTATAGCTCTTAGTGCCCAAATACTTCTTTGATATTACAAAAAACTATAAATTGACCACATTGCACATCAATACAACTCTTGGCACCCAAATACTTCTAAATCAACCATTGTTAACAAGCAAGCTGACTAAGCAACATGACTAACAAGTTATAAGCTACGCCAATGTCTCAACAAATTGCGGCATTAGCATATAAGCATAGCTGAGATGGAAGAGAGAGGGAACTTGACATTTTGAACATTCTTCATGAGGGAGTGGAGGTAAGTTTCAATTCAAATCCCTTGTACAATTATTTTTTGCCACGTAGCTTTAGTGTTATGACCTCCTCCTTTCAACTAATTGATTCATGTCAAAGGTTGAGCCTAAACCAAGGCCCATAAAATCTTTTGATTAGAGAGGTATAAAAAATGGCCCATAGAGTAGGTAGATACGTAAAAAAAATGTATGTGCATTTTCTAGGCAGTTTTATTTTACTAGGAAGGGAAATATACATAACAAGTACACCTCCATCACTTGTAAAGAAACCCATAAATTTTATTATTTAAACCTCTTGGTTTGTTCATATTAGTGATCTATGGATAGCAGATTCAATTTGGAAGGAGGAATGCTTTAGTGAAAAGTCCTCCAGTACTAAAGATCCAATTAAGAGATTTCAAGTAGTTACTATTCTTTGCATTGAAAACTAAGACTAGTGCTAGATCAATGGCTTTTTGAAAACTCAATCACTTTTAACAAACAACCTCCACCCTATCCCAAGTTGCCCAAAAACATTGTTATTGGAGCTACAATATTTTGATTTTGTGATCCAAGTTCCAATAAGGAAATGATCCTTGAGGAGCATCCAAGCTTGGATCTAACCATAGTAAGATCAATGTAACATCCTCATACATGAAGAAGATGATTTCAATCTCAATTTCTCCAAAACCTATGACCAACCTCTCATGTAAACTCCAACTCCTCATCCCCCTCTTCCATTACTTGCAACCTCTCACCACTTCCCTTGCCTTGAAAGCATTCCCTTTCCTAAATTTTGTGACCTCAACTTTTCAAGAACTGACTTGAGCTTGACATGCACAATAGAGAATTATCAAAATATACTTCCAAACATAACTTTTCAAAATAAAAAAGAGTACTTGAGAGTGACATGCAAAACATGTATAATCTTGAGTTACCATATTTTGTACACTTCATGTAATTACAAAAGCTAGCCATATGATCTAGATGTGAAATCTGGTTTGGTAACATCTAGAATAATGTTATACATGATTGTCAAAATAGATCAGATAGAAGTATCACCAAAAGAGTACTTTTACCAATAGAGCAGAAACTAAAATAGACTTGAGAACCTTAGAACCAATAGCTAGACATATGATTTAAAGGAGAGAATTGGTTTGGTAACATCTGGAAGGATGTTCCACATGATGGACTAAACAAATTAGAAAGAGGTATCACCAAAAGAGGACTTCTACTAAGAGAGTAGGAACCAAATGTTGAGTGTAATTTGTGTTTCTCTCTTCTCTTGTCCTCAGAGTATTACAATGGTATAAGAGCAAGTGTCTTAATCCAAGAGAGTGGATCACCCCTCTTGGAAGAAGCACAAACTATTGAAATTGAGTAATTTGAGGTAGAGAACATAGAGTATTTGCTAGACTTAGGAAGGACTTAAGAGAGCGGACAAGATGGATGCATCAAGAAGACAATTTTCTGCACCTAGCTTTCCATTCCCAAATCCATACCACATCAAGGTTATGAACATCTAGCGTGAGCAAATGAAGGTATTGCTAGTTTATCACTTTGGCGTAGAATTCATGGACAGGGTGATGAACTCACCAAACCCGGTGATTCTACCTGTGGTGATATATGACAGAGAGTGGGATTTGACAATCTACATTCTACTATGATGATATGGATGTGAATGTCCCAAATCCTCTCTCTTTCAACACTCAAGTAGAAATCCGTTATGTAGTGAGACCAAAAGTGATATTTAGAGATTTTGTAGTTAGAAATTTTGGCAAGGAGTATTATCAATAAGTGATAGCTTTTGAGGTCCCAATGGTAGTTTTGATAGTTTGTGTGCCTTCTAGAGTGATCATATTGACTATATATTAAAGTAGACAGTAGCAATTGAGTGTTGCAAGAACCATGGATCCACAATTGCAAGAGCTGGTGCAAGGAATGCAAGGGATGTTGAATTAATTTTGAGAGATTAAGATGACCATGGAGACATTACAAAGTCAAGTACAGATCCTCAGGAATAATCAAGCCATGCAAGAAGAAGAGTCATCTCAACTAGTACCTACAACTCAGTACATGCAAGTGAAGTACTTGGAGAGGCACCTATACCTACAAACTTTATCAACGATGAAGCCACATTGCTACTCTGGATGAAGAAGACCTACAACATTGAGTCTTACAAGGGGCAGCGTATGATGGGAGTAGTGAAAAATTGGATCTCAAGAATGAATCGATATTTCCGATTGTTCTCAACAGAGATCACGGAGCATGTTGCATGCGTGTTTGCATGTGGGTACTTGACCAATAAAGCCCTCACATGGTATGATGCTTGGGAACGATCCATGTTGGCAAAGAGAAGGGAGGTCACGTGGATATCAATGCAAGAAGGGTTGTTGAAGAATTTCCAATTGGTGGATTTTGTGCAGATGGCTTGAACCCAACTATGGGGATTGAGATAGAAGAATAGCATAGAAGAGTATGTGGAGGCATTTTTTGGATCTACAAGTTGCAATAACCAACATGAGTCCAACAAAGGCTCTTGACAATTTCAAATGAGGGTTAAAGGAGCAGATTTGCCAAGAAGTCATGGTGCAAAATCCTTGCATTATATTTGAAGCCATTGCTTGTGCACAGAGAATAGCAAGAGCATTGGGTGGAGGTGAAGGAGTAGTTCCACCTCAACATTATTGGGCAGAAATGCCACACATGGGTGGACCCGTACCAATGGAATTGGGCAACCTTCAATTTCAAGATTGAGGAGCATGACCGCTTCAAGGAGACCATGGACGGGTAGAAGAACAAAGAGATGGAGTCCCACAAGGAGATGGAACTCGAGGAGAACAGTGCCGTTGTTACAATTGTGGCCGTATTGGGCACATATCTACCAACTATCACACTCATTTCCCTAGAGGCCTTGGCCTTCATACAAGCGATCTTTGAACAACATGGAGAGGCACATTGAAGAGGAAGAGGTGGAAAACACTTTGGAAAACAAAAATTGCCAGTAAATGTACCTCACGGCATTACTTGCTCAATAAGGAAGAAGAGAAGCAAGGGAAGGAAGAAGACTAATGTGCAAGGATACTAAAAGGCAACCTCACAATTGATGTCATGAATGGAGTCCTAGAAGGGAATCAAGTGAGAGTATTAATTGATCCGGGAGCAACAGAGAATTTCTTATCTCAATCTGTTGCAATAAGATTGGGAATGGATCTAAAGAGAGATGGGAGTGAAGAAGTAGAGTTGCTTAACAAGCAAACAGAGAGGATTGAATCATTACCTAGACAAGTCACACTCTTTGTAGGAGAATATCAAGAAGCAATTGAGTGGCGAGTGATACAATTAGCTCGTTATGATGCAATCTTAGGCATGCTATGGATGGAGCATTACAACCCTATGGTAGATTGGAGGAAGAAAGTAGTGAGAACCCACCAATGGTCAATCATTGGGGTTAAAGAAAAATCACCCATGCAGGATCTGCCTCTATATGTCATAGGGATGGCAATTGTCTGTAAGACCGATGATGTTTTATGGGTCTAATAAGAGAAGTCTAGAGTGCACAACTCAATGGAAAAATTCTTGAGAAATTGAAGGCTATGGTGGATGAATGTCAAGATGTCTTTCCCGATGATCTACCCTCAAGATTACCACCAAAAAGGAGAGTAGATCATAAAATTGAGACACTCTTGGGGAAGACACCTCCTTGTAAGGCCCCATATTGCCTATCACCTCATGAGTTGGAGGAGTGTAAGACTCAAATTGAGGAGATGCTGCAAAAGGGGTTCATCCAACCTAGCATATCACCATATGGAGCTCTTGTCTTGTTTGTGAAGAAGAAGGATGGTACAATGCGCATGTGCATTGACTATCAAGGTCTCAATCAACAAACAGTGAAGAACAAATACCCCTTACCTTGCATGAATGACCTGTTTGATCAACTCCATGGAGCGAGATACTTCACCAATTGGACTTGCGGAGTGCTTACAATCAAATTCAAATTATAGATGAGGATGTGTACAAAACTGCCTTTTGAACCAAATATGGCTACTTTGAGTATCTTGTGATACCTTTTGGCCTCACCAATGCACCTGCCACTTTCATGAGTCTAATGAATGACATATTTTGTCCATACTTGGATGAGTCTGTTATCATCTTCTTGGATGATATCTTAGTATATAGTAGCACAATGACGGAACACAAACAACATCTACAAGAGGTCTTCCAAATTCTAAGATAGAATCAATTGTACGCCAAAATATCAAAGTGCGAGTTTGGCAAGTCTGAAGTAGACTACTTGGAGCATAGAGTAAGTGCAGAGGGCATTCAAGTATTGACAGATAAAATAGAGGTCATTCAAAAATAGAGTGCCCCAGAAGATCAGACTCAACTCAAGAGCTTCTTGGGGTTGATAGGATTCTATTGTAGATTTTTCAAGGACTTCTCCAAGGTTGTACAGCATTTAACAGCACTGCTTGGCAAGGGGAAGAAGTGGACATGGAGAACCGCACAAGAGTTGGCCTTTCAAGAATTGAAAGCCGCCTTGTTACATGCACCAATCTTGAAGTGGTATGACCCAAAACATCCAATCAAGTTGGCTATAGATGCATCAAGCATAGCAATAGGAGTAGTCCTACAACAAGAGTGGCATGACAGATGGCATCCAATTGCATATTTCTCTCAAAAGTTTTTACCAGCGGAGTGCAACTACCACACCACAAAACAAGAAGAGTTGGCCATTGTTCTGACAACCAAGCATTGGAAGCACTATCTGGGCAAGAAGGCATTTGTAGCAGAGATAGACCACAAACATCTAGTCTACCTCGAGACACTGAAGGATCTATCTCATTGCCAAATTTGGTGGGTAGAGTGGCGACAACGCTTCAACATGATAATCACCTACGTGGAAGGGGAGAAGCAACTTGCAGATGCATTCACATGCATGCCAATGGCAAACAACTTGGTGACAAAGGTTAAGATTAACCTAAATTCTGGCCAGAGATTCTGGCTATTACAAAAACTGATCCACAGATTGTAGAAGTGCAATCATCCAAAGGTATCACTAGCACCTAAGGACTCATCTTTTATGATGGTAGATTATGGATCCCAAATGTCCCAAAATTACACACCACCATTCTAGCGGAATATCATGATTTGGCCATTGTAGGTCATGTTGGAGTGGACAAGACCTTGGATGCAATCCAACGCCATTACTATTGGCCTAAGATGAGCAACGATGTGATGGACTATGTGCACAGCTGCCTACTTTGTCAATAGAACAAAGCTTCTAATCAAGCTCTTGCATTGCTCCTTCAACCTCTCCCCACGCCTACCTAATGTTGGAAACAATTGAGTATGGATCTCATTTGTCAATTACCCAAGACCACCTTAGGGTTTAACTCCATCGTAGTCTTTGTGGACCGGTTCAGCAAAATGATTCATGTACGCCCTACCACCAAGGATGTGACCGCTCCACAATTAGCTCAATTATACTTAGATGTAGTCTTCTCTCACCATGGCTTGTCTAGAGTACTTATCACTGATAGAGGCACTCAATTCACCAATTTGTTTTGGCAAACACTCTTTGGGTTCTTCAAAACCAAGTTGGCCATGTCCATAGCTTACCACCCACAAATAGATGGCCAAATAGAGCAGGCTAATTGCACGATTGAAGACATGTTATGCAGCTTCACCTTAGAAGAGCAAGCGAGGATAGACACCCTACTCCCATTGGTGGAATTCACTTACAACAATTTAGTGAATGCATCCACCCAGGTCACTTCGTTCTTCCTCATGTATGGTGAGCATCCTTTCACACCTTCTAGCTTGATGAAGATCCGTCCTGTGGCTACCAAGGTTGATGCAATCAACACGTTTGTTTCTAGAATCCAACAAGGTGTGGAGAGCGCCAAACACAAATTACAGATTGCACAAAATCAACAAAATTAGTTTGCTAATGCACACCATAGGCACATGGAGTTCAATGTTGGGGATCAAGTGTGGCTGTCAACAACCAACTTCACATTAGTTGGACCTCATAAGCTCAGACCTTGTTTTATTGGGCCTTTCTTGATTCTTTATCATGTCGGTGTTGTGGCCATCACCTTAAGCTACCACCATACATGAAGATCCATTCCATGTTCTAAGTTTCCCTACTACGCAGATATGCTCTCCGCTCAGGCCAAGGTCATTCCACCTAAGACATTTGACCTTGTCCGACACTCATTGATGGCATAGAGGAATATGAAGTGGAGCGTATTCTCCAAAAATGCATATGTGATACTCGCCATCCACGGGTGGACTATCTAGTACAATGGAAAGGTTACTCCTTCTATGAAGCAACTTGGGAGCCCGCTGCCAATTTGACACATGCACCGGTGTTGGTGCAAGCATTTGAGCAACAATTGCACAATGAGGACGTTGCATCTTAAAAGGAGGGAGGTTTGTAATACCAAGAGCTAGCCATATGATCTAGATGTGAAATTTGGTTTGGTAACATCTAGAATGATGTTATACATGATGGTCAAAAAGAGTACTTCTACCAATAGAGCAGAAACCAAAATAGACTTGGAGAACCTTAGAACCAATAGCTAGACATATTATTTAAAGGTGAGAATTGGTTTGGTAACATCTGGAAGGATGTTACACATGATGGATTAAACAGATCAGAAAGAGGTATCACCAAAAGGGGACTTCTACTAATAGAGTAGGAACCAAATGTTGAGTGTGTAATTTGTGTTTCTCTCTCTTCTCTTGTCCTCGGAATATTACACTTCACCTCTTACATACATTCACTAAATACATTCACCTTACAAGGATACACTTAGGAACAAAAGGGACAAGTGGAAGGAACAGTTGATAGATTATACATATAGTCATTTCTCCTTGGTTACAAAGGGAAACAATAGTACACATTAGCTAGAATTATCATAATTTGGATATAATTTGGGACAAAGAATTATGGATCATGGTTGTAACTATAATTCCCTATACTTATACTTGCAAGAGCATGAGAATAAATCTCACTAAACATACTCATTATATTTTTATTTCCTCATGTGTCTTCCTTACCCTAGCTGATGACCTTGTGCTTAATTCCCAAGGTAATCAAGTGGAAACATTTTGGGATCAAGTGGATCCGTGTTATCTAGGTAATCTAAAATTTTAGCATAATAAAGAGTGATCATTCTGAACATCTTGTCCTCCCTTTTTCCTTGCTCCACATTGACTCTCCTCTTCCTTTGCTTCCCATCAACTCTACATTGCCTTTGACCTTGAGGGAGTCTCCTTTGAACTTGGCTCCATTGAAGGTCATGTGTATACCATTCCAAGAAGGTATTGAAAACTAATAGTATTCAACCTAGGATTGTTGCAAATATCACTTATCACTTGATGAGGGAAGAATTGATTAGTGCTTGATCTCATTTGGAGAATGAATGTGCTCAATCTCTCTCAAATCTTTAATTATAGGATTTCTCAAAGTTGGCACACTCACTTAACTTGTAGATTTTCATTGCAAAAGAGAGTTTGCACCAGCTTGGAGATTTGCATGATGATCTTGTTCATATTTATCTTTTGTGCCTCTCTTTAAATGTATTGTGATTCCAAATTGAGTGTGGACTCTACTTTTGATTAAACATACCATCCAATCAAGAGAGGGAAAAGTGGGATTTCATCAAAGCACTCAACAAGAGAATTCAAATTTCAATGGTCTCTCCCCTAATGAACATCATCATACTTTTGTAAAATATGCCCATCCTTGTGTGAGCCCTTGTGCAATATATCATAATTTTTTGTAGAATATGCACATCCTTATGTCAGCCCTTGTGCCATATGGCACATTTTAATTCATAACATGTGCTATTAGTATTAATCTTTATTACTATTATCATCTAATACACCCATAAAACCTAGAAGGGAATGTGAAATGGCTGTACAAACATCCACTGCCTGTCAAATATTTGTTAATGTTTCACTTTTGTGACTACTTTTTTCTTGGGTATCCATAAGATTTATTAGATTTCCATAAAGAACCTATAAAATTTGCATTTGAAACACACTATTTTATTCATGGATTTCTTTGGAATTCTATTTTACTTATGGGACCCTACAAAAAAATTTACATGACATTCCACATAGTCTTAAGCCTCCCATCAATCCCAAAAGTGACTACCTCAATCTACTTTAGACGTACTACTCTTTTGAAGATAAGTAGGTTCCTTTCCATTTGTTCTATTTTTTGGAAGAATTTGGTGACATGTAGTCACGTTCATAATTGCATGAATTTTCTTGTTTGGTCAATTGGTCTCCTTTGGGTGAGATTTTCCTGTTATTTCCAAAGATCAGAAACTCTCCTCAAGAATTTAAACTGAAAAATTTTGAATTTACTTTGAATTCTGAATAGAGGATTGTGCTGGAAATATTTCTCAACTTAGACTAGGTGATAGATTCTTCTTGCTACCAAATCCTGCCTAACCCTATGCAGAAAAGAAAGTAAAGCATTATCGGACAAAAGCTCTTATCCTTTATCCGTAAGAATCTTTTAAGATATTTATTAACTTTGACTTGCTTACTTTGAAGCAATATCTCTATGGATTTAGAATAATCATGAGAAAAGCCTTATAAAATAATGGTGGATTTTTTAATTATGGTTGTATTATTTTTGTTATGTTGATATATAGGAGATGCAAAATCCCTCTATTATGAGAATATCAATCACTACATAGGTTTTCTTGTAGTTCAATCTTTGAATTTTTACTTAAATTATTTTGATGTACTGTATTAAATTATTTATTTATATTCTAATTAAAAATATATGAGATAGATTGAGATTCCTATAGAATCTTCTATTTTGAGTATCAAAAGAATTGTGGTCAAATCATACCCTCTTGAGAAGTTATTACTTGCTTTGGTAATACTTTACAAATTAGATAACAATTCTCAAATTAATTCAGTAGGATTTGGTCATAAAGGTCACTATAAAAATATAAAAGATACATCAAAAGTACCTAAAATGTTTTATAATGCATTAAGGAACCTTCCTATGACTAAATACTCTAGTAAGGTATTAGAGGTCCAATTTTAAATTTCAATTTAAATTTGGACATAAGATTTGGAGGAATCTTCTAAGATGATAGGTTTGGATTGGTTATCAAGCTAAGTTATGGCTGAGCTCCCAAAAAAAGCAAGTTTCTATCCATCTCAAGTACAAGCAACAAAGTATACTAGCATCTTGCATATTGGGAGCACATTTTATTTAGTTCATGGTCTAGCTCTTTTGTTCATATCTTCTCTGTTTGGAATTTTGAACTTTGGTCTTCTACATTGGCATAAAAGCAAAAATGGGATGGATAGATTTGCATCAGAGCAAGAATAAGATGGATAGAATATATGATACCATAAAACAACCATTTTTCTTAAAGTCAATGGAAATTTTCTTTCCCTGTCATGTGAGCACATGTTATCTAACCTTTCACTAAATTAACTTTATTAGTGATAACATTATCACACGTAGTAATAACAATGAATAACCTTGTGATTTTAACATTGTTTTATAAATTAAGCATCTTACTCTAGTGTTTGAAGCCAATACTCCAAAAAAATGAATGTTTATTTCCCATGCCAAAATCATTTTGATTTGATGAGAGCTTAACTTCAAGAGTAATAAAACATTTGTGTTTGATTTTGAATTATGATTTGTATACAACTAACATATAAGATGTTAATTACTTGTTCTTAACAGCTATCTGAAAGATATCATAAAATACTGGTAGAGATATCAAGTGGAACAATTCTAGTATGTTTTTGTAGTCACTATAATCTTTTTGCAAGAGGATGAGAAAATCACAACATCAATCACAAAGATAAAAATAAGAACATTGTATAAACTAGCTAAGATGTTCCACATATTATTACATATTTTATAATTTAAATTGAAATAAATCATTATCTTTGAAAATATCAAAATTACTCCAAGAATAACCTAACTGTTTAGTACATCTAAAAAATTGAAGTTGCTAATATGGACTCTTTAATGGCCAATTGAAATTATGAAAGATATAATAAAAAGATAAACAAGAGAGATTGAAAACAGAAAGAGGACAGCATAGAAAACCAAGAAAGATGAGAAGACCCCATCAAGCCTTACAAGGATAAAATGGAATTAAACCAAATATTCAATAATACAGGTATGAAAAAGTTACCTTACTATATTAAGATATCAAACTATATAAATTATACAGTCTATAAACTATTAAAGATCATCTCAAAAATGTCATTTAATGGGATTGCTCCTCTACAGATCATAATATCTTTTACATTACAATAAACGTACTCTATCTAAATTTTATTAAATTAAAAATTAATCATATTATATATAAAAGGTAAAATATCAAATATATATACTCCCTCTACTTTTTCCTCTTAAGACCTCTAGGATTAGCACACGGATCCCCAAGTGAGCTGCCACGCGCTCTATTAAAACCTATTACAGCTTTGCAAAATCAAAGAAAAAAGGCGACCGCGTAGGAAAAATGAAGGATAGGAAGACCCCATCAAGCCGTACAAGGGAGAGACAAAAAAGGTAACATGGGGCTAAGCCCCAATAGAGTCTGTATGAGAAATCTGCCCTACCGCACCTAAGACATCCGAGCTATGCAAGTCATATGGTCTACACACAACTAGAGCATCAAAAGAAACATCACCTAATGTGATTGCTCTCCTATGGATTGCACCAGCCACTGCCCTCTGTAGAGCAATGGACACACGCTGTCTAAAGTAAGCTACAAAGTATGAGAGTGAGAGTGGTACCCCCTGACGCCTAACATGATAAGCTCTTGCGCACTCCTTGACAAATGTGTCAAATGTCGTGTCCATCGCTCCATATAGCTCCAAGGCTAGAGGAACAAAGAGGTGACCTCGCTGCATGCACCTATACTTGGAGACCTTGCGACCTGCTGCTGCACTCGCCACCCATCCAGGGGGATGGGTAATCAATCACTCCCTCCAAAATTGTATCCCGCATAGGGTCCGTGACCACAACATCCGCTACTGTCACCTGATCATCTTGCACCAAGTATAAGTCTGCCCTGACATGTGTCGTCTGCAACGCATACGAATGCTCCCTCCAAGCTAAGTATCCACTCTCTCGTGCCATAGGAAACACTATGTCTCTAATGGCATCATGTGTAGCTATCTTCTATCCTCCAAAAGGACACCATGTCATGTGGACCGCCGCTGCATCTAGTGTGGAACCACACTCACAAGTGAGTAGTGAAGATGCAGATGGGTGGACCAAACCTAGGCAAAACCTCATTGTTGTAGAGAAAGTAGCCGGTGCAAGTCGGAAAGCCCTAATGCATGGTCGAGCTAGGATCCACGAGCCTGCACCCTTGCCGGAGCAAGAGCGTAGACGTGCTCTAGTAGCCTAAGGAATGGACGAGTCAACTAAGAGAGAATGTAGCATATGCTCACACTGTCGCTCCATCAAGGAAGACTATAGACCTCTAGTCCAATCTGATGATAGTGAAGCAAACAATGGAAAACCCTCTTGTGCTTGTGGGGATAGACTATCTCTCGTCTACCGCAATAACACCTGGAGAGAAAAAGGTCCTCCCTCCATCTCTGTCACATAAGTCTCCAAAACCGGCCTATCAACAACCACAAAACGAGAGGCAAGTAGGGGTGCCAAGAGAGCCCAACTACCCAAAAACGCTATAGGTGCCATCTCCTCCATAGAAAGCAAGCCAACCCCACCACATGAGATTGGTAGAGCCGTCTGTCTATGTGCCAAATCCCCTATCACACACTCAAAAGTCCCTGGTCCAATAATATCACCAAAGACTCCCATAATCCTCCTATCAAATGCTCTCAGACATGATAGGAAGGACGGTGAGGGAGGAACTGTACGGATGAGGTAGGATGGTTGACGAGCAATACTGGAAGAGAGTATACCAAATGCCACCTGCAGATCTCCTAGTAATGGAAGGTCATCCACATGGAGAACATCCTCTGCAAGTGCAGCATCCAAGAAGCGTGTGACAAAATCCTCCGATCCTACTAGCACTCCAAGAACACGAAGTCCATCTATGGATGTGATACACCCCTCTGGAAGCTCAAGGTGGGGAGGGATACCTAAAGGGGACCATGCTCTACACTTTGACACCTTGACTCTCAAGCCTACTAGATTTAGCTCGGTAGTCAAGTAGTCAAAGGCCTGCCTAACCTGATCTACAGGGCCTACGATGTGTGTATCATCTACCAAGGAGGGAAATACACAACCTGGCATGGCCAAAGTAGTAGATAGGAGAGCTCTAAAGTGAGCCATGGCAAATAAGGGCCCCCCCAAAGGATCTCCCTGTTGTGTACCAACAATTGACTCCAAGACTGTGAACCACCATGTTGGTAGTAAAGGGAAGCAAGAGAGCCATAAAAAGACCGCACAAAAGGAATGAGACTCGCCAAGGATCCACCAGCCTCCTTAAGCTCTCTAAAGATGGATGCACGTGAGATGCTATTAAAAGCGTTCTCAACATCCACTTGTAGGACGACCCACTTCGGATGGATATCTAGGAGTGCTCTAATGCCTAGAGATATAGCCTCACATCTTCCAAGTGTAGCTACTCTAAACTGATGTGGACTAAGGTGCTGTCAAAAGTGAGAATGATGCTGAAGGACAATGGTACGGCTGACCAAACGCAAAAAGATCTCTCCAATAGCAATCGGTCTAATGCCTCTCGTGTCCTTCTCAGTCACAAGAAGTCGACTAGCACCTAAGACCCGACTAACAAACATAGGAATGTCTCCTCTCGCTACTACTGCAGCCACCTAAAACTGTAACACCCATTTGTGCATGTGTGTGGTATTGTGATATTTAGCTTGGTATTACAAGTACTTAAGAGATATTATTTATATAGAGATAAAGGATGGTTCTATATTAGTCATGGTTAGCTAAAGTTAGTCATAGCTAAGATAGATGGGACCTTACTTTAGAGGAAGTAGAAAAGATGAGCACCACTATTTTGGATTTTAGTGTGTTGACTTGGTATTATTCCTAGGTGTTTGGCTTTGGGGAAAGAGTTGAGAACTCTTGGGCCCGCAAGCCTTTTTGTTTTGGATTCTTCTTTAGTCCAAGGATAGCCCATGTGAAGGAATCCTTGCTTTAGTGGTTGGGTCAAGATAAGGGGAATATGCCCATGTGAATGGATATTCCTTTCTACTTTTTGACTTTACTTGACTTTTAGTCTAGTAACTTGAGTTACTACGGTAATTAGTAACTTTGGTACGTAACTATTTCACAAGTATATAAACAAGGAGTGAGGAGGTACTCATCATCCTTTCATTTGCAACTATCTCTCTCTCATTGAGTTCTCTAGTGAGCAATGTCTTGAGTCTTGGAGTGTTAGCCTTGGAGGAGTATGATGGAGTTGGGGTTCCTTGCCTTCTTAGTCCATGGTGCGCTACCATAATAGCCATCAGAGGTTCATCCTGAGTGAGAGACAGGCCGGCTCACATTTTTGGTTCCGTTGCCGGGACCTCTCTAGAAGGCAAGATAATGTTCCGCGTCCAATTCTACATTAGGCAGAAGGAGGCTATGAGAGCTCACTTGGAGAGAACATTAGGAGAGGAGAGGGTTGAACTTATGTTAGAGAACCAAGATCCATTTGTATACCCTGTAGTTCATTATGATGTCTTTGAGGTGATTTTGTACATCTTGTACACATGAGAGGAATTGGAGAGATTGTGTGAGGTGGATTGCAGATTTTGGGGATTAAGGTGATTTTGGGCAAAATCTCAAGTTTGAGATCTGGACTTGAGATTTCTACACATGATAGCTTGGGTTATCTTTCAGTTAGCACACTTGAAATTATTGAGAGAGCTTCTATGCGCACTGGGCTAGAATTTTTGAAAGTTGATAGGGTAAAGTGCTCCCGCAACTGCATGCTCTCTGGAAAATTGTACAGAGTCTGCCATTTCTTCAATTTTTAGTGAATTGTCCTGAAAATTTCCAAGAAAATTCAGTGCATTGTATCCTACCTGGTGCCACAAAAATTAGAGAGAGATCATTTTTGCGCAATGCGTTATGAGTTTTTGAAGTGAGGGGGGTGGTTTTCAGACCAAATTTGAAATATGGGTGCTGAATAGAAAGGTGTCTAGGCCAAATGGCTCGATGAAAAGATCTAAAATTTTGCAGGGAGAGACGCCCTAGAGTTGTGATCAAGTGTGGAAAATTTCAGAGGACTGTGACATATTCGTTGGGAGATTTGAGTGACATTGTGAGGAAGGGTCAATTCTGCAGAGTGGAGATCTCATGCATGAGAAGTTTGAGATCAACAAAAAGCATGTTTGAGTGTTTAGATTCATCTTTGGGAACATGGAGGGTCATCAAGAGTGGAAATTGAGATTATGCAAGGTTCCCCAAGGGTTTGAGGTGATTGTAGGGGTGGATTTGAGGAAAAGAGAGTTTACAATAGAATTTGAAGAGAGTGTTGAGAGGATCCAAAAACCTATACCACTTGGAGGAAAGAGTGAGTCTAAGTGCTTTCTATGTGGAGAGAAGGGACATAAGGCAAGTTCATGTCCATTAACCTTTGAGAGCAAGAGATTGAGGGAAAGGAGAGGCTTACTTGACTTGGGTTTGCATGTTGGACCTTCTTCACCAAGATTGGGAGGGAGAAGATCTAAGACCAAGGAGTTGTGTGAGGTTTGTGGAGTTGAAGGACTTCCAAAAGGACATGAGTGTAGTGGAGTAAAAGCACTTTTGGAAACTTTGGTGAAGGATCTTGGAGAGAGTCTTAGTACAGCTACAGAAATACTACCACCTTCATCAGCTAGTTCTCAAGATTAGTGATGGAGATAATCTTTCAACTTATGGATAAACTATCCATGAGAGTTAGATTAATATGCACTCTAGGATTTGATGTTGCTATAGAAATCTTGGAGCAACCTGAACCTTTTGTGTTCCCTAGAGTGGATTATTCTCAGATGGTGTTAGTCATGTATATACTCTATTAGTAATAGAGTGAGAGAAAAGAAAAGAGAAAAAAAAAATTAAGAGAAAAGAAAGATAGTGAGGGGTTAAGATGGGGAAACTTCCGGTTTTCTTTGGCAAGGATGGAGAAGATGTGGAGGCCTTTGTGAGAGACTTCAAGAGAGCTTGCATAGGAAACAATGAGAGGAGGAAGAATGAGTGGGCCTCATTATTACCAGATTTCTTTGAGGATGCAGCACTTACATGGTATGAGTCAGAATACCAAAAGAGAGAGAGGAGAGAGGGGGAAGAGGAGTCTTGGGAGACTTTGACTTCAGCACTCATTGAGAACTTTCTTCCTGATGAGAGTTATGAGAGATTGATGAGTGAGGTTACATTTCTCAAGCAAGGAGATGGAGAGAAAGTGAGGGTCTATGTGGAAAGAGTGGAAAAGTTGGAGTCCAGATTTCGCATAGTGTTGAGGAAGGGTGGGGATGATGTGGAGACTACAATGATTGGCATAGGGGCCATGCTCACCAAGAATTTTGTGGGAGGATTGAGACCACAAATTAGAAGCAAGGTGAGATATGAGAAACCTTCTTCCAAGGTTGAAGCTATCAAGATCGCAATTCGTATGGAGGAGAGTTTGGAAGGGGATGAGAGTGATTTGGTGGTGAAGGAGGTTGTGCATCTTCCTCAAGGCTACAAGTATGGTGGAACTTCTGATACTTTGGTGACAAGGGTTGCACCACAAGTAGTAGTTGCTCCAATTCTTGCACCTCCACCAAAAGATCCACTCCAAACCATCACAGAACAACTTGCGGATCTCAAGATCAATGTGGTGCAACTATGGGAGAAGAGAGAGGTGGATCAGAATGTAGGGAGAGGACCTAGGAGTTATGGAAACTATCCATATAGAGGAGGCCAACCAGCCAACAATTTCAATGATAGAAATTGTTTTGGTTGTGGAGGAAGAGGCCATATCCAAAGGAATTGCCCAAATTCCACTTACCATGGAGGAAGGGGTTATGAGGGAGCCAATAGAGGGAAAGAGGGAGGCAGTGAAACCCAAGTGGCTCCTAATCCCAACAAAGGTAAGGGGATAGCATCCATAGATGTGGTTGAGAGCAAGTATGAGAAGGGAGAGTGCTCAAACTCCAAGGGTCTTAATTTGGAGCTTTTGGCACAAGAGAAGAAGAGAGCTCGTTTTGCAGAGGATGTTCACTCTTCTCAAGGATTTACTTCAAGCAAGGATACTCCTATGTCTACTAGGAGCACTCGCACCTCAACACCATCAACAACAAAGACTCCAAGGAAGAAGTTGGGGATGGAGGACTTCTTGATCTCAAAGCAACAATGGAACTACAATGTGTTGGAGGATGTTGGTAGTCACAAGGCTAACATCACAGTGGGCCAATTAATTGCTTTGAACCCTACCTTGAGAAAGGAGCTTAGAGGTGGTTTGAGTTCTACAAGGAGCAAAAAGAAGAAGAAGGCAAAAGTTCCAGTATCAATGGGGGTGGTGGATGCCAAGCCAGCACCATGGGAGGCTTGTGAATATGCCTCCAAGATTGATGTGAGAGTGAATGGTCACAACATCAAGGATGCATTGGTTGATGGAGGATCAGCAGTGAATGCCATGTCAGAAAGGTTGATGAAGAAGTTGGGTATGATACCCTCAAGACCTTCAACATTTGTGGTGAGCATGGCAAACAAGCAACAAGTTCGACCAGTAGGGGTGATGGATAAGGTGGTAGTTTCAGTTATGGGAGTTCAAAATCTCATGACTTTCCAAGTCTTGAAGGATTCAAGCTATGACTTACTTCTTGGGAGGCCATGGTTGAGAGCAGCACGCACAACTGATCGATGGCACAAAGGGTACTTGAGGATTGGGCCATCAAACCATAGAGTCACTGTTCCTGTGACTAACACCACCAACACTTCACATTCAGATACCCCATCTTCTAATTATTGGGAATCAGATTCTGAAGAAGGAGCTTCAGGTGTGGACACAAGCATGGAAGAGGAGACTTCCACGGAGGAAGATGAATCTGAATCTGATTCAGATGTGTATCCCTTGTGTGCTATGGATTTTGCACCTAAGCCAGAGGTTTTGAAGGACCCAGATAAATCACCATTGACACTTGAGGAGGTAGAGAGAAGGTTATCTACCCTCAAGTATGGCCCAAATGTTACCAAGGAGGAGAAGGTGAGATTTGAGGAGATTTTCCGCAAGTTCATCCATGTGTTTGCTTTTAGTTACAAGGATTTGAAGGAAGTCACCTTGGAGGAGCACAAGATAGAGGTGGAGTCACATGCAAGACCAATCCGCCAAAAGCAACGTCGCATTAGCCCACCAATATCTTTGGTTGTGAAGGAGGAGATTGATAAGCTCAAGGAGGCTGGATTTATCTTTGAGGTGGAGAATTCAGAATGGGTGTCTCCAATTGTCATTGTGAAGAAAAAGAATGGCAAGCTTCGGGTATGTGTGGATTACAAGAAGCTTAATGTTGTTACCAAGAAGGACTACTACCCATTGCCATTCATTGATGAGATCTTGGAGGAGGTTGTAGGTCATGAGAGGTACAGTTTTGGAGATGGTTATAGTGGATATAACCAAATAAAGATTGCACCAGAGCATCAACAACTCACCACATTCACCACACCTTGGGGAACTTACGCTTTCAAGGTCATGCCTTTTGGGCTTTGCAATGCTCCAGCCACATTCCAACGGTTCATGAACAAGGTATTTGAACCTTTCATTGGGAAATTTGTGAGAGATTTCATTGATGACTTTTGTGTCTATGGGAGCAAGGAGGAGCACTTTGAGCACCTAATCAAAGTCTTGCAACGCTTGGATGAGGCAAATGCATCACTCAACCCAGAGAAGTGCATTTTTGGATGTGAAGAAGGTCTACTTTTGGGGCACATCATCTCCAAGGATGGAATAGCAGTTGATCCTGAGAAGGTGAGGAAAATCTCAGACCTTCCATTCCCTTCAAGCTTGACAAAGTTACGCCAATTCTTGGGAATGGTTGGGTACTATAGGAGGTTCATCTTCTCATTTTCCAACAAGGCTTATGCATTGACCATCTACATGAAGAAGGGTGTAGATTACATGGTGATTTTGGAAGACAAGGAGGCTCTCAAAGCTTTTGAGGAGCTCAAGCAATCCCTTGTTGTAGCTCCAATTCTTGCTAAACCTGATTGGAGTAAGCCTTTCATCCTCTACACTGATGCTTCTAATGTAGCTATAGGATGCACTCTTAGTCAATTAGACCAAGATGGGCATGATCATCCAATAGCTTATGCTAGTAGGCAGATGGTTTCAGCAGAGAAGAACTACTCTGTCACACAGAGAGAAGGGTTGGCAGTGATCTTTGGTCTCAAGAAGTTTAGACACTACTTGATTGGAGGGAAAGCCACAATTGTCACGGATCACAAGGCTTTGAAGTACATCTTCAACAAGCCTAATGTTGAAGGGAGACTAGCAAGGTGGATGATACTCTTGTCTGAGTATGACTACACAATTGAGGATAGGCCAGGAAAGAAACATGCAAATGCTGATTTGTTATCTAGAGCCTATGATCATGATGGAGATGAGCCAGTAGATGATTCCTTCCCGGATGAGGAGCTCATGACAATCTCAGTCACTCAAGAGATTCCAATGGAGTACAAGGAGATTGTGGATTTTGTGACAAGAGGTAACTATCCAGAAGGGATGCATGCTAGGGAGAGGAAGGCCCTTGCAGCAAGATCTAGACCTTACACAATGGTGGAGGATATTCTTTTTCACCAAGGAGCAGATGGTCTACTTCGAAGAGCAGTGGGTAAGGAAGAGTCTATCCTACTCATAAAGGAGTTTCATGAAGGTTTAGTATGTGGAGGACACTTTGCAGGAAAGGTGACTGCTTTCAAGATTCTAGATGCAGGTTACCATTGGAGAGGGATTTTCAAGGATTGTCTTGATTATTGCAAAACTTGTC
The DNA here is from genome assembly GCA_948567375.1 of Lunularia cruciata. NCBI lineage: Eukaryota > Viridiplantae > Streptophyta > Marchantiopsida > Lunulariales > Lunulariaceae > Lunularia > Lunularia cruciata. Next base: position 21,553,906 of record OX419755.1, on the reverse strand, counting down.
ATGTTTGTCAAGCTTTTGCTAGAAAGTCTACATCCACTCCACCACTTAGATCAATTCCATTGCTAGGACCTTTTGAGAAGTGGGGAATTGATTTTGTAGGACCTCTCAATAGAACCCCAAGGAACAATCGGTACATTGTGGTAGTTACTGATTACCTTACCAAGTGGGTTGAGGCTAGACCATTGAGGGACAAGAATGAAGATGAAGTGGGTAGATTTCTTTATGAACGCATTATCACTAGGTTTGGATGCCCTTTGGAGTTGGTTTCTGATAGAGGAGGAGAGTTTACAGGAAGCATTACTACAGCCATGCTACGACATTTCTCTATCACACATAGAGTAACTACATCCTATAAGCCAAATTCCAATGGCTTGGCAGAGAGAACCAATCAGACCTTGTGCATGATGTTGGCCAAAGATGCAGAAATGGAGGGGGCTAAACATCATTGGGACAAGAGGATTCATGCAGTTTTGTGGGAGTATAGGACAACCATGAAGACTTCCATTGGATATTCTCCATTCCAATTGGTGTATGGTATTGAGTCTACCTTACCTATTCACTTTGATCTTCCTACCTTCCAAAGCATTCATAGGAGATTGAAGAAAGCACAAGGAAGTGATGCAGGGAAGTCAAGGAAGGATCAACTCATGGAGTTGGAAGAGGCAAGAGCAGTTGCTATGGTTCGAGTGGAGCAAGCCCAAAGGAAACAAAAGGAGAGCTATGACAAGAGGCAAGGTAAGAAGAAGGTGGAGCCTTTCAAAGAAGGTGATTGGGTAATGTTGTTTGATTCCATTCGATTCAAGAGAGTGCAAAAGAAGTTTTTGCCTAAGTACTTTGGACCTTTCATAGTAGAGAAGGTGTGGGGCAATTACACCTATGATCTCAAGGAGTTGGGAGGAAGACACTTTGATAGGATTAACCATGATAAGTTGAAGATGTACCATAGAAGGTAGAGAGACCTTCACTTTGAGGACAAAGTGAAAACTTAGTCCGGGGGTAAATGTAACACCCATTTGTGCATGTGTGTGGTATTGTGATATTTAGCTTGGTATTACAAGTACTTAAGAGATATTATTTATATAGAGATAAAGGATGGTTCTATATTAGTCATGGTTAGCTAAAGTTAGTCATAGCTAAGATAGATGGGACCTTACTTTAGAGGAAGTAGAAAAGATGAGCACCACTATTTTGGATTTTAGTGTGTTGACTTGGTATTATTCCTAGGTGTTTGGCTTTGGGGAAAGAGTTGAGAACTCTTGGGCCCGCAAGCCTTTTTGTTTTGGATTCTTCTTTAGTCCAAGGATAGCCCATGTGAAGGAATCCTTGCTATAGTGGTTGGGTCAAGATAAGGGGAATATGCCCATGTGAATGGATATTCCTTTCTACTTTTTGACTTTACTTGACTTTTAGTCTAGTAACTTGAGTTACTACGGTAATTAGTAACTTTGGTACGTAACTATTTCACAAGTATATAAACAAGGAGTGAGGAGGTACTCATCATCCTTTCATTTGCAACTATCTCTCTCTCATTGAGTTCTCTAGTGAGCAATGTCTTGAGTCTTGGAGTGTTAGCCTTGGAGGAGTATGATGGAGTTGGGGTTCCTTGCCTTCTTAGTCCATGGTGCGCTACCATAATAGCCATCAGAGGTTCATCCTGAGTGAGAGACAGGCCGGCTCACAAAACAACTTGGTAAAACCACTAGAAGGATCATCTGCCTAGAAGCAATCTCTAAGGTGCTCATAAACCATCCCTGACAAGCCTCCTGAGGAAAGGCGAGGGGCAATGCACAATGCTTGTGCAAATAGCGACCTATCAAGACATAAAGGCTGCTCAGGCTGATAATCTAAGACCTCTAGTGGTAGTCCCTCTACTGCTATAGGATGCAATGAGCGTAGGGAAGAGATGATCTCATCAGTAGGACTCGCTATAGACAAAGGGTGTAGCGCTTGTGCTGCTCTACTAAACTCTCCTGCCTGACCTAATGTCCTACATTGTCGTAATCGAGTGGAATCTGTGGTATCATGTGGCAATGCCTGTCTCCTAAATTGTGTAGCCCTAACAGACTCCTCCTAAAGCACTGCCCAATCCCCCGCTCGGAATCGACAAAATCTAGCCGCCACCTCACTATGCCCCGCACGTCCCCCTCTAGCATAATGAAGACACCATCGAGGGAGTAGGAGGAATAGGAACCACGCTAACTCGTCCAAGGGATCACGTGCCAAACGATCCAGTGGTAGGCAAAAAGCCTGTCTAGCCTCATCATGGAGTGTGTGGGGCAGCCTATGGAATAGACGTGGACATGGAAAACTAGTCTCAAATAACCCCAAAATGCAACCCGCGTGAGAAGCTAACCACTCCCACGACTCGATTTGTATCCCTAGAGCGATCAACAAAGGTATAGAAGAAGCATGCGTAATCTCGAGTGTCACTGCAATCGATGTGGTCGCTCGTCTCACGTGAGCATCCCAAGTGGTCCAATCATAGTCCTTGTGCATCCTTTCCACATAGGTCCTTACCCCTTGCGAGGTAAAGCGTTGGTGACACACCGGGCATGGTGTATCCCGACCCGCTCTAGGCGACCCCACATGGGAAGGTGTAGCCATGGCTAGCACAAGAATAATGATAGTAACACATGATACTCCTCTCCATATCTCTCCATATGTGCAAAACCACAACCCCTCACATCCCAACTCACATAAGAAACAATCTCTCCAAACCCTAAAATCTATAAACTCTCATAACTTTCAATTTCCATCTCCAAAATTTTCAAATTAAGTTCACATGGAACTTAATAATGAAAACCAAGAGATTAGAAATGAAAATTTCCAACCCATCACTCTCAATGTATAATGATCACTCTCAACCCTAAAAAAGCTAAAAATCTTTGTAACTTTCTACTCCATTCTCCATAGTCTTCAATCTAGGTACCAATGGAACCGAAATTGAAAAACGAAGAGAATTGACTATTCACTCGATTGCTACATGCTAGAGACCAATCAGGAATTATCAAAATTGTCTCACGTCTCTCCCTTTCCTCTCCCGTCTCCACACTCTCCCGCATCTCCCCCGCGCCTCCAAAATCTACAAAATCTGGGGCACTCCGCCGTGCCAACGAGGCAAAGGCTAAACAACCTATGGCCCAATGAGCATGACGGCATAGGCCGCACGTAGCGCATGGAGAGCATATTTGGGTATGTGCACGGTCATACGTCACGTAACTAAAGGCAAAGAGTCATCGGTGATTCGCCATCGCTAGTTTGGTTTTGGCGATGCGCCATTGCCCGTTTGCTAGTGTGGTTTCGTTGTTTTACCAATTGTGTTTTGTTTTGTCTTTTCTCTAGTTTCGGAGTTATCACAAGACGTTCGATATATTTGTCACTAGTGTACAAAAATTTATCATATTAGATGCCAAGGTATTATTTTCATTCTTGTATTTTGTAATATAATTTAGATTATATATATCCAAAGAATACTGGTTGGTGCACTCCATAAGAGAACAAACACTCTAGATGTAAGTAGTTTGTTGCGAATATCTTAAATAAACCAAAGTAAAATTTTCATATCGATACTACTGGAACCTAGCCTCATTCTCGCTTTTCAGTGCTCCCTTGTACGGCTTGACGGCTTTCCGCATGCTTCTTGTGTTCTATGTGATTGCCTTTCCGAATTTTATTTTGTATCCAGGCCGTTTTCTCCCGTTTTATGTACTATAATATACTTCAGGTGCTTTAACTATACGAAGAAAAGAAAACAGCATACTCTTTTGATTTTAAGAGCTAAATCAAAAGATGATGCATCGTTAACAAGTGTAGATGAGATCACTCCAATTTGTTTGGAAGTCAGTATATTTCGATCGGCCGCCTGGTGGGAACGGGAAACTTGGAATATGTTTGGTGTGTAGTTTTCTAATAATCCTGATTTACGACGTATATTAACAGATTATGGGTAAGAAAAGACTTTCCTTTAAGTGGATATGTGTAAGTTCAGAGAAAGTATGTTTTCCGAAGGTATTCAGATGAGTCAAGGATTTCGTTAATTTGATTTTGCAAGTCCTTATTTGGGTAGTTTGGAAATATTGTCTTGTGCTTGATTTTTAAAGATCCAAATAATTTTCTTGAACAGATATTAGATCATCTTTGGAAAATATATATATATATATGAACTATTCAGTTGTTACTTTGAAATCAAATTATGCATCTAAAAAAAGGCATGGTCCAATATTAATCATGTTAAAATAAAACTACTAAAACATAAAGAGAAGATATATTTAATAAGAAATATCATTTAGCTATAGCTTATATCTCATTGTTATATGAGAAGCAAGGTAACTGAATATTTGCATTATTTGATTACATAATTTAGCTTTTTTATATGCTATAAAATAAAGAGATTATAAATTTTGCTCAATTTAGTTCTATATAAATATCTCAATGTAGAATAATCCCGAAACTAAGAAAGATTACCCTAGAAATTTATATTATATATCCTGCACTCATTGGATGAGATAGATGATATTTGAACTACAAAGTTTCTTTTATTCAAGATCATACTTGCATTAATTTTCTCAAAGAACACACTAAAACAATTTCATAGATGAAGGTTATTCTATATCTAATTCTAAATTCATCAAAAATTAACTTTTGATCAATCTTGAGTTAAATTTTCTTATGATGATTATAGCTAAAATTCAAAATATAAGATAGTACAAAAATTTCAAATCGTAATAACTGGATACCTTTTGACTCGATGAAGATGATAGACGTCGGATAACGACTTTAATATTTTCTTCATTTGAATGTTTGCAATAAAATATATAAGTTTATATATATATAAAAACTTATATATTTTATATCTCCGAGTGTTGAGGGTGGCTTACTGTGAAGACTTGCTGATATGTTCATGTTTTAGCAATTATGCGGATTTTAGCTAACACACCATCTTGCTCAAATCCATAAACCGATAGAGTTTGTTACCTAATGATAAAAAGATGTAAAAGTTAGAGCAATATGCTAGAATATTTGAGAGGATCCTCGGTGACTTAAATTGTAGAAATATTTATCAGTCAATTCAACTTAATAGCTTTTCAACGACCCTGCATCTAGTTGTTATATTTATAAACAAATTTCTAAATTTAATATGATTCTGATTTTATTAGAACTCTATTCTGATAAAATCAGAATTCTAATCATTCTAATTTCATCATGTGATGGTTTACAGTAACCTCCCGGTAAAGTACACATCTTCTGGCAGAAAATTTAGGGTTCACTATTTATCAATTAACATGTAATGAATTGTCATTTTGCTCAAGTTTTGAAGTTTCTTGCGTTTGCTTTGACGGCAACCTCGTGGACCTTGCTTTGGAATATTTCCAACAATATTTTGAGATCTTCAAAAGTTCCCTTAGCTTCCGTTTGAACTTTAATGCAGAGCAATTGGTCCGCAATATGAAGAACACATTTATAAAGAGATTTGAAACCCTGAAATATGGTTCCAATCTCTAAACTAGCATTCAGCTCTTGAGGATCAGGGTCATCAGTCTCATCCACCGCAATGTCAACAATCTTCATTGACTCCAATAGCTCTTCAATATTTTCCAACACTACTGTTGCATATTCTTCATTGCTCTCATCATCAATATGAATGAAGTCTTCCGGTTCCAATGGATTGATAGAGAATTTTTCTACGATGTTTTCCAAATGGCTGAATATATTCTCAACTTCATCAACAACTCCCGATTCTTGCTCAAGCTGGATTAGCTTTGCCTTACTAAAAACATTTTTGATCAAGTTGGAAGAGATAGAATCCCAAACTTCTTTCACATAACCCCTAGCGTTCAGCTTGTGTGTTGGATTTCCATAGGAGACCCATGCAGCACCTCGTCACAATCTTCTACACAAATCTTTCTTTTGTTGCTTTTCCTCCTCATCAAGTTCATAAAAGTAGAGGACATCCTTGAGGTATAAATATTTGTATTCCTCTTTTAGGGCTGCAATGATTCCCATATCACAAGGCTATTTCCAGCTTGTACAAATTGGTGGGAAGAAAATGGTGCAAATATTGTCGTGCTTGAAGGCATCTAAGTGTACATGGCGGTATCCATCAACAAAAGAAGTGATGTTTGGTTCTTTTTTTAACTTCTAGAACAAAGACTTTGTTGAAGCATTTCAAACAGGTTTCCACATCCATCCAAGCCTTTGCTTGATTGAAATAAGGAACTGGCCATTGTCGGTCTTTGACACAAGCTGGCTCCTTTGGTTTCTTGGTCACCACCCATGGAATTTTATGTGTTCTTGTTGTGTTAGCATAGACAATGAAAGAAACTTGATCCTTGGCTTTCTTTATGCCTCTTGTAGTTGAGATAGCTTTGTTTGGCATAAGGAGGCTATATCTTGGTAGAAACTAAAAAAACAAACCAGTCTTGTCCATATTGTAAACATTTTTGAGGTCGTATTGTGCAACAATCACATAGAGACTTTCTAAAGCTACTAATAATTCCGGATCACTTTTGTCAACTTTGGCTCCTTGTCCATGAAGGAACATCTTCTATAAACCACACTGTGCTCTAAATTGACTAAGCCATTGCCATGATGCCTTAAAGTGTGATTCCAAAATTGATAGAGTAGAAGTAATGTTTTTGCTTTGGCAATGTCTAGAGATGGTGGTACAAGAAGTCTGGCTCAGCACATGCTATCAATCCACATGTAAACCATATCTTCAAGCTCAGTAAATCATCCTACTGAAGTGCAAAAGGTCTTCTTCTTTGCTTCTTTGGACATCAAGGCAAATCTCTCCAAGATCTAATCATGCTTTTCCCACACCTTTCGGATGGCACCTTTGCTAACATCGTACTTTTGGCTAAAGCACATTTACTAGGAGGATTCATTTTGTTCAATTTAGAAATGATTTCATAGCATTGTGACTCATTATGACGCTTGCCATTTGGTTTCCTCGACATTCTCTTCTAATGCAAGTGATTTGGGATTGAGTAGTCTAAAGTATGCACAAGTTGCATACTTAAGTGGGAGGTTACTGAATTCCTTACAAAAACCAATTAGTAACTGGTATTCAAAACCTTAATCCTCCTATAAAATGTCACAAACCTGATCATTTATCATGCGTCTTTAAGTTTCCACTTAGTCTAGTCTCCTGCCCACGGTAAAAATCAAATCAGATCATAAATTGGATGTTTAAAGCTTCATTCAAGAAATTATGAAGATAGAAAAAGAAGCTAAGAAGAAAACAAATTTGTGGACATTGGCTGTTAAGAGCCAGAATTAGGGCATACTTGTCACTGGAGTTTTATCCTCACGAATTTATATGTACTGTGTTTTATACAGTACATACATTCATACGGGCAGACTTTCACAAGAAGTCTGATCGATACGCAATTTCAGACTTTCCGTCAGACGGAAACCAATCTGTAGACTTCCGGTTCTGATCGAAGAAAGTATGTTGATTGATATGGATCGGTAGGGCTTGGCTGCAAAGTTAGCCCCTCGCCCCTGTATGTCCACATGCGCGTCACTTGTGGATCAGTATCAGTTGTGTACATCGTGAGTTTGGATCCAGTAGTTCGTGACTAAGCGCGTCCTTATCTCGCGTCTCGAGCGATCCCGTTTTTCAGCGAAGTGCATAAGGGCCAGTGGGAGCTGTGGACGCTTCTCATTTTCTGACAGTTTGCGAATAGCTTGTGCGGGAAGGTCACGATTGTCGTTGCTCGTCACGAAGCCAGTAATGGATTTCTCTCTTTCTCGAGGTGGTACAAGATGTCGAAGGGGAGATTGCCGTAATAGCGCTCGCTTCTCCAGGTGAGGTACGAGCTCCGGCTAAAGAAGCCTTTTATGTGTGGCTAAAGCTTCTGCTCTTTGGTCAACTTGTTGCAGGTACTGGAGATGGTATTTAATTGAGCTCAGGTCATGTACGTGTTGGTTGTTGAGGCAATCTTGATTGCCTCAATATGAGGTACATTGAATAAATCTCTTATGTACACCGCTCAACAAATGATTTCTTCGTTCAGCGTGGAGTGCCATGTGGTGAGCTTGGGACCTTATGGAGAATGATGTCTGCTGCCCTCAACCTTAGGCTGTAGGAACTTGCTTATGTTATAGGAGTTTCCTCGAAGCAGGACCTATATAACACGAGACATGCAGACGGCGTAGGGGCATTCGTGGCGGGCACTTGTGCCTGTTAGTTCCAGGTACAACTCTCTACTCTTACAGACTGCCTATCTCGGATGGTATTTGTTCGGTGTACTAACAATTTAATTAGCAGGGGATTGGACTCATACCATAAGAGATAGGCAGTCTGCAAAGCTGGTCATTAGCTCTTCCAACCTGAACATTATGGATGGTAGATAAAGGTCAGCAACTCTTCCATCATGCTGGATCTGAAAGAGTTGCCGGCATTGGATACATCTCAGTGCTCTAGCAGGCAGATCCAACTTACAGGAAGTTGCTCCAACTTAAAGCACATTGCCTCATTAGCTGTATGAGCGCAATCTGCTGTAAGTTGGAGCAATTTCCATGAGTTACTTGCTTGAGATTGGACTTTGCTTGCACGTTCCAACGTCAACCTACACAGCTTGCTGACCTGAAATAGTTGCTAGCTTTGAACGCATCTAGGAGTGCTTTAGCAGACAGCTTCCAAACTACAGGAATTTCTTCGTGTTCAAACACATCGCGCTAGTAATCAATCAGCGCAATCCGCTGTGAATTGATGAAATTTCCAGGAGTTACTTGAATTAGATTGCGTCCGGAGGTAATATTCTCGTCATATTGATTTGGTGACAGATCCAGTGAAGCTAAAATAGAAGAAGACTTAAGCAAGTGAACGACAGAAAGCTTGTTCAATGCTTTTGGGGAGGCGGCTTAAGGTGCAATCATCCCTCCAGCTACTAGTTTCCTTTTGTGGAAGTTATTACACTACCCCATAGAACAGGAATAGATGGAATAGTTTCAGGCATATTTATCATTAGAAATAGGATAGTTAGTCTTATAATAAAACTTTCATAAATTATGAAGAATAATGTAAATAGATTTTTTAGATGAAATTATATAATCTCATAAATTTTAAAGATGAATAAAAGTAAATTTTTTTTTGATAAAATTATAAAATTTGGGTATAGAAAGTTGACTGTGCATTTGTTAAATCAATCTCTCCATTGAAATAATTTAAAATTATAATAATAAAATAATTATAAATTATAAATGTCATATCTGATCTGATACCGGTTGACCAAATTGAATCATAGTAGTTTTATAAAAATTATATTATTCTTATAATTTTAAATATATTTAAAAATAAAATAATTAAATATTAATTTTTATTTTAAATAAATTATATAATTGATTATATATTTTGATTTATTCATTATAATAATTAATTTTAATATTTTATTTTTATAAAAATTATTTATGATTTATACATCAATATGATAATAAATTTTATATTATATTAATGTCATCCATTTGATCCTAAAGTTGAAGAGAAATCGTAATAAAATGATTATTCTTAATCTTACTAAATTGAATATTGTATTTGAATGGGTTTGAACTAATGTAATGTTAAATATTTTTCAAGAAATGGAAGATTGATACCTCACTCAAATAGAGGTTATATAACATAGTTAAAGAGACAAAAAATTTTAAAAATAAATATTTTTTGAAAATTTATTTGTAATTGTATTTTATTTGTATATTTTATTTTATTTTATTTTATTTGTAATATTATTTTATTTATGAAATATATTTTTTGATTATTATTAAATTTTGATTAATTTTAAAAATAAATTTATTATATAAATTATAATTATTTTTAAAAATAAATTCAAATATAAAATATGGAAAGAAAACATCAAAATATAAATTAGATTATCTAATATATTCAAATTAAACACCTAAGAATAATAATCTAAAATTAGTAAATTTGCCAACTAGACATCCGTAAAGTTAATTTAGCTTTGGAGAAAAATAATTTTTTGGTGGTGACGGGTATCAAATTGATAATGCATGAATCATCTAAAGAGAATTAAAAGTATCATTAAGTAATGGTAATTCAAAAATTTATAAATTTATTTTTTGATAATTTGTCAAAGTGATTTTCTTCTGATCTTAATGTATATTTCAAGATTGAATTATTATCATGAAATATTCTAAAAAGTGAATCAATCTAACGACTTTCACCAAAAGAATTAAACGAACTTTGTCTAACAATGATGAAATTGTTTGAAAACAACTTTATATAATATAGTATATTTCTTTAAGAAACACTAATACTATTTGTTACAAAAAATAACAAAGAATTTTATTTTTATATTGATTATCATAATCCCAATAAGTAAACAATAAAAAATATATATTCATTATTTCAAATTGATAACTTGCTAAATCAATTGAATTGAATATAATATTTCTCCGAGTGTTATTTTCAAAGTGAATATTGGTAGATTCACATTGATAAAGAAGATGTGCAAAAGATTATCTTTTGCCCAATGCATGAGCATTTTGAATAGAGAATTTTACCTTTCAAGTTCACTAATACCCCAATAATTTTCTTGGATTATACACATGGGTGGTAAATGTGATATTGGAGCGTTATGTGATGGTCTTTTTGGATGATATTTTAATGTATAATAAGATAGGGGTAGAACACACAAATCATATGCAAGAAGTCTTAAGACGATTATGTTAATGTAAGTTTTATGGTAAGAAATCAAAGTGTATCTGTTGGCAAAAAGAAATTACCTTTTTGGTTCACAAAATTTAATCAGAGTAGATCAAAATGGAAGGATAGAAAATCAGGATCATTATTGATTGACTTATTACAAATGTACGAGCTTTTAATGGATTGGTAAATTTTTACCATTGATTCATCCACTACTATACTCATGTAACCACACCATTGATTGACTTGGAAAAGATCTCAAGACTTCAATGTACTATATAGCATAAAGAAACATTCCAAAAATTAAAATATATGATCTTTTCAAGATTTATTCTTTAACCATATGATTCTCGATTATCTGGTATGGTTGAATTTTATGTTTATGACTTTGCTATTGGAGTTGTGTAATAACAAGAATTTCCAAACATCCAATTGCCTTTGTGTCTCACCAACTAAACACCACAAAAAAGAATTACTTTACTGGAGATTGTGAATAACTAGAAATGATATATGCCACCACGGTATGGAAGCATTATCTCTTAGGGAAACAAATGACCATGCAAACCAATCACAAACCCTTATTGCAAACATTACATTTGAAACACATGAAGAGTCGATATCATTAATGGAAGGAACAACTATGGTTTTTTTATCTCAAATTTGAGTACAAACCCAATAGGTTCCATCTCATCCCAAATGCCCTGTCAGAATGATGTGATTTGAAGTCATTCCTCTTATCATGGTGGCAATTAAATCAATATCAATCAACTCCAAGGTCCAAATCAAGTTTAGTATCACTTTACAACAAGACCCCTTCTTTTAGATGGTACAAGGTTGTATTGCCATGCATGACAATGAATAAAACACCTTCACCTTCAAGGAAGGCTTTCTATTTTGGGAGAACTAGATCTATGTTCCAACCAAGGGTGATCTATAACTTCTGTGCCTTCAAGAAACCCATGACTCACCAATCACTGGTCATATGGGTGAAGACAAGACCTTGGGTACCTTACAATGCCAATGGTGGTGGTCCAACATAGCACAAGATGTTGAGAGTTTGTTTGATCATTTTGAGCTCCCAATGCAACAAGGAAAACAACCAACAACTAAGTGGACTCCTTCAACCACTACCCATCCCGTTTGCTCTATGGGAACACATTGTTGTACTTTGCTTTTCTCTCTCTAGAAAAATACATGGTGTTTGGCTATGGAGCCTATAGATCAAAGGTTGTAGATGAACCAATCCATAATAGTTTGAGTATGTATGGAACCAAATCAATAGAACCCTTCACTCTAGATTTTGGTATTCTTGCTATCGAGTAGGGTGGTATCAAGCAACCTAACTTGTCATCATAACACTCACTCTTGGTCTATTGGTCATCACTTCTAACATTACCGGGGAGAAATACACAACACTCCTAGAAAGAAAGAACCTAAACAAAATATACGCACACCAATCCAAATCAATTGGGCGTACAAAGAAGCATGCAAGCACGAAGAGGATCCAATCACAAGATTTCAACAACTCTTTGTGTTTTTTGTTGAAATTGAGTTTCAAAGCCCTCTTGATCTATCATCAAGCTAATTTCAACTCGTACTCCAAGCTTCTTCCAATATGCACTTCAGCATTCAAACCAATTTGTATTCCAAGTGGAATTATTTTATATGTTTGATGGAGAAAATTCTATGTAACTTAGATGGACATAACTTTTTTGTGACTTGGATTCAATTTTTCTAGGATTCATTGGAATGCACGTCAGATAAGTTTTCTGATGATATGAAATAAGTCACAATCTGATCACTATAGCTCTCTTGAAAAAATCTCAAATTTGCTTAGTTTTTTGGAATTTCTACCCTAATTTTGAAATCCCTAATTTAGAGTTTGCTCTTAGTTCTTTGTAACTTTTCCTAGATTTCTAAATTAGAGGTACACTTGATGCTCAAAAAACTCCATTAAACTAAAATTCTCAATCATAGTCACGAAACTAGGAAATTTGACACTCGATCATGATAGAAGATAGAAATGTTATACCAAGCTTACAATAGTATTTTTAGTAGAGTTTGTTGCATCAGCTCTCACTCTCCATGGATTCAAAGTCAATCAAATTTTTCATAATAGTTGACTTTGCCCTAGTCTAAACCCATGGAAACTTTAATAATCTAATCCAACTCCAATCCCTAGATATGGATCAATTCCTGAGCTATGCTAACTTGTAAGCTCTACAAACCCAATATGTTTGATCCAAGATCTTGAATTCTTATTTGAGTATTCATATGAAACCTTTGCACAAAGATGCAAGACCTACCTAACTACCAATAGTACTAGAGATTTTCATAAGATCATCCAAAACTTAACTTGAAGAGTGACCAAAATTCCAAACATGATCAACATCTCATCTCCATCACCTCACTTCCCAAAGCTCAAACTTCAATTGACCAGATCTAATTTGAGATTGATCAAAACCTAAAATTTCTTGGGTTCAACACTATAAGCTGTCTATTTCATCTCCAAATCCACTAATAGATCATGAAAAAATTTCACCAAGCTATCCAAATTGTATATTTGGTGCTCCTAAGTATGAATCATACCCCTTTGATTCAATTGATCATATCTCCCATAGAATGTACTCAAATTATTTGATTTTAGTCTCCAAATTGTATCTTGTCAGCTATTCTCTCCAACCATGGTCTCTTCTCCTCAATTGCCTTCCTCTCACTCCTTCGATGATAAAAAAATCTAGACTTTCCTCTCTTGTGACCCAATCACTTGCACTTTTTCATTATTTACTTTCTTCACATTTTGACAAATGGACCCCACAACTCTACCTTGAAGCTCATGAGAAAAATTAATTCATTCTCTATCTATAAGAGCACATAGATTGTCAAGTCTCTGACTTGCTTGTAAGTAAGCACCAGAAGGACAACAAGATATGGATTTTCTAATATAGACTCCATGAATGCCACTCCAAAATGTACCACCATCCAGTCCCATAAGCAATCCAAAGTGCGATAAGGAAAGGATATGGAAGTGGCAAATTGGGAACATGAGACATCTCTTGCCAAACATTTCCTCCAATGCTCTAATGTTCACTCTTTGCCACAACTCTCACTCTTAACGTACTTCTCAAGACTCCTCAAACTAAAACACACACACACACACACACATACACACACACACTCTCTCTCTCTTTCCACCACCTATATATACAAGAGCCCACAAAGAGGACAAGACCATAATCCATGTGGCCAATTGTATACATATACATAAATTGCTCACATGGCAATAGCTCAACCTACTCCATCGTTATAGAGATAAATCACATTAGTTTACTTTTTCATGGGCTAATCAAACCACAACATGACAATGTAAGCTTAGACCTCATTATATTCTTGCCCAAGACAAAACAAGGTCACATAATAATTGTGATATTTGTGGATAAGCTTAGTAAGCAAATCCATTTGGTACCAACCGTTGATATAGTGGATGTTCCAACATTGGCCCATATCTACTTTGAAAATGTGTTCAAGCATCATGGGATGCCTTGTATACCATCTCCAACCACGATCCTTGATTCACCAAAAAAATTTGACAAGTACTCTTTCAAATACTCTACACCAAGCTTATGTTGTCCATAGCCTATCATCCTCAAATAGATGGACAAACCAAATATGCAAATTGCACCTTGGAAGATATAATTCATGCCTTTGTCAACATTCACGATACCAAGTGGGATGAATTTCTTGTAAATATTGTGTTTACCTATAATAATTCCAAACAAGCAAGCACCATATTCTTTTCCTTCTTCTTTAATTTTGAGTAAGACCCACTTGTTCTAGATTTCCTTCTTGCTCCTCATCCATCTTTTGTCCCTCATACTTCCATACTTGATCATAATATCTCAATCCCTACAACAAGCCAAATCTCATCTCCTTGTTGCTCAAAATCATCAAAAAAAATAAGTGGATGAACATCATTGTGATTTCACTTTTCAACTTTGTGATAAAGTCATCTTTTCTTCTAATAACCTACCTCTCCCACTTGATACCCAAGTCTATAACCTTGCTCCTAATTAGATAGGTCCATTTGATGTCACTCAAATCATTATCTTGTATATATACATTGCTACACAACATACATTGTTATAAACATCATGTACTATAGAAGCACAACTCACAAATAAGGTGTACATGAACTCTAAAGTGCTACAGTTAATCAATTCTTCTTCAACTCAAATTGCACTCAAATAGATTAGTACTTGATCATTCACTCAACACTTTACCAACAATTTGCATTGATGACAATTAAGCCACACACCCACTCTAGCTAAGAGACTCCAGGTGACTGTCAATAGCCTTTTTCCACCATAGCCAAGAACTCAAAGGCTCAACATTAGAGAAATGAGCTCTTTGGAGCTACACTTTGAAGGTATATCCCTTGGCTTGACCTGGGTCTTTAGCCCTAATAGCACTATTGATGGTACATCAAATGATGGAAATAGTGCAAGTGATGGTGGGTCTTACCATGTGATCAATAGCCCTAATATGAAATTGGACCATCAATAAGTAATCCATGACTAACAACCAAAATGCCTATGACTACCAACACTACTACTCCAAGGTCCGAGCAATCTAGCTTTCACACCACAAATGTCAAGATAGTTATCATGTATATATACATTGTTACACAAAATATATCATTATCAACATCATACACTATAGAAGCACAACTCATACATAAGACACACATGAACTCTAAATTGCTACAATTTCCTCCTTAGTTGGCAGTTAGGTCCCTCTAACTCTAGATAGCCATCTACTTCAAGTATATGGTATACCCTATGATGGAAAAAGATTAGGAAGTCGTGTGCTATTGAGCCTCATCGTTAGTCACTTGTCTACAATCTATACAATATAAAGGATGAACTAGCTATGGGTCAAGTACATCGAGGACATAACCATTGTCCATAAGGAATCACCATGAGGAGAGGAGTCAAACATACCATATGTCATCTTCTCAAACAACTATCACACACTAATATAGTAGGAGCTCCACCAAAAGAGCCATATACACCGCAAGCCTATACGTACAAGTGCCAAGCACGGTTCAATAATACCATCAACATTTGGGAGGTGGCATTGCACACAATTGTGCACATGATCCTTCCAAACAACACCATCATGTCCTTCCAACACAAGGATTCTAGAATGCAAAACCTCATACACTCCCAAGATAGTGTGGCATGTAATAACATCAAGTGTTGTTGGTGTTGTCTACTATACTTATACATAGTCATCTAAATGAAATCAATAAATTGAGTGTCTATAACCTCCTCCTTGAATAGTAGCATAGCGTAAGGTATCCTTATGTTGAGAAATTGTCAAGTTCTCAAAGGCTATTGACATCACTCTCCAAAAGATCTTTGCCCATTGAGAACATGTGCTCACCTATACATTTGGACCATCCAAGTCCAAAACTACAATAGCATCTTGATGAATGGTTGTAGGTAAATCTAGATCTCATCCATAGAGTAGAAAGTAAGGAGAGAAGGATGTTAAGGAGGCTTGACAGCTGAACTTATAGCCCATAGCTAGCCAACGTAGCTGGAGATCCCAATCTCCCAAGTGGTCTCTCTACAAATCATACTTATGCATTCTTCTCTTCACCATTTGAACCACTCTCTCTGCTAAATATCTGCATCAATATGACCTTGGGAGGTAATACAATGATCAATCAAGGCCTTGTCACACAAGACCTAAAACTTCCCCAAGAACTTTATACCTTGATTAATCAAAACCTCAATGAGTGCACCAAAATGACTAAAAACCTGATCCAAGAATTAGTAAGTCATCCCTTCACTAGACTTGTCAGGAAGTACCACCAACTCAATCTACTTGGAGAAGTGCTCCATCATAACCAAAACATTCCAATGATGTCTCATAGTCAGCGGTAAAGGTCCAACAAAATCCAAACTCCAATGGTAACCCAATTTTATGATTGGTAATGGGTGTAACCTTTGGCATAAGAACATTAAATGATGCTCTAACTTGGTCACAAACTACACATTTGGCATCAAACTACTATACATTGGTTTGCATATATAATACCATATTATCTAGAGGTGAAAATTGACTTGGTAATATTTAGAATGATGTTTTGTATGATGTGTTAGGTAGATCAGATAGAGGTATCACCAAAAGAGTACTTCTACTAATAGAGCACAAGCAAAAAAAAGTTTGAAAACTTCAGAGCCAATTTTGGAGGCCTAAACGGATGGATTAGGCCTCAAAAATACAAACAGTTTCCCACCTTTAGGAAAATAGGTTTGCCTTCTCCCCCCATTGTGCATCTCTTATAGAGCTTTCCAATGGTATCTCACCCATGTGATTTTGAGCTTCCTATAAGACTATTTCCTAAAGATTCCCTCCGGTCAAACCTATTTGACCAACTAGGTAGGACAAGGACCAACACGTCATCCATCTAGGCAACTAATTTAAGGGTGCAGCTCCTTGGAATATCACCAATCCTTGTATTTGATCCAAGGGTGGAGCTTCCTTTGAGGGCGTCCTCTTTACTATATAATAAAGAGAATGTGCTCTTTTGAGGCATCAGAGGATTGAGTGTGAACTTTATGTTTTCTCTCTTGTATCTCTCTTGGAGAGTTCTCTTGTCCTCAAAGTATTACATCATACCACACCACCAATAATGACTTTGGAGTAAATGTAAAACTCCAAGGACAAGAGAAGAGAAAAAACACAAATTACACACTCAAACATTAGATGCCCCAAAGAAGCACATTCTCTTTATTATATAGACAAAGAGGATATCCTCCAAGGAAGCTCCACCATAAGATTAGGCACACAAAAAGGTGACATGTCAGCAAGCTCCACCCTTGGATTACTTTCTTGGATGGATGACATGTTGGTCTAGGTTCTTTTTGGTTGGTCAAACAAGCTTTGACCAAAGGGAATATTTTAGGCAATCTTCTTGTAGGAATCTCATAATCATGTGGGTAAGGTACCATTGGAAAGCTCTCAACAAGACAAACCAAGGGAGGAAGGAAGGCCAATCTTTCCTTTGCAGGGGATATACTTGCATATTTTCAAGGCCTAATTCATCCATTTAGGCTTCCGAAATTGCCTTCAAAGATTTTAGGTATATTTCGTTTCCTACTCTTTTAGTATAAGTCCCCTTTTGGTGATACCTCTTTCTGATCTATCTAGTCCATCATGTGTAACATCCTTCCAAATGTTACCAAACCAATTCTCACCTTTAAATCATATGTCTAGCTATTGGTTCTAAGGTTCTTAATTCTATTTTGGTTTTTTCCCTATTAATAAAAGTACTCTTTTGGTGATACTTCTGTCTGATCTATTTTGAACATCATGTATAATATCATTCTAGACGTTACCAAACCAAATTTCAAATCTAGATCATATGGCTAGCTCTTGGTATTACAGACCTCACTCCTTTTAAGACACAATGTCAACGTTGTGCAATTGTTGCTCAAATGCTTGCACCAACACTGGTGCATGTGTCAAATTGGCAACGGGCTCCCAGGTTGCTTCATAGAGAGGGTAACCTTTCTACTGTACTAGATAGTCCACCCACGGATGGTGAGTACCACTCATGCATTTTTGGAGAATACATTCCACTTCATATTCCTCTATGCCATCAATGAGTGTCGGAGAAGGTCAAATGTCTTGTGTAGAATGACCCTGGCCTGATCGGGGAGCACATTGACATAGTAGAGAAATATGGAACACTGGATGGATCTTCATGTGTGGTGGTAGCTCAAGGTGATAGGCCATAACACCGACATGACAAAGAATCAAGAAAGGCCCAATAAAATGAGGTCTGAGCTTACGAGGTCCAACTAATGTGAGGTTGGTTGTCAATAGCCACACTTGATCCCTAACATTGAACTCCATGTGCCTATAGTGTGCATCAGCATATTGCTTTTGTCAATTTTGTGCAATTTGTAATCTGTGATTGGCGCTCTCCATACCTTGTTGGATTCTAGAAACAAATGTGTTGATTGCATCAACCTTGGTAGCCACTAGATGGATTTTCATCAACCTAGAAGGTGTGAAGGGATGCTCACCATATATGAGGAAGAATGGAGTGACTTGGGTGAATGCATTCACTGAATTGTTGTAAGCAAATTCTACCAACAGGAGTAGGGTGTCCCACCTCTCTTGCTCTTCTAAGGTGAAGCTGCATAACATGTCTTCAATCATGTGATTAGCCCGCTCTATTTGGCCATCTGTTTATGGGTGGTAAGTTGTAGACATGGCTAACTTGGTTTTGAAGAAACCAAAGAGTGTTTGCCAAAACAAACTGATGAATTGAGTGCCTCTATAGGTGATGAGTATTCTAGACAAGCCATGGTGAGAGAATATTACATCTAAGTATAATTGAGCTAGTTGTGGAGCGGTCACATCCTTGGTGGTAGGGCGTATATGAATCATTTTGTTGAGCCGGTCCACAAAGACTACAATGGAGTCAAACCCTAAGGTGGTCTTGGGTAGTTCATAGACGAGATCCATACTCACTTGTTCCCAATGTTGAGCAGGACTTGGGAGAGGTTGAAGGAGCCTTGTAGGAGCTTGATTAGAAGCTTTTTTTTGTTGACAAAGATGGCAGATGTGCATGTAGTCTATCACATTGTTGCTCATCTTGGGCCAATAATAATGGCGCAGGACTGCACCCAAGCTCTTGTCCACTCCAACATGACCTGCAATGGCCAGATCATGACATTCTGCTAGAATGGTGGTGCATACTTCTGGGATATTTGGGATCCAAATCTACAATCACAAAAGGTGATTCTTTGGGTATTGGTGACGCCTTTGGATGATTGCGCTTCTACAATCTGTGGATCAATTTTTTTAGTAGCCAGAATCTCTGGCCAGAATTCAAGGCTAATCTTAACCTCTCCCACCAAGTTGTTTGCCATTGGCATGCGGGTGAATGCATCTACAAGTTGCTTCTTCCCTTCCACATAGGTGATTGTCATGTTGAAGCGTTGTCGCCACTCTGCCCATCAAATCTGGTGATGAGATAGATCCTTTTGTGTCTTGAGGTAGACTAGAGGTTTGTGGTATGTCTCTGCTACAAATGCCTTCTTGCCCAGATAGTGCTTCCAATGCTTGGTTACCAAAACGACGGCCAACTCTTCTTGTTTTGTGGTGTGGTAGTTACGCTTTGCATGTAACAACTTTCAAGAGAAATATGTAATTGGATGCCATCCGTTATGCCACTCTTGTTGTAAGACTGCTCCTATTGCTACGCTTGATACATCTATAGCCAACTCAATTGGACATTTTGGGTCATACCACTTCAAGATTGGTGCATGTAGCAAGGTGACGTTCAATTCTTGAAAGAGCAACTCTTGTGCGGTTCCTCATGTCCACTACTTCTCCTTGCCGAGTAGTGTAGTTAAAGCTATGCAACCTTGTAGATTTCCTTGACAAATCTACGATAGAATCCCGTCAACCCCAAGAAGCTCTTGAGTTGAGTCTGGTCTTCTAGGGCAATTCATTTTTGAATGACCTCTATTTTATCCGTCAATACTTGAATGCACTCTGCATTGACTTTATGCCCCAAGTAGTCTACTTCAAACTTGCCAAACTTGCACTTTGAGATTTTGGCATACAATCAATTCTGTCTTAGAATTTGGAAGACCTCTCATAGATGTTGTTTGTGTTCCGTCATTGTGCTACTGTATACTAAGATATCATCCAAGAAGATGATCACAAACTTATCCAAATATGGACAAAATATGTCATTCATTAGACTCATGAAAGTGGCAGGTGCATTGGTCAAGCCAAAAGGCATTACAAGATACTCCAAGTGGCCATACTTGGTTCGAAAGGCAACTTTGTACACATCCTCCTCTGCAATTTGGATTTGATTGTAAGCACTCCGTAAGTCTAATTAGGTGAAGTATCTCACTCCATGGAATTGATCAAACAAGTCATCTATGCGAGGTAAGGGGTATTTGTTCTTCACTGTTTGCTGATTGAGACCCCAATAGTCAATGCACATGCCCATTGTACCATCCTTCTTCTTCACAAGAGCCCCATATGGTGATACATTAGGTTAGATGAACCCTTTCTGCAACATCTCCTCAATTTGAGTCTTACACTCCTCCAACTCATGAGGTGATAGGCGATATGAAGCCTTACAAGGAGGTGTCTTCCTCGAGAGTGTCTCAATTTTATGATCTACTCTCCTTTTTGGTGGTAATCCTAAGGGTAGATCATCGGGAAAGATATCTTGAAACTCATCCACCACATCCTTCAATTTCTTAGGAATTTGTCCATCAAGTTGTGCAGTCTGGACTTCTCTCATAAGACCCATGAAACATTTATTGGTCTTATAGATAGTTGTTGTCTTTATGACATATAGAGATAGTTCCTGCTTGTGTGATTTTTCTTTAACCCCAATGATTGACCACTAGTGGGTTCTCATTACTTTCTTCCTCTAATCTACCATAGAGTTGTAATGCTCCATCTATGGCATGCTTAAGATTGCATCATAACAAGCTAATTGTATCACTTGCTACTCAATTGCTTCCTGATATTCTCCTTCAGAGAGTATTACCCGTCTAGGTAATGATTCAATCCTCTCTGTTTGCCCATTAGGTAACTCTACTTATTCACTCTCATCTCTCTCTAGATCCATTCCCAATCTTATTGCAATAGAGCAAGACAAGAAATTCTTTGTTGCTCTTGGATCTATAAATACTCTCACTTGGTTGCCTTCTAGGATTCCATTCATGATAATCAATTGTGAGGTTGCTTTTTGATATCTTTACATGTTAGTCTTCTTCCTTCCCTTGCTTCTTTGCTTCCTTATTGAGCCAGTAAAGCCACTAGGTTCATTTATTGGTGATCTTTGTTTTCCAAAGTGATTTCCACCTCCTCCTCTTCAATGTGCTTCTCTATGTTGTTCAAAGATTGCCTATATGAAGGTCGACGGCCTCTAGAGAAACAAGTGCAACAATTGGTAGATATGTGCCCAATACAGCCACAATTATAACAACAGCGTTGTTCTCCTTGAGTTCTTTCTCCTCGTGGGACTCCATCTGTTTGTTCTTTTACCGTCTATGCTTCCCTTAAAGCAAGCGGTCATGCTCCTTGAGCTCAAAATCAAAGGTTGCCCAATTCCATAAGTATTGGTCCACTTATGTGCGGCATTTCTGCTTGATAATGTTGAGGTGGAACTACTCCTTCACCTCCACCTAATGCTCTTACTATTCTCTACACACAAACAATGGCTTCAAATACCATGCAAGGATTTTGCACCATGACTTCTTGGCAAATCTGCTCCTTCAACCCATGTTTGAAATTATCAAGAGCCTTTGCTGGACTCATGTCGGTTATTGCAACTTGTAGATCCAAAAATGCCTCCACATACTCTTGTATGTTGTTCTTCTGTATCAATCTCCATAGTCGGATTTGAGCCATTTGCTTAGAATCCACCGATTGGAAATTCTTCAGCAATCCTTCTTGCATTGCTGTCCACGTGACCTCCCTTCTCTCTACCAACATGGATTGTTCCCAAGCATCATACCATTTGAGTGCTTTATTGGTTAAATACCCACATGCAAACATACCTCCAACATGCTCCGTGATCTTTATTGAGAATAATCAGAAATATTGATTCATTCTCAAGATCCAATTTTCTACTACTCCCATTATATGCTTCCTTTTGTAAGGCTTGATGTTGCAGGTCTTCTTCATCCGGAGTAGCAATGTGGCTTCATCTTTGATAGGGTTTGTAGGCACGGGTGCCTCTCCAAGTACTTCAATCACATGTATTGGGTTTTGAGATGGTTCTTCTTCTTGCATGGCTTGATTGTTCAAGAGGATCTGCGCTTGACTTTGTAATGTCTCTATGGTCATCTTGATCTCTCAAAATTCATTCAACATCCCTTGCATTCCTTGCACCAGCTCTTGCAATTGCAGATCCATAGTTCTTGCAACACTCAATGACTAATGTCTACTTCAATATATAGTCAATATGATCACTTTGGAAGGCATATGAACTATCAAAACTACCAATGGGACCTTAGAAGCTATCACTCGTTGATAATACTCCTCACCAAAATTCCTAACCACAAAATCTCTAAACATCACTTCTTGTCTCACTACATAATGAATTTCTACTTGAGTGTTGAACGAGAGAGAATTAGGGACATTCACATCCATATCATCATAATAGAATGTAGATTGTCAAATCTCACTCTATCATACATCACCACAAGTAGAATCATTGAGTTTGGTGAGTTCATCACCCTGTCTATGAATTTTGCACCAAAGTGACAAACTAGCAATACCCTCATTTGCTCATGCTGGATGTACATAACCTTGATGTGGAATGGATTTGAGAATGGAAAGCTAGGTGCAAGAAATTGTCCTCTCGATGCATCCATCTCATCCGCTCTCTAAAGTCCTTTCTAAGTCTAGCAATCACTCTATGTTCTCCACCTCAAATTACTCAATTGTAGTAGTTCGTGCTCTTCCAAGAGGTGTGATCCACTCTCTTGGACTAAAACACTCGCTTTGATACCATTGTAATACTCCAAGGACTAGAGAAGAGAGAAAACAAAGATTACACACTCAAACATTTGATGCCCCAAAGGAGCACCTTCTCTTTATTATATAGACAAAGAGGATATCCTCTAGGGAAGCTCCACCATAGGACTAGGCACACAGATAGGTGACATTTCAGCAAGCTCTACTCTTGGATTACTTACTTGGATGGGTGACATATTGGTCTAGGTCCTTTTTGGTTGGTCGAACAAGCTTTGACCAAAGGGAATATTTTAAGGAATCTACTTGTAGGAATCTCAAAATCACGTGGGTAAGGTATCGTTGGAAAGCTCCCAAAAAGACAAACCACGGGGGAGGTAAGGCCAGCCTTTCTCCTATTGGAAGAGGTCTATACATTTATAGCCTAATTCATCCGTTTAGGCCTCCGGAATTTCCTTCAAAGATTTTAGGTATATTTTGGTTCCTACTCTATTAGTAGAAGTCCCCTTTTGGTGATACTTTTTTTTGATCTGTTTAGTCCATCATGTTTAACATCCTTCCAGATGTTACCAAACCAATTTTCACCTTTAAATCATATGTCTTGCTATTGGTTCTAAGGTTCTCTAGTCTATTACAATTTTTGCCTTATTAGTAGAAGTACTCTTTTGGTGATACTTCTGTCTGATCTATTTTAACCATCATGTATAAAATCATTCCAATTATTACCAAACCAAATTTCATATCTAGATCATATGGTTAGCTCTTGGTATTATAGTAAACTATATGTATGCTTTACTCCAAAATGTCCTAACTACTCATGAGCATGATGGACCAATTGTGATCTTTAAGATGGAAGTGGTACTACTCATACTCTACCATCTTTTTGTATAACAAGAAGATGTTTTCCCTCCAATCTAAATTGTCTTGCTCACTAAAGAACGTGGTCTCTCTCCTTGGCACCAATTGTGCCACCCACAACAACACCAATGCAAAGATACTTTATCACGTAAATATCATCATGAATATCTCACTAAATTGTACCAGTATCTAGTTTATAACCTCAATAACTCCTCTAATATGCATTAATAGAGAAACTACCAAAGCCTCAAAAAATATACCAAGAAAGGTAGATGCATGCCAACTTGGCATCATCTCCTTATTTGTCTAAGCATGCCAACGTGCTCCGGTCTGATCTATAGGCTAGGGCATGGGTTTCTACTCAACCCATCTACATCATAGTTTATCATTTTAGGTCTATGAATAACCATGAAATTATACTATTAATAAATCAAGGCCCATTGTGCAATTTTCCATGAAAGCTTTTTGGACTCCATCAACCACTTCAAATGGTTGATGATCAATGATAAGAGTGAAAGGGTTACCAGATAGATAACATCATAAATGTGCTATTGCTACCAAGCACTCTCCCTCATATGAATTATACTTTGCCTCTGTAATACTTCAAGGACAAGAGAAGAGAGAAAACAAAAATTTCACACTCAATCATCCGATGCTCCAAAGGAGCACCTTCTCTTTATTATATAGACAAAGAAGATCTCCTCCAAGGAAGCTCCACCATAGGATTAGGCACATAGATAAGTGACATGTCTGCAAGCTCCACCCTTGGATTACTTACTTGGATGGGTGACATGTTGGTCTTGGTCCTTTCTAGTTGGTCAAACAAGCTTTGACCAGAGGGAATCTTTTGAGGATCTTCTTATAAGAATCTCAAAATCCCATAGGTGAGGTAACATTGGAAAGCTCTTGATGAGATAAACCAGGGGGAGTGAAGGCTAACCTTTTGCTTTTCTGGGAGGGGAATTTGCATATTTTTGAGGCCTAATTCATTTGTTTAAGTCTCCAAAATTTCCTTCAAAGATTCAAGCATATTTTGGTTCCTACTCTATTAGTAGAAGTCCCTTTTTGGTGATATCTCTTTCTGGTCTATGTAACATTCTTCCAGATATTACCAAACCAATTCTCACATTTAAATCATATGATTAGGTGTTGATTCTAAGGTTTTCAAGTCTATTTTGGTTTCTACCCTATAAGTAGAAGTACTCTTTTGGTGATACTTCTATTTGATCTATTTTGTTCATCATGTATAACATCATTACCAAACTGAATTTCACATCTAGATCATATGGCTGGCTCTTGGTATTATAGCCTCTGATGAATTATTAGAATGACTACTATAGGCTACCACAAACTCCTTCTCCTCATCATCATGTTGGGTAAGCAGTGCTCCAAGCTCCAACGTACTCCAATCAATGTGAACTTGGAAAGGTCATCCTTTGATCGGTCTCTTAAGAAATAAGTGCAAATGTCAACTTCTCCTTGATCTCCATAAAAGCTCTCTCTTGCTCATCTCCTCAACAATACTCTTGTGTAAGCTTGGTCAACTTTGTCTAGGCCTTGGCAATGGCAATAAATCCTCTAACATAGCGGTGATAGAATTTTACCAACGCAAGGAATGTTCATATTCTACTCACATCTATAGGTCAAGGAATACATGCAATAGGCTCCACCTTGGTTAGATGAACACCAAGTCCTCCAGGGTAGGTAGTGTGGCCCAAATACTCAACTTGCTTATGGAAGAATCTACACTTCCCAAGATGTTATTTGAGTCCATGAGATCTCAATCTCTCAAACACCTCTAACAAATGTCTCTCATCCTCCTCCACAATGGTGCTATAGACCAAAATTCATCAACATAGCATTAAGCAAAATCCAATCCTACTAAGATCTTGTCCATGACCCTTTGGAACTTGGCAAGAGCACTCTTTAACCCAAATGGTAAGAATCTCCATTGATATAATACATGCTTGCCATGAGGATCAATAGCCTAAAATTTTATCTTGGGCTTATCTTCCTCCTTGATTGGCAATTGATGATATCTTGCTCAAAGATCTAAATTACTAAAGACCTTTGCATGCCCAATTTCATCAAAGATCTTCTCCATTGTAAGTATGGCATACCAATCAGCCCTGGTCTCTCAATTGATAGGTTTCTAATTTCCACACGTTTGCTTATGTGTAGTTTCCATGCATATCCTTCTTGGTTGGCATCATTATATTTGAAGCATACTCTCCATGTGAAATCTCCACTAGAATAGCCTCAAAAAGGTCTCTAATCCGGCTCTAAATCAATGTTCTCTCCATATCACTATATATGTAGGGACGTAAAAAAATTGATGTATCACTTATAAGTTCAATCCAAATACCAAGTCTTTTTTGAGCACCAAAATTGTTCATAGTGAAGGCAAAACAACTCATGTAGCTCCTCAAGAACCTTGAAACTCTTTGTCTTTCTCCTCTTGTAAGCTTGGATCCAAGATCTGGCTCCTGAGTATCCTCTATAATTAATTTAGGAGTTGAAGATATACTAATTGGCTACTAATTGACATAATAATTGGCCCTTGGGAGTAGTAGTGTCATGCTTCCAACCAGTAGAGTTTTCAACCTCAATGCGGAAAACTCCCTCCGATCTGGCTGAAAGCTCCATATGTCTTCTAGTTGGATCCCGAATAGAACAAGGGTGTAACCTAAGTAGATCGACTTCAAGTAGACCACTCTCCCTAATAGCCATTGGTTGTATCCCAAGAATACCCCATCCACTTGGTCCATTGCTCCAAGCATGTGCTTCAATCGTCTTGATAGGCACAAGGCTCACAAGTGTCTGAGTGGTGATGCCTATCAAGGGCATGCTAAATTGCTTTTCCAAGCCAAGGCTCATAATCTAGGTCAAAATATTCAAGCCCATAGCCTGACCTACCACATGATGCTTGGATGCCTTTGACATTGCTATAATAGGAGTTATATTGGTACAAAAACCCATTGCTAACTTCTTCTCATTGACATTACT
Organism: Lunularia cruciata; assembly: GCA_948567375.1. Lineage (NCBI taxonomy): Eukaryota > Viridiplantae > Streptophyta > Marchantiopsida > Lunulariales > Lunulariaceae > Lunularia > Lunularia cruciata. The sequence continues at coordinate 21,526,842 of OX419755.1, read as the reverse complement.
ATAATTATGAGTCCCAAACAAGTCCAAGGCCTCTCTCTTGAAACGCATGGGAGCTTGAGAAACTCATAAGTGTAGGTAAAGTAGCTTTGGGCTATGCAACAAGGTTTACCACTACCATAGGTGAACTATAAGCCACTACCATTGTTTGAGACTAGCACCCAACATCCAAAATGTCATCAATAGTGAGATGGCTAGTCATTGAATCCTATCATAAGCAATACTATAGAAGGTCTCTGGGTAAGAGGTTTTTCCACCAAAGATAAAGACAATGAGCACATGATCTTACTCTAGTTGCATCTACTAACATGACAAGTCCCATCCAAGAATAGACCTGATGTATACTTGCCACCACTCGGGTACAAAAATCACCCGTCAAAAGGACATTCTCCAAAATGTAGGTTGGAGAAATAGATTGATGAACTTGGAGATGTTGTAGTATACGTAACATCTCCCAAAACACACTAGACGGGAGAACCTGGAGACCCTAACCTTGGCCAACACATGTATGTCCTTGACATGGTCATCTAGAAATCACCAAATGAATGGAGTCATGTCTTCCCAAATCTTGTGCCTCCCGCAAGGAAATATCTACCAAAGTAGGTGAAGTAGCATGTAATAACATAGCATCATGTACTCTACATTGCAACTCCCTATCTATAATGTTTTTAGGATAGAACAATCCCCAAGAGAAAACCCAAAAGAAATGCAAAGCTTCACACTCAAAACTCTAATGCCCAAAAAGAGCACCTTGTCTTTATTATATAGCAAAGAAAATTCCCTCAAAGGAAGCTCCACTCTTATATAAGTTTCATGCATGGATGACATGTCAATTTTGGTCCTTTCTAGTTGGTCAAACAAACTTTGATTAGAGAGAATCTTTAGTGAATCTTCTTATATGAATCTCAAATTGCATGGGTGAGGTATCATTGGAAAGCTCTTGACAAGAAAAATAGGAAGAGGGAAAGATCTCAATGAGATAAATAGAGGGGGAGGGAAAGCTAGACTTTTATGGCCTAAGGAGTTGACTTTGCATATTTTCAAGGTATAATTTCTCCATTTAGGCTTCCAAATCTGGCTTTGAATTTTTCAGGGTATTTTTGGCTCGTGCCCTATTAGTAGAAGTACTCTTTTGGTGATACGTCAATCTGATTTACTCAGTGTATCATATATAAAATCCTTCCAATTCTATCCAAGCCAATTTTCACCTCTAGCTAATATGTTTAGCTATTGGTCTTATATTGTCCAAGATCCTATACCACAATTGGACTACTTGGGCCTTAATAACTCCCTAAGTGAAACTGATCAGATGTCTCATGTGAGTGTGTGCCTTGCATAGGCTCTCTCTAGCCTCCCGTTGGAACTCTTGCAAGCTTTTCAACATGTCAATCCGCACTCCTTGGTAGTTTTGCCTCAAGCACTAAAAGAACTCCACCATGGGGTTAAATCCCGATAGTACACCACCTCATGTAGTGTTACCTCCACTCATAGTAGCACCATCTCCAACTAGTGCACCTTCACTAGATCCACCAACGCTACTAGAGCTAGAACTTGTGGGTATTGCCAATCTACTCCTAGCAACCAAGCTTAAAATGATAGAGATGTAGTTTGGAGACCAATACTATCTCCTTAGCTCAATCTCGTCCAAGTGAGCTCTCCTAAACTCATGACAGTCATCCATCAAGGGACCTTCCAAGTGCTAAATAACCCCTTCTACACCATGAAGAGTGTGAACAAAGTCAAGTTCTGCATCTGTTGTGGATTATACCAACTATTGAACTCCTGCATGAAGTCATCCAACTCAATGGTACACGTTCTACCAGAGGAACGCTTAAGGCCTTTGGAAGCTTCATAAATCTCATTCATATTCCACAACAATAATGCAAATACACCAAGTGCACTCTCAATTGAATTAGCTCTTGTCTCAAACTCCAACTTAGATTCAACCTCCTTCCTCATTGGAACTTGAGATATAGGTTGATACCCATTACCTACTACAATGTTATCTCCTCTAGAATCTCCAAAGAACTCCATCATGACAAAGTAACTTCAACCGCAACAAGGACTACCACCAAGTGCCCTACCAAAGACCACCACCAAGTGCTAACACCAATTGAACACCGTCCACTAATGTAGCTCTAACTATGATACCTACATTAGGAGAAAGTGCAACATGTAACTTGCCATCACAACACTTACTCTTATGGTTTGCAAATCATCACTTCTTGTCTCATTGGAGAGAAACACAAGTAGTCTAATTGGTCATTACTCCAGCCTCACTATCAAGACCACACTAGAGCACCATTGCTCTAAAGTTAGGGCACCTCACACAAACATGGTGCACAAACAAGAAGAAGAGAATGGAAGAGGTCTAGTCACAAGAAGTCTAAATGAAACCTTTCATCTCATAAATCAATACCTGATTGACTCTATCACCATTTGGTGTTTGACATAATATCAGCATCTAGCTACTTCCTAAGCTACCAAGATCACCAAGAATGGATCAAATTGCCTCTCCTAGCCAAAGCTACATGTGTATAGGTATCAATAGAACAATCATTATGACAACAAGTGAAGGTGTACTAGTTGGCTAGCACACCAATCTAAAAACCAGAGATCTAGAGTTCAAATACTATTGTGCACAATCTAGAAGGGTGGGCAGATCTTTCCAAACAATGACAAACAAAACTCATCTAAACTAGCTAGCCTCATGCCAACTTGTTGGTCCTTCTAGGCCTTCATAGTCTCTCATAGCACATAGCTCTAAGCCTCAAAGCCAAATAAGGCCTTTCTTCTTGCCAATTCAAAACCCTCTCTAAATTTGGCAAAGCTTCACCCAACTCAAGCAAAATCTCTACAATTTGGGTGACCTCCAAATTTGAGCAACCTCCACCAAAATTGACTTGAATTTGATATAACCCCTCCACCAAATCTGACTTAAATCCTCTACAATTGGTTGACCGCCAAGTTCTCTAGTAAATCTCCACTTGAGCCAAACTAGAAGGATAGGGATCTCCAAATCCCTAATTCAAGGAAATGTGTTCCCAACACCTTCAAGTTTTCATTTCAACTCACACCAAATATGCCTTGATTTCACCTCCAAGGCTCAAATCAAACACTACTGTCTAAGATTTACTCCATTCTAAAAAATTTGGCTAGTCCTTCTGCACATTGTTTGTCTCACTACCAAATTTGCATCAAATCACATAGAGCTTTTGCACATGATCACTCTCAAGGAAATCTAAACCACAATCAAAGTACCAACAATCCTCTAGGCTTAGAAATACCACCAATACTTGATTCCCTTTGACCCTCACTTCTCTAATGTAATCAATTTTTCTTTAACTCAAATCACACTCAAAAAAAATCAATACTTGATTATTCACTCAACAATCTACCAACAATTGGCACTGATTATAGTCAAGCCACACCCACTCTAGCTAAGAGACTCTAGGTGACACTTGCCGGCCTTTGTTCACCATAGCCAAGAACCCAAAGGCTCAAGATTAGAGAAGTGAGCTCTTTGGAGCTGAAATTCAAAGGTATACCCCTTTGCTCAACCTAGGTCTCAAGCCCTAACAATGCTATTGATGGCATATCCATCGATGCGGATGATGTGTCTCACCATGTGATCAATAGACCTAACATGAAATTGGATTATCACCAAGTAGTCCATGACTAACTACCAAATGGCCTATGACTACCAACACTACTACTCCAGAGTCCAAGTAATCTAGCTTCAATACCACAAATGTCATGACATCATTTCTCTTGTTGCTTATTGACTTACCTTGCCTTATCATATGCAAATCCACCTTATCTTTCACATTTCCAAGTTGAAACTATTCTAATCCATCTTCCTTTTCCTCTTGTATCCAACTCCTTCCTCCTCCTATCCCTATCAACAATCATGACAAGTATGAAGTTGATCTTATCCTTGCATGTCACCACATTCAACATAGCCGCCAACAACATATTGACTACAAAGTCCTTTGGAGAGGGTATCCACTTCATGAGCCACTTAGGAGTCTCTTTCTCATCTCCAAAATGCACAAATGGCTATCCAAGAGTTTGAAGCTTCCATGGTGATGAAGACGTCACCAACTAGCAGTGGAAGAATATATAACAATAGAGAGTTTACATATGAGTTAGTCAAGAATAATGAAGTAGCAAATAGGCCAAATTAGCCAAGAGTTATAAGAATATTCTGTAAACATCTATGAAGCTACTTGGAACCTTTCAAGTATTGTGTAATGTGCATGCAAGTGGTGACCTTTAGGAGGACATTTCTCGAATAGCTTAGCTTGCATGCCAAGTAGATGGCTTCTAAAAGGAAACTTTTGGAGAAGCTTCTCAAGAGCCTTGTATGTTCCTTATAAATACCAAAGCCCAACTCATGCTAGGCATTTGGAGTTCTCCTTATTCAAGAGTCCCAATGTGATTTTCACTTTGATCTTCTATTCTATTATTTCACTTCTTGGTCTTTTATAGAACCTATGAATCCTAGAGGCCGTCTCTTGATGCACCAAAGCACCGCCATAGGCTAGAAGGGGTAATGTCTATTAGGGAGAAAAGGGCCAATGTCCAAGTGGAAACATCCCACCCGTGATCATCCGCCAAATTTGCATGTAGTAGGAAGGAGAGTGTGGATCCAACAAGAGAACATAGGGATCCTAGTATATATCCATGGTTGTGGCAAACTTGGGAGGAATGCATAGATAGGGTCCAAACAATGTAACCAAGAGTAAGATTTAGGAGGAGCATGTAGCGATATGATCATAGTATGGATGGATTTGGGGGTAGGAATAGTGGTGGCATCTACCCACATATGCAAAAAAAACAAGAATCTCCCTCTATGTTGTGCAAAACCAATCTCAACCCAAGGACAATTCAGGACAAGGCTGTGTATGACATTGATGAGGTGGGATATAAGGATTTTCTAAGGGTGTGGGTGGAGGAGAATTATCCACAAGGGGTGGTGGAGGGGTAGAATAGTGGGAAGAAGCTTTGAATGATCTTGTGGGGATGGGAGGACAATAGAGGTAGGAAGAAGGTCCGAGGTAGAAGGAGTGTGTGGAGTATTTGTGACATGAGGAAGAGGGATAGGGAGACCATTGGTAGGGCATCCTCCATGGCGGAGTCCTCTCTTGTAGGATGCTTTGTTGTGATAGGAGAAGTGCATGATTTGGGATTCAAAAGGAATCCATCTAGATATACCTCCGCAACCATAGATGTATGCTTGAAAAGGCGACGGAGTGATCTACCCTTGCTCGCACATATAGGGTGTGGGGTGCCCAATGAGGAGTGACACCTAAGGGAGTCCCTCTATAGTCCCGTGCCAAAGAACAAAACAGAAGCATTGGGAAATCCACCATTGAAATGATATAAACAAAGAAGATGTCTCAACAAAAAAGCAAGACATAGTAACAAAATGCTATGTGTCCCAACCCAAGAAAGAAAGACAAGAAAGGACAAAAATAAAAGAAGCACAACCAAAAACAAAAAGGGAAAGATAGGAACAAAAGATAAGAGGTAAGAGAGAAGCCTATTTGTGACCCAAAGTGACCACTACGCTGCCTCCAATACCAACTCGGTGTCAAGAAGATACTACTCCCAACCCCCAATCGCCACAAGTTCCCAAAATCATCATATGTCTCTAGGTGCTCTCCAGGTGCTCTATGACGAGGGCTGGAAGGGAACTCACATGCTCGTTGGAACCCTAGCTATGCAAGTAGGTGGGTTAAGCAAGCACCCCTTCTGATGTTCTCCACTAAATTCCTATCTAATCAACTCCTTTGAGCTCGCCCTCAAATTTTCTGTTTTGTGTGCCAGAACTGCCGATCACCTTAGCTCTCTCTCGAATTCTCTATTTGGTGTGCCGGTACTAACAACCACTACACAAGTCTACACGAGTATGCAGTCAGACCCTATGTTGTGTTGTGATGCCCGGCCTTGTTCTTTCTTCTCATGCGCCTCTGCCTCCTTTCCAATTGCTCTTGCTAATTCCTGTTTGCTCTTGCTTATATGGATTTCATTCAGTAATCTACTTTGGTCCTCCGTTTCTTTGCTAGTTCCCTTGCGGTGTGCAAATTCCTCACTTGTATCCACGTCAAGCGGCCACCTATGTTGCATGCACTCGGTGACTGGTTACCCTCGCGTCTCGCGGATTTTTCACGCGCCTCGGTTTCCGTCAAGAAATTGGAGCACCTAAACTTAATTTTTCACTTTAAGGTACTTAATTTTTCACGTAATGGTGCAGCCTAACACTCTCAATCCCTTAATCGAGTCCCTAATTTTTCACGCTTTCAGCGAGTGCTTACCTAGAGAAAGACTCCCTAATTTCTCCCGCTTCCAAGCTTGCTTGATGGGATCTTCTCGTTATCCTGCGCGGTCGCCTTTTCACTGTTTAATCTATTAGAAAAGCTTTTGATGTAACTCAGAAGAAACTACCAACCGCCCACTCTGTCTCTCCAGTTCCGTGTGAGTACAAAATTCTTCAACTGTTAGCTTTCACGGCTGCGCACACTATACACTATGTCTAACTTCCTACACTTCGTTTCCGCTGGTGTAAAAGATGCGCCGTCCACATGTTTTTAACAAATCCATCTCCATGGAGTTGCATAATGTAGGAGGAGAACACGCATCTCCTCGTAAGTATCGATGAAGGATATTGGAGGAAAAAAACCAGGAACGCGTTTTAGGGATCTCTGAGGCATCTGAGAACTTACTCGAAGTATGGGACCTTGGTGGTGAGAAAGAGTTCACTGGAGGGATTAGCATCCATTCTCTTTGCGTGCTATAGTATGCAGTTAGTGGGAACAGGTATCGGTGTAGCAATTAGAAGTGGCAACTGCTTACCGATACCTGTTGGTGTAGGTCGGTGATGGTTAATCGTTGCAGATAGCCGATATAGATGGCCGTCAAAAGCAAGAAGGTAGCCGAGCCGTTTGACAGAAATACAGGTCATCGGGTATTACGTCTTCAGTGTGGCTCAAACACAATCAACCTTCTCCCAATTTCTCCGCTCACACTGATAGCCTGGCTCACACGGGATGGCATGGCGTCTTTAAGGTAAAGCCAGCGGGATGAACAAGTGAGAAACGTAGAACACGGTCAGAGAGTCCAGTATCAGCTTTCCAACTACGTTAACAACTTCTGACACACTACTCTGAAAACTGTTTTTTTTGCAATCCCCGGTTGTCTAAGAAATGAAGAAGAAAAAAGGCGACCGTGTAGGAAAAACGAAGGATGGGAAGGCAATCCCCGGTTGTCTAAGAAATCGGATTTGAGAATTGAAATCCACCATACATGAATTTCACACGGGTGGTGACCTCAAGTTGGACTCACTCATTACCTTTTGTTTTTAGATGGAAACAATCTCGACACATGAGAGGGCGGAACCGCACGGATCAAAATACTGGAGAGACGTATGAGGCGTACCCTATTGTCATGAGTCAGTAACTGCCAAAATGCCTTGGGAATGCTTTAACCGCGACTTCGCCTGGGTTTGCTGTTCAAATCACGTCAGCTGTCTCTGAAGAGAAATTCCAGGGCACGATTTCTTTGGGTACGAGATAGCGAGAAGGCTACTACTAAAGGGTCCTAAAACTTAACACCTTGGTGAGAGGCCAACTTAACAAACTGTACCCACAATCATACCCTGGGGCTGAACTGGCCAGAATGGATGATCTCCAACGTTCTATGACGTTGATATCCTACGTGGTCGCCTTTCCATCTTGTATCACGTACATTGGAAGACACATTCATGCAGGGTACCGCAGTCAGATACGTACTTGCCATAGCTACTGTACTCTCGCCATATCATGTTACCACCCATACGAAACTATAGACACAAGTCTATAGTTAAACCACCAGTAGCCATAAGCCTATCAGGTTGTAACCATTCCATGACCACTATAGCCGCAAAGTACTCCTTTAAGCTTTTGTTCGATGGAGGCTTCAGTGACAAACGCAGAGATTGAAACTCAGTTTGTTCCAATATTAGCTTTTACTGCAAGCATGAGGCTCTTCCAGTCCTTATGAACAATCGTACTGCCCTTCATATTCACCCCTTTCATATGCTGATACAATCTTGCAGGTTTCCTGTAAGGAACAAGGATTGTTTGTCGTCTGTCGGAACGCCGGTACATTCGGACGTAATAGTAACGCTCCCTTCCCTTTTGTAACCACCAAGGTTCTCAGGCACATTCAAGCGATAGAACTCTCCACCGAACCAAGCTACCAACTTGAGGAGAGTAATAGCTAGGCAAGAATGAAAAATGGCACACTGCGGCACTTCTTTTCCTTCACAAAAACTGTTCCGCAAATTGGATGCTGACTGTTCAGGCTGATGTCCCTAATGTCAAATCCTGGGAATTGAGCAGTGGTTTGCCCCTCAAATCAGACCTTTACGAAACGTGAATAAGTCGTGATTCGTGACCAAATCGTGTATTAAAATTTATTCATAGCCAGTACCGACAATATTAAGACAAAAAGACGGAAGGAACAATCTCCCACCGGCATATTTGTAGTGTAATCTATCACCGCCTATGTATCCAATCCCTAGTAAACTAGCGATAATATTCCTACACATTAGAGGGGAGCCGGAAAAATATAAGCCCCTCCACAGACAACATCCTAGAGGATAAGAACCATGTACTGGCCATTAGACCATTCTGTAGTTCTAGTCAGCAGACGCCAATTAAACTCCTCACATTTCCTCGTTTGCCCAGGTGTCCAGCAAATATGAAATTCAACTGGAGTGGAGTAGGTCGAATGCAACAGCTCTAATTACTTAAACGATGAAAAACTACCAGACAGCCACACGACACAAGAAAAGCAACCAGGTAGAGGATCCAGAGCGCAGAACCGAGAAGTGCAAGCGTCAAAAAGAAGGGCGGGCACTTACACAACGCGCACGTGAGCCATAAAGGAAACAATTGACCTTTCAAGGTGTTCACAGTTCATAAAGCCCACATCCTGTCCACACCCGTTACAAAGTAGTCGCATCCCTTCAAGCAAACCCATTAACAGGCCACTCTCATTACTGAGCACATGCAATCACCAGAACCTCCATAAGACACTGCATGGGAAGCACTTCCAATAAGAATTGGTACGGTTGATCTTACTGAAGAGAGTTAAAACTGCGTACTTCAAATTGCTGTGAAAATGTTGGTAACGTTACTTCACAATCGTAAAGAGCATCTTCTTCTGAAGTTATATGGCCAAAAACCAAAACGATAGTTTTGAGATCCGGACAAGTACGCTAGCCACTTCAAGAAATATACAAACTATGCAAAGGAAAAGAAAAAGTGTTGCAAGGGCCTAAGTCGGGCTCTAATTGAGCTATTGATGCGCCATCCGGCGACAGATGGCCATCAATAACAAACAGGCTATTCAAATGACAAAGCCTTGCTTGACAAGGAGAGCAATGAACATGATCTATTTACAGGGGAGACAGCGCGATCTATATACAGCGAATCAGCCCATTTGCATCGCACATTCCATGTCTCCTGCAAGTAACTTAACCGCATCTCGCGGATCAATTTTCTAGTCCATAGGAAGGCAATTGCATGCCATCAGGATTGAGTTCAAATCACCGAACGTGTTCTCCCCGCTGTAGGTCAAGTATAAGAACCCGTCGTCGTCTTTATGTTCATCATAAATGGCAGACATCATAGCAGCAGTCGGTGGAAGAACATTCCGCACAAAGATAAAGATGGCCTTCTCCGCGCTTAGCTTGATTCTCTTACGAATCACAAAAACGAATTGGCCAACAGTCAAATCGGCCGGCACCAAGTATTTCTTCTTATCAATGTCGGGAATATCGCTCTTCTCGGCTCTTTCGACGATAACAGGAATTCTGTCAGGGTATTTGTTGCGGATTCTCGATGCTTCAGCCTGCCTCTTCTCCAAAGGGTGCTCCTTCTTGAACGAACTCCTTTTACCCGTCATCTTTCCGCTCCTCTGTCCTCTCTCGTCGTTCTACTCCTCTCCCTGTCAATCACGCGCCTCTTCCTTTCTCACAACCGACCAGCCAACGACCAACTCGCCTATCGCCTCGTCCTCGTCCTCCAATTACTCCCCAATTGCCTTCCAAAAGCTCCTAATGAACAAGGCCGTCCAAAACAACCCCGAGCAGTGTCGAAAGCCAATTATCCCTCCGAGAAAGGAAGACTACCACCCAGCAGCCGTGTACCAGCGGGGACTGAAACTGCACTGCACCAGTAATAGATGCGACGATGAAACTGATACCGAAGACGCACACGCCAACGTCAACACAACAGCCACAATCCTCCTTCTCTTCAACCGCACAAGCAACAACGGCAACAACAACCTCTCTCCTGTACCATACCAAACAAGCAACCGCACTACCGTCTCCGCTCCCCACTTCTCCACAAGCAACCTATCTCTCTATCCGTCTTCAACTTACGACCTTATTTATCCGTCTCCACAACCTACACCATACCGAAACGAAAACGAAAAGACAAAAACACTATCGAAGAAGAAGAGCGAGAAAGCCGGACCGACCTGTCTTTGGTCTCTCGATTATCCGGCGATGGCTGAATTGCACCGCTCCACACTGATCAGCGACCAAGTGACCGACCGATGATGATGATGTACAAAGCACGACCGAACTACTACAAGAAGTAAAGAGGAGATGAAGTGAAGGGAAGAGAAGAAGGGGAGGACTTCTGTCACGCAAGTGAATGAAAGAATGAAGAAACGATGGGAAGGCAGCCAGCCAGCCAGCCTGCACAGGAGGAGCGTAGAGGATGGTCCAAGGAAAACTCTTGCGTAGAGGTGAAGCACAAAAAGCACGCAACGAGCGCGGATTGCCGCACGCCACGCTAGAAACGCCACGTGCTCTCGATCGTGCGGTGCTTCCTTCGTCCTAACCCTATAGTCCACCGTAGTTACTTTTCAAGTAAACGGCGTGAGTTACCTTTCTACCAATAGGTTCACGACCGGACCCAAATTTGTGTTTGTTCGGTTCGGTCTGGATTCCCTCATCTTGATTCCTGCACAAGGTTACTACTAGTTTACTAGGTCGGCTTTCTTCTTTTTCGTTTTCCCATGCCTACACTTATGTATAAATTTAAGTTACTCTCAAGTTGGAGAGTACAAAAGAGCAACACGAACCCTATATTTTTTTAGTCTTTTTAGCTAGTCCTCCTTATGAAACTATTTTCTTCTTATGTAGATCATTATCTCTTAGGAATTATTATATCTTGAAAAAATATTTTTCCCTATGCATTATAGAGAACTTTATCCTTTTACTCAAGGGCTTTGTCAAAGATGATGTATCTTGAAACTAGTGATGATCCCTCAAGCCATTTTAGAGTGGGTTCATTCCATAAAACGAAGTGGCTATAGTAGTAACTAAGAAGAAGATTCTTACATTAATTAATCGTTATTAAGTGCTAGTCTACTTCTTACGACGGGGTCTTCCCATCCTTCATGTTTTCTACGCGGTCACCCTTCTTCTTCTTATGATGATGATGAACTTCTTTTGATGATGAAGGGAGGTCAGAACAACTATCAGTTTTTATTAGCCATACCATTGTTTTTTAGTATTGTTCTCATTTCCATGAAGAATTAAGTTCTTGCCGCTTTAAATATTTGTATATTGCTATATTGTTGAGACAGGTTATAAGGACACTTTTAAATATTCACTTAGGATATCTTAAGTGGATCTTGAGACCTCTTAACTGTAATAGCATCTCAAAGATACCTTAAGTGCATCTATTTCTAGAGAGCTTAGAGAGGCTATGGGATCTTTGGTGAATCATATTCTATTTATGCGATCTAACAAGGGTTCTAAGTAGTAATAGTAAGTAATACAATCTCTAACTAGAGGTGATCATTGTTCTGCAGTTAATTACTAACAGTTGTTCAATAGTAATCACCTCTCTCTTGTAGAGGATGTCTTTGGATGACTTTCCTCTTTTAAAAAATCTATAGATTGATATTTTTTATTAGTATTACTCGTTAACTAAAACTACCTACTTTGCATAGTTTTTCCTTCTTTGATTTTCTTGTTATATTTGAAGCCTTTGGTGGGAGTACGTAGGAATCTTTTGTGATATTATTAGACCAAGGATTTTTTAGTGTACAATAGAGGACTTGGAGCATACAAAAAATTTCTACCAATTTAGCATGGAAGGGTTGATGTACTATTAATGGAGAAGATAGCACCTGTAGCATTTTTTAGTAGTTGAGTATTATTTGCACTTTTGCTTTCCTATTAGTTTGTATTTATATGATGGAGTTGAAAGAGGAATCATTTTCTCTCTTGTTGCTATCTCATTAAGTGAGAGATGTTTTGTTTTGCCCCCTTGAACTGATAATTTCAACAAGCTCTACTAGTTGATATGTGTATTTTTTTATATTACTAGTATATGTCTTAACTCTTGCTCTAGCAAGGATGTAAACTCTTGAACTCTAGCTCAACGGGGTAAGCTTCACTAGTCTCGAATTGAAAATTTTACTCTATTGCATCTAAGATATTTAAACTATGCAAGTAGTATGGTGTACAAATTACAACTACTGGAACATACAAAGAAGCCTTCCCTAGTGTGATTAGTGTGAATGTCGACTGTCTCATCCTTATACTGCTTGGTGGTTCCTTCCCATCCTTGTAAGTAGCCGCTTTTCTCACCCACCCATATAGTAGAATGAAAAGGCAAAAGATAAAACCTAAGAAGTAAACCGGAGTTAACTTTTGATTGCACCAGCAAAAGCCCCTGTGGACGGGTCACGTTTCGTTTTCTATGAGTAAATAGCAAACAATCAATTCAGAGCAACTGTCCCTATTCTACTCTTCTCCTCTTCCTCTTCCTTGTTGGAGTATCCCTCACTCTTAAGAGGACTACAGTGATCAGGACTCCTCCTTTGTGGGGTGAACACAAGTATCCCCGCTATAGACAGGGCTAGTCTAGAGTGTCGCCATCTCTCCTCGAGATAGAAGAGCAGAATCACAAGGCCCCACCGCTACAGTAGATTCTCTCGCAGTAACTCAAGGATATAGTAGGCTTCTCCCTTCCGGGACCACTGCCGTCTTTCGGTGAACAGAATTTGCGGCCCGTGGATTTACTCCGAACGAATGCGCCATATAACCCTGTTCCCACAGCTTTGACCTTCTCTCCGATTTCAGACTTGGTCAGAATCCGAAGCGTATCCATCCAATGGCTACTCCCTCGATTTACACTTCGCTGGTGTATTTTGCAGTAAATAGAGAAAGGAAATGGCGACCATTTTGTAGTAAATAATTGGAAAGGTCGCCCGCGTAGAAAACACGAAGGATTGGGAAGACCAGACCATCGAACCGTACAAGGGTGGGACAAAATAGGTAAAATGATGCTAAGCCCAATAAAGTTCATATGAGAAATCTAGAGATGTGGGGATATTTGCAGTAAATGGGGATATGGCAAATAGCGGTGGATGACGTCAGAAGGTAACAACTTTACTTATTTAAGACAACTTTACTTATTGAGTAAGGAGAATGAAGTAACAGACGACGGGTTCACACCGTCATTCGCAGCCGACAGCCTTTAACTGGCAGGATACGAATTGGCAATTTGCCGTTAAATTTACATCACGACCAGGAGGAATTCCGCTGTACGGGCATTTGGTTTAGTAAGTGAGAGATCGTCGACGGAGTGACCTTCGATTAGACCCAAAAATGAGAAATCATACCCTAAACCCTAAATTCTATTGCACCGAACCACGATTTTTCTTCATTAACGTACGAACACCCAGATTTGACTTTGTTATCAGCGAATCTTGATTTCAATAAAACACAATCTAAACGAATCACTTCGTAATAGCTTTTGATAAAAATAACTCATATAAATATTCATTATTTTCTTCTAAAATTATAACTAAAATTATAGCTAAAATTATTTTTTAAATTTACAGTATAAGTTTAGTTATTAAATTACGCATGATATTATAAACATATGTATATATAATACTACCATATTGAATAAAAATTAAAAAATTAAAAAAAAAAAAAACCAACCGTAAAATAAACCACTGATTGAATTAAAAAAATTTGGGATTTCATATAAGAGCTTTTAAATGAATTCTAATATTCTATAAGTATATACGTTTTGAGTGTCATATATTTCTATGTATGAGTAACCACTTACTAAAATATTTAAACCTTGAGAAATGGATGGTTACACAATGCTTTCAACTCATAGTATAAGATTGAAGTTCATCTTGATCTATTCATTCTGTAAGCATAAAATAAATCATAATAATATACGAGATCTCCAAAGATAGGGATAAATTATTTTCAGAAGTTCCTGAAATTACCAGTAATAAAATTAATTATGTGTAAAGAAAATTCAAAGTGATCATTACAAATTTTCAAAAAGTAAGATGTATTTTAATGGAACCTATACTTACTTGAATATAAATCACAACAAAGATTCTTTCATACCCTTTAGAAGAACCATTCTTGCTCATCACAAGATCTATATTCATTTTACTTTATTGTGCTCTATGAGATTTGCTGCAAAAATTGTTAATTTATGATATGTGTTGTATTAAAATTAGGTTTACAAATACCTAAATATCCCATTTAAAGAATTTATTTCTTGTTGTTATTAGTAAAATAAGAAACCTATGTTATCTTTATCTATAATTTGCCATCTCTGCCATATATATTAACAATAAGGGAAGATTAAGGAGAGTTACTAAAAACAATAAATATATTTAATTTTATAAATTATATTATAAATGATGTTTTTATCACGATTATATTATATGAAAGTTGTTTTATCTAAATTATATGATGTATCTTATTATTCTAAGCAAACTTGAGGATCCCATAAATAATTAGATTGATAATTATTTTATATTATAAAAATAAATAAAAATTTAAAGTAATCTATCAGAATATGTAAAGAGAAAACTACTATAAACAACCGTACTATTGATCAATACTAAAATATGGAATATAATTAACATGAAAACATCTCAATTTTGTTTATATTCAAAAATTAGGATATATACAAATCTTCTAATGAAATATGTAAATATATATTCCACTGAAATTTTTATATTTACTTACATATATTATTAATAAATATAATATATAGAATACAAATACATAAAATGTTGGCAAGGATATTATATATATATATATATATATATATATATATATATATATATATATATATATAACTCTATATGTTTAAAAGATAATTTCATTAAATAATTATTTTTCCATATTTAAACACAAATGTAATTTATTTTGAGAAGTGAAACAACAACAAATTTTATTGTTGAAAATTTTATAATCTACAAAAGTGATCATTGTAAATTTACTACATTATGAATAAAAATGCTAAGATTAATGATAAGATATAGGTGAGAATATGGTGATATAAGTCACTTAAATTTCATATTTTTAAAAATAAATCATTAGTAAAATTTTCCATATTGCAATAAATATAATTAAAAAATACTAAAAAGTCCTAAATTTTATTTTAAAATGATTAAAAATTAAAATTCTACTGAAATTTATTTTTTCAAAATTCTCAATAAATTTATTTCAAGAGATAATGATTTAGATAGAAAAAATTCTAAGAGTATATATTGATCAATTTTACTAAATTTCCATATTTAAAAAATAATAAATCAAAATTCCTTTACTAAAAAATATACAATTGAAAACTGATGAAAGGTCAACATTTTCATTTCAAAATTTCTCAAAAACTATTTTTTGAGTGATAATTTAAGATAAAAAGCCAGAAATGTTTTTTGTCAATACTCAATAAATTTATTTTAAGAGAATTACAAAAGATATCTATAGAATATATGTTTGAAAAATTATCATGTTTCCATATTTTAAGAAAGTATTCACTACTAAAGATAGAAAGATCTCAAAGAGTAACACGAGTAGTAGAATAGAATGAGTAAAGCAAATTGGAGTTAGATCTCCCAAGTGTCCTATCTCTGTGTCATCTATGATTGTAATAGAGTGTGCTACCGTTCCCAAAAAGCACTACTTTACAAAGAGAATAATGATTCCTACTACTTAGTCTCACATTTTGTGGTACTTATAATATTTAGGCTTGTAAGAGTCCATTACAATATTGTTCTTGGCCTATATAAAGCACCTAGAGGTCCTCATTCTAATTCCACATAAATGATTCCTTTACTTGAGTGCTTACCATCTCTATGCCAAGATTCCTCACAATTAAGTGACTAAGTAGGCTGACATTCATACAAAGAGCAACCACATACATATACACCAACTTGATAGTCTTGATAGTAATACTTTGTTTACTGCAAAGAAAGAAGGCACCATATGATCACTATAAACTTTGGATCTAAGTCATATATACATTTCCTACTTAATGTAATACTCCGAGGACAAGAGAAGAGAGAAAACACATATTTCACACTCAATCATCCGATGCCCCAAAGGAGCACCTTCTCTTTATTATATATACAAAGAGGATCTCCTCCAAGGAAGCTCCACCATAGGATTAGGCACACAGATAGGTGACATGTCAGCAAGCTCCACCCTTGGATAACTTACTTGGATGGGTGACATGTAGGTCTAGGTCCTATTTGATTGGTCAAACAAGCTTTGACCGGAGGGAATCTTGTAGGAATCTTAGAATCATGTAGGTGAGGTACCATTGGAAAGCTCTCGGTGAGAAAAATCAGGAGGGAGGGAAAGCCAACTATTACTTTGTTGGAGGGTGACTTCGCACATTTTTTTGGCCTAATTCATCTATTTAGGCCTCCAAAATTGCCTTCAAAGATTTTAGGCATATTTTGGTTCTTACTCTATTAGTAGAAATCCTCTTTAGGTGATACTTCTTTCTTATATGTTTAGTCCATCATGTAGAACATCCATCCAAATGTTATCAAAACAATTCTCACCTTTAAATCATATGTTTAGCTATTTGTTTAAAAGTTTTCAAGTCTATTTTGATTTTTGCACTATTATCAAAAGTATTCTTTTGGTGATACTACTATTTGATCTATTTTGACCATCATGTATAACATCATTCCAAATGTTACTAAACCAAATTTCACATCTAGATCATATGGCTAGCTTTTGGTATTATAGACCTCCCTCCTTTTAAGACACAACGTCCTCGTTATGCAACGCTTGCTCAAACGCTTGCACCAACACCAATGCATGTGTCAAATTGGCAGCAGGCTCCCAAGTTGCTTCATAGAAGGGGTAACCTTTCCACTGTACTAGATAGTCCACCCACAGATGGCGAGTACCACGCATGCATTTTTGGAGAATACGCTCCACTTCATATTCCTCCATGCCATCAATGAGTGTCGTACAAGGTCAAATGTCTTGTGTAGAATGACAATGGCTTGATCGGGGAGCATATCTACGTAGTAGGGAAACATGGAACACTGGATAGATCTTCATGTGTGGTGGTAGCTTGAGGTGATAGGCCACAATGCCGACTCGACAAAGAATCGAGAAAGGCCCAATAAAACAAGGTCTAAGCTTACGAGGTCCAACTTATGTGAGGTTGTTGTCAATAGCCACACTTGATCCCTAACATTGAACTCCATGTGCCTACGGTGTGCATTAGCATACTATTTTTGTTGATTTTATGCAATCTGTAATTTGTGCTTGGCGCTCTCCACACCTTGTGGGATTCTAGATACAAATGTGTTCATTGCGTCAACCTTGGTAGCTACCGGATAGATCTTCATTAAGCTACAAGATGTGAAGGGATGCTCACCATACATGAGGAATAATGGAGTGACCTTGGTGGATGCATTGACTGAATTGTTGTAAGCAAATTCCACCAACAAGAGTATGGTGTCCTACCTCTCTTGCTCTTCTAAGGTGAAACCATGTAACATGTCTTCAATAGTGCAATTAGCCCATTCTGTTTGTCCATCTGTTTGTGGGTGGTAAGTTGTGGACATGGCCAACTTGGTTTTGAAGAAACCAAAGAGTGTTTGCCAAAACAAACTAGTGAATTGAGTGCCTCTGTTGGTGATGAGTACTTGAGACAAGCCATGTTGAGAGAAGACAGCATCTAAGTATAATTGAGCTAGTTATGGGGCGGTCACATCCTTGGTGGTAGGATGTACATGAATCATTTTGCTGAGCCGGTCCACAAAGACTACGATAGAGTCAGACCCTTAGGTGGTCTTGGGTAATTCACAGATCCATACTCACTTGTTCCCAACCTTGGGCAAGAGTGGAGAGAGGTTGAAGGAGCCCTATAGGAGCTTGATTAGAAGCTTTATTCTGTTTACAAAGTAGGCAGCTGTGCACATAGTCCATCACATCATTGTTCATCTTGGGCCAATAGTAATGGCACTAGACTGCATCCAAGGTCTTGTCCATTCTGACATGACCTACAATGGTCAAATCATGACATTCTACTAGAATGGTGGTGCATAATTATGGGACATTTGGGATCCATAATCTGCCATCACAAAAGGTGAGCCCTTGGGTGTTGGTGACACCTTTGGATGATTGCGCCTCTACAATCTATAGATCAGCTTTTGTAGCAGCCAAAATCTCTTGCTAGAATTCAAGGTTAATCTTAACCTCTACAAACAAGTTATTTGCCATTGGCATGTAGGTGAATGCATCTGCAAGTTGTTTCTTACCTTCCACATAAGTGATTATCATTATTGCCCCTCTACCCACCAAATTTGGCAACGAGATAGATTCTTCTACGTCTCGAGGTAGACTAGAGGGTTATGGTTTGTCTCTACTACAAATGCCTTCTCGCTCAGATAGTGCTTCCAATGCTTGGTTGCAAGAATGATGGTCAACTCTTCTTGTTCTATGGTGTGGTAGTTGCACTCTGCCGATAACAACTTACAAGATAAATATGCAATTGGATGCCATCCATCATGCCACTCTTGTTGTAGGACTGCTCCTATTGCTATGCCTAATGCATCTGTAGCCAACTTGATTGAATGTTTTGGGTCATACCACTTCAAGATTGGTGCATGTAGCAAGGCGGCTTTCAATTCTTGAAAGGCCAACTCTTGTGCAATTCCCCATGTCCACTTCTTCTCCTTGTTGAGTAGTGCCATTAAAGGTTGTGCAACCTAGGAGAAGGCCTTGACAAATCTATGATAGAATCCCATCAACCCCAAGAAGCTCTTGAGTTGAGTCTGATCTTCTGGGGCACTCCATTTTTGAATGACCTCAATTTTATCCGTCAATACTTGAATGCCCTCTGCACTTACTCTATGCCCCAAGTAGTCTACTTCAGACTTACTAAACTTGCACTTGGAGATTTTGGCATACAATCAATTCTATCTTAGAATCTGGAGACTTCTTGTAGATGTTGTTTGTGTTCTATCATCATGCTACTATATACTAAGATGTCGTCCAAGAAGACAATAATAGACTTATCCAAGTATGGACGGAATATGCCATTCATTAGACTCATGAAAGTGGTAGGTGTATTGGTGAGGCCAAAAGGCATCACAAGATACTCAAAGTGACCATACTTGGTTTGAAAGGCAATTTTGTACACATCTTCCTCTGCAATTCAAATTTTATTGTAACAACTCCAATTAGTGAAGTATCTTGCTCTATGGAGTTGATCAAACAGGTCATCCATGCAAGGTAAGGAGTATTTGTTCTTCAGTGTTTGTTGACTGAGACCCCGATAGTCAATGCACATTGTATTATATCGTCCTTCTTCTTCACAAACAAAATAGGAGCTCCATATGGTGATATGCTCGGTTGGATGAACCCTTTCTGCAACATCTCCTCAATTTGAGTCTTACACTCCTCCAACTCATGAGGTGATAGGCAATATGGGGCCTTACAAGGAGGTGTCTTCCTTGGAGTGTCTCAGTTTTATGATATACTCTCCTTTTTGGTGGTAATTTTGAGGGTAGATCATTGGGAAAGACATCTTGAAACTCATCCACCACATCTTTAAATTTCTCAGGAATTTGTCTATCAAGTTGTGCACTCTGGACTTCTCTTATTAGACCCATGAAACATCTATTGGTCTTACGTACAGTTGCCGTCCCTATGACATACAGAGGCAGTTCTTGATGTGTAATTTTTCTTTAACCCCAATGATTGACCATTGGTGGGGTCTCACCACTTTCTTCTTCCAATCTACCATAGGTTTGTAATGCTTCATCCATGGCATGCCTAAGATTGCATCATAATGAGCTAATTGTATCACTCGCTACTCAATTGCTTCCTGATATTCTCCTATTGAGAGTGTTACTCATCTAGGTAATGATTCAATCCTCTCTATTTGCCAATTGGGTAACTTTACTTCTTCACACTCATCCATCTCTAGATCCATTCCCAATCTTATTGCAATAGAGCAAGACAAGAAATTCTTTGTTTCTCTTGGATCTATTAATACTCTCACTTGATTGCCTTCTAAGACTCCATTCAAAACAATCAATTGTGAGGTTGCCGTTTGGGACCTTTGCGCATTCATCTTCTTCCTTCTCTCGCTTCTTTGCTTCCTTATTGAGCTAGTAAGGCCACTAGGTACATTTACTGGTGATCTTCATTTTCCAAAGTGATTTCCACCTCCTCCTCTTTAGTACGCCTCTCCATGTTATTCAAAGATAACTTGTATGAAGGCCAAGGGCCTCTAGGGAAATGAGCACAACAATTGGTAGATATGTGCCACAATTGTAACAACGGTATTGTTCTCCTTGAGTTCCTTCTCCTATGGGATTCCATCTCTGTGTTATTCTACCTGTCTATGCTCTCCTTGAAGAGGTCATGCTCCTTGATCTTGAAATCAAAGATTGCCCAATTCCATTGGTACTGGTCCATCCATGTGTGGCCTTTTTGCCCAATAATGTTGAGGTGGAACTACTCCTTCACCTCCATCCAATGCTCATGCTATTCTATGCGCACAAGCAATGGCTTCAAATATCGTGCGAGGATTTTGCACCATGACTTCTTGGCAAATGTGCTCCTTCAACCCTTGTTTGAAATTGTTGAGAGCCTCTACTGGACTCATGTCATTTATTGTAACTTGTAGATCCAAAAATGCCTCCACATACTCTTGTACATTATTCTTCTGTCTTAATCCTCATAGTCAGATTCGGGCCATCTGTACCAAATCCACCAATTGGAAATTCTTTAGCAATCCTTCTTGACCTTCCTTCTCTCTGCCAACATGGATTGTTCCCAAGCATCGTACCATGTGAGGGCTTTATTGGTCAAGTACCCACATGCAAACACACATGCAGCATGCTCTGTGATCTTTGTTGAGAACAATCAAAAATATCAATTCATTCTCAAGATCTAATTTTCCACTACTCCCATCGTACATTGCCCCTTGTAAAGCTTGATGTTGCAGGTCTTCTTCATCCGGAGTAGCAATGTGGCTTCATTGTTGATAGGGTTCGTAGGCACGGGTGTCTCTCCAAGTACTCCCATTGTAGGTATTTGGTTTTGAGACGCCTCTTCTTCTTGCATTGCTTGATCATTCTTGAAGATCTACACTTGACTTTGTAATGTCTCCATGGTCATCTTGATCTCTCAAAATTCATTCAACATCCCTTGCATTCCTTGCACCAGCTCTTGTAATTGCAAATCCATGGTTTTTGCAACACTCAATTGCTAATATCTACTTCAATATAGAGTCAATATGATCACTTTGGAAGATGCACAAACTATCAGAACTACCATTGGGACCTCTGAAGCTATCACTTGTTGATAATACTTCTCACCAAAATTCCTAACCACAAAATTTCTCAATATCACTTTTGGTCTCACTACATAATGAATTTCTACTTGAGTGTTGAAAGAAAGAGGATTTGGACATTCACATCCATAACATCATAATAGAATGTAGATTGTCAAATCTCCTCTCTGTCGTATACCACCATAGGTAGAATCATTGAGTTTGGTGAGTTCATCACCATGTCCATAAATTCTTCTCCAAAGTGATAAACTAGCGATACTCTCATTTGCTCATGTTGGATGTACATAACCTTGATATGGAATGGATTCAAGAATAGAAAGCTAGGTGTGGGAAATTGTCCTCTTGATGCATCCATCCTATATGCTCTCTAAAGTCTTTCCTAAGTCTAGCAATTACTCTATGTTCTCCACCTGAAATTACTTAGTTTCAGTAGTTTGTATTCTTCTAAGAGGGATGATCCACTCTCTTGGACTAAAACACTTGCTTTGATACCATTGTAATATTCCAAGGACAAGAGAAGAGAGAAAACACAGATTTCACACTCAATTATTTGATGCCCCAAAGGAGCACCTTCTCTTTAATATATAGACAAAGACTATCTCCTCCAAGAAAGCTCTACCATAGGATTAGGCACACAAATAGGTGACATGTCAGCAAGATCCACCCTTGGATTATTTACTTGGATGGGTGACATGTCAGTCTAGGTCCTATCTGGTTGGTCAAACAAGCTTTGACCAAAGAGAATCTTAGGGAATCTTCTTGCAAGAATCTCAAAATCACGTGGGTGAGGTACCATTGGAAAGCTCTTGATGAGACAAAGCAAGGGGGAGGGAAGGCCAACCTTTCCTTTGTTAGGGGGGGGGGAATCTACACATTTTCAAGGCCTAATTCATCCATTTAGGCCTTTGAAATTACCTTCAAAGATTTCAGGCATATTTTGGTTCCTACTCTATTAGTAAAAGTCCCCTTTTGGTGACATGGGGCTTAGCCCCATGTTACCTTTTTTGTCTCTCCCTTGTATGGCTTGATGGGGTCTTCCCATCCTTCTTTTTTCCTATGCGGTTGCCTTTCATAGCTTTTGGTGATACTTCTTTCTGATCTATTTAATCCATCATGTGAGCATCTTTCTAGATGTTACCATACCAATTCTCACCTTAAAATCATATATATATATAGCTATTGGTTCTAAAGTTTTTAAGTCTATTTCAGTTTTTGCCCTATTTGTAGAAGTACTCTTTTGGTGAAACTTCTATCAGATATTTTTTGACCATCATGTATAACATCATTCCAAATGTTACCAAATCAAATTTCACATCTAGATCATATGGCTAGCTCTTGGTATTATATCGTTTGGCCAAATTTACATTGATACTCTTCATAGTAGGCAGAGTATGAGTATGAAAGCTAAGATAGAAAATTCATTTGTAGGAGGGAAGTCTATTAATAGGTATAACATAGAATATCTAAAAGATACTATTAGATAAGTTATAACAATATTAATCATGAAGTTTTTTCAATCAAAACAAACCTCATATGTCAATCTCAACAAAGCTATTTTCTTCCAACTTTTGCACAACTTTTGCACAAACTTGTGAGTTGGATGAGGATGATCCATGATGGAGTAACCAAGTTGCTAGAGAACATGGAATAAAGAACAATCACTATTGTAGTATACTTCATTGTTTCTACCTAGGAATGTTCATTTCTACCTATGAATGGCCTTTTGATAAACAAGGAGAAGGAGAGATCTTTGAGTCACTTCTACAATCCTCCCTACTTAAGTGGACATCTCTAGATTTGGCCAAGGAAATAGCCAAGTATCATGAAGTGGATGAGGAGTATGCTTGTATATAGAAGTTTGTACCTATCAAAGCATCCTAAAACACCATTGTGATTAGTAAGAAGGTACCCACAACAAAGGCCAAAACCTTTGTCTCCAAGAAACAAAAGAGAAACCAAGTCATTGGAGCATCATTAGGAGAAAATAGAAGTGGCAAAGCTTAGAGATAGGGTAGAAAGAAGGCCTACAATCAATGAAGGTAAATCTAGCTCCAAGAAAGGTAAATCTAGCTCCATAACATCAAAGAAGAAAGACAAACTACTTGAGAAGTTCCAATAGGAAGAATTGGCTTTACAAGAACACAAAGTAATCTTCAGCCTCCTACAATTGAACGTGGATGCAATACAAATGAAGGTTTTTGAATAAAAAACTTGCACCAAGGAGCAAATGAAAGCACAAGATAAAGAACAAACAACTGTCCAAATAAAATTGGATGTTGTTAATACAAAGACAATTGCAACAAAGTGATGATACAAGTATCTAAAAGAGCTCATAAATCTTCATATCTAGGAACTTACTATGAGCCTACAATGAGCATGAGAGAAGGAGGAAGAGATTACAACAAAGGTACAAGAAGGTATCAAGACAAAACTTTAGCAAGATCACAAAAAATTAGCAATAAACATGCGGGTCTTCTCATGACCATAGAACATACTATAAATCAACTCCTTAACCACTTAGAACATATGGCCAATGACATTGAGCCTTACAAGGAGCAGCATACAATGGGAGTAGTGGAAAATTGGATCTCGAGAATGAATCAATATTTTTGATTGTTCTCAACGGAGATCTTCACGGAGCATGTTGTAGGCATGTTTGCATGTGGGTACTTGACCAATAAAGCTCTCACATGGTACAATGCTTGGGAAAAATCCATGTTGGTAGAGAGAAGGGAGGTCACGTGGACAACAATGTAAGAACGATTGCTAAATGATTATCAATCGGTGGATTCCGTGCAGATGGCCCAAATCCGACTATGAGGATTGAGACAAAAGAATAATGATGTATAAGAGTATGTGGAGGCATTTTTGGATCTACAAGTTGCAATAACTGACATGAGTCCAATAGAGGCTCTCAATAATTTCAAACAAGGGTTGAAGTAGCACATTTGCCAAGGGTCATAATACAAAATCCTTGCATAGTATTTGAAGCTATTGCTTGTGCGCAAAGAATAGCAGTAGCATTGGGTGGAGGTGAAGGATTAGTTCCACTTCAACATTATTGGGTTGAAATACCACACATGGGTAGACCAGTACAAATAGAATTGAGAAACCTTTGATTTTGTGATCAAGGAGCACGACCTCTTCAAGGAGAGCATGGACAGGTAGAAGAACACAGAGATGGAGTCCCACGAGGAGAAGGAACTCGAGGAGAACAACACAGTTGTTACAATTATGGCCGTATTAGGCACATATCTACCAACTATTGTGCTTTTTTCCCTAGAGACCCTCGGCCTTCATACAGGCAATCTTTGAACAACATGGAGAGACGCACTAAAGAGGAGGTAGAAATCACTTTGGAAAACAAACATCACCAATAAATGTACCTTGCGGCCTTACTAGCTCAATAAGGAAGCAGAGAAGTGAGGGAAGGAAGAAGATGAATGCGCAAAGATCCTGAAAGGTAACCTCATAATTGATTGTTGTGAATGGAGTCCTAGAAGGCAATCAAGTGAGAGTATTAATAGATATGGGAGCAATAGAGAATTTCTTGTCTTGCTCTGTTGCAATAAGATTGGGAACAAATCTAAAGAGAGATGAGAGTGAAGAAGTAGAGTTACCTAACGGGCAATTAGAGAGGATTGAATCATTACCTAGAGGGGTAACACTCTTTGTAGGAAAATATCATGAAACAATTGAGTGGTGAGTGATACCATTAGCTCGTTATGATGCAATCTTAAGCATGCCATGAATGGAGCATTGCAACCCTATGGTAGATTGGAGGAAGAAGGTAATGAGAACCTACCAATGGTCAATCATTGGGGTTAAAGAAAAATCATACAAGCAAGAACTACCTCTATATGTCATAGGGATGGCAATTGTCTATAAGACCGATAGATATTTCATGGGTCTAATAAGAGAATTCTAGAGTGCACAACTTGATAGACAAATTCCTGAGAAATTGAAAGATGTGGTGGATGGGTTTCAAGATGTCTTTCTTGATGATCTACCTTCAAGATTACCACCAAAAAGGAGAATAGATCATAAAATTGAGACACTCTCGGGGAAGACACCTCCTTGTAAGGCCCTATATCGCCTATCACCTCATGAGTTGGAGGAGTGTAAGACTCAAATTGAGGAGATTCTGTAAAAAGGGTTCATCCAACCTAGCATATCACCATATGGGGCTCCTATTTTGTTTGTGAAGAAGATGGTACAATGCACATGTGCATTGACTATTTGGGTCTCAATAAGCAAATAGTGAAGAACAAATACCCCTTACCTTGCATGGATAACTTGTTTGATCAACTCCATAAAGCAAGATACTTCACCAATTGGACTCACAAAGTGGTTACAATCAAATTTGAATTGCAAAGAAGGATGTGTATGAAACTGCCTTTCGAACCAAGTATGGCCACTTTGAGTATCTTGTGATGCCTTTTGGCCTCACCAATGCACCTGCCACTTTCATGAGTCTAATGAATGACATATTTTTTCCATACTTGGATAAGTCTATTATCATCTTCTTGGATGACATTGTAGTATATAGTAGCACAATGACAGAACACAAACAACATCTACGAGAAGTCTCCAGATTCTAAGACAAAATTGATTGTATGCCAAAATCTCAAAGTGCAAGTTTTGCAAGTCTGAAGTAGACTACTTGGGGCATATAGTAAGTGTAGAGTGCATTCAAGTATTGACAGATAAAATTGAGATCATTCAAAAATGGAGTGCCCCAGAAGATCAGACTCAACTTAAGAGCTTCTTGGGGTTGATAGGATTCTATCCTAGATTTGTCAAGGACTTCTCCAAGGTTGCATGGCCTTTAATGGAACTACTTGGCAAGGGAAAGAAATGGACATGGAGAATCGCACAAGAGTTGGCCTTTCAAGAATTGAAAGCCACCTTGCTACATGCACCAATCTTGAAGTGGTATGACCCAAAACATCCAATCAAGCTGGCTACAAATGCATCAGGCGTAGCAATAGGAGCAGTCTTACAACAAGAGTGGCATGACGGATGGCATCCAAGTGCATATTTCTCGCATAAGTTGTTATCGGAAGAGCGTAACTACCACACCATAGAATGAGAAGAGTTGGTCATCATTCTTGCAACCAAGCATTGGAAGCACTATTTGGGCAAGAAGGTATTTGTAGTAGAGACAAACCATAAACCTCTAGTCTACCTTGAGACACAGAAGGATCTATCTTGTCTCCAAATTTTGGTGGGCAGAGTGGAAATAACGCTTCAAGATGACAATCACCTACATGGAAGGTAAGAGACAACTTTTCAGATCCATTCACCCGCATGCCAATGGCAAACAACTTGGTGGTAGAGGTTAAGATTAACACTAAATTCTAGCAAGAGATTTTGGCTAAAACAAAAGCTGATCTACAGATTGTAGAGGCGCAATCATCCAAAGGCATCACCAACACCCAAGGACTCACTTTTTGTGATGGCAAATTATGGATCCCAAATGTCCCATAATTATGCATCACCATTCTAGCAGAATGTCATGATTAGGCCATTGCAGGTCATGTCGGAGTAGACAAGACCTTGGATGCAATCTTGCACCATTACTATTGGCCCAAGATGAGCAACAACGTGATGGACAATGTGTGCAACTGCCTACTTTGTTAACAAAACAAAGTTTCTAATCAAGCTCATGAAGGGCTCCTTCAACCTCTTCTCACTCCTACCCAACATTAAGAACAAGTGATTATGGATCTTGTTTGTGAATTACCCAAGACCACCTCAGGGTTTGATTCCATTGTGGTCTTTGTGGACCGGCTTAGCAAAATGATTCATGTACGTCCTACTACCAAGGATGTGACCGCCCTACAACTAGCTCAAATTATACTTAGATGTAGTCTTCTCTCACCATGGCTTGTCTTGAGTACTCATCACCGATAGAGGCACTCAATTCACTAGTTTGTTTTGGTGAACACTCTTTGGTTTCTTCAAAACCAAGTTGGCCATGTCCACAGCTTACCACCCACAAACAGATGGACAAATAGAGCAAGCTAATTGTACTATTGAAGACATGTTACGCGGTTTCACCTTTGAAAAGCAAGAGAGGTGGGACACCCTACTCCCGTTGGTGGAATTCACTTACAACAATTCAATGAATGCATCCACCTAGGTCATTTTGTTCTTCCTCATGTATGGTGAGCATCCCTTTGCACTTTCTAGCTTGATGAAGATCTATCTGGTGGCTACCAAGGTCGATGCAATCAACACATTTGTTTCTAGAATCCAACAAGGTGTGGAGAGCACCAAGCACATATTACATATTGTGCAAAATTGACAGAAGTAGTATGTTGATGCACACCGTAGGCACATGGAGTTCAATGTTGGGGATCAAGTGTGGCTATTGACAACCAACCTCACATTAGTTGGATCTTGTAAGCTCAGACCTTATTTTATTGGGCCTTTCTCAATTCTTTGTCGAGTCAGCATTGTGGCCTATCACCTCAAGCTACCACCACACATGAAGATCTATCCAGTGTTATATGTTTCCCTACTACATAGATATGCTCCTCGATCAAGCCAATGTCATTCCACACAAGACATTTGA
Organism: Lunularia cruciata; assembly: GCA_948567375.1. Lineage (NCBI taxonomy): Eukaryota > Viridiplantae > Streptophyta > Marchantiopsida > Lunulariales > Lunulariaceae > Lunularia > Lunularia cruciata. The sequence goes on along the minus strand of OX419755.1, from coordinate 21,498,591 downwards.
CCTTGTCCAACACTCATTGATGGCATGGAGGAATATGAAGTGGAACGTATTCTCCAAAAATGCATGTGTGGCACTCGCCATCCGCAAGTGGACTATCTAGTACAATGGAAAGGTTACCTCCTTTATGAAGCAACATGGGAGCCTACTGCCAATTTGACACATGCACCGGTGTTGGTGCAAGCGTTTGTGCAACAGTTGCACAACGAGGACATTGCGTCTTAAAAGGAGGGAGGTTTGTAATACCAAGAGCTAGCCATATGATCTAGATGTGAAATTTGGTTTGGTAACATTTGGAATGATATTATACATGATGGTCAAAATAGATTAGATAGAAGTATCACTAAAAGAGTACTTCTAATAATAGGGCAAAAACCAAAATAGACTTAAAAACCTTAGAACCAATAACTAGACATATGATTTAAAGGTGAGAATTTGTTTGGTCACATCAAGAAGGATGTAACACATGATGGACTAAACAAAGCAGAAAGAGGTATTACTAAAAGGGGATTTCTAGTATAGAGTAGGTATTGAAATATGCTTGAAATCTTTGAAGTCAATTTCGGAGGCCTAAATAGATGAATTAGGCCTCAAAAATTTGTAGATTCTCCCCAACAAAGGAAAGGCTAGCCTTCCCTCCCCATGCTTTGTCTCATCCAGAGCTTTCCAATGGTAGCTCACCCACGTGATTGTGAGATTCCTACAAGAAGATTCACTAAAAGATTCCCTCCGGTCAAAGCTCTCAAGAGAAAGGTCTATACAAATGACCAACTACTAACAGCCACATCCCTCAAATTGCAGATCCACACAAACTCCAAGTTCAAAGAGGCCCTAACAAGTGTTGCAAAAAAGGTCACCAAGTACAAAAGGGAGCTTGTTGAGCTCATGCAAATCTGTAAAGGCACGGGTAGTTTGTCACAAGCTCTATCAGATCATCCTACAATGACTAACATCCTCAATTATAATTATAATCCTAACTTTGGAAATCTTAGCCATTTTATAATTCAGCTTGTTTTGTAGTCAATCCACTTTGTAGTCATTTACATCTCATAGTTGTTATCTATTGTAACTCATTTATACCCCTTACTTAGTTCTCATCTCATAGTTAAGACACTTTATACTTGTAAAAAGTTTGTCAAACTTAATGTAAATACAAAATACATATGGACCACTATATGACATAGGAAGGTATGGAAATTATCTAAGGTGGTAATGCCATGTTAGATGTGCCTACTTTGAGATTATGTTATGATAAGATTAGTGAGGATCAGATGTGAGTAGAAGATTTCCAACCATTTCTATTAGTTGGATCTCTTTAGCAGTTAAGTGTAATACCAAGAGCTAGCCATATGATCTAGATGTGAAATTTGGTTTGGTAACATCTTGAATGATGTTATACATGATGGTCAAAATAGATCAGATAGAAGTATCACCAAAAGAGTACTTCTACAAATAGGGTAGAAATCAAAATTGACTTGAAAACCTTAGAACCAATAGCTAGACATATGATTTAAAGGTGAGAATTGGTTTGGTAATATCTAGATGTTATACATGATGGACTAAACAGATCAGAAATAGGTATCACCAAAAGGGGACTTCTACTAATAGAGTAGGAACCAAAATATACCTGAAATCTTTGAAGGCAATTTCAAAGGCCTCAATGGATGAATTAGAACTCAAAAAGTGCATTACCCCCCCCCTCCCAAATGGAGGTTAGGCTAGACTTCCCTCCCCCTGCTTTGTCTCATCAAGAGCTTTCCAATGGCACCTCACCCACGTGATTTTGAGATTCCTACAAGAAGATTCCCTAAAAGATTCTCTTTGGTCAAAGCTTGTTTGACGAACTAGATAGAACCAGGACCAACATGTCACCCATTCAAGTAAGTAATCCAAGGGTGGAGCTTGCTGACATGTCACCTATTTGTGTGCCTAATCCTATGGTGGAGCTTCCTTGGAGGAGATTGTAAAAGACCGAAACCGAGGAGAGAAATAGGAGAATGGAAACTCACATTGGGACACTTGAATGAGGGAAAACTCCGAATGCCTAGCATGAGCTTTGGCCTTGGTATTTATAGGTAGCATACAAGTCCCTTGAAGCTTCTCAAGAAGCTTCCTTGAGCCGCTTTCTTGGAGTGCAAGCCAAGTTAACTAGGAAGCTTCTCAAGAAGCTTCCTTCTAGAAGCCGCCTACTTGGCGTGCAAGCTAAGCTAGTTAGAAGCTTCTAGAAGCTTCCTTCTAGAAGCTACCTGCTTAGGGCGCAAGTTAACTAGTTAGGAAGCTTCCCAAGAAGCTTCTTAGATGCTTCTAGAATATTCTAGGCTATTTTGTCTTATTATCTACTTCATAAGCTCGACTAACTTCGTCGCTAAACTCCATATTGTTACATAGATCCTCTTTGTCTTTATAATAAATAGAAGGTGCTCCTTTGGGGCATCGGATGATTGAGTGTGAAATCTATGTTTTCTCTCTTCTCTTGTCCTCGGAGTATTACAAATGGCATGCATTTTTCCCTTAAGACTTGTTGTGCACATGAGAGGATTGCCCCTTAACAATTTCCGTATCATGTATGAGTTGTTTCAAATTTCCTCTACCATTGAAAGGTCTGTAAAACTCCAGTCTCACAATAACAAGTCTAGATTTCTACTTTTCAAGTACTATGCTCTACATTGCAATCCTCATTCTGATCATTTGGGGAGGTTTGTAAACTATTTAGTCCACCTTGCATAATTTTGCTTCTATCCTAACTACCATTGCTTGTTCTACCATCTTGAACATATTACACTCTACTTTCTCTTGTCTTACCTCCTATCACTCTTATAATTTTGCCGTATGCAGTTGAGTTTGCACTCTATACTTTGCAGCAGATCTTGGACAATAATTTGAGAGTTTCTTATGCACGAGAAATGGAAATTGATGCAAGTAAAAAGTAACTCCTTGTTGGGTGGGATCGGCCTTTTATAAACCTACTACCTTGTTGATCCTCAATTGTCACAATGGTTGGTGAAGGGTCATGGTTGAATGGCACACACACAAGCCTCTTGTGCAAAATAGTCACAAATAGTTCTTTGGTGACATAGTGCAAGTTGTGGGTCACAGCTTTTGAATTGGCAATGGAATCCCATGGAACATCATTTTGAAAAATTCTTGTTGTTCCACAACTCATACAAAGAACTTACACAAACTTCTAATGCCATCATAGGCCATCCCATATTGTAGTCCTTGTTGAGTCGTTCATTAAGCACATATAGAGTACAATATGAAATCTACACTTTTTGGTCCTTGTAGAAAACTCTGGTCTTTGTTTAAGAAATTTGTGATCTTTGGGAGGTTTTTTTAAATATACATGGACTTCATTTAGGAAAAAGTACAAAATAATCATTTTATCCTACTTAGGACTACCCTAAGACTTAATCTATCATCCAAAACATTAGTTAACCATTAGAAATGTGATAAAGTGGACCAATAAGGAGAAGTGGGTCATTAAATACCCCACTCTTCAAATGTGAGCATCTTGGAAACAAAGCAAAAGTTTAGGTCTCCATTAGTTACATGTACTCATCATATTTTGGTGTCATGATGCTTTTGTTGTTGGAGCTATTATTCATTTTTTTTCATGCAAAATTCTTCTCATTGTTCTTCAAAGAATCTCAATTATTTAGTGTAGGAAAATTGACTATCTTCCTCAAACATACATTTCTCATATAGGATTCTATAAGTTGGAAGGTCAAACTTTTCTAGTAAAATTGGATGTGGTCCATACATAAGGAAGTATGGTATTTTCTTGGTAGTTAACTTCTCTATAGTACAATAAGCCCATAGGGCAGCCAATAACTTCATATCCCAATTGTAAGCATAATTCATTGTTACCTTGTTTGGAATCTTGCAAAGTAGACCATTAGCTTTTTTTTATGGCATCATTCACCTTTGGGTTGTAGGGAATAGCCTTATGATGCTTGATCTAAAAATACTTTGTGAGAGCCTCTAGTAGATTGAAGAGGAAATGCACTCCTTGGTAGCTAACTAGCTCTAGAGTGCATCCATATTAAGAAATGATGTTGCAAAGAATCCAACAACAAAGTCAATGTCATCTTGTCGGGTTGCCTTAGCCTCTATATTTTCATTATGTAATATGTATAGACCAAAATGTATCATTGTATTGTGGTCTTCATAGCGGGCTAAATTGGTCCAAGTTGATTCCTCATTTTTTGAATGGTATTAGAGGCAAAATGGGTCATAATAGCCATTATGACGTTGAAGTGGGTCGTTTGATTTGTTTGCATGCGTCAAAATTCTTAATATATGCATGTATATCCTTGTAGGCCACCAATACCTAGTTGTTAAAATATTTTTGATGGTCATTTTGAGAGCAAAATGCTTACCTATAGCGTTTGGGTGGAGAGATTAGATTACTCCACTAATTTCATGTGATTCTAAGCAGCATTAGAGGATTTCATCTTTTCACAATTTGAATAAGATATTTGAATTTTAGTTAGTTACACCCCATTTTATGATAAAACACCACTTTCTATTGGAGATCAAGTTTGCCAGAGCATAGAAAAGTACAAAGATACATGTACTCTTGTGCAACCCTTGTGGGTTATTTTGTTGAGATTTGAAAGATTTCCTCATTGGGGAAATCATCATTGATCACCTTGTACTAGTTCTTTGTTCTCAAATGAGACAAGAAATCTGCATTCTCATGATGATATCCTTTCCACGCTTGCACAATGTAAGTGAACTCTTGTTGTAGTAGTATCTATTTGGGTTATTTGTCCCAATAGATCTGCCTTCTTCACCACGTGTTGGAATGCAAAATGGTCTACATGGAAAAAAAATTGTATCCCAAGAGGTAATGATAGAACTTCTTATAGGCATATATTATACCAAGTGCTTGTCATTCAGGTTTTTTGTACTTACACTCCACTTGCAACAACTGCATGCTAGACTTGTACACTAGGTAATCCCTTTTGTTGTCATCCTTTTAACTCAAGATCACTTGTATGGCAAGTGATGAGGTGTCCATGAACACATAGAAAGGAGTAGCCTAATTAGGTGCCTTCATCATTGAGCAATGGGAGCCCCATCCACTAACTTCCTTTTCAACAATGCAAAGGCCTCTTCTTGGTCCACTTTCCAATCATAGTCCTTTGTCTTCTTAAGCAACAATGTGAATGGAGCAACCAATACTGTGTAGCAGGGGATGAACCAATGATAGTATCCTACATGGCCAAGGAAGGCTCATAACTCATTGAGATTCATAGGTAGCTCTAGTACTCAAATCACTTTGATTTGCTCTACATCTACTTCCACTCCTTAGCTGGACACACAATGTCCTAGGAGAATACATCCCTTCATTAAAAAGAAGCATTTGTTTGGGTGCAACAAGACTCCAATAAGATGACATCATTTGAATGTATTTTTGAGAAAGGAAAGATGATCTTCAATTTTGATAAAGACATAGAAGTTGTTAATGAATATCTCCAAGAACTTTGTACATAGCACTTGAAGATGGTTTTCATCATTCATTGAAATGTCACAAGAGTATTACATAGACCAAATGGGATTTGATTGTATGCATAAGTTCCCCAATCAGTGGTGAAGGTTGTCTTAATTTTTTCCTCCTCTCAAATGCTAACCTAATTATATCTAGAGAATCCATCTAGGAAACTATAGCATTCATGCCCAACTACTTGGTTTAGAATGTACCCTATGAATGGTAATGGATGATGATCTTTCTTTGTAACAGTGTTGAGTTTTCAAAAATTTAGGAAAATACAAATTTTACTAGTCTTCTTTTTATGGTATCACTACTATAGGTGAGACCTACTTGCTACTAAGCACAAGAAAAATAATCCTTGCATTTAATAAGAAGCAAGTATATTGGATTGAGACAATAATTCATTTGCTTGACCGCTTCTTTATCATCACCAAGTCAATTTGATGCTTCCCAAATTGTTGAGGAATCCATGGCATCCACTCAATCTTCCAATCAAAGACATCTTGATACTCTATGAATAGCAAGGCATAGGCCTTGTAATCTTGTGTGCTAACACACTTAAAGATCTTCATTGATCTTTTTTCTCACTTCCATGAGTGTGACATTATCCTCTTGACATTGGGGTTGATCATTCTCTCTAGTCTTGTCTTTAATTTTTTAGTACTCAAGGTAGTTGACGACATCATCACTTAATGAAGAGGATTCATCATCACTATCTAATGATTCATCAATATCCTCTTCTTCAAAGGAAAGAATCTTTCCTAGGTTTGAAATCTTCTTCCAACATATCATTGCAAGTTAAGAATCTTATGATTGCATATTTTGTAAGGTCAACTTGTGTTTTATGCTAGTCAATGTAATACCATTAGCTAAACATATTATCCAAAGATGGAAATTAGCTTGGTAATATCTTACGGGATGTCAAATGATGGTCAAAATAGATCAGATAAAAGCATCACCAAAAGAGTACTTCCATTAATAGTGTAGAGGCCAAAAACACCCTGAAAACTTCAAAGCAAATTTTGGAGTCTTAAATGGATGTATTAGGCCTCAAAAAATGAAAGAATCTCCCTATATATAAACCAAATTGCATTCCCTTGTCCTACTTAATTTGTCTCATTAAGAGCTTTCCAATGGTATCTCATCCATGCTATTCTGAGCTTCATACAAGAATATTCCCCAAAGATTCCCTTTAGTCAAACTTGTTTGAACAACCAAATAGGACAAGGATCAACATATTACCAATCCATGCAACTAATCTAAGGGTGGAGCTTGTTTGCATGTCACCAATCCATGTATCTGATCCAAGGGTAGAGCTCTCTTTTAGTGGATCCTCTTTGCTATATAACAAAGACAAGGTGCTCCTTTGGAGCATCAGAGTATTGACGGATGAAGCCTTGTGTTTTGCTTTTGTTTTCTTCCCTTGTGTTTCTCTTGTCCTTGGAACATTACAATCAACTTCCATCCAAGCCCCATACAACCATGGTCTTCCAATAAGTATTTGGTAATCCATTTTGGTCATTAGATGAAGAAAAATATAGTTTAGGTGAAACATCACCCACCAATTGTAGTCGGCACCTTGGTTAGCGCACTAAGTGGTCTATGCCTTGTTTTGTATGCAAATCATAGAATTTGAGATGCAGGCTTAAAATCAATGTATCCTTGGTTAAGAGCTATTTTCTCTATCCATGACATATACACCAAATCCTAAGTCAATGGTGATGGATGGAATGATGCAACCATTGACTTCTATCTCTACCTTTGGTGATCCTAGGTCTTCAAGCTCAATTTTATAAATAGCAAGAAGATCAAATTTTTGTCTAGTTTGTATAAGCTTGAGAGCTAATGTATTTTTTCTTGTACAATTTGCTATCATGGCCTCCAAGATCTTTGTTACCATCAGCCTTCAATTTAAAAGAGTCATCTTTGATGAGGAATTTTTCTGCATGCACTTTAGGGTTTATATCTCTATGGTTACTTGTTCAAATGGAGAGATCTTTATCTCATTAGGAGCGGATTCACAAGGGCTTTTTATTGACACCAAAATCATAGCATTTGGGAAGCATTTAGCAAAATTTATAAACATATGAAGTACCAACCATATGGATGTTGAGCACACACCTTGTACCTCATACTTCTTGTACCTCATATTCATCTTGTATGTAACCTTGTACTTCATTTCTTATTTATAACCTCATACTTTGTTTCTAGTTTGTATCTTTGTACTCATTTCTAGTTTTTAACCTTGTACTCATTTCTTGTATGTACCTTTATACTTTGTTTCTCAATTGTAACCTCATACTTATTTCTAGTTTGTAACCTTGTACTTGTTTTTTGCACATAACCTCGTATGTTTTTATTTTTTTGTAACCTCATTCTCATTTCTAGTTTGTATTTTTGTACTTGTTTCTTGTAGGTAACTTCATACTTATTTCTTGTTTAAAACCTTATAGTCGTCTTGTACTAATACCTTGTGCTTGTCTCAGATTCACATCTTGTACCTCATCACCTTGTACTAGTAGATAACCTCATACTCATCTCGTACCTCAACCTATTATACTCAAATTTTTTCTTGTACTATTTGTTTCTTGTACCTCATACTTCATATTTTGTATCTCATATCTTGTACTAGATTATCTTGCACACGAGTAATGCCATCAATAGCTTCATACAAAATGAGCAGCATCTAACTTCATCATAAATGACTAAGAGCCATTTTGTAGATATGACAATTGTAATACAGGACATTTTGTATCTCTACATATTTTGTACATAATAGGTAGGTTACAATACAAAGATCTTGTATTATGCTTGTCACATGACATTATAGTGGTAAATTAGTAGAGTCAGAGGTTGTCATTCCATGTGGATTTTAGGGTTAGATAAGTAGGTAAGAAGTGATTAGCACTAAGTGGCTTAGATGTAATTAAGGGATTTCTATTACATTGTAGCCACTTGATTTCCTTGGCAGCTAAGTAAGATTGTATATAGGGCTTAGATCTAATATCCACAAGGTTCATTTGGTACATCTTCTCATTGCAGTAAATAAGGTTTATACAATCAAGATTATCACGTTAGTGTATGTGTATTAGTCTACACTTTGTATGAATGATTGTGTATTGGATTGAATGGGAGAAGATCTTGATGCATAAGCAAAAGCACTTGAGTGAGGGAAGTCATTCATGTAGAACTAGATTGTGCAACTCTAGGGGCTTTGTAGAGGTCAAGAATGATATAAAGATAGGTTGCCACACACATGAAGTATCATAAAGTAACACTAGTCTGCAAGATTCAACAATATCATCATTCAAGACTCTTGTGATATTGTATCTTCTAGGAAGGATCGAATGTTATGTCACATTCATGGTTGTTAGAGTGATTGGATCCTTGGGAGATCTTAATCTCTTAGTTTTCATGTTCTAAGATACTGTTTGTAAGACACCTTAATATTGTCAATTTTGTACAACCTAAACTTCATGATATGAGTGTGAATTGTAGTACTTATATCTACTGCATTAGTAATTGTCAGGAATTTAGCCGGGCAATAGAGAAGGTATAGAAATTCCAAGATGAAGTGACCTTTGTTACAAATGAACCATCAAAATCAAGAATCCTCTAGATTAAATCTATTGTGAGTGTGATTATTGGTGATTTCTCTTTTTGTAGTGTACCAAAGGTGGTGGCTCTACACTCTTTTGAGAGTGGTTTTTCCAAGAGGCTAAATAGGCAAGAATAGAAACTTGTGACACTTTATCTTCATTTCTAGTCATATCCACCCATATCTACCCATATTCTCAAGGGAATGATTTATTCTTACCAATTATACTACAAGTATGTTGATATTTAGTTACCATATTTGTTGCTACTCCTGAGTATACACTCCTTGGAGTGGCTAAAGGTGAAGATAGACAAGGTGATGAATATCATCAAGAAATTGAGTTCTAGGAGATATTGAGACACCTTGTGATTTGACAGCATTCAAGAGAATCAAAAGTATGAAGTTGCATAGTGAGCTAGAGATAAGTACAAGGTTAAAAATGAGAAACAAAGTATTAGGTTATGTACAAGAAAAAAATTACAAGGTTACAAGTGAGAAACAAAGTATGAGGTTATGTACAAGAAAAAAAGTACAAGGTTATGAACAAGAAATGAAGTACGAGATATATGAGTCATGTAGAAGATATATGAGGTACAAGAAGGACAAGGTTACAAGCTAGAAATGAGTATGAATTACAAATGAGAAACAAAGTATGAGGTTACAAGAAACAGAGTTAAAGTTATGTACAAGAAGCAAAGTACAAGGTTGTGAACAAGAAATGAAGTACATGGTTATGTACAAGATGAATATGAGGTATAAGTTGTGGGCTTAATATCCATATAGTTGATACTTTATATAGGTGTAAATTGTGCTATAGGCCTCCAAATATTATGATTTTGGTGGCAATAGAAAGCCCTTGTGAAGTTGCTCCTAATGATATAAAGATAGCTCTATTTGAACAAGTAACTATAGAGAGATAGATCCCATAGTGTGCACAAAAAAAGTTCCTCCTCAAAGATGACTCTTCCAAATTGATGGTTGATGGCAACAAAGATCTTCAAGGCCATTGTTTTCTTACCTTGGTGCATACAAAGATGAAGCTAAATAATACCAAATTGAATCATTTCTTACCTAGAAATTATAATATGTTCCTTTTTCCTTAACAAAAGTAGAAAAATGGAACAAAATTGCACTCTTGAGAACAAGTGAGTTGTGATAAAGACTCCAAATTTGCAAGTATGTCATATTGTGTGACTCCCAACAATGAGCTTACCTCTCATGACTTCTTTTTGGGAAGGTTTGTTGGAAGTGATGATGTTTTAGACTCAACACTTCAACTTTTTGCCTCATGAGATTCTCTTTGGGTTGGTGCTTTGTTTAATTGCAGATAAATCATTTGTGGGACCAGGGTGGTCTAAATGTGGCAACTTGGTAGCAATTCATGGTCTTCCTTTGGTGGCTGGGCATTTGACTCGCTATAAAGTAAACTGATAGTTGGAAGGTAAGATGACCCTATGGTGACCAATGTCTCAGGTGGATTTACCTTCAATGCTTCCTCTTCCATTAGAGCTTTAGCTTCTTGGTGTATGTCTGGCAGATAAACTCAAGCAGATTTTGTTAGAGGTTGCTTGTCTCCTCTTCTTTTTTCTTCTAGGAGTGGCTCCTATTGCTATTGGTCTTCCATTTGTTTGATCTTATTCAAAAGTTTCAACTCTTGTTTGAAAAAAATAATCTTAGGGTGATCTCGCTTCCTTTGGTACAAGTGAGCTACTAGTCTCAAATAAGGTTGAACTGCTTGATCCCTTCTTCCTTGCATATGATCAATTTTGTTCACCTCCACATTTGGCATACATTATCATCTAAGAGTGGTGGTTCTCCTTCTTGAAGTTCTTCAAAAGAGATAATGTAAACATGTACATCCTCATTAGATTTTGGTTGTATATTCACATATCTTTCAAGGGGTTTTGGCACTAGTAGTTACCTTGCATAGACTTTTGTCCTTTGTAGTTTCTACATAGTGGGACATAAAGTAGTGGTCTATGAGGCTTTGGATAGTTGGAGGCCCAATGTCCTTGCCCTTTATAGTTGTAACATGTCCTAGGCATAATGGGTTGTCTAAGTGGAAACATCCAATATGGTAGCCCTCATGTCAAGTACTCTCTTGGTAAAAAGCATGGATTTAGGAAGGCTTGGATGGGCACCACAATGGTTTGGATTGCAAACAATTGGTATTCCTCTTTTGCCCAATAGTACAACTGCTTGTCCCAAGTAGGAATTTGTATAAGACCAAGACCAAGGAAAGAAATAGGAGAATGGAAGATCACATTAAACTCCAAATGCCTAGCATGAGCTTTGGCTCTAGTATTTATAGGGATCATAGAAGGCTTTAGAGAAGCTTCCTTAAGCCGCTTTCTTGGAGTGCAAGCCAAGTTAATTGAGAAGCTTCTCAAGAAGTTTCCTTCTAGAAGTTGTTTACTTGGTGTAATACCAAGGGTTAGCCATATGATCTAGATGTGAAATTCTGTTTGGTAACATCTAGAATGATGTTATACATGATAGTCAAAATAGATCAGATAGAAGTATCACCAAAAGAGTACTTCTACTAATAGGGCAGAAACCGAAATAGACTTGAGAACCTTAGAACCAATAGCTAGACATATGATTTAAAGGTGAGAATTGGTTTGGTAACATCTGGAAGAATGTTACACATGATGGACTAAACAGATCAGAAAGAGATATCACCAAAAGGGGACTTCTACTAATAGAGTAGGAACCGAAATATGCCTAAAATCTTTGAAGGCAATTTCGGAGGCCTAAACGGATGAATTAGGCCTCGAAAATGTGCAGATTCCCCCCCCCCAACAGAGGATAGGCTGGCCTTCCCCCCCAGTTTGTCTCGTCGAGAGCTTTCCAACGGTACCTTACTCATGTGATTCTGAGATTCCTACAGGAAGATTCCCTAAAAGATTCCCTCCGGTCAAAGCTCATTTGACCAACCAGATAGGACCTAGACCAGACAGGTTACCCATCCAAGTAAGTAATCCAAGGGAGGAGCTTGCTGACATGTCACCTATCTGTGTCCCTAATCCTATGGTGGAGCTTCCTTGGAGGAGATCCTCTTTGTCTATATAATAAAGAGAAGGTGCTCCCTTGGGGCATCGAATGTTTGAGTGTGCAATCTGTGTTTTCTCTCTTCTCTTGTCCTCGGAGTATTACACTTGGTATGCAAGCTAAGCTAGTTGGAAGCTTCTTGAAGCTTTCTTCTAGAAGCTACCTACTTGGGGTGCAAGCTAAGCTATCCGAGAAGCTTTCTAGATATTTTTTGAATATTCTAGGTTAATTTGTCTTATTTGCTACTTCGTTAGCCCTACTAACTTCATCACTAAACTCCATATTGTTATAGAATCTACTCCACTTGGTGTATTGTAATACCAATAGCTAAACATATGATCCAGAGATGAAATTTGGTTTGGTAATATTTGGAAGGATGTTATACATGATGGAGTAAGTAGATCTAACAAAGGTATCACCAAAAGGGTACTTCTACTAATAGGCCAAAAACCAAAACATACTTGAAGACTAGAATCAATAGCTGGCCATATGATCTAAAGGTAGAATTTGGGTTGGTGACATTTGGAAGGATGGTACACATAGTGGTCTAAGTAGATCAGGTAGAGGTATCACCAAAAGAACACTTCTACTAATAAGGCAAAAACCAAAATAGGCTTGAAAGCTTTAGGGCTAATATTGGAGGCCTAAATGGATGAATAAGGCCTTGAAAATGTACATAATCCCCCCCCCCAATGAAGGAAAGGCTGGTCTTCTGTCCTCCCTTGGTTTCCAACCACCAAGAGCTTTTCAACGGTACCTCACCCATGCAATTTAGAGATACTTACAAGAAGATTCCTTATGGTCAAAGAAGGTTTGACCCACCAAATAGGACCAAAATCAACATGTCACCCATGCATCCAACTAATCTAAGGGTGGAGCTTGCTGATATGTCACCTATCCATGTATCTAATCCAATGGTGAAGCTTCTATGGAGGGGATCTTCTTTGACTATATAATAAAGAGAAGGTGCTCCTTTGGGGCACCAAAATTTGAGTGTGAAAATTATGTTTTCTCTTTTTTGTATCTTTGCTATCCTCGAAATATTACATGTATTGAAGAACTAAGACAGTTACTTGTACATTTGGTCTTGGCATGTCCAATTTTCCCACACATTGTATACTAGATGTTGGGTCATGTATACAAAGGTGGTTTCTATCATTCCTTTCCTCTAACTAGTTGGACTTTGAAGTCAAAGAACTCATTAATGTGTACACTAGATGTTGGGTCAAGTATAAAAAGGTGGTTTCTATCATTCCTTTCCTCCGATTAGTTGGAATTTGAAGTCAAAGAACTCATTAATGTGTACACTAGATGTTGGGTCAAGTATAAAAAGGTGGTTTCTATCATTCCTTTCCTCCAATTAGTTGGAATTTGAAGTCAAAGAACTCCTTAATGATTTCTTCTAACTTCAATTTCAACTAAGTGGAGTTTTGGGAGGCTATCTTGATTGTATGACTATGGTGTCCCTTTTGATCCTTACAATATTCCTTCTCGTCTTCAAATGATGATAATTTTGACAAGGAAGACTCATTCATAGGTTCTATTGAAGAGGATTGTGCCCTTTGTTTGGAGATCTTCTTCATTTTCTTTATGACACAACCACAAACTATTTTATTGATGGATTTAGTAAGCAGATTTGGAGAATTCAAGTGACTTCATCACCTTTACCAATGTATCATGTTCACATTCCTTAGCAAAGACACAAATCTCCATTGGTAATCCTTCCAAGAGCCATGCTGCATTTAAGTATCATGAGGTGCCACCTTGAGTTGGTATCCTACTCAAAAGACTCTTAAATTTTTCCATGTAGTCTCTCAACTTTTCAAGTACTCTACTCTACAATGCAATCCCTTTTTTGATAATTTGGGAGGTTTTCAAATGATCTTGTCCGCCTTGTACAATTTTTGTTCTATCTTGACTTACCATTGCTCTTGAAGGCATTGAATTCTACTTTCTCTCATATTACCTCCTATCATTCTTACACTTTTATACTATGCAGTTGAGTTTGTGCTCTATACTCTATAGCAAATCTTGGACAATAGTTTGATAGTTTCCTATGCAAGAAAAATAAAATTGATACAATTGATGTAATACGGAACTCGTAGTAGAGTAGAGTTGGCCTTTCATAGACCCTACCACATTATCACTCCTCAATCATTGTGATAATTGGTGAAGTCTGTGGTCAAATGATGCATGTGTGAGCTCCTTGCAAAAAATGGTTATTTGAAGGCACACCGCAATTTGTAGGCCATGGCTTTTGAATTTGTGGTAGAGTCTCATTGTTTTGATAAAATCACATTATTCCTAGCTTGTATGAAGAAATTCCATGAACTTCTAATATCATTGCATGCCATCTTGTATCATAGTTCTTATTGCAAGGTTCATTTAACATGGATAGAGTACAATGCAAATCTATGTCTTGTGCTCCTCATAGGAAAATTTTGGTCTTTGTTTGAGAAATCTGTAATTGGCACAAGGTTTTTTGAGCAAGATGTGGACTTCATTTAGGACAAAGCACAAAATAATCATTTTATCCTACTTAGGACTATCCTAAGACTTAATCTATCACTTATCTTGAGACTTAATGGATCTAAAACACTAGTAAACCATTAGAAGCACAATAAAGTGAACCAAAAAGGAAAAGTGAGTTGTGACAATAGGATCTACAATAGCTTCATACCAATAGAGTGATGCAAGTAATATTATCTATTTTTGGTTGAGAGGTGCAATGGCCAATCCAAGAGGAAAGTGCAAAGATGTCTTCCATGTTTGCAAAGAAGTGATTATGAAGCTCTATAGGACTTTTTGATATGACTCATTTCCCTTTAGTTTAGAGATCCATTATCAATGGGGAAATACATTTAGTTGTAAAGGATCATATTACATCAATGGACAATTATCTACAACAAAAAAAGGAGGGTCATACATTTTAGTGGGATTAAGTGCCTTCCATTTTGATTAATTTAGTATCACTCTTCTTTAACTTCTCTTTTATGTATATAAAACTCCTCCTTAAGTTCCTTTGTGAGTAATATGTATGAGCTTGTGTCTTTCTTGGGACTTTAGTGAGTTAGAGAGTCAATTCTACTTCACTTCCTTTCTTGGCTATTGTGCATAAGCTCATGAATTTCAGGTGACTTTAGTGAGTTAGATTTCCCAAAAGTGCTAGTTATATGAGGTGTTAGCATGGTGCACGTATGTCAAGATCATGTCATGATATGATCTATTTGAAGAGATTAGCACTCTAGAGGTGTAACAATATGGAGTTTAGCAACGAAGTTAGTCAGGCTTATGAAGTAGCCTAGAATATTCTAGAAGCATCTAAGAAGCTTCTTGGGAAGCTTCCTAACTAGTTAACTTACGCTCTAAGCAGGTAGCTTCTAGAAGGAAGTTTCTAGAAGCTTCTAATTAGCTTAGCTTGCACTCCAAGTAGGCGACTTCTAGAAGGAAGCTTCTTAAGAAGCTTCCTAGTTAACTTGGCTTGCACTCCAAGAAAGCGGCTGAAGGAAGCTTCTTGAGAAGCTTCAAGAGTCTTGTATGCTACCTATAAATACCAAGGCCAAAGCTCATGCTAGGCATTTGGAGTTTTCCCTCATTCAAGTGTCCCAATGTGAATTTCCATTCTCCTATTTCTCTCCTCGGTTTTGGTCTTTTACATTGGTATCAGAGCAAGAATGGGATGGATGGAATTTATGGACCACCAAATCCACTTCCACCAAACCATTGGGACTTTCATGTCCAGATATTACCAAAGCATTATTTCACACAATTCATCACCTCGTGCTTTGGGCAGGATTTTCTACATATGATCACCGTGTTAGAGGAACCCTTGATACTTCCAGTTGTAACTTATGGAGAACGGTGGACGTGTTGTATCTATGTGTTAATCAACAAAATAAATTGAGTGTAGTAGAATAGAGTAGTAGCGATGGCGGCAATACCGGATGTTATCCTTGCAATGAAACAACAAATCAAGCATCTTACTTGATTGTTGGATGAATGAGACCAGCAACGACGAGAACAGATAGACAGAGCGCTAGTTCAAGATGGAGAAGATTGCATTTGATTTCTGAAACCCAAGGTGTTTGAAGGCAAGAATCTTCCAAGCACAGTGGAGAATTTTGTGTTTGACTGTGAACGTTACTTTGAAGCCACCAATCTTCAAGATGAGCGGAAACAAATCCTCTTGGCTTCTAGCCAATTGGATGGCGTGGCAAAATTTTGGTAGCAATTCCAAGTAGAAAGAGCTAAACGAAAAATTGTTACACCAATTTTGACATGAGTAGAATTCAAGGATGCAATACTTGGTCAATTTCAAACTATAAATGCCACCCAAGCCGCACAAGATAAATTGGCAGAGTTGAGGCAAATTGGCTCAATGAGAAGCTACATCACACAATTTTAGAACATCATCATGCAAATTCCAGATATCCAAGAAGGTGAAGTTCTGGATCAATTTGTGCGAGGATTGAAGTCACAAACCAAATTGGAGGTGACCATGCGGGAGCCACAAAACGTAGAAGAAGCCATGCAATTGGCTGAGCATTTTGATTCCTTGGTTGCAACAACTTGGTCTCGACCTTGACCTACACAAAGCCTACCAATACCACGAGTGGAAGAACCAGTACCAATGGAGATTGATGCTATCCAACGAAGACCACTTGACATAGCAGATAAAGAAAGATTACGACAAAATGGAGGTTGCTTTTATTGTCGCCAAGTTGGACATCACATTGCTGAATGTCCACTTAGGAATGGGCGACCTCGACAAGTTGCCCAGATGGAGTTTGTGGAACAGAATGTTTAGGGAAACGAAGAATCCCAGTTGGAGATTTCAAGCCGCCTATTGGGAGCTTGATTAGTTCCAATGGGATTGAAGGCTTGACCTATGCAAGTTTGCTTCACTTGCAAGGTACGATATCCAATCGAGGTTGTAGGATTTTGGTTGATTCTGGTAGTTCAAAGAATTGCATGTCTATGCAAGTAGCAAAGGAATTTGGTATTCCTATCAAGCCAGTGTTTGGAAATAGTTTGATGATGGCGGATGGTAGAAAGGGCTTTGCATTCCGCACCTCACATCTTGTTACCTTCAAGATTGGGAAGGATTATTTGGATTGTATGAGGTTTGTAGTGGCACTTCTACACTATGATATCATTCTGGGTCTACCTTGGCTTGAACATCATAAGGTTCAATTTGATTGGACCCGACAACAAATTCAAGTACAATACCAAGGTAGAAATTTCCGATTAGGTTTTTTGGCACCTCTGAGTAAGATGCCTAAGAATAGTCAGTCCCAAGATGGGAAGTTTGTCGAGAAGGTAGCCATAGAGCAAATCTAGAAGAGAGATGAATTCCAAGATGGGAAGTTTGCCAAGAAGGCAACCATAGAGCAATCTTGGAAGAGAGGTGAGTCCATGGAAGGGAAGTTTGTTAATGAAGCGGCCATAGAGCAAGCTTTGGAGGAAGATAAGTCTATATTTGCGGTGTGGGTCAAGCCGATTGCACAAGAACAATCTAAGGAGGGCCAAGAGCCTCAGCAAGCAACGGTTGATTGGATAGTTCAGGAGTTTGCAGATGTGTTTCCGGATGATCTGCCAAAGGGATTACCCTCCGATCAAGGTATGCCCGTCAAGATCGAGTTATTGCCAGGGAGTACTCCAATGAGTAGACCAATCTATCAGCTCTCACCAAAGGAGTTGGAGGAGTTGCGAACAACACTTACAGAGTTGTTGGAGAAGGATTTCATATGACATAATACCTCTCCTTGGGGAGCATCGGTACTATTTGTTCCAAAGAAGGATGGAGGACTTTGTTTTTGTATTGATTACCATGGACTCAATAAGCAAACCGTGAAGAATGCATATCTCTTGCCTCGGATCAATGACCTGCTTGATCAACTAAGTGGAGCACACTACTTTTCCAAGTTGGATCTTTGTAGCGGCTATTGGCAAATTCCTATTGAAGGAGAGGACGTGCAAAAGACTGCCTTTCGCACAAGGTATGGACATTTTGAGTGGAGAGTTCTACCTTTTGGACTTACTAATGCTCCAACAGTCTTCATGGATTAGATGCATTGGGTGTTGGAGGGACTATTGGATCGGTCCGTGGTGGTGTTCTTAAATGATATTCTAATCTATAGCAAGACAGAGGCAGAACACGTGAATCATGTGCAAGAAGTCCTAAAACAACTACGACAGTGGAATTTCCTACTGCAAGAAGTCAAAGTGTGCTTTTTGGCAGAAGGAGGTTACCTTCTTGGGTCATAAGATCTCATCAGAGGGGATCAAGATGAAAAAAGAGAAGATCAAGGCCATTACTGATTGGCCTACCCCAAAGGATGCTACAAAGTACGAGCATTCAATGGATTGGCCAATTTTTACCGACGGTTCATCCACTATTATGCTCACATGGCTGCACCATTGACTGACCTCTTGGGAAAGAACTTGAGCTTCCAATGGACCACCAAGCATGAAGAAGCATTCCAGAAGTTAAAGCATATGGTGTCTTCAAGACCCATTCTTCAACCATATGATCCTCAACTACCTTGTGTGGTTGATTTTGATGCTTCTAACTTTGCGATTGGAGTTGTGTTGCAACAAGAATTTCCAGATGGACTACATTCTATTGCCTTTGTGTCTCGCTGACTAAATACAGCTGAAAGAAATTACTCTACTCGAGATCGAGAACAACTTGCAATGGTATATGCCACCAAGGTATGGAGGCATTATCTCTTGGGGAAACAAGTGATCATGCGAACTGATCACAAGCCATTGTTGCAGACCTTACACTTGGAGCACATGAAGAGTCGGCATCATCGATGGGAAGAGCAACTCCAATTGTTTGACATCAAACTTGAGTACAAACCATGTCGGTTCCATATCATCCTTGATGCTCTATCACGACGACGTGATTTGAAGGCTCTTCTTCTCATCACGGCGGCAATTACAACGGTTTCCATTGACCATAAGATCCATAATAAGTTACAATCAGCTCTACAACAAGATCCCTTCTTCTAAATGGTACACGGTCATTTGAAAGCATGCGATAAGGGGTACAACACCTACTCCTTCAAGGAAGGCCTTTTTCTCCATGCAGATCAGATCTATGTTCCAGCCAAAGGTGATCTTCGACTTGTGCGCCTTCAAGAAGCCCATGATTTACCAATAGTTGGTCACATGGGCACCCTCCAACGCCAATGGTGGTGGCCCAACATGACACGAGATGTTTGAGACTTTGTCCAATCATGTGAGAGTTGCTAATGTAACGAGGCCAGCAACCAGAAGCCGAGTGGACTCCTTCAACCACTCGCCATTCCATCTACTTGCTGGGAGCATGTGAGCTTGGATCTCATCACATCCTTGCCAAGGATAAAACAAGGACACACCGCAATTGTGGTGTTTGTGGATAAGCTTAGTAAGCAAATCCACTTGGCACCAACCTATGATACCGTGGATGCTCCCACCTTAGCACAAATCTACTTCGACAATGTCTTCAAGCATCATGGGATGCCACATGTACTCATCTCCGACCGTGATCCTTGATTTACCGGGAAGTTTTGGCAAGCACTCTTCCAGATACTCGGCACCAAGCTTGCTTTGTCCACAGCCTATCATCCTCAAACTGATGGACAAACCGAATGTGCAAATTGTACATTGGAGGATATGTTGCGGGCCTTTGTCAATGTCCACCATACGAACTGGGATGAATGTCTTGCAGCTATAGAATTTGCCTACAACAATTCCAAACAGGCAAGCACCGGGTTTTTGCCCTTCTTTCTCAATTTTGGCCAAGATCCACTTGTTCCAGATTCTCTTCTTGCTCCCCCTTCCTCTCAGGTTCCTCATACTTCCACATTCTTGACCACTATATCCCAATCTCTCCAACAAGCCAAGTCTCACCTCCTTGTTGCTCAAAATCGCCAAAAAAAATATGCGGACCACCATCGTCATGATCTCACCTTTGCAATTGGTGATGAAGTCATGCTATCCTCTAGTAACCTCCCTCTCCCACTTGATACCCAAGTTCATAAACTTGCCCCTAATTGGATAGGACCATTTGATATCACCTACATTGTCTCTCCTGTTGCTTATCGACTTGCCTTGCTTTGTCACATGCATATCTATCATGTCTTTCATGTTTCCAAGTTGAAACCCTTTGTTCCTAACCCCTCTTCCTTTTCCTCTTGAGTCCAACCTCCTCCTCTTCATATCCCTATCAATGATCATGAGGAGTATGAAGTTGATCGTATCCTTGCGCGTCGCCATATTCAACGAGGCCGTCGCCAACATACGGAGTACAAGTTCCTTTGGAAAGGTATCCCTTTCATGATGCCACATGGGAACCTCTTTCCCACCTCCAAAATGCACAGATGGCCATCAAGGAATTTGAAGCTTCACTGGCAACGAGGATGTCACCAACTAGCGGTGGGGGAATATGTAACAATATGGAGTTTAGCGATAAACTTAGTCGGGCTTACAAAGTAGAGAATAAGACAAAATAGCCTAGAATATTCTAGAAGCATCTAAGAAGCTTCTCGGGAAGCTTCCTAACTAGTTAACTTACGCCCTAAGCAGGTAGCTTCTAGAAGGAAGTTTCTAGAAGCTTCTAACTAGCTTAGCTTGCACGCCAAGTAGGCAACTTCTAGAAGGAAGCTTCTTAAGAAGCTTCCTAGTTAACTTGGCTTGCACTCCAAGAAAGCGACTCAAGGAAGCTTCTTGAGAAGCTTCAAGAGTCTTGTATCCTACCTATAAATACCAAGGCCAAAGCTCATGCTAGGCATTTGGAGTTTTCCCTCATTCAAGTGTCCCAATGTGAATTTCCATTCTCCTATTTCTCTCCTCGGTTTCGGTCTTTACAAGAGGGATTTGAACCACAAAAATCAGTGCAATTCCTTTGACAATAGACACTTATTTGGAGATTCAACCTACATCTCCATGAGCCATCTTATTCCTTCCTTCATGATTGCTTGTTCTAGCAAAGACTAAGGTAACAATCAAACATTGTTTTGGGATTGAATGCCCTATGTCACTTTTTATGGGAAATCAGATCCCAATCAAAGAACTGCTGAATAAATGCCTATGTTTTGAAATGGATAAGTATATGCATTATTTTGCATAACTTCTTAATAAACTATCACAATATATGGATTGAGGAAGATGAAGATTTCTTTGTAAAATTGACATTGATCAACCAACCATCTATCAAGAGCATAATAGAGAGTTCCTATGAGGGGTTGTCATGGAAGGTCTTGAATTGCATCTAGAAGCTAATGGAATTGTGTATGATAATGAATTAAATAAGTTTATTTTATCAACAATGTGCTTAATGATGCATGAATTATGGGTATGTATATCAGGTGTGAAATTTTTTTGTTTGGTTATTGGTATATGTAGGTGTTAATTAAAGTTTTTGCAATCAATCCAACTTCATAAGTGCCAATTTCCAAAGTTCCCAAGTTCAAATTTCCCATGTCCAAGAAGAGTGTAGTACTAAAAAATGGTGATCCACTTTTCTAGTTTGAAATATTGAGAGAGATTAGATGAAGGTCACTTTCAAAAGCAATCAAAAATTTTGAATTTTCAAGTTCATACTTCCAAAGTCCAAGAGTAGTGTAGCAATAAAAAGTCCAAAAGGAGTGTAGCAATCAAAAGTAGGGATGCATGTTTTTAGTTCAAATTTAGAGAGAGAAGATGAAGGTTTGCTTTCAAAAGTGACCCAAACTTTCAAAAATTTGAGAAAACCTACAAGATCTTGTTGAAGCTTTAGTCAAATGAAGTGTCATCATCTACAAAGAAAAATGTTAGTCAAATGAAGTCTCATCATCTTTAAAGAAAAATTTTTGAGTGAAGGGAGTGAAGGGTCTCTTTCAAAAGTGAAAAAATTCCAGTTGATGGAGAGAGATTCTACAGAAAGCTATCACAAAGAGAATTGGATTTAAATCTCACATCTTTGACCCTTTTTAACCAAAGTGCAACAACAAATATTTAATTTATGCATTAAATTGTTCGTAGTATGAATTGGATAGAGATGACATTTTTCAAAAAGTTAAGGCTATGGGATTCAAAAGGAATGGGAAAGAGATTTTGTGAGATTAGAATCAAGTAGGAAGGAAGGGTTGGAATGTTTTTGAAAAAAGAGTATGTGTGAATTTGAATGAAGTGGGGAGAGGTAAATTGACCACGTTCAAAGGGATAATAAGAGAGCTCTTGCCTATTTTTAAGGAAGGAACAAGAGATGAAATTAAGGGAAATAGACAAATTTAGGAAGACAAAAATAGTAGATTTGTAAAAGGAATAATTTTGAAACTTTTGAACAGGAGAATGGAACAATATTTATTATAAATACATGGTTTACATTCTTGAATCCTTACTACCTACAAAATTGCTACTTATAGGTTGTGCATCTCACAAATCATAAAGGTTATATTTTTTTATTTCTAATAAAAAATATAACCTTGAGTACTCTTTCTAAGATCATAGTATGAAAACATTTCAAATTTTCTCTACTCTCTCTAAATTCAAGCTTCTCAACTTTGGACTTAATTTTATCTACCCTTATCATTGTTTTTGATTCCTCCTTAGCTCAAATTTTCTCAAACTTTGCCATCCTCATGGATTCAACTTCCTCCATCTTGGCCATCCTTGTAGCTTCAATCATGGATTGTTTCATCCTCTCTTTGGTAACAATGAACTCCTTCCTCATTTTGGTACAATTAGCAAAATTTAGTGCAAACATTGATATTAAAGGTTTCACAAAATATTTTGACATTCAATCTCAACTTTTTTTACTGCTTGTACTAGTGCACACCAAATGATGATTTATCATCATTTTGTGTGCATTTTTCCCATATAGAACTTTTCAAAGGATGTTACACTCTCCTCTTCTAGCTCATCTAGCACATGTATAGTATTGGAAGTGTCTCCTTCCTTTTACATACATAGAATTGAGAAGATATGTGTTATGTACTCAATAGTGAATTTATCCTCTTGTGTAATTCCATACCCTCATATTTCCAATACTCCAATTTCTTCTCCTTCCACTAAGCAAAAAATCAGCAACATTACTCTCATCTCCAACTCCCATATTTAAAGGCACAAGAGATATTTAACCTTGGTCCCAAATAGGATATCCATTCAGTGGTAATGAGGACATTGAAGATTTCGTTTATAATCTATGCATATCCATCCTTGTTTAATTTTTTTCTTGGTAAGACCCTCCCATATGCACTTTTCTTTCCATTCTTTGATCAACTTGTAGAATTGCATGTTTCTTGTATACCTCTTGTACAATTTTCCTTGTTCATTGTCTTAGTAAATCGAGCTCCAAATTTCACAAGATAAGTGGCCATATAGAGGAACGCAACACTCTTTTACATGAGTCTCTTAAAACCAACTATTTGCATTTGCTTGAAGTGCTCAATGTCATCTAAGTAGTCAAGAATATGAGCATATTTATGAGCAACCATGAAACTCGTCGTCATTGGGTTTTGGTTTCATCACAAGAGTAACAAAGAATGATCTATGCATATGAAGAGGATGTACAATTGACACTCTTCTCAATAGATCTTGGAATTGAGAGGTCCTAGGTGATGTAGACAAAGACTCAAGACAAAGAGACTTCAAATTCAAAATTGAAGGTGGAATCAACAAGAGTGATGAGATTAAGACTTGAAATGAATTCCAAACAAGTAGAAGTGCATATGAGAGGAAGTGTGAGGAGGATTAGAGGAGAAATAACTTTTTGAGAGAGTTGGTAAACCAATGTGTAGATCAATTATTCCAAAACCAATTTCTTGAAGTTTGCTAAAAAATTCTCAAAGTCTACAATAATAAATTCTCAAAAGTCTATAATAACAAGATCTTTAACTCCCCGCATGGTGCCTAAAATTTTGCATATATTATTCAAACTTGTAGAAATTAGAACTTGTGTCCCATGCCACTTAAAATACATATCATGCCATTTTAATTTGTTGCTTTGGAGAGGGAAATTTTCCATTCTTGGGATTGTTCATCAAAGGGAAAATTATTTGTGTAAAAAAAAGGGAGGGAAAAAATTAGACTAATTCAAAGTTGAAAATTTGGATGTCCAAGAGCAAAGAATTATTCCCTTCCACAGGGCAACCATAGTACCTTATAATAAAATGTGCCATTTTTCACTCATTTGTATTTTCACATAATTTACACTTTTTTAATTTTTTTAATTTATTTTTAATTATATATATAGTGGTGACGATGCTAAAGACAATGAAACACCAACTAATGTTTGTTCTTACTTCTCTTTAAATATAAGGGTTTAGCTCCATTTTACCTATTTTTCACCCTTGTAGCTTGATGGGGTCTTCCTATCCTTCGTGCTTTCTAGACGGTCACCCTTTTCTTTCCACTTCTCTTTCACTAATGTTATGTCATCATTTCCTGCTCATTCCGATTCCAATTAATAGTTTGTACAAGGTAATGGAAGACTAACTCTGGGTGAATGAAATATTAAATAACGTTTGTTCTTACTTCTATTTGAATAATAATATGTTATAATTTCTTGCTCATTCCATTAACAGTTCGTTCCAAATATATTTTCAAGGTATAAAACATGCAATCAAATAAAATAATGTTAGATATTATATTCTGATCAATTGCAAGTAGGCTTGTATTAACTTTTTGTGCATAAAATTAACCAGAGAAATTACCAATATGGGAAAATAAATTTAATAAATTTAATAAATTTATTCTAATAATAAAATTTATATAAATGAATATGTTTCACTTTGATAATGTTTGTTTAAATTAAGTTAGTATAAGTATGTCTATATTGATTTACAAATTTCTTTATATTTCCGTATAAATAGAAGATACATATTATTAAGAAGATAACTTGATATAACAATGAATTAAATAATTATAAAAATTATAAAATATTATTATTGCAATTGGAAATAAATTCTAGCTCAATATTATTGATATAAAACAAATTTGTTATAACATTAAAATTTTTAATTAAGATAATTATGGGTATGTATATATTATATTTATTAATTAAAATTAAAATTGTTATATTACAACAGTTACTTTTCTTTCATCTATATGAGAAAGGATTTATTTTTAGTAAAATAAATATAAAGTTGAACATAAATTTAACTGATTTTTTCTTGAGATTGGTTCAGATTTTTTAATCATATTTCTTACAAGTAATTAAAAGTTAATTTTTACAAGAAAAATATATTCTAATTTGATTATTTCAAAGATTGAAATTTAATAACAAAATTTTATATGTGATATTTCAAAGCATATATATTAATAAAAATATATATAAATCAATATTTTATTTGTAATAGTATTAATTAAAAATATTATTAATTATTAAAATAAAACATTAATATATTATACTTGATCATATAGTAAAAGTTAAAACTATTCTTAATTTTTTATGTTATAATATTAAATAATAAATAGAATTTTTATCTCATTTAAATTTTATAAATATATAATAATTTAAGATCATTAAAGAAAGAAAAAGTTTTCGGCCAAAAATAAATTGAAAAAATCAAAATACAGAGAAAAGTAAAATAAACTGAAATCAATAATAATATTGGTAAAAAGAAATCTACCCTTTCTTCACCTTGTTGATTATTATACCAGAAGTGACAGTGATTATGACCGGAGGTGACCGAGACAACGGGCAATTCGAGCTCTGACAAAATTGGCTGAAACGCAAACCTCCAACCGGATGAGAACTGTACTACGGTATCCTAACAGGTGACAGTAGAATATGCAATGGAGTTCGAGTAGGAAGGGAAATTGAAACAGAAGAAAGGTACGGTGACAAGAGGACTAGCAAATTGCTGACTGCTGATTTGGTTTGTGAACGCATGACTGGATTGAAGGGATACCTTAAGCTGGATAGATTGAGTTATCCCACAGACTGAGAAACGAACGCTCGACGAAGGAGAGTGCAGCGATGGAGGAAGCTGCTGGAGAGCAAAGCAGCCGGAATGTGGTTGGATGGGGAATCTATGATCGATTGAAAAAGGTTCCCCGATTATCATCTTCGAAAGACGTCGTCAGTCCTCGCGGCCGCAGAAGTACTCCTCAATTCTACTCCACAATTTCGCTGAAAGCCTAGATTGATTGTCAAATTTTAGTATCGTATGTAACTGACCGGTTGAAGATGAGATTCGGCTTCAATCTCAGTTGCGAACGAGACGTGTTTCTGTGTGGACCTGACCTGATGGTAATAGTCAATTGCATTGGAGCAAACTTTGAGTAGAAAGTTCAGAAAAATATCTTACTAGCCTAAGTACGGTCCAACTTAGCAATCTGCTCAGTAAAGTGGGTGATTTAATTAGACCTTCGCTTTTAGTTGCAGAGAGTAAACAGAGTCGTCTAAATGTACAGGAGCGATCTTCATCTTCCGCTTGTTACTTGTACTGACTTACCAGTCTATAAGGATATCTGAAATTTTGAGTAGAAACTGGCTTTCATATCACAGCAAATAAATTGATCATCGTTTAGTCTTGTCACATGCATTCTTTCTTTTTTATACAGATATTATTGAACCTTAAGCCTTGTCTATTTAAGTTTGTTGGAACTGTAGATAATCCTGTTGATTAAAAGTAAAGTTTGAAGGTTGTTATATAGCTCAGAGTGGGCTCTTTCCTCCTTTGGATACCAGTTTCATGGCAACAAATCTCGTTGTTTTTGGGAAGATCTTTTCGATTTCAAAGAAACGTATTTCCTGGAAGCTATCTTTTAACAAACTTAGACAGTCAAGATGACGCCTGAATATATCGAAATACGGTTCATCATCGATATAACTATCAAAATGAAATCTTATACTGGAATGCCTGAGCTTTATAAGTAACAGAAGAACGGTGATGTGTTTCTTTACTTTACACGAAATTGTGTCTGTAGATATGATGGTCGATACTGTGGAGACTCCATCCGAAACAGCTGCTCGAAGAATGGTAGAAGACCTTTTCAAACAAGAGGTATGATAATCTATGTTAATACCCTTTGCTGTAGTAAGTAGTAAATACATGAATGCTATCTACTTGAGGAAGTCAGACACTGATATTTATCACCTAAATGCTTAGGTTTCCTCTAAAGCTGCAATATGTATCATATTAAGTGTAAGTAATGAACTTGAGTGATATCTCCTTTAGCTTGAAAAGTAAAGAATTCGCAAATTAATAATTTTAGCGGATGCAGCGAACCATAATGTATAATTTTAAACAAAAGAATGATCATCGATTCTCTCTATTCTTGTTTTTAAACTGTAACTGAATCTCTTACTTGACTTAGCACTTCAATAGAGAACCTCTTCAATATGGGTTCTGGTAGGTATATGGTTTTGATCATTTGACTTATTTGCTTTATAGTAATAAATAAAAGAGTGATAATGAATCCTCCCTACTTCTGTTTATAAATCGTAACTGAATAATTCACATGACTTGGCACTTTGTTAGAGAATTTACTCAATACTACGTTCTCTCTTTTTATCTGATTTTGATCATTTGATTTATTGCTTTCTTCTTGCTTGATAGCTTAAACCGTAATGTGGCATATTATAACCAATATTTAATAACATTTTGAAGGCAGATGCAGCTGAACCTTTGGGAGATTTTGTTCTAATTGATGGTAATGAAGTCTCTCATAAAGGGTCAGTACTTCCCTTTTTCACAATCAATGATACGTTGTGTTTACTTGGTTACTTATTGGTCCAAAACTCTCCTCACTATTTTTGTATGAGATCTGTGGACTGAGCATATAAATGTCTTTCATTTGTTTTGGTGGCGAAATTTGCCTAGGATTTAAATTTCTCTTATTCAGATGAATGGGCTGGGTATATCTAGCCAAATCAGCTTATAGCATGAAAAGTTCAATTGAAAAGATTAAAAGTAGTAGAGAAAAGATGTCCAGAACTTCAATTTCTACAATTCAGACAACTGAGTTTATGAATGCAGGCAGAAAAAACAAGAAGAAGCTGAGATAACCGTATGTGAATGTGTCATTGAAGACGGGAACCCTGATAGTGCTTGTGGAGATCAGTGTCTCAACATGATGACGTGCACCGAGTGTACGCCAGGACATTGTCCGTCTCAAGAGTTGTGCAGAAATCAGGTGAAGGGAAATCAATTCTCATAATTGCTGAACAGTAGAAGAATTATTACAGTACATTATTACTTTCAGTTTTATGACCATTTCATTAACATAGCAAAATTCAGGTAAGATTAGTCTTGTTAGATATTTTATGCTAAAGCTATAAAAAAAATAAATCAATCTGATCACTCTGTAAGTATGCACTGTATGATAAGAGCATACTTGTTTTAGGAAGGTTTTGTACAATCAGATGAACTTGGTTGATTGTGTTTATGCTAGTCAGCAAAATAAGCTATATCCAAGGTGTTATCACTGCTAAACATCAGCATTACTCTGGACTTTTGTTCAGCGCTTTCAACGGCATGAGTATGCGCAAACAAAGTTGGTGAAGACAGAAAATTGTGGTTGGGGTCTTGCCACCTCTCAAGATCTCAAGGTAATGGACTACTTGATATCTTCACAAAGTCGTAGAGTTTGTCAATAAAGGGCTCGTATCACAATGTGGGGCATCATCAAATTATCTGTCTCGCACCACTCGCATGATCATTTAGCTGTCGGTATAGCACCGAGAATAGCGCACAAGAGAATAGATAAGTGATGTAACTGTTGTGTTCCTAATCATATCCTGGTTGTTTCTTAAGTGTGTTCTGATGGATGTGAAGCCACTACTGCGAGATATGAATCGTTACACTAGTGACGGACATCTGCCGTGTTTAAAGTTAAAGTTGTCTCGCTATCTTCCACCCACCTGCTATCTACTGGATTGCTTAACTTCCCTGCTGCTAGTGAGGGGAGTGAATTGCATGTATCTACTAATCTAGAGCTAGAAATCACGTTGCTGGTTCCAACAGGCGGGAGACTTTGTGATGGAGTACTGTGGTGAAGTAATCACTCAAAGAGAGGCTCATGGTCGTGCAAAACTCTATGAATCTGCAGGTGAGTCAAAAGAGTGTTGATATTAGCCATTTGTAAACCAAGTTATGCATTGTGACAGCCTGCTCTTCTCGACGTAACATATATCCGTCTCTACTTTCTTAGCACGAGGCGGAATAGCATGAGTCGTATAACTGTAAGGACTTCTGCCGTTTGGAACCAATCAAAGTATTGTTATGTTCCGTATTGCTTTGGACTGGGTTGTTTACAACGGGTTCTATATTCCATTACTCAATATGTTCTGTTTTGTGGCAAGATGGTTTAGGACTGTTGACTTTAGGTGTCGGTTCCTCATCATCCAGTCTCTTTGCACCCGTAAGGTTCCTATGAACATATTTGTTCATTTTTTATAGCGACCCTGGTTATTCTTTCCCCTCTTATGTACACAGAAGAGTGAAAGTACCAGAAGAAAGTGTACTGATCTTACTGTTCTTGAAAATATTTCACAGGATCAAAGGATTGCTATATTATCGATCTAAATGGAGTGGAGTCAATAGATGCAACTCATAGTGGAAATTTCGCTCGTTTCATAAATCACTCCTGGTACGTTCTCTCTTTTATGCTATTAGGCCTGCCAGGATCAAGCGACGAAAAGACTGGAGTTAAGCAGTTTATTCTAGCGTTTGGTTGCAATGTGATGCAGTGACCCTAATTGCGAGACCACAAAGTGGACTGTGCTGGGTGAAGATCGGATAGGAATATTTGCCATCAAAGATATCGATGCAGGAACAGAGTTGACGTACGACTACAAGTACCAGTGGTACGGTGGCACTCGAGTTCGCTGTGCTTGTGGAACCAGTGCCTGTGGAGGTTTCTTTGGTGCAAAGACAAAAGCTTTCCAGGTACGTCTAGTTTAGCGGTTTCTTGAATTGGGGTAATCAATGTTACAATCTAATCTCGTTTTGATACGTCATCTCTGAAGATCAAATGTTAACATCAATAGAAACTCGTCACAGTCTGCTTAAATTATCCGCAGGTAA
Organism: Lunularia cruciata; assembly: GCA_948567375.1. Taxonomy (NCBI): domain Eukaryota; kingdom Viridiplantae; phylum Streptophyta; class Marchantiopsida; order Lunulariales; family Lunulariaceae; genus Lunularia; species Lunularia cruciata. The sequence goes on along the minus strand of OX419755.1, from coordinate 21,468,443 downwards.
ATGTACAGTTCTGGTTCTGTTCATTGCTGGTTAGCATACCGTTCCAAGTTGGATACTTGTGGCTACTTTTGCTAGGTACATGTCAAAATGTCTAATCGCATCCAATAACTGTAAATTCTTTACGCGTGCAGAAAGACGCTTATGTATGGGAGGACGATATGCAGAGGTACAATAAAATCAGAACTTGTTTATCCATGTCTTGTATAAGTAGGCTTCCTTTACACAAGGAGTGTGGAAAAGTGAAGGAGCATATACTTTAATGGAGATTGGAATGGCCCCTAGAGTCTATCAAACGAAATCGAAGGCTCTTCTGCCGCAGGAAGACCTATGTTTCCTATGATACTTATACCGAGTGAATCAGATGACCTTAGAATCTTCCATAGTCTTTTGGTCATTTGCAGCATGGAGCAGAAGAGACAGTGAAATCGCTAATTCTTATACAGTTTCTGCTGATTCGGAAACTTTGAAAAGAAAAAGAAGTATGTCAGACGAGGCTCACAGAATTGCGTGCAATAAGATCATTTGTCGGATTTCTGCAGGAAGGAGGAAGAGGATTCTCAACAATCCGATGCTGAAGATGACGCCCCTTTGTCATCTTTCATAGACCCCCTTCTTGCTGGCAGGAAAGCCAAGATTGGAGGAATTTTGACCGCAAAGAGTGGAGTGGTTGTCCCAAAGACACCCACTGAAAAGTCTTCTACATTTTCTGGTTCGGAGATTCCGGTCAAGAAAGAGACAGAGACTCACATAAGTACAGAGACAGAGACCCAGATCCAGACAACCGCAGATGCTAGTCCATCATATGCACTTGCTGAGAAATCAACACCAGTCAGACGTAGAGGTCCTGTATTCAAAAGAGATAAACTCTCAAATGTGAAAGGTGGACAATTCTTTGGGAAGTTTAAAGAGTCGGGCGAACCGAAAGCGAAAAAGCTCGTCAAGGCACAACCGAAGGAGAGTATTGTAGATGAAGAAGTTCTGGAGCATCAGGAAGAGACGAATAATATAAAGAAGCGAGTAAAGTCTGTTTCAGGAGATCAAACGAAGGGTCTTGTCATGTCATTGGAGCAATTACTATCACAAAATGCATCACGAGTTGCCAGGTTTCAACAGGCAAGAATTGTTGTCAACAAGCAGCTTTTTGCAGAAGGTTCTCCCTGCTTTCCGGTGTCAGAAGCTGCATGTTCGGAGGTGGAGTTTAATCAGGTATGCTTCATGTTCATCTTTTGAATACTTTGAAATGAAGATTTTGTTTAAAAAGGCCCATCATGCTCATTTATACCGACTCCTCTATCTATTGGCATTTTTGTTCAGACGATTAATACTTAACTCTGAGTTCTAAGTTTCTCAGCGACTTGGAAACTTTGGCTCGTGAATTCGGGAATAGGTGACAGAACAGGCAATTGCTAGTTGTGCATGGGTCGCTTGTAATGATGTTGCAGAACTTCGAGAGATTGTTGAAGCTTGAAAAGAGTTGTTAATTACGTCCAATGAATATGTCATTTGTGTTTTGTAATATAGTATATCTCTTGCTAGGCTTCCGCTTAGCCTTAAAGTGGGATCATTTTCAGGAACTTCAACTGGCAGCTGGTTCGGATTTAAGAAAGGTCTGTGAGGAGATCCAACCTGCCGTGAAAGAACATTATAGTCGGGATATGTCTTTTCAAGAGAGTACTCAACTGCCTACTTATGTTGGACAGAATTGGATGGAGGCTCGATGTAAATTATTACGGAGTTCACTTGATTTTCATTTTTCTATCATCAGGCACTTAGCTGGTCCTACTTTTGCCATGTGTAGTACTAAAGATCCTCCCAGTTGACTTTCAAAATTTGACCCTCTGTAGATATGAGAATGAAATCATAATGATAATATGTAAAATCATTCAGGTTTGGGACATGTAGATCTTTCTTTATCACCATAACTTATAGCGCTGATGATGATGAGTCAATTTTGGGTTCAAAGCGGTGATGATTTGAAACAGGACCGCTTAGCCTGTGAGTATTTCATATAGTATTTGATTCTCATTTTATGGAAGGGTAATATATTATATAAATATTGCGATGTAAATGTTGGACTAGAGTCTCTATATCCAGTGTTCCTTGGAGTGATATTCTCTCAAGGGTTGGAATGAAAAATAAATCTTGTTCTACAATAATACACTACTGAGGCATTTTGTTGTGTAATTTGCTGTTTAAGCATTCTGGTCAAGCAGCGTACGTGCAGAGTTTAAATTTCACGAGAAATAAGATTCTAGTCTGTATGTATTTGCTGGAGATGTATTCGATAGAGTTTAAACCGAAAATAATTAGAATGGTGGACCGCTAAATCAAAAGATGAAGAATATGCTGTATATATATACATCTCAGACTACAGAATACCTTTATACAAGTTTTTCTACTTTTAGATCCTTGAAGTAATTGGAGCACAAAGCCGTCCATGGACCGGGTGATACGGAACCCACTTAAGGATGGAACAGGTGATCCTTAACCCACCTAGGATGGAACGGGTGATCCGGGACCCACTCAGGATGGACCGGATTTGACGCATGCATATGAAGCAAGGAAGCACGCGAGGGAGGTAATGCAAAAAATTGTCTGGAAAGGAAATGTAAAAACCTTAGAGATTTGCAAGTAAAAATAGGAGGTAAATAAGCAAAAGCGAGATAAGTTGGGATTCCTTTCTTTAGTTAATACACTCACCAGACCTGTTAGACTCACCTCTCGGTTTGGTTTTGTCATATGTTGAGCGTTAGTATATATCAACCAAGTTAGGTACCTAGTTGCGTTCGGCAAAGGTGAGATTAAGGACCGAAATGCATGCGGGAGAGTTTAGGACAGTTCAGGTGAGAGATTTACTTGAGGTGACCTGGATTTGTCTACACCTGCCTAAGGAGAAGGAAGGGAAAGAGGAACACGAGTTCCAGTCGTTGCCTCACTTGGGTTTGGAACTCGGTTTAAGAATGCCACCATTGGTCTATGGCATCGAAGATATTCTCCAAATTCTAAGACAAATCCGATATCCTAACACGGAAGTTAACCATATGGTCATAGTTCCAAAACCAAGAAGGTGACAGAGCTGGGAAGTGAGTTCAATATGCATTATGGTCCAAGGTCTCCAACTCGCATGCCTACGGTGTGGATGGGATGATACATGAGATATGAGATGTGAGATCGTAAATTTGATACAGATTTTGGCAGAACTTGAAGATTACCGAATCTCCAATATATCTCTTGATCCAATTCAAGAAGCTGAAACTTATTCTCAACTAGCCAGCAGGTGGAGAACAAGAGGACCTCATATCAACGGTCATAGGAAAGCTAGCTTGTGACTCTAGTCAGTTGTGGTGCCCAGAATCTTTACAAATTTTTTTAATTGTTTTCTCTATTTTTTACGAGAATATGGTGGAATAACTACTTGTTCAAGGAAGGAAACCTCTTAATTTAGTAGTTTCCTTTAAAATGGTGCACTCTAAGGAAGAATGCCAAAGGAGTAAAGTCCAAAGGATGGTCGAAGGCAAAGGGGCCAAGTACAAAGGACCTTTGGACTCAAAGATCATTCAATAAATATTAATGTGTTGCCACTTGTATAAAAAACTACTTGCAAGGACCTTTTATATTTAGCAAGAGGCTTGCATGTGTAGAGAGTGACTCCCCACCTACTAATTGAAGAATCCTGTTTAGAAAATGTAGTGCACATGGAGCAATTTCACTTTTTGCCAACATTCTCAATCCCAAACCAAAGAGCAAGTAGCAACCCAAACCTTTGTAGTTCTTTGCAATTTGTATAATCCTTTGTAGTTTTTTGTTTTCAAACTCCATACCCAATATGAAACATGGTGTTCATCCAACAACCCATTAGGAAGATCCTTGAAGCAATCCTTTGTAACCCAATAGTGAAGAAGTGTGCAATTTAGTGTAGGAGTGATTTGATCCAAAGCAGACACATCTCTTTCTTGCTATGGAATTGGGAATTGAGTGATCCTTGAGATGAAGGGGAGAAATGATAGAACCACATGAGATCTGAGAGGGAACTCTTATGCTTGGACTGAGGAGAATTGGGGGAATGTCCTTAATGTAGAGGTAGGCACACCTAGAGGTATAACTTTGGACACAAAGTTTGGTTCTACTAATAAGGAGCTGAGTGACCAAATTGCTGCATCCTTTGCAAAAGCAGGTCCACCAACAATGGTTAGAGTGTGTGCAATATAAAGAACCAGCTTGGAGGACAATTGTGGAGGCTATAATGGAAGTATTCCAACCAAAGAGAAAAACCTACTCCAACAATAGCCAGATAATATTCTTTGGTTATATGTATCAAGGAGAGCCAATAAATTGGTCAACTTGTTTTACTAGGAAGTCCCTTAGTCCTTTCTATCTTGTGGGGTATTTCACTGCACAACCCAAAGGGAAGGCACTCATCAAGAAGTAGTGAGTTGTTGATGCCAAATATGCAAGATCTAGTGACTTTGTGTCAATGGATAAAGAAGCACCACCACAATGAAGAAGAAGAGGACAACTTCATCAAGGTCTCAAAACCCAACTAAGAGACCAAGGAAGAATCCTCAAGTCATAGATGTATCTTTGGGAGAAGAGGTAGAAGACTCTAAAGACACAAGAATAAGAAGTTTTTTCCATCTTGTAGGGATCTATATCAAAATCAAAAGGAAATGAGAAATACAAAGATGTACATTTTACCTCAAATCCAAAAGAACAAGAAGCGGATGAAGTTAGGACCAAACCAAGGATCAAGGAGAAATCCAACTTTGGCTAGACATACCTAAGTGGCTAGCCCAACCCAAGAAGAAGAACAAGAGGAGGCCAAAGGGAGAGTAGAAGAGGATCAGCATAAAGAGGAAAAAGTACATAAGTACAGTAGTGAGGAGCATAAAGAAGACAAAGTACAAGAATGAGAAGCTAAAGGAAGGATCAATGTTGAAGGAGAAGAAGAAGACCTTCCTACTAGAGTATAAACAAAAGTGAGAGGAGAAGTTGCCCAAGAACAAAAAATACCAATTAAGGAGGGGCTAATTTTGTGATATATTTGGTAAGTTTGGCCTTGTAGATGATGGAGCTTATTCTGCTCAATATTAGGAAGTCATTTACATCATGCTTATCTAGAGGCTATGCAAGGTAATATATACCAGGAAGGCAAAGGAGGACAGATGGAAGGAGAAGATGGAGAAGGCTTAGAACTTGTACAAAGAGGAGGCCAAGAGGATGAATGTACTCATAGAGGAGAACTTTGAAGTGAAGAGGTAGAACTCCTTTCTAACAACCAAGAAAAAGAAGCAAGAAGATGAACTCCAAAGAATATAGTTTGAATTGAAATAATGACATGCAACTCAAGTACAAAGATCATCTAAAGACCCAAGACAAAGAAATGATAAGAATTTGAGGAGAATTAGAGACTACAAAGTAAGGATGGTCACCTTTGAAGTACATATGTCCAAAACCAAAAGAAGGTGGTTGTTTAGTCAACAAATCTAGCACAAGAGTTGAAGAGGAGAAGGAGGAGAGGGGCAACTAATCAACCCCAAATGATGGAGGAGGTGAAGAAAGAAGTGGAAGCATTGCACAACTATTTGGAGGAAGAGAAGGCAAAGATCATCAAGCAATTAGAGGAGGCACAAGATCAATTTGTAGCAATGTTAGAGCAAGTAACCCAATGAAGGATAATGAAGACAAAGTTACATAAGCTAAAGTTGCAAGTCCAAAAGTGAGAGGGAAAGACATACAATATGACAAGATGGACCAGCTAGCAATTAGAGTTAGTGAGCACACCAATAGGAAGTTCACTAAGACTTGTGATATCTATTTGATAGAAATAGCAAGTTCCAAGGAGAGGATTGATCTCTATATCAGGATTTGTAATGGAAAAGGAAGTTCTTCAAAATATTACTTTAGGCCAAAGACACTTCACTTAAATTCTTTGGAGTTGTAAGATCTATAGAGTAGGAATCAGTCCAAAGGTCTTTGTGGTTATAAATATTTGTAGTTGTAGATATTTTGGAGTAGCATGTCCAAAGGATAAAACCTATAAGTTGTCTTTGGTGAAGAATTGATACCTTACTTGACATGTGTAAGGGACCAAATTAACCTACATGTCAGTAGATAGGATAAAAGAAAGATAGGATTACCCATGTACAATGAGGATGAGCCAAGAAGATCTTTGGCTTTCCTCAACTTCTACTTTTATTTAGCTTAAAATATGAAGAAACTATTCAAAGTTTCAGCCAAGTGTAAATAACTCATTCATTCATTTGATGGTGAATAAAGTGAAAGGACAAAAATCCCTTTGTAGCTTTTGCTTAAATTCCATTTATTGATTGTATACCTTTTGTGAGTAATAGTGAGGAACTTTGTATTAGGAAACTAAGTGCTTGAGTGGGAGTACCTATTTTGTACTTGTGAGTAAGGTCTAGGATCCTTAATTGTTTTGCTATAGTACACCATGTTGATGACACTTTCCTCTTTTGGGAGTGGTTACTACCCAAGAAGTAAAATAAACAGCAATTAAGAATTGCCAATTGTGACACTTCTCTTCAAATCTAGCCATTTTTACCTAGATGCTTGAGTAAATAACCTATTTCTTGCCATTATACTATCTGGTCAATGTTGAGTTATCATAGCAGTCAAAAATCTCTCCTCCCTTGTGAGGATGGAGATACCATGATGAGAATGACCAAACCCATCAACCTATGGTAAGCATGGCTTGCAAAGCCACATAAAGAACTTAGCTCCATCTAGGATTTGGAACATTTGTATATTAGTCTTGTTTGTGTTGTAGCCAACCTTTGGAATTGAAGTTTGAGTAAAGACTAGATGACACATATGATGTATATGGATCACTATCAAAGCCAACACTTACAAGCTCTTAACTCAAACTCATTTGAAAGTCATGTATTCAAAGTTCCTTTTTGTGAGTGCATTTCTTGCAAGCCATACTAAAAGCTTGCCTAGACTAATTTGAGTGAAGGAGAGGTTAATGAATATATCTCCTTATTATTGATGAATCTCTTGAGATTTTTCTTGCTTAACAAAGCTTGCACTTGACTTTGTCCAAATTGAAAAACACGTGGTAACTATGAAAGATTTGAGTTAGGTCCAAGGGACATATGTTAGATAAATTGGTTATTGCAACAAAGTATAGATTGATTATGCCAAAACAAAACACCCAATTGAGTTGTAGGATTAAAATCCTAAAGAGAACAACTTTGGAATGCAGTCTTATCCTACCTTAAGCCCTTATTTGAAGTAGTTGGGTCTTTGGAAGCATAGGAAGATATGGTGCCCATACTTTTTGCAGAATTTGCAGAATTTTTTGTTTTTTTGGGTACAATTAAGGGAAGGAATTTAAATTTTTGGATGCAAAATCCTCTTCTTAGGTATTCTTTAGATCCATCTTTGTATAGTTGAGAACTAAGCTATATAGATTCTAAAGGTGCAATAAAGTGGGTATAAAAAAGGTGGTATGAGGAATACAAGTAAGAAGAATGGCCATAACCAAAGGGGGAGGGTGCTAAGATTCTTTGCCCAAAGATTCTGGAACCAAAGATAGTGCATCAATTCAAATTTTCCCACCACCAAAGCAAAGAACTGCTGCCAAGGACCATTGGTGCAACCAAAGACTTCTAATATGTGGATAACAATCATGCACTTGCTGAAGATCATTGACCAAAAATCCTTTGCTATAAAACTAAGGGCAAGGTAAATAGTTTCACTTTTTTCAATCATTTCTCTATTAATAATCTGAAGAGCTAAGCACAAAGAGAGAAATTTTCTACCCAATGGTGTACAAGTGGGATATACACTTTAGGAGTGAACTATTGTAGCAGTTACATTTGACATTCTCATCATAGAATTGGGACTTGAGTTCCCTTGCAATTTTCCAAGAGATGAGGAGTAAGCAACTAGAGGAGTTGGGGAATCTTTGAGGCAATCCAAAAGTGTGATCCAAATATCACTAGAGGATTGTACTTGGGTTGGATGCAAGCATTTATCAAAGACTAACCTTTGACACCAAGTTTGGAGATATAGACAAAGAAATGAATAAAAGATTGTAGAGTGGTTCAACAAAGGAAGGTCCATTAAGAAAGGTTTGAAAGGTACTCAAGTATAAAAATCATGCATGCTAAGCTATTTTCTTATCCCTTATAAAATTGTTTTGCCCAAGTGGATAACACATTTAATTATCAACCAAACAATCTTCTTCAAGCATTTATATCAAGTAGCGGTTATCAATTGGGCAAATATCTTCTATTGGTAGGCTTAAGCAATATTTAGAGAATTGGAGGAAGATGGTGGAGCAACCTATTTGGCCTCTTTTGTGATTCATTTCTAAATGGGGCTGAATTTGCTTAACAACAAAGAATTGAAGTGGTTCTCCATGCATTTCAAGATCATTTAATACTTTGCCACCCAACTAAAAGGGAAAGGTGTTATACATGATATTTGGGAGGCCAATGCAAATTTTGCAAAGACAAGCAAATATGCAGAAGTAAAAGGGAAAGGTATTATAAATGATATTTGGGAAGCCAATGCAAAGTTTGCAAAGACAAGCAAATATGCGGAAGTAAATAGGGACTAGGTCACTATGGAGCATTTTTGATACTTGTAATATTCTAAGTACATGAGAAACCACAAGAGAAACATAAGAGAAGAAACACAAGGCTTCATCTCACAATACTTTGATGCTGCAAAGGAGCACCTTGTCTTTATTATATAGCAAATAGGATCTACTCAAAAGGAGCTCCACCCTTGGATAATATATATGGGTTGGTGACATGTCAACAAGCTCTACCGTTAGATTAGTTGCATGGATAAGTGACATGTTGGTCAACAAGTTTGACCAAAGAGAATCTTTAGAGAATATTCTTGTAGGAAGCTCAAATATTATGGGTGGGGTACCATTGGAAAGCTCTCAATAAGATACAAAAAAAATTTCAAAGAGGAGAGAAGGCAAAGAGGGGTGATTTGTCTATTTTTGAGGCCTAATTCATCCATTTAGGACTTCAAAATTGGCTCTAAAGCTTTCAAGGTGTTTTCTACCTTTGTTCTATTAGTGGAAGTACTCTTTTTGTGACATTTCTATCTGATCTACTTAGACCATCATATATAACATCTTTCCAAATATTACCAAGCCAATTTCCACCTCTAGGTGTTTAGCTAATGGTATTATAATACTAGCCCAAGCTTGTAGTGACTTAGTTCTCAATGTATAATTGTATTAGGGTTTAAGGTACATATGTACATTATATGTACATGAGAATACTATTATCACTCTATTTATTCTTGCTTACCTTCCTTGTGTGCTCTCTCTCTTTCATGGTATGTTATGAGTGGTCTTGGATTGTTAGTCCAATCCTTGTGTTGTTTTACATGGTATTAGAGTTGGTGAGCGGTTGAGTAAGGGTGTGTGCACTTAGAGAAAGATACGTGAGAGCAATTGGAGAATTTAGGGATGCTTTTGATGTGAGTGGAGGCATCAATTGTGCCATCTTTGACCTAAAATCACAATTTTTTGTAACAATATAAAATTTACAAATGAGTTACTCAAGACAAATGAAGTAGCAAATAGGCAAAATTAACCAAGATTTATAAGAATATTCTAGAAGCATCTTGGAAGTTACTTAGTACCTTCCAAGTATTGAGTAATGTGCATGCCAAGAGGTGACTTCAAGGAGGAAGCTTCTTGGGAAACTTCCATTTAGCTTAGCTTACACATCAAGTAAGTGGTTTCTAGAAGGAAGTTTCTTGGTGTAATAATCCGAGGATAGGAGACCTGAAGAGAAACACACCATGAGAAACACACACTTTCACACTCAAACTCTGATGCCCCAAAGGAGCACCTTCTCTTTATTATATAGGCAAAGCCGATCTCCTCCAATGAAGCTCCATCATAGGATTAGGTACATAGATAGGTGAAATGTCAGCAAGCTCCACCCTTGGATTACTTACTTGGATGGGTGACATGTTGGTCCTGGTCCTATCTGGTTGGTCAAACAAGTTTTGACCAAAGGGAATCTTTTAGGGAATCTTCTTGTAGGAATCTCAAAATCACGTGGGTGAGGTACCGTTGGAAAGCTCTTGATAAGAAAAAGCAGGTGGGAGGGTAGGCCAGCCCACCCTTTGTAGGAGGAGGGAATTTGCACATTTTCAAGGCCTAATTCATCCGTTTAGGCCTCCAAAATTGCCTTCAAAGATTTCAAGCATATTTTGGTTTTAACTCTATTAGTAGAAGTCCCCTTTTGGTGATACCTCTTTCCGATCTATTCAGTCTATCTTGTGTTACCTCCTTCCAAATATTACCAACCCAATTCTCACCTTCAAATCATATGTCTAGCTATTGGTTCCAAGGTTTTCAAATCTATTTTGGTTTTCTACCCTATTAATAGAAGTACCTTTTGGTGATAATTCTATCTGATATATTTTGACCATCATGTATAACATCATTCCAGATGTTACCAAACTGAATTTCACATCTAGATCATATGGCTAGCTCTTGGTATTACACTTGGGAAGCTTCCCAACTACCTTAGCTTGCATGCCAAGTAGATGGCTTCTAGAAAGAAGCTTCTTGAAAAGCTTCTTGGTTAGCTTGGCTGCACTCTAAGAAGGTGGCTTTTAGGAAGCTTTTTGAGAAGCTTTTCAAGAGCTTTGTATGTTCCTTATAAATAACAAAGCCCAAGCTCATGCTAGGCATTTAGAGTTTCCTTCATTCAAGAGTTCTAATATGATCTTTCATTTTGATGTTCCATTCTCCTATTTCTCTCCTTGGTTTTTTAAATTAGTATTAGATCCAAAATGGGATGGATGGAATCTATGGACCACCAAATCCATTTTGGCCAAACCATTGGGATTTTTGTGTCCATGTACTACCCAAGCATCATTTCATGTAATTCATCTCTCACGCTTTGGGTAAAATTTTGGAATGTGATCACCTAGACTAATGAACCCTTAGTATTTCATATTGTAACTTATGGAGAATGGTGGACGTGTTGCATTTATGTGTTAACTTAGAAAATTGTAGGTAGTTTGATAGAGTTTAGGGTTTATGCCTATTAAGCCATGGCGGCAATGCCCAAAGTTATCATTACTATGAAGCAAAAAATCAAGCACCTTGCTTGATTGTTGGAAGAACAAGACCATCAATGATAAGAGCATGTAGAGAGAACATTATTTTGAGAAGGAGAAGAGTGAATCCAATTTCCAAAACTAAGGTATTTGAAAGCAAGAATCTCTCAAGTACAATGGAGAATTTTGTGTGTGATTGTGAATGTTATTTTGAAGCTACAAATATTCAAGATGAATGGAGACAAATGCTCTTGGCTTCAAGCAAATTGGATGGAGTGGTAAAACTATAGTGGTAATTCTTTGCAGAGCAAGTTGAATGATAATTTTTTGCGCCCATCTTGACATGGGAAGAATTCAAGAGTGCTATAATTGGGTGATTCTAAGCAATAAATGCCGCACAAGCCGCACAACATAGATTGGTAGAATTGAAGTAGATTGGTTATGTAAGAAGCTACATTATCCAATTCCAGAACACCATAATATGAATTCTATATATACTAGAAGGTGAAGCTCTAGAGCATTTGTGAGGGGTTTAAAGTCATGTACCCAATTGGAAATGACCATGTGGAGCCCAAACACTTGGAGAAAACCATGGAGTTGGTTGAGCGCTTTGATTCCTTGGTTGTGACAACTTGGTCTTGCCCTTGGCTTTCACAAAATTTTCCAACACACTCTACACAAGTGAAGGAGCAGACATCAATGGAGATTGCTTGGCATTGTAGATAGATAAAGACTATAACAAAATGGTGATTGCTTTTATTGTTGCCAAATTGGACATCACATTGCTGAATGTCCACTCAAGAATGGATGATCTCAACCAATCACCCAAATGGAACTCCAGAGTCTGATGATTAGAGAAAAAAATAATCCCAATAAGAGAATTTGAACTACCTATTGGGAACTTGATTAGTTCTAATGGGATTGAAGGCTTGGCCTATGCAAGTTTACTTCACTTGCAAGGTATAATATCTAATTATGGTTATAGGATTTTGGTTGATTTTGGAAGTTCAGAGGATTGCATATCCATATAATTAGCAAAGGATTTAGGTATTCTTATCAAGCCAATATTTGGGAGTAGATTGTAGAAAAGATAGTAGAAAAGATTTTTCATTTTGTACCTAATATCTTGTTACATTCAAGATTAGGAAGTAGTATTTGGAGTGTATGAGGTTTGTAGTGGCACCCCTACACTATGATGTCATTCTAGATTTGCCTTGGCTTGAACATCATAAGGTTCAATTTGATTGGACTGGACAAAAAATTCAAGTACAACACCAAGGTAAGAATTACCAATTAGGTGAACCAAGTGTAGGTGTAGAAGGTTTGATTTGCCTAATCTACAAGATTTAGGAAATAGATTTATCTAGTTATATACAAATCTACATTGGTTGGCTCTCTTACCATTTCTAATCTCCTTCCTACAATTTGATATGACACTCTATTGAGTAATCATAGTGTTCAAATGGATGTTCCTTGATAGAATCAATCCTTAAAGTTATAGCTACTTGGGTATTTATAATTTTGTACAATCAAGAATTAGTTTGGCTGAGTATGCATGACTTATGAACCCTCTTCTTAGTGGATGTTGAAATAGCTTTGCAATGGACTATAGATCAAGGCAAACAACAAAGTTTTAGTCTAATTTATCATGAAAATTCAAACTATTTCACATAAATGAACTATTTAGGTGATGATTTATTGGTTTACATGTACACAAAGTTTGAAGTTCAACTTTATCACTATACTCTCCAAGGCCCAATACTAGGTGTTAGATTTTTGTGCATGGAAAGGTATCATAATCAAACTTGGTAAAAATGAAGGATCTATGGAATTGGATAAGCATTATAGCAACTATTTTACTAATATTTATTAATAAATAAAAATCTACTAAAGTTAATGGTTATGATGAAGGTGACTTATGAAGAATAGGTTTAACAAGTTTATTAGGAACTAAGTCCAACTAGTGAAATAAATTGTATGATAGAGTCTCCAATCATTCTCATTGTAGTGGATGCACAAGTACATAATGTGAAGTTGGTTTGGATTGACTTTCAATCCATTTGCTTGATTGATGACTCATTGGTATAAATGAATACAAGAAAAAGGAAAGGATGACAAAAGTGTATATTACTTGCCTAAGAAAACATATACATAGATTAGTTTAAGATATATTTAAAAATATTTTGGTACCAATTATTTTAGGGAAATATTGAAAGATAATATCCCTAGATAGAGAAAAAAATTTATTTTGTGGAAAAAATGTGTATATTCTCTTATTGGAGTATAATACATTTTCCTTCATTTCATACATTGATTTTTTATGATTAAAAATAGCTTGTGTTGAGTTGAGATTGTCTTAAAATGACCTGTTTTATGGGGACTACTTATTCTTGAGAAAGTTTGATGAACATATAATAAAGTTCCCAAATCATTTTGGGTATGTAATGTGATTCCAAGATATGAATTTCAAATGAGAGACATTTATGATATATGTTATGAGATCATTTTCAATTTCTCTATATTAAATTTCTCCACTAGTGCACACATTAAAACATTAGTTGATTTGGTACCTCCTCTAAACTTCCACACAATACTTTACCTTACACATTGAACAAATGAGCAAGATTAGCTGCAAGAATGTGCAACTGATATAAGAGATGGTATATGCATGAAATTGAGAGTTGAGAAATTGTGAGATTAGGATTTATGTACAACAATCAAAGAAACAACTTCTATTTTTTATGGGAGCCATGGCATGCAATTTTTACACAAGATGGAGCATACATAGGTGAAATTGAGCATTGGGGAATTTTAGATTTGATTTGAGGTTAAGTGTGAGCCTCCTTGAATTACTCTTTAAGCACTTGAAAAATACTTGTCCATTGGTGTGTTGAGCCTTTTAATTCATGGGCAATTGATAACAATAGGATCCATAGTAGAAGAGTGATGTCAAGAGCTTTGACAAGAAGGACTAGGCATAAGAACATGCCATTGTTCCAAGAGATGGTTCATGCATGAAAATTGAGCATTTGGGAAATTGAGATTTGGGATTGAAGCCAAGCATGAGTAAGTGAGCTTGTGAATTTCATCAAATTGCTGAGTAAGAACTCAAAATATACTTGTCAACCACTATTAATAAGAGTGAGTTGAGCCCTTCAATTCAATGGTGGATGATAACAACAAAACCCATATAAGAATTATAGAAGGATTATGAGATTGTGTAATTTAATTAAACTAGAGATTGATTACTTAAGAGAAAATAGAGAAAAAAGAAGTGATGCATAAAAAGGATGATGCCTACTAACAATAGTATTAACATGAGCTAGAGCATACTTAGGGACAAAGGAGAAAAGATAGTGACAAAGGACAAAGGATTAAAATTTTATGCTACAAGAATAAGACATCAATTATCAAGTGGTCAATTGAGAAATCAATTGGCAATGCATTTTGTACATAATATAATCTCAAATTTTGACTATGGTGCTAATGTGGAAAATCAACAGATAATTGCATATAGTAGCATCAAAGAAGGTATATTTCTCAATTTAAAGATATGAGGTGTGGTTCCAATATCTCTTGTAGTTGAGTAGTACCCAAATTTTTGGACTTCTTTGGAGTGGCAATATGAGTGGTACTTGTTGCCAATGGAGTCAGTTTAATAAGTAAGTGATCTTCTTGGTTTGTAGATAAGCACTTCTCATATCTCTCATTTGTTTTCTTTATTGCCCTTTATTCATCTTTTTATTCCTTTCCTTTGGGGTTTACATGTTTTTGCTTCGTACTTTTCATCTTTTAATTATGTGTTTTTTTTTCTAATGTAGTGGAATATATTACAATACCTCCACTTTATTCTTTAGCACAAGGACATAAAAGAGCTATGATATATGTTAATCCTCATCTACCACCACACTTTTCTCATACCTACCATGGTTTTGGTTCATCTCAATGAAGCCTCTTTGATCCCTTTGTCAAATCTTTTACCCTTACTAATGGAGGATCCTAGATGAGTTGATTCTTTTGTTGGAAGATTCTATGTCTATTTTCAAACCTATTCTTGATCTCCATTCCTTAGCCTTAGCCCATCTCTTAGCTCTTCCAACCATCACCATTACAAGATCATATTCTTCCCTTTGCTTTTAGCTTGATTGTATATAATGCCTCACAATAACCCACATAATCTTGTCTAGATTATTGGTGGTTAGGAATTGCCTTCGCATAACAAAGAAGAGCTAGATAGTTGTGGATGAGTGCACATACCACTTCTCTCCTTACTCCCACTTCTCCTAAGACACTCTTTGTACTCTTGTACTCTCTCTTTAGGCCCTATTAGATTCATATACATGGCTGCATTCTCTTGACCCTATCAAAGCATTTCTACTTGGTTTACCTAGACCATGTATATGTATTAATATCCTTATACCTTTATGTCACCTATCATCCCTCTTCTCACAATGGACTTTACTCCTTTTAACTCATGGAGGTGCATCAAGACACTTAGAGATCACCTCTATGATTCATTAATCTTTGCAAGGAGATTGGTCCATTGTATAGGATGAGGAAGTACATATGGGCCCAAGTAATATCCAGGAGAATTATGGAGTCTCCACAATCCCACACTTTTCATCTAGGACATTTTCATCTTTGTTATTCCTTGATGTTAGATCAAGTAGGCAAGTATAAAAGTGCAACCCAAGCAGTATCAACCTCTGGACCAACTTCTTTTTCTATTCATACTTCATTTGACTTGTAGAGCTTCCATCCACTTGCCATGTATGACCTTCCTTCTTTCCTCCATAAATATCACCCAAATGAGGAGCTATAGCTTATAGAGTACTTTGCTCATACTTTATTCCATTCCCCACATTTCTTAGCAAATTGCCCTTTGGAATTGGTTTTTGAGCATCTACATGATTTTCTCTCCTCAAATATGCCAAATTTTGGCTTTCATTTTCTCTTTGATTTTTTATTGACATGAGTCTTGTGCCCTTGAGTAGCTTGTTTGTTGGCATATTTTGTTTCCTTGCTCTTTCCAAGGATATATTCACTTTGAAATTGCTATTGGGGATGTTTTATATCATTAGTCTCACACACTATTTTTTTAATAGCTTTGACACTCTAGCTTTATCCTTTTGTATCTGCAAAATGTTTTTAGGGCTACTCTAGATGCTTACAAGATAGTTATTCTTGGCATTAGAGCATCATTGGATATCGATCATGATTGAGTATGTATCTAAGTTAAATGCTTTTAGTACCATTTCTTGTCCAAATTTGTGTGTTCTTTGCTCAACAAGAGATCATATGCTCTTTGTGATCCTCTTTATCAACATTTTCTATTGCATAGAGAAACCTTTGATGTATAGCTATTTTACTAACACAAAGGAGTTAACATAATCAACATTTTCCAAAAGACACATGCTAAAGAGATCACTGAAAGTCCCTAAAATTTTCCATAGCTCACTACATAGGTTTGCAAGAGGTTGTAGCCACTTTTCTATTGTGTTTCTTCCTATCACTCTATTTAGGCTACAATCTATGCTCATTATTCCCTTTGTTGTGAAACACATAGGTGGCATATTTTATTTTGGGAAGAAGTTATCTTCTTAGAGCCTTCTATTTGGCACATACTCATCCATCCACTCTTGTCTCATTTATGCATGTTGGATAGTTCTATCCACCACACTTTCTCCAATTATTAGAGGTCATGTATTCTCCCAAAGTTATCAAATGAGTGGTGTAGGCTACAAATAGCTCTACCCATAACCATAGGAGGATGTGGTTTCATATGATAGAAGGCTATTGCACCATCAATGTATATCAGATCATGGGCTCTAGTGGCTCTCCTCAGTAGAGAGGTTCTTACACCATGGTCATCCATTTTTGTTGGGACCTATCATGATAGTGTGATTCAAGTACTTATGATTTTTAGTCAATTCTTTGATTGGCTCATGACCTATTACTAAGCCTTTTATGCATAACACTCCTCACATTTATTGATTTAGTATCCATAGATTCTAGGAAGATTCAACAAATCTTAATGATGTTATATACACGCATACCTTACTAGCATCCTCACTAATACTTTATAAAGTATTCTCTCTTGTGGATGGAAAGGCTCAAGAGCTTTGCTCTATACCTCTCCTTTAATTGAAAAATTTTACTTCATGTTTGAGGAGTTTACCATGGTACTCCACTTATGTTTGGATTTACCATATCTAACACTTTTAGGGCTACTAGACCAATACACATGTGGTTCTCCTTATGAAAAACAAGGCATATACATTTTCCTTTATATAGTAGGTGGAGAGTCCAATAGAGTTCATGATGTCATCTAAGATACAATGACATAGATCTTATGAGCTACTTGGTCCTAGGTATAGATTGAGCAATGGTTGGATCTACCAAGACCACCTCCTTGGTTTGTGATAATGGATATATACACATTCATGGATGGTCAACATATCATGTTTCATGTGGTGGTTGAAAACCCTCTACAAGAGTCATTGGTACAAGTTGGCATTCATGCAAGAGCAATAGGGATATTTTCCCCAATAGAGAGGAAGACTATTGTGCACCATGTCTTTGCTCTTATACTTTTGTACCTTTTGTTATTGAGATTTTTAGGCACCTTCATCATCAATTCAATGGTTTCCTTAGGGACGATGTATGAGGTTCCTTATAGAGGATAGGAGCTATGGTTGTCTCTCTAGCCATGATCCCCTATTACTTTAGATATAGATTCTCTATTATGATACCTTGCTTTTTATTTATTGTGAACACACCAGATTCCTAATTGTGGAGCCTATGGACAAAAGGTTTATATTGAGAACTATCCTAGCTAGTTATGCCCACTTATATTTCCAATCATTATGAATTTCTAGCCCGATTCCCAATCTTCTTCTTTCTTTTTGGTAGGAAAATGGCAACGTAACTTGCCATCACAACAAGCATTCTTGGTTTGCTTGTCATCACTTCTAGCATTACTAAGGAGAAATATATAACATACCTAAAGAAAAGAAAACTAGAGTAACACTTAATCACCAATCCAAACCAACTAATCCAAACTACCTCAACATACAATTAAACATACAAAGCATGGAGAAAATTCAAGCATAAGCAACAACAACAACAACTCTCCATGCTTCCCATACATAAGTGTCTATTCTTATCTAGCCTTAAAGTTTCCTTTCTCTCTCTAAAAGTTGCTTCTACCTTGTACTCCAAGATTTACTATTAACATATACTCTAGATAGGATAATTCTAAATGTTTTTTATTGCAGAAATAATAGTAAGGCTTGGACTGAGATAAATTTTTCACTATAGTTTAATCATATGATTTAAAACTCAATGGATAGCATGTGAGTGAAGTTTCATAATGATATATAACATATCTCAATCTGAATATTATAGCTCCTTTAAAAATGTCTTGAATTTTGTTTTATTTGTATGGCTCAAAACCCATACGAATGTGCCACTCTTGGTTCTTGCCAAGGTTTTGCAAAAGGCTTGGCTCACGACAAGTAAGTATCAAAAGCTCTTCAACAAACTAACCTCAAGACATTTATATGATCACTCCTCAACCATGATCCCAAGTCTAGAAATTTTCAATTAATTGTAGTTGTAGATGGAACCAATGTATTATAGTTTATGATAATTTTTTTAAGGAATTTTGGTATATCAAGTCTCACTACATGTAAATCTTATTACAACAAAAAATTTCAAGGTGGTTGGTTATGCCATTCTCTAAATCTTAATGAAGTTTTGTATTTGAATTCTAAACTAATTCTTAGATATGGATAGATTGCCAAGTTGAGTTAACATTTAAGATCTAGAGACCTAAGTATACTTGATTCAAGATTTTGAATTTTCTAGTTGAGTACTTCAAATAAAATTTGATGAAAGGTACAAGTCTAAACCACCAATAATGTTACTAAATTCAATTCAATTCAACCAAAAATTTAGATGTGGTCAAAACCACATACTTGATCATAATCTTCACCATAAATCTTGGTTTCAAGGACTCCAAATTCCATTGATCATATTAGATTTGAAATAAAATTAAAGGAAAATTTTCTTGGTTTTGGTGTTGTACAACCAAAAAATTTAACTCTTGAATCCCATTGTCATATCATCAAAAGCTTTGTATGAATTGTTAAAATTTTTTGCTTGGGTATTATATTAGACCTCTCTTGCTTCAGTTGCTTCAGTTGATCAGGTGTAATATTGCGAGGATAGCAGGGAAACACAGATGCACAAACACAAGTTTCACACTCAAACTCCGCTGCCCCAAAGGAGCACCTTCTCTTGATTATATACCCAAAGAGGATCTCCACCAAGGAAGCTCCCCCATAAGATTAGGCACATAGATAGGTGACATGTCAGAAAGCCCCACCCTTGGATTACTTACTTGGATGGGTGACATGTCGGTCCTGGTCCTTTCTGGTTGGTCAAACAAGCTTTGACCGGAGGGAATCTTGTAGGGAATCTTCTTGTAGAATCTTAGAATCACATGGGTGAGGTACCATTGAAAAGCTCTCGATGAGAAAAAACCAGGGGGAAGGGAAGGCTAGTCTTTCCTCTATTGGGGGAGGGGGGGGGGATTCCATACGTTTTTGAGATCTAATTCATTGTTTAGACCTCCAAATTTGCCTTCAAAAATTTCAGGCATATTTTGGTTCCTACTCTATTAGTAGAAATCCCCTTTTGGTGATAGATCTTCTTGATCTATTTAGTCCTGCATATGTAACATCATTCCAGATGTTACCAAACCAATTCTCACCTTGAAATCATATGTCTACTTATTGGTTCTATAGTTTTCAAGTCTATTTTGGTTTCTGCCCTATTGGTAGAAGTACTCTTTTGGTGATACTTCTATATGATCTATTTTGTCCACCAGGTGTAATATCATTCCAGATGTTACCAAACTAAATTTCACATCGAGATCATATGGCTAGCTCTTGGTATTACATCAGGTCTTGGTAATCAACTAATCAAAGCTCATGTTTTTTGTATTCACATTGTAGCTTATTTTCTACTCTCCAAAGATGGTCTTTTCTTCCAAAATTCTCTTCTTAAACTCCATGGAATGTCCAAAATCCTAAACTCAACTAGGTGGGACTAATTTCTTGCACCTTGGACTCATGGCAATTTCCCTTTTTGACACATAAACTTCCAAACTCCACCTCCAAATCCTTGAGCAAAATTTTTATTTCTTCTCCTTCTACAAAGGGATATAATAGCTAATCCCAAGACAATCCATAAGTAAGCACAAGGAGGATAATAGTATTCAAGTTCTCCATCACCAATACTATGAACTCGGGACCAAAATGAACTACCATCTAGATTTGAAAGTAATAATAGTGCATAAATTGGAGCTCAATATTAAAGGGTTTGGGGGAGGAAGATAAGAGGAACATCTATCCAATCAAGCTTGTTACTTGGACGTTTTAGCTTGCACACTCTACTACTACTTGAAACTCACAAGACTAAAACATATTGCTCTCTATCAAGCCTCCACTTCCTATATACATCAAAGCCCTAGATGTGAGCAAGATTGTAAAAGCTAATCACTTGAATTTATATATACTACTCACATGACAATTAATCAGCTTGGTAAAATTCCTTGAATAGTATATTATAGCACTACATAGATAAACAAGAGGAAAAAGGCAACCATGTTGAATAATAACAATAGGATATTATATGATTTAACTCACTATACAAACCACAACACATCACTATCATTTTATAGCTCTCTCATGGTTTGGGTCCACAAAGGTACGTAGTGGTAGTAGTAACTCCTAATGTAAAACACTCATTATGTAAAACACCTACCCCATTTACCAAATATACCGTTGGAAGAGGATCTATATCAAATAGTTCGATCACTAGATTACTTTGTTGCTTTCCCTTGCTTGGCTTGGAGCCGAAGTTTAGCTTCCATGTTTAGTTTTCTTGTTGATTTGGTTTCGGAGCTGTAGTTCTCCTTCAGTGTTTAGCCTTTTTGTTCGTTGGACTCGTGCACTTTATCCCGTTTGTACCTCTTGGCCATTTGATATATAACCAACTGGACTAAACCTTTTCCATGGGGTATCCAATGCGGCTCACAAAACGGAAAAAACCGTAGGATCCTTGAAAGAGAAAATAGCGGAGAAATATATTCTCCTGTAGCACAATAGCCGGAGAGAAAGCGATCTTACACTCGATTTATCAAAATGAAGAGAAGAACGCAGTCCTCGCCAGTAGAAAAGAACTCTCTCTTTAGACTCTGTTGGGGCTTAGCCCCATGTTACATTTTTTTTCTCTCCCTTGTATGGCTTGATGGGGTCTTCCCATCCCTCGTTTTTCCTACGCGGTCGCCTTCTTCATCTTTAAGGGCTCTAAATATTGGATGCAATCTAGCTTGATTTGGAGAGTGAGACCCAATATTATGAGAGAAAACCCACGACCCGACCCGACCCGACCCGAAAGATGTTTCTGGAAACGTTTTTGATACTAAAGTAGATTTCAACGTGACAAACTTGGGGGTCTCAATTGGCCACTTACTTGAATTCCGTGTCGATTCCGTAAAGTGATCTACGGGAGATACCGGCAAATTTTACGGGATGTGTCACACGATGACGCATAAGAACTTACGGAATCCAGTTCATTCTAGAAAAATGTAGCGTCCTTGTGCTAATAATTACTCTCGCCTGAACTTTCCGGCTTTACAGTCTCCGTCTTGAATTCCATTCCCGTAAAAATTTACGGTACTGCCTTCACTCCCCTAGCACTTCCGTAAAACCTGTAATTGAAAAGCCCCTACTGTTTCCTTCTGGCCGTGGAAACGGTTCTCGATCACGAAGTTAGCGAGGAATCTTCTTGCCGTACCGGTCTACGGCCAAGAAACGCCGCCAAATCAGACAGAGAGCAGCGAGCTTTATCGTGCAAAGTTGCGTTCCGGCTGACAGACCCCGCTAAATTGGCCGCTGACTCAGGGGACTATGGGACTTGAGTGAATTAAGACTCGAGGCGTTTTCTCTCTCAGTGAAGGAGGAGCAGTAAGGAGAGAAGAGCAGGCGGCCATAGCCATAGACAAACAGATCAAGTGTTGGCGAGGAGTGTAATAAACGGATGGAATGGCAGCCTGCTTGGAAGGCGGAGCGGAGAATTCGACGTTCAACAAGCCGGTGGAATGGCCGCAAGGCGGAAATTTGACAGTGGAATGGGTAGGGCAGCTGGGAGCAACGCTGGAGTATGCAAGTCGCAATCTGCTGCCAACCGATCTGCCGATTATTTTACCCGTGCCGCTCACGGACCAGATTATCAGCAGCGCGTCCAAGTTGATGCATCGAGAGGCTAATTGCGTGGAGATCGCGGTTGAGCGGAATTGTCAAGTGGTTCTGGTTGGCGATGTGCACGGTCAATTTCATGACGTGCTGCATTTGTTTGAAGTTGCCGGTATTCCAGCTGCCGATCGCATTTTTGTGTTTAATGGTGATTATGTCGATCGAGGAGCTTGGGGTCTTGAGACTTATCTTTATCTCTTGGCCTGGAAGGTCAGTGGTTCTCTTTGCTTTCCTTGCAAGGGTTACTTTGTCTTTGAGGTTGAGTGTCGTAGCGATCAGCTCAATTGGCAGCTTCGAGAATTTTTCCAGTTTTCCCCTAGACGACCATCGTATAGAAGGTTTCGTGCTGTGGACTCCATGAGCTCGATAAACTACCGTTAATCAATTCCTGGTGAAGCCCCTTTGACCGGAACAAAATCAAATTCTTGAAAATTGTAACCCCTAAGCTCACTTCCACCCGAATATGTGGTCATATATGACTTTTTCTTGAACGCGCTAGTAGGTTTTGTTAGGTTTGCTGGGTTCTCGAATTTCAAAGTGGAATTTATATCAGTGCATGTCCTTGATAGAGTCACTTTTGTTGCCGGAGAAGTGCAGATACTCATGCCGCACAGAGTGTTTCTCCTGCGAGGCAATCACGAGACAAAATTCTGCACAAGTGCTTATGGATTCGAACAAGAAGTGATGACTAAGTATGGTGAACGAGCGAGGCATTTGTACCGAAAATTGCTTGGGTGCTTTGAGGGTCATCCTCTCGCTGCTCGAGTGGCGGGCTGTGTATATCTTGCTCATGGAGGACTTTTCAGATATGTTGAACCCACGCCGTCTAAGCGCAGCAAGCTAGGCAGGCGTTTATTGCGCACGAAAAGTCAGGACGGTTCTTTAAGATTGGGATCACTAGGCGATCTACAAAAGGCAAGGAGGGGTGTGCTGAATCCTTCTGGGTATGGGCAAAATGCTATCCCTGCGGATGTTCTTTGGTCGGATCCTTCTCCTCACGACGGCCTTTCGCATAACAAAGCTAGGGGCATTGGCTTGCTGTGGGGTCCAGACTGCACTCAAGAATTCATGGAGAAAAATAAAGTTAAGGTAAGCATCACCTGCTCGCCAGAATGCATACGACATTGTTGATGTATTGTGTATGCTGATCGAATCAGCTAAGATGTGATACTGGAGGTGTAGAAGGTTGGCAACCGAATGATATATGTTCTATCAGATAACCAAGTAAAGACACTAACTGTGACATTTGCTGAGGAGTAAGTTCTGTGCACGTCCAGGCTTGCATAAGGTGATCGTTGTGAGTTTGCCTTTGTTGGAGACTTATTGCAGTTGATAGTTAGGTCTCATGAAGGCCCGGATGCACGGGAAAAGCGGCCAGAGATGGCACCCATGGATAAAGGATATACAATAGACCATGTGGTGAAAGCTGGCAAACTAGTAACTCTTTTCAGCGCTCCTGATTATCCTCAATTCCAGGTACTTTTTAGAGTCGCTACTATTTTCTTGCTCACTGTGTTTTTGTATCACAGCCGTGTCGAGGTCAGAGTTCCTGTTAGTTATCACCGTTCCCAGTTGAAGCTGCTACAGCACTGGGTTTTACTTGGTTATAGCAGAATTGTTCGCTCTTCGTTGGTTCTGCCTCGAGCTCAGCTTAGTGCTCTAAGTACCAGATCATTACGGCGTTAAGTGAGGAGTTCACTCTAAACCGAAGATTAAGACTTAATTCTACATAATTAGAATGGTATACACTTGGAGAGCGAAACGGTGGTATTGTTATAGAGTCGATAGATGGAGAACAAGGTGCATTAGAGCACCTTATTAATATTATTCAATTATGACTCTTGCACAGCAAACTGAGAAGAGATATCGCAACAAAGGAGCGTATATAGTTCTCCAAGCTCCAGATTTCTCGGAGCCTCATTTTCATTGTTTCGAAGCAGTCCTTCCTCGGCCGAAAGTAACGTTTCTTTTCCTCTCACTTCTATAGTGATCACCTTGCATTATCTCACCAGTTCCTTGATGCATCCGCTTACGTACCTCTGAGCAGTTCGTACCTTCTATTGGAGATATCCTCATCATGTTTCACGCAGTAGTAAACCCCCATTTCTTATTGTTATGCATCATCTTTGGGTTGCAAATCAAAGACTAAATGAAAGAGATGAAGGTTTTCAACTAAACAACCTAAGGTTTCTTTGCCTTGCAGGCACAACCATACTATGACTTTGTAAATTGTATAGACTCGGACGAAGAGCTTGACATAGGGGCCTCATCGGAGGGCTCAGGAGGAAGCGGTGAAGAGTGTTAGATCTGTAACATAATTCTCGAGTTTGAGTCGCTATCAGATTCATACTTGGAGTTTCGATTTTTTCCTATCAGATTCTTACATTCCGGAGGGAAGCTCATAATAGACTTGCACACTGCCCTGAGAATCGTGTTCTAGTAGACGATACACTCAAAGTCGTAGGCTGGCATCGTCCCCCGCCTTATTGCGATGTCACGGCATATCAAGGGAAAGCGCTTTGATGCCTTCTCCGTACGTTGTGGAGGGCATAAAGCTAGAACAAGGATTTCCCTAGCACAGATGAAGAACAGGAGCTGTCAAAGGTTGTTGATTTGGAGCATGAAACCCCTTCTGAAGGGTGGGATTAATAAATACACAACGAGATCTGCTGTGTAAATATCAACCATATTTGTTGTGTGGACGCACTGTTCTCCCAGACCATCATCAATGTCATGTTTTTTCTTGCTCCTGTTTTATTTGTTATGATTGGAATGTTCCTTGCTAGCAAGAGCTATATCCACTGTGATATTTCATGCGCGCAATTGTTTAACTTACTAAATTTCAATTGATGGTTGTGCGGGGATCCATTTCGAAGGATCTACACTACTATACTGACTCGATCGTACCAAATAGAAACCCGACTAGAGTACGAACGTGTTCTTGCACGAAAAGCTAGATTTTCACTTGCTGGACTGGGGAGTTTTCACAACCCGTTTCACTGACACATCCATCATAATAACCTCTGGGATAATGTCCAAGCTGTAGGTGAGTGCTTCACAAGTAATCAATTATTCTTGTTTTACTCACAAGGACTAAAACTACATCTAGCACCTACCCCACTGGAGCCAGGCCGAGTACTCAATCACCAACTTATGGCGAAATCATCACCGGGGCACGCATATTCCCGTCACCTTCTAGTGCCCTCCAGGCAATGCAGTATCTAGGGAACCCTGTGAACAACATCACTGCCCGGGCTAACTCCCCTCATAGAAACATCACACGCAAGTTGAAGTGGCTTCTTTGACTGTTACTACAAGTGTATCAGATGGCGGGAACAGACGACAGAGGTGGTGCGGCGACTGAAGAGGTCTAGAGATAACGTAGCGGAGGAAGGGGTTTCTTCTGCAGTGGTAGGCCGAGCCGAGTGCAGGATTTCGGCTTAAGAGTGCCCAAAACGGTGACTACCAGCTATGGTTTGTTTGGTTGGGTTGCGGTTGTAATTGACAGACGGTGAAGCAGGTGAGAGTAGGATGCAAGGCAGCACTGGTTACAAGAGTTACAAAGGAGGCGCCAAGAGGCACGAACTTCAGTCCTAAGTCATAAGTCGATACTTTGAGAGAGAGATCAAAGAAAAACCAAGTGAGAGAATTGGGAAGAGAATGTAAAAATCTAGACTCGAAGCCTGACATTGTTCCCAGGCTGAAGCTTGTAACTTCTCGGCACTGAGGTCGGAAGATTCGCAGATGCTGAAAGAAATGGCGACGGAGGATGCAGAAGTCCAGGGCGTTGAACAGATGATGGCAAAGAAGCACGCCGAGAGAATGGAGCGGTTGGCCTTGATCAACAAAACTCGCATTGAGGGATCCAATCTGCGCAAGTCACAGGCTGCCGATTCCTCGGACCCGAAGGAATCAGTAGATGCATTCCTCTCAGAGTTTGCACAGAGGCGAGAAGTGGTAGAGAAAGGACTCGCATCCGCTCGCAACAAGGAAATAGAACCCAATTCGATCAAATCTCACCTAGATAGCCTCGCTCTACAAACCAGCGTTATGGAAAAGCTGGTCGCTGATGCTTCATACTTCTTGCCGGCCTATGATGTTAGATCGTCCCAAACCACTTACCTCAAACTCAAGGATGAGTTGGAAACAGCTTCTGCTGAACTCCTGCCCAAGAAGAAATTTTCATTCCGGAATAAGGCCGCGAGGACGCTCACACCCACTGCTTCTTGTGCAGCAGAACCCACCGTTAGAGAGACACGAGCAACAACCCAATCAGGAGAGGAGAAACCAAATGTTGGCGCACCTGCGAGCATATCCCGAGATGGCCCAGCCCCAGCCCCTCTGGCTGTGGTGGAGATGAATAACAGGGAAAGGATTCAAGGGAAGGACAGCACTGTGTTTGTACGAAATGTCGATGTTGTAGGTGCAGAGTTGACGCTTTCCCATTTGGTAAACTGCAAGGTTTACCTGAGAGGCAGATTGACTACTTTGTATATCCATACATTGAAGAACTGTCAAATTTTTGGGGGTCCTGTTACTGGATCGGTCTTTATTGAGAATGTGGAGAACAGTACTCTGGTGCTTGCCTCTCATCAGATAAGGATACACTCCACCAAGGCAACAGATTTTTACCTGCGGGTCAGAAGCAGGCCCATTGTAGAGTACACCACCAAGAATCGATTTGCCCCGTATGCCTTCTCGTACCCCGGTGTACAGGAAGACCTAGCAGCCGCAAATCTTGCAGAGGAGAATGGCATGTGGGAGAAAATTGACGATTTTCGATGGTTGAGAGCTGTGCATTCTCCCAACTGGTCTTCCATTCCTCTCAAAGAACGTATTCCTGTTGAAGATGGGTCCAGCGTTGCGGGCGTGGGTTGCGACGAGTAGGTGCATTACTTCGCTTTTGCATCAATGATGGCTATTCTCTGCGCAAAGGACTTGTCGGCACTAAGATTTCGACCAATCTCTTAAATGTGTGGAGGCAAATTGGACAGATGGCTATCATACATGAAGGTTTGTAATTTCTGAGTCACCTCCTTCCTGTCGCTGAACTTTGTTCTGCCATATGCTTGAAGTCCTACTAGCCTATGCAGAAGGCTGAATTGACAGGATTGTCATGAGCAGGTTAAGTGGTGAAGACTAAACCGATCTCTATCGAGCAACTTAAGACATTTATTACCACCACCTAGCTGCAGCTGAGTGCTCCCTGAATTGACATGGATTGCAGAAGTTCCCTGTTTAGTAGTATTAATGAGCATTGCAGCAAAAGTGTGGACTATGGAGATTGAAGTATGGAGGTTTACTACTACAGTTTGCAGTTGTGCTTGGACAACATTTCAAGTGGGACGAATCATATATGAATGAGCGTCAACCAGGCAGCATTCGTCACAAGCAAGAGTTTGGGCATTTCCATGAGTGGGAGTCAAAATTGTCGACTTCGCTTATTCAGCAAGGTGGAATGTTATTGGAGCTGACCACCGCAAAATTCAGGATCGGTTGCCATTGTTACGGAGTTTTCTCATCCCGATGGACAATATGATAGCCGTCAACTGTGTCTTTGTGAAAGGCTTCTTATGAAATAGGAAGCTCAGAATCCCGAGTTCAAGCCCGTTGAAGGATATTAAGGTATTTCAAGTACCTCCCATTCCAACTGGGAATGGGAGGTGCTTGATATGATATTTTCAAGCCTATTGTTCTTGGACTTGATAGCATCTGCATATCTGGATACGTGAAGTTCAAATTGCTTTTAAGCTTCACATTGACGGCTAGTGATAGTACTTCGGTCAAACTGGACCTCTGAATATCTGGATTCTTAAGTTTGTCCGGCACATTCACACTGACTGCTTTCACTTTCCCATGGGGTTGGCTTGTTCGTCAATACAAGCTCCTCTCCTGCTTAGCTTCTCGTACACTATCTTCGCAGTCCAGGAGCACGGTTGGTCTGGTTAACGTTTATATTCAGACTCGTTAATGTAGTCTATCTAAATGATGTCACACGAACTCTCCGCTGCAGAGTAGTTGCATGAAACATCTATCTACATCTGTGACTTGCTTTACGTGATGTTAGGAAACCTAGTTACTTTGCTTCCGGAGTGTTGGCCGGGATGACAATCAAAGGAAGCATGTCATTACATAAAAAGGGGTGCTATTTTCGCTTCCCAAGCTTATATAGGCGACGTTTTAATAAGATGGTGACTGTATATCTGAGCGCCTCAGACAGCTCATGCCCTTGTCACATTCAGTTACTTCGAAGGAATGGCAGGCCCTGCCAAGGATGTGGATCCCGGATTCCAGTGTTTTCAAAGTACCGTAGACCTTTTGAGTTCTTCCTTAGAGCTCGCAGTCCTTCACAGATCTGTTGCTCTGTACGACAGGCGAACCTTTTTCATGAGTCAGGAATGGTGTCCTGGAGCTATTTGCTAGTCGAGGGTGTGGTTCTTCGCTTCTTATCTTGTCCTTCGCTTTCTCCTTCTTCGACTCGAGAATTTTCTCTCCCTGGTCATGAAGAGGTGACGTCCTCGAATGTAGAAAGTAGCCAATGAACTAGTCGTCATCCTTTCGTTGTTCGCAATTCCTGAAAATCCCATCTTCTGAATGTCTAAATTTCACGCACCATTTGTTGTGGTTGCCCACGAACACCGGAAGTGTTGCATACGAAGTTCTTCATTTACTTCCTTCTTCTGACAGGAAGCCTTTTCCTTTCAGTTACCGACTACATAAGGCAGAACCGGAGGAACTGCACTAAGGAAGATCACTGTCTTCCAACATTGGGACTGGCCGCACTGGTTATACGTATACCACCAACTACACGGTGCCCCAACAATTGGTGTAATGTAAAGCCTGCACTTTGCCGATGTATAAGATACTTTCTCAACTCAAACGGAAAATAGAGGGTCGCTTGCAATGAATATGCAAGAAATAAGCAGACGTCCACAGAGCAAATACAAACTATATTCAATTCGTTTAGACATAAGAGGTGTTGTCGCTTGCCATGGCTTCACAAGTGCTAAGGTAACTGTCAACATAAGAAGAAAGACGATGTGTACTCTTGAACATAGGTCTACTAGGTTCCACCTTCTGGAAGTGATCTTTGTCATCCACGCGCTGCATAGCGATGAAGCATGTATAAATTATGTTTTATGCTACACCGGGGAAACTTGAGGAGTCGAGCAGGCAACTCTTGAGCCCCTGGGCGTGACGGATATGAACCCCACCTGAGAACGAACGAAGGAAGTGGATGGATGGATGCCGTCAAAGACAAAAGGAGGATGTCGTCAGCTCACATCTTGTGGTCGTGAAGTCTGGTGGGCAGGGAAGGTGACAAGTAGTCATGGGTTATATGTATCTATGGGTTCAAAAGTTTCGGATGCGCGAGAGGAGCGAAAGTGAAGGTCAGGCCGCACCAGCTCTCCAGATCATTCGAGTAGAAAATTCTGGTCGAATTTAATGGCTGCTGCTGCGGTCGCCGGAGCGCGCTTAGCTGCTGCAGTGCGAACTTTGGCTGTCAGTCGGTCCAGCTCGCTAGAGCCATCAAGCACTCTGGTCGTGACCAATTTGAGAGGTTGCAGGAACAATCAAGCAGCAGCAGGGGCATTGTCGACGAATTTGTCTAGCTGGGGATGGGCCGAATTCGCAGTCAAACGCAAGGCTCGCCCTGCTTCTACTGCTGCCGCTCGTCAGGGCGACAATGAAGCTGAGACGGAGCAGAGTACTAAAGGAAGGGCTGCATCCGCTGAGCGAAGTGAGAGCAGCAATGAGGAGCTCTTACTCTTTCTATTTCAGTTGGATCTTTCAACTAGACTTCAGGTCAGGGAAATGATGGCAGTGAAGACCTGTTTTGGTTAGGTCGTGATAGGTAATTAATTATACACGGAATTGACTGGACTTAATATGATAGTTGCAGAGGTGTATTCAGAATCAGACTAGGAGATGCTTTGGTCGCAACCAGAGTCGCATTGTGAAATCTAATTCTGTAATGCAATAGGGCAAATTATGAATGGATACCACCTCGAAAAACAAGGACATGGGCCCTAGATTAAAGTATTTTCTAGTAATTCTTACTCTATCCGAAGTTTTGTTTTCGTCCTGCAGAGAGCTCTGAACAACGAGCAGTATGAAGCAGCTCAGCAGCTTCGAGAGAAAATAGCAGAGGTGAGATTCTATCCTTCGCACTTCTGTTTCGGAGCTGGACGTTCGTTACCACTGAAGTGATTACGATGTTCACCTATAAATGTCCAAGTCGGATGACCGCTTCCATGCGATACCCGATCACAGTAGTCGATACATCAGCGGACTTAGAGAACATGTTCGTTACCACTATAACTGAAGATTTCAGGGCGATTGTATCCAGGTAGAACAGGAAGTTGCACGGCAGCGTGAAGCCAAGATGGGATCAGTGTCGTCTAAAGACGAAGCTCAAGACAAAGGCCTTACTGTTTTGCGCCTCAAGTACGTGCAGTCTCCATACGTCCTACTCCAGCACATCTAGATCTGAAAGTGATGTGAATTATATTGTCCTGGTCCGTTAGCCGAGAGCGTTAGCTTTCATGGAGGCGGTTATTGAAAAATCAATAACAGATATTCGTGAAGGAGACCGGTCTCTTTGTTCAGGAGCTCCTACAGGAGTTCAGGACTTTCTCTTCTACAGCATACTGCTTCTCTTTGGAGAGAACTGTAAAAATTGCTGTGTCCGCGTTTTTCTAGCCATTTTTAATTTACTTTCATAATTTACTCTACTTTACAAGCTATAAGGTGTAGGGTTGGTGTCTTTAATGGAATTGATTCTGATTGTTTCAGGGCTGAGCTACAAAGAGCTATCGAGGGTGAGGACTATCCAGGAGCAGCTCGAATTCGTGACCAAATTTCCAAGCTTGAGGTAGCCAAAATACCGAGCAGATGTTAGCGTAAACAGAAACAGGCATTTTACTTTTATTCTCAATACTTCTGTAATTCCTTGCCTTCGCCCCTGTGGTGCTACATTACGGTTCAATATGCCTATATATGGAGATTGATATTGTCCATTTTCTCCTCATTGCAGGCAGACTCACTAGCAGCCTCTGCAAAAGCTTTAGTCTATCAAAATTTGAAGTACAAGTTTCGCCTAGGTCAACGCGTAAAACATATTGCTCATGGTAAGAGAACTGTACCACGCGATCCTTTTATATTTGTTTCTTCCTATACCCACCTCTATGCGTTAAGGTCCCGCTCATACTTTCCATTGGATGCCATTATGACTTCTTAATTACATGTTGTTGAGCTGTTATCTGTTATCTTGATTGTCGTCAGGATATCAAGGAATCATAAGTGGAATGGATCCTAGATGCTGTGAGTCAGAAGAATGGGCTGAAGTGGCTGGTGTGAATCAACTTGATCGAGGAAAGAACCAACCTTTTTATCAGGTATGCAGTTTTCCTGCAAGGCAGTATGTCCTTTACGGTGAAGATATTTGACAGTGAGGAGTTGAGAGGACGTGTTTGCAAAGAATAGTTGCATATCCTCGCAAGTCTTGGATTCCTCATCGACTGATTGTCCATAAATTCAATGGTTTCCATGAGAAGATAGTTCACAAGATAAGGCTGCCATCAGAACTTCTCATATATAATGTTTTCTGACTCTAGTGAGTCTTAAATTTTATGATTTTCTTTCTCCATGTTGGTCAATCGGTTGACGCTCCTGCTGATGCTCCTGCCGTATCGCTCGGGCTTGTCTCACCCTCCTACATTTCTGGTGAACTGTCACTTGTACAGCTCCTGGTCGATGTACACGAAGAACCATCTTTACTGGTTTCTTATGGTAAGCTTTTTGTGTTCTTATCTCACCATCACGATAGTGTCCACTTGTAATTTTCTTGACATTCTAAACTGCAAAGTCGTTCTCTTGTGGGTCTGTGTTGCTCAGTCGATTCCGTCATTTACTGTGATTTGGTTTTCCGCCTGTAACGACTGATCAAATCAAGTCAAAAGTGGCGACGGCTTGGTCTTTCTCTGGTTCTGACAAAGAATATCATGTTTTTGGTCTTTGTTCCAGTGGCTGAAGATAGTCTTTTAATACCAGAACAGGAAGAAGTGGTAAGTTTTATCTTAAACATGTAACCTTTCTCGAGTGATTTCTTGGCCTTATCCAACTTCGGACCTTTTAGCTGACAGAGGTCGTTTCACTTGTTTGGCCAGGGACGGTTTGATCACCCATACACGTACTTTCTCTTCTATGGAATGGACAGCGTTGGGGACTTCATCCCATCGAAGCAATTAAGGGAGAAGTATAACGCGCCCCGACACGAATTGCCATATAACGAAGATGATCAATCTGGCAGCGACGGTACTCCACAGAAATGAAGTCCCTTTGTCCATCATGTCTACTACAAAATATTGGAACATAAACCCTTGACCATTTTGAAGATCTAGTGAAACCACGCTTGACGATCCGGGAGTTCTATCGGAGCTCTACTGCCCTTTAGCGGGTTTTAACCCGTCTGTAAGATATGCCGTCAATAGGCAAAAGAAGAAGGAAAACCACTGATATAGCCAGGTGAGAGTCACGAGCATTGGGAAATGTGGCCATCAGAATTCGTAAGCTAAGGGATAGCGGAAGAATTTCTTGGTGTCAAGATTTCCGAGCTCTTGCGACTTTCACGCTTCATTCTTATATTAAGAAATCATCTGTCCCTGGTCATCCTTACAATTGTTCATCTCTTTCTGAGCATATGTACTGGCGTCGCGTAGTTACAGCACAGAGGAAGTTGTATAATAATCCCAATGCTTAATGCCAATAACTGGTCTCATCAATGCTTATTGCTATAGGTTTGTCTACTTACTAGTTGTCTCTTTAACACGGTCAGTACTTTCCTGCTTGGTTGAAAGTTAGTGACTACTTAAATGTGGCATATGCTATAGTTGGCACACTTTAGCCGTGCCCTCTCCTCTCCTTGAGTATGTACCCTAGATTCCGCTCGGCAGATATAAACAGTTTCGATTTCTATGTGTTAGTCCCAACTGATATCTCGATTGAGTTTCTTCCAAGACCCCTCACGCTATTTAACAAGTTTCTCTTTGTCAGGTCTGTTGTCTGGTTTGCTTGAGCAACGACACTTTAACAATACGATCGTATTGTTAATGTGTCGTTTGCTGCAATATTCGTCGCTTGAGACTAGGTCGTGTAACTGACTTTATTCTTCCTTCAAATCTGTTGTACGTGCACTGTGCACAAATTAAGTTAGATAAGTAGAGAATAAATAACCGTACATTGAAGGAGACTGTGCCGGCATTTTACTACGGTCAGGAAATTGTGGATTCTGGATAGCCGGACTTTACGAGGGGATTTGATACTTCTGAAATCACCTGCCCTGGATATGTGCCGGAGTGGTACAGTGATTCGTCTAACTCATGCACTGGGACTACCAGACGAGTAAGGACATCGGCATCATCAACAACTCATGAAAACCTAAAAGGTAAGACTCGTTGAGTGCTTGTGCAAGGACCTTCCAAACTCAAAGACACATCCGGAAGGATCAGGAAAGAGTAAGAGGACAGTGGTACGATACCACGAAAAGTATTGCCCAGTAGAATTATGTCCGTACGGTAGGGGGGTAATAGATGAGTGGTGTCTGAGCTGAGGGAAGAAAATGACCAAGTTTCAAACTGCACCTATTTTCTCACTGACATAAAAGTCTGAAGTCTTGGAAATGTACACAAATCTAGCACACATTTGGAAACTGGCTCTGGATATGCAACCAAACTGAGATGCTTAAAGCCATTAACGTAAGAAATGACTCGACTCTGAGCATGGCTCTCTAGTCCGGATTCATCCTTCTACAATTTGGGTCTTGGCGTTCCCTTCCATGGAGCCATAAACTGAACCGTTGCCAAGGGCTCTATGGTAAAACAACCAACAAAAGCAATATCCCACCTCCGAGCACATCATGTGTATACCATAAAGATATCTTTTATGATCAGCCGTCGCCTCTGGCCCAGGATCTTGTACGAACTCTGCACTATCCCTGCCCACCTGATGCATCTCTGTGGGCTCCGTTTTGAACGTCTCCTTTATCCAGTTCCAGTCAAGTCACATGCAAATGTCGTGTATGGCTGCTTAACTTCCTTCAAAGCTTCTTGTAATCGGTGTACACTGTCCCAATCTCTTTTCCACAGCTTGTTTATCGCTGCTAATACTGTTTCCTTTTGACATGTGGGGTATATTTCAGCGGCGATATCCAGCTTGTCGCTTGTGAGTCCATCTAGAATCTAACTGTGCACATCTGCATGTATCTGCTGTACAAATTTATGGCTTGTTCTTACCACATGCTTGACTTAAGAGTGCTATGCTAGAGTGGGAGCATCCAGCTTGGAACTCAGAATACAATATGTCTTCTATTCCAGTTGCCATACCGAGCAGCAAGTCAACGGTGTATTGATGCTAAACCTTCAACTCTACGCCTAGCTGGCTGGTATTCACAACAAGTGCATCAATCCTACTTGAAACCTTAAAATTGTCAATAACATCCATTCAGTTAGACTACACTCAATAATAACCGTGTTCTCGTTGACTCTCCATGACTTATCCTTGTGGATACCACCAGGCTTACACCCGATCGACAAGATGTCGATTAGGAAAGAGCTGTATTTGGCTTTGATCGTAAGGACAGTAAGGATTGATGTAGAAACTTACCTGACGCCTGTTTGTCGTGTCAAGAGACTTTGTAACAGAACGACGATGTTCAGTGATTTTTCAGGAGTATCAGTCTAACCTTTAGATCATATTTCTTGGTTATCGCGCATGCCATACCGGCGACTTGTTTATTGTTCGTGCCATTGGTTAGACTTCTGAGCCACAGAAATAAGAATTTATGATACTGAGGCAATCAGTGCTCTAGACCGGCTAACTTTTGGTAGCCAAAGAGAGTAGGAAAGGGCCGACATCTACCAGTCACCGTGATGAATGACTTCAGCAACAAAATCAAAGGCTAAGACAAGCTGATATCAACTTACAGCTCCAAATCAGTTCAAAGGGATTCTAAGAATTCTATTCTGCTGCAGGCCCATCTTCCGGTGGATGACTCCGGAAAGCTCTCCTCCCTGCAACTTGTTGACCTGCAGTAACTTCCAGCCCGAACTCGCTAAGTCAATCCACATCAATAAGATGTGCAGTGCCGGACGTTGTCAAAATGGCCTGTACTTGTGTCGAACACATGACTGACCTGCACATATTATGCATAACCAATGGAAAACTCTATCCACAAGATGTAGAGTATGTCAAACTTGCCAAACTGGATATCCGAAGTAGAGAGAAGAGTCATCACAACAGAAGTAGCGAACTAGAAATCATTTATTCCTGAGATGTGCAGAGCACAAATGCTTGTGAAATGGCCCGCCCTCCTCATCCTGCTCGAAGCGGCAGAAACCACAAGCAAAGTCGTCCACGCCACGTCCCCGATCTCGTGATGTGTGAACTGGACCCCTCTCATCCCATGTTTTACTCGGACTAGCACAACTGTTGTAGATGGTCCAGCTTTCTTTGCCTTGGCGCATGTGGGAGTCCTCGACTTCTCACATCTATTTCCCCTTTCTTAGGCTCTCCGACAATTCTTCCTTGAGATCTACGTCCCAAAACCTTGACGGATGCATATTTGTGAACTATCATACTTGGGTTTGTAAACCGGGCCCACTCCACTGCGAGATTCTTCATGATCCAAAGTGTACAAAAGCAAAGTGATGCTGGACGTACAAGAGCAACAGAATGATGATCGACTCTTCTAGGTCCCATACTTTCTTTTCCTCAGTTGTTTCAGTAGGTGGCTCTCGGGCTACTCCAAAATTGAATATCTATCTACCCCCAGGCACTTGAAGTGGTGTCAAGGAGCTGTTGAGAGCGGCTGAGAGAGGTTACGATTGAAGGGCTTGACGGCCAACCAGCGTTCTTTCACCTGTTTCTTCGCTTTCTCCCGAGCGACTCCGCGCATCGACCCAACACATACCAACTGCTTGATCCGAAGAGGACGGTAACAGTTGCTCTCCTACACAAGGGCCTTGTTCCGAGCCAGATGGAGAAGTTTACCGTCTGGATGGCCTCTGCATCTGGATAAGAAGTGCCCAGATATGTCATCCGCGCTGAGAGACAGAAGTATGACCCAGGCAGAAAGTTCTGCGCGACTAACAGTTCTCTGATTTGATCTGTATCTCCATTTCATTAGATCCTTACCCACTTGCTCAGGAAGAGAGAAAAGAGTGCCAAGCATGCACGTGCTCAGCTCAGCAAGCTCTGTTATCTGGCACTCAGCAAGTGTGTCTAAGTTGCATACATAGTGCCGAACCAATAGATGTTATTTCATGCGCTGACTAAAACTGGGTATGAGATGGGTGAGATCTCCAAGGTACGTCCGGCATCACCGCCGCAACTTTCAACACGCTGCTTTTAAAAGCTTTACAACCACGAACAGGAAGAGAGAAGAAACGGTGGAACGGGAATCAGAAGTTTACTCAAGACTCAACTTACTCCCACTTAAGAGCATGTAAACATTATAACGAACCATATTTACATACGCCCCAACTCGTGCCCTTGGACAGCAGAGCTGAAAACGGTCGTCCTTTGGTTAAAACATTTCTTCCGCAGACATTGCTTCCTTGCGTGATGGATGTGAAAGTATCCAGACAAACTTGACTAACCCCAATTGTGAAAGAACTACGGCATCATCAGATTTTTGCCGCAAGAACTCATCTTTATACAGAAGGCTAAAATAATGCTTGTCCGAACTCTGGTGCAAGCCATATCCGGGGAGCTGTTACCTGGTGCGGCATTCCACTAGGTCATCAAAGCCTCGGATGGAAGCCTAACAACACAGTTGAAACTCTGCCATTCGGAGCGACGCATAATCTTCTCAGATACAGCTTGTAATCTACTCTTAAAAGTACAGATGTGAGTCAAACTCCTGCTCTGAACATGAACAAGCGTCGGGCTTAAGTGGCTGATTATAATATGTACCGTGGGTATACAGCAAGGAAGACCTAAACCTCACGTGGAATAATGACTGCAGAGAGAAGTGCCTGACAAACGAAAACCTGGCACATGACACAGCGTTAAACTGTTGCATACCGTCGCCTCTTGAGAAAAATTGAAACGAGTATGCTAGTAAGGCCATGGAGTCCACACGCGCTCTGCCCTAACTGAACCTGTAGATCCATATTGTACAGTCCTATAGCCTACCTAACCAGCGTTTAGTTGGAAGGGAGACGGCATAACTGCGATGGAAAACACAGTTATCCCTGTCACATCCTGTCGACAAGCTCTTGAAATATCTCAATTCTCTTTTAACTGCTCCGGGTGGATCTCACAATGTAGTGAACTCCACCGTTTAAGTAGACATACTCCGCGTGCCAGTTGGAACACCTCGACAAACACATGTACAACAGACTTTTTAAGTAAAACTTGCAGCGTTCACTTCCAATCCAGCTCCTGTAGTGTTAAAAGGACTCTGTCGATTGGGGGAGTACACCTCTGGTCCCTCTTCCACACTCCCACCTGGAGCTCTACCAGCTCAAAGCGCATTGGGTCACTTAGGCTGTCTCCCCAGACTGGTCGGCAATCAAGGCACGCGAATGTGAGTAGAGGAGGCTGACGTAGCGAACCCGTGGAAAGGATACCATCACCCACGAGCTCAGCTTGAAATAGAAGAGGAAGGCAGAAGTCGTCTCCTCCATCTTCTCCTTCTTCCTCCCAAGGGAGTACACCATCTGGAACCGGTGCACTATGAAGTAAGCAGGCCATTTTATGATCTGTGCTGCGCACAACGCTCCAATTGAGCCAGTATTTGGACGTGTGCATTGTCTGAAAAGGTTTTTCATAATACAGCTGACCTTGATAAAACAAAGGCGTCAGTGCTTGCCTCGGAAATATGGAATCTGTCATAACCGACGGTTCAATTGGCAGACCGATGCTGAAGGCCTGGCCAACTAAGCTCCCTGGCAACACCTCGGAAATAACAGGTATGTCATTGTACGTTAAATCCACAAAGAACGTAAGATGCTCCAACCGGAGCCAAGGGCGAGGAGGCAGCACTTTAGGAGGCCGGCTCATCGCAAGCGCTCGCCTGGAAAAGAAAACCCGAAACCCTCCCATTCCCTCTATGACCTTTCGGGCATCCTTCCTCATACATACTGGCCATCTATCGCTGCACAGAGTCCTCCACAAATGCTCCCCGGCAGCAACTTCGCGCCACAAGCGGCAAACACAACTGGAAATTCCAAGCTCTTTTCCAGGCAGACGTGCAAAAACCAAATGTAGCACCTCGACAACTTCCATCCCAGCGTACATGTCTGAAGTTAAATGTAATGTTTGCAGAGATAGATTCTCGAGTTGTGCAAAACTTGCTACGTCCGAGTACTTGATTGATGAGAATGATCAGGCTCTCGGCGTAATCCGCGTGGTCAAGCACAGTAAACAAGATCCTTCATCACGATGACGCTCATTCGCTTCTTCGAGAGCCTGCTTATCTCCCTCTTCACTCCCGGCGGCTCGCAGAAAACCATCTGCGACAGAAAACGCTCATCTATACACGCATCAACTCCGCAATGATCCACACATCGTTACAAGGCGCAATGCTAGTCGGTCTATTCCATCTGCGAATGATCCAACACTGGACAGAGCTCCTCCTCCTTGCTCCCAGCTGCTGGCAATCAAGTCACAGCACAACTTCGACGCTATGTGCAAATTCTCGATGACTATATGCACGAGAAAGATCGGTGTGTTCCTCCTGATCACCACTTCAATCACCTGCTCCTCCTCCTCAACCGCAATACTTCTTCCCAAAACACAAAGGTGATCTCGCCATTAGCAATACCGCTGTCCACCGACCTCTTCTACGACAACGACCTCCTCTCCTTCTCTCCTTCCCCTGACGGACTCTCGGACTCCGCGCGATCATAACATCGAGGGAGCTCCAGAACAAAATTGTCCTCTAACAACCATTCAACATCAACTCTCTAGAAATACGTGCTCGATCCATTCCATTCCGACTCCAGCTCCTCTCTCATCCAACAATGCTCATCTCCCTCACGACTGGGACTTTACACACAGTTGCTAACAAGAGCACAACACCTCATGTTCGTCCATCACTCTCATCCGCCTGGACGAGAGCATTGAAATGCATCTCTTCCGCTTCATCGTAAGCTCCATCTCTCTCCTCTGTCACACTGCTCACAACAGGGGCAACGACAGAGTAGTCCAGACTCCATCGACGGAAAGTCGACAGAACAGACATTCATCCATTCATCCATCCTACTGTACTATGGTACGAACTGTACTGTAGTCTCCTCCTACTCCACCGGCCTACCGCTACTTCATCTGTCCCGCAGCATTGTAGCGGCAAGCTCACCCAATCTGCGCCGTTGAGTGGCCTATCTGACGGCTCCATCCTCGAGTAAACCGCTGGAAGTTTGTACATGGTTTCTTCTCTTAGTTTCTTTTGGAACTCTTCATGGCTGCTCACTCACTGCTGGTCCGAAGCCTGCGTCAGAAATCGACGAAAGCAGAAGACTTATGAGCCTGAAATGATGATTCTCCTCGAGACGAAGAAAAAGGATCATCTACTTCTACTGCACTCGCGTCGCTTCTTGCAAAATTACTAAAGTAAGATTCTCTCTCCTGTCGCCATCAACGCCAAATAAATGACCATCCAACTCATGAACCTCCAAAATAGAAAGGTCAGTTCGTTACTATTCATCTAGATTGGAAAATAGTGAAAGGCGATGCGTAGAAAAAATGAAAGATGGAAAGACCCCATCAAGCAGTAGAAGGGAGAGACAAAAAAGTAAAATGGAGCTAAGCCCCAATAAAGTCTATAAGTGAATATTCCCATTCGCACCTAAGATATCCAAGTTATGCAAATCGCACAATCTACCCATAACCGCACCTGAAATATCTAAGCTATGCAAATCGAACGATTTACATATAACTTGAACATCGAAAAAACCTCACCTGAGGTGATTACTATTGCATCACCTAATTGTGATTGAACAATATAGATGATAGGAAGAGATGCCCCAAAAAGTTATAAGACGAGCGGCACTAGAATCCAGATATTTTTCTCCTGAAAGAGTGTCCTCCGTTGCGCTGACAATGTTTATATTATTCCCTTCGTAGAAAAGATAGTTTGATGCAGATTTAAAATGAATGGCTTGTTTGCAACGGGGAAATGGTGGTTTGCGTAGTAAACTGGGAATTGGTCCATGTCCGAACAATGTACGTGAAATGCAACAGCCGGATAATGAGCCAAAAGACAGTTGTACGAACCTCTAACGAACGGAATATTCTCCGCCGTTTGAGAATAACGGAGGAAAGCCATCACAGTACCGTGAGAAGTTCACAATGTGCAATCTGCGTCTGGATCATTAATTCGCAAAGACTTTGCTGTAGCTGCCACGGAAGCCGGATTTGATGAGAGTGCAACTTTACTATCGTTCAGTACTGCGAAGGAGCGAAGATGAAGAGGCCACTTGGCGTACTGTAATCGGATTGCATCATTGTGCTGCAAGTATAGATCACCTCCGCTGAACTGACAACAGAGGGAGATCGAGACGTGCATGGACGCGAGAGAAGGCAGGCTCCACGCAAATTCTCTCAGATTTCTCATGACTTTAATCGGACTTCATTACCTGCTGTCACCGCACACCAGCGGACGGACCTTGTTATGCCTTACCGTTGGCTGTTCGCCTGGTCACTGAGAGCGACATTCTACGAAGACTCAGGAAAATATGACGTGAGAAGGTACTTTTACTCGGCTTCTCCTCGGGGCCTTCTCGCATGCAGTCAGTGCTGGAACAAGGACACCCGCTCTGTAGTTACTCAACTGTAGAACGGCTGAGCTCCGTGAGAAAATTTACTGTACTTTAGTATAGTAGGTTTCTGCGATTCACAGGGTAACGAACTCAACAATTCATGGGTCTAGATCACGACTGAATCTGAGCACATGAGACACATCGCACTGTATGATCCTTCAAGGCTTCAACCACCCTTTATTCTCACAGAACCAGTAATAGAGAGAATCACCTCATTAGATTCAGCAGACATCTTATATACCTTTGGAATTCCCCCAAGAGTTGTGAGGTCAGGCTGACGAGTGAAGTACTATTTCGTACCCGAAAGAACCTCTTACAGGTCCGAGGAGAACCAAACCTAAAATACGCGTATTTATGGCATCATGCTCTGGAACTACGCGTGCGGAGAGGGGGAGAGGTCTGATCTGGACCCATTCCCACCTCGTACAGAAAGTATAGGGAGTGACAGGCTCTATTTAGTGAGGCTCGTTCACTTTCCAAGTGGCAGTGGAGATCGGCCACATTCCAGCTTCATCCACCTTCGCTCGATTGTGAATCCCATTCGTCTTGGTCTCTTTTTGTTGAGTGATTTGATTGCGAAAAGAAAAGCTGCTCTGTGCTTGTTGATGTGGATCTTTAGTGATGGGGCTCTGTTCTGACTGTACTAAGCCGTACGACTTAGTACGACAATCCATAACCTCTTTGATGAACTGGGACGCGGTGCTTTATATGGTTGCCACTGCAAGTGGCAGGATATTCCCCGTTCCACACATCTAACTTCCGAGCTCCGTCCAGTTCGGTGGATCCGTCTAGAGTATATAAGCCGTAAATCCTCCAAGTGAGGAAAATTTGACAGAGCTGAGGCCCCGTTTTATTACAAGATAGATATCCACGAATATAGAGTTGCTGAATAACAAGACAAAATAAAGATATAAAAAGTGACCGTGTAAGACAGCAAGAAACAAGAAGGATGAAAACCCATCAATCCATACAAAAATAAAACACAAGGACAAAAATAAAACGCAAGAGATAGAATGGCGCTAAGCTCCTCTAAGAAATTCAGTATGAGAAATATGTCCTATTGTAAGATATTTAATCTATGTCAATCGTCTTGTATCATACTATTACAGCATTAAAAACACATCATCTATCAGAAAAACATCATCTAATGTGATCACTTTCATATGGATTACGTTCTTTGTAGAGCAATGGAAAGGAATGACTAACATGCTATCCAAAGTAAATTCTTTTGCACTCCTTGATGAATGCGTCAAAAGCAGTATTTTCAAAAGTAACCTCGCTACATATATCTCTATACTTGACCTCCATATAACTCCAAAACTAAAGGGAAAAAAATAAATATTAAAAAATAACCTTCTTGTTCTACTATATACTTGAAGAACTTGACTATTGCCACTTCGAAACACATCTAAGAGGATGTGTAATTCATCCCCTCTAAAACATTGAGAATTAGACTACTTCTGTTCCACTTGCCGTCCATCCATCCGAGAGGATTTGTAATCACTCTTCTAAAACATTGAGAATTTGATTACTTATGCTCAACTTGCTACCCATCCAAGAGAATAACTAATCTCTCCCTCCAAAACTACATTGTAAGTGAACTTCAAAGACAAAATAAAAATAAAGAAAGTAGCGGGAGTTGAGACCCTAAACTCTCCTTTGCTATAATTTCCTGTATAACAAATATGTCAGAAACAATATCTTCAAAACTAATTTTGTGTAAACAATAGACTCTTACGTATCTCTAGACTTGACTTCCATATAATTCCATGGCTAGAGGAACAAAGAGATAATATCAAGATATATTCTTTATACTTCAAGAACTTTAATATTGTTATCCCTCTGATCTAATCTAAGAGGATGATTAATCACCCATCCAAAACTTTGTGAACTTGACTACTACTCAACTTGCCACCCATCCAAGAGTATAACTAATCACTCCCTCCAAAATTACATCAAAAGTGAAATCAATAACCAA
Source organism: Lunularia cruciata (assembly GCA_948567375.1). NCBI lineage: Eukaryota > Viridiplantae > Streptophyta > Marchantiopsida > Lunulariales > Lunulariaceae > Lunularia > Lunularia cruciata. The sequence goes on along the minus strand of OX419755.1, from coordinate 21,425,244 downwards.
GATAAAAATAATAAGAAAAATAAGAAAGATAAAATATAATTGAAACTCTAAACTGTATCTATGCTATAATCTCTAGTATACCCGAGACAATCTGTCGTTATACTAGGTGTCTCAATTATACTAGAGACACTTTCGTAAAAATTATATAGACTTGCAAGCCAAATACTATACCCAAAAGAAAAAGAAATGGAACACAAGAGTACAGAGGAGGACATAAGGAGAACACAAGTCCTAGGCTTGATAAAGAGCTAAAAGTCAAGGAAAAATAAGAGCTCATGCTTAATATTGCAAACTAAGCAATATAACCTATAAAGTAATCTACTTCTAAACTATGTAATATAGGTAGATGGGGATGGAATGACCTACAACATGAGATGGGGTTCCTATTGTTGCCACTTATTAATGGAGACTCCGTGCTTATGATCATTTTAGGGATAATACCCATTGGCAGAAGTATGAAGTGAATATGGCTGGCAGGATAGCTATGGCTTCTCTCTTCTATAAGAACTTCATGTTGCATTCCAAAGTAGACCATAAAATTGATGATGGAGATGATAAAAATTCTCTACCACCAATGGGGCTGAGGTATCTGAACCATAATGCATAATGATCATCTTTTGCCCTAGTTGCAATGGTCACTGCTACTCATACTAATACTAAAGACCCTAGTCATAGTGAGTTAATCATCACCATATCAAACAAGATGTGTCAACCATATGTGAATGAGACTATGTTTGCACTCATCCTCCAAAGAGGTGGTCTTGACATGTCCATCCGTCTCTCAATTTGAATATGAGAACATATATATCATAAGATCTGAATTACTATATCTGAAATTGCATAGTAAACTCTAGTGTACTCTACACCTATGACACAACATAAAATGTGAATGTCATGTGTGTTGTATATAAAATTGTCTTCATAGTCCGTGGAAATGGTCCGGCCAAGTCCAACAATCACTCAATCTGAATCTAGAAACACATGGATAGTAAGACCTGAATGTTTATATCGTGGATGCAATCATGAGCTCTAGTGGACTCTCCACCTGTGACACAACTTAAAATGTGGATGCCATGCATGTAAAACCGCACATGTCCGGGTCCCATAACACCAAAAGTACTAGGTGTTATAATCCCAATCATAGACACACCCTTCCTAAACTTCTCCGAACTGAACAGAAAGGACTCAAAGAGAAACTTTCCGACAAGTTCCTAGAGTTAGCAAACCATTTGCTGTAGAGGTGAAAGTTAAAAGAACTTGCAGCTTCTTTAGTGACCAGTACAAGCGAACGGGAGCGAGAATTACATTTCCGTTACCAGGATGGAAAGCCCACAAGCAGGAGGAAGCCACGAAAAGCGAGGAAAGCTCTCGATGGTGCTAGTTGAACGTGAGCGTTACGGATTCGACCGCAATCGATAGCAAACGTTTTCAGCATTAAATCGTACAAGACGGCCGATCGCTTAGAGGAACGGAAAATGCCTCAAATATAATTCTCAACAAAATGATAATGGCAGACAACCACATGAGATGAGGGAAGAGATTAAATACGAGACAGCTCTCGATGTAAAGCCAGAGTACAAGCGTTATGAACATCATCCCCGAGTCGCTTAACCTTAAAGCAACTGTACAGTTCTTATTAGCATTCTGTACACCAATAGTCTGACGTCCAGAATTTGACATTTCTGACAGTGCAAAATAATACTCAACCGATCAACATAAGCAAAAACAGAAGTTACGAACAACCTGGATGTATTCAGGTCAGTTGAGTCTCGTCCCACAGGCACGAGATGCGATGAGAGTAGTGCAGTGTCTTTATGGAAAACCGAATGTGGTTGATTTGTAATTTATTTTCGAATATGATACAGTGCTCGTGTATAGAACCTTTGACTAGACAGAGTTGTTCTAAACCTCTCAATAAAACAATGGGGCTTCCGCAAAGTGACAGGCGCATTTGACCTCCACTACAACATCAATCTAAAACTGGAGCGCTATAAGCCTTTCTTTTCCTCCGTTTTCGCTCCGCAAATGCCGCCAGACGTTGTGTTGCAACTTTCAGATGTTCGGGTGGCATTGATGCATAACAAGCTCGAAAGAAACCAGGCTCTGAATAATGGCAGGCCTTCCCTGCATTGACGAACAGCACGCTTACATGAGGGAAGAGTGGTCTAGAAAGTGGAGCTTTCCACAATCCCAGGACTAGGAGACGTCAAATAGACATTAATTGTCATGTACTTCCAAAACATTTTACACAAATGGCATATTGACTCGTTTTTCTGTTGCGGCAGTGAAGTGTGAGGGACTCTAAGAACTGTATACAGATCGAGAAATGTGCAAGATGAGGGACTCTCAAAGCAATGAGCTTGCAATAGACTGAAATATATGCAATATCTACAACACTACCAACTGACCTGGGGTGAGGATAATGCGGCACTCGTCTCTCATCTCCTTCCATAAGCGTTCTTCCGCCTCGAATGTTGGCTGAGTGGGAAAACCACCGGGTATTAGTAAAAGAACATGAATGTATCATCCGTTTTCCTTCATTCTAACCCGTTCAGCTACACGCCCATAAGAAACAAAGTACAGCTGAGGTGGACGGTGTAATAATGTACGGAGTAATATAATGGCTCACAAAGCAAACAATTCTCGCTTCAAAGAATGCTCACTAGGTCATTCACACTAGAGATCTGAACTAATGGAAGGCAGAGGAAGGTAGTAGCTTTACAGACGGCGACCATCAAGCTGCACGAACGAACAGAAAAGCAGTGTCTTTTTGACCATATGAGTTGAGGTGCTTGCAACAATCCTGCGCACAAAGTACCTCAGGAAGTAGCGAACGCAAATCAAGCCAACAAAACATGGCTGCGCATGCTGGCATGTAGCAAACGTTCTCGGACTTTAATAGTGATGTGAAAAGCTCATATGACTTCTTCAAGCGCCTGTCCCGCAAAATCAATACATAAAGGGACTGTCAGTTAAATTTGCTGTATATCAACTGTCCCTGTCTATTTCGCAGAACTCATTTCAGAACTCGAGTCATCGTACTAGAAGTGTTATTACCACCTGGACAGAGCACGCGATGACAAACTGCACAAAGTTGGATGTAAACAGAACAGCAAAGTTAACTTGTACTGAGTACATGGTTCCATATCTTGGGTTGTCTGGGCTTACTCTGGCCGTAACCGATAGAGAAGAATCTGGTGAACGTTATAAACAAAATTTTCTTTTAGTAAAAACAGAAGGCTGCCGCATGGGAAGCATTAAGGAGGCTTATAGAGCAGATTTGGAGATTTAAATATGCACGTTCTGATTGATTTATTTATCTATTCATAGTAATATATTTTTTAAGATGGAAATGATAGGCTGAATTGACACGTGTGCCATCTAACATCTCAGAAAGTCGAGCTTAGATAATGACCTGTTGTTCTCAGCCACGTAATAATCCACAAAGTCTTCGTCTTCAAGCATAATTGAAAGTGCATGTTGCGTGTCATTAGACACGGCAGCAAACATGCCCATGTTCTGCCAAAACTGTAGTCCAACACTATGATCAGATAGAAAGTGTGAGCTTTCAACACCAAGTACAAAGATAAGGCTACAGTGCGTAGAACTCTGTCCTCCCCTGTCCAACTATTGCCCTAGAGCTGTACAACAAGACTTCAAGTGTCTAAAAATGAGATTGGCCATAAAGCGATCAAGAAACATGCTCAGAATCTCTACTGCACCTTGTGCATGTCCTTGTTCCTTGAATGAATACAACCCACACGAAATCCACTCATTCCGAAATCTTTGCTCATTCCATAGGCTGTATGCACCCTCTCCGACACTACTTTCTGTGACAACAAACCCTCTGCCACAGCAATGCTGGCTACTTTCTCCATACTGATAAACTCAGTTGCTGATGCCCTGCAGAAAGTCAAACAAAGAACCTCAAAGCATGAAAGGCTGCGTTGAGAAATTATCTGCAAGGTTCTGAAATGCTAAGGGGACCAATCGCGCGCAGCAAGGCAGAAGTCAGGGAACCATTTTCAATTTTCCCTTCAGATGCAGGTTGTGGTAATCAATCCATCATCCGCTTTAACTTTGACTTGGAAGGGGGCACCGATCAAAACAATCGGAAGAAACCAAGAGAGGTAGTGCAACTCATCATTCTCCAACAAATGCACCTGATAATCAAGCGGATGTCTCCGCACGAGATGATACACCATCATGTGGCTTCAGCAACACAAATAAACTCTGGAGGAAGAGCAGACGCTTGAGCAATGATCTTTCAGAGCCATCGTCAAAGCTACACGAGAAGCTTTTCACTTAGTATGGTAGAAGCGCAAACATAACTATCACCCGATGCGAGAAGAGAAAGTGAACAATAGTGTTAGATAAAATTACCCAAATTTTGAGTTCGCATATATCTCATCGCATAGGACGTGCAATCCTCGGTTTACTGCCCAGACCAGCAACTCCTGACAGAAGGAACACGAATGCAGAAAGTAAGCATTAACTGCTTGCTTCTAAATTAACAACATATAGCAGCAATGGTAACCAGACTACTCTGATTACTCTCCTGCTAGAAAAATAAGCTGAAAAACACCAATCGTACTGACCTTTAAGGTAGCCTCCGGATAAAGAGTGCCAAGAGGGTTTCCAGGATTGGTTACCAACAGTACCCTGGGATTCACCCCCTTCTTCTCTGCAGCGGCAGCCGCTTCTTCCATCTCATCTGCTGTAGGAATGTAAGTTTGAGAATCTGCTGGTTGCACGGGTATAGGCTCCACTCCATTCTGCAACCACGAAGTTACACAATCAGGCCCCACTTTCAAAGTCATGATAATCGCATGAAAATGAATTCTAAAATATGATACATATCGACTGTGATGTCTATTGCCTTGCTGAAGCCTTGATGTCCCAATGATGTGGCCAGCTTCTATATATCAACGCGTGGTAAATAACACAAGTTAAAATATTACCCTTTCGGGAACATGTTCATGATCATGACTCATCTGATGTGAAGAAATGCGCCTTGAAGTCAGTCATTAGTATAACCTTGCTACCCGCAGAGTGGGACTAGGATGCGCAGACCTAATCATTTTTCAGGAGGTCAAAAAATCATTGATTGAACATTCGGAGAAAGTTAACAATAACCAGATTAGCCGCTCAATGGCTTCGGCTCCCCACCCAAGCCCTAACTAAGTTGGTCAAGAAATTAGACTAGAATAAGGTGTATTTGAACAGCTATGGGTATCTGGATTAGCGGAATAGTGACCAGTTGTGAAAAAGAGACGATTACTCACTCGAATGGCCATGTCGTTATCAAAAGCAGGGAAGTAAGGTGCGGGAATAAGGCAACCATCTCCTGCATCACAGGTTGCAAAGAAAAAGAGATCCAGGACCCTGTACAAAGAGACCATCACAAAATAGGATCCCAGATTAGGCGTTTCAGGTGAAAAGAGCGCCCAATGACTGCAGCACGTAAACCTCACAAAAGTCATTTGGAAGACGGGCAAAACGTTCATCTTAGACGCTGACCAACTTCTACTCATTCTTACACAGAGGTGTTTCCTGAAAGACTGCTCTATCTGAAATGCCTTTCTGCTGAGTAGTAAAGAAAAGTGCAGCTGATCGAAGGGGGTTGTCGGATCGTAGGTTTTGTAGGACGGCAACTCGCGGGAAGAAATGCGTGCAGAATTTTATTGACTTACTCGCAGTAGGAATGTGCATAACTCTCTCACAAGGAAGATAAAGATTGAAGTCATCAACGTCAGGTGAAACTCACGCAGTAACTCCGCTCGAGATACAAATGTTGGCAGTGTTGACCTGCAACATACAGACCACAATTTCTTCACAGCTGAGGCTATAGAAAGCTCGTGATAAGAGCGTATCCAGTATATTTTACAGAAACATCCGTTACTGATCCATTCTGACTAATCTGCATTCTGGCTTAGTGAGGATCTATTGCAACACAGGAAAATATGAACGGAAGAGAAAGTCGAAAGCACTGATCAGAAAAGCCCATTTTAAACCACGCTACTACAACAGTGGTAGGTACAAACCTCCACGCCCATGAAAGTTCTCTCCATCATCTTAGCAAGTGCATTTCTTAACCTATTTCCTCCCCTGAAATCCCCATAAAGACCAACAGTAGCAGGTACTTCACGACAGCTCCTGCAATAGGATAATATAAGCGATCCAATTATGTTCACGATATGCACAAAATTGAGGATCAAAATACATAGAACTTATTGACTAAGTGAAAATCTATACAAAGTCGATATCTACATACTGTGTACCTTGCACACGGAAAGTATCATACCAGCAATAGGAGGGAAATCCTTTGCAAACCACTACATAAGGCTGCCAGAAAGGGCTTAAAGTATACTTAGACCTTGACAGCTACACAACCACAACAATACCTATAACAGCGAAGATTCAAAACAAATCACAACGGTAAACTATAGACTCGTTACTTAGCTCTGACTCGATAATCCTAACTCGATAACCCTAAACCCCGCCGTTCATAGACGATATGGTACTAGATTGGTACGAGTGCACGGAAAATCCTGACGACGAGGCCTACAGTCTATACTGTAAATGGTTGAGAAGCAAACATAGCAAAAGTGAAACATTTACCGTATTTTATCATGAATCAGATCGAAAGAGAGCACGCTTTCAGCTGTAGCCATCTAGAAACGAAAATAGCATGCCAACACAAGCAACTGAGTACAATCCCCGGTTGTTACTGAGCTGTACTAACACTACTATTGCAGAACATAGGCTTTGTGAGCGTATCCAAAATTTCAGAAAGGCCGATCATCATTTTTTGGTTGGCCGCTAAATCGGACCGAACTCTTTAGTAGTATTATTTGCCTTCAGAAGGTTTAGGATCACCTCCACATGCATATACCAAAATGCCTTGGACCCTGGATTTCTATCAGTGGTTCAAACATGGAAAACAACGCGAACAAAAAGAAGAGCCCAATGCTAGGAAATAATAAAAGGAAATCTTTGATGCAACGAATTGCAACTGACGCGACTCAAACCACAAACACAGTTCCGCTACAAAGCTTGATATCTACGCGACGCACATAAGAATTGCCTCGTTGATAGCAGCAAACTGTCCTACAATGCATAAGGATATAAACAGAACTAGGAAACGGGAAATTGAGGAGATAGACTCAACATCTCCGCTTACCAGAAAATATCCTTCTGGATTCGTCGGCGTCCACTGGTGCGACTTGGCTTCATTAACAGCATGGATGTAAGGCGAAAAGGGCTTGAGCGCCCTGCTTCCCCTTTTCGAGAGAACACACCGGGTGAGACTCCCATTGTCGCCGTCCTCGTCGCCCGAAAAGTGCACTCCTCCCGATCCATTCTTCATCGTCATCTTCCTCCCACCGTGGAACCACCCCTGGCACCACTCTCATCACTTCATATCGCTCTCGTCTCGATCATACTGCAACACCACCAAGCGGCGGATGGGACGCAAGCAGCGCTCGGAATTGATGTTGCAACCAAGCCAGTGTCGGTGGATCACTCCAGGCCCCGCTGCTCGTACGCTACTCTTTTCCTCCCTCACAACTATTGGACTCACTACTATTGGAGCTTACCACCATTTTACCGTCTATGTCGTCTCCTTGTACGGCTTGATGGGTCCTTCCCGTCCTTCTTGTTATCCTACGCGGTCGCCTTCCTCCTTTTCCTCATTCATTGGATTTACTTTGTCATTTTCGGCATACCTCATGGCATCCCATGCGTTCACCCATTCACTCTGCCAAGTGTCACATCTTGACACTCATTACGGTTGCTTGGACATACTCATGGGTGAAGGCAACGTGACATTTCTTTCCCGGTCTTCCCTGTCAACATGCTCCCTGCTACTGCAGGTTGCGATACCCTGCAGATAACTTTCAATGTTCAAAACTAGTGCCAATCCAATGGAGGGGCTAGTCTGTCTTCTAACTCTTGGTGATTTATTTAAATCATTGAGTTTGAAATTTTAATTTCATCTTATGTTGAATCTATTAGGAATTTAAGTTAAATTTGATTTCCGACCAAAATGTACATTCCGGTGACTATTTAGTTTATCATGACCAAAAGCTATGTTTCCGGTGGCTATTAAGTTTATAAAGTTTAATTTATCTCGTGGACATGGAAGTATTTCACCCTACGGATGGGTTGTTACATCTCCTAAAGTTTTATAATATTAAAAGGAAAAAATAACTATTTAAATTATCATTAAGATAAGATGTACTTTTTAATTATATTTAATTTTATATTCTAATCTTATGAATTGATCAGTGGATTTAATCATTTGCAATTCCTATTAATATTTCAAGCTGAATTTAAAAGTATAAGTTTCAAGTATATTCATGTTTTAAAATCTAGTTATTTTAAATTTCATAGTTCTAACATTGTTAAACATAGTTATTTTGTTGTGCTTATCAACTAGATTATTGTTAAAATTTATGCATGTCAAATACTATGATTATTTATATAGCATAAAATTTATCAAGATATACTAAAGTCAATTTGTAGTATCATTTGTATCTTATATCATTCTACTGTTGAGTTGAGAATTAAATAAATATGATTTTTTTCTTGAAAACATTGGATTTCTAGTATTTTTTATTAATATAAGGTCATACTTTTTTTAATAGAAAGACTAACTAAGTAAATTTTAGAAAGACTACATATTGACCAAACAAATTGTATCTTCCTTTAATTTTTAGTTTGAATCTAAGAAATAGTATATATTAAATATTAAATTTCTTGTTCTCTTAAAAGTAAGCAATATATTCATTATAATCTCAAATTTTTATAAAATATACATAGTAATGAAGTTCTTTTTGTTTCAAACGTTTCACATATGACTATAGAATTTAGAATAGTCATGCTAAATTAATTTATTATGGTTAAACCTTTCAATATATTTCATTATTCTAAAATATCTTAATCATTCCCCGCAAAAAAAACTCTTAAATAAGATAGAAGAAGAAGTTAGATGTCTCCCTTACTCTCATACTTGATTCTCAAACCTTTAATGTAATCATAGTCATTCTTTTTGGGGTAATATATATAGCAATGATTTCAGAAAATATAGACTTAAATTAAAGATCCATATATGATATCTAAACTTGTATAGCTCTTCTCTTTCTTCTTTTAGAGTATTATATATGAATTTTATTTAAAGAATCATCTAAATCATACAAATCTAGATCTAAAACTCAAAGTTTTATCTTGAGTTTAAGTTCTTATTGGTTTTTAAAACTATTTAAATAAATATTTGGTATAGATCTATTTAAAGAGTCATCTAAACATACAAAGCTAGATCTAAAACTCAAAGTTTTATCTTGAGTTGATGTTCTTATTGGTTCTAAAACTCAAAGTTTTATCTTGAGTTGATGTTCTTATTGGTTTTTAAACCTAATTAAATAAATATTTGGTACAGTATTTGTAATTTCCAAATTATAAAATTATAAAAATTTAGATTAAAACTTATTTTGAGGAAGCAAAAAACATATTTCTGTGGATGGGTTCTCCAACATGTGTTAAATCATCTTCTATGTAATATTGTGCTACAGATTCCAATCAGTACTTGTTATATTATAATTATATAAAATTATTATGGCTCTTTTTTAATAGATAAATATAACTGATATTACAAAACAATTACAATTACAATTATGCAAATCATTTCTATAGTGTATTTTCATTTTTGAGTTTATGAACCTTCAATGTATTATACCTACTCTAACTATCATTGCACTAGTTTGTGCTTATTTACTCAAAGTATGGTGATGATTATTTGCTTAGTTGAGTGCTTATGCAATACAAGCTTTAGTGTGTTTTGTGAATCTAAATAGTTTTTTGTTTTACATTGTATTGTTTATGGTTTACTAAGATATTATATAAATATACTTTCAATCAAATGCAAATGTTTTCTGATCTCCTTAGTACGTGGTATTTCTTAATCTCAAGAAGATTGAAATGTTTTTAATCTAGCAAAGAACATTATACTTACCAACAGATTTTAATATAAGAAGGTGGAAAAGATAGTCAAAACTAATGTTAAGAGGATATGTCTTTGATTTTACTGTTTTCAAAACAAAATTTACTGTCTAAAGAAAGAAACAATTTAGAATTATCCGTTACATTATCAATCTGAATCGGAAAAGATATTTCTAGCGTATATAAATATTGTAACTTAGGTTTATCTTAAATTTTAATTTATATAAAGTGGATCAAAAATATATCAAGCATGTAGACTCTTCTTAAGAATTACATAAAATTATAATATACTATTACTTATTAGTACAATTAAATATGTCAAGATGGACTGGAATAAATGCAAATTTACATTTTAAATTTGTTAATTATTTATGGTTTCAGATCATTATACAGAAATATAAATTTATATTTAAACTCTATTATTACATTTGATATAAATTTTGTAAAACATATTATAGAGCAAGATCAAATCAGAAACTAAAGGTCTAAATCATAGAAGAAAGGTTTACAATTAAAGTTTAAGTTTATTTTATAACAAATTCTACACCACAGACACTTTAAGTAAATAAATATATAATAAATACAAAGAGGCAGTTCAACTCCAACCCTCACTAACCCACATCTAATGGCATAAAATTACCAGGCAATTCAATTGTTGTCAATTCCCATTGTCACTAGATCATAGAATTATCGTTGAGGAAAATATATGTTTAATGTTATAGGATAAGGAAAACAAAACACTAATATATATATATTACATAGTTATATCAATATTGATATAACAATATTCTCTCAAAGCTATCTAGTCATAATGATAAGATTAACCTATTTAAGGTTTAAATTATATTATTTGTTGAATAAATCTGATCATTATAGAATCTTTACTCCTTTCCTAATTCTACAAAAAGATATTTATATACTATAAATAAATAAATATATAAAAATTCAGTATGAAAGTGAAAATAATATTATACAATAATAAGAGAGAAAGAAAAATAATCCTTTTGCTCTACTTCTCTTTGTTTTTGTTCTAAAAACCATGGAATTATACCTAGAATAATGATACTTCCTTAAATAATTTTGACTAAAATTTAGTCAATAATAGTCAATTTAGTCCTATATATAAATCTATATACTCATATATAATCCAATTATTATTAGTTAATTTTTTGGAAAATAGCTTCCAAGGAATTCTCCTTATAAGAAATATAAATCCCATAAAGAACAGAAAATCTGTTTTCTTAAATATTTAATATGACATGGTTCATTTGAAGCGCTCTAAGAGCATCACAGTTCTAATTAGAGCATCACAATTATAATTAGAGATCAGGTTTTTTTATGTATGACATCAATTATGACAAGCAAAGGCAACTGCGTAGAATAAACGGAGAATGGGAAGACCACACCAAGCCGTACAAGGGAGAGAAGAAAAGATAAAATAGGGCTAAGCCCCTTATGACAAGCTAGGTTTTGGTAAGTGATACTAAAATCATATATCGATTCAAACCTAATCTCATTTATAACTTTATCTGAAATAGCTAGATATTTGACCTGTACTTACTATATAGAATTTTACAATAATTAAGTAAATTTATTAAGAAATTAATAAGTTTTTAGTTGTTAGTTATATTAATCATCATTGTCAAATTATACCTATCTAAAATATATCCATTGATCTACAGAGTGCAGTGGCTGTTGTAATCCATAGGAGAGCAATCACATTAGGTGATGTTTCTTCGGATGTTCCAGTTGTGTGTAGACCGTACGACTCGCATAGCTCGGATATCTTAGGTGCGGTAGGGCAGATTTCTCATATAGACTCTATTGGGGCTTAGCCCGATGTTACCTTTTTTGTCTCTCCCTTGTACAGCTTGATGGGGTCTTCCCATCCTTCGTTTTTCCTACGTGTTTGCCTTTCTTAGGTGCCATATCTTAGGTGCGGTAGGGCAGATTTCTCATATAGACTCTATTGGGGCTTAGCCCCATGTTACCTTTTTTGTCTCTCCCTTGTACAGCTTGATGGGGTCTTCCCATCCTTCATTTTTCCTACGTGTTTGCCTTTCTTTTTCTAAAATATATCTTATAATCTATTTAAGTGAAAAAGGCTACCGTGTAGAGAAAACGAAGGATGAGTAGGCATGAATAGAGGAGTAGATTTAGGATATGAGTAGGTTTACCTTAAAGGTGTAAACTTATTTTGATATATACCGATTACATACGGGTATATATATATATAGTGACATTGCTCTCTTATTTCAAGCATAAATAACAAAGAGTAGTATATGCATTGTTTATCTTATTTTCAGTCAATATTTCTCTACATTTTTAGTTGGATTTTGATTTTTATAATATGAATAGCAATATCTGAAATTTGTTTAGTGTCAATTGGTACCGGCAAAGATTCATTCTAATTTAGAAAATTTGGTGCCATTTAGATAAACCTTGATGACAAAGGGAATCGAGTTAAAATGGCCCCCGACGTAATTGTGGATTCATTTAGGTTTACAATATCATCTTAATTGAAACGTCTTCTTGAAAGTTATAAATAAAGTCAGGATTTATCACTTTATTTTATTACAATTCAAATTGGAGTCTTCTTGAATGTTATAAATAGATTCACTATTTATCACTTTACCCTACTACAATTCAAATTGGAGTTATTGGTGGAATTGGAAATTAGTTGCAATGGCTTCTAGTGTTATAGTTTCTTCGTTGATTCAATGTTTACTTTATATGTGGTTATAATGGGAAGTAGAGCTCATTTTTCTCTAACTGGTTTTAATGGTGATGGTAAACTAATGAGACCATGAAGTGCAACAAGCCAACTTGGTAGTATCACATTAAAAAATGGAGTTTCTCTTTTCCAAGCAATTCTTGTCACTACATCTTGAAGACTTTTCAAGAGTATCGGATAAAATGAGGCTAGATCTCAATAGTATCGGATCAAGCCTTACAAGGGATAATATGAGGCTATATCTCAATAGTATCGGGTCAAGCTTTACAAAGGATAAAATGAGGCTATATCTCAATAGTATCGGATGCGAGGAATCTACCTAATCGAGATATCTAGTGTATCGCACCTAAGCTATTCGAGTGGGGTAAGTTGTAAAGTCTACAAACCACGAGGTTTACAAACTAGAGGAACGTTCCACAATGTGATTACTACAAATCATCACCTAATTGTGATTACTCTCCTGGATTACAACCGCCCATGCTCTGCTGAATGGAATAAAATAGAGAATATTCGTATGTTACTCCGTCCCTTTCACGCTTTGGGTACATATCGGACTACGTACTGCGATCTTCGTCGACGAAGGAGCCCGGCCCTACCTGGTTGGGACTTGACAGTTGTGGGCTTAGGGCTTAAGGTCCTGGAATTGGGAAAGGGCAACCGAGTGTAGAATGAGCGTTGGATCGGTGGCTTAGCAAGAGCAAGGCTATACACGATGGAAGTGTGTAATTCTTCAGGAGGTGATGTACACAAGAAGGAAGAAGTGAAGGAAGAAGTGAAGGAAGAATTGGAAGAGATGGCTGCAGAGAGTTCACAGATTCTAATGCCTCTGAATCTTTACCCTGCGGCTCATGAATTGCCACCTCGTCCTCCTCCTGCCAACGAGTGCAATTATATGCACTATTTTGCAATCGGTATATGTATTCATTATATGTTGATTAGATGTTGAAATTGATCATTTTCTTCGTGAACTGGCTCCGTTTATTCAAGTGACGCTGAAAAGTTATGCTGCTGTGTTGACCAGGCTATAGTTCAGCGAGTTTGGATTGTTCTTGCGGGTGGTTGACGAAATGCAGGCGTCTTTGATGGCCTCGTGCAGATGTTGGTAAAGAGTACCATGACCAATACGTTTTCAGACATGCCAATGGGTACGTAATTACACGAACTTCAGGGTAAAACGACCTTGATTCTGGAAGGCATATAAGTGATTGAATTTCTGATTGGGTCTTGAGGATTTGTACAGTTGCGGTTCTCAGGTATGGTTCTGCTACTGAAGGTTACACTGATAACAACTGAAACACTGAACTGCTATTGTGAATTTGCAACTCGGAATATGTTTACAGCTTGAATACAGGATGTGGTTTTGCCACATCACCTTTAGTATAGCTCTTTTACAACATGCAGAGGTGGAATTACTTTTAAGAGTCGTGCATCAGGATAATGTCTGTACTTTGTCCGCTTTGTATTCGTCATCATTCCGAAAGGTTTGACTTAAGGAATCGTGCAGCCACGGTAGGACTTACGCTTCGAGTTCCCGTCTTTATTTTTCAAACACGAGATTACGATGGATTTATAAATTGTTTCGTAGTTGAGACTGCATTGATCCGCTACTTAAGTTGCTATGGTTCACCATTATCACAGGCTTTGTGTTGTAGGGCTCGCACCTACTCATGCAGCTTTCATGATCGATTCAGAGATTAGTGGTGTTGATTACAACGTTGGTAAGAGCAGCCGAGCAGAAATGAAAGCTGTCGGGAAGCGGAAAAAGGTGCCAATTCATACGGCCTTGTTCAAGCATTTTCTAGGTGTAGAGCCCAGAAGTCGGATCAATGAAGCTTGGACGGTGTCACTTAAAGAACGAGGGTTGCTCTTAGGAGCTTATAGAATCGCTCTTTGGTAAATTGCCGTAAAAGTTAGCTACCTGTAATTGAGAAAATGACATCTCTCATCAAATGAGTGAGTTCTATAGACACAACTGTCGAAAGAGTGTCTTCGAGATACAATCAAGCAGATATTGCCTCCTTACCGTGAACACGCTTTTGCTTGCGTTTTCTTTGTGCAAATTCAGAATGCTACTGTATTGGAGGGAAACTCTGTCCTCTGCAAAGTACTGGCTGGGGAGACCTTCTTTTTGATCAGGTACTGTAGTCTTCTGTTTTTGCCCTAAGGAACAGAATAATTCCAATGAGGTTAAAAGAAGTTACGATATCATCTGAAGTTCTCTAGGAGAGATGGTCTCAATAATGTATGAAGTACGGTTTTTCATCGGTAACTTGACTCGTGCGTTCGTTATGGGAACTACGGATCAGATGCTGCGTTAGAGGAACACTTTTGGAGGTGAATGATCGTGTCATCAAAGAACCCCAAATCATTGCCAAACGGGTATGTGGATACTTCTTCGTGAACTCTCATGAAAGCCTGCCTTCTCTTTCTGATTTGTATACTTGCTAAGCAGTGAAGTAGATTAGCTTCTCTGTGCAGTTCAGAGAGTCAGCTGAAACTTGTTCACTCCGGTCTTGGAGTTCTGCCTGTAAAATGATGAAGCTGCGTTTTACATTGATCTTACCTGATCTTTTCTGATGACAATATGATTCATGGTAGCAACTTTCCGCGCTGGGCCATAGAACCGCAGATCAGTTTGCATATACTACTAGAATACATTCCTTTCTGTCGAAGGTACTGTGTCTTTCTTGAAGCGCAAAATTCTACTGATCCAGAAAGAATTTTTGTCCAGTCACCTAATTGAAGTTTAGACAGAATAGAATACACGAACAAGTGCAATTTATTGCACCTTTTCTACCAGCTATGGACCCCGGGAACATTTCTCTAAAGATAAGTTTCTAAACGCAAACCGTCCATAGCCTCTAGTTTTGAAAGGTAACGAGTTTTCCTTTAGTATACTCCAACTATTGGCATGTATAATGTACATAGAAAGCTCTGTGTTTAGTGGGGGCCACAAGAATTCTTCGCTGCTATGAAGAGTAGCATTTGTCAGAGAGTGGACTGCACTAAGACTAATGCTACAGGAGCACAACCTGCCTTTCTCCATGTGTTACTTCTTGGTGACTGAGCCGTGCAGTTTACTCAGGTTCCGAGTTACAGATTGGGAAGGGACTGTTCGGATTACTTCTGATAATTCTGCAGCTTTAGAATTGGCGATCAAGTAGAATTGCATTTGATTCTTTGTAAATCGTGTGTTTGCAGCCAGATACGGAAGGATATATTGCAATAATGATGCCTCGGCCTGAGGATTGGGCGAAAGCTCAAGCTTCTCTTTTGACTCGGGAACAGTATAGACAACGACGAGGACTACCAACATAGATAGGTCTAGAGTACTTGCCCCGGATTCATAAATTATCCTTGTCCGGGCTCCTTTCCCATGCCGTGCCGTAAATTTGAGTCTATTAGAAGATGTGTCAGGCGGACGGTAAACCACGTGCAATTATGTAGTCGGGCAGTTGTGAGGAAGATGTTTACACCTGATTTTCATCCAATTTTGTAAATTTTCAGTCCCTTAGATGGGCGTTCCGACCTCTTCTTAAGTGTTTCTCTGAATGTTACGTTCTATAGTAGGTACCATTGTCGAATGAATGCCGAACCAAATAAATATGCTGGAACTTTTAGTGGGTTTAGCTCAGTGTTTCTCTGAATGTTACGTTCTATAGTAGGTACCATTGTCGAATGAATGCCGAACCAAATAAATATGCTGGAACTTTTAGGGGGTCTAGCTCAGTGTGCGATAACTGTGAGTTCAGTTTACTTTAGTCAATTCGCGTGTGCAGAATTGACAATCCCTTTCTATCTTGGCATCACAATTGTAGTGTAGCGCTGAACTGCACCAAATCGAAGTTAGGAGCACATGTACGAGAGGGCGGCGTGCAGGACGTATGTTTGGTCAACGAGTTCGGACGGTGGATCCGTTCAGCCGGTCAGTCCTGGCGCGCAGCAATTAATTTGTCTGGAAATAGAGCTGTAAAAGATGCGATATAGCTCCTTAAATGTGAAATCCGTCA
Organism: Lunularia cruciata; assembly: GCA_948567375.1. Lineage (NCBI taxonomy): Eukaryota > Viridiplantae > Streptophyta > Marchantiopsida > Lunulariales > Lunulariaceae > Lunularia > Lunularia cruciata. Next base: position 21,408,501 of record OX419755.1, on the reverse strand, counting down.
TATGAACACGAGGACAGGATACAGGGGGAGACAAAGGAATGGGAGACATGGAGTACCACGACGCTCTTCCCCTTGTAGAACGTATCTTTAAATTATTAATTCTCGTCTGAATCACAGTAAGAATGCCACTTAAACCCAGAGCCCTTTTGACAAACAGAGAATTGCTTTTGTCAACCTTTCGCTAAACGTATATATTCGACAACCAATAAACTGTAGCTGTTTGCAGTGAAATGTCATTGAAATTGTGCACTGTACGTTCCGCAACATTATTCCTTCCTACAGGGCGGCTCTTGAGGGACATTGTTCCGAGGTGTATTTCGGGCTAAGAAATAGTGAAACTGCGCACCGTAAGAATTCTACACTATCGTCATCGTTAACAAACAGAAAAGACCAAGCTCTACACTTCAAAAGTGAGGCGGAAAAGATCATCCACCATGAATGCATACGAACAAAGTCAGTTGCGACCAAAACATTTGTAATGTACAAAGTATTGAAGCAGGTCCTGATACCAGGCAATAAGGCATGATGGACGCAAAAATCAAGAAACGAATTTTGTAGAGTTGCCTCCAAATGCCAATTTGGACTTCAAGAAGGTAATCGTGGGCCAATAACTTTGGGACCCTTAGATGGTACCCTACTAATAGATGGTGAAGAGCTATCCTTGTTGAGAGATTCAGCTTCCGCAAGTGCTCGTGTTGCTTCAGCTCTCCATTCGGCTTGACGCTGTGCTTCAGCTGTTGGCAATCCTAGCTACCACACACACTCATCCTTCAACACACTTATGATGGCAACGGTGACTTCATGAATCTACGAGTCATTCCCGTGGTTTGGATACTTTCTACACAATCGATCCAACCTTTTATCTCCATCACAAGATTTCAGGCACATCACTTATACTTTCCCTTATATCCAGTTAAAACAGTAACACACAACAGCTCAGAAAGTAACGACAAACCTAGTTCTCAAAGCAAGTTCATGAAAAGGTTGAGAAAATCACCGCAACACGGAAAGCATCCATTCGGGCGTTTTCACGCTCTTCGATGTGTGCAAGCTTCTTCCCCGCTGCTATTGTTCTCTCTAGTCTCTGCACAGCACCAATTCCTAATCAGCTAAAGTTTCCCTCTTCTAAGCCATGTTGCCTTGGGGTAATGGTTCTTAATATGCTGGGCGTACTTCTGTTATTATGACTCTCTTCCTAGAAACCCAAGATGCAACCCGCAGGCTAGCTACTAATGTTCTTGCAAGCAGCAAACATTTATGAAGAAGAAGCCGTTCGCAGAACGGGGAATCTACACCTACATAGTGTCTACATCCTCAATCCAAAAAGGTTTGTAAAGGTCAGAATCAGCAAGTTCATTGTAACCACAATTCAACCTGGCCTTCAATTCATAGCGACTCGGCATATCTTCGAATAAAGCAGTGCTTATATTACTACATTCATCCTGGTCGGCTGTAGTGGACACTACTTACAGATTTTTCTGCCCGGAGCTTCTTCTTTTCCCTTTCCATGTTATGAGAGGCACCACACCCAAACATTAGTCAGTAAACAACAACCGCCGTGGATTTAGATGATTGTACATAAAGTCAGGATCTCAGCGTCCAGAAATCAAGTATCTCATCGGACTGTACTACTTCCACATTCAGGAAGATAACTCCTGCCTGAGGATGTAGCAATACCATCATAGTTTACGAGTAAAAAACATGAACTGCCTATCAATTGGAAATTAACAAGCACTGCACAATAGAAGCACAATAGAAGGAAAAAGCCTCAGTCAGCTGCTTAATCGAACTGTACATGAACTGAAATGTACCTCCAATCTACAGCACCATACAAGCGCTGCATCTCCATCTGCTCATGCTTTTTCTTTTGAAACTCCCCACTAGCCAATTTAGCCTGCAGGTCTCGGATAAAGACAATTAGCTCCGCGTGCAATCTGGACAAGGATAGAAGGTATGCTTCTAGAGGAGAACGCAATCATCGTAGGGACAGTGTGAGGTTAAGCCTCGTACTACTTGCACATTTTGCACAAACAGTAGTCTGGTCCCTTTGACGGTAACACTAACGAGAAATCATTCATCAATCAACTCACTGAATTCAACCTCTAAGATGGATAATGGAGGCATGTTTATTGCCTAAATCCTCGTAATAAATCATGTCGAGGGAACTCATACTGCAATAGACTGGTCATGTCATCCTTCAAACTTGATCTTAACCCTTTGATCTGAACGACCAATAATGAAATAATTGACATGATCAATTGATGGATGAGAGGGTGGTACAAAATAAAATCGGGACAGACAGATAGGAGACGACAACAACAAACAAACAGATATTACTGCATGGTGAAGAGTTTAGTACCTTAGCCCACTCCACATTGCGCCAAACTAGGGCTTTTTGCTCCAATTGGGCTTCATTAGCAAGCTGGAAACATCACGGATCATCAGTACGTAACCTATCAAAACAGACATGGCTCCAACACGTAGAGAAGACGGAGATAATCTCGGACTTTACTCTTGCATCTCAAAACCCAGTCTCACACTTGGATTATCCTTAATTAGTACAAATACCTGGAATGCTGATTTGGGTAATAACTGGGCTGGAGTCTCCTCCTTCTCAGTAACAGAGTCCGTGTCCCGCGATCTTCTTTTGCGCTTTTCTCTGTCTCGTTTCTCCTTCTTCCTGTGGCGTCTCCCATGTTTCTCATCACTTCCTTTACTCTTCCTCCTCTTTTCCTTCTTTTTCTCCTTGTCTTCTATTTCTTTCCGCCGAGAGGATTTCTTCATTTTCACACGAACTGACCTTGATTTGCTACGTTGCGTGACAAACGAGCACCAAAATATTTCAGTTGTACCGGAAACTATTCCCGGCCGGACTTTAAGTGTTCGAAATAAGAAGAAATGCTCTGCTCTAAAATCAATGCCAGGTGTACTTTCTCTTAGCATTGCACCGTATTAGAAATTCAACCGCTATCACGACGCAGCCGAGCACACAGCTGGAGGGTGTGAAAAGTCGTGGTAATTCAAAATTTCAGCAGTTGCTTTAAGTGTTCCTTAAAAGTGACAGAACTTGAGGATGAGCAAATTGAGAAAGTCCAGTATCCCAAAACTGTGGATCACATTGTGGTGCTTCCTTCAAGGATGTAACCAGACACTCTCGTCGAGATGGTTAACCAAGAACCCTAAATGACGAAACATCCGAAAACTTTGAGAAATCAAGAATCTTGACATAGGATTGATTAACCACAACTGCAAGCAAATCTCCTATCGCACTCAGTGAAAGTATGAATCAAGAGCCCACAGATGCAAATTAAAGTCTGAAAAACATGATAATGGGAAGGTGATTACCGGTGCCTGTCCTCGTCATCAGAGGAGCCCGAAGTAGATGTATCATCTCTTGTTCTGGAAGAGGAGCGCTTTCGCTTTGACCCATGCTTTCTTGAACTGTCACGGCCAACGTCCGAAGCTGAGGAAGCTGACGAAGTAGTAACATCTGTATCACAATCAGAGTCACTTGTTCTCATCTCAGCACATGATAAAAATAAGCCTGAAGGGATTCCGCGAAAATTTAGAACCCGTCTCGCAATTGGATTCAAGACTCCTTAGTTTCCGACGAATCGTCGACGACCAGTCAAATCTCAGTCAAATCTTCGATGACCATTCCTGTTGATCATTACCATCCACTCCCGCGAAAACCGACAACCTTAGGAAGCAAGCAGACGTTGCAGGTCTTGATCTTCTGTTTCTTCCTCACCAGAACCTGTTGACGATACGAAGCACTTCTATCTACCGCCTGCGAATGCAACACGCATTGAAGCAACACTCAACACTGTACAGTAACTAGCAACTTCTACCCTTGAATCATTCAGAAATGAGCTCCCTCTGCTCTTCTCCCCTCGCTTCCTTTGCAATCAACTTACAATCGGAGTTCTAACCCTTCGCTTTCAGTTCGTCTACTGTAATGCTTGGTAACGGCCTCGATCGTGAGCTCTATCGCTCTTCATAATTACAATCTTAATGTGATTGTAAGAGCAGAATGGAAGCAGACTAACTTTTGACTTCCACGTTCATTATACTTTGTGGAAGAAGGCGTAATTACATCTATTGCATTTAGAAATGATATGTTGTGTTTCAATCTAAGTAAGTTAATTATGGTTATTTTTTCTTGTAAGATATGATTTGTTTAATTAACTAAGTTTAATGTTCAACCATAGTTCTGATTTGAATGCAAAATTTACTGGACGTCATCTCTAAGATTACAACTCAAAGTTTAACTCAGCTTTACACGTTTAGCAATAACGAATCATAATCTAGAATCATAATATGAAGCCTTTCAATAAAATATTTTATATGAATATTATAATAGTTAACTTATTGAAATATACCCATGAATTATTTTGGTTTTTCTTTTTACTTAAAATTTATTTTTATAATTTAAGTCATATAATTTAAGTTTAATTTGGCGTATGCTGGTTTTGCTGATTTTTACGAGGCTCACTATAGGACTTCAACCTCAGTTAGTCTCCTAGACCCCTTCAGCAATACAAAGAGTGTAAAATATGAAACTATTAAAGTCAGCGAATTCAAATTCTAAGCCAAACGTGGATTCTAGTCATTAATATATATATATATATATATATATATAAAATACATCATGGTGTTCATTATCAAGGATTAATCATAATTGGATTTGAATTGAGCTTTAATTAAGCTAACCAAAGATAACTAAACCTTACCTAGGCTTATCAAGGTTACAAACAATAGTTTATTCAGACTATTAACTGAAATAACTATTTAAGTGAATAAAATAAATTTACTAATTTCTCCTTGTAATTTTACTTGAAAGAAAATATAGTTTTAGTCATATAATTATCATAATAAAGCTCATAATGCTAAAGCACAAAATTTAAAGCCTTTAACATGAGTTCCTATAAATCATAATAAAGCATTATTATGCAAGAAATTCCTTTGTTAAGAACAAAAATATAAATGAGGTATTTGATTTATCTGTAATAGTATGAATATTAAACTAAAAATCACATAAAAAAATATTATTTTGTTTATTTGAATTATAGTCATATAATCTATAAATTCTAAATCTAAATTATTATTCTTTAGATGTGATGCATATTATATATAAAAAATATAAATAAAATGTTATTAAACATATATTATTAATCAAATGAGTATCAGTCTGTAATTCACGCACAAATTTGTTGTGATTTTGAAATTAATCTTAAGAAAACAGTTATATAAAGACTTGTGAATGTAGTAATTTTCTTTACACAGGTTATGGTAGTTTATTTTAAACAAGGAAATATATTTAATAGCTAACAAAAAATATACGCAATTAAGTTTTGATTCTTGGCTACTATACAAAAGTTTGAAATATGCGCTAAAATTCAATGATAAAAGACAGATTTTGTCTTTAATATATCAATGATACTGTAAAACAAAAGTATTTTTCAAAATTGTTAATCTGGAATATACTCACTCTATCTTCTTTCATTGTTTATCAATTTGACAAGAAAAGCGCTTACACTCTAAATTATATGAACTTTAAGGTAATAAGATAACCATAAATGAATTCAAAATATTCTCATAGAAAATAAATTATTCTTTGGAGGTTTCCATTTTGTTCATAAGATAAAATAAGATAGAGTTCCATATTTACCAAATTATTAATATTTATAAAAATTATAGCAAGTTTTATTTTTTTATATCATGATCTTCATCATACTGGGACTAAAAGATAAGATTTTATTCTTTATCAAATTCTATAATAAATTCAGTGTCTGATATATATATAGTGCCTCTATGAATTTATTATCTATCAATTGAAAGAAAGAGTAATTATTAAACCTTAACCTTAAATCTTTATCTTAATGTTATGAGCTCCTAGATATAAAGATACTTGTATTAAAATTGTTACTACTTATCTTGACAAATATTCATTTTCCTTTTTCGAGATCTTTATTTGTTTTCAACTACTATAAACGCAATTCTAAAACACTATATTATTAAGAAGTCCCATTAAGGCATTACTTCAATAAGACTATACAGTCTCCAAGGATCAAAGACACATGGCATTCAATAAAGTCAATAAAAAAGATTTATTGATAGTCATGCACACCAAAGACATACAAACTTCACAAAGTAAATAGTAAAATAATGAGGAAAATAATAAGGAGAGTCTACTCCTTTACTTTATTCACCTCAATCCTAAACAACATGGGTCTTCATATTTGATAGCTTAAGTAGCTAAATTGTCTTCAATGTGATTTACTACACTCTCCTCCTTCTCCTTTGCAAGTTCTTGGGCTAAACTTTCCAATTGAACAACCACTTCCTTGCTACATTTGGCCATTTGTACTTCCAAGGTGACCACTCTTATCTTGGCAATTTCTAATTCTCTTTGATGCCAACCAACTCTTTGTCTATCGCCTTGAGTTGCTATCTGTACCCTTGTTGCTTTTGCGGTCAATCTAAAGAGCTTTCAAGTCTACCTACAACTTCCAAATTTCTTCTTTGTGTTGAACATGATCTATAGCAAGTAAATTATTTTGACACTTTACTTCATAATTCTCCTATGTGAACATATTCCCCTTCAGTCATTCCTCCTTGTACAAATTTTGGTTCTTCTCCATATCTGCATTCGACTTATCTTGATTTGCCTTCTTCATGTACAAATTCTTATCTAGTCTTTCAACAAGGGAGGTGTACTTGGTGACATCCACATAAGCTTCTTGATATTGAGGTAAGATAGTCTCCATAAACTTTAGCATTGGCCCCATTGAATTGATGATGAAAATTGATCCATCCATCATTGGTGCTCTTTGTACTTGTGGAGTTTCTTATTCTTCTCCCTGTTGCACTCCACTTGGAAGATCGTTGTCTTTGACTTCAAAGTTCAACTTCCATTTGGTTTCTTTTTCAAGTTCTCCTCAGACTTCTCTTGTTCTTTAAGACTTTAGCTTCTTCGTTGGGGATGAGGGGTTCTTTAGACAAAATTTGTGCTTCTTTTTGCTTTTCTTTAGCTTGGTCTTCTTGATCTATGCCTTGTTCCTCTAGAGTTGGTGTAGATTGTGCATCTTTGTATTGCTCCCTACCTTTGGATTTAGATGCTTACTCCCATAAGGTAAGGGAGTTTTTTTCATCTCCTTCTTCTTCCTCCAAAGATAGATCTATCACTTGAAGGTTCTTTCTTGGTCCCTTGGATGACTTTTGAGATCTTGATGGTTCCAATCTTTTCTTCTTGACTATGGTGGTTCCTTCTTCATCCACCGGTGTGAACTTCTTGGTTTCTAAATACTTTGCATCTACATTTTGATATTTTCAAATTATAGACCTTCCTTTGGGTTGCAAAGTGAAGTACCCCATTGGGTGATATTGGGAATTTCCTACTTTCCTCCGTCATAAGTAGGTTCAGTTCCATGTCAAATTGTATAACAAAGGAGCTAGGTAAGTTGCTCCAACTATTTCTATGAACATACTTCTAGCCTGAAAGTTAAACATGTATGCCCAATTCACCATATAATAATATGGAGTTAGAAAAAGCTAAATGGATTTAATAGGAGCTAAGTATAGTTGAAAAGACATAGAACTAGCATATAAATAAAAAGTTCTAAGAATGTTCTAAAAGTATCCATGAAGCTTCATGGTGAGATGTTTGTAAGAACCTTCCAAGGACTGAGTAACTTATACACCAAGTTGATGGCTAGCTTAGCTTGCATTCCATGAAAGGTGACTTCTAGAAGGAATTTTCCTTGGAAGTTTATTGGGAACCTTATACCTAATTTGCTTATAAATTCCAAAGCTCAAGCTCAAGCTCAAGCTAAGCATTTAGAGTTCTCCTCATTTGAAAGTTGCACTGTGATCTTCCATTCTACAATTTCTCTCTTTGGTCTTTTACATTATACTAGAGCAAGAATGGGATGGATGGAATCTATGTACCACTAAATCAATTTCCTTCAAACATTGGGATTTCTATATCCATGTACTACTACCAAAGTATGATTTCATGCTTTGGGTAAATTTTTACTTTGGTTGAATGTGATCACCTTGTACAATGAACCATTGGTCCTTTTGATTGTAACTTACAAAGAGTGGTGGATGTGTTATATATATGTGTTAACTTAGATAATGGCAAGTAGGTAGTTTTTTAGGGTAGAGTTCATAGAGGATATGCACAAAGTTATCATTTTTAAGTAGAAATAGATTGAACATCTTACTTGGTTGTTGGAAGAGATGGATCCAGATGTTGGTGTAGTACCACATCAAGAAGCCCTTTTGGAAATGTCTACTCACACTTTTAGTCTGTTAGGTGTGGAGACCATGAAATTTACTATGTTTGTTTGTTTGCTCTCATATTTTTTAATGAGATTTACTCCAAGTTATTCAAAGGAGTGACCAAAGATTAGATTGTTGATGGATTGAATAAGATGGATATAAGTAGGTAAATATACCTATAAGACCAAAGTTGCTAAGTTCAAGCAAGAATTGGAGGATATTAAAAAATAATTCTCAAAAGAATTAAGTTTGCATAAGAAAGTTGAGGCACTTCAAGTGCAAATAAGAGAAAATGATAAAGTGATAGGTGTACAACAACATAAAATATAAGATTTAGAAGATGGTTTAAAATTTGTAAAGAAAGTAAAAGTAGATGATTAGTATGCTATTGTAGCTAGTCTAACATAGGAAATTTTTTGGAAAGAAGAAGAGAGGAAATCTCTTATGTTGTCAAAATGAGAGTTAAGATGGAGTTGTATGATGTTAGAGGAGAGAATGAGAGTAAGTTGGCTAAGATGCACAAAGAGTTAAAACTTGTCACACAAGAAGTGAAGTGTTTGATAAAGAAGTTAAATAAAGGACAAGTGATAATGAAAGTGTTGATAAGTATCATAGTTTTGGTACTTGCACATGCAATGGTATAGAGTGAGAAGTTGGAGTTGATAGAATATCAAAAGGCTAAAGTTAAGGAGATCTGCAAACAATTGAATGAAGTCATGAATGATTAATTTGATTTCATACTTTTGACTTTGTAATACAAGTGGTTGACAAAGATCAAGGAGAAACTACTTTGGAAAAGTACCAATGGAAAAGTTTTGGAAGATGCAGCCATGAAGTTAGCAATTAGGTTTAAGAACAAGATAGTTGAGACTAGAGAAAACCCCAAAGCAAGAGTAAGCAAATGTAGTAGATAAGTTAGATCAAATTCTAGTAATTATCAAGGCATATATGACCAATTAGGAATTTTGGAAATCTAGAGACCCTAAATTATTGATAAAAGAGATTTGGAAAAGTATATATTTTTGTTAGAGTGTCATTTTGTACTTTGGAATTATTTTGGTGTAGCATTTAGTTATGAGAGACAAACTATTTATAGCCTTGGCATTCAATATACCAACTTTTTTCAATTCAATGTAAGGTTAATAGATGAAAGAGATCATGCTCTTTGTCATTTCTGTTATACTCTTGTGTAGTTTTCCAATTTTTTGATTCTAATAGTAAGTATTGTTTATAATCTATATATTTGATCCTTAGTGGAAAAGCAGTCATTTGGGAGAAATATATGAAGGGATTGAGGAAGTGCTATAATATTGAAAGTGTGTGAGAATGTACAATTGACTTGTGATTTTGTAAAAACCTTGAACTTTATAGACTTTTATGTGGTTTTAGAGTTTTTATTTATTTATCTGGAAATTACTACATGTTTTGGAGTTTTATGGAAGCTTCAAGAACTTCAATACTTTTTTTGGAAGCAAAGATAATACTATAAAGGTCTATTTTCCATCAAGCGTGTTATAAGAAGAATATTGCATTTGAATTGAAACATCACTTTTCGTATTCTATCAGATTTAAGCTCAATATTAGTGAGTTTTCTTTTGTTTCTTCTTGTGATGTGTCTTTTGTGATATCATTACCAATTTTTGGAAGTTGTTTTTGCTACAGTTTTTCCCTAAAGAAATACTAAAATTTGGTGAATAGTGTGTTATCACACATGGCTTCTTCCAAATGTCTAGCCTCATGCATGTTTATTTCAGATTTCAAGCTTCTCACAAACCAATCTAGAGCTTTGCCTTCCAATATCTTTTGAATCTACAATATTTTGTTTTGGAATTGAGTGATGTAGCTCCTCAAAGAACCAATCTATTTAAATTCTACCAATCTATCTTGTGTGGCTTGTGTAAAATACATTGTTTGGTATCTCCCAAATATTGCAATGTTGAATTCTTGTCAAGATGTCATGTCAAGATTGCAAAAAGAAGAGGAAGAAACTCATTTAATTGAGCTTGCTCTACTTGGATTCTCCACATGGTTTTGTCATTCTATCTAATTGGCTCTATATGATACTCAAACATTTACCATTTTGTTGTTTTGCTTTTTGTTTACTCCAAATATATAGATAAATAACTTTAGTTGTACAAGATTTGTGGAAAGATGCTATATTAACCATCTTTAGTACAAAGGATTACTAGAACAAAGATCTCTTTAGGGTGACACACCAAAAGTATAGTAAGAAAAAGTGAGAAGCCCAAGGTCCAAAGTTCATCCCAAAGGCCAAAGTACAAAGTACCAAGGAAGGGAGAGACACAAAGTGTAAAAGACCAAGACCAAGGAGAGAGATAGAAGAATGAAGATCACATTGAGACACTTGAGTGTGTGAAACTTTGAATGCCTAGCATGTGCTTTGGCTTTGGTATTTATTGGGAGCATACAAGGCTCTTGAGAAACTTCTTAAGAAGCTTCCTTCTAGAAGTTGCCTACTTGGCATGCAAACTAAGCTAGTTGGAAGCTTTTAGAAGCTACCTACTTGGGGCACAAGCTAAGCTAGCTAGGAAGCTTCTCAAGAAGCTTCCTTCTAGAAGTTACAACTTGGCATGCATGTTACCCAATACTTGGGAAGGCACCTAGTAGCTTCATAGATACTTCTATAATATTCTAGGCTAATTGGCCCATTTTTTACTTTGTTATCCTTGACTAACTTTATTGTTAAACTCCATATTGTTACATATTCTCACACGTCTAGTTGGTGTTGTTCTCATTGCCATTGAAGCTTCAAACTCCTAGATGGCCATTTGTGCATTCTATAGATGAGAAAGAGGCTCCCAAGTGGCATCATGAAGGAAATACCATTTCTAGAGGACTTTGTACTTTGTATGTTGTTTGTAAAAGACCGAGACCAAGGAGAGAAATAGGAGAATGGAAACTCACATTGGGACACTTGAATGAGGGAAACTCCGAATGCCTAGCATGAGCTTTGGCTTTGGTATTTATAGGTAGCATACAAGGCCTTTGAGAAGCTTCTCAAGAAGCTTCCTCAAGTCACTTTCTTAGAGTGCAAGCCAAGTTAACTAGGAAGCTTCTCAAGACGCTTCCTTCTAGAAGCTGCCTACTTGGCGTGCAAGCTAAGCTAGTTGGAAGCTTCTAGAAGCTTCCTTCTAGAAGCTACTTACTTGAGGTGCAAGCTAAGCTAGCCAAGAAGCTTCCCAAGAAACTTCCTAGGTAATTTCAGAATATTCTAGGCTAATTTGTCTTATGTGCTACTTTGTAAGCCCGACTAACTTTGTCGCTAAACTCCATATTGTTACATATTCCTCCGCCGCTAGTTGGTGACGTCCTCATCGACAATGAAGCTTCAAATTCCTAGATGGCCGTCTATGCATTTTGGAGGTGAGAAAGAGATTCCCATGTGGCATCATGAAGGGGATACCCTTTCCAAAGGACCTTGTACTCTGTATGTTAGCAACGACCTCGTTGAATATGGCGACACTCAAGGATACGATCAACTTTGTACTCCTCATGATCATTGATAGGGATAGGAAGAGGGGGAGGTTGGACTTGAGGGGAAAAGGAAGAGGAATTAAGAACAAAGTGTTTCAACTTGGAAACATGAAAGACATGATGGATACGCATCTGACAAGGCAAGGCAAGTCAATAAGCAACAAGAGAGACAATTTGGGTGATATCAAAGGGTCCTATCCAATTAGGGGCAAGTTTACAAACTTGGGTATCAAGTGGGAGGGGGAGGTTACTAGAGGATAGCATGACTTTATCACCGAATTCAAAGGTAAGATCACAACAATGGTGGTTTGCATATTGTTTTTGGTGATTCTGAGCAATAAGGAGGTGAGACTTGGCTTGTTGGAGAGATTGGGGTAGAGTGGTCAAGAATGTGGAAGTATGAGGAATCTGAGATGGAAGGGGAGCAAGAAGAGAATTTGGAACAAGCAAATCTTGGCCGAAATTGAGAAAGAAAGGAGAAAATCCGATGCGTGCCTGTTTGGAATTGTTATAGGCAAATTTTGTAGCTGCAAGACATTCATCCCAATTGGTATGGTGGACATTGACAAAGGCACAGAACATATCCTCCAATGTATGATTTGCACATTGGGTTGTCCATCAGTTTGAGGATGATAGGCCGTGGACAAAGCAAGCTTGGTGCTGAGTATCTAGAAGAGTGCTTGCCAAAACTTCTCGGTAAATTGAGGATCACGGTTGGAGATGAGTACACATGGCATCCCATGATGCTTGAAGACATTGTTGAAGTAGATTTGCACTAAGGTTGGAGCATCCACGGTATCACAGGTTGGTGCAAAGTGGATATGCTTATGAAGCTTATCCACAAACATCACAATTGCGGTGTGTCCTTGTTTTGTCTTTGGCAAGGATGTGATAAGATCCAAGCTCACATGCTCCCAACAAGCGGATGGAACAGTGAGTGGTTGAAGGAGTCCACTCGGCTTTTGGTTGTTAGTCTTGTTACGTTGGTAGCTCTCACATGATTGGAAAAATTCTCAAACATCTCGTGTCATGTTAGGCTACCACCATTGACGTTGGAGGGTACCCAAGGTCTTGTCCACATCCATGTGACCACCAATGGGTAAATCATGGGCTTATTGAAGGCGCACAAGTCAAAGATCACCTTAAGCTGGAACATACATCCGGTCCTCATGGAATAAAAGGCCCTCCTTGATGGAGAAGGTGTTGTACTCCTTATCGCATGCCATAAGGCAACCATGTACTTTTTGGAAGAAGGGATCTTGGTGTAGAGTTGACTAAAACTCATTTTTGACCTTGGAGTCAACTGACACTATTGAAATTGCCATTGTGATGAGAGGAAGAGACTTCAAATCAGGTTGTCGTGATAAAGTGTCAAGGATGACATGGAACCGATTTGGTTTGTACTCAAGTTTGATGTCATGCAATTGGAATTGTTCTTCCCATCAATGATGTCGACTCTTCATGTGTTCCAAGTATAAGATCTACAACAATGGCTTGTGATCAATTCGCATGATCACTTGTTTCCCCAAGAGGTAATGCCTCCATACCTTGGTGGCGTATACCATTGCAAGTTGTTCTCAATCTCAAGCACAGTAGTTTTGTTCAGCCGTATGGAGTCGGCAAGACACACAGGCAATGGGATGGAGTCCATCTAGGAATTCTTGTTGCAGCACGACTCCAATTGCAAAGTTAGAAGCATCAAAATCAACCACACAAGGTAGTTGAGGATCATATGGTTGAAGAATGGGTCTTGAAGACACCATATGCTTTAACTTCTGGAATGCCTCTTCATGCTTGGTGGTCCATTGGAAGCTCGAGTGCTTTCCCAAGAGGTCAGTCAATGGTGCAACCACATGAGCATAATAATGGATGAACCATCAGTAAAAACTGGCAAATCCATTGAATGCCTGTACTTCTGTAGCATCCTTCGGGGTAGGCCAATCAGTTATGGCCTTGATTTTGTCTTCTTCTATCTTGATTCCCTTTGATGAGATCTTATGACTTAAGAAGGTAACCTCCTTTTGCCAAAAGGCACATTTTGACTTCTTGCAGTAAAATTTCCATTATCGTAGTCATCTTAGGGCTTCTCGCACATGATTCATGTGTTCCGCTTTTGTCTTGCTATAGATTAAGATATCATCCAAGAACACCACCACGGACCGATCCAATAGTCTATCCAACACCCGATGCATCTGATCCATGAAGACTACTGGAGCATTAGTGAGTCCAAAAGGTAGAACTCTCCACTCAAAATGCCCATACTTGGTGTGAAAGGCAGTCTTTTGCACATCTTCTCTATCAATAGGAATTTGCCAATAGCCACTATAAAGATCCAGCTTGGAAAAGTAGTGTGTTCCACTTAGTTGATCAAGCAAGTCATCAATCCAAGGCAAGAGATATGCATTCTTCACGGTTTGCTTATTGAGCCCACAATAATCAATATAAAAACAAAGTCCTCTATCCTTCTTTGGAACAAATAGTACCGGTACTCCCCAAGGAGCGGTACTATGTCATATGAAGTCCTTCTCTGACAACTCTGTAAGTGTTTTTTGCAACTCCTCCAACTCCTTTGGTGAGAGCCAATAGATTGGTCTACTCATTGAAGTACTCCCTGGCAACTCGATCTTGAAGGGCATATCTTGTTCGGAGGGTAATCCCTTTGGCAGATCATCTTGAAACACGTCCGCAAACTCCTTAACTATCCGATCAACCATTGCTTGATGAGGCTCTTGGCCCTCCGCATATTGTTCTTGTGCAATCAGCTTGATCCACACCGCAAATATAGGCTTATCTTCCTCTAGAGCTTGCTCTATGGTTACTTTACTAACAAACTTCCCTTCTAGGGACTCATCTCTTGGCAAACTTCCCATCTTGGGACTCATCTCCCTGACAGGTTTGCTCTATGGCTACCTTCTCAACAAACTTCTCATCTTGGGACTGACAATTCTTAGGTGTCTTACTTAGAGGTGCTAGACAACCTAATTGGAAATTCCTACCTTGGTGTTGTACTTGAATTTGGCATCGGGTCCAATCAAATTGAACCTTATGATATTCAAGCCAAGGTAGACCCCGAATGATATCATAATGTAGAGGTGCCACTACAAACCTCATACACTCCAAATACTCCTTCCCAATCATTAAGGTAACAAGATGCGAGGTGCGGAATGTAGAACTCTTTCTACCATCCGCCATCATCAAACTACTTCCAATCACTGGCTTGATAGGAATACCCAATTCCTTTGATACTTGCATAGACATGCAATTCTCTGAACTTCTAGAATCAACCAAAATCCTACAAATCAACCAAATCCTATTGTACCTTGCAAGTGAAGCAAATTTGCATAGGTCTAGCCTTCAATCCCATTGGAACTAATCAAGCTCCCAGTAGGTGGCTAAAAATCTCCTACTGGGATTCTTCATTTCCTTGATCATTCTGCTCCACAACCTCCACCTGGGCAACTTGTCGAGGTCGTCAATTGTTGAGTGTACATTCAGCAATGCAATGCCCCAATTGGTGACAATAAAAACAACCATCATTTTGTTGCAATTTCTCTCTATCTGCCATGCCAAGTGGTCTTTGTTAAATGGCATCAATCTCCATTGGTGCTGGCTCCTCCACTTGTGTGTAGTGTATTGGTAGGCTTTGTGGAGGTCAAGGTCAAGGCCAAGTTGTTGCCACCAAGGAATCAAAATGTTTGGCCAACCGCATGGCTTCCTCCAAGTGTTGTGGCTCTTGCATGGTTACCTCTGATTTGCTTCTTGCCTTCAAGCCCATCACGAATCAATCCAAAGCTTCACCTTCCAATATATCTGGAATTTGCATGATGGTGTTTTGGAACTTTATGATGTAACTTCTTATAGAGCCAATATGTTTCAACTCTGCCAACTTATCCTATGCAACTCATGTGGCATTTATAGCTTGGAACCAACTAATTATTGTGCTCTTGAATTCTGCCCATGTCAAGATTGCGGCAACCATTTGGCGTTCAGCTCGCTCCTCTTGGAATCTCCACCATAGCTTTGCTACTCCATCCAATTGGCTAGAAGCCAAGAGAATCTATTTTTTCTTGTCTTGTAGATTGGTAGCTTCAAAATAACGTTCATAATCAAACACAAAATTCTCCACTGCACCCGGAAGATTCTTGCCTTCAAATACCTTAGGTTTAGGGAATCTGATCCAATCTTCTCTTTCTCGAATTGGTACTCTCTCCACTTGCTCTTGTCATCAAAGATCTTGGTCATCCAACAATCAAGTAAGGTGCTCAATTTGTTATTGCATAGCAAGGATAACATCGAGTATTGCCGCCATGGTTGCTACTCTATCACACCACCCCTAATCTATCCAATTTATTAACACATAGAAACAACACGTCCACCATTCTCCATAAGTTACAATTGGAAGCACCAAGGGTTCCTCAGATATGGTGATCATATGTAGAAAATCTTGTCCAAAGTGCGAGGTGATGAATTGTGTGAAATGATGCTTGGGTAGTATTTGGATGCAAAAATCCCAATGGTTTGGTGGAAGTGGATTTGGTGGTCCATAAATTCCATCCATCCCATTCCTGCTATGATACCAATGTAAAAGACCGAGACCGAGGAGAGAAATAGGAGAATGGAAACTCACATTGGGACACTTGAATGAGAGAAACTCCAAATGCCTAGCATGAGCTTTGGCTTTGGTATTTATAGGTAGCATACAAGGCCTTTGAGAAGCTTCTCAAGAAGCTTCTCAAACCACTTTCTTAGAGTGCAAGCCAAGTTAACTAGGAAGCTTCTCAAGAAGCTTTCTCAAGCCGCTTTCTTAGAGTGCAAGCCAAGTTAACTAGGAAGCTTCTCAAGAAGCTTTCTCAAGCCGCTTTCTTAGAGTGCAAGCCAAGTTAACTAGGAAGCTTCTCAAGAAGCTTCCTTCTAGAAGCTACCTACTTGGCGTGCAAGCTAAGCTAGTTGGAAGCTTCTAGAAGCTACTTACTTGAGGTGCAAGCTAAGCTAGCCAAGAAGCTTCCCAAGAAACTTCCTAGGTACTTTCGGAATATTCTAGGCTAATTTGTCTTATGTGCTACTTTGTAAGCCCGACTAACTTTGTTGCTAAACTCCATATTGTTACATTGTTGATGGTCTTATTGAATGTGGCGACGTGCAAGGATCCAGTCAGCTTCATACTCTTCATGATCATTGATAGGATACGAGGAGACGGAGGAGGTTGGACAAATGAGGAAAAAGAAGATGGATCAAGAACAAATGGTTTCAACTTGGAAATATGAAAGACATGCGCATATGATAAAGCAAGGCAAGTCAATAAGCAACACAAGAAATGAATTGCATGACACTCAAGGGGTCCTATCCAATTAGGAGCAATTTTATGGACGTAGGTATCAAGTGGGAGGGGTAGGTTACTAGATGAGAGCATGACCTTATCACCAACTTGAAAGGTGCAATCACAATGATGGTAACTTTCATATTGTTTTTGATGATTTTTAGCAAGAAAGAGATGAGAACAAAAATACGTCAATCTAATTATTTTTATTTTTTTCTAAACAAAAATAAATAATATTTTCAATTTAAAAATTGAATATGTATAATAGTTACCTATAGGTTTAATCCGCAGTAAAGACCTAATAAAACAAGTAAACCGGATTGAAAAATATTTTTTAAGTATTTTTTATTTGTTTTTTTAGTAAAAAACAAATAAAAAATTTATTTATAAAATGTGTTAGCTTGACCTTTTCAAAAAGGTGAAATAGCAAAACGACCATAAAGAAGACGTTTACTTTCTATTTTAGATTCAAGGGTTGTAGGATGGATTGGGATATGGTGGTCAAGAAGGTGGAAGTATGAGGGACATGAGCTGGAGGAGGAGCAAGAAGAGATTTTGGAACAAGTGGATCTTGGCCAAAATTGAAGAAGAAAGAAAAGAATTAAATGCTTGTATGTTTAGAATTATTGTATGCAAACTGCGCAACTGCAAGACATTCATCTAAATTGGTTTGGTGCATATCACCAAAGGCACAAAGAATATCCTCTAAGGTGCAATTTGCATATTCAGCTTGTCCATCAATTTGAGGATGATAGGTTGTGGACAAAGCAAGCTTGGTACCAAGTATCTAGAAGAGTGCTTGCCAAAATTTTCTAGTGAATTGAGGATCACGGCCGGAGATGAGTACACAAGTCATTCCATGATGCTTGAAGATAATGTTGAAGTAGATTTATGTCAATGTTGGAGCATCCACAATATTGAAGGTTGGTGCCAAATGGATTGCTTGCTACGCCTATCCACAAACACCATTATCATAGTGTGACCTTGCTTTGTCTTGTGCAAGGATATAATCAGATTCAAGCACACATGTTCCCATTGAGCATATGGAATGGAGAGTGGTTGAAGGAGTCCACTTAGTTTTTGGTTGCTAGCCTTGTTATGTTGGCAGTTCTTACACAATTGGACAAACTCTTGAACATCTTGTGCCATGTTGGGCCACCACCATTGGCTTTAGAAGGTACCCAAGGTCTTGTTTACACCCATGTGACCAACAATTAGTAAGTCATGGGCTTCTTGGAATGCATAAGTCGTAGATCACCCTTGGTTGGAGCATATATCCAATCCTCATGGTATAGAAGGCCTTCCTTGAAGAGAAAGTGTTATACTCCTTGTTTCATGTTGCAAGATGACCTTGTACCATTTGAAAGAAATGATGGTGTTGTAGAGCTATCTTAAACTCAATTTGGACCTTGGAGTTGACTTACACTATTGTAATTGCCATCGTGATGAGAAGAAGAGACTTCAAATCAAGTCATTGTGATAAGGCATCAAGGATGATATGGAACTAGTCTATATTCAAGTTTTATGTCAAACAATTAGAGTTGCTACTCCTATCAATGATTTAGACTCTTCATGTTCTAAATGTGATGTCTACAACAAGGGTTTGTGATCAATTTGCATGATCACCTACTTTCCCAAGGGATAATGCTTCCATACCTTCATGGCATATACCGTTGCTAGTTGTTCTTGATCTTGTGCATAGTAATTCCTTTCTATGGTGTTTAAGTGGTAAGACAAAAAGGCAATGGGATGTAACCTATTTGGGAATTCCAGCTACAATACATCTCCAATGGAAAAGTTAGAAGCATCAAAGTCAACCACACAAGGTAGTTGAGAGTCATATGGTTGAAGAATGGGTCTTGAAAATACCATATATTTCAACTTCTTGAATGCTTCTTCATGCTTGGTGGTCCATTGAAAACTTGAGTTTTTCCCCGAGAGGTCAATCAATTATGCTACCATGTGCGGATAATAGTGGATGAACCATCAATAAAAACTTGCCAATCCATTAAATGCTTACACCATTGTGGTATCCTTTGGAGTAGGCCAATCAGTAATGGCCTTGATTTTCTCCCCTTCCATCTTGATCCCTTTTGTTGAGATCTTTTGACCCAAGAAGGTAACTTCCTTTTGCAAAAAGGCACACTTTGACTTCTTGCAATAAAAATTGCATTGATGTAGTTGCCTTAGGACTTCTCACATATGATTTGTGTGTTCAACTTCTGTCTTGCTATAGATTAAAATGTCATCCAAGAACCACCACATACAATCCAATAGTCCATCTAATACCCTATGCATCTGATCCATGAAGACTACTATAGCATTAGTGAGCCCAAAAGGTAAAACTCTCCATTCAAAATACCTATACCTTGTGCAAAAGGCTGTCTTTTGCACATCCTCTCTAACAATAGAGATTTGCCAATAGTGACTGCAAAGCGCCAACTTGGAGAAGTATTGTGTTCCACTCAATTGATCAAGCAAGTCATCAATTCAAGGCAAGGGATATGAATTCTTCACTATTTTTTTATTGAGCCCACGATAGTCAATAAAGAAAGGAAGTCCTCCATCCTTCTTTGGAACAAATAGTATTAGTGCTCCCCAATGAGATGTACTATATCTTATGAAATCCTTCTCCAACAATTCTATAAGTGGTATTTGTAACTCCTCCAACTCCTTTGGTGAGAGCCAATAGATTGGTCTACTCATTGTAGTACTTCCTTGCAATAGATCAATCTTGAAGGGCATACCATGATTAGAGGGTAATCCCTTTGGTAGATCATTAAGAAACACGTATGAAAACTCCTAGACTATTTGATCGACCATTGCTGGATAGAGCTCTTGGCCCTCCTTAGATTCTCCTTGTACAATTAGCTTGATCCACACCGTGAAAATAGATTTATCTTCCTCCAAAGCTTGCTCTATAGCTGCTTCACTAACACACTTCCCATCTAGGGACTTATTTTCCTTCAAAACTTGCTTTATGGTTACTTTCTTGACAAACTTCCAATCTTGGGACTTCTCTTCCTTCAAAGCTTGCTCTATGGGTTTTCTTGACAAACTTCTCATCTTGGGACTTATCTTCCTTCAAAGCTTGCTCTATGGCTACATTCTTGATAAACTTCCCATCTTGGGATTTACTATTCTTTGGTGTCTTACTCAAAGATGCAAGACCACCTAATCAAAAATTCCTAACTTGGTGTTGTACTTGAATTCATCATTGGGTCCAATCAAATTGAACCTTTAATGTTCAATCCACGGCAAACCCAAAATGACATCAGAGTGTAGATGTGCCACTACAAACCTCATACACTCCAAATACTCCTTCCCAATCCTGAATGTAACAAAATATGAGGTACAAAATATAGAACCATTTCTACCATCCACCATCATCAATCTACTTCCAATTACTAGCTTGATAGGAATATGTAATTTCTTTGCTTATTGCATGGACATACAATTCTCTAAATCAACCAAAATCCTACAACCATGATCAAACTTGATACCTTGCAAGTGAAGCAAACTTGCATAGGTCAAGCATTCAATTGCATTGGAACTAATCAAGTTCCTAGTAGGTGGCTCAAAGTTCCTATTGGGATTCCTTGTTTCCTTAATCATTCTACTCCACAAACTCCATCTAGGCGACTTGTCGAGGTCATCAATTCTTGAGTGGACATTCAACAATATAATGTCCAATTTGGCAACAATAGAAACAACCACCATTTTGTTACAATTTTTCTCTATATAAAAGAGCAAGACCAAGGAGAGAAATAGGAGAATGGAAACTCACATTGGGACACTTGAATGAGAGAAAAATCCAAATGTCTAGCATGAGCTTTGGCTTTGGTATTTATAGGTAGTATACAAAGCCCTTGAGAAGCTTCTCAAGAAGCTTCCTCGAGCCATTGTCTTAGAGTGCAAGCCAAGTTAACTAGGAAGCTTCTCAAGAAGCTTCCTTCTAGAAGCCACCTACTTGGCATGTAAGCTAAGCTAGTTAGAAGCTTCCTTCTAGAAGCTACCTGCTTGGGGTGCAAGTTAACTAGTTGGGAAGCTTCCCAAGAAGCTTACTAGATGCTTCTAGAATATTTTAGGCTAATTTGGCTTATTATCTACTTTGTTAGCCTTACTAACTACGTTGTTAAACTCCATATTGTTACATATTGCCCCACTGCTAGTTGGTGATGTCCTCGTCGCCATTGAAACTTCAAACTCCTGGATGGCGGTCTATGCATTTTGGAGGTGAGAAAGAGGTTCCCAAGTGGTATCATGAAGGGGATACCCTTTCCAAAAGGACCTTGTACTCCGTATGTTGTTGGCACCTTGTTCACGTTGGATGTGGCGACGCACAAGGATATGATCAACTTTGTACTCCTCATGATCATTGATAGAGATAGGGAGAGGAGGAGGTTGGACATGAGAGGAAAAAGAATAGGGGTTAGGAACAAAAGGTTTCAACTTGGAAATATGAAAGACAAGATGGATGCGTATATGACAAGGCAAGGCAAGTCGGTAAGCAACAAGAGAAACAATTTGGGTGACATCAAAAGGTCCTATCCAATTTGGTGCAAGTTTACAAACTTGGGTATCTAGTGGGAAGGGTAGATTACTAGAGGATATCATAACTTTATCACCAACTTCAAAGGTGAGATCATGATGATGGTGGTCTGCATATTGTTTTTGACAACTTTGAGCAATAAGGAGGTGAGATTTGGCTTGTTGGAGAGATTTGGATATGGTGTTCAAGAAGGTTGAGGTATGAGGGACCTTAGATGGAGGAGAAGCAAGAAGAGAATTGGGGACAAGCGGATCTTGGCCAAAATTGAGAAAGGAAGGAGAGAATTTGGTGCCTGCATGTTTAGAATTGTTGCATGCAAACTTTGCAGCTGCAAGACATTCATCTCAATTTATATGGTGAATGTTGATGAAGGCTCAAAGCATATCTTTCAAGGTGCAATTTTCATGTTCAGTTTGTCTATCAGTTTGAGGATGATAGGTTGTAGACAAAGCAAGTTTGGTGCCAAGTATTTGGAAGAGTGCTTGCCAAAACTTTCCGATGAAGCGAGGATCATGGTCGGAGACGAGTATACACGTGGCATCCCATGACATTTGAATATATTATCAAAGTAGAGTTACACCAAGGTTGGAGCATCCACAATATCAACCATTGGTGCCAAATGGATTTGCTTACTAAGCTTATCCACAAACACCACAATTGCTGTGTGACCTTGTTGTGTCTTGGGCAAGGAGGTGATGAGATCTAAGCTCACATGTTTCCAATGAGTAGTTGGAATGGGAAGTGGCTGAAGGAGTCCACTCGGCTTCTGGTTACTGGCCTTGTTGCATTGACAACTCTCACACGATTAGATAAATTGCCAAACATCTTGTGTCATGTTAGGCCACCACCATTGGCATTGGAGGGTACCTAAGGTCTTATCTTCCCCCCCATATAAACAGATATTGGTAGATCATGGGCTTCTTGAAGGCGCACAAGTCGGAGATCACCTTTTGCTGGAACATAGATCTGGTCCGCATGGAATAGAAAGCCTTCCTTGAAGGAGAAGGTGTTGTACTCCTTGTCGCCTGCTATCAAACAACCATGAACCATTTGGAAGAAGGGATCTTGTTGTAGAGCTGACCAGAACTTGTTATGGACCTTGGGGTCAATTGACACCGTCGTAATTGCCGCCATGATGAGAGGAAGAGACTTCAAATCATGTTATTATGATAAAGCATCAAGGATGACATGGAACCAACCAAGTTTGTACTCAAGTTTGATGTCAAACAATTGGAGTTACTCTTCCCATCAATGATGTCGACTCTTCATGTGTTCCAAGTGTAAGGTCTGCAACAATGGCTTGTGATTAGTATGCATGATTACTTGTTTTCCCAAGAGATAATGCCTTCATACCTTGGTGACATATACCATTGCAAGTTGTTCTTGATCTCAAGCAGAGTAATTTATTTCAATTGTATTTAGTTAGCAAGACACAAAGGCAATGGGATGGAGTCCATCTGGAATTCTTGTTGCAACACTATTCCAATTGCAAAGTTAGAAGCATCCAAAATCAACCACACAAGGTAGTTGAGGATCATATGGTAGAACAATAGGTCTTGAAGACACCATATGCTTTAACTTTTGGTATGCTTCTTCATGCTTGGTGGTCCACTGGAAGCTCAAGTTCTTTCCCAAGAGGTCAATCAATGGTGCAGCCACATGAGCATAATAGTGGATGAACCGTCGGTAAAAACTGGCCAATCCATTGAATGCCCGTACTTTTGTAGCATCCTTTGGAGTAGGCTAATTAGTAATGGCCTTGATTTTCTCTTCTTCCATCTTGATCTCCTCTGATGAGATCTTTTGACCCAAGAAGGTAACCTCTTTTTGCCAAAAGGCACACTTTGACTTCTTGCAATAAAATTTCCATGGTCATAGTTGTCTTAGGACTTCTAGCACATGATTCACGTGTTCTACCTCTGTCTTACTATAGATTAAGATATCATCCAAGAACACCATCTCAGACCAATCCAATAGTCCATCCAACACCCAATGTATTTGATCCATGAAGACCGTTGGAGCATTAGTGAGTCCGAAAGGTAGAACTCTCCACTCAAAATGCCCATACCTTGTGCAAAAGGTAGTCTTTTGCACATCCTCTCTATCAATAGGAATTTACCAATAGCCACTGCAAAGATCCAACTTGGAAAAGTAACGTGCTCCACTTAGTTGATCAAGCAAGTCATTGATCTGAGGCAAGGGATATGCATTCTTCACGGTTTGCTTATACGGTAATCAATACAAAAACAAAGTCCTCTATCCTTCTTTGGAAGAAATAATACCGGTGCTCCCCAAGGAGAGGTACTATCTCATATGAATCCTTCTCCAACAACTTTGTAAGTGTTGTTCACATCCTTTGGTGAGAGTCGATAGATTGGTCTACTCACTAGAGTACTCCTTGGCAATAACTCGATCTTGAAAGGCATACCACAATTAAAGAGTAGTCCATTTGGCAAATCATCCATAAACGTATCCGCAAACTCCTGAACTATCCGATCAACCATTGCTTGATGAGGCTCTTGGCCCTCAGATTTTTCTTGTGCAATCTGCTTGATCCACACCGCAAATACAAACCTATCTTCCTCCAAAGCTTGCTCTTTGGTTACTTTACTAACCAACTTCCTTTCCAAGGACTCATCTCTCTTCCAACCTTCCTCCATGGTTGCCTTTTTGGTAAACTTTCCATCTTGGGACTCATCTCCCTTCAAGGTTTGCTCTATGGCTACCTTCTCAACAAACTTCCCATCTTGGGACTGATTATTCTTGGGTGTCTTACTCAAAGGTGCCAGACAACCTAATCAAAAATTCCTATCTTGATGTTGTACTTGAATTTGTCGTTGGGTCCAATCAAATTGAACCTTATGACATTCAAGCCAAGGTAGACCAAGAATGATATCATAGTGTAGAGGTGCCACTACAAACCTCATACACTCCAAATACTCCTTCCCAATCATTAAGGTAACAAGATGCAAGGTGCGGAATGCAAAACCCTTTCTACCATCCGCCATCATCAAACTACTTCCAATCATTGGTTTGATATGAATACCCAATTCCTTTGCTACTTGCATAGATATGCAATTCTCTGAACTTCTAGAATCAACCAAAATCCTACAACTCTGATTAGATATTGTACCTTGCAAGTGAAGCAAATTTTCATAGATCTAGCCTTCAATCCCATTGGAACTAATCAAGCTCCCAATAGGCGGCTCAAAATCTCCTATTAGGATTCCTCGTTTCCTTGATCATTTTGTTCCACAAACTCCATTTGGGCAACTTGTCAAGATCACCCATTCTTAAGTGGGCATTCAACAATGAAAACAACCTCTATTTTGTTGCAATCTTTCTCTCTTTATTGTACCAAGTGGTCTCCGTTGGATAGCATCAATCTCCATTGGTGCCGGTTCTTCCACCCGTGCATAGTGTATTGGTAGGCCTTGTGTAGGTCAAGGTCAAGTCGTTGCAACCAAGGAATTAAAGTGCTCAGCCAATTGCATGGCTTCTTCTACATTTTGTGGTTCCCGCATGGTCACCTCTAATTTGGTACGTGACTTCAATCTCTGCACAAATCAATCTATAACTTCACCTTCTTGTATATCTAGAATTTGCATGATGATGTTCTGAAATTATGTGATGTAGCTCCTTACTAATCCAACTTGCTTCAACTCCACCAATTTATCTTGTGCGGCTTGGGTGACATTTATAGTTTGAAACCAACCCAATATTGCATCTTTGAATTTTGCCCATGTCAAAATTGGTGCAAGAATCTATTGTTCAGCTCGCTCCACTCAGAATCGCCACCAAAGTTTTGCCGTACCATCTAATTGGCTAGAGGCCAAGAGAATCTATTTTTGTTCATCTTGAAGATTAGTGGCTCCAAAGTAACGTTTGCAGTCAAACATAAAATTCTCTTTTGTGCTTGAAATATTCTTGCCTTCAAAAATCTTGGGTTTTGGAAATTGAATATGATCTTCTCCATCTCAAATTGGCACTCTTTGTATATGTTCTTGTCGTTGCTGATCTTTTTCATCCAACAATTGAGTAAGGTGCTCAATTTGTTGCTGCATCATAAGGATAATGCTTGATATTGCCGCCATAACTACTACTCTATCCCACTACTCCCAATTTATCCAATTGATTAGCACATAGATGTAACACGTCCACCATTCTCCATAAGTTACAACAAGAAGTATCAAGGGTTCCTCAAACACGATGATCATATGTAGAAAATCTTGCCCAAAGCGCAAGGTGATAAATTGTGTGAAATGATGCTTTGGTAATATTTGGACATGAAAATCCCAATGGTTTGACGGAAGTGGATTTGGTGGTCCATAAATTCCATCCATCTCATTCTTGCTCTGATATCAATGTAAAAGACCAAGACCAAGGAGAGAAATAGGAGAATGGAAACTCACATTGAGACACTTGAATGAGAGAAAACTCCAACTGCCTGGCATGAGCTTTGGCTTTGGTATTTATAGGTAGTATACAAAGCCCTTGAGAAGCTTCCTTGAGTTGCTTTCTTAGAGTGCAAGCCAAGTTAACTAGGAAGTTTCTCAAGAAGTTTTTTTCTAGAAGCCGCCTACTTGGCATGCAAGCTAAGCTAGTTAGAAGCTTCTAGATGTTTCCTTCTAGAAGCTTCCTGCTTGGGGTGCAAGTTAACTAGTTGGGAAGCTTCCCAAGGAGTTTCCTAGATGCTTCTAGAATATTCTATGCTAATTTGCCTTATTTTCTACTTTGTTAGCCTTACTAGCTATATCGCTAAATTCCATATTGTTACACTCTATCTATGATGCCAAGTGGTCTCCATTGAATGGCATCAATCTCCATTGGTCCCAACTTCTTCATCCGTGTGTAGTGTATTGGTAATTTTTGTGGAGGTGGAGGTTGTCACGCCATTTGTAGTTCCGCATCTAGATGCTCAGACATTGGAGTTCCAATGATTGTAGTTAGAGATATTCTAGCAATTTCTCAGAGACTACTTTCTGACGGTTAGATTTTGTGTTCAAGGTACTGACTTCACGGTGGGGCCCACCATCACTTTGCACCGTTTGCACCATCGAGTGTGCCGTCAGCGGGACCATTAGGGTTTTGGAGCCAACT
This sequence comes from Lunularia cruciata, assembly GCA_948567375.1. Lineage (NCBI taxonomy): Eukaryota > Viridiplantae > Streptophyta > Marchantiopsida > Lunulariales > Lunulariaceae > Lunularia > Lunularia cruciata. The sequence continues at coordinate 21,381,751 of OX419755.1, read as the reverse complement.
CAAGTCCAAGGAGTATAGTTTCAAAGTGAAATCCAGAGAGCTCACTTCTCTAATGTTGAGCCTTTGAGTTCCTGGCTATGGTGGACAGAGGCCGGCGAGCGTCACCTGGATTCTCTATGCTTGAGTGGGTGTGGCTTGACTGTAATCAGTGCCCAGTTGTTGGCAATTTATAGCGTGACAGATCAAGTACTGATCTGAGTTGAGAGTGGTAAGCAATCTGATTACATCAGAGAAGTGAAGTTAGGGGGAAATCGAATGCAGGAACTTTGAGTGTTGGTGGTATCTCCAAGCTCGGTGGATCGTTGGTAGCTCAATTCAAGTTCAGTGTTTCCCTAGTGTGCAGAAGCTTGTTCAAGTGATGCAAATTTGGTAATTAGGCAGACTGTGTGTGGAAGCGTTGGCCAAATTTTGAGCAAAGAAGGAGCAAATTTCGAGCAGTGGTTGTGATTTTGAGCTCAGGAGGTGAAGGCAGGACCAATTTGCTACAAGTTGGGCTCAAAAAGTCAAATTGAAAGTGGAGTTGGGAAGCTCTTCTCATGAATTTGTGATTTGGAAAAACCCGTGTTATGAATTTGGCTCGAGTGGAAAGTTAGCGGGGGATTTGGTGGACAGCCATCTTTAGGGTTTATGTCAGATTTTACGTCAAATTTGGCTAGATTTGGAGGAGTTTCGCTAGTTTGGAGGACTTTTGCAGATTTGGAGAAGTTTTGCCAATTTTGGAGGAGGTTCGAAGTGGCAACAAGAGAGGCCTCATTTGGCTGAATTCCAGTGTTTAGAGGCTTCGAGGCATAGGGCTGTGGGCTATGAGAGGCTACAAAGGCCTAGAAGGGTCAGAAGTGCCAGCTTGCTGGCGTAAGGCTAGCTAGTTTAGAGTAGATCTTGGTCATTGGTTGGCAAAATCTGCCTTTCCTGCTAGATTGTGCGCAACAAGGTTTGACCCCTAGATCTCTTGTTCCTAGACTGGTGCCCTAGCCAACTGGTCCACCCTCACTTGTTGTCCTAGTGATTGTGCCACTATTATCTATACACATGTAGCTTTGGCTAGGAGAGGCAGTTTGATCCCATTCTTGGTGATCCTGGTAGCTTAGGACTTAGAGACGAACTTCTCTTATGTCAAATGCCAAATGGTGGCAGAGTCAGTCCCGTGTTGTGTTATGAGATGGAGAGTTTTTGTTTAGATTTCTTGTGATTGGACCTCCTCCATTCTCTACTTTCTGTTTGTGCACCATGTTTGTGTGAGGTGCCTTGACTTTTGAGCGTTGGTGCTTTGGTGTGCTCTTGGTGGTGAGGCTGGAGTGATGACTAGTCAGACTACCTTTGTTTCTCTCTGGTAAGGCAATAAGTGATGACCTGCAGACCGTGAGAGTGTGTGTTATGATGGCAGGTTACAGGTTGCCCTTTACCCTAGTGTAGTTATCTCGGTTAGAGTTACAATAGTGGGTGGTGCTTAGTTAGTATTGGCACTTGGTGGTGTTGGCACTTGGTGGGATACTTGCGGTTGCAGTTGGTGGTTTGGGTTTGCTGTTGTGGTTACTTTGTCACGACGGAGTTCTTTGGAGATTCCAGAGGAGTTAGCCTTGTAGTACGCAGTGGGTTTACTCGGAGTTGTGCTCGGTATCAGCCTGTATCTCAGGTCCCAGTGAGGGAGGAGATTGACTATGAGTTGGAGTTTGACACAGGAGCTGATTCGGTTGAGAGTGCACTTGGTGTGTCTGCATCGTTGTTGTGGGACATGGACGAGATTTATGGGGCCTCCAAAGGCCCTAGGCGTTACTCTAGTACAGTGGGTACCATTGAGTTGGATGACTTCATCCAAGAGTTTGATAGTTGGTGTGATCTGCAGCAAATGCGGAACCCGACTTTGTTCACACTCTTCATGGCATAGAAGGGGTTGTTTCAGCATTTGGAGGGTCCACCAATGGATGACTACCATGAGTTCAGGAGAGCTCATTTGGAGGAGATTGAGTTATGGAGACAGTATTGGTCTCCACACTATGTCTCCATCACTTCAAGCTTGGTGGCCAGGAGTAGATCGGCTGTACCTACGAGTTCTAGCTCATTTAGTGTGGGTGGAGCTAGTGGAGGTGCACTAGCTGGAGATAGTGCTACTACGAGTGGAGGTACCGCTGCAAGAGGTGGTGTGGCATCGGGGTTTAACCCCATGGTGGAGTTCTTCCTGTGTTTGAGGCAGAACTACCAGGGAGTGCGGACTGACAAGTTGAGGAGCTTGCACGAGTTCCAACAGAAGGCTGGAGAGAGCCTACGCGAGGCATACACTTGCATGAGGTGGCTGATCAGTTTCACTCAGGGAGTTACTAAGGCCCAAGCAGTCCAGTTTTGGTATGGGATACTGGACAAGGAGTTGCGACGTAGAGTTCATGATGCTACGTTGTTGTAGGCTACTTCGCCCACTTTGGCAGTAGTCTTTGGTTTGGCTGAGCGTATTGAGCTCAACATGGTGGAGAAGAGAGTGGTAACATATGGATTTGGTAGGGAGACCTCATCCACGTCTGTGACTTCTTCTAGAGTGCAGCAGAGTGCACCACGCCTAGTTGGTTTTTGAGGACAGGGCGGACAGCCCAGATCCTATGGAGCGAGTGGAGGGCCTAGTGGAGTTAGACCTTTACCCTCATTTTTGGGTCATCAACAGCTAGTGAGCGGTGGTGTTGCTTGTTGGACTTGTGGTGGACCTCACCATAGGAAAGAGTGTACTCAGGGCAGCGGACTTGATACCTCTAGTGCATCACAGCCAGCACAGAGGTAGTGTGAGCACTACCACAGATTTGGTCACACTAGTGACCGGTGTTTTGACCTACACCCGGAGTTACAGAGTGGTAGGGCTGCTATGGCAGGTAGTAGAGGAGCTCTAGTTCATGGAGGACAAGGTGGTAGAGGTGGTGGTAGAGAATCTACACCTAGTAGAGGTGCAGTACCTGCCCTTACTTTTGACACAACTATGGCTACTCGGATTGAGCAGTTGGAGTAGAGATTGGCTAGTATGGCTATTGCTCACATGAAATCAGATTCGGGTGCTGAGGCTTCCACCTCATATGCTAGTGATAGAGATGCTTTAGACTTCATGTGCGGAGCAGCACAGGTGGATGCATCTACAACAGTGACTAGGAGTGCAGTACGTGCTCTAGAGCCTAGAGGAGCATCAGTGGAGTTGGACCCACAGAGAGGAGAGGTTGGGAGACAGGTCAGACTTCCCCAGTCTTTCACACTATCTGAGGCATTGCAGATGACATCCATGGTTCCTAAACGTCCCAGTGCAGGTGTGGTAGGTGGTGATGGAGTACATGATGGACTACCTGCTAGTCAGCCACCTGCTACTACACAAACTGAGTCTAGCATGATGTTGGGGGCGGCTCAACTGATTATGTGGCATCCTTTGTTTTCAGCCAGTGACATGTTTACATTGGGAGTTGATCCAGCCCTAGTGTTCCGGTTGGCTGCCACGTTATGTGAGAGTAGGGATGGTGCAGTTCCTACTACTAGAGCAGAGGTGGTTGGTAGTGGAGCTGACTTGGTTGAGGAGCATGGGATCCGTTCAGCGACCAGTGGTTTATGGCAGCAGCAGCGGCTAGACTGGAGGAGTTGCCAGCTAGACCGGCCTTTGAGAGAGCGTAGTTTACACTTGGTGTTGTCCTATTGGATAACCAAAGGGGGATTTTTTGTTTGGTAGGACCTTCAGAGAAGGTCTATACACCACAGAGAGTCTGGTGTGCAGCCCCTTATGTTGGGGAAGGCTGCAATTGTTGGTCTGGAGTTACAAAAGACCAATGTGGAGAGGTGTCCATTTCAAATCCAGACATCTCTTGGTGGTGGTTTGACACAATACATGGAGAGCTTGTTGTCTAGGTTCAGCCTGGTCATCCGACTGATAGCTTGGTGGTGAGAGCTCAGGCTATTGCGACGATAGCTGAGTCATATGATGTGCTAGTTGGGGGAGCAGTGTTATACCCTATGGGTTTCAGCATTGACTATTGGGAGGAGAGAGCCTCTTATAGACCTGGTTGGCAGTCTGGTGAGGGACGGGTATGTCGCCTACTAGTATGCTTCAGTAGTGGCAGTCTTGGCTCACTATAGTCCGAGACCATGGCAACATCAGTTTTAGCTTTCAATGGTGCAGTTACTTGGCCTGGTGACTTGTTGGAGGGGAACGCCCATGCAGAGGATACTCCAATACCACAGGAGATCACTTGGCTTTGGAGTACAAGTGGGATTGTTCCATCCACCTTGGATGTTCCATTGTGGAGTTCAGAGGAGGCATTGCAACAACATGCAGATCAATTGGTGCAGCAGGCTTGGAGTGGAGCCTTTGTACCATTAGGAGATGATTGTGAGGATGAGCCTCCAGAGGCGATTGCTTTGACACCTTTGGATACCACACTCATTGCTTGGCAGTATCCAATAGAAGGGATATGCCTATTGGAGTTGTTTGGTGGGATCAGCACCAAACTAGCTGTGGTATTACAGGCGGGTATCCGAGTACAAAGGTACTTGTATGTAGAGAGGGATGAGACTGCTAGATGAGTCTCTCTACATCATGTGGCGCACTTGGCCTATCGGTATCCAGAGTTATTACCAATGTCAACAGTCAAAGGTTACCAGAAGGCCCTACCAGGAGACATTTCCTTACTAGGGGCGCATGACCTAGAGAGACATGGGCCTATTCACTTGGTGATTTCTAGATGGCCATGTCAAGGACATACACCGGACTAGCTGTGGTATTACAGGCGGGTATCCGAGTACAGAGGTACTTGTATGTAGAGAGGGATGAGACTGCTAGGCGAGTCTCTCTACATCATGTGGCGCACTTGGCCTATTGGTATCCGGAGTTATTACCAATGTCAACAATCAGAGGTTACCAGAAGGCCCTACCAGGAGACATTTCCTTACTAGGGGCACATGACCTAGAGAGACGTGGGCCTATTCACTTGGTGATTTCTGGATGGCCATGTCAGGGACATACACGTGCGGGCTGCAGTTTGGGTCTTTAGGATCCTCGTTTTGGTGTGTTTTGAGAGATGTTACGGATATTATGACATCTCCAGGTTCATCAGTCCGTTTCTCCAGCTTACCTTTTGGAGAACGTTCCTTTGATGGGTGATTCTCGCACTAGAGTGGTGGCGAGTACACATCAGGTCCATTCTTGGATGGGACCTGTTGTATTGTTAGATGCAGCCAGAGTGGGATCATGTGCTCATTGTCTTAGTCTTTGGTGGACAAACCTCTTACCCAGAGAGGTTCTAAAGTGTGCTTATGATGGCATTCAGCGACTTGACCACATCCTTGTTGATGATATCTTGGATGTTGGGCGTCAGTCTCAGATAGTGGTAGTGGCTGATAGGTCATCTATGGTAGTGGTGAACCTAGGTGGACAGCCTAGAGCTGCATTTCCCACACTCATGAGTTTCCCAGGCTCTCATGCTTTTCGAGAGGGAAGACTTGGACTTGTTTGGGACTCACAACTACAACAGTTGGTGGAGCCCAACGCTATTTTGCACCGGTATTACCGCTGTTCCAGCAGTGTCAAAGGCATCCAGGCGTCAGGTGTTAGGTCAAGCTATGGACCTAAACTGTTTGACCTAGATTGTGAGCCTTGGCTTGGCAGAGCAACATAGGATGCACTTGATAGGCATCACCACTCGGACACTTGTGAGCCCTATGCCTATCAAGACGATTCAGGCACATGCTAGGGGCGATGGACCGAGTGGACATGGTATTCTTGGGACGCATCCAGTAGCTACTAGGGAGAGTGGTCTACTTGGAGTCCATCCAGGTGAGCGTGGGCTACTTGGATTACACCCGTGGTCCACATAGGATGTAGCCAAAGGACGTGTGGAGCTTGCAGCCAGAATGGAGGGAGTTTTTCACATAGAGGTTTGGACCTCTAGTGGTCGGGAGCATGACACTATTGCTCCCAAGGGCCCAGTGTAGCAGTCAATTAGTACGTCTTCCACTCCTACTATAGTTACAAAGGATACTTGGGAGCCAGATCTTGGACCCAAGCTTACTGGAGAGGAAAGATGGAGGGTTTGGAGGTTCTTGAAGAGTCACATGAGTTGTTTTACCTTCAGTATGAAGGATTTGGGTGCTCTGAAGGGACCTAGTATACGGATTGAGCTGACTAGCGATACACCAGTTTTTCGACGTCCTTATCAATATAGTGAGATGGAGAGTATATTGATTAAAAGCTGGAGTAGTGACCTTTTTGAGGCTGGTTTGGTGGAGATTTCACATGGAGAGTATGCATCAGCGACAGTGGTGCTAGCCAAGAAAGATATGCATGGAAATTATATAGATAGGCGGATATGTGGAGATTACCATCCTATCAACCAACAGTCCAGGGCTGATCGGTATGCCATGCCTACACCGGAGGAGTTTTTTGATGCGATTGGGCATGCAAAGGTCTTCAATACTTTGGATCTTCAAGCGGGATATCATCAGTTGCCGATCAGGGAGGAGGATAAGTCCAAGACAACAATTTGGGCTATTGGTCCTCACAACAAGGATGTGTTATATCAGTGGAAGTTCTTACCATTTGGGTTAAAGAATGCTCCTACTGAGTTCCAGAGGGTCATAGATAGGATCCTAGCTGGATTGGATTTTGCTTGGTCTATATTGATGACATTTTGGTTTATAGCACTACTGTGGAGGAGCATGATAGACAGTTGTTGGAGGTGTTTGAGAGGTTGAGATCTCATGGACTCAAATTACATCCTGGGAAGTGTAGGTTCTTCCACGAGCAGGTTGAGTATTTGGGTCACACTATCTACCCCGGAGGACTTGGTGTTCAACAGACCAAAGTGGAGGCTATTGCACGTATTCCTCGGCCTACGGATGTGAGCAGAGTGCAAGCATTCCTTGGGTTGGCAAACTTCTATGGCCGCTATGTTAGAGGATTTAGTGCCATTGCCAAGGCCTTGACGAAGCTGACCAAGCTTACACAGGAGTGGTGTTGGGGAGATGAGCAGGAGAGAGCTTTTGTAGAGCTCAAGGAGAGGTTGACATCTGCTCCTATTTTGAGGAGACCAATCAGGGGACGACCATTTCAGGTTCACACTGATTGGAGTATGTTGGGGCTTGGAGCGGTGCTCACCCAACATGATAATGAGGAGAAGGAGTTTGTGGTGGCCTATGCTAGTCGCTCCAACAATTCAGCGGAGGCAAAGTATAGTTCATATGAGGGAGAGTGCTTGGCAGCAGTTTGGGTAGTAGCACATTTCTCATGTTACCTATTTGGTAACCCCTTCACTCTCATCACTGATCATCAGCCGCTGAAGTGGTTGATGGAGTCCGACAAGCTTTCAGGGAAGCTTGCATGATAGGCTCTGATTTTGCAGGAGTATGATTTCACGGTTGTTCACAAACTTGGAGTAGTGAACCGTGATGCAGATGGGTTGAGTAGAAACCCATGTCCCAGCCAGCAGGATCAGACCAGAGCATGTTGGCATGGTGAGACAGATGAGGAGATGGTGCCAGGTTGGCATGCATCGGCCTTTCTGTGTATATTTGCAGAGGCTTTGGTGGTATCTCTCTCAATGCATACATGAGGAGTTATTGAGGTCACATATCCAGAAAGTGAAGATATCGGTACAATTCAGTGAGACATTCATGATGATGTCTTAGTGATGGACTATCTTTGCACTGGTGTTGTGGGTGGCACTGTTGGGGCCAAGGAGAGAGATCGTGTTCTTCAGCGAGCCAAACGGTTCAAATTGGAGGGTAAACACCTTTGGCGTGTATGGGAGGATGGTAGAGTGCGAGTAGTACCACTTCCAGCACAGAGACCACAGTTGGTCCGTCATGCTCATGAGGAGCTAGGACATTTTGGAGTAAAGCATACATATAGCTTATTCCAGAGTCATTATTGGTGGCACGGTATGCAGACCAAGGTACAACAGTTTGTTGCCAGATGTGTGGTTTGTGACCGAGTTAGAGCATCATTCAATGCTCCTACGCCACAGTTACACCCATTACCTATCATGGGATTTGATTACCATTGGAGTTTGGACTTTGCCAGACCTTTACCGCTGACTGTGAGACGTCATTGGTATGTTTTGGTGATGGTGGAGCACTTCTCCAAGTGGATTGAGTTGGTGGCACTTCCTGACAAGTCTAGTGAAGTGACAACTTACTCGTTCTTAGATCAAGTTCTTAGTCATTTTGGTACACCAGCTGAGGTTTTGACTGATCAGGGTACAGAGTTCTTGGGGGAGTTTTAGGTCTTGTGTGACAAGGCTTTGATTGATCATTGTACTACATCCCAAGATCACCCTGAGGCAAGTGGCTTAGCAGAGAGAGTGGTTCAGACGGTGAAGAGAGGATTGTGAAAGTATGGTTTGCAGAGAGGCCACTTGGGAGATTGGGATCTCCAGTTACCTTGGTTGGCCATGGGCTATCGGTTCAGCCGGCAAGCCTCCTTAGCATCCTTCTCTCCATACTTTCTACTCTATGGACGAGATCCAAATTTACTTGCAGCCATTCGTCAAGATGCTACTGTAGTTTTGGACTTGGATGACCCCAATGTATGGATGAGCGCATGTTCTTAGCGTGCAAAGATCTTTCGGAGAGTGATGCTAATGGCCTTTGAGAACTTGGCGATTTCTCAGCATAGAGATACTTTACGCTATGCTACCATTTGAGGAGGAGGTTATAGACCCTCGATCCGTCAATTTCATCTAGGCGACTATATATATCTATAGCAGACAGCACCGATGACACTTGATGTTTCTACAGGCCGCACTATCTTGAGAGTGCGTGAGGTTTTGCAATCTGGAGTCCTTGTGTTAGAAGGACGTGATGGTGTTGTTTGGAAGGATCATGTGCGCAATTGTGCGCCATGCCACCTTCCAAACATTGATGGTACTATGGACCCAAGCTTAGCACTTGTACGTGCAGGCTTGAGGTGTATGTTATGTGGCTCTTCTGGAGGAGCTGCTACTATGTTAGTGTGTGATAGCTGTTCGAGAGGATGGCATATGGCATGTATGACTCCACCCCTCACGGTGGTTCCTCAAGGATAGTGGTTATGTCCTAGATGTACTTGACCTATAGCTAGTTCATTCTTTATATGGTATAGATTGCAGACAGGCGACTAACGATGGGACTCCGTAGCACCCGGCCTCCTGATCTTTGCCCATTAGAGGGTATACCATATACTTAGAGTAGATGGCTATTTGGAGTTAGAGGGACCTAACCGCCAGCTAGGGGGGCGATTGTGGCACTTTAGACTCTATGTATGACTTATGTGTGAGTTGTGCTTCTATAGTGTATGATGTTGACAGCGATGTATGTTGTGTAGCTATGTATATACGCACAACAACTATCACGCCATTTGTAGTTCCGCATCTAGATGCTCGGACACTGGAGTTCCAGTGATAGTAGTTAGAGTTATTCTAGCAGTTTCTCAAAGACTACTTTCCGACGGTTAGATTTTGTGTTCGGGATACTGACTTCATGGTGAGGCCCACTGTCACTTTGCACCGTTTGCACCATCGAGTGTGCCGTCAACTGGACCATTAGGTTTTTAGAGCCAACTCGAGTCCAGGGAGTATAGTTTTGAAGTGAGCTCCAGAGAGCTCACTTCTCTAATGTTGAGCCTTCGAGTTCCTGGCTATGGTGGACAGAGGCCGGCGAGCATCACTTGGATTCTCTATGCTTGAGTGGGTGTGGCTTGACTGTAATCAGTGCCTAGTTGTTGGCAGTTTATAGAGTGACAGATCTGTGAGCCGGCCTGTCTCTCACTCAGGATGAACCTCTGATGGCTATTATGGTAGCGCACCATGGACTAAGAAGGCAAGGAACCCCAACTCCATCATACTCCTCCAAGGCTAACACTCCAAGACTCAAGACATTGCTCACTAGAGAACTCAATGAAAGAGAGATAGTTGCAAATGAAAGGATGATGAGTACCTCCTCACTCCTTGTTTATATACTTCTGAAATAGTTACGTACCAAAGTTACTAATTACCGTAGTAACTCAAGTTACTAGACTAAAAGTCAAGTAAAGTCAAAAAGTAGAAAGGAATATCCATTCACATGGGCATATTCCCCTTATCTTGACCCAACCACTAAAGCAAGGATTCCTTCACATGGGCTATCCTTGGACTAAAGAAGAATCCAAAACAAAAAGGCTTGCGGGCCCAAGAGTTCTCAACTCTTTCCCCAAAGCCAAACACCTAGGAATAATACCAAGTCAACACACTAAAATCCAAAATAGTGGTGCTCATCTTTCCTACTTCCTCTAAAGTAAGGTCCCATCTATCTTAGCTATGACTAACTTTAGCTAACCATGACTAATATAGAACCATCCTTTATCTCTATATAAATAATATCTCTTAAGTACTTGTAATACCAAGCTAAATATCACAATACCACACACATGCACAAATGGGTGTTACATTTACCCCCGGACTAAGTTTTCACTTTGTCCTCAAAGTGAAGGTCTCTCTACCTTCTATGGTACATCTTTAACTTATCATGGTTAATCCTATCAAAGTGTCTTCCTCCCAACTCCTTGAGATCATAAGTGTAATTTCCCCACACCTTCTCTACTATGAAAGGTCCAAAGTACTTAGGCAAAAACTTCTTTTGTACTCTCTTGAATCGAATGGAATCAAACAACATTACCCAATCACCTTCTTTGAAAGGCTCCACCTTCTTCTTGCCTTGCCTCTTGTCATAGCTCTCCTTTTGTTTCCTTTGGGCTTGCTCCACTCGAACCATAGCAACTGCTCTTGCCTCTTCCAACTCCATGAGTTGATCCTTCCTTGACTTCTCTGCATCACTTCCTTGTGCTTTCTTCAATCTCCTATGAATGCTTTGGAAGGTAGGAAGATCAAAGTGAATAGGTAAGGTAGACTCAATACCATACACCAATTGGAATGGAGAATATCCAGTGGAAGTCTTCATGGTTGTCCTATACTCCCACAAAACTGCATGAATCCTCTTGTCCCAATGATGTTTAGCCCCCTCCATTTCTGCATCTTTGGCCAACATCATGCACAAGGTCTGATTGGTTCTCTCTGCCAAGCCATTGGAATTTGGCTTATAGGATGTAGTTACTCTATGTGTGATAGAGAAATGTCGTAGCATGGCTGTAGTAATGCTTCCTGTAAACTCTCCTCCTCTATCAGAAACCAACTCCAAAGGGCATCCAAACCTAGTGATAATGCGTTCATAAAGAAATCTACCCACTTCATCTTCATTCTTGTCCCTCAATGGTCTAGCCTCAACCCACTTGGTAAGGTAATCAGTAACTACCACAATGTACCGATTGTTCCTTGGGGTTCTATTGAGAGGTCCTACAAAATCAATTCCCCACTTCTCAAAGGGTCCTAGCAATGGAATTGATCTAAGTGGTGGAGTGGATGTAGACTTTCTAGCAAAAGCTTGACAAACATGACAAGTTTTGCAATAATCAAGACAATCCTTGAAAATCCCTCTCCAATGGTAACCTGCATCTAGAATCTTGAAAGCAGTTACCTTTCCTGCAAAGTGTCCTCCACATACTAAACCTTCATGAAACTCCTTTATGAGTAGGATAGACTCTTCCTTACCCACTGCTCTTCGAAGTAGACCATCTGCTCCTTGGTGAAAAAGAATATCATCCACCATTGTGTAAGGTCTAGATCTTGCTGCAAGGGCCTTCCTCTCCCTAGCATGCATCCCTTCTGGATAGTTACCTCTTGTCACAAAATCCACAATCTCCTTGTACTCCATTGGAACCTCTTGAGTGACTGAGATTGTCATGAGCTCCTCATCCGGGAAGGAATCATCTACTGGCTCATCTCCATCATGATCATAGGCTCTAGATAACAAATTAGCATTTGCATGTTTCTTTCCTGGCCTATCCTCAATTGTGTAGTCATACTCAGACAAGAGAATCATCCACCTTGCTAGTCTCCCTTCAACATTAGGCTTGTTGAAGATGTACTTCAAAGCCTTGTGATCCGTGACAATTGTGGCCTTCCCTCCAATCAAGTAGTGTCTAAACTTCTTGAGACCAAAGATCACTGCCAACCCTTCTCTCTCTGTGACAGAGTAGTTCTTCTCTGCTGAAACCATCTGCCTACTAGCATAAGCTATTGGATGATCATGCCCATCTTGGTCTAATTGACTAAGAGTGCATCCTATAGCTACATTAGAAGCATCAGTGTAGAGGATGAAAGGCTTACTCCAATCAGGTTTAGCAAGAATTGGAGCTACAACAAGGGATTGCTTGAGCTCCTCAAAAGCTTTGAGAGCCTCCTTGTCTTCCAAAATCACCATGTAATCTACACCCTTCTTCATGTAGATGGTCAATGCATAAGCCTTGTTGGAAAATGAGAAGATGAACCTCCTATAGTACCCAACCATTCCCAAGAATTGGCGTAACTTTGTCAAGCTTGAAGGGAATGGAAGGTCTGAGATTTTCCTCACCTTCTCAAGATCAACTACTATTCCATCCTTGGAGATGATGTGCCCCAAAAGTAGACCTTCTTCACATCCAAAAATGCACTTCTATGGGTTGAGTGATGCATTTGCCTCATCCAAGCGTTGCAAGACTTTGATTAGGTGCTCAAAGTGCTCCTCCTTGCTCCCATAGACACAAAAGTCATCAATGAAATCTCTCACAAATTTCCCAATGAAAGGTTCAAATACCTTGTTCATGAACCGTTGGAATGTGGCTGGAGCATTGCAAAGCCCAAAAGGCATGACCTTGAAAGCGTAAGTTCCCCAAGGTGTGGTGAATGTGGTGAGTTGTTGATGCTCTGGTGCAATCTTGATTTGGTTATATCCACTATAACCATCTCCAAAACTGTACCTCTCATGACCTGCAACCTCCTCCAAGATCTCATCAATGAATGGCAATGGGTAGTAGTCCTTCTTGGTAACAGCATTGAGCTTCTTGTAATCCACACATACCCGAAGCTTGCCATTCTTTTTCTTCACAATGACAATTGGAGACACCCATTCTGAATTCTCCACCTCAAAGATAAATCCAGCCTCCTTGAGCTTATCAATCTCCTCCTTCACAACCAAAGATATTGGTGGGCTAATGCGACGTTGCTTTTGGCGGATTGGTCTTGCATGTGACTCCACCTCTATCTTGTGCTCCTCCAAGGTGACTTCCTTCAAATCCTTGTAACTAAAAGCAAACACATGGATGAACTTGCGGAAAATCTCCTCAAATCTCACCTTCTCCTCCTTGGTAACATTTGGGCCATACTTGAGGGTAGATAACCTTCTCTCTACCTCCTCAAGTGTCAATGGTGATTTATCTGGGTCCTTCAAAACCTCTGGCTTAGGTGCAAAATCCATAGCACACAAGGGATACACATCTGAATCAGATTCAGATTCATCTTCCTCCGTGGAAGTCTCCTCTTCCATGCTTGTGTCCACACCTGAAGCTCCTTCTTCAGAATCTGATTCCCAATAATCAGAAGATGGGGTATCTGAATGTGAAGTGTTGGAAGTGTTAGTCACAGGAACAGTGACTCTATGGTTTGATGGCCCAATCCTTAAGTACCCTTTGTGCCATCGATCAGTTGTGCGTGCTGCTCTCAACCATGGCCTCCCAAGAAGTAAGTCATAGCTTGAATCCTTCAAGACTTGGAAAGTCATGAGATTTTGAACTCCCATAACTGAAACTACCACCTTATCCATCACTCCTACTGGTCGAACTTGTTGCTTGTTTGCCATGCTCACCACAAATGTTGAAGCTCTTGAGTGTATCATACCCAACTTCTTCATCAACCTTTCTGACATGGCATTCACTGCTGATCCTCCATCAACCAATGCATCCTTGATGTTGTGACCATTCACTCTCACATCAATCTTGGAGGCATATTCACAAGCTTCCCATGGTGCTGGCTTGGCATCCACCACCCCCATTGATATTGGAACTTTTGCCTTCTTCTTCTTCTTGCTCCTTGTAGAACTCAAACCACCTCTAAGCTCCTTTCTCAAGGTAGGGTTCAAAGCAATTAATTGGCCCACTGTGATGTTAGCCTTGTGACTACCAACATCCTCCAACACATTGTAGTTCCATTGTTGCTTGGAGATCAAGAAGTCCTCCATCCCCAACTTCTTCCTTGGAGTCTTTGTTGTTGATGGTGTTGAGGTGCGAGTGCTCCTAGTAGACATAGGAGTATCCTTGCTTGAAGTAAATCCTTGAGAAGAGTGAACATCCTCTGCAAAACGAGCTCTCTTCTTCTCTTGTGCCAAAAGCTCCAAATTAGGACCCTTGGAGTTTGAGCACTCTCCCTTCTCATACTTGCTCTCAACCACATCTATGGATGCTATCCCCTTACCTTTGTTGGGATTAGGAGCCACTTGGGTTTCACTACCTCCCTCTTTCCCTCTATTGGCTCCCTCATAACCCCTTCCTCCATGGTAAGTGGAATTTGGGCAATTCCTTTGGATATGGCCTCTTCCCCCACAACCAAAACAATTTCTATCATTGAAATTGTTGGCTGGTTGGCCTCCTCTATATGGATGGTTTCCATAACTCCTAGACCCTCTCCCTACATTCTGATCCACCTCTCTCTTCTCCCATAATTGCACCACATTGATCTTGAGATCCGCAAGTTGTTCTGTGATGGTTTGGAGTGGATCTTTTGGTGGAGGTGCAAGAACTGGAGCAACTACTACTTGTGGTGCAACCCTTGTCACCAAAGTATCAGAAGTTCCACCATACTTGTAGCCTTGAGGAGGATGCACAACCTCCTTCACCACCAAATCACTCTCATCCCCTTCCAAACTCTCCTCCATACGAATTGCGATCTTGATAGCTTCAACCTTGGAAGAAGGTTTCTCATATCTCACCTTGCTTCTAATTTGTGGTCTCAATCCTCCCACAAAATTCTTGGTGAGCATGGCCCCTATGCCAATCATTGTAGTCTCCACATCATCCCCACCCTTCCTCAACACTATGCGAAATCTGGACTCCAATTTTTCCACTCTTTCCACATAGACTCTCACTTTCTCTCCATCTCCTTGCTTGAGAAATGTAACCTCACTCATCAATCTCTCATAACTCTCATCAGGAAGAAAGTTCTCAATGAGTGCTGAAGTCAAAGTCTCCCAAGACTCCTCTTCCCCCTCTCTCCTCTCTCTCTTTTGGTATTCTGACTCATACCATGTAAGTGCTGCATCCTCAAAGAAATCTGGTAATAATGAGGCCCACTCATTCTTCCTCCTCTCATTGTTTCCTATGCAAGCTCTCTTGAAGTCTCTCACAAAGGCCTCCACATCTTCTCCATCCTTGCCAAAGAAAACCGGAAGTTTCCCCATCTTAACCCCTCACTATCTTTCTTTTCTCTCAAATTTATTTTTTTTTATTTTTTTTTCCTCTTTTCTTTTCTCTCACTCTATTACTAATAGAGTATATACATGACTAACACCATCTGAGAATAATCCACTCTAGGGAACACAAAAGGTTCAGGTTGCTCCAAGATTTCTATAGCAACATCAAATCCTAGAGTGCATATTAATCTAACTCTCATGGATAGTTTATCCATAAGTTGAAAGATTATCTCCATCACTAATCTTGAGAACTAGCTGATGAAGGTGGTAGTATTTCTGTAGCTGTACTAAGACTCTCTCCAAGATCCTTCACCAAAGTTTCCAAAAGTGCTTTTACTCCACTACACTCATGTCCTTTTGGAAGTCCTTCAACTCCACAAACCTCACACAACTCTTTGGTCTTAGATCTTCTCCCTCCCAATCTTGGTGAAGAAGGTCCAACATGCAAACCCAAGTCAAGTAAGCCTCTCCTTTCCCTCAATCTCTTGCTCTCAAAGGTCAATGGACATGAACTTGCCTTATGTCCCTTCTCTCCACATAGAAAGCACTTAGACTCACTCTTTCCTCCAAGTGGTGTAGGTTTTTGGATCCTCTCAACACTCTCTTCAAATTCTATTGTAAACTCTCTTTTCCTCAAATCCACCCCTACAATCACCTCAAACCCTTGGGGAACCTTGCATAATCTCAATTTCCACTCTTGATGACTCTCCATGTTCCCCAAGATGAATCTAAACACTCAAACATGCTTTTGTTGATCTCAAGCTTCTCATGCATGAGATCTCCACTCTGCAGAATTGACCCTTCCTCACAATGTCATTCAAATCTCCCAACCAATACGTCACAATCCTCTGAAATTTTGTACACTTGATCACAACTCCAGGGCGTCCCTCCCTGCAAAATTTCAGATCTTTTCATTGAGCCATTTGGCCTAGACACCTTTCTATTCAGCACCCATATTTCAGATTTGGTCTGAAAACCACCCCCATCACTTCAAAAACTCATCAAGCCCTGCGCAAAAACGATCTCTCTCTAATTTTTGTGGCAGCAGGTAGGATACAATGCACTGAATTTTCTTGGAAATTTTCAGGACAATTCACTGAAAATTGAAGAAATGGCAGACTCTGTACAATTTTCCAGAGAGCATGCAGTTGCGGGAGCACTTTACCCTATCAACTTTCAAAAATTCTAGCCCAGTGCGCATAGAAGCTCTCTCAATAATTTCAAGTGTGCTAACTGAAAGATAACCCAAGCTATCATGTGTAGAAATCTCAAGTCCAGATCTCAAACTTGAGATTTTGCCCAAAATCACCTTAATCCCCAAAATCACCTTAATCCCCAAAATCTGCAATCCACCTCACACAATCTCTCTAATTCCTCTCATGTGTACAAGATGTACAAAATCACCTCAAAGACATCATAATGAACTACAGGGTATACAAATGGATCTTGGTTCTCTAACATAAGTTCAGCCCTCTCCTCTCCTAATGTTCTCTCCAAGTGAGCTCTCATAGCCTCCTTCTGCCTAATGTAGAATTGGACGCGGAACATTATCTTGCCTTCTAGAGAGGTCCCGGCAACGGAACCAAAAATGTGAGCCGGCCTGTCTCTCACTCAGGATGAACCTCTGATGGCTATTATGGTAGCGCACCATGGACTAAGAAGGCAAGGAACCCCAACTCCATCATACTCCTCCAAGGCTAACACTCCAAGACTCAAGACATTGCTCACTAGAGAACTCAATGAAAGAGAGATAGTTGCAAATGAAAGGATGATGAGTACCTCCTCACTCCTTGTTTATATACTTCTGAAATAGTTACGTACCAAAGTTACTAATTACCGTAGTAACTCAAGTTACTAGACTAAAAGTCAAGTAAAGTCAAAAAGTAGAAAGGAATATCCATTCACATGGGCATATTCCCCTTATCTTGACCCAACCACTAAAGCAAGGATTCCTTCACATGGGCTATCCTTGGACTAAAGAAGAATCCAAAACAAAAAGGCTTGCGGGCCCAAGAGTTCTCAACTCTTTCCCCAAAGCCAAACACCTAGGAATAATACCAAGTCAACACACTAAAATCCAAAATAGTGGTGCTCATCTTTCCTACTTCCTCTAAAGTAAGGTCCCATCTATCTTAGCTATGACTAACTTTAGCTAACCATGACTAATATAGAACCATCCTTTATCTCTATATAAATAATATCTCTTAAGTACTTGTAATACCAAGCTAAATATCACAATACCACACACATGCACAAATGGGTGTTACAGATCAAGTACTGATCTGAGTTGAGTTGAGTTGAGAGTGGTAAGCAATCTGATTATTGTGGCACTTTAGAGTCTATGTATGACTTATGTGTGAGTTGTGCTTCTATAGTGTATGATATTGATAGCAATGTATGTTGTGTAGCAATGTATATACGCACAACAAGGTCCAGACCAAGTTGTTGCAACCAAAAAATTGAAGCGTTTGGCCAATTGCATGGCTTTTTCCAAGTGTTGTGGCTCCTGCATAGTTACCTCTTATTTGGTTTGTGACTTCAAGCCCCTCACAAATTGCTCCAGAGCTTCATTTTCAAGTATATCTAGAATTTATATGATGATGTTCTAGAATTGTATGATGTAACTTCTTACATAGCCAATCTGCTTCAACTTTACCAACCTATCTCATGCAGCTTGTGTGGCATTTATAGCTTGGAATCAACCAATAACTAACAAGAGTGCAATAGCACTCTTGAATTTTGCACAAGTTCAAATTGGTGCAAAAAATTGCCATTCAGCTTATTTCACTAAAAATCCACACCATAGCTTCGCTACTCCATCCAATTGGCTAGAAGCCAAGAGAATCTATTTTTGTTCATCTTGAAGATTGGTAGCTTCAAAATAACATTCACAATCAAACATAAAATTCTCCATTGCAATTGAAAGATTCTTGCCTTCAATTTCCTTGGGTTTTGGGAATCAGACTTGGTCTTCTTCTTCTTGAACTAGTGCTCTTTCTATGTGCTCTTGTCATTGATGTTCTTGTTCATCCAACAATCAATGAAGGTGCTCAATTTTTTGCTGCATAGTAATGATACTCTTGAGCATTACCGCCATGGCTACTTCTCTATCACACTACTCCCACTTTATCTAATTTATTAACACATATATGCAACACATCCATCATTCTCCATAAGTTATAACCGGAAACATCAGGGGTTCCTCAAACAAGGTGATCACATTCAAAAAAATTTACTCAAAGTGAAAAGTGATGAATTGTGTGAAATGATACTTGGATAATACCTAGACACAAAAATCCCAATGGTTTGGTGGAAATGGATTTGGTGATCCATAAATTCCATCCATCCCATTCTTACTCTGATACTAATGTAAAAGATCAAGACCAAGGAGAGAAATATGAGAATAGAAGATCACATTGGGACACTTGAGTATGAGAAACTCAAAATGCCTAGCATGAGCTTTGGCTTTGGTATTTTTAAGGAGCATAAAAAGCTCTTAAGAAGCTTCTTTGAGCCATTTTCTTAGAGTGCAAGCCAATTTAATAGAGAAGCTTCTCAAGAAGCTGCTTACTTGGCGTGCAAGCTAAACTAGTTAGAAGCTACTAGAAGCTTCCTGCTAGAAGCTACTTACTTGGGGTGCAAGCTAAGCTAGCTAGAAAGCTTCCCAAGAAGCTTCCTTCTAGAAGTTACCACTTGGTATGCATGTTACCTAATACTTGTGAGAGTTCCAAGTAGCTTCATAGATACATCTTGAATATTCTAGGCTAATTTGGCCCATTTGCTACTTTTTTAGCTTTGACTAACTTTATTGCTAAACTCCATATTGTTACACAAAGTAGAAATTAGGCAAAGAGTAAGGTTTTTGTAAGAGTTATGAAACATGAACTTCAAAATTTGGTGGAGGTATCTTAAATTCTTCTACTTGCCGCCTAAAGAACTGTCAAACCACCTTACACAAGCAAGGAAGATTATACATGATGAATGACTAAGGCAATTTATAAAATAAAAGAAGTGAATTCCTTCATCACCACAATGCTATTTCTAAATTTGCATAGAGAGTTTGCAACCAATCAAGAGTGCAACATAGCTCTTGAATTTGGCATTGAGGAATTTTCAAGCAAAGGAAGTAGTTGACAATTTTTGCATTCACAATGAGAAGGGTGAAGAGTGGAATGGGAGGAGTGAATTTTAAGGCTCCATTAGTTGAGAAATTTGAGATTGCCATACCAAGAGTATCTAAAGAAAAAATGTTTCAATTTCCTATTGTGTGATTTGGATTACATTTTGGTCAACATTACCCAAGAATTGAAGCAAAAACAATACAAACAATAAGATAATTTGAGAGGCAATCTCTCTAATTGGATAGAAGATCATTGGCAATAAGTTATAGTTGAAGATGTATGGACGTTAGATAGACATAATCTATATGCACAATACAAGGAGATAAACAACATGAAAACTCATTTAGCTCTTTCTTTCTTGAATCAATTAAGGAAAAAAAATTTGTAGTAAGTGCATATTAGGATCAGAAAAAGAAATCCATTGTTTGAGTTATCATGTTATTATAAGGCTCAATAGAGTTATTATCTTACAATATATACAACCATCTTCTTTGGGTTGGTCTTTTATGGAGAAAAAATGGATTGCATGTGGGTATTTCATTACTACACCAAAAGGATGCATAATTCATTTCATGAGAAGGTACAAACATATCTAATTCCTTTTTTTATAAATTTCTACATGGGATGAATTTGATAATTAAATCAAGCAAATGTTCTTTGTAGATCACTTTTAGTCACTTGATAGTTATGATAGTAAGCTGGTAAGAATAGATAGACCAAATAAGATCATGGACAAGGACAAAAAATATGCCTTATGCACAACATCTAAACCAACAGCAAGGAAAGCAAACCAAACTCCTACTATTAAATTCTTTTCAAGCAGCCTAAACATAGAAGCACAAAAACGAGAAGAAACAAAGATGAACTTAGTTCAAGTGGTATCATCATCCAAATCAAGCAAGAACCACCTTGATGCTAAGGCCAACATTAGCAATATAGAGCAAGTTGACATAACTACCCCAACCAATTGTGGGGATTCAAGAGGAGCATAATAAGGAAGCCATGCATGTGGATATCCTCATTGATCCTACAAAAAAAGCAACCAATCACAAACAAATTGAATTACTTCTTACTCCAACAAGCTCAAGCCTTTTGCCCACAAAGAATATTAGGATAGTGGTTCTAGCCTAGCTCATGCTAGGCATTCAAAGTTTCTCTTCATTCAAGAGTGTTAATGTGATCTTCCCCTTTGGTCTTCCATTCTCCTATTTCTCTCTTAGGCCTTTTACATTAATATTAGGGCAAGAACAAGATGGATGGAATTTATGGACCATGAAATCCATTTCCCTCAAACCATTAGGATTTCCATATCCATGTACTACTTGAACATCATTTCACACTTTGGGCAATTTTTTTGAATGCAATTACCTTATCTGATGAACCATTGATACTTCCTATTAGAACTTATGGAGAGAGGTGAATGAGTTGCATCTACATGCTAACTTAGATAATTACAAGCAATTTTTTAGAGTAGTAGCTATGGCATCTACATGCTAACTCAGATAATTGCAAGCAATTTGTTAGAGTAGTAGCTATGGCGACAATGGTTAAAGTTATCATTGTTATGCAACAATAAATCAAACCTTATTCAATTATTAGAAGAAATAGATCATCATCAACAAGAGCATGTAGAGAGAACACCATTTCAAGAAGGAAAAGAGAAAATTTGATTTCTAAAGTCCAAGTGATTTGAAAGTAAGAATTTTCTATGTGTAATGGAGAATTTTGTGTTTGATTATAAATATTATTTTGAAACTAAAACTTTTCAAGATGAGCGGAGACAGATTCTCTTGGCTTCAAGCCAATTGGATGGAGTGGCAAAACTATGGTGGAAATTTTGAATGGAGCAAGTATGATGGTAGTTTGTTGTACCAATCTCAAAAGCATAGTAATTAGGAGATTCTAGGCTATAAATGTTGCACAAGATACATGAGATAGGTTAGAAAAGTTGGAGCAAATTGGTTCTATGAGAAGCCACATCACTCAATACCAAAAAACCATAATACATATTCTATAGATACTAAAAGGTGAATCTCTAGATTGAATTGTGATGGGCTTGAAGTCATGCACCAAAATGTAAGTGACTATGCAAGACCCAAATATTTGGAACAAGCTATGCTATTGGTTGAGCACTTTGATTCTTGGTTGTGAGCTTGGTCTTGACCTCAACTTTCATAGAACTTGCTGATACACTACATATGGGTGGAAAGGCCAACACCAATGGAGATTGATGTAGTCTAACAAAGATCACTTGGCACTACAAATAGGGAGAGAATGCAAGAAAATGGTAGTTACTTTTATTATTACCAAATTAGACATTGTATTGTTGAATGTCTACTTAAGAATGGATGATCTAGACAAATCTCCCAAATGGAGTTTTTAGAGCATGATGATTAGGGAAATGAAGAATCTTAATAGGAGATATTCAGCTATCTACAAGGAACTTGATTAGCTCCAATGAAGGCTTGACATATACAAGTTTTTTCACTTGCAAGGTATGATATTTGATAATAATCATAAGATTTTGGTTGATTTTGGGAGTTCATAGAATTGCATGTCCATGCAATTAATAAAAGAATTAGGTATTCTTATCAAGCAAGTGTTTAGAAGTAACTTGATGATAGTGGATGGTAGAAATGGTTTTGTATTTTGTACCTCACATCTTGTTACATTCAAGATTAGTGAAAGAATATAAAATATATAAGGTTTGTAGTAGCACCTCTATAATATGATATCATTCTATGCTTATCTTGGCTTGAACGTCATCAGGTTCAATCTGATTAGACCCAATGATAAATTCAAGAACAATACTAAGAATTATCAATTAGGTTGTTTGGCATCTCTGAGTAAGAAACCTAAGAATAGTCAATCCCAAGATGGAAATTTGGTTAATAAAACAACCATAGATTAAGCTTTGGAATGAGATATTCTTATTTTAATGATGTGGATCAAGCCGATTATGCAGGGAGAAGTTAATGAGGGCCAAAAACTTTGTCAAATGATGGTTGACAAGATAATTCAAGAGTTTGAAGGTGTGGTTTTGGATGATCTACAAAGAGGATTACCCTTTAAGATTGAGATATTGCCAAGTAGTTCTATTATGAGTAGAAAAATCTATAGGCTCTCACCAAAGGAGTTAGAAGAGCTTTGAATAACACTAACCAAGTTGTTGAAGATAGACATAGTACATCTCTATGGAGAGCACTAGTACTCTTTGTACCAAGGAAGGATGGAGTACTTTGATTATGTATTGATTATCATGGCCTTAATAAAAAGGCCATGAAGAATCCCTTGCCTCAAATTGATGACTTGTTGGATCAATTGAGTGGAGCATGATACTTCTTCAAGTCAAAATATTCAAAGTGGTTGTTAGCAAATTCTCATAGGAAAGATGTAGAAAATATTTCTTTTTGCACAAGGTATGAGCATTTTGGATGTAGAGTTCTACCTTTTGGGCTCACTATGTTCCAATAATCTTCATGGAAAAGATGCATTAGATGTTGGATGTGCTATTGGATTGGTACATGATGGTGTTTTTGGATGATATTTTAATTTATAGTAAGATAGAAGTAGAACACACAAATCACATGCAAAAGTCTTAAGATGACTATGTCAATGGAAGTGTTACTACAAGAAGTCAAAGTGTGCCTTTTGGTACAAGGAAGCTACCTTCTTGGGTCATAAAGTCTCACCAAAAAGAATCAAGATGGAAAAGGAGAAAATCAAGGCCATTATTGATTGGCCTACTCCAAAGAATGTGACAAAAGTGTAGGCATTTAATGAATTGGTAATGTTTTACCAATGGTTCATCCACTTTTTTTCTCATGAGACCACACCATTGACCGATCTCTTGGAGAAGACCTCAAGCTTTCAATGGACCACCAAGTACAAAGAAGCTTTCAAGAAACTAAAGTATATGGAGTCTTCAAGACCCATTCTTCAAGCATATATTCTCAACTACCTTGTGTGGTTGATTTTGATACTTCTTACTTTGTCATTGGAGTTGTGTTACAATAGGATTTTCTAAATGGGTTACCTACCATTACCTTTGTGTCTCATTGAATAAACATCATAAAAAGGAATTAATCTACTTTGGATTGAGAATAACTAGCAATGGCATATGCCACCAAGGTATGGAGGCATTATCTCTTGGAGAAACAAGTGATCATGTGAATTGATCATAAAGCTTTGTTGTAGACATTACATTTGGAACACATAAAGAGTTGACATCATTGATGCAAAGAACAATTATTGTTGTTTGACATCAAACTTGAATATAAACTTGGTAGGTTTCATGTTATCCTTGATGCTCTATCATGATGATCTGATTTTAGGACTCTTCTTGA
Organism: Lunularia cruciata; assembly: GCA_948567375.1. Lineage (NCBI taxonomy): Eukaryota > Viridiplantae > Streptophyta > Marchantiopsida > Lunulariales > Lunulariaceae > Lunularia > Lunularia cruciata. Next base: position 21,357,987 of record OX419755.1, on the reverse strand, counting down.
ATCTTTCATCACAATGGCAATTATGATATTGTTAATTACTCAAAAGTACAAACCAAAGCTATGACTACTTTAACAAGACACCTTCTTTTAGATGGTACAAGTTTGTCTTGCTACACAATAAGGAATAAAACACTTTCTCCTTCAAGGAGGGCCTGCTATTCTATGAAAATTAGATCTTTGTTCTAACCAAGGGTGATCTATAACTTGTGCACCATCAAGAAGCCCATGACCTACAAATCATTGGTCACACAGATGTGGATAAGATCTTGGAAAATATACAATGCCAATGGTGGTGGCCCAACATGGGATGAGAGGTTCAAGATTCTGTTCAATTCTTGTGAGAGCTACCAATGCAACAAGGCCAACAACCAGAAGCCGAGTGGACTCCTTCAAGCACTACCAATTCCATCTATCCATTGAGAACATATAAGCTTAGATATCATCATATCCTTGCAAAAGACATACCAAGGCCATACAACCATCATAGTGTTGTTGATAAGCTCAACAAGCAAATTCATTTGGCAACTACCATGGATACCATTGATGCTCTAACATTGGCATGGATATACTTTGACATTATCTTCAAGCACCATGCCAGATCTTTGATTGAGATCCCTACTTTATTGGTAGATTTTGGCAAGCACTTTTTAAACTCCTTGGTACCAAGCTTGCATTATCTATAATGTATCATCCTCAAATTAATGGGAGAAAAAATGAGCAAATTATAGTTTGGAGAACATGCTATGTGCTTTTTTCAACATTCACCGCACTAATTGGGATACTTGTCTTGCAATTGTTGAGTTTACCTACAATAATTCCAAGCAAGCAAGTAATAGTTTTTCTCTCTTCTTCCTTAATCATTGGCAAGATCCATTTGTTCCAGATTCTATTCTTGCTCCTTTGCCATCTCAAGTCCCACATACTTCTACCTTCTTGTCCATGTCATCTAAATCTCTACACCAAGCCAAGTCACATCTTCTCATTGCTCAAAATTGGTTAAAATATTATGTTGATAAACATAATTGGAATCTCACTTTTCAACTAGGTAATAAGGTCATGCTTTCTTTCAGTAACCTTCCTCTCTCACTTGATACTTAAGTCCATCAATTTGCTATCAATTAGATAGGTCTATTTGAGATTACTCAAACTATTTCTCACATTGCCTATTGACTTGCTCTACTTGGCATATGAAGATGCATCTTATCTTCTATGTTCCAAAACTCAAACCCTTTGTTTCTAACCCATCATCCTTTTTTACCCATATCCAACCTTCTCTTCTTCTTATTCTTATCAATGATCATGAGGAGTATGAGGTTGATTGTATGTTTGCATGTTGCATCATCCAACATGGTTGCCAATAACACATTGAGTTCAAAATCCTTTAGAAAAGGTATCTCCTTCAGGATGCCATGTGGGGATCTCTTTCTCATCTCCACAATGCGCCAATAACTCTATAAGGTTTTCAGTATTCCATGGTAACAAGGACATCACCAACTGGTGGTGGGGGAATATGTAACAATATGGAGTAAGTAAACAAGTTAGTAGATGCTAATGAGTTAACAAATATGCCAAATTGACCAAGAACTCTAAGAATATTCAAGAAGCATCTAGGAAGCTTCTTGGTACTTTCCAAGTAAAGGGTAGTGTGTATGCCAAGAAGGTAACTTCTAGGAGAAAGCTTCTTAGGAAGCTTCTCGGCTAGCTTAGCTCATACGCCAAGTAGGTAGTTTCTTGGGAAGCTTCTTAACTAGCTTAGCTCATACGCCAAGTAGGTAGTTTCTTGGGAAGCTTCTTAACTAGCTTAGTTTGCACTCTAAGAAGATAACTTTTAGAAAGCTTGATTAAAAGCTCCCCAAGAGCATTATATGTTTCCTATAAATACAAAAGCCAAAACTCAAACTAGGCATTTGGCATTTCCACTCATTCAAGAGTCCCAATGTGATCTTCCACTATGGTCTTCTATTCTACTATTTCTCTCCTTGAGTTTTTACACAAACTAAACTAGCCATCAACTTGGCATGCAAGTTACTCAATCCTTGGAAGGTTCTTAGAAGCTTCTCACCAAGAAGCTTCATAGATGCTTCTAGAATATTTTAAGAATTTCCTAGATACATTTAGCTCCTACTTACTCCATATTATTAGTTTGCATGCCAAGTAAAATGACTAGTGTAGCTAGAATTCCAAGAAAAACATCTTCTAGAAAGAACTTTCCTTGGAAGTTTCTTGGGAACCTTATACATAAGTTGCTTATAAATAGCAAAACCCAAGCTCAAGCTAAGCATCTTGGATTTCCTTTCATTTGAGAGTTCTTGTGTGATCTTCAATTCTCCTTTTTCTCTCCTTGGTCTTGTACACTCATCAAGGAATTTTTTCATTGCTTCAAAACTACCAAGGATCCTAAACCCTAGCCTCAAGCACTAGTGATCACACACACTCAACTACTTATGTTCATATTACAAAGATTTTGTTAAGTATCAAGTCTAATTAATTACAAGAATAGTCTATGAGAAAAATATCCTATAGGATGTAAAAGAGTCAATATATGATAGATTTTCTTTAAGAATATTGAAGAGTCAATACAAGGCAGATCTTCTATAGGAGTGTAGAAGTGTAAGTACGGGATTCTATTTATGAGAGTGAAAAAAAATATTTCATGTTGGGATTCATATCTTTGTGAATATAGATGCAAATAATGCTTGCATTATCTTGTTGGAAGCATCAAGGGCTTTCCATAGAGACCAAAATTGTAGGAAAAAAAGCTCTAGAAAAAGAAGTTATGCTCACTTGAAGTTTAGGATATTTCAAGCCATAGGATTTCACTAGGGGAGATGCATGCATGGCTACATGACTTACGGGCACGGCTCCTATGGGCATGACTCTTAGACCTATGGGTATGGGACCTAAAAGAAGGCTCTAGGACCTATGGAAGACTACTTGCATGGCCTCCACTTGTGGAACTAAGTAAGGTGACGTGTATCAATTAGCACTAGACAATCTAGAGTTTAGATACAAGATTGATCTATACCACATGTTTCCAAAACTAGATAAGGGTCTCCAAGTGCAAGAGTATAAATATGTGTAGATTTGGCAGTTAGAAGTAACTTTGATATTCTTGTTTTATAATTCTTGATTGACAATTGAAGAGTAAAATAAAAATCATGTGCAATTTTGAATGTAAGTAGATATTGGCCAAGCCACATGAAATTTGGAATAATTTGGATGCATGTTTCTCTTGTCTTGATTGATGAATAATTTTTGCTCCATCTTAGAGCCAAATTTGGATTCCTATTGCTCTCTCAAATTCCTAGTTGCAACTTTCTCCCAACAGATTTCTCACCACCACTTACCAAAGATATACAACCAACACTCAAAATTAAATAAAAGCAATGAAGAGCTCTTGGCTGTTTCACTTTATTCAACTTACATGGACCAGATGAATAGTTATAAAGACAAAAAGGCTTAAATAACTTCTCAATTTTTCAAAAGAAGAAATCTAATGGTTGAAGAAGTGCAAAGATCTATCAAAATTATAGTTCCTTGCATTTGAATTGTAAATTCAAGATTCTATTATCCTATCTTATTCCAATTTGCTGATCTATATACTACTAAATTGCTAACACATGTCAAGGAAAGTTTTTTTCTTGTTTCCAAAGAAACTCTACTTTTTCATCTTTAGACTCCAACTTTCAAGATCATATAAATACAAAGGTACTTACAACTACAAAGAATTTGGGTTTGGTGAAGGCTTTTCATACAAAGAACTACCTTTTCCCCTAGCTTTCCTAAGGAGAATTTCAATTCTCCTCTTGTAATTTAAGATTTCTAACATTGTTAGATCACAATTTTTTTAGAATTTCCTATAAGCATGCTCCCTCAATTTCAAGGACAACTTTTCTAACTTTAGGTCTTTGTAGGCTTGAACACTAAGAGTTTGTCCTTATAACTTTAACTCATGGATCTTGGACTTTATTAACCTACCTATTGCTATGTCTTCCTTAATCTTTGACTCCTAAGTTATTCTAGATCCGCAAGCACCTTAAGCTTCTTTGCCTTTAAGTCAATTGCTAGTGTAGTGACTTTGGTAGTGATGTCTTGAATAATATTTTGCCTATCTATTGCACTTTTATCCTTCTCACTTGTGAATTCCTTGTGCAAGGTCTTGATTTGTGTTGCTCTCTCCTTCCTATATTTGGCCATCTATAATTCTAGAGTGACTATCTTGACCTCAAATGTTGGGGGTGATAACTAAGGAAGTCAAAGCCCTAGACAACTCTGAATAAATCAAGGCAAAGGACCTCCAAAAGATCATGGAAGTTTGGGGTCAGTTGGTGGCAATGATGGAAGAGGTACCTCAAGGTAAGATAAGAAAGAAAGAAAATTACGGGAGTTGAAATTAAAGTTGGAAGTTGAAAGTTGGAAGAGAAGAAGTACTAAGATGAAAAGATTAAAAAATTAGCAATTAGGCTTTGGAAATATGTAGACAAGAAGTTCACAAAATCTTATGATACCATAGGCTTAGAAATTGCAGACTATAAAGAGGACCAAACTACTGATTAGGATTTGTAGATGCAAAGGTAGTTCTTTGTAGTAGTATCTAAAGATCTGTAGAAGAAGCTCTTTGTAGTTGTAGACACTCATATTAATTGTTGAACCTTTCTAGATTCAAAATTTTGTGTTAATACTTTGAGGACATGAGAACCCTAATAGAAAAACAAGAAACAAAACACAAAGCTTCACACTCAATACAATAGTGCCCTAAAGGAACACCTTGTCTTTATTATATAGCAAAGAAGACCATTTCAAAAGAAGTTCCACCCTTGGATCAGATACATGGATTGATGACATGTTAGCAAACTCCATTCTTAGATTAGTTGCATAGGTGGGTGACATGTTGTTCCTTGTATTATTTGGTTGGTCAGATATATTTGACTAAAGGGAATCTTGAGGGAATATGTGTGTAGGAAGCTCAAAATTACATGGGTGCGGTACCATTGGAAAGATCTCAATGAAACAAATATTGGGGAGGGAGGGAGGGGGGAGGAGGGGGAGAAGGCAAGCCTTTTTTCCTTGAAGGGAAGAATATTTGCTTTTTTGAGGCCTAATTCATCCATTTAGACCTCCAAAATTGGGCCTAAAGTTTTTAGGGTGTTTTTGGCTCCTGCCATATTAGTGGAAGTACTCTTTTGGTGACATCTCTATTTGATCTACTTAGTCCATCATACATAATATCTTTTTAGATATTACCAAGCCAACTTTGACCTCTAGATAATATATCTAACTATTGGTACTACATTTGGAGTAATAAGTCTAAAGAAAACAAAACTACAAGTTATCTTTGTGGAAGTACTTATACCTTCTCTAACATGTTCAAGGCACATGATTAACCTACATATAATATGATAAGACAAGAAGATAAGATTAACAATGTATAGTGAGGATGAGTAAAGGAGATCTTTGGATTTCCTCAATTGTTAGATTTCTCTGGCTTTGAGTAGGAAGGAACTATTTAAGGCTTCAACTAGTTTAAAATCATTTCATTCATTCACTTGCCTTGAATATGAATAAAGAAAAAAAGGCATAAGCTCTTTGTCAATTTTTCTTAATTCATAATTTTTATGCATGCCTTTGCTTAGTGATTGTGATGAAACTTCATAGCACAAACCCAAGTGATTGAGTGAGAGTGAATATTTGTACTTGTGACTAGGGTTTGAGATCCTTGGATGTTACAAAGGAGAGAGGTAATGCCTTGATGGATAAAAAATAAATTGTGGTGTTGAATAGTACCACAAGAGCAAAGATGAGGACATGCATCAATGCTAAGAGCCGTTTGAGTTGTACCTTATAGGAAAGATACTGTAAATCCTTTGGAATTGATGTCTTTGTAATGAATAGCCACTTTGGGGTTGATTGAATCATCATCTTCAAGAAATAGTTAGAATGTTTTGGTAATGAAAGTGATCTTTTAGTTTTTCATTTGTTGTAGTGTGCATAGTGGATGACAATACTCTCTTTTAAGAGTAGTTTTTGTCCCAGAAATTAAATAGGTAATAATTAAATATTTAATTATCCTAGAAATAATGGCAAATTATTATACTTCTCATCAAATCTAGCAATTTTGGACCTATTTCTTGCCATTATCCCACTTTTTGGTTGGCATTGTGTTACCTTAACTTGCTTCCGTTAGTTCTCCATCCACTCCTTTGTATTTCTCCAAAGAGTATTCCGATTTCAATTTGACTCCTCCAAATCTGTTGCTAATTGCTCTTGACATGAAATCCCAATTACACAAGAGGAAAGTGAATTGATATTGCTAAAGTGTCTTCTTTAGTATTACCATTTTAAACCAATCAATGATGGGATTATAAAGGTTCAAGGCCTTCATTGACAATATCCAGGATGAGTTGATAACTATCTTGGCAAACCTCCATCAACAAGTATCTCAACCAAAATCTTACTTCCACATCCTGATTACTTGCTCTTCATTCATATGGTCAACACTCAATTTGCCAATTTTTACTCCCAAATCTTCATCACAAGCTATTCTAACTTTGGGATTAAATATAACACTACACAAGATCTTTTACATGGAAACAACAAATTTATAGTTTGTCTTATTGGCCTGTACTTGTTCTCCAGTCTAAATTTAGAATCAAATCCAATACTCAACAAGATCTTTTCAATGGGAACGACCAATCTATAAACAAGGACATTTGACTCATTGGTCTTAAGTTGTTCTTATGTGTTTAGCTCACACAAACACAAATGTAATATTTTCGCAGTTCTTCAAGCGCACTTCAACAAGTTTTAAAGAGTCTTAGGCCTAACTAACGCAAGCATTCCTTTGTCATTGCAAAAATGTTTTATAACATAGCTTCTTCCTTCTTCACTTCTAGTCTCCCAAAAAAAACATATCTTCTTTGATACCATTTTTGTATCAATAGTTTAAGGAGGTATCATATGCTTTTTTTTTATAATTTACTTTAATATTTTAAATAATATATCTTATATTAAATTATTTAGAACTTATGTACCCATTAGTTCTTATTACTATATGATATAAAGTAAGATATACATATATTCTTATAAAAATGTTGTATACATGATTTCCATCAGTATTGTATATAATTTTAGAGTGTATAACCAATCCAGAAATATTAATCTGCTAGAATTTAATATTTACTAAAGTCATGTAACTTCATAAATGAAAAATACCCATTTACTTAGGAAAAAAAATATTTAGACACTTAGAATGCACTTTGAACTTAGATGGGCATATTTATAAATGCAAAGTTCAGCATTGTAATGGGTAAAGATAATTTGAAATGGAAATAGAAGATAAATTGAGTAAAAAGAATAATGAAAATGAATATCTGATTATGATGAAAACAACCGATTATTAGAATTTGCATCGAGACCCTTTATTTTATTTTATAAGGGTGATACTTCATCTCCAACTGATTTCCTCTATCATCAAGTTAGATCGTATAGAGGATAACATACATACATTTTATCGTATGAAATTACTTCTTTTCTAATAGATATTTTAAACGATATATCTATGGTTTGATAATCTATGTTTTCTTCTATACATTCAAGAGAGCTCAAGAATTAATAGATATAGAACCTTGCGCTTTAATGAAATGTAGAGCATAAGGTGGTACTATATAAGGTAGAAAAGTACATAAACATCAAAAAAGTGTTAAGAGGTATGAAGAGAGAATATACAACTAAATATATATTTTAGAAACCTTGTGTTCTTCTAAGAAGCATGTTTATAGACGTAAGCAATTCCCACGAATAAGAACTTGATTATCTTAACGTTCCGTTCAGGTGCATGTTCTCTCAGCATAAACCTGTATGTTTGGATTACACGCGGCATATAATTATCTATGGAATGTGGTCACTTGTCGAATAATAGAAGTTATGCCTGTTCATGCGTTGTTGAATGGCATGTTCACATCTATTTATAGTAATGTTTACGTACGTTCACTATAGTAGTACCGCCGTAAGTATCAGGACGAGTCCCCAGGGCTCTCCTTGAGGTCCTCGAGAACATTCCTGGTTCTACGGCGGTTCTATGCTTTAATAGGTAGACGTTCCCTGAAAAGAAGGCGGACATACAAATCCTCGACGGAGACTGGCACGAATAGATGAAGGGTGAGAGCACAGACGGATAGTGTGTTATTTTAATCTAGACTCGAAGCAGACGAGGAGTGAAGAATCGGAAGTGATTTGAGGGACGAGGAGAGGACTGGCGTGGAATGGTGGTACTTGAGTTAGGAGGGAGATGTAACTGAGTTCATTGTGGATGTAGGAAACGATCGACCTTCGGAGATTTCGCTGTGGCGAGGAAAGGATGAAACGCAAGCTATGATTGGAGACCGCGATCCGGTTGCCCCCCCTGTGCTGTATTATGGTGGTGGAGGAGACGAATAGGTTGAGGGTTATTACATCGTTTTTGGGCTCGTTCTGATAGTATTCTGCCAATTACGCTCACAAAAGAGAGGAGAGGGAGAGGAAGAGAGAGAAGAGAGGAAAGGCGGGCGCATGGTAATGGGAAGTTCAGGATCAAAGCTGGAAAAGGCGCTAGGGGATCAATTTCCCGAAGGAGAGCGTTACTTTGGATTGGAAAACTTTGGCAATACCTGTTACTGTAACAGCGTCCTGCAGGTACAGACCGCATTCTCATGTATTGTTTGTGTGATGTACGCTCGATTCTGAATATGTGCACGATGTAGACCGCGATGATGCGGACTTTGGGGTGTCAGTATCTTCAGCTGTAACCAGTGTTGAGGATCTCTTTTGATGTACGAAAGTGCGGAGGACATGAGTAGGAGCCAACGCAGGGCTCCTTATTTCGGAGCGGTGAGGGTAATCAGGGAGAACACTCGCCTAATCTTGAATGGTGAATGAATCATGAAGACAGGGTCCGAGTTTTAGGGGTTTGCAGATCTTCGTAGAAAATCCCCTCTTCAGAATTTATGTCCTGCACCCTCTCGTATAAAGCTTTCAACGTAGATCCTCGTCTACAAGTTACCCAGGGCTGAGATAATGTGGATTCAGTTAACATTGTTTTGATTTGTGACGAGTTGCCGCTAACTTGTCAAGTGCTAAGAAACATGAGTGATGACTTCACGTGGATGCTATCTGGACATTACGGAAGTCTTACCAAGTCACTTCCTTGTGAAGCTATAATCCCCCTCGTGCCATTTGGTAGTTTTCTTTCTGACGGTATGTACCGTGACAGCGTGTAAGCTATCTCTACTTAATTCATCAACTGAATCTAGTCATTCGCCTATTGAAATTGACACGTGACGCGAGAAACTCGCGTGACCTAATTTTAGTCAAGGCATAATTTGCTCAATCTTTGATGCGGTGTCACTAGACCAACCGGAAAGTCTTGTATGTAAATACGGAGCAGGACACAGAACACAAGGGTTTACTCGTCAATCTGTTCGCTTATGTTTACATTGGATCTTTATCACCCGCTGGGCGTCTTTCTGTTAAGAATCTTCATGGTTGTTTTATTCTGTCGGGATTCAGCTACGAGCTTCATTTGATGAGCTGCAGAACATGCCAATTGTTTAAATTCAACTGTGAACCTCAAGTCATTCTCTAAGCAGCATGGCCTGAAACATCCATAAAAGTTTAGGAAAACAGTGCTTTTGGTATCTTTTATTGCATAGTATGCACGCCTTTTCACTCACATACTCAGCATACACGTGAAGCTCAATACGTGATTCCATCAACGTAGCATTAGACGCTCCAGTGGTAAGAACTGGAAACTGGAAGTGTAGGAATATTACGTATGTATTCTGGTGGTATGGCTCAACCGAGCTAGCGTCCTGGTTAGCTATAGCAACCGGAGTCTGGAGACTGAGATAAGGGTCCTCCCTTTGTCATAAGGAGTTCATTCTCACGGTAGAGTAGTTCTGTCTGAATATAGATAGTAGTTAGAGGAAGCAATAGGAAAGTTTTCCCCTCAAGTTTTCAGGAGGATATCGTCCCCTATGAATCAAGTCTTACCTAGTGAAAGTTGAAATTTTTTCTTGACGTGAGACGTCCGTCACTTCTTCATTTGTTTCCCATTCTTATAAGCTTGAACTTGCTTGAAATGACAAAGATTTTGGTTTGTTGCAGGCTCTATATTTCTGCGTTCCGTTCAGGGACCAGTTGTTGGAGCATGCGAGTCGCAGTAAAGGTGCAGGAGAGACAGATGATAATCTCCTAACTTGCCTGTCGGAACTGTTCACCCAGGCAAGTATCCCCTCCTTTTCTTCCATAGGGGTGAAGCTGTACGGCTGTGGCGGCTTTTTAATCATGTGGCTGAGCTATACAAAACAGAATCCAAAAATTCAAATTCAAAGTGAGAAGTTTATGTAGTTTTGGTTTTAGAATTTATCTCAAAGAGTCCTGAGAGTCTGGCTTGAGTAGCCCTCGTAAGTTTTGGATTTACAATGTTGGTTCGTTTACTGGTCTGAGAACGATGCGTTTCTGAGCAGATTAATTCGCAAAAGAAAAAGACCGGAGTAATTGCTCCTAAGCGTTTTGTTCAAAGGGTTAAGAAGCAAAATGAACTTTTCCGGAGTTATATGCATCAGGTACTTATACAGTATATCCCTCGTATTCTCATCATTTGCATCTGCTTTCCCCCTTTGCGTTTTGCCATTTCTATCAGGACACCTTTTATTTTTCTGCCCGACTGCTACTTTTGATTTGAGTTCAGAATGCGCTGATTTCAGTTGCAGAACACAAATTCTTGCCTGTGGAGTGCGATGCCTCATAAGTACTCATTTTTATATTGATAATTTTCAGGATGCACACGAGTTTCTGAATTTTTTGTTGAATGAATTGGTCGATATTCTGGAGAAAGAGGCTAAAGCATCATCTAAACCTACGTCTGGCCAAGTTCACCCCGACAAATTGGCAAACGGTACTGCCAATGGAACAGCAAATGGGAATCATCACCACTCTGTGGTTACATGGGTGCATAAAATCTTTCAGGTACAAGCTTGTTTTCAGATATTCATCTTGCCGTTCCTCAGCTCCACCGTCTACATTTTCTGAAGTCTCTTTTCTTGTGACCACCTATGTCCTATGAGTTATCAGTCTCGTTGAAAACGTAATTACGAGCCAATGAGGCACCTAGAATCTATAGACAGGACTGCGGAGATTGGCAGTACCATACTGATTCTAGGGAGAAGGGTATTCACAATATTTCGTTAGTTGAAGTAACTGATTTTGATTTGAGGTGTCTCTATGCTAAATTAGACTTGAGATGTCTCTATGCTAAATTAGACTTGAGATACGTGGGAATCAAATTTTCTTAAGGGAAGCCATCCTTCATACGGACTTCATCGGGAAACCGACTTAGAACAAAATATAATTACTTCAGCTGATTCCGAGACCTATTTGCAGGGAACGTTGACGAATGAAACAAGGTGTTTACGATGTGAAACCATAACTGCCCGTGATGAGACGTTCCTGGACCTCAGTCTTGACATTGAGCAAAACAGCTCTATCACCAGCTGTCTGCGTAATTTTAGCTCCACCGAAACGCTCAATGCCGAGGACAAATTTTTCTGCGACAAGTGCTGCAGGTAAGGGGTTTGAATCAGCATTTGTTATCGCTCTTATTGTAAGTTATTACCACAGTGACGATTGATTCGCGACGCGAAAACAGACATATTGATGACGGGGTGCGATCCCCTATCTGGAAACCAATCAGTTTCAACAAGATATGTTGTCTATTCATGTGGCTTTTATTCACTCTTGTAAGACCTAGAATGGTGAAGTAGAGAGTAGATACTTGTCTTTTCTAATATGATTGTGTTTTTCGTGTGCGCAGTTTGCAAGAAGCGCAGAAAAGAATGAAAATTAAGTCTCCCCCTCGGATTCTTGCGCTTCATCTCAAGCGCTTCAAGTACATTGAACAATTGGGGCGGTATAAGAAGCTTTCGTATCGGGTCGTGTTCCCACTGGAGCTCAAGCTCTGCAATACAACCGACGATGCTCCAGGTTCTGAGGCAGAATACTCTCTGTTTGCGGTTGTGGTGCATGTCGGAAGTGGTCCCAATCATGGCCATTACGTTAGTCTGGTAAAGAGCCACAACCATTGGCTGTTTTTTGATGATGAAAATGTTGAAATCATTGATGAATCAGTTGTCCAGACCTTTTTCGGTTCAACTCAAGAGTATTCGAACAACACAGACCATGGTTACATCTTGTTTTACGAAAGCCTAGAACAGAAACACTGACAAAAATTTTCCTCTTGGGAAAACTTTGCCGGTAATCTTCTTGTGCCATGTGTAAGAATTATAGGAGTGGCCAAATTTTAGCTTTAAGCACAGCAGTGCTAGAGTTCACATTTTGAATATGATAGAGACGAAGAGGACATGTAAGTTTCAAGGTTTGCTTTCAGCTTGATAATTCCGAGCCAGTTAAGAGGCAAAAGAGCTAGCATAGCTGTAACAAGAGAGATTTCAATAGCCCGACAGGTTCACAGTGGTTTATTTATGGGCAAGCATCGCCCAGCGAAGAGTATAGAAGCATCTCAGGAGGGTACAAACCCTTCCAAGATTGCTAGTCTTTTCCACACATGACACAGCTGTAAGTCAATGGCATAAGCAGCTTCAGTCGTCGAGAAAGGGATGTATTTCTTAGTTGAGAACGAAAACTGTCCTGGCGCCATGGCAACTCACTTCAATGGACAGGCTTATTTATATGTTGATACACTGGAATATTGACTTGTTAACTAGATCATTGAGGGAGTAGGATTTCAAGTCGTAGGGCTGTAATGTCGTCGGACATCGGCTAGTTGTACATACGCACTTCATGCCTGTTGGCATTGAGAAATTTTAGCTTGTTTTCTCTTCTTGACCCTTGCATTAAGAGGTACGTAGAGGGGTGGGGAGGTTGATATCAACGTTTTGTGAGGGTTTCATCACGGTTTATGCGTGTTTCTATAGCCAAGTTCCCTGCATCATATCTATCTATTCTTTTCACTGTTACATGAATGATGAAAAGAATATAGATTCTGCCGAGTACACGCGATTGAGAGATTGGCTTTTCGTAATGATTGTTTTCGAAGCATACAGATCTTGATCTTAAAGGATAATGAACAGTTTTCGGTGTCCGACCGGAGATATCGGTTGAACCTGCTCGTTCCCTTGTGGATTGTGCGTGCGTTGGTTTCTTGGGCAATCCACAACTTTCTTGGAAGGTACACTTGGTATCTGCTTCCTGGCAACTGCAAGCGTGGTGATGAAAGCCGACTCGTCGGTGGCGGTTCCTGTATCTTGTAGCAATTGTCATGGAAGGACAATCAGGGGTTCCTCATATTCTGTATTTCTCGTCACGACTTCAACACACAACCAGATTGCACCGCGGAGGTCACTTGTCTGACAGGTTATGCACAATGACAAGTTGGCAGTATCACAGTAGTTAGACAACAGATAACCTCTCTCTACCTCGACGGGTGGGCAGAGTTGGGGTTATTTGTTCTAAGTAGCAAGTTGTGTGGGAAAATAAGTTAACATATTGTTCTGTCGAGTTCATCACTATATATCATCTCCTTCCAAGGAGAATGGCAGGAGAAAGGCAAGGGAAGTGAGCAGCATCCACACACCTGGAACAAGTGGATCATATTGGTGAATTACTAGTCAAACCACTAACGGATAAATTCTGGACTTAAGAGTGTGGTAAAGAAGCTGTCTGATTTCTTGGCGTTCTTGTAGAGCCTGGAGACTGTCGTCTACGGTAAGAAATACGCCCGAGCAGTAAGATGGATGGCTACAAGCTTTCGACTCACAAGCATTGTAATTCAAAGTTTTGTGTATCCCACTAAATTATCTCCGCGGTTACTGATTGAGAAAGAGACTGTCCAAACTGCGGGGAGTATGCCTCTCTCTAAGACATCCTCTCATTTACATCGATGTAAACTTCCAAAACAGTGCATCGTCCTTAACTGTAGTCTATGCGATGCCTCATACGGCAGTAATCTATGTAATACAGCAGAAGTATACCGGGAGCTCATGCACAGGCAACTATAATAATTTTGTCTCTGAGCCCCTGGACAGTGCAGCAAATTCGTCATCAAAACAACGACGAGGACACTGTGCCACATGCTGAGCTCGTGAGGGTCACGCTCGACTCTGACCTCAAGTGGGCTTAACTCATTGGACATGAGCTCACAGAGTAGGTAACTACGAAATTAGCCTGACAATGGATTTATTCGCGATACAGGTTTCCTATAACACCAGATAGCCTTCGTTCTCGAGGGACAGACCTATATTGGTATGATGAGCCAGCACAAAAGTAATGCTGTTTAAATTTAAGAGGTGCCTCCCCGTCATCGAGTGAGGGGTACTTGTGTGTTAGTATGGCATGCAACTAGCCTGATCCGGACAATACATAAGCTCAACTACCGAGCCTGCCTTGCAGAGTGGAATTCCGTTTTCTTCAGCAGCAGAGCTCGAAAATTGGATGCTTCCGCTCTAAAGATAGTCGAGGGGTTCATTGAGTCTGGTTGGCGAGCATGGCGGCTTGTGTGAGGGCAGCAGCATACGGCTCGTTGCAATCGAGCCCAGTTTTGGATTCTATGGGAAAGTCCGTTTCCTGCCGGGGCCAGAGCCGGAACAAAATGGTTTCGTTGGGCGTCAGAGCGCAGACGGACAATGGAGGAGCCAAGACCGAGAGTTCGGGACCCGATATCAGCGTTGTGGTGAACAACTTAAAGTTTCCCAATCCTTTCGTCATCGGATCAGGGCCTCCTGGAACAAATTACACTGTGATGAAACGGGCTTTTGACGAAGGTTGGGGCGGCGTAATCGCTAAAACGGTATGTGGACTCAGGCAATTGCAAATTTTGTGTGAGAGCTCAGCGATCCTGCAATATCTCGTATCTAACGGTAATGCATACTGCTATTTTCTCTTTGAAGCACAGCTTCTAGAACAGGAGTGGGAGAAGTTTCATTAAGTTTGTATATTTTGGTACTCGAGTGAGAAACCTCGTGCGCACTGGTCGAGTGTAACTGCGAGAGACAATGCCGTTACCTAATGCTGTCGGAATGCGGATTGGGGTCGTCACTTCCGACTTCGTCAGGAGCTGGGAAAGAATGTATACGTGTTTACTGATGTTGTAAGGTGTATCAGGTGTCTCTCGATTCGTCCAAAGTCATCAATGTTACGCCGCGATATGCACGATTGTATGGCCCAAATTCGAGGGAGGTGATAGGATGGGAGAATATTGAGCTTATCAGCGATCGGCCATTCGAGACGATGGTGGAGGAGATGCGAAAGCTAAAGCAGGAGTATCCTGACCGTATTCTCATCGCATCAATCATGGAAGAGTACAATCGGGCTTCTTGGGAGGAGGTCATAGAACGTGTTGAAGATGCTGGTGTGGTGAGTCAACCGCTTGTTCTGTTTTCTCTGTTTTAGAATCACCTGGTGCGCCAAAGCTGGCCGGATTATTCATAGCTGGAATAAATCTCTAGCACAAATGTACTATCACATTCTATATTCTTATTTTATGTCCATGCACTAGACTGTGTTGACAATCTCCTTTCTTATCGCCTCCCACATTGTTTCGGTTTGGTTTTGTTTCAATACTGTCCCTTTGTCCTCCTTTTATGTACTGGTGAGGAATCCTCACTTTGTTAATTTGGGTTCAAGTCTGTTGAGCTCATTCAACACCGTATATCATCGAGATTTCTATATACTCGTCGACGCTTCTTTTGTGAGAGCAGAAGCACGAAAGTAAAGGAAGACTGTAACTTACCTCTAATTCTGGCCCTTGAGACATAAACTTCGGGTGTCCAGAGGGTAGCATCCCTCGATGCCACTCTTCGGCGCTTGCTGAGGCTGGGAGATCTTGCCATGTAGCTGTCTTGTCTTTCTTTGACAATTGAGCTTCTCTACGAATCTTCTTTCTCTTGGTCATTTTTTCTTGACTCTTTTCGTCTCTTTCTATGATTGCCTGTGATTGCACCATATCTCTTCGTCGCGGTATCCTGGTTGAAGTACGTTTGGAAATTACTCAGCAGCTGAGGTCTCTACTCTCAATATAATGGATGATTTGCAAATGTTCAAATCTAAATATTAGCTGTACCTTCTAACTTGAAGTGTCAATTCCTATCACTTCATATTTCTAAGCTACTGGAACGAGTCATGACTCCGATCCTTATTGCAAATCCTCAATGACTGGGGAATCGTATGGCCTTCCAGGATGCTTTGGAAATCAATTTCTCTTGCCCTCATGGAATGCCGGAGCGCAAAATGGGAATGGCTATGGGCCAGGACTGTGACCTCCTGGGTGAGGTTTGTGGGTGGATCAACGCGAAAGCCACGGTACCCGTCTGGGCCAAGATGACCCCAAATATCACCGATATCACCATGGTTTGTCCACACTCACCTCTGTCCTTTTTCTCCAGAAATGTGCTTGGGGGCTGTACTGCAGGATTTGTTCATGTCGCGCTAGTTTGCTACTTGTGCATTTCCTTTACTTCGTAATTTGTAAAAGATGTGTCCGTTCATTTTGCTCACTACCAAACAGCATGTTCTGGACTCTTCAAGGACTTAGCTTGACTCTTTTCCCCGTAATACTTACTTTGAAATGTGGACCAGCCTGCAAAGGCAGCCTTGGATGCTGGCTGCGAAGGAATCGCAGCAATTAATACCATAACGAGTGTGATGGGCATTAACCTTGATACTTTGCGCCCAGAACCCTGCGTAGAGGGGTATGCATAATTACCTTCTTTGTGTTCTCATTGATTGTAAATATGAAAACATCCAAGTTTCAAGCAAGCGAGCTTGGTGCTCATTATAGATAACCGCTGTCTGTGTATATTATCTGTATCTTCCATTGGGAGAAAGTCTTTTCCATGTAGGGCATAATGATTTTCCATGAAAGGAGAAACTTCGATGTTGTGCTCGAGGTTCTGTGCCTTTTTGATTCTGTGTCGATGTTGTGCGTCGTAGGTACTCTACTCCTGGAGGATATTCGTCAAAAGCAGTGCGGCCGATTGCACTCGCAAGAGTTATGGCCATTGCGCGAATGCTGAAAGCTGAATATCCTCAAGGCAATCATTCACTTTCTGGTATTGGAGGCATAGAAACAGGCAATGATGCTGCGGAATTTATCCTCCTAGGATCTAGCACCGTGCAGGTAACCTAGCTTTTGTCTGCCCTGGCTTCTTCCTGTTAGGCAGAATACCAGATCCTTCTTGTTCCTCCAAGATCAGCATCTTTGACGAAAGTTTTGTTACCTCTAGCAGACATTTGCCAGGGCGTTCCTGTTTTAGTGATTCACTTCGGTCATTGTGCCCCAAGCTTGAGAAGGCCCACCTCTAAACTCGGTAGCATCTGGAGGTCTTGAAGATTGGAACTGCCGATTATATCCGTGTTCCGACCAAGACTTATGTTGATGTTAGTTGCACTGATGGGCAGGTGTGTACTGGAGTCATGATGCATGGGTATCCGCTCGTTAAGAAACTGATCTCAGAGCTTCAAGCGTTTATGAGTAAGCATGGATTTACGTCTATTGAAGACTTCAGAGGGTGAGTTTCTGACATCCTTTGGCTGCTGTAAAATTTCCAGTTGATGCTGTTGTCCATAGCTATGAAAGGTGCCGAAAAGTTCTAATGTAGCCCATAATAGCATATATGAAGAGCCAAGTTGACAATTGAACGTATATAACAGTTTTACTGTGATACTGAATCTAGAAGTACGGTCCCAACCCCATCGTGAAAGAAGCTGGTTCTGGTTGCTTCTATTCAGGATGTAGTACATGCCGTAACCAGTTCGTTCCCTCAGGTTTGTCTGTCGAGAAGTTATGTTGTTACAGCTAAACAGGCAAATTTTCATCAGCAGATATTAAACTGACTGATGATTTTGGGAACACTTCAAACATTCTCTGATTATCCTATCCACTGGTTATTGACAGTGCCTCATTGGAGTACTTCACCACTCACACCGAGCTAGTGCGAATGCAAAAAGAAGCCATCAAAGTGAGGCGTTCCGTCCGCAAGGGTCTTGCCTCTGACAAGGACTGGACAGGCGAAGGATTTGTGAAAGAAACAGAAACTATGGTTTCAAATCAGTCTTGAGCAGCAGCAGCACAACACTTGATGATTGCTCGAGCTATTACTTCGCTGCATGTATCTTGAAGAAGGCTAGTGAAGGCAACACCTGTAGAAATCAAAGACCTGCCCCGCAGTCCTCAAATCGTCACCATTTTCAAGTTGCTACAGATGTGTATATTAGGAAAAAGGAAACTCTTTGTAAAAGACTCACATGTAAAAAATGTTCTGGTTTTCTAGTGATATGTGGACGACCTTGCGGGCAATTTTCTTCATCTATTCAAGTCATCGTATTTTTCATTATCCTGTGAAACTGTGAGGTAGTCTTTGCAAAATCATTCGATATCAGCCTTATGTATTACATGATTTTAAAGTTTTTAATTAAATAAGGTATCTTGATAGAGGTAATTTTCTTCATTACTTGCATATAGAGTTTGAATAGCAAAATGTGTATACAAGTTAGATAGAATAAGTATTACAGTTAGGTAATAGAGTTCCTTGATCAACACTAAAATTTAAATGTTAAGATAGAAGAGAAGCAACTCATTCTACATGTAAATACTTATCTTGATGAAAATGTACGACGACCACAGTAAGTCTTCATTGTTTTGCTGTGCATAGTGTTAACGTACATGGTCATTGTCATAGTTCATAATTGAATCGTCACTCATCAGTTCATCGAATATCAATTATTTTAATCTATATGGCTGTGGGAATAATTCAGAAAATCACATGTCAATTATCAGTTTAAATAACAAATCTTGGTATCTGGATCTTTCTCTCTGATGTCATTCAATTCTCTCCACATCTAGAGATTTTTATGGCAATACACGACAACTCTCTCCTTCAACCAGAGATTTTAGAAACAATATATGACAGAAAATAGGAGCATCACTTTCTGGATGTCGATAGGATGTTTAAAAGGTGAGAATAGATTTTCAAAGTGCGAGAAGCTTGCCACCTCAGTTATTTTATTATGTAATTCAATCTATAGACACATCTCTTTCTCTTTTCTCTATAGCCGGACCCTCAAGTATAAAGAAATATAGAGAGAAATTTGAAATATCGAGTGGAAGACTTGTAAAGGGAGTCAAGAATAGAACGAGGAGTTCCAAAAAGACAATGTAAGGACAGGAGGTCATTGTAAATTGAATTTTTTAAAGAGAGAATTGAAGTTGCACTCCGCTTGACTAGAATTACTGGATTGGATGGCCTTTGGTACCATAATAACAAAGTGATATAAGTCGTCTCAAATGTGACGGACGAGTTCTCGATGACCTGTTATTACCCGTAATTCTAGTCAAGTGGGGATAATTTTAATTGTCCCCTTAAGTAACGATCTCTAGGGATCTGATGGTCGTAATTCTAGTCAACCGGAGGGTAATTTGAATTGTCCCCTTTATTTACCTCTCTTTGGTCTCTCCTTTCTCTCTTTATTAACACATCTCAGAACTGCGGCATAACAAAGGAAAGCAAAGTAAAACACGTGGCAAACTGCCTGGGGCCCACAAAGCTTACCTTGTATCAAGGCGTATGAACGTCACGTAGTAATGAAGTCTGGACTGTGCACGAAGAAGTTGGCTCGGGAGGAAGATCGATGCGTTTCCCAGAGCCGTTCCTGGCGGGGTTGGCTGACAAGAAACCCCGAGGAGGCGAGGCGTGAAGCAAACGTCTCGGGAAGTCGCCTTTGTGTTTGAAGTTTGAGGCTGGATACAGTAATCGGGTGAGGAGAGACGGTGTGAGATCAATCGTTTCTCTTTTACTTTCGAAACTGGGCAAGTAATCCGGTGGGAGAAGGTTGCTCGGTGTTTCTGGTAAGATCTGGTGGCTTCTCTAGGGTGTACGTTTGATCAGAGTATGAAAAGCTTGTGCGTATCGGTTCATCGTTTGTGTCGCATTGATTCGGCGAGCCTTTTTCCTGTGTCGGCAAGGTGAGGATAGGCTTGTGAAGTTTGGTGTTTTCTCTCTCTCGATAGGCAGGACGCCCTATTGCTGGGAAGCAGATTGTGGAGATTTCAACTGATTTGGGCTCGTTCGATCATCTGCGGTTGTCTGGGCAGTTTGATAAGGTTTTGCTGTCCCGGTTCTGTGAACGCAAAGGGTGGAAAAATGCAGCTTATGTTGAGGAATATTGATGGTCGCACCGCCGTCGTGACTGTCGAACCGGATTACACGATGGCGCAGGTGAAGCGACTGGCGTTGCCGCAGGCATCATGCTCCTCCCTGGATGAACTCTATATTGTTCATGGTGGGAAAATTCTGGCAGACAACTCAAGTGTTGGGAATTCTGGCATGGATAGTTGCAGCACTTTGAGTTTAGGGTTTAGACTCCGCGGAGGTGGAGGTGATGGAGGTGCGACGGGGGCGGAATCACGAGATTGCTACTTGAAGATGTACGCCGATAAGAAACCTGATAAGGTGGATCCCAATGAAGCCAAGCTTGCAAAATCAACCCGGTGTACTATGTCTGCAGAAGCGTTAAAACCTCCTTGCGTCATCGACTTTCTTGGCAATCTATACAATAAAGAAGCGGTTGTGCAGGCTCTGTTGACCAAGAGCGTACCGAAGAAGTTTCGGCATATCATCAAGGGACTGAAGGATATCATACCAATTCACCTATCAACAATCCCTGGGGTTAGTGCCGACGATGAGAGCGTGGAGACCAAGTTCCATTGTCCAATTACAGGATTAGAATTTAATGGGAAGTTTAGGTTTCTCGTTCTTCGAGGTTGTGGCCATGTTCTGAGTGCCCGAGCTTTGAAAGAGGTAAAAACCAAATCATGTCTGGTGTGCTATACGCCTTATAGCGAGGATGACAAGATTGTTATCAATGGGACGGAAGAAGAGGTTTTAGCTCTGCGTGAAAGGTGGGAGGAAGAGAAGGCGAAGTCTCGTGGAGAGAAGAAGGAGAGAAAAGTGCACTCATTGGTTAGTAAGGAGGCTAACACTGACGGAACGCGAAGTGGCGAGGACCTGCAGGCAGCGGCTAGTGACATGACTATAAGTAAAGCAGACGCTGACGTGCTGGTGAATTTGCGTGCTCCAGCGGTTACAGTAGTGAAAAGAAAGACCGAAACGGTTGTTAACGCACCTGTGGTGAGACCGAAGGGTTCCGATTTGATTCAGCCATCCAAAAAGTTCAAGGCTGCTGAGAAATTGCTTCCTCAAAATGCTACAAAGGATGTGTTTGCGTCGATTTTCACGTCCTCTAGTAAGAACAGCTTGAAGGAGACCTACAGTTGTAGATCTCTTCCTCTTGGTAGAAATTGACGTGGTGAAGATGCTTGTTCTTATCAAGAAATGTTTGCCCAGCCTAGGTTATAGATTTACCTAGTTTAAGGTTCATGTAGAATATTAGTTCAAACTTACGCACTTATGTTCATACTTTCTCACTTTCACAATTGAATCCAAGAGGAGCTCGCCATGTCGATGATGGGAGTTATGTGTACAAGTGTAACTCCCTCGCAGTGAATTTTTCCTCGACGTCAAGAAATTCTTATACTAACTACCATGTGGTTGACTTGAAATATATCATGCCAACTTGCTACTGTCATCGATGATGACAAGTTCATGAGATCGTTTAGTCTAGATGTATACGCCATATTTCACTTGATCTGTGTCAAGGGTTTCAAATCAGTGCTTGACCTTTAGGAGCCTTTTTCTTCAGAAGGGAGGAACTAGATACATCTTGTATGTCTTGTCACTCGCTTACGTCATTGGTATTATACAACCATCAATGTATGGGGTTGACACTTAGATTGCTTCGCTGGACGAGAGGTGATGGACAGGCGATTCACGGCGTGTGTAGCCGGTGTTATACGTACTCGACGTGCATCAATTTTCTTGGAAGAAACGAGTAGAAGAGGATCATACTCCCGTTGCAGTCGCATCCTTTCTGCTTCAATTACCGAGTTGCTCAATTTAAAAGTTTACCAAGTTCCTGATGGGGTAGCTATGAAGTGTGATATTGTCACCTGATTTTAACCCGAAAGACAGACTTGTCACCATCGTCTCCCAAGTTGGAGCCATTATAGCTCGGAACGATTTTGGTTAGATAAGAAGTGCAATTGTGCTGCTTGGTAGTAGTATCAGTGTGCACTTTGAACCCTCCATATCTTATCTTAGACCGAGACTGAACTCTGTATTAAGCCGGAATAGAAGTTTTTGGTGCTAATCTTACTGGGACTGTATTACTCTCCATTGCAAGGGATGTCTAGTCCGTGCTGCTCCTTGAGGTCGTTTCAGTAAGAATCCACTTTCTTTAACTGAATGTAAATGGAACGGCGTAACGATGAATCAACGACCCTGACATTCACCGATAGCTTTGCATAAACTGCGAACTAAATTCAGGCGGAATGGTGATCACAGGAGCTGTTCCTTCGTCTGACCGCTTAACGGTTTCCTGGGAACCGGATTCAGTCGCCTGGGTTACACCGAACCCTATCACAGATCAACGTAAAGTGCTGGAAGATGAATAGCGCCAGTATTTTCTATCTCTTTATTTGCGAATTTCCCTTTATCTCTTCTCTTTCTTCTGTGTAGGTCGACAACTTTCGGCCCCAATTGTAAGAGAAGCATGGTTTTCACACATCAAGGATACATAGAGTTTGTATCCCTCTTTCTTTTACTACTTATGTTCATGTTTACTGAGGATAATGTTTCATATTTGGATTCGCTGCCCCCATCCCGTCTCAACGGGGAGAATATGTTCTTATCGTGCATATGTTCAAACATGGACATCCATGCATTTAGTCGACATAGTTGTCCAACAGGACTGTCCTGTTCAACTGGACAACACGATCAAGGTAAAGCACTCAAATTTGAGAAATGAGAAATGAAGTTGTCCCGAGAACGGGTATATCAAGTGCATATGGAATGCAAGGATGACCGTAGCAAATAGAGTCGAAGAACATAACGTAAGCGGAAATATAAAGCAACAAACAGAAACTGATACATTTTATGAGCAGAACCTGTGGTGAATTACTACACATCATAGTAGAAGAAAAAAGAGATGACAATAGCAACAGATTAAGCAGCTGAAATAGAAAGCTGAGGTTATCGAGCGAGTAGGAACAATCCAATCGGAAGAAAATGGAGGAATATACATAACATAACTTGAGGGAAAGATGTGTGGGGTGGAGCGAAGTCGGAGAGGAGTGGAAGAAAATGGAGAAACATAGATCGGGTAGGGAGAACATAGCTCGAGGTGTGAGGAGAGATGAATAGGGAAGAGCCGAGAAATAGCAGTAGAGGCATAGGAAGCACAGAGAAATAGCAGCAGTGCGAGAGAATGAAATATGTCGTTTGGAGGAGAGAGGCAAGTACTAGTGGGTCCCGTGCAGGAAAGAGGAATCTCCATTACTGAATAGAATAAAATAAGAACAGGATGGTGTTGCTTCAAGGGGTGTAAAGCGCTCACATTATTACTTAGTCATTAGATGACCATAATGTCGACGGTGAACCCCTTCAGAGAGGTCCTGCAGGAGTGTGCATGCCCTCATAACGCGGGCTGAAGGACTGCGGATGACGGATTGTGGGGCTCTCGTATTAGCTGAATAACAATGACGTGGATTCCAGCGAGAGAACGTTGTTGTCTTTGAGCGGATCTTTAATTTTCCCGTCTTCTGGATAGCCCCTGTTCTCGAGTGGTCTACATCTTGTGGGAATCTACAGTGGTGTTTGATGGTGACTTTGGACTAAGAAGAACTACTTTGCCAACTGTGAGGCTTAAGTTTGTGATGAAAGAAATGGAGTCATCTCAGCACAGGTCTAATAATCGATTCTCTGGTGAGAAAATATCAGAATCGGACAAGAGTACTCTAGTCTCAACTCTCTGGCGAGAAATAATTTCACGTTAGGCACGCTTGGTAGTTAGTCTCCAAGGGGCACATACGTCACATGTTCCTCCGATAAAGGAGAGTACAAGAACTGCCAGAGTCGAGGCATGGATATCATATCACTAAGCGGAGTTCAGCTCTAAATGGACGTCATATCCCCACTCTTTTGCAGAGAGATAGTGGCACAGAGGAAGTCTTAACAGTATAAAAGTAGATTGGACCCGAGGAAACTGAGTAAAGCAATGGAGGAATGAATTGGAGAGGAGTGGACGCAACTTACAGTACTTTGAATGCATATTGATTACAGAGGTAACAAGTGTCCAAGGCCGTACTTCCTGAAGCTCCCCTGAACATGAGAAGTCATATATTCAGCTAATTTGGGAGAACATTCGTGCGTCGCAATCGAAGATGCCCGAATTGCGCAGCACCTGGAGAAGAACCCTCGAACAGGTATGGCTTATGTCCTGTTAAACCCATGTAGAGTTGCCGGATCTTAGACACTTCTTCATGGGCTTCCTTTGAGTCCCGACCAATAACGCACACAGTGCCTCCACAGCCACCACCAGAAATCTTAGCTCCAAATAATGTGCCTCTTTCATATTGACTCTCAGGGCAGGAATATTGGATATGTTTAGTGAGCGAAACTAGGAGATCAGTGCCCTTGGAACCAAGCCCACAATTGGAATAGCTTGTGTGTGACTGATACATGAGCTCTCCAAGGGCAGCAAGTTGTTCATCCGAGTTTGCAGCACTTAACAGTGCTGCAAACGACTTCACCCGGAAGTTCTCATATACAGGATGAGTTGTCGGTGACTTAATCTTATACACAGTATCTAGTTTAATCTTGGTCACAGGATCATCGTGACTGCCATACTTCTCAGAAAATGCTTGTCCTGTCATCTCATCTGGAACTAAGCATGCGTATACGGCGTCGAATCTGCTCGGGGGAATGTTACACAAATAGTTCAAGTTAACTTCTTGCCCGATGTCCCGTAGTTGCTTATCGTAGTATTCCTGTACACTTACAGCGAGAGATTTATCCGTGCTTGAATCAACCAATGGAACAGCAACCTGCATTAAGTTCTTCGCAGCTTCTGATCGAATAACTCTACGTCCCATGAACGTGCCAACACGAACAGAGCCATAATCTGATCCGCCAACACTGTGCTTTATTCCAGAATCCAAACCCCAGAAACGGACATGGTTTGGAATGTTTACGTGCTCCTTAACATCTGCTGGCTGACACACCATGGCTAGAAGCTTGTTGGCCTCACCACACGTAGAAGCCATTTGGTCCATTATCCCACAAGGGGCCCCAACAATGTAATTCTCCACCTTCTGGCACAACGTTGCCATCTCTTTAGATGGTAGGTCCAATCCATAGGCTGCAACTATGGCAGACATGGTTGCTACTTCAAGAGCAGCTGAAGAGGACACGCCTTTACCCTCAGGAACTGCTGAATACACGAGTATACTCAGACCGTCAAGAAATTGGGCAGCTCGCTCACGTATGAGCACGAGAATGGTTCCAGCAACATATGCCGCCCACTTACGGGAAGGATCTTGTTCAAAGTATTCCCGTGCTGCACCATACGAAATCGGTTTGCCTTCTGAGTCATAGAAGTCAGCTATATCCATGTCAAAAGTGGGAGCTCTGTTTGTCCGCTCTGAACCAAATGATACTATGCGAACAGCAGGTTTAAATATCTCTCCTTGATGTCTTGCTGTCATATGCTTCCAAAGACGTTGTTTGCCTGACGGTTGACGTTGAATAGCTACGTGACAAGCTTCTCTTATGGGCAATTGGAGCACCAAACTCCCAGAGTAGTCTGCTATGCCTCCCATAATGTCAAGTCGGCCTGGAGCTCTAGCCACGAAGACATCATCCTCCCAACGAAAGAGCCCTGCAGCTGCAAGTCGCTCCTGCTCCTGTGGCTCGTCTGCGTGATCACTAGCTCGCACATCACCCTCCTCGTCTACTTTGCCAAGCATCCTCAAGAACCAAGCAGTATCAGGTAAACCTTGCAAAGATCCATGCAGGACCTCGAAATCATACAATGCACCGGCTGCTTCGGTTACTGAAGTGAACACATCAACAAGGGGACTGTTTCCTGACATATGCTGGACAGGAACAATGCCAGAGTGAATCTCAGAGGACGCATACCAATCTGGCAAGTCTATATCACGACTTGGATATTTCTGCATCTGGAAACCGAATATTATCGCATCCTGCAGCCTCCTCGAACCACTTCGCTCCACAGAAGTTTGAACTTTACCGACAGCAGCATTTTGTAAAACCTTCGCTACCACCTCGCCACCATTTACGTCGCCTTTGAAGCGAGGCTTCAGTGCTTGGGCACGTTGTAGGTAAGGTATCCATCTCCCGGTGAAGAAATCCCGCCGAGTCATCTCAACTCCACCACGATAGAAATCAAGCATTTTCCTCAAAAACGGTTCTTCACTAAAGTAGTCACGGCGGATAAAAACAAATGGGATTCTGTAAGCAAGAACTTCACTGACAGTCCCATAACCTATCTTTCCCAGCATACAGTCACTTGCAGCGATTAAATCGGGGGTGTAAACATCTCGATCCATGCGGACGAAATTGGAAGCCAGCTTTTGCTCTGGAGGAGCACCACAGACCCAGCATTTCCACCCAGAGGGTAGAAAATCTTCCTTCAAAGCCCATGTTGCATCCTGCCCTCCAAAGTTGAACAGAAGTACTTTCACCCCTTCTGCAACCCCCAACTCCTTCCGTACTTCATCTCTACTTCGTCGAACAGATCGCACAACAAGAGGCACATCAACAACATCCCTAAAAGCTGGCATCGGACAATATCCAGGTAAGCGGATAACAAACAGACAATTGGAATAGTCCTCTGCAATCTGCCACACAATTGACCGGTGCTTGGGAGCTGCAACAGTCATATATTCCGAGTAGATGAAGTCCCAGCTGAAGTTGCTGACACATACTGAAGGAACTGATGCCTGTGCTGCGGCTTGGCAAGCAATGGGAACCACATCGGACACCACGAGGTCAGCCTTGATGGACTGTAGCCACGCCACCTCTGTAACCAACAACGAAGCTCGAGGGACAACGGCTGTTTGTGCATACAGCTCCAGTGATCCAATCCGATCGACTGTGAGAGCGTCCGACTGCACAGCTCCACAATCCAGTAACACCGTACGGATGAAAAGCTTAGGAGAATTGATCTCACCTCGGAAAATAAAAGCAGGCGCCCCAGTCACCACATGAACTTCATTCCCTGCCAGGATTAGGTGTCTCACCACCTCCACGACTCGAGTGGCGTGACCGAATCCGTGGCCTGTCACATAGTAAGCGAACACCAATCCGCCTCGAGGTATTTCCTCCATCTCCAAGAGAGCTCGCGCAATTCTGTAACCTTGAGACTATGTATGTATGTATGGAAGGAAACAAATATCAAAGCACGAGCTAGACTAGACGGAATGTCGCTCAATGTCATATATGCTACTTCTTTGTCCTGAAATCATAACAACAGCCTTTGCGTGGATCAGATGTTTTCATGATAGACGGCTGCATGAAGGAGATATTCTGGATAGCGGGCCTCACCAACTCTACCGAGTATCCTTCAACAATCATGAACTTGTGCAATGCGACACACACAAACGATGTCCTACCAACAATTCAAGAGTGCATCCAACAGCTCGTGATCTGTAGATTTCTTGCAACGACGACCTCGAGACCTTCGTTGCCTTCCAAACATGCTCCACATAACTTGAGTAGGTTACTGAGTTCTGAATCAAATTTGGCATCAATGATCTCGCCGAGGAATTCTTACGTGATCACACTAGATTCGAAATGCGGGAATTCTTCATACACCCGCCATAATAGAGTAACCAAAGATCCAAAACACTCTGTCTACCCTCTCAAATTGGTACACAACCGAGTGACAGTACTCAACGTCCACCACCACTGCTATCTATCGAATTGCGCCACGAGGACCTCTCCTGTACCAAACTAACATGTATAGGTCATGTGTTCTCCATTCCCATAGTTGAGGGCAAATCAC
This sequence comes from Lunularia cruciata, assembly GCA_948567375.1. NCBI lineage: Eukaryota > Viridiplantae > Streptophyta > Marchantiopsida > Lunulariales > Lunulariaceae > Lunularia > Lunularia cruciata. The sequence goes on along the minus strand of OX419755.1, from coordinate 21,330,018 downwards.
AAGACGCACATGCGCGGCACCATATTCGACTGCACTGGATCTATTATGCGCGCAAAAGTTTCAGTTTGGAGAGCATGGTACAGCACCCGTCACTGTAATTGATCCACCAAGTTCTAATGGACCTAATGGCAAACTCTTCGCTAATTTGGCCGCATCTACAAAAGTTTGGATGAGTGTCATCCGGCTCCTTTACACGTCAGGAAGGCATGATGTTTCATCTTGGGTCTTTACACGTCAGCAACGCATGATGATTCTAACTCAGTTCTATTCATTTAAAGGTAGGATCTTTGTTGAGGGATCATTAGTCTCTCGCACCAGTCACCTTCTTATCCGTGACGAGGTTTCGTTTAGGTTTAGTCCAGCCGTGTTCATCTTCGATATTCAGTTGTGAGTGTGATTCTCCGCTAGATGCAACTGTGGTCCATCTGACATAGTGGTTTTTGGAGGTAGGAGAATAGTTACCCATGAGATAGTGTTTGCTATGGCATGAGAGAGTGGCTACCTTGCTTGCTATAACATGAGAGAGTGTGATTCTCGACTAGATGCAATGGTGGTCCATTTGACATAGTGTTTTTTGGAGGTAGTAGAATAGTTACCCATGAGATAGTGTTTGCTATGGCATGAGAGAGTGAATACCTTGCTTTGAATGAATGTTTGTATATTTGGTAGATGACACATGTCATAACAAATTTATATTTGGTCCGAGATGATCAGGTGACATGGGCAGAGGTTGTGGTTATAGATCAGATGCATGATGGAAGGAGTGATTATTCATCCACCTGGATGGGCGGTGAGTACAGCAACAACACGCAAGATCTCCAAGTATAAAGGTATGTAACGAGGTCACCTCTTTGTTCCTCTAGCCTTGGAGATATATGGAACTATGAACACATGTTGGATGTGGGGTACAACGCTCACTCTCATACATTGTAGCATACTTAGATAGAGTGTGTCCATTGCTCTCATACATTGTAGCATACTTAGACAGAGTGTGTCCATTGCTCTACAATGCTCTCCATAAAAGAGTAATCACACTAGGTGATGCTTCTTTTGATGCTCCAATAGTTTCAGATCTTACGACTTGCATAGGTTGAGATCTTACAACCTACATAGCTAGGGTATCTTAGGTGGGATGGGGTAGATTTCTCATATCTATATATTGGGGCCTAGTCCCATTTTACCTCTTTTGTCTCTCCTTTGTATAGCTTGATGGGGTCTTCCCATCCTTCATGTGTTCTATGTGGTCTCCTTTCTTTTCTTAGGTGCGTGTTCTATGTGAAAAATTCTATAAATTCTATGATTAATTCTATAAATTCTGATAAATTCTATAAATTCAAGATTATTAGAAGGTCAAATTGATTAAAGACATTTCAATGTTTGTGTTTAAACTTGCACTTGTGGAGTCCCTTGTTCGAGTGAGATTGATAAGCAATCGGTTTACTCACAGAGGTTCAAGTAAGTATTTAAATAGCTATTTTAGAAGGGAAGCAAAATTCTAAATAATGTCTCCTTGGACACTCATTCAATTATTTATTTATTTATTTTACTTACTTATTTTTATTTTCTTATTTACTTATTTGTAATCTTCTAGCTTACTTAGAACAGATTTAGCCCATTGTAACCTTCCTCGCAACGTTGATACTCAAAATGTGATGGATTCCATGTGATTATCAAGTGTATAAACACATTTCGAGTATAAGAAGGAATGAGAGTACAGACATTCGTTCTTTCAAGCACTCTTGTTCTTAGACATAAAATCTGATGGATTCCATATAATATTCTCTTACTCATTTAACATGTGACCATTCAAATCATATTTGTCACAAATTCTGACTGTTGTTCCTGATCAGTTTTCCCTCTTCCCTTCACGGAAAATTCCGCATGTTTATATGATGAAGGTTGAATATTTCGAAACATATACTAAAAATCTATAATTTATTTGACTTTGACGGGTACCTAATTTACTTGTTCACTTACAAACAAATGAAGCAGCTCAGAAGTTTTGTTGATTTTCTAAAATGTTTTAATTCTAATCAAGAATGGACTCAATTCTTAGAGATCTTTTGTTTCGCGGTTTATTCAGGGTTTCAAGGTACTAACCGTATTTTTATGTTTACAGAAGTACATCCTTGACAATTTTTAGGAGCTCTAAATGTAGTAACATAAATTTTCATGGTTTTAGAGCTCAAAAGTGTGCTCTTAATCATAAAACTTAGAAATATTAGAGAAAATTGTTGAGTATAAGTTATTGTTGTTCTATATAGCTATTCTCTCTATCAATTATGAATTGAAATGGTATAAAGAAACAAGTATGTGTTACTTTCTTTGTCTTTAAGGAGCACTCCGGAATCTCTTTTTAAAAGAAAATCGCCCCAAGGAAAATTTACATTTTCAGTAGTTTTATTTTATCAAATATTCCGTAGTTGCTTTTGTTTAATACCGTACATATCTCAACCGTGGTCGATCACATGGTTACCACAGCTCCTACCACGGTGAGTGACGTCACCAAACCAGTCCAAGCCATTTCCCAAGAGATCGCCGGACAAGTTCTGCAGAGGTTTCGTCCACATCAAATGTGGGAAGAAACACGATCGTTCATGGATCCTCAATCGACAGCGTCCTGCAGGTGCAATGCAAAACTCTGTGACGAATTCTCGATTACTTGGCAGATGGAAACGCACCGCTTATCACTTAGAATACGGAGGAAGTGATTAGACAAGTGATAGGTTTCAGAAGCCTTTTAATCAATGAACGTGCACACGATGAAAGGCAGGTAGTCCTTCAAAAGGTGCGCAAAGCCCAGCTTGAATTTCATCCCCGAAACTGTCTTCTGATGACATTCATGCTGAGATTGGACCACCGCGTCATCCAATTCACCTAAGATAAGGTAAATTGGCGAATCTCATGTACAGCGCTTCTCGCTGTTCATGAAAGGCTGTTGTTGCTTGCACAGGAGGTTTAATGAAGATCTCAGATTTCGCCACACACAGGACTCTGGACTATCGAACAAATATAGGGAAGAATTTTATGCACATCGCAAAGTGAAGTGTAATGCAGCGTTGACCAGAGAGAACCAAGTGGCAACTCTAGATATTGACAAGAATAGCAGGACCATCATTGTAGACGAGCCAAGTGTGACCTGTACGTGGCAACTGCGCATGGTTTTTATATAAGTTCGAGTTCGACCTCTTGAGTTTCCAATATTGTCCTGCGAATTGATGCATGCCAATTTGACGAGGAGCAAACTCAATCGCTGTGTCCTGCAAAGAAACTTGATCCGCTTCTAGTTCCGAAGATCTTATTGTATCCGTTTGGAGGAAATCATGGCGGCGCGATTCATTAGACTGGGAGCACGTTTGACAGCACGATATACTGCCCGTGAAATTCCACAGAGTGATGGCTCCCCGGTGGATTTGAGCACCTTTGGTTCAAGATCACATCTTCTTGCTGGACACCGACTGTACGCCAACATTTCTGAAGGTCTTCGACCAGAAGGACCTTTGTCAGGTAATGTAGAGAGTTTACATGGTAGAAGATGTGCCGGGAATAAGAACATGCATGTAAGACACAGGTACTATTTGTCCGCGTTTCATGCTAGGAAACAAGGCTCCGGAGGTTGCAATTGATGTGTATCGACCAGATCGATTAGCGAAAGTGGGTTTGAAGTCATTCTCAATAGTAGACAAGCAAGTTGCAGTGAAAATATTGTGCAGCTCTTTCCTCCTGTTTTATCTGCGATCGACAGACTACATGAACTTCCCGTGCTATGTAGGTACCAAGGTGGGCCCTTCACGCTCTGGTGATAACATCACGGAATCAGGCGATCTTTCAGCCGGTGCGTACCCCGCTTATCCCAAGTGTATTCGAGTCTTTAGCATATTAGGAACCTAGAGTAAATACTGTGTAATCTAGCATTTGGTAATGTACTACATGTGCATCTGTGATCGATTTTGAGAAAAGCAGAATGCTGAACATGAAAGACCAATTTATACGTAGAAACTGCAGTTTGTGACATCTATGACGGTAGATTGATAGCACGCCAGCACTCTGTGTCTATTTCGTTGCTGTTAATTATTCCATTCGCCAGTCCATCTCAGTACTTGAGATCGAACGACTCAAAGATGTCAGCAAGTGCTGATGTCCAGTTCAGGCGTAGCCTCTACCAGTCCTTTACCTCTGAAAATCCTTAGGATCCTCACCTAAGGCGGTCAATCGTGCCCGTGATGTATGAAGTCAATCATGAAGAACACTAAGTTTCCATATTTTAGTCCTCATCACAAAGCACTTCACGGCAGGTATGAATAAGCGCCAAAGATTCTCCTTCTTAGATGAGTAGACGCTTTGATATCCGGGATAAGTCTCAAAGTAACATTTCAACATCTTGTCCCAGGAATCATTAAGAGCCGTTCAACGGGGAAGTCAGGAAGTATGGGGGCAACCAGAGGGCCATTCTCAGACAAGGAATCCCAAACTGGGGAGCAAGGGGACACCGTGACTCAAGGAGCAGAGTCGCCCAAAGATCTTGCAGGGGAGATACGGAAGAACGATGAAGCACACACTGAAGCAACTAGGGAGGATGCCAGAAATTCTCCTGAAGAATTCAAATCACCCGTCGCTTAGGTGGCACCATTAGTCAGTCTGAACATTTTGTCGTTTGATATAATGACGTTAGAAATGTGCATAAACAAAGACTAATTGCATGCCTACGAGAGAGTACTTTTGTTTCATCTAGTACACTCTTCTACGCTTGTGCGTGTTGTTCGGGATGGATGGAATGGACGTTGGCAAGAGCTCCGGTTGTTGCCAATAGCTATAGGTTTTGGACTATGGAGGTATGTGGTGACATGAAAAAAGAGTGCTGTTGTTTTAGCACAGCAGTAGGTTGTCCACGAGAGGTTAGTGCCCCGACCCTGTGTTGCTCTGAAATACAGAGTCGACAGCTAAAATATATTGCTTTACTTTAGCTGCTTTCTTTGATCTTTTCCTGAATAGGACGTTTTTTCTGTTCTCTTCCTGCCCTTTTGATTCTTTTGAATTCTGACAGATTCCAATATGACAAGGTTATCTAAATTTTATTTCTAAAATGCTTGGTTCCCTCGTGCTCCGCCTTTGCTTCTGCATTGTTATCCTCCACTATATATGCTTGTCTCGTCTCAAAAGATTCAGGTATAAGCTAACGTCAGATCAGATCTCTGTCGCCATGGGGTTAAATTGCATGGAACAGTAGATCGCAGGCTCAGAAATCCACTCAACTCTAAATAGTCAACACGCGGATCGGATTGCTAGATTACGTAGATTGAGGATTATGGATGTTTATGTCCTCATCAATTTTACATAGTTGTGGTACATTTTCTATCAGGAAGCGGGACTCATCAACAAGCTAATTAAGCGTACAAAATCAGATGTCGGTATGCAGACGCCGGGAAATGCTTGGAATGGTCTGGTGCATTTAGCCTATCCAGTTTACCATCCTGTTCATCACAGTACTCTTTGAAAAGCATCCAAGCTAAACTTGCCCATCCCTGTTTGTATCGAGTCACTAAGATTAGTAGCTATATAGGTTGAGCTTTGCTATTCCTACACGTCCATGAGGAAGAATGAGTATCGAAATATGGAGTCAAGATGCAATGAACATCTACAGCTTTTTAGCTTTGAATGATTGAACGCTAAGCTTGTTCACACTTAAGTTTAGCTTGTACCAGCGTGTTTGTTCTCTTTGGCTTTCACCTCGAAAACGTCTAGTTCCTGGGAGCTATTCCACGCCTTCAATCACCTCAGATGATTGCTTGGAATCACCTCACAGTTCTATCTTGAAACTCACTGTTCCCAGCTTTTTAGCAATATACCGTAGTTCTCCAAAGAGATCATATATCACCAGATCTAGAACAAAATAGTTCTTCTATTCTTACTCTCCATCACGTTTCCCATTTTATTTGCTCATCTTACCCATCCATCGTACACTAGCCAGAGTCTGAACGTGGATGTTCTGTTGGAGTTGTAGATAAGTGTCGCATTGCCACACTGAAGGGGAAAAATTTAGCATTGTGATTTTTTCTAAGACGATGCTCAACACATTTCTCAGACAATGATGAGATCAACGGTCGTCATGTTGATATCAAGGACTAGTTTCACGGCAAGAGTGAAAAATTCATCATTGAACTTTATGAGATCCATAGTTCATGAATTGATTTTCATCATTTGCAGTTGTCCAGCAGTGCAGTTGGTTCTAAATGTCCTTCGCATTCAGTCCGTGAAACGATTGCCTCAGGTTGAAGCTAGAATTGATAAAGATCGTGCCGTGACAATAAAGAGGGTTTATAGCAAGAGCTGCAAATATTTATGAAGCAACTTATGAAATTCAGAGGAGGGTAGAAATCGAGTCCTTACATACTTATGAACATTCCGGCCTGAAAATACTAGATTACGTCTGTGTGGAGACAGTGAAAATGTTTACCCTCCCGGAAATTTTAGCGAGGATGTGCAAGACGTCATGAAAGTGGTTCGCTATGGATTGAAGGAAACTCATGAGTAGCACCCGATTGAGTTGGTCTACCTACGTGCAAAATCTGATACTCCTAGAGATTTCTCTTATGTGTATTTGGATGCTTATCAACAACCCGGAGCTCAAATCCGACAGTTATTCATGACTAATGGGAAAGTTATTTCAGATTCCTTTCAGATAAAAAAATCTCTTCAGGGACAGCAGGCCAAGCAGGAAGGTCCTGGAGTCAGCTACTTCATCCACCAAATGATGCAAGTCAATGGTAACTTAAAGGTTAATTTCTTCTGACATTGGCTGAGGCTTTCGGGAATTGAGTGAAAATATGAATCTTTTTAACAGTTATTCTCATATAAATGTCCTCAGCTTTGACAGAATTGCCTTTTTCAGTGGACAAATCAATAGCTTTTTGTTTAGTCCATATTCGGAGAAACTCCGTACTATACAAAGATCCTACTTCACAATGCAGAATGTGACTTATATGGTAGTCCATCACATAAGGGAGAGTGCTAACCCGTACGCCTATATTTTGTATGTGAAGCACGGAGCAATTCACGCGTAGTCGAGAACCAACCTGGATTCTTGAGGAAGGCAAGGAGTAATGGGTGCAGCAACCTCTCAACACTATTCTTCAGATGATTTGGTTGCTGCTGAAGACTCATATTCTCCCACTGGCATGAGTTCCAACAGCGGTGAGACTTCCACTCGTATTATAGTAATAACCATGACACTCTTTCTAGATGGTGAATGCCCGTGCCGAGTTAGTGTTCTGTATACAAACTCTGTACTCTGAACAAAAACGTGTTGCTAGTTTTTGTTTAGGATTAACAGGGGTAGAATAAGACATCAAGAGGCTGCCTATGGTTCAGATCTTGCATCAACTACTCGTGAACGTCCACAGACAAACGTCGTTGTGGAACAGAGACTGCCGTAAAAGTGTGCCAAACATGCAGGGACGACTGATATGCAAATTTATAGGTTTAGACCGGCATATCAGCATTTGCAATTTTTGCCCGGTCTTTGTGGGAGTTGCACGTCGGAGTACAGAACACTCGAAACAAGTCTGCATGAATTACGCTATCTACAGTACCTAGTCCACTGTCGCGCTGAATTCCTTGTCAAAGAACTCGATTTAAAGTGTGTCCCCCCAAGACATAAGTAGCCGATAGCCGATAAGTGGACATCCAATTTTCACGACCGTCTTATTATGGAGAATGACCACTTAGTTTCCTGTGAGTACCTAATTGTGGCTAGAAATTGGGGGTGAGTTTTCTCAAAGCAGTAACTTCTCGGATGCAAGACTTTAACTGAGTCACTTTATGTTAATTGTATAGCTCCTGCCATGAACATAAGACGACAGGAGCCTTGAGGTGATATGTGACTTCTGCACGAGATGTTTGCTATGGAGGAGTAGGGTGTAGCATGGAGGTGAGGTGGAGCGGAGAGTTTCTTGCACTACTACTCGATAGACAGGGGACTTCTCCAGAAGTTGTGCAGGAAACTCCACCGCTCCACCTCTAAATTCTCAGTCTTCACCGTTCACTATGCTCATCCACCTTGAATTTGGCAGGCGCAATACAGAGCCCTCGGAACTTTCCCTCCGAGCGACTATGACATGCTCCGATCATCGTTACTGGGAAGCGACGCTAAAGTAAGTCTGTCCAAGACTAACTTTTATCCAGAGTTCTTGTAGATTTTGGCGCATGCCACGAGCATGCTACATCTCTGGGATTGCAAATATAACTGTGATTAATTTGCCATCGGTTACCCAGAAGTGCAATGATTCATATGCCGTAGGGTACATGCGATGAATTGGTACAGAGTGTCAATTTAGCAATACTGTTTAGCAATGAACGAGCTCGAAATATGTTTACAATCGACTATGCTCATCAGTCTTGATTAGTAGGCGCAGTACAGAGGCCTCGGAACTTGTCCTCCGAGCAACTATGATATGTTCGGCACACAAATGGATTCACACTGTCGGCTGCACGTCAATCATCAGTTGCTGAGTAAGTCAGGATCATTTGTTGTAGACTAGTCCATAACAAAAGAAGACGAGCTCCTACCACATGTTGCGGTCAACAGCGGACTATGACAAGTACCCACAAATTTCTAGTTCGAACCCAAGTAATTTTCTCTAGGGTTTTTGTAGACAAACCGGTCGTGCGTTGGAATTTCTCTGAGTACATACCCTGTAGAGAGATTTGACTTGGAACACAATATTTGCCTTGAAGCAGTGAAATGTTTCTATTTTTTCCGTCAATTTAACAGCGACGAGTTGATAGGCACTGCTAACCAATGACAGAACATGTGCTATAAATGTTCGCCAGGATGTCGCTGTCCTCGTAAAACAATTTTGCTGGCTTTCTTCGCAGTTCACTTCAGACGCGTTCAGTCGACGCGATGGGCACTGTGCCCTGGGGGAAGCGGTATTGAGTCTTACTTATGTGTAGACAACATTCTGGAACATTACAAAAGGCAAATGATGGAACACAGGATATATCGCAAGTTCAGTGTCCCCTGTTCACAACTTTCCGATTTGGATTACAAGAAATTAGCAGAAAGAAGATACTACTAACTTTCCAACTTCAATCCAAATTCGAGTTCGATGGAAATTGTCTGAGAGACATGCAAGTCATAGTGTACTGATACACTTGGGAAAAACCATCATCAATTAAGAGATGCGGGTACTAAGATAAGAGTGTTTTTAATTTCGGACGAAAACTGTACATCTCTTCTGTTTTACTCTTTATGCAGAGACAGTTGCAACCGAGTTCTCGGTGTCTCTCCCTTCGCACGTCCAGCTATTCTGTCATGCTACTAAGAATTTGGTTTCACATGTACATTGAAGTTACCTCTCTTCCACTCTCTTGACAAAACTTAGGAACTGTATACCAATTATTTACAGTTCCTCTATCGCCGAAACCGTTGGCAACTGTCTTATATAGCTAAAAACGAATATAAAGAATAGAGGTTACGATTGTTGGCAAACTAGTTACACAAGGATTCTCCACTCTAGTTGTTTACAAAGAAAGGACTGGAACACAGTCATCATGTTCATAATTGCAATTCTCAAGCTACCTTCAAGCTTCAAGCTCAGCTGCTTATTCGGCTGCAGGAGCCGCTGTTTTCTTCTCCCACACACAATAATCATTGCCACAAGCACCAATTTTATACTCTTCGGCATTTGGGGCGAGATTTCCAATATCCAGTCGAGGCCCAATCTTCACCATGACATGATCATCGATGACTGCGAAGTACAAGTCGTTCTCTGCAGTGATGATGTTAACTTTGCTGTTCGCCTTGATGTCATTTCGCTTCCGAAGATTGATGAGAACGTTCAATTCATCTTTCAGCTTCCAGTCAAAGTAGTGGTCGTAGAACTGCAACACCACATATTCACGTTCAGGGAAAAGAATCATGAGTTAATCGTCGTCAAATTACTTGCCAATATAAGCGAGTTCAAGAGAACTAATTACACGTTCAGGGAAAAGAATCATGAGTTAATTGTCGTCAAATTACTTGCCAATATAAGCGAGTTCAAGAGAACTAATTATCAACTTGGGAATAAACTTACGATCTTGGGGGTGCCGGGATGAGTGATGATGTATGCATATCCTTGCATGACTTTGTCGCTAGGGAAGGCCCAATGTCCCTGGGTGGACCCTGTGTCATGGTTGTCGATAAAAGTGACTGATTTCTCGGGCCAGTATCCAATCATACCGGGTGGTTTGTTGTTAGAATCTCTCAATCTCCACAACTGGCCATTTACAGCTTCTTGAAGAATACCCTTGGTAGTGAAGTCGAATGCTGTGGAGTAACCACCAGTGGCATCGACCCAGTTGACCAACTCCTGACGATGACTATCTTGGTTGTATTCCAGCCCATCGCCATATCTCATGGATGTCCACAGTTCACCTACGGAAAATTGGGGCTTTGTGCCTTTGATGTACTCAGCGACAAATTCACCTCCGAACCCTTTGGCGAAGTCAAATCTCCATCCATCAAATCCGATGTCTTTCTTCAACCATTTCATCCATTGAATCAATTCCCTCTGAACACGTTCATTCGTGTGATCAATATCTGGGGCCGCACCATAGTCATCTCCTGTGTCTGGCTGACCAGTCCCATCCGAGTAAGGATCGTCTCTGGCAATAGCCCAAGGGCCCCAGTCAAGTCTTTCGTCTGGGGTACCACCTTCGAACAGACACCATATTCCTCTGTCATCTTTCTCGTGGGCGCACCGGTGATTCACAACAATGTCGGCTATGCACCGAATTCCTCGTGCGTGGAATGCATCTATCAACGCCTTCAACTTCTCCTCATTACCGTATTGCGAGGCATCCAAATCGTACAACTTGCTTGGCATGTATCCTGAGCATAGATTAAGGAAAATGATCAGCTTAATGTCATAAGGCTCAAATTTCTGCTGACATGCTTTCACTGAAAATGAGTCGAGGGATTACCACCCTCGAACACCATGGTCCAAAAGTGCCAAACACGACGTGGGCGACGGGAATGAAATTTCGGACCCACCTTGAGGGGCGACAGATTGACTGGCGGGGGGCAACCATACATCAGTAACTCCAGCATCAGCCAACTCGTCCACTTTCGCCTTGACGATGTCGTACCAGCAGTCGCTTTTCCACGATTCCCAGTTGAAAGCCTGAACGAAGTATTATACAACTTCCATGTTAGCACCCAAAAGCAAGGATTTGTCTGCACACGTAATGTGCACTTGATCGCCACTAAAGTACCCAGTAGGATTCACTAAATTCACATCATGCGAAGACATATAAATGCCCAGATTTGTTACCTGGAAGAGGATGTGACGAAGGGGATCTGCTTCAATAACTCCTCCCCTAGCCTTTGGCTTCTCTTCCTCAGCAGGGGGTACTTGAGGTCCAGCTTCAGGCGGGACTTCGTCGGTGGATACAACCTTGATTTCCTCGGGCTTCTCTGTTCCTTCAGCTGTTGGGGCTTCTGCTTCTGCTGGTGCTGCAGCAGCAGCGATTCTGAAACCCCGGCGGCTAACTTCGACTCTCTTCCGGCGCAATCTAAGCGAGCAGAACTGTGGTGATCCCGCAGATGCGCAGCTCGCGTAGCACTGTTGGACTATTATCCTCGGAGAATACTCGACTCCTTTACTCACACATTGTTGAAATGCAGGGGACGATGGAACCAGCGTCACATTCGCCATTACTTCTCAAAACAAGCGCAGACAGGTCTTAGAGTTCAGATCACCGTGTCCCGCCACTCCCTTCACTTTGTATCTAGCCTTCGTTGCTTCTCAGATGTTTAATCATATGTTGGAACTCATCTCTTATGCACGCGTCGGGCATGGAACTCGCCGCCCACTTGTTCCCGCGGATAAGTAAACAAATTGGAAGAAAATGCGAAAACCGCGGTATAATACAACGATCTACAGGAGAAAAGTTAAGTCCGTGGATGTAAAAACCGGAACCAGCGGATCCATCAATATCTGCTAGTTGCGCTTGTGCCCCACCAAGATACGGTTAGTAGTGCGTTATTCTACACGTGTCCAGGAGGCCAAATGTCTTCTTTTGCTTGATCCCGAAGCGGTGCCAAGTATACTGCCAATCCGATGTCTGTACGTGTTGGGTGGCGGAAAGAAGCTTATATGACAACGTGTCGATACGGAGCGGTGAGTGGGTACCTCTTCGGCTGGTAACCGTTGACACGTACGATAAGGGGTTGTATGACGTGTCATTTACTTGGTGGTGAGACACTGGTTGTTTGAAAGGAAACGCATCAAAATTACATGCAGCAACCATATCACTTGGGCTGCTCCAAAGTGCTGAAATATTCGGAACCATCGGCTGATAACTTGGCATTTCCTTGATTGTCAGAAGAAACTTGTGTGATGTTCTTTATCAGTAATTGGGTTTAGTGAGTAATAAGAGATAGAGTTAGAGATCAACTTTCAGCACACTCCTCAGGCACATCATTCCTCAGGATGTGGCGAAAGACGCAATCTACTATCCTTTACTATCTCGATGCTTTCGTCGTGATCGAGCATCGAGACATACTCCAAGTAATAGAGCTTGCAAGGTGGTTTGAAACACCAGATTTCTGACCTTTGACCTTAATGACTTGTCTACCTTACTTCTGTGTGCTCAGCTCACCGGGCTTTGTTCTCTTTGCGATCAGATTCCGTTAGTCCTTCACTCAGCCTCGTGCTTTGTAAGTACGGGCGACTTATAATGTCATTTTGCTGGTCAAGAATTTTCAGGAATATACACTAATCGTTGATTTATGCTGTGCATTTAATGCATGCGCTCATGCATTTGATTTCCTCTGTTGTTGTTGTTGTTGTTGTTGTTGCTCTCATGTAGTCTTAAGTGGTCTCCAATTTCCAACCATTGCATGCAAAGTCAGGGACTCGACTTGCCTGTACCTAGAAACTGGGTTCACGACTCCATCTACCTTCACTGCTATGTTTAATATGAGTCAGTCCTGCAACTGGGTTTCTCGTCCCTTGCCAGGCTTGACTAAAATGCTGCGCGTGAAAGCACCAAACTTCCTCTCACATCTGCTAGTCGTAACACACCTCACGTAAGGATTGCTTGATTCTCGTTGTGGATGTGATGTAAGACCAACTTGTGGAAATCACAGGGAGAGTATATGTCCCATCCTTCTGAACTCATTGTCCTGTCAATCCCAGAAACTCGTTTCTTTTGGCAATTTAGATAACACTGGATCACTTGCTCGAGAACGTAGGCCCTGTTTACGTAATGTTCCCACATGTGCACACATTTTAGGAAATGAAGTCTGTCCCCTTGAATTAGGGTCTAATTTTCGACGATCATATGGAGGTCAAGAAAATTTGAGGTCGAGTTTTTTCAAACCGAAAATTTGAGAAAACTCAAACTGAAAATTTGACGATGTACAGGGATGAGCCACGCCTGCTTCTAAAAAGTCACATAATGAGGCAAACTTGGATTTGAATGGGAACACAAAGCTAGGGAACAAACCAACGAGATAGTAAAAGATGTGCTCTACCCACCACTTGTTTCGAGCCGACCTCGATCGAGATTAAAACACGAGATGTGAGATTGGTTGCTTGGACGTGTATATTGGCTATAATAGGTAAAGATTGTAGAGAGCGAATGTATCTCACTATTCACCTGCATTCTGCAGTGGGGAACGTTCCGAGTAAATATGCTAACTACCTATGTTACTGAGTGGTAAGATGGTACGATGACTTAAAGGTATACATACAACTGTCACTACCTCGTCCAGTCCCACCAAGCTAATAATACAGTCTGCAGTGTAGTATATAACGTGGGAGTAGTTGTAGCCTATCCATGGTGCAGCTCATACTTCACTAGTAGAAAAAGCTGGCTCAATGGAAACACAAATCGAAAGGAAAGAAGCTATCACATTTTGTCTGTGACTCTATACATGCACACCTCTACTATTTTGGATATGTTCTGGGAGTATGTGGATTGCTCTCTGCAAGGCCCACAGCTTACACTTCAAGCTGAAGAAAAAGCTGTTAACATAGATGAAGACGACTATGACTTTGCACCTGTTCCAAGAGGAGTTCCGGGCACAGCACAGCAGATGGGATCCCGTCATCTACGTAGAACTATCATCTAGATCGATATTAGCGAGCTGCTGTACCGTCGGAAAGTTGTAGGTGACATTCGGCATCGATGTGTTCGCAATAATATCAGCAATATCAGGGCTAATTGAACTGGAATTGGCGGAGCCGCCCGTGAGCTCCCTTAACGCAATATCCGTGGTAGTTGAAGGATCCAAACCGGACCAGATTTGGGTAGCAATTATGAAATTAGCTCTGTGAGATGGGTGAAACTCATCCCACCAGACGAAATCAGGAGGATTGGGACAAACCATTATGGGGCTGAGACATCTCTCCCCACCTCCGTATGCTCCAAGTCCGCAGCACGCCGTGTTTCCAACCAGAAAGCCTGCAAGAGTAGTGCGGTTATCAATCAATTATCAATGAAGGATCGCGATAATTGTAACTGGTGTCTATGATTTAGCTGAAGTGAATGGAGCTTCCACAAATACAAGCTTATCCGCACCTTGGAATCTACCTGTAGACCTATTCATCCTAGTTTCCATCATCAAGCGAATCACTATCCACTCCAATAACACTATCCCAAAGAAGGAATGCACTCTCTTTCATTTTGCTCGCTTAACTTTAGCAGTAGCGTAAATTAGATGCACAATTTGGTCCCAACGGTTCGTCCCACATAAATTCAACATTTGGAAACATATATCTCAGGAAAACCTGGTAAGGATTGAAAGAGGGACGACACTTACCATAATCAAGAGGGTAATGGGACAGCCGGTACACAATGTTCCAAATGTCTCGATACACGAACTTCGCTCCATGGTTCTGCCGATTGAGGCGGGTAAGCAACTGCCTAAGTCCATCGTTGTACTCCGAAACGTACTTATTCACCTTTGTCAGGCACTGACCGGTAGTGGTGTTGCTCGCCCACAAGAAGTGTGGCGCACATCCAACAGGCCCAATCCCCAGGACAATAACCTTGCGGGCTCCCGCATTGTACAGCGTCTGCATACCATCGCATCGAATCAACAATGTCAATGAATCTGATTGGGCTCCTCAATATTCAAGGTCTCGATTGGGCTGAACCACGTATGTGTATATCTGACCTTGAGCTGAGACTCGAAAGTCGTGAGGAGTAAACTGTTGAACTCATCGTGGGGCAGTAGTGCAGCGTCAGTATCGTTGGTGATCCAATTGTGAATATAATCGTTTCCACCAGTTGCGATGTAGTAGAGAGCATTTTTCAGATGGTAATCAGCGCCGTCTTTCCCCAGCAACTCGATCAAGTGGTTCCTCTTCTCCAAGAAGAGTTCGATCTGCTCCCATTGCGAAATCTTTGCGCCCTGGCGACAAAAGGGGAATTTATCTTGTTTGAGACGAGATTTTTACTGCAGCTCAAAGTAATCCTCGGGTGACACATGTACGGGACATTTGGTGCATGGAAACAGGAGACCCTTTATTTGCATGTACGTACCAATATGTTGCCAGTATTGTTGAGAAGTCCAGCCCCAGCCGATGCAAAATTGGCTCCTTGATATAGATACAAACCAGCCTCAGGGCTCAAATAACTCGGCACGGTTGGTACACGCAAGAACTCCGCTGCATTACATTCCAGCGATGGTGAGTGTCTACGACTTGAGAGGTGAATCAGGCTAAAACCTCTCACCTGCTGCTCACGCATTTAAGCAGGAATCCATCGAAAGCAGGTTCTACTGAAATCGCGAACTTAATAACCGGGCAACGATTGTGCCTTCCTTTGTTGGAGCACTATCACCCCTTCAAAGAAAGCTGCAAATTAAAGCGCATGGCACTTACTGATGAAGTCGGACGTCATCTTCCCATTGCTGAACCTCCCCGTGGCATGGCGAGTGTCAAAATCACGGCCATAAGGAGGAAAATTTGCACGCGCAATTGTGTACATCTTGTTATTGTTTCCACTGTCAGCAGTCGAATCCCCGAATATGTAAAACGCGGGTACTTTAGATCTGCCATGCGCGTCTGTACTGGACTGTCCATGGGCCGTTTCGATGCCCCATTTCCACTGAAACAGCAACAGGAGAGTAATTACTCCGATTGCTCCGCTTAGACTGCCCATTGTGATGGACGCTCACAGAAGAACTAACGAAAGATGACCACGTGAACGACGTCTTAAACAATCAATCAGCGCTGCTGACGAAAGGATGAGTAGTCTATCTCCCATGATACACGTTCCTCTAGCTCATGTTTGAAATTTGAGCTTGAATCTAAAGCAGTTTCTTACTGTTCGTCAAGCTCGATCATTGGATTGAGCGCTCTTGTGTTCCAACTTTCGAACAATACGCTTAACACCCATTCAAATTCGAAGATCGACTTCGGATCTCAAACGAATAGCTGACTGAGCCTGAGTGAGGCTCATTCATCATTCAAATGTTGGGGCAGCATATTTGGTAGATTTAAAAAACTGTCAGATGCTATTACCGGCCACCGTTTTAAAATGAATACAGAAAAAGAGTTTATTTAACTTTTTCTCAATTATGGCAAGAATACGGTTGTATTTAAGAAACAGATAGTAAAAACTGGACTAATTTTTGTACTCAAATATAACATAATTTGGTTCCCAAGTTGGTGACATTGATACCGTTCATAATCTTCTTCTGAATTTTATAATGATATTTGTAGAGTGAAAACCCCTTAACTTAGTGTTCCAATGATATGCTTCTACAATGCATGAAGATCTAATTATTAAAATAGAAACAAAATATAATTTAATGAACTTGTTGTCCTTAAGAATCAATCAAGTTTCTTAAAATCTATAAATATGATGAAGTTACTTTATGTATGATTTTCTTGCATAGTGAAAGTAAACATTCATCAAAGGAGCAAAGTCCTCCTTACTTACATACAAATCTTGTTTTCTAAATCACCTTAAATTCTGTATTTAAATAAAGGTCTGTGGATTTAATTTTCCTCCAATAATAAATACGCAAATCAAAGTGTGCATTATGTGTCAATTTGCATATACATTATCAAAAGTTAATAGAGTCCGGATATAAACAGCCTTTCCTCTATAAATAATTAAAAAGACCACCCAAAATTTCTGAATTCCATTTAAATTATCTCGATTTCCACTCAAACTTTATTTTAAAACCATGTGTAAGCTTGCAACTATGCATTTTTTAACTTGGATTGTATATTACCTTAGGTTTATATTCTAATTCTGCCCGAATTTGGTATCATTAGTCAAATCGTCTCTACCTTCTCAAGAAAGCCCAAATTTTGTTCTAGTTTGTAAATAAGGGTTGAAAATTAATCCATCCATTATATAACTATCTAATTGACAAGATTTTTCAACATTTTTTAGGAGAAAGTGCTAAATCTTAGCTAAATCAATGTAGCAATCAAAATATGATGAATCAAAATACTCAAGTACTTTTCACTATCCATAAAATACTTGGCATAATATTTTACTAGCTTTGTACTTTTCTCCATTTGTTTCTTGCTATATAATGAAATTTTTAGGATAAGCAATATTTGCAAGAAAATATCATAGATACAAGATAATAATGTGATCTCATAGTGATACAATTTTAATTTTTTATGGACACAAAATTTTCTTAAACCATCTTAGCAAACGTTTTTGTTTCAAGGCAAAATAGACCTAATTATTTTATTATCTTGTCATAATGATACGGTCTATGTTTGAATAAATAAAATGAAGTGAGAAAGGAATGATGCACATCTAAAACATATAGTAAGTATAGGAACATGATCATATTCAGCTTTAATTTAGTACAATCTTTACAAGATGTAAATTATTTTTCACGAAAGATGACAGCTTTGGGCCCTCAAGTGATGAAAAGGCAGGGGCGACAATTGGTGTTACAATCATTGAGCCCTTCAATCATTTCTGCTGCAGAAATACTGCGTCTTCTTGTGTGGATGGAGAACCCATGGATTGGATTGGGGCAAATTCTCTTTATTTTTGGAGGCCTAGGTAAAGACTTCCCAATAGTTTAGAGTTTAACTTGGCAAAACCAAACAAATACATATATGGTAGTGCCCCATGTTGAACAAGTTCTCCAATCTTGATGTGTAATTAACTTGGTTCAAATTTCATTGCAGATCAAATCCGGCATATCACTGTATAACAATGTTCACAATGTCACAATGAACTTCGATGACCACAATATGACCATATGACCAGAACATCTGCAACTAATGTATATAATAGTTTCATTTGTCCAAGTTGTTCAAAATAATTTAAACGAGGTTGTATCTTAGTTGTCACTTTGATGAACGAGGGATTTCGAAATTAGTACAAGAGGCATCAAGGGACGGAGAATCATATGATTCATATTTAAAGACACTCACATCCGACTAAGTATAAGGTATCATCAACCATTTCGTACTTATGCACTCACTTCCACTTAAGTATGAGGCATCATTAACCATTTCAAACTTATGCACGAATCGAACCAGCGAGTGCTTCGTTTCAAGCAGCGGAATTAACTCATTCAACACCCAAGCCTGTCTGGTTTTTGGCGGTACGAGTGTCTTCATGTTGATAGACCGAATGAGCTCTCGCTTGGCGACTATGAACGTGCTGCTGCTGGACCTTTTATACAGCACTATGTCAATGCTGACACTAAAAATGGCTGCTCTATAAGTTGCTCCTTTCAGCATATGATTGTCTTCAGAAATACATCACTTTCTGTATTGGTATCCCCGATTATGTGCCGAGGTGCACATTATACGCAACTGGCCCACTTTTTGAAGGTTCAACCTCCGTTTCAGATCACTGATCACAAAATGCAGGCCTCTACTAGACTGGCATCACCCAGGTAGGTGTCAAAGGCTCCTTCAAATTGGACTATATCGAGCTCGATAGTGCATGGTGGATGTACTTGGAGCAGACAGCTTCAGAATAGGTAGACTTCACTGTGAAACGTTGCGGCTCTAAGACTGCCTAAAAGCATCCGAACAGGAGTCAACGGACTGTAGGCCAAAACTGTGTCTGGATTCAGACACACGATTTGATTTGAGCCTGTTTCGTTAACGTTGATAAGCTTGGTAGACTTGTATTTTGTCTGGAGTTGACTATTGAGAAAAAACCGGTTGCAGCATTTTCCACCAATTCAGCTTAACAACAGCTATACAAGGCATGAGCAGGAAGTGTGGCCAGCTGAATCTGCTTGGGTCCGACATTCTCCCTGCCTTGCTATGGTATGCATGGTGGAAACAGTCCAAAGCTTTATTCTTCAAAGATTGAATGCATATCGCTCTCGGGCGATCACGGACATGAATAGGACTCTTCTCGAATTATTCCTCACCCCAACTTCTGCTATCGGTGGTGACTACCTACCTTAGATTGGGTCTTGTCAATCTGAATGAAGTTCTAGTCCTGGTACCTTGGAGCTTGCACTTCCGTGCTGAATCTGATACCATTCTAGAAGGAGGTTGACCCAACATTGTCATTCTTTTATTCAGGTTTCTTGGTTTAAGTGCATTGCAGAATCAACGTAGTCAATCAACAAGTCGAAATCGCAATCAAGCCAACTGTGCAAATCTTCTGCGTTCCTGCATTTTGCATTGTTTTCCATTTTCACTGCATCTTATCCGTGATGCTATCGCTCCTAAACGAAGTCATCCCAGACAAAGCAATGATACGTAGGAAGCAAAGACAGGTTTGGTTGGGAATGGCCTTGTCACTAACATTGGGTTCAAGCATCAGGTATAGCCCACCGTCTGGCAGGCAAATCTGGAACATTGTGCGGAATCGCCATAGGGTTCATGCTTTACAAAGAAGGCAATCGCGTGGCGTTTAAATGGTTTCTGGGCGCATCTACGGTCTTGTTATTCTATGGTGAGTGCAGCCGGAATGTTCGCTGGAGCAGTGCACAAAGAAGAGTACACTCAGAATGAAAAGAATACACTGGAAGCTCCTTCCCTGCTGTCACCACACATGCAACAGCATCTCGTAGCTCTCGAGTGCTTTTGTGGGCTGGCGCGACGAATCTGGGGACACTTCTTAGTTTGTATATACTGGGATTTCGTCCTGGTGTCTCTAATCTTCCTGCCTTTGAAATGGAATAGGAATGCTGTGCGCGATGCTGCAGCTGAAAGAGTAGCTGTCTAGAGACTCCCAAACTCAGAAAATCGACAGCGCTGGCCTCTCGATTGGAGTGGAATCCATGCAGCAACCGGGGGAAGGTATGGGACGAGGCTTATCCATGTGATCATGAATCGTCGGCCAAACTTCTCCCTTGAAGTCGGGCCTGTGTCCACTCTGGGGAAACGCCCCGGAAGCAGCCCTTTCCGCACAGGAAAACAATGGGCATTCTTATTGAAAATGAGCTCGAAACACAATGCTTGCTATAGTACCTCTCAAGTCCCATGAGATTCTTCAAGATCAAATGGAAGAAGCATCATCGCTTTATTCTGGGGATCGATAGCAACACTCTCCTCCAAATCTCAAGACTGTAAAGAGTCGAGTACTCGTGGATCACGTCTAGACCACTTTCTTGTGAACCTCTTCGAACGAAGGGAGCGACCCATCTGAAACATTACGTTCGGTATTCCATCATTTGGTAACTGCGCTAGGATCTTCGCCAACGACAGCTCGTCTCGAGTCTCTCTCGATCCAGTTATATTTCATCTAATTTCATCGATACATTTGGGAACTTGTTATTCCGGGGCTACATTTAAACTACATCAAAATTTTAATTTTACAGCTGTGTTTGACCAAACAAGTTCGTATAAATGAGTTCCTCCGATTACCAATCCTACACCTCCTCTTGTTTCACCATGTGCTTATCGTACGCTCTTCGACTGGCACACCATTTGCTTAGTACCTTCTTCACGACGGCAGGATATCATGCCGTTGCTTCAGATTGACCAAATCGACTTTTCATCCTACTCATGGTAAAACTGGGATTGTGTATGGCCTAAAAAAGAAAATCGCAAGAAGGTCTGTTGCATTTGGATGCTCTGATTACAGAAGAGATGGCATGTTCTTGTAAGTGAGATGTCACACGAAATGAGCGTGTAATCTACAGAGTAGAAATTTGGAAATGCGACGGAGAGTATTGCTGAAATTGCTGCTGCCGCTAGTGGATTAACGTTGCGCAATGGAGGAAAGAAGGGGAGAAGGCGAAGAAGAAGAAGAATCACTGGGTTATCGAGAGGAATCGAAACTGTACGGGGCTGGGCCACACGAAGAAGGAGCTATCCGTACGAGGAGACTTTGGCAATCGGTTACGAATTGAACGGTGATGATAGAATCGAATGGGAGGAAAATTGGAAGAAGTCAGAAATATCTGGAGCTGAAATATGTTGGGCATGCTGCGGGAATTCGCAGGTACGTGCATGCGGTGTTTGCTCATGTTAGACGTAATGCATGCCTTAGGATAACATGGATTCAATTTCGCTCAGGAAGAATGGGGCGACAAAAATGGGAACAGTGAGGTGACCTCTGCGTACCATGTTCTATGAATCGGTATCCCAAATCTGAAGGACATTTTCATTCTGAGGATTGCAAAGTGAAAAGACTAGGAAATTATTTTGGACATCCTGAAACTCTGAATGTTTCTATGTTTGGAGGGGATGCTCTGAAGGTTTACCGTGAGCTAAAGGGTGACAACCATTCAAGATGCGCCTTTCCGCGTGTGGGATGGTTCTGGTTTGGTCCTCACCTTCGCATTGACTTAGAGGAAGTTTTTCGGGTGTTAGCCCACGTCGAATTCTATTGTGGGATTGAATTCCGTATGCTTTATCAGATCCTGTTTTTTTCCTCATCCACCCTCAAACCCTCAACTAGGCCTTTCCCCTTTCACGCACAGCTTTTCTTAACCAGAAGAGAGAATCCAGCAAGACACTCGAAATTCAGCGGCGAGGTCTCGCAGTCCACTTTTCCAAATTCTCATCATTCCTTGAAGGTATCTGACCGCAGAGCACCTTCGCTTTGAGAGATTATGTTAAGCAATCTCACAGTGGATAAGACATTCTGTGATGCCATCTCACGGAGAAGTCAGTGCAAGTGCTCGTATTCACCTCTTCAATCTGTTATCAGACCCTGAAGCTATCTGATTGCAGAACTCCTTCTCGTCGAGATGGCTTACAATCTTTTGACATGACCTACCTCCGTGCTCGAAGAGGGGCCACGTTCGGGAAAAATGCAGCAACGTCTGCCATTCCCGCTTGATCATTATCGATATGAGCGACGGAAACGTAGGCCTTCCGCCCAAGTGGAAAAGGAAGCTTACACTTACTCTTGACACAACAGGTGCCGTGGTGGTCGCCATATTCATTTGTGACGATTTGTTGGCTGTAAGCTGAGTTGGCTGATCCAATCTGGATGTAATCAATCGTATAGACAGAAACAGAAGTTTTCTCATCTTCTGCCCATTTAGGGTGCTTTGAGAAAAAACAGGAGAACATGTAGGAGCGATGTATGCGATGAAGAAATAATTGAAATGAGCGTTACTCGTAGAGAATAAAACGCATAAGGATTTCGGGAACACAATGTAACTGTAAGCTGTGGGGATGGTGATCCAGATGCGTTAACGGATCCCATTCCTGAAGATGAGGAGGACCGTGAGGACCATTCTGAGGCGTCTTCTTCTGATCAGAAGGAGAAGGTTGCTTCACACAGGATGGAAGATGACATCGAAAGCCAGAGGGCATTGAGTGGCAATGGGGCATCGACGAGTTCTATTGAACCGACCAAGGGAAAGCCTGAGGACGATGGAGACACGAAAGAGAAGGTCTCCACGGTTATAGAAGGAGAGGTGCAGATATCCGATCGTCCAAAAACTGATGATGACATTGAGTCACAACAACATTCAGACTATGCTCGAAGGGATGGCCAAATGGGAGTCACACAGAAAGAGACCCCATCGTGCTCTTATTCCAATGATCCATCCCTGGGCGATACAGGCTCAAGTGAGACGAGCACCTGCAAGAAGGAACGCAGCAGTTGGGAGTACAAAGCTGACGACAGCTTCAAGTTTGAGTCCGGAGCTATATCTGAACCTGATAAACCACCTGGTCCTCAGCCGATACTAGCACCTCCCTTTGTGCGAAATAAGAATGATTTCAGGGCTAAACTTATGCATCTCAGCGATCTCACTTTGCCTCCTTCACCATCAGGACCAGAACCTGAGCTTCCAGAGTTGCCTCCTCTCGACAATGATCAAGAACAGTCTCCAATTGACAGCGTCGTGGGTGATCTTCCACTTCTCACCTCCAGGAAAAAACCACCTCGTCCAAACTTTGGCCGCCCCAAAACTCGACTGCAAGATCCTCCGCCCATAACTCCAGCTGTGTCCGACCAGCTCGCTAGCATATGGTCTGAGCCTGCGAGCAGAAGTAGGAGGAGCTCTCTGATTCATCAACCTGTGGACGATGATGGACAGACTGCCAGGTTTGGTCCAGTTACCAGTCGCAGAGTCTCGATTTCGATGAAGGATTCTGAAGCTGATCAGCTTGGGATGCGTCGGAAATCTGTGATATTGAATGCAGCAGATTCTGGAACAGGCCCTGCTCCTGCCCCCCCTGCAGCAGCTCCATCACGTCTCGGGATGTTTTCGCCGTCCGTATTGTTCTCCCCATCGAGATTGGGACTTTTGTCTAAGTCTAAAGCAAACATTCAGCCACCTCCAGTTGAGGAAGAAGTCGATCCTCTGGATGATGATTCCATTCCCAAATACAAGAAATACAAGAAGCAGGAGCGAAGGTGGCTTGTCTGGATCCAGTGGATTGGCCTATTCCTCTTGATCGTGATCTTGATTCTGGCTATCAAGTTGCATGCTCTACAGATGGTGATGTGGAAACAGATCATGCTGTGGCAGTGGCTTGCTCTTGCTCTAGTGATTGTTTCCGGACGCCTTATTGCTGGTTGGTGTGTGATGGTAAGCAACACCTCAAAAATACTGTCTTCGTTCTCAAGTAAGATCCGACGAGGTAGACGAGACGCTTCAGTTCCTTGTTTCGAATTTTTCAGCTCCTCCATTTGATCCTCAATAACAAGAAGCTGTGAAGTCTGTAGATTTCTTTTCAACAAATGGCCCTCGTTTTTTCAAGTCCAGAGATGCTGTTTTTCTCTGTGATGCCCAGTTCTCAAATGAAGCTATATGTCACTCCTGTAGCTAATCTACGATTGTACTGGTTCGTCATTTCAGACATGTAGACTCTACAAGATGAAACCAATTAAATCTTCCTTTCTCTTTCCAACTTCTGTGCTTCTCAACGAGTCTACTTAACGATCACAACTTTGAACGAAACTGCAACCTATTTGGCTGTCTATAGCTACTGAAGAAAGACTACAGTTCGCGAAGAATGCAGCTGCCACGCTTGTCAGATGTTGATAGATGTTTATGGTGCTGTCATCAAAGTTAGTCAAAGTTCTTTGTTGCCTCCCAACTCGTGACGTGCGCCAGAAATTATATAACAGTCTAGGAACTTGGTTATTATGCTGGTTCAAACCGTGTATCTGTAGTACAGCATTTAGCTCCAGTAGACCATTAGTAGATCCACAAATATTAGTCTGGAAAATAACATCCTTCGTAGCCTAGCATCCTGCCGAGAAATCTAGCACTTGAAATAAGATCAAGACGGAGGTGGGCTGCTCCACAATGTCAGTAAGAAAAGACCATGCGACTAAATAGAAATTTTTGTCGTTGGTTGAAGATCCTCGTGGCGCTGATAGAGCGTCACTACATTCTGAAGAAACGAGTGCTGTACTTCGTGTACGGGCTTAGGCATGCTGTGAAGAACTGTGTTTGGTTGGCGCTCGTTATAGGTGTGTGGAAGCTCGTGTTCAGACATGTCGAATCCAAAGCGAACGTTCCAATCGTCACAAAAGTAGGCATTCGTTTCCCCTCCTCTACCACAAACGAGAGAACTCGGGCAGCACCTACCTCACCTCCCATTGTTTATCAGCTCCACTTGCATACATGCATATATACACAATCCGATCTAGCTCTCGATCTGATACGTTTCTGCTTGAGTTTCAGGTGTTATGGTGCCTTTTCACAACATCCTGTCTATGGATGGTGAAGATTCTTGCTGTGAAAGTCGCAGCAAACAGCTTCCATCGTGCTGCATATTTTGATAGGGTGCAGGATTGCCTCTTTCATCAGTATGTTCTGGAAACATTATCTGCACCACGTGCTGATGATAGTCATTGGGAGTTAGACTCCGGGCGCTCGCAACTCACTGAATTGCCTCCAGAACCCCCAGCTTCGTCTGCTCCAAACCCTGTTTTGGAGCCACAGCGATCGCCTGATAAGCAGCGAGAACCCACCGCTAATCTAGCATCCGGTACAAGCAGAACGAACCTGGGAATACCTTCCCCCAGCACCAGCAATTTGAATAACATTGCTTCGCCAAGCCGGAGTAACTTAGGTCAAAGAGTTCCAAGTCGAGCTAATCTGGGTGGAGCTCTACCTCGCCCACAAGCTTCCCAGCTCATGTCCCCCGGTGGACGCCGTAGACGAGTTAGTATTCTCAACACGGGAACCGATGGGACTCAGTTGCTGGCAAGGAGCCCGTTGCCGATTGAGCAGGAGAAGCTGCAAGAGCTGACTTCAGAGGTGGGATCATGACTCAACCATGCATGTTTGACTACTCACATCATTAGAAGTTGCCAACAGTCCATACGACGCTTACCGTATCACTGAGTTTGGGGGCTATTCAGGGAAAAGATAAGAGGAACCCAGCGCTGGCTGCAACAGATTCGCACGTAGTTTATGTTAGAATGTTAGCACGTAGCTGTGCAACTACAGCGTCTTGTAACAGCTTAGGTGCAAAAGGGATCGCTAAATAGGAAGGAACGTGACGTTTGTGGTTTATCGTTTTAAACATTCAAGTATAGCTCATGACTGACAGTATACTACATTCCCTCAAATGCTCGCATGGTATCTGAGCAATGAGGTTGATATCATTTGGTATTTTCAAGCGAAGAGCAATTCAGAGATGCTTTTATGAGAACTTTATTTACTGCTAAATTCGAGAGATTTCGATCATTACTGAGAGTATCTGATTACACAGCTAGTACTAAAGGAGGATGTTCGAATGTTAGTACATAGCTGTGCGACGATAATGAACAGCATTCTGTAACAGGATAACAGCTTAGCAGGTTATCGATTGAAAAGGTATAAAGTAAGTGGGTAGGATCTTGGCACTAGTAGTTTATCATCTTAAACATTTTAAACAGTAAAGCTCACAACTGACAGTATAAATATTTCAATGAATCAGTAAAGCACCATCCTACTGCATTCTCTCAAATGCTCACCGTTTCTTAGTTTTACAAGTCATAAGAGAGGAAAGTTGCCCGTGCACCATATGAAGGGTAGCGCAGATTTTACTCTTGACCATTGCCTTTTCAGACTGTTTCAGCATGGACGCTGAAGAAGTTGATGAAGATGATTAGGAAGACAAACATTGCAACATTTTCATCAATACTGGACCAAGAAGCTGGAGAAAGGATTGACAGCGAAGCTCAAGCAAAAGCTGCATCCAAGCAGGTCGGTTCTGCAGGATATGCATCATACAAATAGAGGTCAAACTTCCACCATAACAACGTCGTGAACCGACAAGATTCCTCCAACATCTTTCCACTCTGCGCAAATAAGAGGCAATTCGAGAGAATATGAAACAAGGATATTAATGTTGAGTCTAATCTTTCTCGTGCAGATATTTTACAATATTGCAAGGCCGGGGGAGAGGTTTCTCACCTTGAATGATTTCCTCTATTTTCTACCGGAGGACCAAGCAACAAGAGCATTTGGGCTCTTTGAAGTGAACGACTTAGGACATATTACTAAAAAAGCTTTGATGAAGTGGGTTGTGAATATATATAAGGAGCGTCGAGCTCTTGCACTCACCCTCAGTGATAATCGCACTGTTGTGGCCAAGCTCCATCGAGTCCTCGACGTGGTAAGACTACACTGTTGGGATTCCAAAGGTTTTGATCTACTGTGGATGTTGAGTAAATGCAAGTATGCTGTTTAGTGATCGTGTAAGATTATCAAGAAGTAGAAGTTGCAGAAGGAACCGCCTGATTTGATTCGTAAGCAGTCATTCTTAAGTCTATGCTCGTTTGCGTCTGTGGGGGTTTTGCAGTTGTTGCTCGCAGTTGCGGTTACGATTTGCTTACTTATAATGGGAGTGAACACACAGAAGCTCATTGTTGGCTTCTCCTCTGTTTTGCTTCCAGCCGTGTTTGTGTTTGGAAATGCGGCACGAAGCACATTCGAATCACTAATTTTCCTTTTCGTCATGCATCCATTCGATGTTGGTGATCGAATCAACGTTGATGGCATTGCCATGATTGTTGAGGTCTTTCGTAAACTCTACCCCACACCCCACTCGAACCATCATTTACGAGGATGTTGAGAGTCAACAGAGTTACTTCATTCCACATGCACTCAGTGGCATTCTCCTTCTGCACTTACAGTAATCTTATGTTTGGGAGACTAAGCCTCGGCGAAATTAAATCCACTCCCTCGGATTTGACAATTGATGTTTGCGTGGCGCCTGCAGGAAATGAATATTTTGAACACCATTTTCCTCAGGTGATTTGAACTTTCTAAGCTCCTGCTTGCTATTTGGACACTGATTACTCCACTTTGCACGAAAGATCGCGATGCACGAGAGCATTTTCAGCCAGTGGACACGTGCTATTCTAACTCCAACTTGATAGCCAAGGCTTGCACTAAAGTAGCTGTGTTGTATCTGTGCAGTGGCTCAAACGAGAAGATCTATTATCCAAACTCCATTCTGGCAACCAAGGCTATCTCGAACTATTATCGGAGTCCAGACCAGTGGGACTCGATTGAGTTTCAGATTCACGCTTCGACTGCAGTGGAGCAACTTGGATTGCTGAAAGAACGCATGACAAAGTACATTGAATCTCTGCCACAGTTTTGGTACCCAGTCTTTCGCATTGTGTGCAAGGACATCGAGGACAGCACTAGGATGAAGATGGCCCTGTGGGTCCAACATCATCTCAACTACCAGGTTTGACATTTAACCGACTTCTCTTCCCTTGGCACAGCATCACG
Source organism: Lunularia cruciata (assembly GCA_948567375.1). Taxonomy (NCBI): domain Eukaryota; kingdom Viridiplantae; phylum Streptophyta; class Marchantiopsida; order Lunulariales; family Lunulariaceae; genus Lunularia; species Lunularia cruciata. The sequence goes on along the minus strand of OX419755.1, from coordinate 21,301,913 downwards.
AATTTACATGACCACCAAAATTCTGATATAACTGTTCCCTATTGCGTAGGAATCCGGCGAAAGATGGCAGAGGCGAAGTAATATGATCTTGCACATGAAGACTCAGCTTCAAGATCTGGGCATAGGCTATCATCTTCCGAGACAGGAAATTACAGTGACTGGTGTTCCTGTTCTTGACGTCCCACCACCTCACCACTGTTATCCCACGCCCATTTAGAACAATTTTGACAATCTCCGCAGTTCGTTCATCTGTATAGTATCAGTTAAGATCTCGCAAACGGATCATATTTCTCCACTTGCTGGATTCTCCACATTGGCTAAAATTGGTGAGAAATGAAAATAAACCCATGCTCGAGCCTTCTTCCCTCCACTCAAGAGCAGAGTGGGGACTTGACTGTGTCCAATGAAACATTAACAGCAAAGTTCCTCAATTGGAGGCTGACGAAGTAGTGGTGTGAGGAGGGGTCACCTGGCGACGGCGAAAGATTCGGTTTTCCTCCCGTCACTCGTGCTCAAAAACATGAATCCTCGCTGAGGGGAACGAATTCAGAAGTCGATAGACCCAGATATCTTGTTGCCTGTTCCTCGACCAGGAATTCAAGTACAACTGACTTTCATCAACGAACAGTATTACTGTGTAGCTGTAGATACTGTACATACGATACTGAGGATGTACTTGTGGATTTTACAACCCAGCTCACTCTAAGTCTGTCAGAGACAGAGGCCGCAAAATGGTATATTTCCCGCTGAACTCATCCACACTGTTGAATCAGAAATGAAGAGGAATTTGATTTACTGTCAACATACTTCCGTGCTGATGTCCATTCCCGTCAATGCATGTAGTGAATTGGAGACTGTTGATCGCGGCTGGAGGTACCGGAATTCGAAATGTTGCACTATTACAGAAATTGCTTGACATGTCGTATAAGTACACAAGCCTTCCAGTACCAAGAGTCATTGGCTGAAACCGAAAGAGAGCTTGTGACAACTGCGTTCTAACGTCCTCACTCCGCATTTAAAGTGGTCAAGACAGTTCAATTAAAAGCATATGACAACGAAGCCGTTTTGGAACTCTGATAACCCACCATCAGATCTACACTGTACCCCAACTTAAGGCTGAAATTTGAGATATCGGCAACTTCTCATTATCAAAAGTTTTGAAGATCTACCCGATTGTAGGAATATCTTCTATAAAACCCCGTCACCTCGGCATCATCTCTTTTCATGTATTTCTTTCACGCTGGTTACTCGTGTGTTTTCCAAGGCTCATAGACTTTTAATGAACATAATTTCCACCCCATCTTCAAGTCCTCATCTGACCTTAGTTGCATAAGGTCTGGATTGAATCCTCTGCGCAGTAAACCCTCTCCAGGTTACGTCAAAAGGAAACCTTCCGGCTTGCGTTTCTTCCGTAGACCACGCGAGTTTAGCCCATCACCTATCGCGTTGCAGACTTAAGAGGCGACCTGCCTGATTCCTCCACGCACGCCCACATTGCTCAGCTGTGCACAAACTTTCCTTCAGTATAATAATCCTACTACTGCGCAAATCAATATTCTCCTTATTCACGAGATCGACTTGGATGCGAACTATTATAAAGCCCTGACGAGTATAATCACTGATATAGAATACAAACTTCAGTTGTCAAGCAAGTTGAGATCAGTAGTGATATCCACATCAGTCAAATGCCAGATTATATCCTCTCACCAAATCACATGTGAGAGTGAAATCGGGATGCCTCCCAAGAATAATAAAAACAAATTGAACTTCTGACAGAAACGTAACCGGATTCCCCTACCTCAAGTTTCTGGACGCAGCATCGGAAAGAGATGCACTTGCTATAGCATGTTCATGCTCTCCTGAACTATCGGGGATGGAACTGCCAAGTAGGTAGAGAATCCTTGAACAGCAGCTCCCAGACACGACATTACAGACGCAGAGAAACAGAAAAGACATATATACTTCTACTACTCTTCCCGAAAGGAAAGCCTTTACGTCCTCTGCCTAGAGCAAGACAGACTGTCATCAATGACACAAACAAAACTACATCCCCACAGGACCAGGATGACTTCAAAAGGTCATAACAACAACCACAAAGCACAGACGTTCCCTGGATCAGTCATCAAGGAAGAAAGCTAGCAATATTGCTAATGCTCATGGCCTTCCATTCATGCAAAGTCCAAGATAGACTCATTCGGGCGGCAAGGCGGTGCTTAATCGTCACCAAGACCAAACCTAGAAACACCGTTGACGCTTCTGATACCAAATTCTTAAAAAATCATCTAGAATTGCAGCTAAAGACCAATGTTTATTTCTCTAAAGGGTCTTGGTTTCCAGGAAGACACGTCAAAGTATCGAGTTATTAAGTGTGTCTCCACGACATCACATGTCATGTCTGGCTAAACTTCCATTCAACCTTGCAGAGACGGGGAGGACATTAAAAGGGGACTCAGGTTGTGATCAAGACCAGAACATCATGGCCTCAAGAACACCCTGAGCTCAACTTGAAACTTGAGCCATAGACATGTGTTATGAGAATTTCGGTACATTCATCAACCCAAGTGAAACCGGGTATTACTGGCTCAATCAAGATGTCATATCAACTGTACAGATAAAGAGGCCCCTCGAGCGATTTGCAACCATCAAAATTAAACCCCAACTCCTCTAGCTCAAAAAGTTGTAGGCACATCCATGTGAGCTCCAGGGCAAATTCCCCACCACGACGCATGTGTCTCCAGGTAAGCGGTGAAAGTGGTGAGTTTCAGTCTTGCTCACTTTTTGCTTTTTTGCGTGGCTGGCAAGTGCACATCTTCTATCGTCATGTCTTGCAAATTGAGCAACAGCGAGTCGGCGTTTAGGAACACTCTGTTCTGCGAGGAAGCCACAGTGTTGGCTATCTCACGACTTGCCTCGATCTTTCTTAATGTGATGAAGGCAGGATTGCTTGAAATAGCTTCTCCAATGAGCTGAGCACTCTTCGCTTCTCCCTGCAATATGAAGAACAGAAAATGGCCCTGAGTACTGGAATGGGTATTATGTTGACGCAAGACTCGCGACACAAATAAGTCTTCCAACACACATTTGTATGATCTCCAAGTAAAGTTTTGGGCGGAAAACAACACCAGCATACTTGAGCACGAATGATTGCACTTCTCTTGTCCTGTTCTGCCTTCTCCACCACAAACTTGGCGCGCTCTGCTTCCTGGGCAGCGACTTGCTTCGACTCGATGGCGGCAGTAAACTCTCGTCCGAAGGTCAGATTAGTAATGGAAACATCGTCTAGAGCAATGTTGAAACCTGCAGCTCTCTCGTGCAGAATTCTCCTAATCTCCCGACTCACCACCTGCGAAGAAATCAGTTAGCTCTAAAAAGGACTCGTACTACGTCCAAGACTTCTCAATCTACACCAAGCTGTAAATATTCTTATCATGAAAAGACGTGATTTTCTGATTAAATTGCTGCCTACGTTTCCCGCAGGTAGGTACTTCAGACCGGCAGAAATTGAGGGTCTGAAAAGCTGACCTCACGTTGGGTGATAAGCTGGCTCGCATTATATTGCGCAACTACTGCCTTCAAAGTTTCTTGAACAATAGACGGGAGGACACGATCCGCATAGTTTTCGCCCAAGGTCCGATAGATGGTAGGTAACATGTCGGGCAATGGCCTAGTAAGAACTCGCAGAGTAATCCTCACCTGCAGAAGATGACAAAGCTAGTAAGACTCAATAATAGGCGGCGATGCCACACATGTAATTCAATCAATTCAGCGAGAGATGATCAAAATAAGACATACGAATAGTAATCTCTACGGAAATAACGAGGATCCAAATTCAACCCATGAGATTCAGACTTACCATTTGCAAGTCTCTGCTTCCTGAGGTGCTTTCAACGATGTTGGGGCGCGCACGTACATCGTATATCACCGGTCTCTCGAACCAGGGGATCATAAAATGTGTTCCTTCGGGGTAAACCTGGAAATTGAGTCGATCTACATGAGTAAGGCACAAAGAGGCGGACTAATTGAAGCACCTGAAGCCAAGGAGGCTCTTCACTTTGACAAAACAACTTTCCAAAATCCCAGATGCTCCGTTATACTGTTGAAATCGTATGCGCTGCTCAGTATCCCTAAACATGCATACAGCGAAAACCTAAGTGCTCCTCACTGTCGATCCATGCATACATGTCTCAGAGCTGAACAAAACCTAGATTGCATGCGCATGGGCGATAGAAGCAGCTAACACACACCTCATCCTTGATTCCAACAAGGCGATTGAAGACGATGGCGCGATGACCACCTTCCACATTGTACAGACTGTTCATGGCGCCATAGAGTCCGATGCCTCCGATCACCGCAACTTTGGCCAGCGATCCTAAAGGCCCGGCATTGGGCAACTTCACATTCCTAACACTATTCAGATTCATCGCTACCTCCTCGATCAATACACGATGGTCCGAGCAATTCAGCCGATCAAATCAACAGTTGAGCGATTTGTTCCTCTTTCTCGACAGAAAAGCCTCTCGTCTGTAAACAACACCACTTCGCCTATTTCGCCTATTTCGCCTAAACCCTTCCAACGTAGTGAACCCTGGTCTGACCTGCCCTAACCCTACCGCCCCACCCCCCGGTTTAGTCGTGGGTTCCCGTGCCCACCACGTTCGAGCTGGACTGTCCCCATCGACTGTAGCGCTTCGATAGAATCAACAGGGGAGTTTTGGGGTTCCGTAAAGATCCCCTAAACAATTTGTATGGGTACTCCATAATCGTTACAGGAGGTGGTCCATGTTTTACGAAATTCCACAAAGGTAGTAAAATTGGACGCGGGTTAGGGTTTTTCATAAACTTTAATTAACACCAATTAATGCAAATACTTTTGAAAACGATGACAGGGCACCTTCGCTCGTGGTGGGATTTGAATTGGAAATTGAATTCAAATTGCCACTAGAATGTGAGGATAGTTGTTTAGTTCACGGTAGTAATGAGTGGTGAGACATTTGGGTGACAAGTAATACATTATTGTTAGCATTGGTGGTACTTAGGGAGGGTGGGTTATGCATTGAGAAGGTTTATCGGGTAGGATGGGAAGTCTCCAAAAGGAAACTGGAAAGAGAAGAGTCATGAAGAGGGTTCAAAGGGTTTGAGTGGAAATCTTTGATAGTAAAGAGAGGGTGTGATTTGAAGTAGCGTCACCTTGAACGATACAATAATATCGTGGTTATCCACAATATTATTGTAAACTACTTTGAATACTTTGGGGCTTAGCCCCGTGTTACCATTTTTGTCTCTCCCTTCTACGGCTTGATGGGTTTCCCATCCTTCGTTTTTCCTACGCGGTCGCCTTTTTCTTTGAATAGAAATAGAGAAATATGTGTGCTTAAGACTCCTACTTTCGGAGAAGGGAGGGAATTCTGAGTTGATTGACCATGAATGGTAAGATTCTTGGTAGTCGGGTTTAGAAAATAGAGTGACGAAGAGTGCATCAATGACATGGACCAACTTTTAATGTGGTGTGAATTTATTTATTAGTTTTGGTATTAAAAAAAATTAGCCACATCTCGAAGTTCAAAGTTTATGATCAAGTTTTTTGAGTGTTTGATCCTCTTGTGTATGGATATGGAATCTTTTATTGTTTTAGTGGAAATGCTTAAAGAGCGGGATGTTCTTAGAAGGAGGGAAGAAAGCAAAAAGAAGGAGCAATTTGAGAGAGAGAGAGGAGGAACGAGACTCCAGCACTTTTGAGAGAGAAGAGGAAAGAGAGAATGTTCAGATTGACAAAAGTACCTTTTGACTTTTTAGGAAAGAAGGGAGTGACAAAGAGGGAGGAGCAATTTTTGAAAGTGTAGTTTAGCTAGAGCAAAGGAAGGGAGGGAAGGACACAAGAGAAGAGGGAGACCTACAAAAGGAACTTAAAATATCTAGTTGGAGTAGAGAGAGGAAAGCTTGAGAATATGTTAGTGTTCTTGTGTACTATCATTAGCTAGACAGATTATCTAGAGATGAAAATTAGCTTGGTAATATCTTTGGGGATGTTATAAATGATGATCCAAGTAGATCAAATAAAGATGCCACTAAAAGAATACTTTCACTAATAGAGCAAAGGCCAAAAACACCCTGAAAACTTTAGAGCTAATTTTGGAGGTCTAAACATAAAAAGTAAGACCCAAAAATCAAAACTAAATCTTCCCATTTCCAAGAGAAAATGCAACACCTTTCCTTTGAAGGAGGAGATTCTTTTTTTGAGAGGAGGGGAGAAGGCAACGCCTTTTCCCTTGGTTTTTCTCATTGAGATCTTTCCAACAATACCTCATCCATGTTGTTTTGAGCTTCCTATATGAAGATTTTCCAAAGATTCCCTTTGATCAAACTTGTTTGACCAACCAAATAGGACAAGGATTGACATGTCACCAATTCATCAGCTAATCCAAGGGTATTATAGCTTGCTAATATACCACCAATCCATATATCTAATCCAAGGGTGTAGCTCTTTTTGAAGGGATCTTCTTTGCTATATAATAAAGACAAGGTGCTCCTTTGGGGCATCATAATATTGAGGAATGAAACATTATGTTTCTTTTCTTGTGCTTTGCTTGGGGGTTCCTCCTATCCTCGGAATGTTACATCATGTTAATATATAATGTTAGTGAGAAAACTTGTGAATATGTTGGTTCGTGTAAATTTACTCAAAGAGAGCTCTTTGAGGCAATACATCAACATTTTTGAGCTCAAAGTAACATCTAAACCTTGTACTATATGGAGCTCACAATAGCATGTAAACCTGAGTGGAGGTTGCAACTTTGTAATAGAAATGATATATTATCCTTTCTCTTATGGTAGAAATGATTTATTTGATTGCTTTAGACTTTGACCGAAAGATGATGAATGCAACAAGTAGTCTTCTCTCCACTTATGCACCATGAGATCACTCTTCAACTTTAAAAGCAAAAATTCCTCAAGGTATGGAGTGTGAAGTGGATGTATCTTGGATGTTTGCATACTCTTTATAGGGTAGGGTAGCTTGCAAAATCTTCAAGTAGCAAGCAGATCCTTGCAAGATTTGGGAAGAATTTTATGTTATTCTTAGTGGAGTGTTGTAGTTTTTGGGTGTTATTTGCAGTGGGGTGTTGTGTGTTTTTATGTTGCATGGATACCATGTTCATGTCATGATATGACATGTTTAAAATAGTCTACACTTTGGTCAAATTTATACTCACAAAGGATCGTGAAGTTTGTTTGAGCACAATCAATATGTGCGAGGGGATTTTGGATATGTTCCAATCAGTCACCTAGTTCCTTCTTTCAAGCAACTTCCAACTCTTAAGACAAACATGATTTCAAACATTATGTAGCCCAAACTCATGTCCATTATGAACATTGTATTGGGATTCTTCAAGCTAGGTGACATTCTCTACATGAGATTAGTGTGCAATTGACTCAAACAAGGAGAAATTCATATTTGTTACAATGGATCAGCACATGTATCATATTGCACAACTTCTTGATAATAGAAGTTATAAAGGACAATGAATTCAATGTTTATCATGACTTCATGGAAGTTGTAGTAGTGAATGCACATCAATATTGTGAAGAAACTAAATCCTCTATGATAGGAACTTGTTTTGCTTTTTGCAAGGAAGCGGGTGGATTTTTGTATTCACAAAGATAGAATAAAATTTCCTTTTCTCCTCTTGAGTATGTTTGTGTGAGTTTATGTGGTTCTATGGATATACTATGAAGTTTAGTGTGGATTCAATAGACAATGGCTATTTGTTGCAAATTTACTATGGACTTTATTTCTTGCATAAATCAATGTCAAGACATCTAGTTGAAGGTTTCAACCAAAAGAACTTGGACTGTATATAGAGTGATTTGAGATTCAATTTTAGTTTTTATCTCTCTTTCATTAGGCTAGGAAAAAGTGAAGATGATTTTTAAGATTGATATCAATAATAAAAGAGGATAAGAAAAGTACAAGTTTGACAAAAATGATTTCCTTAAACGTACCAACAGATGCAAAAATTCAATGGCCATAATAAGCTCCACTTCTGGTTTTGATCATGCCTTGGAAGCACCAAATTGCATAACTTGATGGTGGATTCAATAAAAGATATTAGTTGTTTTTCTTCAAGCTATGATGAATATAGTGATTTATGCTCTTTACATTACAAACTTGCTTACACTCTTCTCCCAAATTTGAAGCAATTTATGAGATCTTAGTGAAGAATGTTGGGTGCAGCTTGGGTATTCTTAAGCTACATCTAGGCACAAAGACTTTTGGAGTTGTTGGACATAACATAAAATAAATTGAGCTTTAGTAATGATTTACAAATTCTCAAAAAGTGAAGTTTAAATCATCTGAGACTGGCCAATATCCTCATAGAATAGCATGCCCATCATATCCATCTTGGTGTAATTGCACTTGTTAGAGCATGCACATGGCTAAAATCAATATTGGTGCAAGCTCAAAGAAGAATCACTCCAAACACCATAGCTAATCTATCCACCTCTCTCTCGATGGACAAACCTTGAGGCTTTAATTGTGGGTTAGCACTACAACCATATGTAGTATGCAATATAAAAGCTTCTTGAGGAAGTAAGGCATGAAATTCCAACATGTGCGCCAGTCAACACGACAAAACTCTCAAAGTAACATCTTTCATCAATATATGCTCAACCTTTCATACCTTAATGTAAATTTGGCCACTTACAATCCACTCAATGCCAAAATCTCCCCAGTAGTCTTAGATATCAATATGCTCATGGTGGAAATCAGGATAGTGAAATCATTTGCACAATGGCTCCATTCTAGAATCAATTAGTCATAAGTAGTGTGCTCTGATCTTCTTAAGAAAATTGGAGTACAAGGTCAATACATCTTTAGCCATGGACAAGCCACCTTTTGGTAGTATACTAGTTCTATGTTGCTCCCATCATGATGTGGTATTAGGCACTATGATGATTTTCTGAATATAAATTTTCAGCAAATTAAAGAAACATCAATGGGCTATGAAAAAAAAGAACAAGCTAGAGCTATTGATGTAATGAAGTGGGAGAAGATAAAAGAATAATCTACAACTACATGTGGTAAGAGAGAAAATTTCAAGAACATGATGGAATTTAGTCAAATCAAATTAAGGTAAGAAGTAATCAAGATCCAGATCTTGTTTTTATTCAATGAAAACTCAATCATCATAACATCTCAAATATCCAATCACAGTGTACTCTTGGATAGATTCATGCATTGTAATGACTTGCAATAAAAGACAATATATCTAGTAGTCAAAGATACCCTTTGAACCTTTATCCACATCCCAAAAACCATTAAAGTCTTGACAAAAAAGATACTAAATTCTCTCACTCATTAAAATTCTTACAAACACCACAACATTGAATACAATATCAAATTCAAATGAAAAATTAAAAGAAGCTATGATCATCATTGAATATACAAAATGATATATAGTTAAGTTTCAAACCTCAAAATTGCTACTAGCAATGCAAGGGATACCTAATGTTTGGATTGTTGCTAAAAGCATCACAAAGCTACAATAGTGCCACAATAAAATCTATCTCAAAATATATAACAACGATACTCTTAACTTCATGTGGAGTTTCACTATCTTTGCCAATTCTAATGTCATATCATATAACCACATTGATTTTGCCTCCCAAGCTATTACTCTTGCCTTTTCAACTGTGAAATTAGGCTTCTTTACCTTAGCCACTTTATCCACTTCAATACTAACCTTCTCTACTTTTGCTTTTATTTTCTCTACTTCATGATTCATTGGTAGCTTTTCAATCTTCTGCATTTTTTGAGTATTTATCTCTACTGATCTACACTTCTCCCTAGATTTGAGAGTCTAGCTCTTTAATTTTTTAGGTTGGGCCATGTCTTGCCACAAGGAGTTAATTATGGGTATCATCTTTTGCCTTTCCTCTTCTTTTGTGGTTCATCTCCATTTCCTCTTCTTTGTCTCGTTCTCCTACAAGAATCTCCAAGATGGCTCTTACAAAAATCTCCTCTTCAGTTCTTGGGGGTGTTGTTGCAGATGGAACATCTTCATGTACAATTGGAGTAAACTTCCATCAACAATCTTCTTCTCTCCTATTGGGCATGTCTTCTTCACCGGTAGGAGTATTTCCATCAATTCTTGACAAAGGAGTGCATTCTCCTGCCCTGGAATTTTGTAACCTTAAACCATTTAGAGGCATCTTTTAGAGCTGGCGCAAGAAATTATAAACATTGGCGGACAAAAATGTAGAATATTATGTCTAAAGTGATCAACTCCAAATGAAAAGAATCTGAGTATCACAATGAGGTGAAGCGGGAAGACATCCTTGAGTAACGAAAAAACTCGCATGAGCACAATTGGAATTTGAAATTTGGAATTTTGAAACTTGAATTCCCTTTCATTTCTGTTTTGAAAACGTGGCACGTTTTGGCACATTTTTTACTACAACGTGGATTAACACTATTTACATTTACTCGAAAGTTCCCCTGGTCCCTCCCGTAACTTTTCTCTAATTCAAACAAGGTTAAAAGATAAAGGGGTCCGTAGTAATAAGGCCCACACCCATATGCTTTCGTTTTTATGTCAGTTTTGTTTTCCGGTTCCGTAGAATATTTTGCGGGAGCACACCACTCCCACCCACTATTTTAAAATTTGAATGATTTTTGTATTTTATAAATTTTAATTTTGAATGAAAATTTGAATTTCTTTTCTCGTAACTTATTTAAAATTCTGAATGACATGTATTACACCATTCAAAATTTTGAATAACATGTATTTTGTATCATTCAAATTTTCAAAATTTTGAAGGACGCAAATGATGTGCGACAGAGAAACATAAGAAACGGCAACTTCTACTGTCTAGAGTTGCATGACAAGCGACTGAACTGAAGGTACATAAGTGCGACTCATTCCACACATCAAACACTCAAGTGGACCTCCATGCACACAGCTGCACCGAAGACAGCAAAAGCATTGAAGACAATGGCGTGTTGAGTATGGATGCTCCATATGAAGATGGTAGGGAAGAAATAACCTCCATGATGCAGATTGTTGTGAACGAGATGAATAGTAGTTTGTTGGATGCTATAGGGCATATATATGGATCACCAATTTTGAAATTAAGGTTTAAATTATACTTTTAGCATGGAGGATCGACCTAAGTTACATGTGATATCAATGTGAGCACCCAGGATTTCTCTGTTTGTGAATTTAGATGAGAACAGAGATGAGGCAAGGGTGCTCTCAAACACCACAAGTGACTTAATGCTAAAAAGTAATTTAAACTCTGATCTCGAAATTGTTGATCCATGTATTATGGTGTATTATGTAGATGAGAATACTACGGACAATCGACAGGAGCAATTATATGACGTGATGATGTTCTTTTGTGTATCTCGATTAGTATGGGTGAGTGACCTACGCTACTCGTGCTGTCTACCTGAACAATATGAAGACCCCTACCGCACATGGGTGAGGCCGTGGAGCTTATATCGCCACCACAAGTAGCTTGGGTCTATTATGTATGTTAACGAGATACTTTCAACTCTAATTTCAAATTTGTTGATCCCGGCTCTTGTGGGATTTCTCTATTAGTGACTTCGGGTAATCCTAAGTGGTGCAATCCAGTGGAGAACAATCCCATTTAATGATACATTTGTGTATCTCGAATCAGAGCAACGTGATATTAAATGATACTTTTTGTGTATCTAGAATCAGAGCAATGCGATGCCCTTTGTGTATCTCGACCTAAGCTACTTGTGGTGTCGATCTGAGCCCCGTTGCCCCGCTTTTACATCTAGTTTACGGGTTCTGTATTCTCGAGGCTGCCGAATGCTTGGAGCTTTTGCTGACAGTGTTGAATCCGGGTATCATTGGAGGTCTTCTCCTCCCTGTTGCCCGATGCCACTCTTATCCTTGGTGAGTAGACGTAAGAAGCTTCATTTGACTTTGGTGCTGAGGTCCCGATCGACCCACTACTGCCCAAAATTCTCTCCTGAAAATGATTATGTGTAGAATTACTGATTCCATAGTCGCAGTCTCTACAGCTGTTTTATGGCAGAGGTTTCTTCCAAGAGGAGTATTTGTTTACTCGGCGGGTATCTGTCAAATTGCGTGCTAGTCTCTTGGCTTGATCTCGAAATGCAAGGGCGATGCGCTCCCGTTGGCTAGCTGGCGGAAGTTGTGCTGTGATACGAGTGTCACTGTGTGAGGTGGCCTGCTTTTTCTGAGGATCTCACCAATGTCTAATGTGTTTCTGTTTTGTGCAGTCTCCGGGTTGTCAGCAAGTGAGACAGAAGCACAAGCCCAAGTTTTGGTTGGTATGGGTCTTCTATTCTGGCTGGATCAACCCTCATGGAGCTCACTCTTCTGTGGGGAACTTCTCTGATTCTTGGTCGGTGTGACCTTGTTGATGGTCGCGTTGTTAAGGAGGCAAAGAACAGAGAACTCACCAAAGGCCGGAGTCTCACAGGTGTGTTCTTGATCTCCTTCGTATCGCACTAGAATGTAGTCAGCTCACTTTGATATCTCACATTGGTCTGGAATGCAACTTGATGGTTTTCTTTCCGTTACTTCCTGTGAACTTACTTTTTAGTTCCGCTTTTTGACGAGTGCTTCTGTCTTTCCTACTTGCAAATTCTGCGCTCTTTCGTCACGCCGAAGAACCTCCCTATTGTCTTGAGGATTACTGTCTTTTAACAAACTTTACCAGAAGGTCACTTGCCAGATTGGCGATACGTTAGAATGCTCAACTTTTGAATGATTTCTGGATGCAGTGTCGTTCAAGTTCTTTAAAGATTTCTTCGAGCAATCAATGATTTCACATCTTAGGAGCTGTCCTAGACTTTTGAAGTACTAAGTCGCGTTATTTCAAGGATTCAAAGGTCTAATTGGTTTTTGGCAATGGCGCAGAAACTGGAGTTACAACTGACGATCAGACTCGGGTGTCATCATGGATTCTGATGGTTACCGTGCTACCGTACTTGGTCGTAGAATCCCCTGCAATGTTCGGTTGGTCACAAACCTCAGGGCACATTGCCGTACTAATTGGTTGCATCATGTCTTTGATCGGACTTGCAAGCTACTGCACCTATCAGGTAATCAGTTTCGTTATGGATGTTGTACTCTTCCACTAAGAGCATATTACGGAGAGAGAAGGAGGAGTGCCTTCAAATCAATCCGTTGCCCGAATTCTCGGATAATATCTGTTGCTGATCCACATCTTTGATTTCTCGCTGGGACAGGAAGCTTTCCCCTGAATTCAGGAGCGATGGATCTACAGGGCCAGGCAAAGAGTCCACCGATCTTTCGCCCTACACAGGATGTCATCTTTCTCTCACAAAAACGCTTGTGGCAGTTTGCAGAACCCTGACAGAACAGCCAACGAGGAAGTTTTACACCAGTAAGTTACAAGATTATCAAAAGAATAATTCCATGTAATAAGTTATTCCATTGTTGGTAGTCTCTTCTTTTATCGCGTTATGAATCTCTCTCAGTACAAACAGTGTGAAAATACCCAGGCATTCATTTTTCATCCTTCTTGGGATTGTTATTTGCTTTGGACAATCGAGATTGAGAGCATCACGAAAAACTTTCATGTTCTTCATTCCCGAGTAAACCCTGATGCATGTGGATATCTCTTGGATTTGGTTGCAGATTGTTTGTTAAGTTTGACGCAAACCACGATAATCAATTGACCAACGATGAGGTACGAGGATTAATCGTGGGTTTGGGTATGGAGAACAAGGAGCAATCCCTGACGAGGAGCTTGTGCAAGCGTGGATAACTGAATTGGACATTAACAAGAATCAATCCATGTCTAAACATGAGTTTATTCTCGGTATGACGAAATGGATGCACAGTTTTGACCTTCATAAGAAACCAAAGAACTCAGGAAGCAACTTAAGAAACTCAATGATGCCAATGGTGCCAATGATGCCCCACATTTATTTTATTCAATGAACACCAGGTACGAGATCGTGACCAATGCTTCAAGATATTGAATTGTCAAGCCTTAGATTCTCTACATTATAAGCCCCGGTTTGAGTGCAGGTCATCTAAAATTTCATCCCTTTATTTAAAGATGTGCCAATCGTCACGATAGGACATATAATGGTGGCATCCTCATACCTATTTGAACTATCATAGAGGAGAATAGAAGGTTGCTTTTCCTGATGATATTTCCATAATTTTGAATTTCGATTGCTTCGACTGTCACCAAAGATTCTAAATACCTCACCTAAAGTAACATAAAATTTGTTGCCGATTGCAGAGGGCCGCCAACAGTTTGGCAGCCATGGTCAGTGGTGCAAGCGACGACGACCAAGACAAGGATGAACATGCACCAACAAGGGGGCAAATTGTCTTCCAAGCCGTGCTCTACTTGATCGCTGGTATACTAATTGCAGGAATTATAGCCGGTCCTTTGGTTGGTGCCATAGGAAAATTTTCGGAATCCTCTGGAATTTCTCCTTTTTCATCACCTTTGGCAACTCCCTTGGCTACAAACTCAAGCGAGGCGATGTGATCTCTTTCGTTTGCCCTGAACAGGAAGAAAAAACACATCTCTATGACTTACTCTCAGGTTCGTTACTCTTTCATTGTTCACCATCTCCTTGGCTCTCATATGTTCTTTGTTGTTGTCTTGGTTGCACTGCTATTTGAGATGATGAGAAGCAAGTTTATGGTGCTGCAGGTGAATCCCTGACGAATTTACTCCTCCATCCTGGGAATGAGGCGTAACTCATCATGGAAGGTTGGATGAAAGTGACACTTCAAAGCAGGTATTGATGGATTTATTGGTGGACACCTCTTTGCGAGCCAGTAAAGCAAATGCTGTGGAAGAGGCTTGCAAAGCTGCTTGGTCAGATAAAAACATTTTACATCGATTCGATATCCCGGGTATTACATCCGATTTTACTATTAAGGGTATATTTGTGCATCTTGCCTTTCCTCACTATTAACCCCGGTGCTTCAAGTTCAAGCAGGAGAAAGAACCTTGTTAACGTGCCCGCCAGTCAGATAGAAGTCCAATTCCTGTTTCAGCGAGCTCCCTCAGGATATCTTCCTGAAACACTGGGTTCTCGAGATGGTTGGACGAGACCTTCAATATCTGTCTGGAAGTAAAGGATCAAATATATTGGAGGTTGAGATTCAGTGCTTGTTCAATGCAACGAAATGAAAGAGAAAATACGAACTTAGGATACAGGTAGGAAAAAAGTTGGAGATTGGTGCTTATCGTATCCAGATGTAGAGAGGATAAGCTGTCAAATGCCGAAGATGATGCATCTCTTACTGTCAAGGAAAATTCTGGACCACTTGACCAAAATTTGTCCTCGAGGAAAGAGCGAAGTTGCAAAGCTGCCATAGCCGTCCAAGATCCAACTCGAGCTTCGTGACTTCTAGAACAGATATCAACTTGCGGGCATGTTTCAAATTGCGACAGTTTAAAGTTCCGATCCGCTTCAGATATGGCTGCTCGCTTTCACCCTTTCATTAAATGGTACACATAGGGAAGTCTTTCGGTGGTTTCCGAGGAATTATATGTGTATCGTTCCTATCGTTTGTCCCAGAAGAGGTATGAATCTCAACAAGAAGAGGAAAACCAGGGTGGTAGCCATCATTGGTGATAACTCTAGGAATTGGTTGCAGTGAGGATAAACTGTATCCGTGAGTCAACGTCAAATTGAGTTGACATTCACTCACAATCACCAGCTTTAGTGAGCACATGTAGAATAGTGGGTTGGTACTCCTATAAGATATCTATATATATATACAGAAGTTTTTCCCTAAGAATTGTATACCATCTTGCCTCCTGAAGTGTATTTTATATATCGAATGGCACTCTTTGGATTTTTATGCCATGTGTATTTTCATCGAAGACCGATCAGCACGTGTCCACTGCTTATGGACACGTGGCCCACCTGGTCCTTCACTTAACACGAGACTGCATTTGCCTCTGTCTGTTTGCCCTATCGCAAGTTCCCCTAATTTCTTTTCAGTACTCTTACTTGCTTCTCTGTTCGTGAAGGTTTCTCCTGCTTGGGTTTGCTGGTTTGGGTTCGCTGGGGTTTCTCCCGCTGTCCTTTCTTGGGTAGCATTGACGTTTTTTGCTCCCCGCTTGTCCCTTCCCTTGCAACGCCGAGTTTTCTTGCAAGGAGGTTTATTTCGCAGGTCCTTTCCCCTGCAGCGCTGAGTTTTCTTATGAGGATGTTTATTTCGCTGATGCTTATTGTATCTCACTACTTCTGTTTATTTCGCTGGTCCCTCCCCGGGCAGTGCTGCGTTTTCTTACAAGGAGGTTTATTTCGTTGATGCTTATCATATCTCACTATTTCTGAGCGGCACTGTAGGGGAGCAACTGAGTTTGCCTTGGCACTCATGAGTTTTCGAGCAGAAACTCGGTATGAGGGGTACTGACTCTAGCTCAACTACTTTGGCACTGCGTGAGGCACTTATGAAATCTCATGTGTTTTCACGGAGGTGTACTATGGCCGTCTTCTGCTTCCCTCAGCTGTTTGGCTTCTCTGGACTCAGGTGTCCATAGCGCTTGCTGTGATATATCGATATCCAAGTCCTCGGATGCTTTGCTTGTCTTCCCTTGTTCTCTGAGCGATTTATACTTCAAGTGCTCTGTCTCATCCACCTTCTACGATTTTCGTTTCCTGACTCAGCTCTTCCTTGACCCGCGATTTACAGACTATTACTTGTCTCTTGCCACCAGTTTATCTCCATCCTTTTCAGCTGTCCGTTTCTTCCTGTTGTATTTCTTTCTCTACTTATGTGGGAGGACTGTCTCGTTTCTTTGCAGACTGCATCTCAAATATGCGAGTTGCTATCTAATGGTTTCCACATGACAGTTATTTTGCCTTTCATTCGATGATGTTTCTCCTATATATATGCTGGTGTTTCAATATGTTTATTTCGATTATGCCATTGCTGCAGGTTACCTTCGATGTATTCTAACTTAGGGATTTCATACTATTCTAGCCTTGCGTGTAGCTTACCTTCCACGCATTCTACCCTTGGGATTTAATACTCTTAGTGTTGCGCATCATGTACATATTGTTTATTGCCTAGAGTTCTCAATTTCATGGTGGTTTACTAGTCTGTTAGCCATATGTTATCCTCAATTTGTTCCAATAATGCCTTTGCTTCAAGTTACATTCAATGCATTCTACCTTATGGATTTCTCACTATTCTAGCATTGTCAATTATGTACATCTTGCTTATCGATCATTTGCACCTCATGAGTTCTGGATAACCCGTTCCCAGAACGGCATCTGTTCTTGTATACCTATATATATCCTGCTGGCACTTTGAGATCACAATGGCGGGGTTCGTGTTCAGCCGCCTCTGTGTTTTATCTAGAAATAGATTTTTTTGTTTCTTTATATAACATTCAGGCCCCATTACAATAGACGGATTAGGACAAGTAAGTTCTGGTTAATTCATCATAGATTTCTATGGGTGGTTGATATGCACATTTTCTAGTTACATGATTGGATTTCACTTTTTCACCATGGCATTTGTCTTCAAAACTTTCCTTCCTAATTTTGATTTCATTGTATGAAGTATGGATGCTTCCCAATTTAGTTGATTCCCGTGTTTGGGTGCTCACCCTTTTTGTTGTTCTTGGTTGCATTTCTCGTTCTTTCATTCACTTGATAATTTGCTGGCTGTCTCACAGAGCATATGTCTTCTCTGATTCTGACTTGCCTTTGGCACTACTTCTCTTCCTTGACCTCCTTCTACCTTTATTTGTGCACCTTTATTTGTGGCACTGTCAGGCTCTTGAGACCTGCCCCATGCTCATTATACACTAACATCTTTGCCCCATGCTCAATGTACAACTGGAATCTTTGCCTCTGGCCCCGTCAGCCCTGTATGGCCCTCGAGCCCTGCTCCATTGGTAGGCCACCTCTGCCCCTTCCTATTCATGCTTTGGAGTTATATCCTGCTCGAACCATGTTCTTCCTTTGGATTCCCTTTCTAACCCTCGAGCCCTTCTCTAGGGTTACGGCCACCTCTGCCCCTTACTCTTCCTGCTCTAGAATTAGCTCTTTCTCGAACTACGTTCCTCCTCTGGGTTCCCTTTTGGCTCGTGAGCCCTGCACCATTGTTATGGCCACCTCTGCCTCTTACTCTTCATGTTCTGGAGTTATATTCTTCTGGAACCTGGTTCGCCTTCTCGATTTGATCCTCAGTCATTTTGCATTTCTTGCCCTCAATCACTTCCACATTAGCCTTGACCAAGTCACCAGGATGTTCCAGCCCATGTCACCAGGACGTTCCAGTCAGTGTCACCAGGATGCCCCAGTCCATGTCAGCCTTCTTTTTCCTTGCTTACTCACCTTTCCATCTATGATCAATGTTCTGTGTTTCTTTAAAGTCTTTCCCGACACTCTTTTGCCTACACCTCACCTCGTGGTGATACTGTCTGGAATGTCACCCCAGATGGGCACCTCTCTGCTTGACAACATATCTTTTAGATCCATCTTTACACTTAGCCTTACTCAGACTTTCTTTTTCCCTCCGAGCAGAATTGATTGGCTCATGATCATGACATTGGTTTCTCACCAGTCATATTTTTACAGAACCAGATCCCATTCTGCAGCAGTTAAGGGCTTTGAGATTTTGCCATATAGGAAGGGTTTTGTTTCTTCACCCTTTATATGACTTGGGTGTTATCTATATCATTTATTCCTTGCATAATGGCAAATGCTATGTGTGCCAAATTGTAGGTTTTGCTTTTCAAAGATCCCAACAACATTGCTGCTTGGGAAAGTCTCTCTTTGTTCATCGTTCTCTTGCCTTCGACTTTATGGCCGTGATGGCCAAATTCGGGTTTGATGATTTCTGTCCCCTATGGTCCAGGTACTAGTTTTAGAGATTTTGCTAACCCAGATGAGCTCTTTTGGATCTGTTTCCTTAATTGTTGGGCTCCTCGTGGGTACAACGTCCATGGCAGAGCATCTCACATCGACTGTCGGCGTAATATGAGAGAAACCACACTTCTCCTCTCTTCTATCACCCCTTTTCTCCCCTTTCAACATCCCTTACGGCCAACTTTCCCATTTCTAAAAGATATGCCTATATAGATTACCTCCGTTGAATTTCTCATCTATTCTCATTGTTTGACTCTGATACCCTCTCGGACTCCTCTATCGCACGTTTTCGAATTGGTAATTTGTTGAGGATTCTTCATGTTCTTAAATTTACTCCTTCAATAGTTTTATTTAGGATTGAGTTGGATATCATTACACTCCTCAAATGCCTTTTGCTCTTCTTGTCTCCATATCTCTCGCATTGTTGATCCACTCCAAGCATTCGTCCCACCCTCCTTATTTTCCCTTTCACCTCTAAGGAGATAGACAAAGTCCGTATACAAGCTTTGTTGAGAGATCCAAAAGATTTATAGGCTTTACCTCTAGGTACTCCTTTTACTATCCCCATTGTTGTTTTTAAGTATGGTAAAACTCTAGGTCGTTTACACTTTAACTTTGCCTCTCTTTCACGGAAATTATCAAACTTTTCTTCTCCTCTTCCTTGTAGTTGTCTTCAATCCAGGTTTCATTAACCTTTCACATGGGCATGTCATTACATCATCGCTTCACATTTTACCTTCCACCAACATTTCACTTCTCTTCTCTAGAGGAACGAAGTTTCGAATTTTGCCCACTTCTCCCCCCCCTCTACTTTCATTGCGATTCAAACTTGTATTTGTAATTTTGTTCTTTATTACGAAGCCATATTGGCACTATAGGCTTTTTTTACCAATGGAAAGTCACCATCCTACCAAAGATTAAACTTTTATTCAATCTCCCTCCCATTCATGATGATTTCAATTCTGTCGATCTGATTTTCCTTTCTCATTATCGAAAACTTCTTGCTCATTTCAAGTCCCATTTCATTATTACTTATATGGACAAGTGTCCCAAAAATTGCCATATTGAGCACTATAGGCATTTTTTACCAATGGAAAGTCACCATCCTACCAAAGATTAAACTTTTACTCAATCTCCCTCCCATTCATAATGATTTCAATTCTATCGATCCAATTTTCCTTTCTCCTCATGATCGAAAACTTCTTGCTCATTTCAAGTCCCATTTCATTATTACTTATATAGACAAGTGTCCCAAAATTTTCATATTCGTTTATCGACACTTTTACATTCAAACTTTACTCAACGAGCTTCATTCTCCTTCAGCAATCTATAAACTATTATTGCTTCCTCAAAACCAACTTTTACTTTCTCATCACCGTTTCAATACCTCTCAAAGATTTTGTGCTTCCAAGGATTCCAAGAAACTCCCTTACTTCTGCTACGCTTGGAAATTCCAGAAGTCTCCCATTGCTCTTAGGTTCATTGCAGCAGGCTACTCCACTTCCTTGTTTGAACTTTCTCGTTGGTTGAGCTCATTCTTCAAAGCATTGCTACCTTATGCAAACGACCTCTGGAGGCATGAATTCTTACGAGTAGGGCTGACGGTTGACTCTAGTTGGATCTTGGACGACTCTTCTGGCGTTCTTGTTTTGCTTGAGCAGGTGCAAAGACTGCGCTAGAGCAGATCCTCTTCTCCCATAGATTCTGGTTTGCAACAGACTCTTTCCACCTTGGAAAAGGTTCTTTTTCAAAGTTTTGATTTCACCACCCTTTATACTAAGATCCACCTCCATGATCTCAAGACAAGATTGTCTACTCTCTTTAGATCTATTTTCCATTATAGGTTCACTGTGTATAGGGAAACCGTGTTACTGGTTGAGACCTCTATACTTGACTTTAAATATAGATGGCTCAAAAACCGAAACAATATCTCTCAATCGGCAAAACATCTCAAATTCATGGCAGTTGATGAGGACTGTCTCATCTGTTGGATGTTATTCCTTTTTGGTAACCTCTACATCACTTTCGGGAATAAGCTCTTCCGTCAAGAGATCGGGATTCCCATGGGGACACCTTGTGTTGTCTTCGTGGCTAATCTACACCTCTTTACCTATGAACTTGATTTCATTCACAGATTGCTGGATGCCAATGACATTGCTCTATTGTACGACCTGTCCCATGTTTGAAGATATGTTGATGATCTTCTGGTGGTTTGCTTGGGACTCAATCATGTTACAGATTTTATGTATATGGATGATGCTTCTAGAGGTGGCGGGATCTATCCCAGACTCTCGTGTGAGCTAGTTCAAACTCATTTTGGCACTCACTGTGATTATCTCGACTATCGCATTACTCACGATGACTTCAATATCTTTGTCACTATCTATGATAAGAAAGATTTGTCTCACATCAAGAAAATTTTGCTCCCTCATGTTCTTTCGAACATTTCCTCTAAATGTAAACTAGGGATTCTAAAATCCGAGTGTGTTTGATATAGACGGATTAGTAATTCCAAAAAGTCATACCTTTTAGCTTGTGTGAAACTTATAAATAGCTTTATCTTTGAGAATTACCCCCTTCACATGATCCAGAAAATTTTTTGCTCAGTCTTACAAATGGAAAAAGATATCCATGGTTATCATGGGCTTAGTATCTATAGAGATTTAAGAACATCCGTTCTTTCTGCCAGACAGGTAGCTCAAGTTCAAACCCACTAGTACTTTTTACTATAGGCCTAGATACCATACCTTTGATCAAGAGTTGTACTTTACTTTTTTTTCATATATATACTATCTATGATCATTTGCACTTCATGTGTTTTCGATAACCTATTCCTAGAATGGCTATTGTTCTTGTATACCTATATATACTATTCTATGCTCTATCATTTGGCTTAGTATATATCAAGATCCGAGAACATCTATTTCTTTTTGCCAGGCAGGGAGCTCAATTTCAAGCCCACCAGTAGTTTTTCACTTAGAATTGTATACCATCTTGCCTCTTGAAGTGTATTTTATATATCTAATAGCACTCTTTGGAATTTTTATGCCATGTGGATTTTCATCAAAGATTGGTGGACGCGTGTCCACTGCTTATGGACACATGGCCCACCTGGTTCTTCACTTAACACGAGACTGCATTTGCCTCTGTCGTTGTTGCAAAGTTAGAGAAGAAGAAGAAGACCTTCTTCTCACAAGTTCCCCTAATTTCTTTTCAGTACTCTTACTTGCTTCTCTGTTCGCAAAGGTTTCTCCTGCTTGGGTTTGCTAGTTTGGGTTCGCTAGGGTTTCTCCCGCTGTCCTTTCTTGGGTATCATTGACGTTTTTTGCTCCCCGCTCGTGGTTTGCTTGGGTTTCTCCCACTAGTCCTTTCTTGTGAAGGATAGCAGTTTTTTTGGCTCCCTGCTTGTCCCTTCCCTTGCAACGCTGAGTTTACTTGCAAGGAGGTTTATTTCGCAGGTCCCTTCCCGTGCAGCGCTGAGTTTTCTTACAAGGATGTTTATTTTGCTGATGCTTATTATATCTCACTACTTTTGTTTATTTTGCTGGTCCCTTCCCGTGCAGTGCTGCATTTTCTTACAAGGAGGTTTATTTCATTGATGCTTATCATATCTCTCTATTTCTGAGCGGCACTATAGGGGAGCAATTGAGTTTGCCTTGGCACTCATGAGTTTTTGAGCAGAAACTTGGTATGAGGGGTACTGACTCTAGCTCAACTACTTTGGCACTGCGTGAGGCACTTATGAAATCTCATGTGTTTTCATGGAGGTGTACTACGGCCATCTTGTGCTTCCCTCAGCTGTTTGGCTTCTCTGGACTCAAGTGTCCACAACGCTTGCTGTGATATATTGATATCCAAGTCCTCGGATGCTTTGCTTGTCTTCCCTTGTTCTCTGAGCAATTTATACTCCAAGTGCTCTATCTCATCCACCTTCTACGATTTTCATTTCCTGACTCAGCTCTTCCTTGACCCGCAATATTTACAGACTATTACTTGTCTCTTTCCACCAGTTTATGTCCATCCTTTTCAGCTGTCCATTTCTTCTTGTTGTATTTCTTTCTCTACTTATGTGGGAGGACTGCCTCCATTTCTTTGCAGACTGCATCTCAAATATGCGAGTTGCTATCTAATGGTTTCCACATGACAATTATTTTGCCTTTCATTCAATGATATACTCTCCTATATATATGCTATTGTTTCAATATGTTTATTTTGATTATGCCATTGCTGGAGGTTACCTTCGATGCATTCTAACTTAGGGATTTCATACTACCCTAGCCTTGCGTGTAGCTTACCTGCCGTGCATTCTACCCTCGGGACTTAATACTCTTAGTGTTGCGTATCATGTACATATTCTTTATTGCTCATTTGCACTTCATGAGTTTTAGATAACCCGTTCCCAGAATGGCTTCTATTTTGGTATACCTATATATATACAAAAACCATTCCCAAAATCGCTTTTTGCTCTTTGACTGCTTCTTGCTTAGCCCGCACATTCCTATAGTGTTCCTACACGACTCCAGTCCATGTTCTTCATCTTTGTTCATTGTACTGCTTAATGGCGGGCTCTTACATCACAATTCCTATCCCTCGCTATTGTTTGCATAGATGCTCTTGATTTCATATTCATTATTAGTTTGTTGGTCCAATATTCTCAATTTGTTTCAATTATGCTTTGGCTGTAGGATACATTCAATGCATTCTACCTTAGGGATTTCACATTACTCTAGCTTTGTGATTCATGTACATATTGCTTATCAATCATTTGCACTTCATGAATGAATTCTAGATAACTTTATCCTAGAACGGCTTCTATATATAAATATAAATAAATATATATATATTCCCTATATATTGCAAAAATAGATGATTAGGATAGGTAAGTTCATGCATTACTGCTTATGCTATCAGTGAATGGATACATTTTGCATTGAAGGTATTTGATGTTTCTAAAATGACATTTGCCCAAAAATACTTTTGCTCCTCCCTTCTATGCATGCCTCCATGGTTTTATTCCCTTTCATTCATTTCTTCACATTCACACCCCTGTTGTTTGTTATATCTTCACTTCGCTCCCTTCACTTTGGCTCCCTTCTTACCCTCAAACTTTGTTCAATGTTCAATGTCCACCTAGTCAACGTCTGTTATATCTTCAGTTCACTCCCTTCATTCCATCTCCCTTCATACATACCTCCTCCCTACACACCCTCAAGCCTTGTTTCATGTCACCTACTCAATCCTTTGAGCCTTGCTCCAGGTCTAGCTATACTTGCCACCTCTATCTGTTCCTATTCATGGGCTTTGGGTCTATCTGCCTCAAAATGTGAATGACTCTGTTGAGTCTCAATCTTTGTTCAATCCTCATTCTATTTATTGTTTGACAAGTCCTCAGGTCCAAATTGGACTCCTCTAGGCCGCCATTTAATGCCTCATCACGGTTGCTTCATCCTCATTTCTCAGACCTTGCTGACTCATCCCGTCCATGTCAGACTTGGTGTTCATAGTTGTTGTTCTGCCCAAGATTTACCGCCAACATTGTGTTTTTTACAAGTCCGTCTCATTTTGTTTATTGATTTCCTTGTCCTAAGGTCCACATCAACCTCCTCTGTTCTGCCACTTTCTGTTCATAGGATTCATTTCATCCTTGTTTCTTAAACCATGTTGACTCATCTCAGTCCATGTCAGACTGACGGTTCTTAGTCACTATTGTGCCCATGTTGGGCGTTTTTGTGCGACTCACCTCATGGCACATCAATAAAACTCCTATTCCCTGTCATGGGATTTATAGCTTGACCCATCCTGCTCTCATCTACACCTTACCTCTACCATGTTGCACATATGGGGACCTCTCGGCATGGACATACCTTTTTTAGATCAATCTCTACATTGAATCTTATACATACTTTCCCATTCCATTTGGAAAGAATTGATTGGCTCATGATTAGGACATGTTTACTCACCATTCATTTTTCTACAAACCTTGATCCCATTATGCAGCAATTAAGGGCTTCAAGATTTGCCAAATTGGGAATGTTTCACATCTTCATCCCTTAAATGACTTTAGAGTAATGTACACTATTTACTCATTGCATAATGGCAAATGCTATGTGGGTCAAATAGTATGTTTTGCTTTTTGATGCTTCCAAAAACATTGTTGCTTGGGAAAATCTCTCTTGGTTCTTCATTCTTTTGCTTTTGAATTTATTCCTTTGATGGCAACTATCACAAAATTTGGGTTCCACAACTTCCGACAGTTCCTTATGGTCAAAGTACCTCTAAGTACTCAATTTAGAGATTTTGCCAATGTGGAGGAGCTCTTTTGGATCCATCTCCTCAACTGTTGGACTCCTCCAAAGTACAACATTTGTGGAAGAGCTTCTCACATCCACTTTGGAGTCATATGAGAGTAAACATCCTTTTCCTCTCTTCTATCACACCTTCTGTTTCTTCTGCTTGGGAGCACTCTTCCCTTTCTACACCCCTTGTGTGCACCTCTCCCATTTCTTGTAGATATGCATACAAAGACTACTTATGTAGAATTTCTCATCTTTTCATGATGCTTGACTCTAATACCCTCTTTGATTCCTTTCTCACCTATTGTAAAGTTTGGAACTTGCTGCAGATCATTCATGTCCTTAAAACAACTCCTTCTGTGGTTTTACTCAACATTGAGTCTGATATTACTACACTTCTCCATCGTCTTTTTCTTTTCTCTCTCCATACCTCTCAAACCAAAGATCTTCTCTAGACATTCGGCCCGCACATATCATCTTCCCTTTTACCTCTAAGAAGATAGACAAAGCTCGTTTACAATCTTTGTTGTGGGACTTAGAACTCCTCTAGGCTCTACCTCCAAGTACTCCATTTACTATCCCCATTGTTGCTTCTAAGTACGGGAAAACTCTTGGCTGTTTACACTTTAACTTTGCCTCACTATCACACAAGTTATCAAATTTTTCTTCTCCTCCTTCTCCCTATAGTTATCTTTATCATCTAGGTTTCATTAACCCTTCATATACACATGTCATTACAGCGTTGCTTCAAATTTTACCTTCCTCCACTTTATCATTTCTCTTCTCCAAAGGAACCAAGTTTCACCTTTTTCCTACCTCTCCTTCCTCTAATTTCATTGCTATTCAAACTTTCATTCGGAACTTTGCTCTTTCTTATGAAGCAATCCGCGACACCAAAGGTATTTTTGATCATTAGAAAGTCACCCTTCTACATAGAGTTAAACTTTTACTCAATCTTCCTCCCATTTTGGATGATTTCAATTTTGTAGATCAAATTTTCCTTTCCCCTCATGATAGAAAACTTCTTACTCATTTCAAGTCCTATTTCATTATTACTTGTATGGACAAGTGTCCTAACAATTTTGTATTTGTTTGTAGACAATATTACATTCAAACTTTACTTACGAGCTTCGTTCTCCTTTAGGTACCTATAAACACTCATTGATTCCTCAAACCCAACTCTTACTTTCTCACCACAGTTTCAATACTTCTCAAGGATTCAAAGAAACTCTCCTGATTGTGATGTGCTTGGAAATTCCATAAGTCTCATATTGTTCTTAGGTTCATTGCTGGAGGATACTCTACTTCATTATCTGAACTTTCTTGATGGCTCAACTCCTTCTTCAAAGCACTCCTACCTTCTGCAAATGACCTCTGGAGGAATGAATTCTTATGTGTGGGGCTGTTGGTTGACTCTAGCTGGATCTTGGACAACTCTTCTAGAGTTCCAATTTTACTTGAGAAGGTGCAAAGATTATGCAAGACAAGATCCTCTACTCCCCCAGCCTCTGGTTGGCAGCAGACTCATGACACCATGGAGAAAGTTCATTTTCAAAGTTTTGATTTCACCATCCTTTATACAAAGATCCACCTCCATGATCTCAAAACAAGGCTGTCTACTCTCATTAGATCTATTTTCCATTACAACTTCACTTTGAATTGGGAAATTGTGTTGTTTGTTGGGACTTCTACACTTGACTTCAAATATAGATGGCTTAAAAACATAAAAAAATATGTCTCAGTTAGAAAAACACCTTAAATTAATGACTATTGATGCAGAATTGCTTATATGTTGGATGTTATTCCTTTTTTATAACCTCTACATCACTTTCAAGAATCAGCTCTTTTGTCAAAAAAATGGAATTTCTATGGGGACACTTGGTGTTGTCTTTGTGCTAACCTATACCTCTTCACCTATGAACTTGATTTCATATGCAGATTATTGGATGCCAATGATGTTGCCTTGTTGCACAACCTATTCCAAGTTTGTAGATATGTTGATGATCTTCTTGTAGTAGGCTCGAGACTTGATCATTTTATAGATTTCATGCATAAGGATGATGCTGCCAAAGATGGTGGAATATATCCTAGTCTTTCCTATGAGTTAGTCCAAACTTATGTTGGCACTCACTATAATTATCTTGACTGTTGCATTACAGAGTACACCTTCAACCTCTTTGTCTCTATCTATGATAAGAAAGAGCTACCTCACTTTTCTCACATCAAGACAATCTTGCTCCCTCATGTTCTTTCTGATATTTCCTCCAATTGTAAATTAGGGATTATAAAATCAGAGTGTGTTAGATATAGACGTATATGTTATTCCAAAAATTCATATCTTTCAGCTTGTAGGAAACTTATAGATAGCTTTGTCTCCAAAAATTACCCTCTTCACCTGATCCAAAAAAAATTTCACTTTCACAAAAAGAAAATAATATCCATGGATATCATGGGCTTAGTATCTATAGAGATTTGAGAACATCTGTTCTTTTTGCCAAGCGGGGAGCTCATTTTTGAGCCCACCTATAGTATTTCCCTTAGACTTGTAGACTATCTTGATTCATGAAGTGTTTTATATATAATGAATACTACTGTTTGGGATTTTTCCTGCCATATGGATTTTTCATTGAAGTCTTATGGACAAGTGGCCTCTGCTTATGGACACGTGACCCACTTGGTCCTTCACTTAACACAAGGCTGAATTTGCCTCCATGGTTTGTCCTTTTGCGAGATGCTCTAATTTCTTTTTGGTGCTCTTACTTGCTTCTATGTTTGCCTTGGTTTCTCCCTCTTGATAGGTTTAGTCCTTTCTTGTGTAGCATTGAGGGTTTTTTCTCCATGCTTGTCCCTTCTCATGCAACATTGAGTTTTCTTACGATGATGTTTCTTATGTCGATGCTTCTTGTTTCCCACTACTTCTAAGTGGCACTTTAGGAGAGCAACCAAGTTTGCCTTGGCACTCATGAGTTTTTGAGCAAAAACTCAATACAAGGGATATTGGCAATTTCTTAGCTACTTTAGCACTGTATGAGGCACTAATGAAGTTGTAGGTGTTTTCATGGAGGTTTACTATGGCTGCCTTTTGCTTCCCTTAGCTGTTTAGCGTCTCAAAACTCCAACATCCATAACATTGGTTGTGATATTATTTATATCTTGTCCTCTTATGCTTTGCTCTTGTTCCCCTTTTACACTTTTACCCATTTCTATAGCCACGTCATCTGAGACCTCTTGTTTTATTCCACTCCTCCATTCTCCAACAAATTCACTCCATAGTATTTTCCCTTCCTTCATTCTTTGATTGCTTCTTGCTTTGCCCTCTTGTGCCTACAATGTTCCTACCCGACTCCAGCCCATGTTCTTTATATTTGTTCATGCATGGGTTACTAGCATACTAGGTTCTTCATTTTTGTTCACACACTACTTATTAGTGGCCTCTTACATCATGTTTCCTATTCCTTGCTATCATTTGCATAGATGCTCTCAATTTAATGTTCTTTACTAGTCTGTTGGCCATCAGTTATTCTCAATTTTGTTTCAATTATGCTTTTGCTGTAGATAACAATGATGCATTCTACCTTAGTGCTTTAACACTACTCTAACATTGTGATTCATGTACATATTGCTTATTGATCATTTGCACTTCATGAGTTCTGGATAACCCATTCCTAGAACGACTTTTGTTCTTATATACCAACATATTTTCCCCTAGACTCAAATACAATCTTGACTCCTACAATGATATATACACTGCAAATACCACCACTTTCATTTTCTGCCAAGTGGACTTGATTGTATGCTTATGGACACATAGCCTTTGCTTATGGACACGTGGGTCCACTTGGTCCTTCACTTCATATGAGGCTGAACTTCCCTCTATGCTTTGACCTTTTGCAAGATGCCCTAATTTTGCAATGCTCTTTTTTGTTTCTTTGTTTGCCCTCATCTTCCGCTCCTTCTTGTTCCCCTTTCTCTTCTTTGGATTATTATTTTCATTTCACTTTTGGTTGCTACTCTTTCTACTTTACTCTGCACTTTTGACCCCCATTTCTATGGCAACTAACCTGCTCTTTCCCTACATGGTGGGATTTTCTCCTTACTGTCTTTGTTGGGTGTCAAACAACTTGGTCCTTCCCACTCCTTCTAACTTACCTTCTTAATCTTTCTTTGTTGCTTTCACTCACTTAATTTACTACCTTCTTCATTTGTTGCATCATCAATTACTTCTACTAGTTTTCATCTGCTTTTGATACTAACATTTGTTTCCTTTCAAGCTTTAACCAAGTATGTCTTGAGTTCCTTACTTATTCATGCTCACATTTTCATTTTCTTCATTTGTAGGCTGATTTATTTGCATCACATAATCATCTTACTGATTATTGTTGCTGCTCATTGTTTGGATTTTATGCTTCATATGGTTTAGTTTTTCCCTTACCCTGAGCGGCATTGTAGGAAGCAACCAAGTTTGCCTTGGCACTCATGAGTTTTCAAGCAAAAACTCGATACAAGGAGTACTGACAATTGCTCATCTACTTCGATACTACATGAGGCATTGATGAAGTCATAGGTGTTTTTTTGGACGGTAACTATGGCCACCTTTTGCTTCCCTTAGCTATTTAGCATCTCAAGACTTCAACATCCATAGCGCTGGTGCTATACTTCATATCTGGTCCTCTTATGCTTTGCTCTTGTTACCCTGTTACACTTTGACCCATTTCTACAGCCACATCTTTTGAGACTTCTTGTTTTGTTCCACTCCTCCATTCCTCAACTAATTCCCTTCCTAGTATATTCCCTTCACTCTTTGACTGCTTCCAACCTCACACTCTTGTGTTTGTAGTGTTCCTACCTAACTCCAGCCCACATTCTTCATCTTTATTCATGCACTGCTTACTGGTGGGTTCTTCATCTTTGTTCACGCACTGCTTATTGATGGGTTCTTTATCTTTGTTCACACACTACTTACTAGCAGGTTCTTCATCTTTGTTCATGCACTACTTATTGGCGTGCTCTTACACCACGTTTCCTATTCCTTGCCATTGTTTGCAAAGTTGCTCTTGATTTCATGTTCTTTATTAGTTTGTTAGCCATCATTTGCATAGCTGCTCTTGATTTCATGTTCTTTTCTAGTTTGTTACCCATTGGTTCTTCTCAATTTGTTTCAATTATGCTATTGTTGTAGGATATATTTGATGCATTCTACCTTAAGGATTTCACACTACTCTAGCATTAGTTTCTTAGGACTCAAGCGTCCATAGTGCTATTATGATATATCTATATCCAATCCTCTGATGCTTTGCTTGTCTTCCCTTGTTCTTTTAGCAATTTCTACTTCTAGTGCTTTGACTCATACACTTCCAAGATTTTTTGTTTCTTGACTCCGATCTTCCTTGACCTACAATATTTCCAAACTTCTACTTGTCTCTTACCTCCTATTTATCTCAATCTTTTTAATTTGGCTTTGTCTTCCTATTGTATTTATTTCTCTACTTATGTGGGAGTTTTGCATCCACTTCTTTGATGGATGTATCTCAGATCTGCGTGTTGCTATCAAATTATTTCCAAGTGACATTTACTTTGCCTTTCATACAATGATGTTTTTTCTTGATGTATGCATGTATCTACTTCCCTAACTAATTCCCTCCCTAGTATTTTCCCTTTGCTCATTGACTGCTTCTTGCTTCCTACTTTGACTTCTCACGTCTATAGTGTTCCTACCCAAATCTAGCCCATGTTCTTAATCTTTATTGTTTTTGCATTGCTTACTAGTTGGCTCTTACATCACATTTCCTTTTCCTTGCTATTGTTTGCATAGATGCTTTCAATTTCATGTTCTTTACTGGTCCGTTAGCCATCTATTATTCTCAATTTGTTTCAATTATGCCTTTGCTGCAGGTTACATGCCTTTGTGTTAGGTTACATTTGATGCATTCTACATTCAGATTTAACACTACTCTAGAATTGTGAATCATGTACATATTGTTTATTTTTCATTTGCACTTCATGAGTTCTGGTTAACTCGTTCCTAAAATGGCTTCTACTCTCATATATATCTATATATATTCCTTTAGATATATGTTATTCTGAATTTCCTACAATTATGCTTTTGCTTCATGTTACATTTGATACATTCTACTTTATGGATTTTCTCACTATTCTAGAATTGTGCATCATGTACATCTTGGTTACCAATCATTTTCATTTTATGAGTTCTGGATCACCCATTCCCAAAATGACTTCTACTCTCATATATAGTTTTTCCCTTAGACTCAAATACCATTCTTGACTCTTGAAGTGATATACTACATATCACTATCTGGGTTTTCTGCCATGACTTTGATAGTATGCTTATGGACACGTGTCCTCTGCTTATAGACACTTGGGCCCACCTTGTCCTTTACTTCATATGAGGCTGATTTTTCCTCCATGCTTTGCCCTTCTGTGAGTTGTCCTAACTTTTTTTAGTGTTTTTTTTTGCTTCTCTATTCGCCTTTGTTTCTCCTGTCAAAGTTGCCTAGTCCTTTCATGCGTAGTGTCGATGTTTCTTGCTCCCCACTATGTATCAATCATGCAACTTTGCTTGTTTATTCCTCTTTGTTTGGTCTTGGATTTTCTCTCTACTAATGCATGTTTGTGATTTCAAGGATCCACATGTCTCGTCTTCTTCACTCCTCTTACTCATGTGGATTCTTTTCTTTCTTTGCTTGATACCCATTATGCAGCTGAGACTCCTGCGCTTTAGGTGCTTATATTTTTGCTTGCCCTTTATTTCCACTATTCCATTTTGGTTCTTTTGTTTTTAAGACATTCCCATTACTTACGAGTGGCACTTTAGGGGAGCAACCAAATTTTCCTTGGCACTCTTTAGTTTTTGAGCAGAAACTTGATATGAGTGGTACTAACAATTACTTAGATACTTTGGCACTACGTGAGGCACTAATGAAGTCTCAAGTGTTTTTGTGGAGGTTTACAATGGCCACCTTCTGCTCCCCTTTGCTGTTTAGTGTCTTAGGACTCAAGCGTCCATAGCGCTTGTTGTGATATACTTTATATCCTGTCCTCTTTTACTTTGCTCTCATTACCTTGTTACACTTTGACATGTTTATGCACCCACACCATCCAATAGCTCTCACATTGCTGCTCCACTCCTCCATTTCCCAACTAATTCCTTCTCTAGTATTCTCCCTTTGCTCTTTGACTGATTCTTGGCTTGACCTCTTGTATCTATAGTGTTCCTACTTTGACTCCACCCCACCTTTTTCATTTTTATCATTCACACATTGATTATTGGCATTTGATTTACATAATGTTTCCTATTACTCACAATCATTTGCATGGATGTTTCTTGGTATCACATTTTTTACTAGTATATTAGACATATTGTAAAAGACCAAGATCGAGGAGAGAAATAGGAGAATGGAAGCTCACATTGGGACACTTGAACAAGGGAAAACTCTGAATGTCTAGCATGAGCTTTGGCTTTGGTATTTATAGGTAGCATACAAGGCCCTTGAGAAGCTTCTCAAGAAGATTCCTTGAGCCACTTTCTTAGAGTGCAAGCCAAGTTAACTAGGAAGCTTCTCAAGAAGCTTCCTTCTAGAAGCCGCATACTTGGCGTGCAAGCTAAGCTAGTTAGAAGCTTCTAGAAGTTTGCTTCTAGAATCTACCTGCTTGGGGTGCAAGTTAACTAGTCAGGAAGCTTCCCAAGAAACTTCTTAGATGCTTTTGGAATATTATAGGCTAATTTGGCTTATTCTCTACTTTGTTAGCCTTACTAGCTACATCGCTAAACTCCATATTGTTACATATTCCCCCACTGCTAGTTGGTGATGTCTTTGTCGCCATTGAAGCTTCAAACTCTTGGATGGCCGTCTGGGCATTCAAGAGGTGAGAAAGAGGTTCCCATGTAGCATCATGAAGGGGAAACCCTTCCCAAAGGACCTTGTACTCCGTATGTTGGTGGTGTACTTGTTGGATGTGGCAACGTGCAAGGATACGATCAACTTTGTACTCCTCATGATCATTGATAGGGATTGGGAGAAGAGGAGGTTGGACTTGAGAGGAGAAGGAAGAGGGATTATGAACAAAGGGTTTCAACTTGGAAACATGAAAGATAGGATGGATGCACATATGAGGAGGCAAAGCAAGTCGATAAGCAGCAAGAGAAACAATTTGGGTGACATCAAAAGGTCCTATCCAATTAGGGGCAAGTTTACAAACTTGGGTATCAAGTGGGAGGGGTAGATTACTAGAGGATAACATAACCTTATCACCAACTTCAAAGGTGAGATCACAACAAAGATGGTCTGCATATTGTTTTTGACAATTTTGAGCAACAAGGAGGTGAGATTTGGCTTGTTGGAGAGATTCAAAGATGGTGGTCAAGAAGGTTGAAGTATGGAGGACTTGAGATGGAGGAGGAGAAAGAAGAGAATCTGGGACAAGCAAATCTTGGCTAAAATTGAGAAAGAAAGGAGAGAATCCGGTGCTTGCCTATTTAGAATTATTGTATGCAAACTCCGCAGCTGCAAGACATTGATGCCAATTGGAATGGTGAATGTTGAAGAAGGCACAAAGCATATCTTCCAAGGTGAGATTTGCACGTTCAGTTTTTCAATCAGTTTGAGGATGATAGGCTGTGGACAAAGCAAGCTTGGTGCCAAGTAGTTGGAAGAGTGCTTGCCAAAACTTTCTGGTGAAGCGAGGATCACGGTCAGAGATGAGTACACATGGCATCCCATGATGTTGAAGACATTATCAAAGTAGAGTTGCGGCAAGGTTGGAGCATCCATAATATCAACCGTTGGTGCCAAATGGATTTGCTTACTAAGCTTATCCACAAACACCACAATTGATGTGTCTTGGGTAAGGAGGTGATGAGATCTAAGCTCATATGTTCCCAATGAGTAGTTGGAATAGGAAGGGGCTGAAGGAGTCCACTTGGCTTTTGGTTATTGGCCTTGTAACATTGACAACTCTCACACAATCAAACAAAGTCCCAAACATCTCGTGTCATGTTGGGCCATCACCATTGGCGTTGGAGGGTGCCCAAGGTCTTGTCTACTCCCATATGACCAGCTACTAGTAAATCATGGGCTTCTTGAAGGCGGAAGAGTCAAAGATCACCCTTGGCTGCAACATAGATCTGGTCCACATAGAATAGAAGGCCTTCCTTGAAGGAGAAGGTGTTGTATTCCTTGTCTTTGGCTGTCAACCGACCATGTACCATTTGGGAGAAGAGATCTTGTTGTAGAGCTGATTGAAACTCGTTATGGACCTTGGGGTCAATTGACACCGTCGTAATTGCCACCGTGATGAGAGGAAGAGCTTTCAAATCAGGTTGTCATGATAGAGCATCAGGGATGACGTGGAACTGACCTGGTTTGTACTCAAGTTTGATGTCAAACAATTGGAGTTGCTCTTCCCATCAATGATGTTGACTCTTCATGTGCTCCAAGTGTAGGGTCTACAACAATGGCTTGTGATTAGTTTGCATGATCACTTGCTTCCCCAAGAGATAATGCCTCCATACTTTGGTGGCATATACCATTGCAAGTTGTTCCCGATCTTGAGCAGAGTAATTTCTTTTAGCTGTATTTAGTCAATGAGACACAAAGGCAATGGGATGTAGTCCATCTTGGAATTCTTGTTGCAACACAACTCCAATTGCAAAGTTAGAAGCATCAAAATCAATCACACAAGGTAGTTGAGGATCATATGGTTGAAGAATGGGTCTTGAAGACACCATATGCTTTAACTTTAGGAATGCTTCTTCATGCTTGGTAGTCCACTGGAAGCTCGAATTCTTTCCTAAGAGGTCAGTCAATGGTGCGGCCACATGAGCATAATAGTGGATGAACCGTCGGTATAAACTGGCCAATCCATTGAATGCTTGTACTTTTGTAGCATCTTTTGGGGTAAGCCAATCAATAATGGCCTTGATCTTCTCTTCTTCCATCTTGATCCCCTCTGATGAGATATTATGACCCAAGAAGGTAACCTCCTTCTGCCAAAAGGCACACTTTGACTTCTTGCAATAAAATTTCCATTGTCATAGTCATCTTAGGACTTCTGGCACATGATTCACGTGTTCTAACTATGTCTTGCTATAGATTAAGATATCATCCAAGAACACCACCATGGATCAATCTAATAGTCCATCCAACACCCAATGCATCTGATCCATGAAAATTGCTGGAGCATTAGTCTAAAAGACCGAAACCGATGAGAGAAATAGGAGAATGGAAACTCACATTAGGACACTTGAATGAGTGAAAACTCCAAATGCCTAGCATGAGCTTCGGCTTTGGTATTTATAGGTAGCATATAAGACCCTTGAAGCTTCTCAAGAAGCTTTCTTGAGCCGCTTTCTTGGAGTGCAAGCCATGTTAACCAAGAAGCTTCTCAAGAAGCTTTCTTCTAGAAGCCGCCTACTTGGTGTGCAAGCTAAGCTAGTTAGAAGCTTCTAGAAGCTTCCTTCTAGAAGCTACCTGCTTAGGGTGCAAGTTAACTAGTTGGGAAGCTTCCCAAGAAGCTTCTAAGATGCTTCTAGAATATTGTAGGCTATTTTGTCTTATTATCTACTTTGTAAGCCCGATTAACTTTGTCGTTAAACTCCATATTGTTACATATTCCCCCGCCGCTAGTTGGTGACGTCCTCGTCGCCAGTGAAGCTTCAAATTCCTTGATGGCCGTCTGTGCATTTTGGAGGTGGGAAAGAGGTTCCCATGTGGCATCATGAAGGGGATACCCTTTCCAAAGGACCTTGTACTCTATATGTTGGCGACGGCCTTGTTGAATATGGCGACGCGCAAGGATACGATCAACTTTGTACTCCTCATGATCATTGATAGGGATAGGAAGAGGGGGAGGTTGGACTTGAGAGGAAAAGGAAGAGGGGTTAGGAACAAAGGGTTTCAACTTGGAAACATGAAAGATAGGATGGATATGCATGTGACAAGGTAAGGCAAGTCGATAAGCAACAAGAGAGACAATGTGGGTGATATCAAAGGGTCCTATCCAATTAGGGGTAAGTTTACAAACTTGGGTATCAAGTGGGAGAGGGAGGTTACTAGAGGATAGCATGACTTTATCACCAACTTCAAAGGTGAGATCATGATGATGGTGGTCCGCATATTGTTTTTGGCGATCTTGAGCAACAAGGAGGTGAGACTTGGCTTGTTGGAGAGATTGGGATATAGTGGTCAAGAATGTGGAAGTATGAGGAACCTAAGAGGGAGGGGAAGCAAGAAGAGAATCTAGAACAAGCGGATCTTGGCCAAAATTGAGAAAGAAGGGAGAAAATCCGGTGCTTGCTTGTTTGGAATTGTTGTAGGCAAATTATGCAGCTGCAAGACATTCATCCCAGTTGATATGGTGTACATTGACAAAGGCCCGCAACATATCCTCCAATGTATGATTTGCACGTTTGGTTTGTCCATCCGTTTGAGGATGATAGGTCATGTACAAAGCAAGCTTGGTGCCAAGTATTTGGAAGAGTGCTTGCAAAAACTTCTCGGTAAATCGAGGATCACGGTCAGAGATGAGTACACATGGCATCCCATGATGCTTGAAGATATTGTTGAAGTAGATTTGCGTTAAGGTTGGAGCATCCACTGTATCACAGGTTGGTGCCAAGTAGATTTGCTTACTAAGCTTATCCACAAACACCACGATTGTGGTGTATCCTTGTTTTGTCTTTGGCAAGGATGTGATGAGATCCAAGCTCACATGCTCCTAGCGAGTGGATGGAATGGCAAGTGGTTGAAGGAGTCCACTCGGCTTCCGGTTGCTGGACTTGTTACATTGGCAACTCTCACATGATCGGACAAAGTCTCAAACATCTCGTGTCATGTTGGGCCACCACCATTGGCATTGGAGGGTGCCCAAGATCTTGTCCACTCCCATGTGACCAGCTATTTGTAAATCATGGGCTTCTTGAGGGCGCACAAGTCGAAGATCACCTTTGGCTGGAACATAGATCTGGTCTCCATGGAATAAAAGGTCTTCCTTGAAGGAGAAGGTATTGTACTCCTTGTTGCATGTTGTCAGATGACCGTGTACTATTTGGAATAAGGGATCCTATTGTAGAGATGATTGAAACTCATAATGGACCTTAGGGTCAATGGACACCGTTGTAATTGCCGCCGTGATGAGAGGAAGAGCCTTCAAATCAAGTTGTTGTGATAGAGCATCAAGGATGACATGGAACCGACCTAGTTTGTACTCAAGTTTGATGTCAAAAAATTGGAGTTGCTCTTCCCATCAATGATGCCGACTCTTCATGTTCTCCAAGTGTAAGGTCTGCAACAATGGCTTGTGATCAGTTTGCATGATCACTTGTTTCCCCAAGAGATAATGTCTCCATACCTTGGTGGCATATACCATTGCAAGTTGTTCCCAATCTCAAGCAGAGTAATTTCTTTCAGCTGTATTTAGTCGGCGAGACACAAAGGCAATAGGGAGTAATCCATTTGGAAATTCTTGTTGTAACACAGCTCCAATTGCAAAGTTAGAAGCATCAAAATCAACCACACAAGGTAGTTAAGGATCATATGGTTGAAGAATGGGTCTTGAAGACACTATATGCTTTAAATTTTGGAATGCTTCTTCATGCTTGGTGGTCCACTGGAAGCTCGAGTTCTTTCCCAAGAGGTCAATCAATGGTGCAGCCACATGAGCATAATAGTGGATGAACCGTTAGTAAAAACTAGCCAATCCATTGAATGCTCGTTCTTTTGTAGCATCCTTTGGGGTAGGCCAATCAGTAATGGCCTTGATCTTCTCTTCTTCCATCTTGATCCCCTTTGATGAGATCTTATGACCCAAGAAGGTAACCTTCTTCTGCTAAAAAGCACACTTTGACTTCTTGCAATAAAATCTCAACTGTCGTAGTCGTCTTAGGACTTCTCTCACATGATTCCTATGTTCTTCCTCTATCCTACTATAGATTAAGATATCATCTAAGAACACTACCACGGACTGATCCAATAGTCCCTCTAACACCCGATGCATCTGATCATGAAGACTGCTGGAGCATTAGTGAGTTCAAAAGGTAGAACTCTCCACTCAAAATGTCCATACCTTGTGCAAAAGGTAGTCTTTTGCACGTCCTTTCCTTCAATAGGAATTTGTCAATAGCCGCTACAAAGATCCCGCTTGGAAAAGTAGTGTGCTCCACTTAGTTGATCAAGCATGTCATTGATCCGAGGCAAGGGATATGCATTCTTCATGGTTTGCTTATTGAGTCCACGGTAATCAACATAGAAACGAAGTCCTCCATCCTTCTTTGGAACAAATAGTACCGGTGCTCCCCAAAGAGAGGTACTATGTCATATGAAATCCTTCTCCAACAACTCTGTAAGTGTTGTTTGCAACTCCTCCAACTCCTTTGGTGAGAGCCAATAGATTGGTCTACTCACTGGAGTACTCCTTGGCAATAACTTGATCTTGAAGGACATACCTCGATCGGAGGGTAATTCCTTTGGCAGGTCATCCGGAAACACATCTGCAAACTCCTAAACTATCCAATCAACCATTGCTTGATGAGGCTCTTGGCCCTCCTCAGATTGTCCTTGTGCAATCGGCTTGATCCACACTGCAAATACAGACTTATCTTCCTCCAAAGCTTGCTCTATGGCCGCTTCGTAACAAACTTCCCTTCCAGGGACTCATCTCTCTTCCAAGCTTGCTCCATGGTTACCTTCTTGGCAAACTTCCCATCTTGGGACTCATCTCCCTTCCAGATTTGCTCTATGGCTACCTTCTCAACAAACTTCCCATCTTAGGACTGACTATTCTTAGGCGTCTTACTCAAAGATGCTAGAAAACCTAATTGGAAATTTCTACCTTGGTGTTGTACTTGAATTTGTCGTCGGGTCCAATCAAATTGAACCTTATAATGTTCAAGCCAAGGTAGAACCAGAATGATATCATAGTGTAGAGGTGCCACTACAAACCTTATACACTCCAAATACTCCTTCCCCATCTTGAAGGTAACCGGATGTGAGGTGCGGAATGCAGAACCTTTTCTACCATCCGCCATCATCAAACTACTTCCAAACATTGGCTTGATAGGAATACCCAATTCCTTTGCTACTTGCATAGACATGCAATTCTTTGAACTTCCAGAATCAACCAAAATCCTACAACCCCAATTAGATATCGTACCTTGCAAGTGAAGCAAACTTGCATAGGTCGAGCCTTCAATGCCATTGGAACTAATCAAGCTCCCAGTAGGCGGCTCAAAATCTCCTACTGGGATTCTTTGTTTCCCTGATCATTTTGTTCCACAAACTCCATCTGGGCAACTTGTCAAGGTCGCCCATTTCTAAGTGGACATTCAGCAATGCGATATCCAACTCGGCAACAATAAAAGCAACCTCCATTTTATCGTAATCTTTCTCTATCTATTGTGCTAAGTGGTCTTTGTTGGATAGAATCAATCTCCATTGGTATTGGTTCTTTCACTCGTGCGTTTTGTACTGTTAGGCTTTGTGTAGGTCGAGGTCAAGACCAAGTTGTCACAACCAAGGAATCAAAATGCTTAGCCAATTGCATGGCTTCTTCTACGATTTGTGGCTCCCGCATAGTCACCTCCAATTTGGTTCGTGACTTCAATCCTTGCATAATTGATCCAAAACTTCACCTTCTTGGATATCTAGAATTTGCATGCTGATGTTTTGAAATTGTGTGATGTAGCTTCTCATTGAGCCAATCTGCCTCAACTCTGCCAATTTAGCTCATGCGGCTCGAGTGGCATTTATAGTTTGAACTTGACCAAGTATTGCATCTTTGAATTCTGCCCATGTCAAAATTGGTGTAACAATTTGTCGTTCAGATCTTTCTACTTGGAATCGCCACCAAAGTTTTGCCACGCCATCCAATTGGCTAGAAGCCAAGAGAATTTGTTTCCGCTCGTCTTGAAGATTGGTGGCTTCAAAGTAACCTTTGCAGTCAAACACAAAATTCTCCATTGTGCCTAGAAGATTCTTGCCTTCAAACACCTTGGGTTTCAGAAATCAAACGTGATCTTCTCCATCTTGAATTGGCGCTCTGTCTGTCTGTTCTCGTCGTTGCTGGTCTCATTCATCCAAAAATCGAGTAAGATGCTCAATTTGTTGTTGCATTGCAAAGATAACATCCGGTATTGCTGCCATTGCTACTACTCTATTCCACTACCCTCAATTTATCTAGTTGATTAACACATAGATACAACACGTCCACCGTTCTCCATAAGTTACAACGGGAAGTATCAAGGGTTCCTCTGACATGGTGATCATATGTAGAAAATCTTACCCAAAGCGCGAGGTGACAAATTGTGTGAAATGATGCTTTGGTAATATCTGGACATGAAAGTTCCAATGGTTTGGTGGAAGTGGATTTGGTGGTCCATAACTTCCATCCATCCCATTCCTGCTCTGATACCAATGTAAAAGACCAAACCCAAGGAAAATATTAAGAGAATGGAAACTCACATTGGGACACTTGAATGAGGGAAAACTCCAAATGCCTAGCATGAGCTTCGGCTTTGGTATTTATAGGTAGAATACAAGACCCTTGAAGCTTCTCAAGAAGTTTCCTTGAGCCGCTTTCTTAGAGTGCAAGCCAAGTTAACCAGGAAGCTTCTCAAGAAGCTTCCTTCTAGAAGCCGCCTACTTGGCGTGCAAGCTAAGCTAGTTAAAAGCTTCTAGAAGCTACTTGCTTAGGGTGCAAGTTAACTAGTTGGGAAGCTTCCCAAGAAGCTTCTAAGATGCTTCTAGAATATTCTAGGCTATTTGTCTTATTCTCTACTTTGTAAGCCCGACTAACTTCGTCACTAAACTCCATACTATTACAATTAGTGAGTCCAAAAGGTAGAACTCTCCACTCAAAATGCCCATACCTTATGCAAAAGGTAGTCTTTTGCACATCCTTTCTATCAATAGAAATTTGCCAATAACCACTACAAAGATCCAACTTGGAAAAGTAACATGTTCCATTTAGTTGATCAAGCAAGTCATTGATCTGAGGCAAGGGATATGCATTCTTCACGGTTTGCTTATTGAGCCCACGGTAATCAATACAGAAACAAAGTCCTCCATCCTTCTTTGGAACAAATAGTGCCGTTGCTCCCCAAGGAGAGGTACTATGTTGTATGAAGTCCTTCTCCAACAACTCTGTAAGTGTTGTTTGCAACTCCTCCAACTCCTTTGGTGAGAGCGATAGATTGGTCTACTCACTGGAGTACTCTTTGGCAATAACTTTATCTTGAAGTGCATACCTCGATTGGAGGGTAATCTCTTTGGCAGATCATCCAGAAACACATCTACAAACTCCTTAATTATCCGATCAACCATTGCTTGATGAGGCTCTTGGTCTTTCATAGATTGTTCTTGTGCAATTGGCTTGATCCACACTGCAAATACAGACTTATCTTCCTCCAAAGCTTGCTCTATGGTTGCTTTACTAACAAACTTCCCTTCTAGGAACTCATCTCTCTTCCAAGCTTGCTCCCTGGTTGCCTTCTTGGCAAACTTCCCATCTTGGGACTCATCTCCCTTTTAGGTTCGCTCTATGGCTACCTTCTTGACAAACCTCCCATCTTGGGACTGACTATTCTTAGGTGTCTTACTCAAAGGTGCCAAACAACCTAATCTGAAATTTCTACCTTGGTGTCGTATTTGAATTTGGCGTCGGATCCAATTGAATTGAACCTTATGATGTTCAAGCTAAGGTAGACCCAGAATGATATCATAGTGTAGAGGTGCCACTACACTCCAAATACTCCTTCCCAATCTTGAAGGTAACATGATACGAGGTGCAAAGTGCAGAACCCTTTCTACCATCCGCCATCGTCAAACTACTTCTAATCATTGTCTTGATAGGAATACCCAATTCCTTTGCTACTTGCATAGACATGCAATTCTACGAACTTCTAGAATCAACCAAAATCCTCCAACCCCGATTAGATATTGTACCTTGCAAGTGAAGCAAACTTGCATAGGTCGAGCCTTCAATCCCATTAGAACTAATCAAGCTTCCAGTAGGCGGATCAAAATCTCCTACTAGGATCCCTCATTTCCTTGATCATTCCGCTCCACAACCTCCACCTGGGCAACTTGTCAAGGTCGTCCATTCTTGAGTGGACATTCAACAATGCGATGCCCCTATTGGCGACAATAAAAACAACCACCATTTTGTCACAATTTCTCTCTATCTGCCGTGCCAAGTGGTCTTTGTTGAATTGCATCCATTGGTGTTGGCTCCTCCACTTGTGTGTAGTGTATTGGTAGGCTCTGTGGAGGTCAAGGTCAAGACCAAGTTGTTGCCACCAAGGAATCAAAACGTTCGGCCAACCGCAAGGCTTCCTCCAAGTGTTGTGGCTCTCACATGGTTACCTCTTATTTGGTTCTCTCCTTCAAGCCCTTGAAAAATCGATCTAGAGCTTCACTTTCCAATATATCTG
The DNA here is from genome assembly GCA_948567375.1 of Lunularia cruciata. Lineage (NCBI taxonomy): Eukaryota > Viridiplantae > Streptophyta > Marchantiopsida > Lunulariales > Lunulariaceae > Lunularia > Lunularia cruciata. Next base: position 21,259,282 of record OX419755.1, on the reverse strand, counting down.
GAATTTGCATAATGGTGTTTTGGAATTGCATGATGTAACTTCTTACAAAGCAAATCTGTTTCAACTCTGCCAACTTATCTTGTGCAACTCATGTGGCATTTATAGCTTGGAATCGACTAATTATTGCCCTCTTGAATTTTATCCATGTCAAGATTGGTGCAAAAATTTGTTGTTCAGCTTGCTCCACTTGGAATCTCTACCATAGCTTTGCTACTCCATCCAATTGGCTAGACGCCAAGAGAATCCGTTTCCGATTGTCTTGTAGATTGGTAGCTTCAAAATAATGTTCACAATGAAACACAAAATTCTCCACTACACCCAGAAGATTCTTGCCTTCATATACCTTGGGTTGAGGGAATCTGATCTGATCTTCTCCTTCTCAAATTGGTACTCTCTCCACATGCTCTTGTTGTTGAAGATCTCATTCATCCAACAGTTGAGTAAAGTGCTCAGTTTGTTGCTACATAGCAAGGATAACATCAGGTATTGCCGCCATGGTTGCAACTCTATCACACCACTCCCAATTTATTTAATTTATTAACACATAGAAACAACACGTCCACCCTTCTCCATAAGTAACAACCGGAAGCACCAAGGGTTCCTCAGATATGGTGATCATATGTAGAAAATCTTGTCCAAAGTGCAAGGTGATGAATTTTGTGAAATGATTCTTGGGTAGTATTTGGATGCAAAAATCCCAATGGTTTGGTGGAAGTGGATTTGGTGGTCCATAAATTCCATCCATCCCATTCTTGCTTTGATACCAATGTAAAAGACCAAGACTGAGGAGAGAAATAGGAGAATGGAAGCTCACATTGGGACACTTGTACAAGGGAAAACTCCGAATGTCTAGCATGAGCTTTGGCTTTGGTATTTATAGGTAGCATACAAGGCCCTTGAGAAGCTTCTCAAGAAGCTTCCTTGAGCCACTTTCTTAGAGTGCAAGCCAAATTAACTAGGAAGCTTCTCAAGAAGCTTCCTTCTAGAAGCCGTATACTTGGCGTGCAAGCTAAGCTAGTTAGAATCTTCTAGAAGCTTCCTTCTAGAATCTACCTACTTGGGGAATCTACCTTCTAGAATATTCCTTCTAGATGCTTTTGGAATATTCTAGGCTAATTTAGCTTATTCTCTACTTTGTTAGCCTTACTAGCTACATCGCTAAACTCCATATTGTTACACGTATGTTATTCTTAGTTTGCTTCAATTATGTCTTTGATGAAAGTTACATTCAATGCATTCTACCTTAGGGCTTTATCATTATTCTAGCATTGTGAATCATGTGCATTTTGCTTATTGATCCTTTGCATTTCAAGAGTTATGGATAACTCGTTCCCAAAATGAATTTTGCTCTCATATAATTAAATATATAGAAGAGGTAAGGTATAGACAAAAGAGTGATGGGTAAAACTATACCAAACATGGTCAAAAAGGTGAGTTAGCATGGACCAAGAAGTCTGATGTGGACATGAACAAAGGTGTGTCAACATAGAACACTAAATCTAATGTGGATGGAGATGGAGGTGGATCATCATGGAACAAGTAATCTAACATGGATGGAGGTGAGGCAACATAGATTGGAACAAGAAAAGAGGATGAAATTGATGATATGAACAAGAAAGAACCGATGTGAGGAAGAAAATGTGGAGTTTATCAAGGTGGATAAATAGAGACTCAATATGAAAATTGAAACTAGGATTGAACAAAGGTCAAGATTCAAAAGAGTCAATTGAGGTTTGAGGAAGATAAAACCAAAGACCAGGTTGATGTGGAGGTTATCAAGGTAAGTAAATGCAGAATCAATATAAGAACCAAATTTAAGATTGAACAAAGAGCAAGAACCAAATAAGGTCATTTGTGGTTCAAGGAAGATAAAACTTTAGACCATGAATAGTAAAAGGTAGAGGTGGCCATAACTTCATAAGAATAGGGCTTGGAAGATTAAAAGTGTTGACTCAAGGGATTGAAAGCGTGGACAGGAAGAAGTAAAGGTGGCCTTGAACAATTGACATGGAACATGGAACACGGCTTGAGAATCTGACGACAAGTGTCACAATTAAAGGTGAAAAAGGGGGATTTGGAAAATAATTGGAGGAGTAGGGAACAGAATAAAAGAAGTAGTGAAAGGCTGTTTGAAGCACAAATTACATGAGGTAGTAATTGGTAAGCAAGATGTACATGATTTGTTGGATTTCTTGTTCTTTCATTCACTTGGTTATGTGAAAGTCTTACAAGCCTTGTGTAATTTATGCTTCAAATTGCCTTTTGTTACTTCTTTTCCACTACTTTTGTTGCCCACTCCATTTACTTTCAATATCCCCCTTTTTCACCTTTAATTGTGGCACTTGTCATCACGCTCTCGAGCCTTGCTCCATGTCCATTATTCAATATGACCTTTGCCTATTCTTGTCAGCACTTTCAATCCCTTGAGTCAGCACTTTCAGTCCTTCAAGCCTTGCTCCACCATTATGGTCACCTCTACCTTATTCTATATATGGTATATAGTTTTATCTTCCTCAAATCACATATGATCTCTTTTAGATCTTGGTCTTTGTTCATTATAAATTCAATTTTTACATTGACTCTACATTTACTCACTCAATAACCTCCACATCAGCATAATCTTTGGTTATATCTTCTTTGAACCTTGGCTAGACTCTTTTGAGTCTTGGTCTTCATTCAATAGTCATTTTGATTCTCATATTGACTTTCCATTTATTCACCTCAATAACCTCTATATTTGTCTCCTTGGGTTAGTTCCTATCATCAATTTCATCTTCTTTCAATTATATCCTATTCCTATCATCAATTTCATCCCTGTTCCTATCATCAATTTTATCCCTATTTATTTACTTCCCATTCCTATCATCAATTTCATCCTTGTTCAGTTACAGTCTGCCCTTATCCGCCCCCACAACAGATTAGGTCCTTTCAGTGCTTCACAAATGCAAAGGATCCTATTCATATTATCAATTTCATCCTTGTTACTTCTCATTCCTATCATCAATTTTATCCTTGTTTCTCATTTTGTTCTAGGCTACCTCACCTCTATCAACCTTAGATTTATTGTTCCTCGATGACTCACTTCCATCCATGTCCATGTTAGATTTATTGTTCCATGTTGATCCACCTTTGTCCATGTCCACATCAGACTTACCATTCCACGTTGACTCACCTTTTTGCCCATGTTTGGTGTATGGCGTTACTTATAGTTTTACCCATCACTCTTTTGCATGCACCTTAACTCTTCTATGCACTACAAATGGGAACCTTTGTGTGTAGAAATATCTCTTTCAGATCCATCTCAACCCTTAACCTTACTCAGACTTTCCCTTTCCCTCCGAGTAGACTTGATTGGCTCACTATTAGGACACATTTGCTCACCAGTCATGGCCAATACGGTTTTCAAGACACCAAAGAGTGTTCTCCAAAACAAACTAGTGAATTGAGTGTCTCTATTAGTGATGAGAACTCGAGACAGGCCATGGTGAGAAAAGATTACATCTAAATACAAGTGAGCTAATTGTGGAGTAGTCACGTCCTTGGTGGTATGACGCACATGAATTATTTTGTTAATTTGGTTGCCAAAGACTATGATGGAGTCAAAATTTGAGGTGGTCTTGGGCAATTCACAAACAAAATCCATGCTTACTTGCTCCCAATATTATGTAAGAGTAGGGAGGAGTTGAAGGAGTTTAGCAAGAGCTTGATTAGAAGCTTTATTTTGTTAATAGAGTAGGCAATTTCATCTATACTTTGTCACATTATGGCTCATCTTGGGCCAATAGTAATGGAGTTTGACTACATAAGGTCTTCTCTACCCCAACGTGACCTATAATGACATTCCGTTAGGATTGTGGTTCTTATGTCTATGGCATCCAAATTTTGTAGCTTGCCATCACAAAAAGTGAGTTCTTGGGTATTGGTTACATCCTTAAATGATTGAGCTCCTACAATCTATGGATCAATTTTTGTAGAAACAAGAATGCTTGGCCAAAATTTTGGATTCATCTTGACCTCTACTACTAGATTTTTTGTCATGGGCATTTGGGTGAATGCATCTACAAGTTGCTTATTGCCTTCCACATATGTGATCATCATGCTGATTGTTGTCTCCACTTTGCCTATTGATGAGATAGATATTTTTGTATCTTGAGGTAGACTAGAGGTTTGTGGTCTGTCTCTACTACAAATGCCTTATTGCCAAGATAGTGCTTCTAATGCTTGGTTGCCAAGACAATGGCCAACTCTTCTTGTTTGGTGGTGTGGTAGTTACATTTTGTCAAAAATAGCTTTTGAGAGAATTATGCAACTGAGTGCCATCCGTCATTCCATTTGTGTTGTATGATTGCTCCTATTGCAACACCTAATGCATTTGTAGCCAACTTGATTGGATGTTTTGGGTCATACCATTTCAAGATTGGTGCATGTAGTAATGTGTTCTTCAATTCTTGAAAGGCCAATTGTTGTGTGATTCCCCACATCCACTTCTTCTCCTTGCCAATAATATTGTTAGAGGTTGTGCAACCTTGGAAAAGTCCTGACAAATTGACAATAGAACCCCATCAACGCCAAGAAACTCTTGAGTTGAGTATGATCTTTTAGAGCACCCCATTTTTTAACGACTTTTATTTTATTTGTTAATACTTGGATACCTTTTGCACTTACTTTATGTTCCAAGTAATCTACTTCAAACTTGAAAAACTTACACTTTGATATTTTGGCATACAATTGATTTTGTTGCAAAATTTGGAGGACTTCTTGCAGATGTTGCTTGTGCACCATCATCATCCTACTATAAACTAGGATGTCATCAAGGAAAATGATAACAGATTTATCCAAGTATGGATGAAATATGTCATTCATCAAACTCATGAAAGTGGCTGGAGCATTCGTGAAACCGAATGGTATCACCATTTGCTCAAAGTGACCATACCTTGTTCAAAAGGTAGTTTTATGTATGTCTTCCTCCATAATCTTGAATTGGTTGTAACCGCTCGATAGATCAAGTTTGGTGAAGTGCTTTGCGCTATTGAGTTGATTAAATAGGCCATCCATGCAAGGTAATGGATATTTGTTCTTCATCATTTGTTGATTTAGTCCTCAATAGTGAATGTACATTCACATTGTCCCGTCCTTCTTCTTCACAAACAAGACAAGAGCCCTACATAGCGATACATTGGGTTGGATAAAACCCTTTTTTTAACATATCCTTGATTTGAGCCTTACACTCCTCCAACTCATGAGGTGATAGTCTATATAATGGGGTCTTACAAGGAGGTGTCTTCTTAGGAAGTATCTCAATTTTATGATCTACTCTCCTTTTTGGTGGTAATCTTAAATGTAAATCATTCTGAAAGACATCTTGAAACTCATTGACCACATCTTTCAATTTCTCAAGAATTTGTCCATTGAGTTGTGCACTCTGGGCTTCTCTTATTAGACATATGAAACATCTATTTGTCTTACCAATAAATGTGGTTCTTATGACATAGAGAGGCAATTCTTGTCTTTGTGATCTTTCTTTAACCCCAAAGATCTTCCATTGGCTAGTTCTCACTACTTTCTTTCTCTAATCACCATGGGGTTGTAGTGTTCTATCCACAGCATGCCTAAGATCATGTCGTAATGAGCTAACCATATCACTTGCCACTCAATTTCTTCATGATACTCTCCTTTGGTGAGTGTTTACCTTTTATAAGTAGCAACTCAATCTTCTTTGTTTGACCATTGGGTAACTCTACTTCTTCATTCTCATCATTCTTTAGTTCCATCTCCAACCATTGCTCTATCATTACTCTCACTTGATTGCCTATTAGGAATCCATTTATGACAATCAATTATGTGTTTGTCTCCCTCAACCTTTGTTCACTGTCCTCTTCTTCTCCCCACTTTTACTCTTCTCTATTGAGCCAATAAGGCACTGAGGTACATTTTTGGGTGATCTTCATTTTCCAATGTGATTTCAGCATCCTCTTCTTCAATTTGTCTCTCCATGTTGAATAATGTGAAGACCCAATCAAGTTGCATAAGGATGAGACATAAGAGGTAAAATGGTGTTAAGTTTCAATATTGTTGGTATGAGAAATCTGCCCTACTGCACCTAAGATATCCGAGCTATACAAAATCATATGTTCTACAAACTATTGGAGTATACAAAGAAGTATCACTCAATGTGATTGTTCTCTTATGGATTGCGCAAACTAATGCTCTTTGTAGAGCAATGGACATGTGTTATCTAAAACATGCTATGTTATGCAACTTGTATGGGTTACAAACTTTTAGAGCATCCAAAGAAGTATCACTTAATGTGATTGTTCTTCTATGGATTGCACTAGCTAATGCTCTTTGTAGAGTTATGGACATGCATTATCTAAAATATGTTGTGAAGTATGAGAGTAGAATAGAACTCTTTATGTCTAATATGATATGCTTTTATGCACTTCTTGACAAATGAGTTAAATGCCATATCCATTGCTCCATATAATTCCAATGCTAGAGGAACAAAGAGGAGACATTGCTACATATTCCAATACTTGGAAACCTTGCCTTCTCCACTTGTCATCCCACTGACGAGCCACCTAGGAGGATGAGTAATCACTCCTTCAGAAACTACATCATACGCTATTGTCACCTAATTATCTCGGACTAAGTATAAGTCTGCCCTGACCCATGTCTTTTGCAAAACATATGAATGCTCCCTCCAAGCAAAGTATCCACTCTCTTGTGCCATGGCAAACACTATATCCCTGATGGCATCATGGGTAGCTATCCTCTATGTTCCAAAGGGACCCATATCATGTGGATTGCTGCTACATCTAATCTAGAATCACATTCACAATTAAATAATGAAGATACAGATGGGTGGATAAAACCTAGGCAGAACCTCATTGCTGTAAAGAGGGTAACTAGTACGAGTCAAATTCCCCTAATGCGATCCAAGAGCTTTCTCCCTCGCTGGAGCAAGATCATAGATGCTCTCCAATTTTAAGAGCAAGAGCAAACATGCTCTCTGATTTCGACATACTGTACTTTGGTGGCTTTTCTCCAGACTAGAAGCAAGTTTCTGGCTTGGACTCCTTGATAGATTTTCTTAAGGAAGATGGAGACCAAGGTGAGGGCTCGAGTGACAATTTTCAAGCAGCCAGAACTTGGCCTTTCGTCGGACGTGCTCCAGCAAAACTCTCATAAGGAAGTCTATAAAGCTACTGACTTCGAGAAGCACATTGTACCTCTCCTGAATTTTGAAATTCTCCATCCTTCCCTTTTGTTCACTAGTAATTCCCTTACTGGATAATATCCATATCTAATATATATAGTATGAAAGTTCCCCCAAACTTTGCGATATCATTGATTTTTAGAAGAGTACTAGAATGCAACATTGCGAATGATGAGGATTGTGCGGAATGCGAGTCTTGCACAATGACATCTGAAGAAGAGAGTTTCTCTCGTCAGTTGTCATTGTGCATGTCAATGCATGATATTCCATTTGATTATCAAACGGGACGATTGATCTAGGACCACAGTACTTGTAGAGTGTGATATTTGCTATGAAGTAAGTTCAGGAACAACTCTTCTTCCTTATAGTCCAGGACTCAAATATTGTATTGTGTTCCAAGTTGGCATGTGTATCTCGTATGTTGATTGTTTAGTTTTTCTCCGTTTTTTATCTGTACCTTAGATTGAGTTCAAAGGCTACGAAAGGCAAGGATAAAGACACAATTGCTCAAAAAAACCTGAGTTCATAGAATCCTGTTGGTTTTGGACATTGTCACCTTACTCAGATTAAAGCGCGCGATTAGACAATAAATCTTTCATATTTCATCCAAACAGAATTTGAGGAGCGTTTATGATTTGACTTTCTTTCAGCTAGATATTATAGCTAGTTTTCTTGATTTAATGAGTTGACCATTCTTTGCATTCATTTGATAGACCAGCTCGAAGCATAAAAAATTAGAACATCTCTGATGTTCTCTGATTAAAAAATTTGAACATCTCTGAGCAACACTCTCTGATGTCCTACAACGGGATCGATAATGTGGATAGTATATGCTCGCTGTCTCTACCGTGTGGAATAGGCAGGTACCTTTTGGAGACATGCTGAGGAAGTTGATAAGAGTACAGTAGACAATTTCCTACGTTCTCATGTAAGCGATCAGTGGAGTGAGGAATCTAAGAAGGTGAACCAGAAGGATAACCATCTCTGGTCGTTCCCACAATCACTCGTGTTTACAATTTGTTCGACTTCGGAAAAGGTTCTTTGTTTGGAAAGGACATGCAGTGGTTATTTACATGGTTACATTTTCGCCGCTTCTTCTCGTAACTTCGTTCACTTGACTCTAGCTCTCGGTTAGTCTCTCAGACGAAAATGGCCGTCGCAGCAAACACTTTTATGTGTCTGAGAGGATCATTCTAAGTAGTCAAGATCCGCTGTGATGCCCACCTGCCAGGTACACCACCAAAACAATTCCCAGGCTATCAGATGAATACTTATACTTTACCTCACTTGCTGGATTTCTTATGTAAAATCAACATCAACCAAGTCTTATGAATCAATTCCCATTTGTTACCTCTGCGTAAGCATGCTCCAGCTTTTCCTTCGCGTCCGGGAAGGTGTTTCCGCACCATTGCTGGAGAGCAAAAATATTATCTGCCACGTACTCACAAATATAAGGTGGTGTATTCCATGTGGACCCAAACGTGTCCTGCTCTTCTTCCAAAAACCTACATAAAACTCTTTCATCACGTAGCTGATAAGACTACTGAAATCGTCGGGTAATGAAAGCATACCTGTCCACCGATTGACAGCCTTGTGCGCCACGGCAGTTGCATTGTCTGTAAAGAGAGGGAGCTCGTTTATTAAACATTCACAAACATTGAACTAATTGCTAGTCTTGACAGCAAAGAAGCTTTAATTTCTTTTACGGTACTTCCAACGATGAAACCTACCAAGCTCAGTGGTCGTCTTGCCCTTGTAGGAAACACGACCAACTGCCCGCTTTAGATATTACTGTGCTTACATGATGTACCCCCAGACAAATGGGAACAAGATAGGAAACATTCACTATAAAAGCGGACTCACTCATTGTCTCGTAAACGGCAGGGTCGTTTTGAGCATAAAGATCAAGTTCGTCCTGCAAGTGTTCGCTTTGTAAGACCGTTAATCTTGAGTACACATATTGAGGTCAAAGCTGAACAAGAAAATCATGAACGATAGTTTCAGAAACATAACCAACCTTGATAGCCTTGTGCTTCTTCTGAAGCTCATTAAGAGCATTCAAGGCTGTCTCCCTCTCGCTCTGTACAACACATATCATCGTTAGAAGGCAAATCTGGAAAGGGCTTCACTACCGTCTGCAGTTGTCGTTTTTAACATCGCAGTCCATCAGGCGACCGGTCTTACGTACAGAGTCCTCTCGTCCTTTCTTTGCAAGCTCTCGTTGTGCTTGTAAATCCGCCTGGCGCTTCTTTGCAGCCTCCAACTCGGCCTCCAACTTCACTCGCACTTGCCTCAACTGGTCAACAAGGACAATTCAACGCTTAGGATGCCTGCCCAAGGCTTCCACATGTAATGACGACCTATGAAAGTCAGCACACCAATCAGAGATGACAACGGGAAAAAACTGTGCAGGACATCCAGCAGAAATATCCGGATGGAAAAGTTAGAAATTTGTCTTAGTGATCTTCAGTAAAACGACCGTAAGGTATATCTGATCATCAACTTTTATGTTGAAAACTTGCAGAACACTTGAGCCGGACATGTATCCATACGACTTCTAGTGTCCCAAATGACGCTTTTGAGGTTGACAAATATCTATCACTAATTCTTGACCGGCAAGAACAGCAAAATACCCGCGTTAACCAAAACCAAATGCTTGAGGAAAACCAGCTGATGTACCTGGTTTCCTGCCCGACTCGACAGACTCCAGAAATATACCTGAAAGGACAGCAGTGACACAGAATAATCATGAACATATTACCAAAAGGGCCGAGATTCATGAGCACTGAGTGCAGTAAATTATAGCAGTTGGTGGAAGTTACCAACAAAGTACTCAAGATACGTAAGTTTACTATCCATTACAGACATGCTATCGCTGTTCGAGTTGGTGCTGTTACATACAGAGGTGCCAATTTTGTCTTTGAACACAAGATCGTCATCCACCAAGCTTTGAACTACATCCTTGACCGATTGGCTGATAACGCCCTTCTTAGGTCCGAGCTTTTCAAGGTCTTTCAACTGCAGATATCGATAGGAGGTATATTAGTTCTCACTGTCATTATTAATCAAGTGCCGATATTCTATCTTTGTTGGCCAAAATAGGCAAGATGAGGGACCGTAAAGAGCTTGTCGTCGCTTTGAGGTCAATATCGTCAAAGTATTTAAGAAAATAAAGTCTTCTTGCGAAAGACAATAAAGAAGCATGGCCACGACAAACGCTGATTCTTCCCGGTCCCAATCACCGAACATCTGGATTCTAGACCCTATCAAAGCAATCTACTAGTTCAGGCGCACCTGGTAAAATCCCTGGCTTTCGTAGAAAATTTGAAGCATTTGCTCGCGCTTTTCATCCAGTGAGAGCCCTCTCTTCTTCGACTGTAGCAATCAATGAGGTCCATGTAAGAGTTAGAAATTGATGTTAAGTTCCGAGCAGTGACAGGGACGCACAAGTGCGCTAAACGTTTATATATACCGCACATTCCAGTCATGTCCGACCTCATCAACCAGGTGCATTCGTTAATCGCACTCGGAACGAAAGAGTAACATCAATCGGTATGCAGGTAAAATACTCAATCAGGCCTCTTCTAACCGTTGGCGGGGCCATGAAACAAATAAAAATCAGAGAGAGCAGCTCATTTTTTCCGAACTTTCAATAGCTGATATTTCAAAGGTTTTGTCTAATAATGTGCTATGACCGTCAAGTTGCTACAATCACAAACTGGACAATTTCCACACGATATTGAAACCATAGAGATACACTGCAAAATAGAAATCTAGGTCAAGGTCTAAATGATCCTCTGAGATACTATGTTGCCGGTGCTGGTGATGCTCTACACAGTGAGGGACAACGCTATATTCGTGGTATCACTAGGACAAGACTGATACGAATAATGCATGCAGCAAGTTATACTGATTCGTGGAAGCTTCAGGTTGAGTCTTAACCCGAAGGAGAAGTACGCTGTCATGCACGATCGGACTGGAAAAATTAATAGCCCGGCCAAAGCCTCGAGTGCGCAGAATAAGAATGGCATCACACTAGTCTTTCAAGGTTCGATTCATTCAATCGTTCAAGAATGGAGGCGAGGACAAAGTGGAGGTATCAGGAAGTGGACAATAAAGAGAAACGAAAATCGAAGTTCATACACCGACCGATAAATAGTTGCACCTGCAGCAGGGGTGCAAACTTTTCCAATTTAAATCTTTTAGAGAAAGTAGCAGCTTCACTACCAATGCTTGCACACTTACAAGAGCAGAGGGTAGACTTTACCATATCAGAAACTTCGCAGCCTGTTCAGAAGGAAAGTGCTTCTGTCACAACTCCCTCCACATGTACAAGCAGCGCACATGCGCATCCTGCAGTTTAAGAAGTCTCTATTGCCAACAATCTCCGACACGTGAAAGCTAGTCGCGCCTTCCTGCCCCTCTCTAGTTCTCCTCACGCTAGAAGACACGAAGAAGACAATTCTCACCCCGTGTACAGGACGCACTTGCAACACTGGCCTGAACGAGCTCGCCCTGTGCTTTACGGTAATTCTTCGTTTCTTTATGTGCTTTTCTCCACTCACGTGATGTTCGCAACTTCGCAGACAGTCTCAAGAGCTAACCGCCAATTGTGTTCCTCGAGAGTGATACACTACTTGAAATTTCATCCTCTCCACTCCGCTCTTCTCCACAGTCCAACCTGGAGGACGATTTGAACTCCACAAAATCTTGATTGACTTGTGTCCCGTGGGGTAACCACATGTCATCGTCATTGCAGCGCGGTAACCTTCCTACAATATATACCTACAAGGTCTTCCGTTGTAATCTAATATTCTTTGAATAAAATGAAAATAAATTAAATATAGAGACGTAAACAAATTATATTTGATAGGGTTGACTTAAGGCCAAATTACAATGATTCTATGGTCTTGTCGGACATTACATCTAAGAGCTGTTCAAGAAATTTAATAAGGAATATTCAATTCATTATGGTTTAGTACGTGGAGATCTTTATGTAAAAAAGAAACTTGTTTCAAGATTTTATATTTAATGTTTCGGTATATTGAAAAGTTTTAAACTATCTTTATTATTACAAATTTTCTAATTTTTACTAAATTTTGGTTAGGACATTCATGTAACTCTATCTTTTAAATCAATATCATTACTAAAGTCGTTAGAGCAATAAGAAATTGACTCAATAGAATCTTAAGAGATAATTTACTTAATTATGATAGTTATCGATTACCTTGCCATTCCCATGTAATTCTATCTTTTATATCATTACTAAGGTCGTTAGAACAATAAGAAATTGACTCGATAGAATCTTAAGAGATAGTTTACTTATTATGATAGTTATCGATTACCTTGCCTTTCCCCGTGTTATTCTATCTTTTAAATCAATATCATTACTAAAGTCGGCAGAACAATAAGAAATTGATTCATTAGAATCTGAAGAGGTAGTTTACTTATTATGATAGTTATCGATTACCTTGTCTTTCCCATTATACAATGGATTATGATAATTATTGATTATCTTATACCATTGAGAGATAAAAATGAATCTGAAATTAGTAATTTTCCTCATTGATATATAATTATTATATTTAACTGCACTTTAAAATTAGTTTTTTTTATATAAGAAATTTTACAAGAAGCAACTACATACTCATGCTACTCTATATATATATACTATTTGTCTTTAAAGCTATAATCAAATATTTCATTGAAAAAACTAACCAAACCTTCTATGTGAAATTGACCAAAAATACAAGATGAAAGAGAAAAACATCATTAAAATGAGACAATTTTATTTGGTTTGACGAGAATTCAAAATAATCAAAATAACCATAAAAATATTCTTTATTTCACTTAAGATATTGTATTGAGTATATTTTTTGTATTCTTCTTACATTCTAAAATATTCACATGGAATTGAAGATGGTACAAGGAGATGATGAAAAAAATAAAATATATTTGACTTATAGAATTGGAGGAAATAAGATGAGATTGAGTGTAGTAAGCTCAAACTATGCAAAAAGGACAACTATGATCTTATCACATATGTTTTATCAAAAGGATAAGGTAAGTGAGTAATATTATTGATTTAAGAAAGTGAGAAAGAAGCTTTTACTTACGTTTTTTAGACCTTTCATAGTGGAGAAAATATGGAGCAATTGTAATTACAATCTCAAGAAGTTAGGGGAAGAGATCTTGATAGGAAACCATGATAAGTTGAAGTTGTATAAGGTAAAGGCAACTTGAAGTAATAGGGCTTTCAATAGGACAAATTGAAATCTTATTTAATCTATAGTACACATTAATACATGTATGCTCTATTGGGAACTAAATTGGTATTTAGAGTAATTGAAATATAAATTTCTATAAAGTTTAGCCAAGCTTTTAATTTAGCTATTATTAACTAAGTTACTTATAATTAAGATAAAAGTAGTACTATCTTAGAGAGTTTGGAAGAACGAGTACCACTAAAGAGTTTAGAACTCTTATATCCATAAGCTTTTTTGGTGCAAATTCTTATACAAGGATAACACATGTGAAGAATCCTTAATTTAGTTTTTGGTCAAGATAAGGTCTCATGCTTATGGGAGTATTCTCATGAGTTTGGATATTCCTTTTTACCTTTGATTTTAGATGAATTTTTTTCTTGAATTTTTTGATTCTACTAATCAGTAAATTTTGGATTTAAGATATTTGTCAAGTACATTATCAAGGCATCAAGAAGTAATCATCACATTTCATTTGCACTTATCATGTCATGTATATATATATATATCACTACACAACATACATCCCTATCAATGTCCTACACTTTAGAAGCACAACTCACACATAAATCATACATGAACTCTAAAGTGCCATAATCACCTTCTAGCTAGCGATTAGGTCCCTCTAACTCCAAATAGCCATTTACTCCAAGTAAGTGATATGCCCTATAGTGTGCAAAGATTAGGAGACCGGGTGCTATCAAGTCTTATAGTTAGTCGCCTATCTAAATTCTATATCTTATAAAGGATGAACTAGCTATAGGTCAAGTACATCTAGGACATAACCAATATCATTGAAGAACCAACATGATGCAAGGAGTCAAACATACCATATACCATATGCCAAAAAACTATCACACACCAATATAGTAGCAACTCCGCCAAAAGAGCTATATAACATACATTACAAGTATGCACTCACAAGTGCCAAGCTTGGATCTATAGTGCCATCAATGTTTGGGAGGTGGCGTGGCGCATAATTGTGCACGTGATCATTCCAAACAACACCATCAAGTCCTTCCAACAAGAGGACTACAAAAGGCAAAAACCTCATAAACTTTCAAGATAGTGCAACCTATAGAAAGATCAAGTGTCATTGATGTAGTCTATTATAGATATACATAGTCATCTAGATGAAATCAATAAATCAAGGGTCTATAACCTCCTCTTTGAATAGTAGCATAACATAAAGTATCCCTATGCTTAACAATCACTAAGTTCTCATAGGTCATCATCATCACTCTCCAAAATATTTCTACTCATTCAAAACATGTGCTTATCCATACATCTTGATCATCCAAGACCAAAATTATAGTAGCATCACAAAAGAGAGTTAAAAGTAAATATAGATCTTGTTTGTATAATAGAAAATAAGGAGAGAAGGATGCTAAGGTGGCTTGCTGGCTGAGCCAATAGCCCATCACCAACCAAGGTATACATTTGGTCTCTAAAATAGAAATGGTACTACTTGCACTCTACCATCTTCTCATACACAAAGAAGGTCTTTGCCCTTTAATCTAAACCGCCTAGCTTGTTGAAGAATACAATCTCTTTTCTTGGTACCAACTAGGCCACCCACAACACTAATGCAAAGATAATCCATCATTAAGACATGATCATAAATGTCTTGCTTATCTATACCAATATCTCCACCTTGTGCATCTATGACTACAACAACTCATGTATGTGCTAAGAGAGATACCACCAAGGCCCCAAAAAATGTACATCGAAAGGCAGATGCATGCTAACTTGGCACCATCTCCTTGTCTATCTTTCCATGCCAATGTACTCTAGTCTGATCTTGTTGGTTGGGACATAGGTTTCTACTCAATCCATCTACACCATGGTTCAACACTCTAGGTCTATGAATAACCATGAAATCATACTCTTGTAAAGTCAAAGGCCACCATGCAAGCTTCCTTGAAAGTTTGTCAAACTCCATCAACCACTTTAGTGGTTGATGATCAGTGATGAGAGTGAAGGGGTTACCAAATAAGTTATATAAAAAATGTGCTCTTGCCAAGCATTCTATTTCATATGAACATATTTCACCTCTATAACATTGTTTGAGTGACTAACATATGCCACCACAAATACTTTCCTTGCATCATCTTGTTGGATAAGCACTGCTCCAAGCCCAAATGTACCTCAATTAGTATGAACTTGGAATGGTCATCCTCTAGTAGGCATCCTAAGAATAGAAGCAAATGTCAACCTCTCCGTGTGCTCAATAAAAGCTCTCTCCTACTCATCTTTCCAACACCACTCTTGTGTAAGCTTTGCCAACTTTGTCAAGGCTTTAGCATTGGCACTAAATCCTCTAACATATTGGCAATAGAAGTTTACCAACCCAAGGAATGCTCACACTTTGATCACATCCATAGGCTAAGGAATATGTGCAATAGCCTCAACCTTGGTCTATTGAACACCCAAGTCCTCCAAGGTAGATAGTATGACCCACATATTGAACCTACTCATGGAATCTACACTTCCCAAGATGTAATCTGAGTCTATGAGATCTCAACCTCTCAAACACCTCCAACAAATGTCACTCATGCTCCTCCATAGTAGTGCTATAGACCAAATTATCATCAATATAACACCAAGCAAAATCTAATCATGATAAGATTCTATGCATGACCGTTTAGAACTTGGCAAGAGCAAGTTCTTTATCCAAATAGTAAGAACATCCACTAATATAATACATCCTTGCCATGAGGATCAATAGATCAAAATATTATTTTGGACTTGTTGTCCTCCTTGATTGGCAACTGATGATATCTTACTTGAAGATCTAAAGTATTCAAGACCTTTGCATGCTCAATTGCACCAAAGATCTCCTCAGGTCTAAGCATAGCATACCAATCAGCCCTAGTCTATCGGTTGATTGGATGGTACTCTCCACATATCCACCTAGCTATGTAGTTTCCATGCATATCATTCTTGGTTGGCATCATTATAGCTTAAGCATACTTTCCATGTGAAATCTACACCAACATAACCTCAAAAAAGTATCTATTTTGACTCTAGATCGATGCTCTTTCCATGTTATTATATTTGTAGGGACGTCAAAAAATTGGTGTATTATTAGTCAACTCAATTTGAATACCAAGTACTTTTAGAGCACCCAAATCCTTCATACTAAAGGAAAAACAACTTGTGTAGCTCTTCAAGAACCTCCAAACTCTTTGTCTTTCCTCTCTTGTAAGCTTGGGTCATAAGTGTCCTTTATAATTGATGTAGGAGTAAAAGACGTACTAATTGTCTACTACAACGGGCCCTTAGGAGTAGTAATGTCATGCTCCCAACCACTAGTGACCCCAAATTTAGTGCAAAAGACTCACTTTACTCTAGCTACAAGCTCAATATGTCCTATAACAACTTCCCAAGTAGTCTAAGGGTGTAACCAAAATAGATCACGCTCACTTGGATGGGCTCCAAGTAGACCACTCTCATTAGTAGCCATTTTCTATCTCCCAAGAATACCCTACCCACTCAGTCCATTACTCCTAGCATGTGCTTAAATTGTCTTGATAGGCACAAAGCTCACAAGTGTTTGAATGGTAATGCCTATCAAGTACATCTTATGTTGCTCTGCCAAGCCAAGGCTCACAATCCAAGTTAAATAATTCAAGTTCATAGCCTGACCTAACACTTGATGCTTGGATGCCTTTGAAATTATTGTACCAACAGTAATATTGGTACAAAAACCCATCACCCACTCCCTCTTATTGGCATTGAGCTCCACCAATTGCTATAATTGTGAGTCCCAAATAAGTCCAAGACCTCCCTATCAAAAAGCATGGAAGCTTGGAAAATTCATAAGTGTGTGCAAAGCAACTATGGGCTATTGAACAAAGTTCACCATTGCCATAGGTGACCTATCAATCACTGCCACCATTTGAGATTGGCGCCCAACATCCAAAATATCATCAACAATAAGGTAGTCTAGTGGTTGAATCCCACGGTAAGTACTTTGTAGAACCTCTTTAGGTAAGAGGTTTGTCTACCAAAGATGAATAAAATGAGCTTATGATCCCACTATGGCTACATCTAACAACATGATAGGTCCCATCTAAGAATGGACCTAATGTGTACTTGCCACCAATCATGTACAAGAATCACCTATCAAAAGGAAGTTCTTTAAAATGTAGGCTAGAGAAACAAACTAATGAACTTGGAGATGTCATAGTATAAGTATCATCTCCCAATACACAATAAAAAGGGGATCTTGTAGACATTGACCTTGGCTAGCATGTGTATGTCCCTAACATGGCCATTCAAAAATCACCAAATGAATGGGACCATGTCTCTCTAAATCTTGTACCCCCAACAAGGGAAGGTTTGTTGGAAGGGTCTTTTAGTAACCCTTGATTATTGACATTGATAAGAATTCAAGATACCAATGGGCCAAGTGTGCCATGTCACACACCTAATATCTGTCTACATGTTGTAGAGAGACCTGCATAGTAGTCTCATCTCTCTCCATATACAAGTACCTTTGTACTCATATACATGTTTATTGTACCACAACTAGTCCAGTGCTAATCCCATGAAACAACTCCAATAGACATATTCCCTCTATTGGATATTGCCAAGCAATGATGTGGTATCCAAAGGTGATAAGGTAATAGATGTTAGAGGTGCATCCTCACAATAGTCCAAGTTTGACCTGTCTACCAACCTCTCCTCTCTATAGGTCCAACTCCATTGATGCTCTTTATGCCCTAGAGCACATACTACACTTCTAGTTACTATGGCAAATGCATCTACTTGTGTTGCTCTGCACATAAAGTCCAAGATGTCTCTATCACCATCATAAGAGATGGAAGCCTCAATACTTGAATATGATCTCCTATGAGCTATGGCCATGCTAGTGTAATACTTTGAGGACAAGAAAACTCCCAAGAGAGATATAAGAGAGAAAACACAAAATTTACACACAATCCTCCGATGCTCCAAAGGAGCACCTTCTCTTTATCATATAGCAAAAAAGATCACCTCAAAGGAAACTCCTCGCTTGGATTCAGATACAAGGATTGGTGATATGTTCGCGATTTGCACCCTTAGATTAGTTGCTTGGATGAGTGATGTGTTGGTCCTTGTCTTATCTAGTTGGTCAAATAGGTTTGACCAGAGAGAATCTTTAGGGAATCTTATTATAGAAAGCTCAAAATCATGTGGGTGAGGTACAATTAGAAAGCTCTTGTTGAGATGAACCATGATGGGAGAAAGGCAAGCCTTTTTTCTTCAAGGAGAGGATTTTTTCATTTTCAAGGCCTAATTCATCCATTTAGGCCTCCAAAGTTGGCTTTGAAGTTTTCAATCTATTTTGGCTTCTACTCTATTAGTAAAAGTACTCTTTTGGTGATACCTCTATCAAATCTACCTAGCCCATCCTATAAAACATCCTTCTAGATGTCACCAAACCAATTTTCACCTCTAGATAATATATCTAACTATTGGCATTAGATATCTCCTCCCTCTTAAGACACAATGTCTATAAAAGACCAAATCCGAGGAGAGAAATAGGAGAATGGAAACTCAGATTGGGACACTTGAATGAGGGAAAACTCCGAATGCCTAGCATGAGCTTTGGCTTTGGTATTTATAGGTAGCATACAAGGCCCTTGAGAAGTTTCTCAAGAAGCTTCCTCAAGCCGCTTTCTTAGAGTGCAAGCCAAGTTAACTAGGAAGCTTCTCAAGAAGCTTCCTTCTAGAAGCCGCCTACTTGGCGTGCAAGCTAAGCTAGTTGGAAGCTTCTAGAAGCTTCCTTCTAGAAGCTACTTACTTAAGATGCAAGCTAAGCTAATCGTGAAGCTTCCCAAGAAGCTTCCTAGATACTTCCGGAATATTCTAGGCTAATTTGTCTTCGTGAGCCCAACTGACTTTGTCGCTAAACTCCATATTGTTACATATTCCCCCGCCGCTAGTTGGTGACGTCCTCGTTGCCAGTGAAGCTTCAAATTCCTGGATGGCCGTCTATGCATTTTGGAGGTGAGAAAGAGGTTCCTAGGTGGCATCATGAAGGGGATATCCTTTCCAAAGGACCTTGTATTCCGTATGTTGGCGATGGCCTCATTGAATGTGGCAACGCGCAAGGATACGATCAACTTTGTACTCCTCATGATCATTGATAGGGATAGGAAGAGGGGGAGGTTGGACTCGAGAGGAAAAGGAAGTGGGGTAAGGAACAAAGGGTTTCAACTTGGAAACATGAAAGACAAGATAGATACGCATGTGACAAGGCAAGGCAAGACGATAAGCAACAGGAGAGACAATTTGGGTGATATCAAAGGGTCCTATCCAATTAGGAGCAAGTTTATGAACTTGGGTATCAAGTGGGAGAGGGAGGTTACTAGAGGATAGCATGACTTTATCACCAACTTCAAAGGTGAGATCACGACAATAGTGGTCCGCATATTGTTTTTGGCGATTCTGAGCAACAAGGAGGTGAGACTTGGCTTGTTGGAGAGATTGGGATATAGGGGTCAAGAATGTGGAAGTATGAGGAACTTGAGATAGAGGGGGAGCAAGAAGAGAATCTGGAACAAGCGGATCTTGGCCAAAATTGAGAAAGAAAGGAGAGAATCCGGTGCTTGCCTGTTTGGAATTGTTGTAGGCAAATTTGGCAACGGCAAGACATTCATCCCAATTGGTATGGTGGACATTGACAAAGACACGCAACATATCGTCCAATGTGCGATTTGCACGTTTGGTTTGTCCATCAGTTTGAGGATGATAGGCCATGGACAAAGTAAGCTTGGTGTCAAGTATCTGAAAGAGTGCTTGCTAAAACTTCCCGGTAAAGCGAGGATCACGGTCGGAGATGAGTATGCGAGGCATTCCATGATACTTGAAGACATTGTCAAAGTAGATTTGCGCTAAGGTTGGTGCCAAGTGGATTTGCTTATTAAGCTTATCCACAAACACCATGATGGCGGTGTGTCCTTGTTTTGTCTTTGGCAAGGATGTGATGAGATCCAAGCTCACATGCTCCCAACGAGCTGATGGAACGGCAAGCAGCTGATGGAACGGCAAGCAGCTGAAGGAGTCCACCCGGCTTCTGGTTGCTGGCCTTGTTACGTTGGCAGCTCTCACATGATCGGACAAATTCTCAAACATCCCGTGTCATGTTGGGCCACCACCATTGACGTTGGAGGGTACCCAAGGTCTTGTCTACACCCATGTGACCAGCAATGGGTAAATCATGGGCTTCTTGAAGGCGCACAAGTCAAAGATCACCTTTGGCTGGAACATAGATCTGGTCTGCATGGAATAGAAGGCCTTCCTTGAAGGAGAAGGTGTTGTACTCCTTGTCACCTGTTGTTAGCCGACCATGTTCCATTTGGAAGAAGGGATCTTGCTGTAGAGCTAACCGAAACTCATTATGAATCTTGGGATCAATTGACACTGTCATAATTGCTGCCACGATGAGAGGAAGAGACTTCAAATCAGGTCGTTGTGATAGAGCATCAGGGATGATATGGAACCGACCTGGTTTGTACTCAAGTTTGATGTTGAACAATTGGAGTTGCTCTTCCCATTGATGATGTCGACTCTTCATGTGCTCTAGGTGTAAGGTCTGCAACAATGGCTTGTGATCAGTTTGCATGATCACTTGTTTCCCCAAGAGATAATGCCTCCATACCTTGGTGGCATATACCATTGCAAGTTGTTCCCAATCTCAAGTAGAGTAATTTCTTTTAGCTGTATTTAGTCGGTGAGACACAAAGGCAATAGGATGTAGTCCATTTGGAAATTCTTGTTGCAACACAACTCCAATTGCAAAGTTGAAGCATCAAAATCAACCACACAAGGTAGTTGAGGATCATATGGTTGAAGAATGGGTCTTGAATACACCATATGCTTTAACTTGTGGAATGCTTCTTCATGCTTGGTGGTCCATTGGAAGCTTGAGTTCTTTCCCAAGAGGTCAGTCAATGGTGCAGCCATGTGAGCACAATAGTCGGTAAAAACTGGCCAATCCATTGAATGCTTGAACCGTCGGTAAAAACTGGCCAATCCATTGAATGCTCGTACTTTGGTAGCATCCTTTGGGGTAGGCCAATCAATAATGGCCTTGATCTTCTCTTCTTCCATCTTGATCCCCTCTGATGAGATCTTATGACCCAAGAAGGTAACCTCCTTCTGCCAAAAAGCATACTTTGACTTCTTGCAGTAAAATTTCCACTATCGTAGTCGTCTTAGGACTTCTCTCACATGATTCCTATGTTCTTCCTCTATCCTACTATAGATTAAGATATCATCTAAGAACACTACCACGAACTGATCCAATAGTCCCTCTAACACCCGATGCATTTGATCATGAAGACCGCTGGAGCATAAGTGAGTCCAAAAGGTAGAACTCTCCATTCAAAATGTCCATACCTTGTGCAAAAGGCAGTCTTTTGCACGTCCTCTCCTTCAATAGGAATTTGCCAATAGCCGCTACAAAGATCTAGCTTGGAAAAGGAGCGTGCTCCACTTAATTGATCAAGCATGTCATCGATCCAAGGCAAGGGATATGCATTCTTCACGGTTTGCTTATTGAGCCCATGGTAATCAATACAAAAACGAAGTCCTCCATCCTTCTTTGGAACAAATAGTACCGGTGCTCCCCATGGAGAGGTACTATGTCGTATGAAATCCTTCTCCAACAACTCTATAAGTGTTGTTTGCAACTCCTCCAACTCCTTTGGTGAGAGCCGATAGATTGGTCTACTCACTAGAGTACTCCCTGGCAATAACTCGATCTTGAAGGGCATACCTCGATCAGAGGGTAATCCCTTTGGCAGATCATCCAGAAACACATCTGCAAACTCTTGAACTGTCCGATCAACCGTTGCTTGATGCGGCACTTGGCCCACCTCAGATTGTTCTTGTGCAATCGGCTTGATCCACACCGCAAATACAGACTTATCTTCCTCCAAAGCTTGCTCTATGGCTATTTCATTAACAAACTTCCCTTCTAGGGACTCATCTCTCTTCCAAGCTTGCTCCATGGTTGCCTTCCTGGCAAACTTCCCATCTTGGGACTCATCTCTCTTCCAGATTTGCTTTATGGCTACCTTCTCAACAAACTTCCCATCTTGGGACTGACTATTCTTAGGTGTCTTACTCAAAGGTGCTAGACAACCTAATCGGAAATTCCTACCTTGGTGTTGTACTTGAATTTGACGTCGGGTCCAATTGAATTGAACCTTATGATGTTCAAGCCAATGTAGACCCAGAATGATATCATAGTATAAAGGTGCCACTACAAACCTCATACACTCCAAATACTCCTTCCCAATCTTGAAGGTAACAGGATGCGAGGTGCGGAATGCAGAACCTTTTCTACCATCCGCCATCATCAAACTACTTCCAATCACTGGCTTGATAGGAATACCCAATTCCTTTGCTACTTGCATAGACATGCAATTCTCTGAACTTCTAGAATCAACCAAAATCCTACAACCCCAATTAGATATCATACCTTGCAAGTGAAGCAAACTTGCATAGGTCGAGCCTTCAATCC
This sequence comes from Lunularia cruciata, assembly GCA_948567375.1. Lineage (NCBI taxonomy): Eukaryota > Viridiplantae > Streptophyta > Marchantiopsida > Lunulariales > Lunulariaceae > Lunularia > Lunularia cruciata. The sequence continues at coordinate 21,236,283 of OX419755.1, read as the reverse complement.
CATTGGAACTAATCAAGCTCCCAATAGGCGGCTCAAAATCTCCTACTGGGATTCTTTGTTTCCCTGATCATTCTGTTCCACAAAATCCATCTGGGCAACTTGTCAAGATCGCCCATTCCTAAGTGGACATTCAGCAATGCAATGTCCAACTTGGCAACAATAAAAGCAACCTCCATTTTGTTGTAATCTTTCTCTATCTGCTGTGCCAAGTGGTCTTTGTTGGATAACATCAATCTCCATTGGTACCGGTTCTTCCACTCATGTGTAGTGTACTGGTAGGCTTTGTGCAGGTCAAGGTCGAGACCAATTTGTTGCAACCAAGGAATCAAAACGCTCAGCCAATTGCATAGCTTCTTCTACGTTTTGTGGCTCCCGCATGGTCACCTCCAATTTGGTTCATGACTTCAATCCTCGCACAAATTGATCCAAAACTTCACCTTCTTGGATATCTAGAATTTGCATGATGATGTTTTGAAATTGTGTGATGTAGCTTCTCAGTGAGCCAATCTACCTCAACTCTGCCAATTTATCTCGTGCGGCTTGGGTGGCATTTATTGTTTGAAATTGACCAAGTATTGCATCTTTGAATTCTGCCCATGTCAAAATCGGTGTAACAATTTGTTGTTCAGCTCTTTCTACTCAAAATTGCTACCAAAGTTTTGCCACGCCATCCAATTGGCTAGAAGCCAAGAGAATTTGTTTCCGCTTGTCTTGAAGATTGGTGGATTCAAAGTAACATTTGCAATCAAATAGAAAATTCTCCACTGTGCCTGGAAGATTCTTGCCTTCAAACACCTTGGGTTTTGGAAATTGAATGCGATCTTTTCCACCTCAAACTGGCGCTCTGTGTATCTGTTCTCGTCGTTGCTTATCTCGTTCATCCAACAATCGAGTAAGATGCTCGATTTGTTATTGTATTGCAAAGATAACATCTGGTATTTCCGCAACCGCTACTACTCTATTCCACTACACTCAATTTATCTAGTTGATTAACACATAGATACAACACGTCCACCGTTCTTCATAAGTTATAACTAGAAGTATCAAGGGTTCTTCTGACACGGTGATCATATGTAGAAAATCCTGCCCAAAGCGCAAGGTGATGAATTGTGTGAAACAATGCTTTGGTAATATTTGGACATGAAAGTCCCAATGGTTTGGTGGAAGTGGATTTGGTGGTCCATAAATTCCATCCATCCCATTCCTGCTCTGATACCAATGTAAAAGACCAAATCCGTGGAGAGAAATAGGAGAATGGAAACTCAGATTGGGACACTTGAATGAGGGAAAACTCCGAATGCCTAGCATGAGCTTTGGCTTTGGTATTTATAGGTAGCATACAAGGCCCTTGCAAAGCTTCTCAAGAAGCTTCCTCAAGCCGCTTTCTTAGAGTGCAAGCCAAGTTAACTAGGAAGCTTCTCAAGAAGCTTCCTTCTAGAAGCCGCCTACTTGGCGTGCAAGCTAAGCTAGTTGGAAGCTTCTAGAAGCTTCCTTCTAGAAGCTACTTACTTAAGATGCAAGCTAAGCTAATCAAGAAGCTTCCTAGATACTTTCAAAATATTCTAGGCTAATTTGTCTTCGTGAGCCCAACTGACTTTGTCGCTAAACTCCATATTATTACAATGTCCTTGTTGTGAAGTTGTTGCTCAAAAGATTGAACTAACACCAATGCGTTGGTCAAGTTAGCTATTGGCTCCCATGTTGCCTCATACAATGGGTACCTTTTACAATGTATAAGGTTTTCCACATGTCGATGGTGGGTACTATGGATGCGATTTTGGAAAATGCGTTTGACTTCATATTCCTTTGTGTCATCAATGAGGGTTACGCAAGGTCAACGTTCTTGGATGAAAGAGAAGGGAGGCATTCAAGGTGCATATTTAAGTAATAAGGAAACATGGAAGACTAAATGGATCTTTATGTGTGGTGGTAGCTTGAGGTAGTAGGCCATTGCATCAATTCGATGAAGAATGGAGAAAGGTCCAATAAAATGAGGTTTGAGCTTGCAAGGGCCAACTAACATGAGGTTGTTGGTTGACAACCAGACTTGATCTCCAAAATTGAACTCCATGTGTTGGTAGTGTGCATTTCCATACTACTTTTGTCAATTTTGAGCAATCTACAACCTATGCTTGGTGTTCTCCACCCCTTGTTGGATTCTAGAAAAAAAAGTGTTGACAACGTCAACCTTGGTAGCCATTGGATGGACCTTCATCAAGCTCAAAGGTGTGAAAGGATGCTCACCATACAAGAAGAATGGTGTGATCTATGTGGAGGCATTCATTGAATTGTTGTAAGCAAATTCCACCAATGGGAGTAAGGTGTCCCACCTTTCCCGCTCATCTAAGGTAAAGCCCTAGAGCATGTCATCAATAGTGCAATTTTCCCTCTCTATTTTTCCATTGGTCTATAGATAGTAAGTTGTGGACATGGCCAATTTGGCTTTGAAGATACCAAAGAGTGTTATCCAAAACAAACTAGTGAATTGAGTACCTCTACATATGATGAGCACTCCAAACAGGCCATGGTGAGAGAAAATTGCATCTAAGTACAATTGAGCTACAGGGAAATCACATCCTTGGTGGTAGGATGCACATGAATCATTTTGTTGAGTTGGTCAACAAAGACTATAATGGAGTCAAAATATGAGGTGGTCTTGGCTAATTCACAAACTAGATCCATGCTTACTTGTTCCCAACATTGTGTAAGACTTGGGGGAGGGGGTTGAAAGAGTCTTGTGAGAGCTTGATAGAAGCTTTATTTTGTTGATAGACTAGGCAACTTCAAACATATTCCATCACATCATTGCTCATCTTGGGCCGATAATAATGGCATTAAACTGCATCCAAGGTCTTGTCCATTCCAATGTAACTTGCAATGTTGAAATCATGACATTTTGCTAAGATAGTAGTTCTTAGATCCATGGCATCCAAGATCTATAATTTACATTATGAAAGGTGAGTCCTCGGGTATTAGTGACACCATTGGATGATTGAGCACTTATGATCTATGGATCATTTTTTGTAGAAGCAAGAATCCTTGGCCAAAATTCAAGGTTCATCTTGACTTCCACAACCAAATTATTTGCCATTGGCATCCAAGCAAATGCATCTACAAGCTACTTCTTGCCTTCCACATATGTGATTGTGATGTTGAATTTTTGTCTCCACTTTATTCACCAAATCTATCAATGAGAAAGATTGTTTTGTATCTTGAGGTATACTAGAGGTTTGTGGTCTATCTCTACCACAAATGCCTTCTCACCAAGATAGTGCTTCCAATGCTTTGTTGCAAGGATAATGGTCAACTCTTTTCATTTGGTGGTGTGATAGTTGCATTTTCTCGATAACAACTTATGATAGAAATATGCAATCCGGTGCCATCCATCATGCCATTCTTGTTATAGAACTACTCCTATTGCTATGCTTGATGCATCTATAGTCATCTTGATTGGAGATTTTAGGTCATACTATTTCAGGATTGGTGCATGTAGTAATGCATCTTTCAAATCCTAAAATGCCAATTCTTGTGTGGTTCCCTACATCTACTTCTTCCCCTTGCCCAATAGTGTTGTTAGAGGTTGTGCAATCTTAGAGAAGTCCTTGAAAAATCAACAATAAAACCTTGTCAATCCCTAGAAACTTTTGAGTTAAATTAGATCTTTTAGAACAACCCATTTTTTAATGAACTCTATTTTATTTGTTAGCACTTGGATACCTTCTACACTTACTCTATGCCCTTAGTAGTCTACTTCAAATTTATCAAACTCACATTTTGAGATTTTTCCATATAATTGATTCTATTGTATAATCTAGATGACTTCTTGTAGATGTTGTTTGTGCACTATCATTGTCCTATTATAGACTAAAGATGTCATCAAGGGAAATTATAATAGATTTATCCAAGTATGGATAAAATATATCATTCCCCTTTTGTAACATCTCCTCAATTTAAGCCTTACACTCCTCCAACTCATGAGGTGATAGTCAATATGGGCCTTATAAGGAGGTATCTTTTGAGGAAGTATCTCAATTTTATGATCTACTCTCCTTTTTGGTTGTAAACCTTTGGGTAATTCATCTTAAAAGACATATTGAAACTCATTGACCACATCTTTCAATTGCTCAAAAATTTATCCATTGTGTAAGGAACTTGGGACTTATCTTATTTGACCTATGAAACATCTATCTGTCTTACCAATAGGTGTGGTTCATGTAACATAGAGAGGTAGCTCTTGCCTTTGTGATCTTTCTTTAACCCCAAAGATATTCCATTGACTAGTTCTCACTAGTTTCTTTCTCCAATCCACCATGGGGTTGTAGTGCTTCATCCATGGTATGCCTAAGATCACATCATAATGAGCTAATTGTATCACCCGCAACTCCATGGCTTCTTGATACTCTCCTACAGAGAGTATTACCTTTCTAAGTGATGATTCTATCCTCTTTGTCTGATCATTAGGTAACTCTACTTCTTCGTTCTCATCCTTCTTTAGTTCTATCTCCAACCTTATTTGTAATACTTTGAGGATAAGAGAACTCTTCAAGAGAGATACAAGAGAGAAAACACAGATTTCACATTCAATCCTCCGATGCTCCAAATGAGAACCTTCTCTTTATTATATAGCCAAGGAGGATCTCCTCCAATGAAGCTCTACCATAGGATTAGGTACATCAATAGATGACGTGTCAATAAGCTCCACCCTTAAATTACTTGCTTGGATGGATGACATGTCAGTCTTGGTCCCATCAGGTTGATTAAATAGGCTTTGACCAAAGAGAATCTTTTAGGGAATTGTCTTGTAGGAATTTTAGAATCATGCGGATGAGGTACCTTGGAAAGCTCTCAATGAGACAAACTAGGAGGGAGGGAGCGCGAGCCTTTCTTTATATGGGAGGGGCAAATTCACACATTTTCAAGGCCTAATTCATCCGTTCAGGCCTCCAAAATTGCCTTTGAATTTTTCAGGCCTATTTTGGCTTCTGCCCTATTAGTAGAAGTTCTCTATTGGTGATACCTCTATTTGATCTATGTTCACAATATATGTTCTCAATGTAACATCCTTCTACATGTTACCACTCCAAGTTTCACCTTTAGATCATATGCCTAACTATTGATTCTAAAGTTTCCAAGCATGTTTTGGTTTTTAGCCTATTAGCATAAGTAATCTTTTGGTGATACCTCTAGCTTATCTACTTAGTCCATCATGTATAACATCCTTCAAGATGTTACCAAACCAAATTTCATCTCTAGATCATCTATCTAGCTATTGGTATTATATTATTGCAACAAAGTGAGATAAGAAATTCTCTATTGCTCTAAGGTCTATCAACACTCTCACCGGATTGCCTTCTAGGATTCCATTTATGATAATTAATTATGAATTTGTCTTCCTCCACCTTTGCATAATTCTCTTCCTCCTTCCCTTGCTTATACTCTTCTTCATCAAGCCAATAAGGCCATGAGGTACATTTACTGGAAATCTTCATTTTCCAATGTGATTTAAGCATCTTCCTCTTTGATTCATCTCTCCATGTGGTTTAGAGGTTGCTTGTATGGAGTTCAAGGGCCTCTAAGATGACTGAGCATGGCAATTGATGGCTATGTGACCAATTTAGCCATAATTGTAGTAGTATTGTTGCTCTGCTTGAGCTTCTTCTCCCCGTGGAACTCCTTCTCTTCTTTCTTTATTCTGTCCTCATTCTCCTTGGAGGGGTCTTGCTCTCAATCTTGAAACCAAATGTTGCACAATTCCATAGGAATTGGTCCACCAAAATGGTATGTCTTAACCCGATAGTTTTGCATTGGTGTTATTGCTTCACCTCCTCCAAGTGCCCATGCTATTTCTTTGAACGTAAGCAATGGCTTCAAAAAATAGTGGAAAGATTTTGTACCATTACCTCTTGAAAAATATGCTCTTTTAATCCCCTTTTGAATTATCAAAATCTTTGGCTGGACTCATATTGATTCTCACAACTTGTAGATCAAGAAATGCCTCCACATATTCTTGTATGTTATTCTTTTGCTTCAACCCCTAGAGTTTGGTTTGGGCCCTTTGCACAAAATCCACAAACTAAAAATTATTGAGCAGCACTTCTTGCATGGCTGTCCAAGTGACCTCTCTTCCTTCTACCAATAATGATCCTTCCCAAGCATCATACCATGTAAGAGCTTTATTGTTCAAGTATCTACACACAAATATATTTGCAAAATGATTAGAGATCACAATTATGAACAATCAAAGATACCAATTCATTCTTGAAATCCAATTTCCATGACTCCCATGGAATTTTGTCCCTTATAAGGCTCAATGTTGCATGCCTTTTTCACTTGTAGTAACAATGTGGCTTGGTTGTTGATTGAGATTGGTGTCCTTGGCATGAGTTACTCTCCAGGTACTTCTATTGCTAGTGTTGGTTGTTGAGATGGCTTCCCAACTTGCATTACTTGATTATTCTTGATGGTATGTACTTGATTTTACAATTCTCCCATGGTCATTTTGATCTCTCAAAAATCATTCAACATTCCTTGCATCAACTCTTGTAGTTGCGGATCCATGATTCCTACACATGCCAATGTTCAATTGCTACTTCCTACTTCAATAAAGGATTAATATGATCACTCAAAAGGAAGCATAAACTAGTGGAATGACCATTGAAACTTCAAAGGCTATCACTTGTTGATAATGTTCCTTACCAAAATTGCAGACTACAAAATCCCTAAACATCACTTTTGGTCTAACCACATAATGGATTTCTACTTGCATGTTGAAAGGGTGAGGATCTAGTGCATTCATATCCATAACGTCATAACAAAATATAGATTGTCAAGTCCTACTCTTTGTCATATACCACCACAAGTAGAATCATTAAGTTTGGGGAATTCATCACTCTATCCATGAATTCTACTCCAAAATGATACACAAGAGATACTTTCATTTGCTTATAGTAGATGTACATAATCTTGATATGGAATAGATTCAAGAATGGAAAGCTAGGTGCAATAAATTGTCCTCTAGGCACCTCCATCCCTTCCTCTCTCCAAGACACTCTTAAGTCAAACAATTGTACTATGTATTCTTCCCTCAAAATTATTCATTTTCAATAGCATGTGTTCTTTCAAGAGAGGTGATTGACTCTCTTGGATGAAAACATCTGATACCATTGTAATACTTTGAGGACAAGAGAATTCTCAAGAGAGATACAAGAGAGAAAACATAAACTTCACACTCAATCCTTTGATGCTCTCAAGGAACACCTTCTCTCTATTACATAGTAAAGAGGATCCACTCAAAGGAAGCTCCTCCCTTGGATCAGATACAAGGATTGGTGACATGTCAGCAAGTTGTACCCTTAGATTAGTTGCCTGGATGAGTGCTGTGTCAATCCTTGTCCTATCTAGTTGGTCAAATAGGTTTGACTAGAGGGAATCTTCTTATAGGAAGCTCAAAATCATGTGGGTGAGGAAATTGGAAACCATTGGAAAGCTCTTGATGAGACCAAATAATAGGAGAGAATGGCAAGCCTTGTTTCCAAAGGGAGAAGCCCTTTAATTTTCAAGGCATAATTCATCCCGTTTAGGCCTCCAAAGTTGGCTTTGAAGTTTTCAATCTAGTTTTTACTTTTGCCTTATTAGTCTTACCAAGCCAATTTTCACCTCTAGATAATATATCTAACTATTGGTATTACACTAGCCAATCTTTGCTCCAATTGTTGAATAAGAGTAGTTATGGTTGTATCAAAAGCATGTGCAGGTATTGTGCTCCTACCAACTGTGGGTCCTCTACCACCACCTTGTCCTGTATGACCTAGAGCTCCTCTACTACCTACCATAAGAACCCTACCAGTTTGTAACTTTGAGTGAAGGTCAAAGCATCAATCATTAATGTGACCAAATCTATGGCAATGGTCACATTGTCTCCATGTTGGCTATGATGTACTAGAGGTATCATATCCATTGCCATGATTGCATTCTCTCTTGTGGTCCACCACAAGTCCAACAAGCAACACCACCACTCATTGGTTATTGCTAACCCAAAAATGAAATAAAGGTTTAGCTACACTAGGCCCTCCAATCACTCCATAAGATCTAGGTTTTCCATTTTGCTCTCAAAAGCCAACACAATGTAGTGCACTCTAGAAGAAATAAAAATTGTAGATAAGGTCTCCCTACCAAATCCAATGTCACCACTCTCTCTTGCAGCATGTTGAGCTCAATATGTTCAACCTAACTAAAAACCACTACCAAAGTAGGTGAGGTAGCTTGTAACAACATAACATCACATACTCTACATCATAACTCCTTGTCCAAGATCCCATATCAAAATTGGACTACCTAAACTTATGTAACTCCCAAGTGAAATTGATCCAACATCTCATGCAAGTGTATGCCTTGCATAGGCTTTCTTCAGCCTTCGGTTGGAACTCTTGCAAGGTCCTCAACTTGTCAATCCACTCCTTGGTCATTCTACCTCAAACACTAGAAGAACTCCACCATGGAATTAAACCTCAATACTACACCACCTCCTATAATGGTACCCTTACTCATAATAGCACTATCTCTAGCTTGTGCACCTCCATTGAATACACCAACACTACTAAATTAGAACTCATGGGTACTACCAATCTATCCCTAGCAACCAAGCCTTAAGTGGTGGAGATGTAATTTGGAGACCAATATTGTCTCCATAGCTTGATCTCCTCCAAGTGAGCTCTCTTGAACTCATGATAATCATCTATTGGCAGACCTCCTAAATGTTAGAACAACCCCTTATATGCCATGAAGGGTGTGAACAAAGTCAGGTTCCACATTTACTTTAAATTGCATCAACTATCAAACTATTGGATGAAGTTATCCAACCCAATGGTACCCATTGTACTAGAGTAGCACATGTGGCCTTTGGAGGCCCCATAAATCTCATCCATATCCCACAATAATAGTGTGGACACCCCAAGTGCACTCTCAATTGAATCAGCTCTTGTATCAAACTCCAAATCATAGTCAATCTCCTTCCTCATTGGAACTTGAGATAAAACTGATACTAAGTGCAAATTTGTGTAATTCCATTATGTACTACATCAATATTTCCTCTAGAATCCCCAAAGAATTGTTTCTTTACAATGTAACTCAAAATGTGATTGTAACCACAAGAAGTACCACACCAAGGATCACCACCAACTCAAACCACTCACCAATGTAGCTCTAATTATGACAACTTCACTAAGAGAAAGGCGACATGTAACCTACCATCACAATCAACACTCTCATGATCTACAAGTCATCATTTCCTACCTCATTGGAGAGAAATATAAGTAATTTAATTTTTTATCACTTTAGCCTCACTACCAAGAGCACACCAGAGCACCAATGCTCAAAGTCAAGGTACCTCACAAGAAGCATATAATAGAGTGGGTCCAATCGCAAGAAATCTAAACAAAAATCTTCCATCTCATAAATCAACACCATATTAACTCTATTACCATTTGGCATTTGACATAATAAGAGTATCTATCTACTCTTATGCTACCAATATCACCAAGGATTAAATCAAACTACCTCTCTTAGTCAAAGTTATTTATCAATTAACCAATCATTAGGACAACAAGTGAGGGTAGACAAATTGGCTAGGGCACTAATCTAGGATCTAGAGATATAGGATTCAAACCCTATTATGCATAATCTAGAAGGGTGTGCAAATTCTGCCAAATGATGACCAAAAACTCATCTAAATTGGCTAGCCTCATGCAAATAAGTTGGCTTGTTTGCTCTTCTAGGCTTTTAGAGCCTCTCTAGCTCATAGTCTCTAAAGCCAAAATTTAGCCAAATGAGTCCTTTCTTCATGCCAATTCAAATCCCTCCCAAATCTAGCCAAGCTTCATCAACTCAAGCACTGGTTAGGGTAATTTAGGCAACTTCCAACTTTGGACAACCTCTACCAACTTGACATCTGAATTTGGACAACCTTTGCCAATCTGATGCACCTCTTCTACAATTGGTTGACCATCAAATCCTCTCCTAACTATCAACTCAAGCTAAATTGATAGGATAGGGATCTTCAAATCACTGATTTAAGGAGATGAGTTCCTAAATTCACTTCCCATTTTGCACTCAACTTGGGCTCAATTTGCGTCAAATTTACCTTGATTTCACTTCCTTGCACTCAAATAAAAAACCTATTGTCTCAAATTGACTCAATTCTCATAAATTTGGCTAGGACTTCCGTACAATATTTGCACATTGCCAAATCAAAATCAACTCAAATAGTGCTTCCACACACAATTTGTAAAAGACCAAGACTGAGGAGAGAAATAGTAGAATGGAAGCTCACATTAGGACACTTGAATGAGAGAAAACTCCAAATGCCTAGCATGAGCTTTAGCTCTTGTAGTTATGTGGATTATACAAGGCTCTTGAGAAGCTTCTCAAGAAACTTTCTTGAGCCGCCTTCTTGGAGTGCAAGCCAAGTTAATTGGGAAGCTTCTCAAGAAGCTTTTTTCTAAAAGTTGTTTACTTGGCGTGCAAGCTAAGCTAGTTAGAACCTCTAGAAGCTACCTACTTGGAGTGCAAGCTAAGATAACTGGAAAGCTTCCCAAGAAGCTTCCTAAATACTTCTAGAATATTCTAAGTTAATCTATCTTATTTGCTACTTTGTTATCCTTACTAACTTTGTTGTTAAACTCCGTATTGTTACATATTCCCCCACCGCTAGTTGATGACGTCCTTATTGCCAATGAAGCTTTGAACTTCTGGATGGCCAGTTGTGCATTCTGGAGTTGAGAAAGAGGTTCCTATGTGGCATGACGGGGATACCATTTCCAAAGGACCTTGTACTCCATATCTTGTTGATGGCCTTGTTGAACATAGCAACGTGCAAGGATATGATCAACTTTGTACTCCTCATGATCATTGATAGAGACAAGAGAAGTGGGAGGTTGGACTCAAGAGGAAAATAAGATGGGTTAGGAACAAAGAGTTTCAATTTGGAAACATGAAAGACATGATGGATGCGCATATGACAAGGTAAGGCAAGGCAAGGCAAGTAGATAAGAAACAAGAGAGACAATTTGGGTGACATCAAAGGGTCTTATCCAATTAAGGGCAAGTTCAAGAGCTTGGATATCAAGTGGGAGAGGGAGGATATTGGATGAGAGCATGACCTTATTGCCAATTTGAAAGCTAAGATCACAACAATGGTGATCCGCATATTGTTTTTGTCAATTCTGAGTAACAAGGAGATGAGATTTGGCTTCTTGGAGGGATTGGGAGATGGTGATCAACAAGGTGGAATTATGAGGGACATGAGATAGAGGAGGAGCAAGAAGAGAATTTGGAACAAGCAAGTCTTGGCCAAAATTGAGAAAGAAAGTGGAGAATCCGATGCTTGCATGTTTAGAATTATTGTAGGCAAACTCCGTAGTTGCAAGATATTCATCCCAATTGGTATGGTGAATATTGACAAAGTCACAAAGCATATCTTTCAAGGTGCAATTTTCACATTTAGTTTGTCTATCAGCTTGAGGATGATAGGTCTTGGACAAAGTAAGCTTGGTGCCGAGTATCTAGCAGCGTCCTTGCTAAAACTTTCTAGTGAAGCAAGGATCATGGTCGGAGATGAGTACACGTGGTATCCCATGATGCTTGATACATTGTCAAAGTAGATTTATGCCAAGGTTGAAGCATCTACTATATCAACCATTGATGCCAAATAGTTTTGCTTACTAAGCTTATCCACAAACATCACAATTTTTTTGTGACCTTGCTTTGTCTTGGGCAAGGAAGTGATGAGACCTAAGCTCACATGTTCCCAATGAGTAGACAGAATAAGGAGTGGTTGAAGGAGTCCACTTGGTTTCTGGTTACTAGCCTTGTTGTGTTGGCAACTCTCACATGATTGGACAAACTCCTAAACATCTTGTGCCATGTTGGGCCACCACCATTAGCATTGGAGGGTACCCAAGGTCTTCTATACACCCATGTGACCAACAATTGGTAAATCATGGGCTTCTTGAAGGTGCACAAGTTGGAGATCACATTCGGTTGGAAAATAGATCTGGTCTTCATGGAATAGAAGGCCTTCCTTGAAGGAGAAAGAGTTGTATTTCTTGTTGCATGCTATAAGACAACCATGTACCATCTGGAAGAAGAGATCTTGTTGTAGAGCTGACCAAAACTCATTTTGGACTTTGGAGTCAATTGACACTATAATAATTGCCACCGTGATGAAAAGAAGAGACTTCAAATCAGGTTGTCATGATAGGGCATCAAGGATGACAATGGAACCGACTTTTTTTGTACTCAAGTTTGATTTCAAACAATTGGAGTTGCTCCTCCCATTGATGATGTTGACTATTCATGTGTTCCAAGTGTAAGGTCTACAACAATGGTTTGTGATCAATTTGCATGATCACTTGTTTCCCCAAGAGGTAATGCCTCTATACCTTAGTATCATATACCATTGCAAGTACTGAAAGCTCAAATTCTTCCACTAAAAGGTCAAATTCTTCCCCAAGAGGTTAGTCAATGGTGCGGCCACATGAGCATAATAGTGAATGAACAATTGGTAAAACTGGCCAATATATTAAATGCCTACACTTCTGTAGCATCCATTGGAGTAGGCCAATCAATAATGGCCTTGATTTTCTCCTCTTCCATCTTGATCTCCTCCAATGAGATCTTTTGACCCAAGAAGGTAACTTCCTTCTACTACAAGGCATACTTCAACTTCTTGTAGTAAAATTTCCATTATTGTGGTCGTGTTAGGACTTCTCCACATGATTTGTGTGTTCTACATTTGTCTTGCTTTAGATTAAAATATAATCCTAGAACACCACCACATATTAATCCTATAGTCCATCCAACACCCAATGCATATGATCCATGAAGACTGCTTGAGCATTAGTGAGCCTAAAAGGTAGAACTCTCCACTCAAAATACCCATACCTTGTGCAAAAGGTATTCTTTTGCACATCCTCCCTATCAATGGGAATTTGCTAATAGCCACTACAAAGATCCAACTTGGAGAAGTATTGTGCTCCACTCAATTGATCAAGCAAGTCATCAATCCAAGGCAAGAGATATGCATTCTTTATTGTCTTCTTATTGAGCCTACGGTAATCAATACAAAAATGAAGTCCTCCATCTTCTTTGGAATGAATAATACCAGTGCTTCCCAAGGAGAGGTACTATGTTGTATGAAGTCCTTCTCCAACAACTCCATAAGTGTTTTTTGCAACTCCTCCAACTCCTTTGGTGAAAGCCAATGGATTGGTCTACTCATTGGAGTACTGCCTAGCAATAACTCAATTGTGAAGGGCATACCACAGTCGAAGGGTAATCCCTTTAGCAGACCATCCAGAAACACATCCACAAACTCTTGAACTATTTGATCAACCATTGCTTGATAAAGCTCTTGGCCCTCCTTAGATTATCCATGTGCAATCAGCTTGATCCACACCATGAAAATAGACTTATCTTCCTCCAAAGCTTGCTCTATAGTTGCTTCATTAATAATTGTCCCATCTAGGAACTCATCTCTCTTCAAAGCTTGTTCTATGTCTACCTTCTTGGCAAACTTCTCATCTTGGGACTCATCTCCCTTCAAGGTTTGATCTATGGCTACCTTCTTGACAAACTTCCTATCTTGGAATTGACTATTTTTAGGTGTCTTACTTAGAAATGCTAGACAACCTAGTCGGAAATTCCTACCTTGGTGTTGTACTTGAATTTATCATCAGGTCCAATCAAATTGAACCTTATGACGTTCAAGCCAATGTAGTCCTAGAATGAGGTTTGTAGTGCCACTGCAAACCTCATACACTTCAAATACTCCTTCCCAATCTTGAAGGTAACAAGATGCAAGGTACAGAATGAAAAACCCTTTCTAACATCCACCATTATCAATCTATTTCCAATTAATGGCTTGATAGGAATACCCAATTCCTTTGCTGCTTGCATAGATATGCAATTCTTTAATTTTTTAGAATCAACCAAAATCCTACAACCCCGATTAGATATTGTACCTTGCAAGCGAAGCAAACTTGCATAGTCTGAGCCTTCAATCCCATTGGAACTAATCAAGCTCCCAATAGGCAGCTCAAAATATCTTATTAAGATTCCTTGTTTCCTTGATCATTTTGCTCCACAAACTCCATCTGGGTAACTTGTCAAGGTCTTCCATTCTTGAGTGGACATTCAGCAATGCGATGTCCCAATTGATGACAATAAAAAAACCACCATTTTGTCAAAGTTTTTCTCTATCTGTAGTGCCAAGTAGTCTCTATTGAATGACATCAATCTCCATTGGTGCCAGCTTCTCCACCCATGAGTAATGTATTGGTAGGTTCTGTGGAGGTCAAGGTCAAGACCATGTTGTTGCAACCAAGGAATCAACACGTTTGGCCAACCACATGGCTTCCTCTAAGTGTTGTAGCTCTTGCATGGTTACCTCTAATTTGGTTCTTGACTTCAAGCCCCTCAAAAATTGATCCAAAGCTTCACCTTCCAGTATATTTGGAATTTTCATGATGGTGTTTTGGAATTGCATGATGTAACTTCTTATAGAGCCAATTTCTTTCAGCTCCACCAATTTATATCATGCAGCTCGTGTGGTATTTATAACTTGGAATCAACTGATTATTGTACTCTTGAATTTTGCCCATGTCAAGATTGGTGCAATAGTTTGTCATTTAGCTTGCTCTACTCGGAATCTCCACCATAGCTTGGCTACTCCATCCAATTGTCTAGAAGCCACAAGAATCTTTTTTAGCTTGTCTTGAAGTTTGGTAGCTTCAAAATAACATTCACAATCAAACACAAAATTCTCCATTGCACTTGATAGATTATTGCCTTCAAATACCTTGGGTTTAGAGAATTGGATTTGATCTTCTATTTCTAGAACTAGTATCCTCTCTATGTGCTCTTGTCGTCAATGATCTCGCTCATCCAACAATTGAGTAAGGTGCTTGATTTGTTGCTACATAGCAATGATAACCCCGGGCATTGCCGCCATGGTTGCTACTCTATTGTGCCACCTCTAATCTATCTAATTTATTAACACACAGAAGCAACACATCCACTATTCTCCATAAGTTACAACTAGAAGCAACAAGGGTTCCTTAAATATGGTGATCAAATGGGAAAAATCTTATCCAAAGCGTGAAGTGATGAATTGTATGAAATGATGCTTAGTTAGTACTTGGACATGAAAATCCCAATGTTTTGTGAAAGTGGATTTGGTGGTCCATAAGTTTCATCCATCCCATTCATGCTCTAATACCAATGTAAAAGACCGAGACCAAGGAGAGAAATAGGAGAATAGAAGCTCACATTAGGACACTTCAATGAAAGAAAAATTTGAATGCCTAGCATGAGATTTAGCTCTTGTATTTATATGCATCATTCAAGGCTCTTGAGAAGCTTCTCAAGAAGCTTCCTTGAGTTGGTTTATTGGAGTTCAAGCCAAGTTAATTGGGAACTAGCTTAGCTTGCACTTGGCGTGCAAGCTAAGCTAGTTGGAAACTTCTAGAAGCTTCCTTTTAGAAGCTTCCTTCTAGAAGCTACTTACTTAGAGTGCAAGCTAAGGTAGTTGGGAAGCTTTCCAAGAAGCTTCCTAGATACTTATGGAATATTCTAGGTTAATTTGTCTTATTTGCTACTTCGTTAGCCCTACCAATTTTGTTGTTAAACTCCATATTATTACACGATTACTCTCAAGGAAATCTAAGACCACGATAGAATGTAATAATGATCAGCTAGGCTTGGAAATACCACCAATGCTTTAATACTCTGAGGACAAGAGAAGAGAGCAAACAAAAATTTCACACTCAATCCTCCAATGCCCCAAAGGAGCACCTGTATTGCCTAAAAGGATCTCCTCCAAGAAAGCTCCACCATAGGATTAGGCACATAGATAGGTGATATGTCAACAAGTTCCACCCTTGGATTACTTACTTGGATGGGTGACATGTTGGTCCTAGTCCTATCTAGTTGGTCAAACAAGCTTTGACCAAAGGGAATCTTTTAGAAAATCTTCTTGTAGGAATCTTAGAATCATGTGGGTGAGGTACTGTTGGAAAGCTCTCAATGAGACAAACCGAGGAGCGATATATATCATTTTTGAGGCCTAATTCATCCATTTAGGTCTCCAAAATGCCTTCAAAGATTTTAGGCATATTTCCATTCCTACTCTATTGGTAAAAGGCTCTTTTTGGTGATACCTCTTTCTGATCTATTTAGTCCAGCATGTAAAACATCCTTCCATATGTTACCAAACCAATTTTCTCCTCTAAATCTTATGTCTGGCTATTGGTTCTAGGGTTCTCAAGTCTATTTCAGTTTCTGCCTTATTGGTAGAAGTACTCTTTTGGTGATACTTCTATCTGAGTTCTATCTTTCCATTATGTATACATCATTCCATATGTTACCAGACCAAATTTCACATCTAGATCATATGGCTAGCTCTTGGTATTACAATGCTCTTGATTCTTACACCCAATTTCCCTTGGCTTTCAATTCTTTGATATAATTAGTTCATTTTCCAATAGAATCACACTCAAATCAGATCTATATTTGATCCTCACTCAACAATTTGCAAACAATCAGGCATTGATTACAATCAAGCCACATCCACTCTAGCTAAGAGACTCCAAGTGATGTTTTTCAACATTTATCCACCATAGCCAAGAACTTGAGGGCTCAACATCGAAAAAGTGAGCTCTATGGAGTTACACTTCAAATGTACACCTCTCTGCTCAACCTAGGTCTCTAGCCCTAATGATACCATTAAGGCACATTCTATAGTGCAAACAGTGCAAGTGACAATGGGTCCCATTATGTGATCAATAGCCCTAACATAAAATCTGGCCGCCAACAAGTAGTCCATGAGTAACTACCAAAATAACTTTACCTCCCAACACTACCACTCCACAATCTAAGAAAACTAGCTTCAGCGCTACAAATGTCATGACAATCTATCTCTTATTTAATTTTCTAGTGTATAATGTCTTTAGTTGTAGAAGTGCCTTTGAGTTTACCTTTGAAAGTAGTATCATTAGGTTTGGTTCCTACCTACTAATTCATAGTGCATTGCTTGAATAACCATCAAAAGCTCATCTTAAGTACAAGACATGATAAAAAATATGATCGGAATAAAATATTAGTTCAGTCTCTTTTGTTACTTGTGTTAATGTTTTCACATCATGTATAATGAATCTTCCCTTTGCTAATAGTATGTAGTATTGTAATATGGATCAAGGCTTAAACAAGTTGCTTTTTTCCTCCCTACATAGATAATTTTCACATTCAATTATTAAATTAGCCTTTTGGCTTTGTTGTTTGGATTGCTCATTCTATGTCTCTATATACTTCAATCTATGTCTCTATATACACCAAAGGTATGTAATATCTCAACCATAAAATTCATATCTCCCAAGTAATAGTCTAATAGTTGATAGCAAATACAATAGCAAACTCCTCCTTCTTGATCATGTGGTAATTTTTCTCTATTATTAGTAGCTTTTGAGAGAAAAAGCAATTAGGTTCCATCCATCTTCCCACTCTCATTAAAGAATCATCACACTTACTCTAGATGCATCAATAGCCAACCTTATTCACTCACATAAATCATACCATTTGAAAATAAGTGCATTCAATATCCTTCTTCAAAGCTTCAAATGGAAGATCTCTTGTATTATTCCTTGTTTCCAATGTTGATATTTTCTTAGGAGGGGTGTTAGAGCTTATGCAATACGCAAAAAGGATTTGACAAATCTTAAAAAGTTTTCAATGAGGCTTAAAGCATGTCTTCAATTGTGATTGATCTGCAAATGGATTCAAATTTTTATCACTTCTATTTTGTAATTCATAACTTCAATTCCTTTTGCACTTACTTTATGGCTTAATTAATCAACCTTAAGTAAAAAAAAACTCAATTTTTCATGCTTTGTTGATTAGCTTATTATCTCTTAGAACAAAAAGTCTAAGATAGTTCTTATGACAAGGTATGATTATAGACCAAAATATTATCTAGGGATGCAATGATATATTTTTCCAAGTAGGGTTAGAAATTTTTAATTTATCAATCTTACGAAAGTAGTAGCTACTTTAGGGAGACTAACCAGCAACAATATGTACTCAAAATGGCCATATGTTGTGTTTGGTAAAATTGGATCATATCCAATTTGGTAAACTTTATGATCATAAGAAGTCCCGTACATGGACATGGACCATTTGGGTTACTTGTTATTGATTGATAATATCACTATTCTCAATTGCATATGGAATGACGTGTTCTATATGTATTATTCTTTTATTTTCTATCAAAGAACATTAAAACAAATTAAAACTTGTACTTGAGAGCATGCAAAACTTGGATTTGTCCATTGTTGCGTCGGTTTAAATATCCCATGAAAAATTCATTTCCATGAAATATTGGATATTCTCCGACTTGGTTCTCAGATGTGGTAAAATAATTATTTATCAGATAAACATGACAAACCATGGGAAGCCATTTGATTTGGCAGTGAGAATATTCGGACTTCAATGTGCGACAGCGTATTAAGCATCCCAAGTCACTAAAGAGAACTCTTGCTTGAAACTTGTGCAACTCATGGAGGACGTGAAGTCTTCGAACTTAGAGATGTTGCATTTCTCTTGTGACGTCGTGGCTGTTCCAAACATCTTAGAAGCCACAATGCACAACTTTGTTCCATAAGACAACTGAAAAGCGTTAAGAATTGACGATGATAAATGCTGTAGTAGTGTAGAAACGAGAACACTATCCCCTAAGGTACTCCGTTACTGTACTCTGTAGATGTGCTTAAGCTTTAGGTTTACAAAGCAAAGCAGACAAGGGTGCTACTGTGAAATGGGTGACCGCGTAGGTTAACATGAAGGGTGCTACGTATTGACCATGATATCTACAGTACGACGTGCAACATGCTTACTCAAGTTTCACTCATGCTTTACAAGCTTTCTGGGTCCAGGGCTTGAGTTGTTCGTGCGTTCGATGGAATTTCGTATGTAGTTAGAAGGGCCTGTCAATCTTGGAATCGACGCGTTTCTGAGTCGAGAGGGATATGAAAGCAAGATTGGCCATGGCGTCCAGTGTGATGCCCTGGTCAGCCTCGTCTTGTAGTTGCTTAGTAGTGTCTGTTTCTCCAATCAAGCGTTCCGTTGTGAGCAGTCCCGGTGGTTTAGTTCGAACTTTTGGAAGGTCCTTGCTCCACAGGACATCTTTTAGTTTCATCTCTGCTTCTGCTGTTCGTCAGCTTCGCCTGTTTCGTGAACCACAATTGCGGTCTGCCTTGCTTGGGACGCTCCCGAGGTTGGTGCATTGCCGCCTGTATATTTTACTATTGAATGTGAATTTGTTCAAGGATTTACTCACGTGAATTCCCCTTCCGTTCCAGGCGCTTATGCTAACTGGAATCTTCAGTGGAGGCTCCTTCATCAATTTCAGTTCCCTGAGGTTTTAGAGGGGTTTTAGAGCTGCCCCAGAAATTAGATTGTCAATGAGAGGATTTTGGTCTTCTTCTGTTTTCTCATCTCAGCTGAACAGCGATAGGTTCTCCTTAGAATTTTACTCTGAACATAAGTTTCAATAGCATCAGGTGGCAGACAGCTCACTTTTTCTTCTTTCTGCCATAAGTCTGTAAATTCAACGCTTTGGGTCAATAGAGCGCCTGAAGTAACTTGCCCAAAAAGTGCCTTCAGTTTGCACCGTTACAAATGGAATCTATAGTGGTCGCATTATCACATCAAAATTGTACATACAGCTCGTAGCGGCCGTTTCAGTTCACCACTATTATCTTTTTGTCTATAAATGCTTGATCCTTCATTCAGTAATTATCATAGACTGTGGTCTTTTGAGTGGAGGTCGTCTGCCATAAACCAGAGCTACCCGGGATGGAGAGGAGAGCAGAGGAGCACTCGGTCCATCACCTGCAATCTTGCTGTTGAGATTCCATCTGTCCAATCAGACGCTTATGATGCAGACCAAATCCAGGTAGGTAGATAGGGAGACCTGTGAGTCAGATTGAGGAGCTGGCAGCTCCTACTGTATAGTTCTATGAAAGGTTGGCGGACAGGTTGTAGCTATCGATGGATTCTTCTCTCCCGAGAGGCATTTCATCTTTGTATGTGCTCAATGCAGAAACTAATTTCCTGTCCCATGCTTGAAGGTTCTGGAAGGTCTGGATCCCGTGCGCAAGCGTCCAGGAATGTATATTGGAAGTACAGGTCCAAAAGGGCTCCATCATCTGGTAATGCTTGCCATGAGTGATGCTGACTATCTCAACCATGCGGTCTTTGCAGTCTTGGTGCTAGGGACTCGCAGGCACGTGTCGTGACAAGACTCATATGCTTAAATCATCTTGCTGACTCGGTTGTCCCGAGAAACAGGTGTGGGAAGTGCTCGATAATTCCATTGATGAAGTACAAGCTGGCTGTGCGTCAAAGATCAGCGTGGAACTGCACGCTGACGGATCCGTTTCCGTTAGCGACGATGGTCGTGGAGTATGTTACTTTCAGCCACCTTGTGATTGTCTTGTCGTACATGTTTCCGGTTGAAACTTGAATTTGACTTAAAACTTTTCTGCACATTAATAAAAATTTCATTCCCTCTAAAGTATCCAGCAGTAATGCTGAATCTTTGGTAAAGGATATAATCGTATGCACTGATCTGTATTCTCATCTGTGGCTGTTTCTCTCAGATACCGACAGGCATACACCCGACCACCGGAAAATCTGCTGTGGAAACGGTTTTAACTGTACGTATTGAAATCAAGTTGTCAATAGATTTTTCTCACACCAAACCTTATATTGCTCTACCGATAGGAGCTCTTGTTCTTCTATGCTTGCTCATTTCAGTGGAGTCGTTGATCGCTTTCACGTTATTTTTACGGCTTGCTGTAGGAGTTCTGACAGGAATGTGCGCGGAATAATTTTTTCTTAAGGTTCTGCATGCTGGAGGAAAATTCGGTGGTGATAGCAGTGGTTATTCTGTTTCCGGTGGGTTGCATGGGGTTGGTATATCCGTGGTGAATGCTCTCTCTGAGGTAAAACTCTTTATCTTTGCTCTTTACGAGCAGTTATTTTTAGTAACCTTCAGGTCTGGTTGCTCCACGTCGTCATACCTCAGTTTACATTTCGAACGTTTTGCTAAGTAGAAATGTTTTAACGTGTCTGCCCTCATATTGCTAATTTTAAAGGTTGTTGATTCCAGAATTTGCAAGTCACCGTTTGGCGCAACGGCGAAGTATATGAGCAGACTTACAAGCGTGGAAAACCAGTTACCGAACTTAAAAGTAGACCCCTATCGAAAGATCTCGCAGCAAAGTCCGGCACATCTGTTAAGTTTCTACCAGACCATGAAGGTAATTATCCAGTTTTGTACAGTTCAAGCTTAAAATCTCAGCCTGGCGCAAAACTAATCTACTCTCTACTCAGGAACATAAAGCCATTGTTGGGGTGGGTGATTCGTTGCTTGTAGCACTCGGTTTCAAGACGTCGTTTAGGTCCCACACGGAAAGAGGCATAAAGAAATAACTTCTTTTAAGATTGTAGGTGTGCTTGAAGTGGAGTTGGTCACTTACAGCATGTATTCCAATGTGTTCTGAACGCCTGAGGTGTGAGGAGGTCGAAACTAACTCGTCTGTTGACCTTACAGTTTTTACCACCGGTATTGAATTGGACTACAGCACTATAGCAGGACGATTGAGGGAGCTAGCGTTTCTGAACTCCGAGGTAAAAAGCCTAATTAATGTAGTCTCTTCTGCTGTTGAGCTTTTGTCTTATTCCGATATAAATTGAGAGCTTCGAGATGAATAATTTACACTGCACCATGGGGGACAAGGTCTTTTTTACAGATATTTTAGTTTGTAGGAAGGCTATGACGCATGGCAATTAGGCATCATACAATCGAGTAGTTCATTTATCTGATCTGGTGCTGCTCATATCATGGCAGGTGACTATCAACTTGAAACAACTAAATGATAAATTGGATACGGTCAAATCTAATGAATATCACTTTGCTGGAGGCCTGAACGAATATGTTCTTTGGCTTAATAAGGACAAGGTAAATGTTACTATCCATGATCGTAATGATTATACCTGGTTCACTATGTCATGTCTTGTCCAGTCTTACGAGGGTATAGAACCCTGTTCTAACGAGCGGGTTCTAAACTCATACACTCAACATATGATCGCAATGACTGCTCCCTAGAGTTTTGCGGAGTATCATGTACCTCAGACGTTGTACTCGTTCCCGGTCATAGTGGCATCATTCAGATTGCTTTCAAGAGCTTGAGAACTTTTTGGAACTTTAGGCGGCTCGAAACTAATCAATGCCTGGTGTGCTACGGTGTTTCGTAGGAGCGTCTTCATGAACCTATCTCAATCAGGAGAGAAAAGGATGGAACGACAGTGGATGTAGCTCTTCAATGGTAATTATACTTTTGCTACTGGCGGTGCTTTATGATATACTTGGGTTTTAAAGATGTGATGTGGCCTGTATCAAACATGGCTGGAGTGTGAGGTGACCTTCTAAGGTCCGATGCATGATAATTTAGGACATTACAGCATTTATAAGTTTATAAAAGTTAGTGCAGTTGTAGGTACATGAAGTTGCGGGACTGTGCTGGGCTCAAGATTTATGCTGATTAATTTCAACAAAACAGGTGCTCAGATTCCTATACAGACACTATTCTTGGATACGCAAACAGCATACGGACTAGTGATGGGGGAACTCATCTCGATGGAATGAAAGCAGCTATAACTCGCACGCTTAATTCCCTTGGAAGAAAGAGCAAAATTATAAAGGTATCTTGACTACACTGAGGGCAATAAAATACATTATTGAGTTCTACAAAGCGATGGTGTGCAAGTTATCAAAGCTACGTGATGAGCTCGTAATTAACTACAAATGACCTGTCTACCTAGTTCATGAAGTAGACAACGATGATAATTTCTCTTGTGCCTGTTCGATTCACTACATTGCAGTCACAATCACTCCTGTATTCATGGCGCAGGAGAAGGATGAAAATCTAAGTGGAGATCATGCTAGAGAAGGCCTGACTTGCATTGTGGCGGTCAAGGTCCCCAATCCTGAGTTCGAAGGTCAAACTAAGGTAAGTCCACTTGGAGTGTAGAGCTTAACCACAAGTTAGCATCATGCTTGTTGCATAGATCGTAGAAGATTCTATCTTCACAGCTTATCAATAGTTTTGTTTCTCTGTGCACATCCATCTACCCTAAGTAAACTGTCTTCAACCTATAGCAGAAGATGCAGGCTAGATAGAATCGAAAGATCTCGAACTCTTCGCTAATCGCTCTTGCTCATGAAGCAATTGCTGCACCCCCGTCACCAAGTTCTTTGAACGGTATGAAGAAGCAGCGTTTAGTTGGGAAAATCAAGGAAGCGATAACTATTCTGGATTATATCATTACTATGGTCAAGATAGTGGAGAAATGTTTTAGCTCGGTAGTCATATGGTTTGATAACGCATATTCTTGCCTCATTTTGTTACTCGCAAGGTCTTTAACTTCCAATCATATTGTGAACACAGACACGACTAGGAAACCAAGAAGTCCGACGGGTGGTTGAGCAGGCTGTTCAAGAGTTAGTAACTGAGTATCTGGAATGCCATCCTGACGTCTTGGAGACCATTCTTTCAAAAGCCATTCAGGCATTTAAGGTAGGGAGCTTATACTAAACATATTCATCACTCAATATATGTGATATATATGTGCTTTATACCATCATACACTCAATATATGGGGTATGTACAAGCGGAAGAAATTGCTAACATGAACTTTCACAAGGTTTGGTCTTCCCGTGGTCGTGTATGTTTCCAAATCACTACTTCCTGTATTCAGTGGGTTTTATTCACAGACTTCTTTGTTGGGGTTTTAGGCAGCAATGGCTGCCAAGAAGGCTCGGGAGCTAGTAAGGCGAAAAAACGTACTCAAATCTGCCATGCTACCTGGGAAGCTTTCTGACTGCTCATGTACAGATCCTAGAAATTCAGGTCAGTTCGCGGGAGATGTGGAGAAAGGAATGTTATCGCAGCTATGCACGCAGCTTGTTATTTCAAATGCTCTTTCCTCATATTCGTCGAGCTGTGAAGTCTACAGTTGTTGGTCTGAATCTGTCAAGTTTTTATATTATCTGAGTGCAGAAATATTCATTGTCGAGGGAGACTCTGCTGGTGGAAGTGCAAAGCAAGGAAGAGATAGGAAATTTCAGGTTAGACTACCAGATGGGTGTGTCTTTATTAGATGTCAAAGCTTAGCGGCTCAAATTTAAGTATCCTGTATGCTTGTCCCTAAACGTTTTGCATACGATCTCTGATCATAGGAACCATAATTATGCTTTATATGTCTCTTACTGCTTGTTGGCATCCAGCTGTGACATCCTGTTAAAGTGAGATGCATTGCTTTTGCAATTAATGGTGTGCCTATTGAGTCAATTTAACGCCTATTTAGTTTTATGGTTTCTTTTGAAAGCGCAGCTGAAGCTCAAGGAATGGTCTTCTTCGTCTGTAAATATTCTGTGAGGAGAGTTTTCTCAAATAATGCAGTTTTCTTGCAGGCTGTGTTACCCTTGAGAGGCAAGATTCTCAATATTGAACGGAAAGATGATGCTGCAATATATAAAAACCGAGAAATTCAAGATCTTATTATCGCTTTGGGCCTGGGAGTCAAGGTACAAAACGATTGACTAGACTTCAAAACTTTTGAGAGTTACTCTAGAATAAAGTCAAGAAAGGATTATGTATTATTCGATCTTCGCACTAGACTTGTGCCTAGATATTACATATAGAACATACAAATGAGTTTCTATTCTTGAAGCTTACAAATCAGTTTGTATGCAGGGGGAAGAATTCAGCTTGTCGACACTGCGGTATCACAAGATAATAATCCTAACAGATGCTGATGTTGACGGAGCTCATATTCGGACATTACTTCTAACTTTCCTCTTCAGATATCAGGTACACCTGTCATACAAAGGGTCTCAAATTTAGTAAGCTTTATTGTGATGCTAATGCCGACTACTTTAGCTTTTCGTGCATGTTGAGAAGAAGCCATGCACATTTGTTTGACTTTGAATTGGAACTGGTTTGCTTGAAAGGTTCTCTGACTACGAGGGTTAACTATGATCGTCTTGCAGAGGCAACTGTTTGAAGCCGGCTGCATATACGTTGGAGTTCCTCCTCTTTATAAGGTTGAACTTTCTCTCTGCTTGGCTGTAAAAGTTTGAAATGATCGCTTGATCGTCCAGGACGATCTGATCTGAGATTTTAGCGTGGGCCCATCTACTGATGGTGGGGTTTCTGATGTGCGACGTGGGGTGCACGCTCTGCATTGATTAGTTTCATTGCTCTAAGAGGTCCTGCTAGCGCGTTTTTTTCAGGCCCAGTAGTGAGCATATATTGCACACTGGCCATTTGGTATGTGTCGTTGGTAATACACTTTTATTCCGCTTGTAACCTGACCAGCGTGGACCACGCTATAATGCGCAATGCACGTCGTAACTGATCCCATCATACTATTCGGTCCGAGCAGGTAGAGCGAGGGAAGCACTCGCAGTACTGCTACGACGAGACTGATCTGAAGGCACTTTTGAAAAGCTACCCCTCAAATGCAGCCGTCAATATTCAAAGATTTAAAGGTTTGTGTACAAAGCTTTTGAGTGACGAATGGCGCAGCAATGAATAGCCTCCTGTCCTCTTTGATGGTTAATAAGTGATTATTGTGGGTGTCTGCGCAGGTCTAGGAGAGATGATGCCTTTGCAGTTGTGGGAAACAACGCTAGACCCTACGAAAAGAATGCTGAAGCAGCTCACTTTTGAGGATGCAGCCGAAGCTAGTCAGAGGTTTTCAGTCCTAATGGGAGACAAGGTGACGTATCTTAAATTGAAATATATATTCCTGTTTCCAGTGAGGCATTTGACGATCGTTTAGGAAGGATGGCATCAGACGGCTTGTACGCATTGTGGAAGGACTCTGTAGCAGGTTATTTTACTATTTTATTACTATTTGATGGAAGTGCCATGCTATCAAGAATGTTTATCAATGCGAGTCTCTTTGAATGTTATCACAAAGGAGTGATAGTCACACTTTGAATTTGAGCGTAGAGTGAGCACGAACGGCGTTGAGCAGCACTTTCAGCAATATTCGCCTCGTCCATTTAAGCGCTCTCGCTGCCTAAACTACCACACTTGAGAAAAGCTTCTTATCTGTCACAGCTGACCAAGCTTTTCAGGGCCCCGTCTCCTTCACCACGGATGTAGAATTCCTGATATCAACTGCTTGGTTTGCTGTTTCAGGTGGAACCCCGGAAGGAACTGATTCGAAGCTCAGCATATCGGCTAAGTGTCGAGAATCTGGATGTCTAGACTTATTGGTTAGTAGTTAGATCAGCACCCTGAATACAACGGTGCAAATATGGAACATGTCTGCGAACTTTCACCGCGACAGTCACCGAAAATAATGCAGGGTGGTTGCGCTAGTCAATTGTTTTGTAATATCTGAACGAAGTCTAGCTGCAGTCGATACTCCCTTTGTGATTTCACAATTTTTATCATTTAGACCTACAGTCAAATGAGAGCTTCAGGTTGATAGTCTTCACGCGAGTCCCTAGTCTGGCTCGTAAATCTAGACAAGAGGATGATTCCGCACAACACATCTTCAGCCCTCACACCAGGTTCAGGTGCACATAGAGAAGTGTCCCCTGTGCCGGAGTTGGTACTTGTACCGACTCTTGCCGAAGTATATATTTTCAGCTCCCCGGTAATTGTACATGCCATTGAGAGATAAACGTCTATAGATTTCTGAAAGTTAAGTTATGAATTAAGGGATGTTCAGGTTACAGGGGATTGTTGCCACTCGATTTGCAAAATAGTTGGAATGATCTTCAGAAGGTTCACAGCTGTTTATCAACTTTCTTAAAACACAAATCTAGTCTCCACCACCTGAAATGTTCCATACAATTATCAAGTATACCCGAAACTGCTAGTGGACCTCATCTAGGCGAGCCAGGACCTGGCGGTTTCATGAAGATAGTTAACCAGACCCTAATCGGTGAAGATGAAGGTGTATGCCAATATCATCAGATGAGAGTTTCATTATCCAACTTCTCAGTCTCGTCGGCCATTCAGGGTCGTCAAGAAATAACAAAGAGACATGTACGAACATCCAGGAGGATACTGGCTTGAAGACCAGCCTGCACATTTTCGTTGTGCATCAGGTTTACTTCTATATGCCCGCACCAACTTGTTCAATGGAAGCTCTCGCAACTTTCAACTTCCACTGAAAAACTACTGTACTTGCGAGTAACCTAAGTTTTAGCTTGTTGCTTGTTCGGTAGTCGCGGTAAACCCATACGTGGCTCCTCTTCAGCGAAAATAAAGTTATCTTCACAGAAGAGGTTCCTGCGGTGTCAGGTAAAGTGCCAGATTATTTATGTACGGGAGGAATTAGCCACGGTTGTTAACGATGATTAAATTTATAAGCCCGATCGTTACAGGCTGAAACGATTGAGAGGAATCATGCAACTGCAGATAAGTGTCGGCGACTGCAGGTCCCTTCACCGACTGATGTGGATTTATTCCTTCGTCTCTTTATATCCCTCCCATGTTCTTATGAGTGATCCATCAGTATGGATGAGGTCCAGACGAATCCGAGTGTGAGTCAAAAATCACATGCTTTCTTGTTTGCGTCAATGCCAGTGATATAAATGTATCAAAGTTTTTGTGGTTGACAAAGTTAGGACCACTGCTGTTATGCGCAGCTACTCTCTTATGTCTTCGAAAACCTTGAAAAGTAGAAACACCGCCCCGTCTGAGAACTCCCCGGGATGTTCCCCGCGATCCGTAGATTGACGAGCTTAACCATGAAGGGTACAGTTCATCGAAGGAATTCTGGACAGCATTAGGGCGACTTACGAACTGAAGGTACGGCACAGGCGGCGGTGGAGATACCCCAACGGTTTCAATTTTTGTCTTTACGGAAATCCGTAGTCATATCGTACATGTTTCTATTGGAAGGAGATGGCTGCACTTACAGTATCTGCGAAATTTAATGGGTCGCACAATTTATAACCATCTCGGCCCAGCATCTATCGAAGCCTTCACCCTAAATTTACGGACAGTTCGATTCTGAAAGCTAATTAACTCTAAGAAATTTCTGAACATTACCATTCTGAACATTTAGGAATGAGATTTGGCGACTACGTTGTGGACGTCTCCTACGACCATGTTACGTCCACTTCCAGATTGAAGTACGGTTGTTCCAGGAACTCACAAACTGCAGCACTCGCATAAGGAAGTCTTTAGAGTGATACAAGTAGTTATGTGACTGACACAAATTCCTTGTGACAATCACTGTTCGTACTGCAGTGAGATTTCCATTGGACTTGGCTACATACCGACAGTTTGGACTAAATACAAGACGTGAGAAGTACGTGTATACTCTATGCCGCAACTATGTACATGACATTCCTCAAATGGCATCCATCTGAGTCAACCAGATGGAAGACGCGTGGCGTGCTGGGAGGACGTAGGTAGTAAATAGAGCCATAATCGGCTAGGGGATCGGATCGCAGCCGACGGATGGATAGCTCAAGGGTCGGGATTGCCTGGCCTTAAAATACTAGGTAAACCCTAAAGGGCGAGAAAAGGAAGTAGAATTATGCCGATGACGAGGGAGATAGCATCACAGTACGAGGAAAGAAGGAACGACGTAGAGGGGAAGAAAGGAGGAAGGGAAAGGAAGGAAAGCAGGTGCAAGTGCGCGAGGAGGATGGTATGGTCACCAGAATGAATCGAAGGTTTTAGGAAGGGTGAGGAATTTGGCGAGCGAGTGGGTTTGAGTCCATGGCGGCGTGGAGGAGGAGAGGGAGAGGAGGAAGAGTTGAAGAAGACGGGATTTGAATGGGAGGGGGTTTGTGTATTCTTGGTTGTTGGACGACGCTATGGAAGGTGATGGGAGCTGTTTCGGAAGAGATGAGGAGTCCGAATTGGTGAGGAGGAGGAGGAGAAAGGAGGGATTCTGGGGAAGGGAAATTTGAAGCTGTTTGTATAGACGGTGGAGCTGCAAAATTTGTTGTTTGGATGGAGGACTTTTAACGAGAAGGTGTGAAGGTCGGAAGTAGGATTAGGTTCTGGAGTTTCTGAGGCTAGTGGCAGCCACGTTTCAGAAGGAAGATGGTTTCGGATGCTGACATTGTGAGGCATCTCGCCGACGTGCTCCGGGAAGCTGATCTTTCTACAACTACTACAGGCGCCGTCCGGAAGCAGCTGGAAAAAGATCTTGGTGTGGATCTTACTGATAGGAAGTCTTTCATTCGTGAACAAGTTGATATCTATTTAGAACAACATCAGCAGGAACAGGAGGATGAGGAAGAGCAGGGCGAGTTGGCGTTAGCTTTAACTGGACATGTAGAGGATCAAGAGCAGGAAGAAGAAGATGAAGAGGAGCAAGAGGAGGAGAAGCCGACTAGAAAGATCCGCCAATCCGACACTGAGCCGGATTCTAAACGATTTAAGGCCAAGATCGACCGAGCTATAAAAGCCAGGTTTTCTTCTTCCACATTCTTTACTGGGGCACTGCAATTGTTTGACTTTCCAGTTCAGTTGACCTTTAGCTCTAGGTTTCGTGCAAAATCTTGGCATAGGATAGGAAAACTCGCACTAAGTTATATCTTTACTGTATTCTCGAGCCGGTGAAGGATGATATCTCTCGCATGACAAGGTAACTCTTTGTATAGCTACTTCGGTCGTTGGGTACAGTACCTACTGCACGCTTGTTACATTCTGAGACTCCTCATAATACCACAAATCTTGATACTGGAGCTTGCTGGGAAAAGCTTCGTGGTAGTCTCGCACTGGAACCCAATTTTTCTGCTTCGTCGCACCCGACGAGTTGGAATTTTACTTGCCATAATCGGCCACTGCTAGCAGCGTCTTGAAGTACGATCTATTGGAAATAAAAGACTATCCTCAACCTGCAGCTCAGCTTGTGCTGCAAGTGTTTATCCACGAGAAGACAATTTTGTACTTTCATGCATGTACCTAGCTCCCTGAAAGTCCTTTTAGGCGCCTCGGTTTGCCAGAATCAGGAGGAATTGTGAAGAACAGTACTTTATCCTTTCCAAAGAGTCTCCTATACCAATACATCCGAATGGGACTGCCCCGAGTGTGAGTTCAACAATCTCGACGTGATAATTCCTTTGGCGAAACAAACTGCGAGGGGTTCCTGCACCTTTTTACTTTTTGAGTTGTACTGACGGCTTTAATCTCGGACACACTTGTGTCCAAGCAGCACACACTACTGACAGATTCTTCTCTCGCAGCTTACCAAAGGAGAAGAAGAGAAGGGCCGGTGGGGGTGGGGGCCTCAATAAAGTGTGTGGGCTCTCCCCAGAGTTACAAGCAATAATAGGGGAGTCTGAGCTACCCAGAACCCAGGTAAGGATTCGAGTTTTTGCGTTCAACGGTCTGAACAGATAATGTTGGGTACAATCATCTTCCAATTAGTATTCCGTCATGGCAGACACGACGGAGGCTTTCTTCTAATCTATACATTTGCCAATTTCATTTACACCTCAGGTTGTGAAGCAGCTATGGGTGTACATTCGGGAGAAGGAGCTGCAAGATCCTGAGAACAAGCGCAAGATACTATGCAATGATGAGCTCCGAGGATTGTTTGGAGTGGAATCCACCGACATATTTAAAATGAACAAGCTTCTTTCAAGACACATCTGGCCTCTCGATAGGCCAGCCATCGAAGGTCAGCCTGCAATTTACTGTCCGCCTGTATTATACTGAGTGGCATGGAGGCGACCAGTCATTGTTCTGGTACCAGCTATCTCATGCCTTCCACCGAGAAATTTCGTGGGACGTCAAGCTCGCGGTTTGCTGCTATACAGTCATCGCCCTTGGATGTTTCACAATCGGGGGATCGCAGATGTCCATACTGTTTTTACACCTTTTAGCAGTTTTGGCTTCAGCGTTTGGTCTAGACTGTACCTCGATCCATGTCTGACTCCAAACGAATATTTCACGATTTGCTTGAACAGGCGATGCAGATCGGAAGGTCAAGAAGCCGAAGACAGAGAAAAATGCCACTGAAAAGCCTAAGTTGTTGAAGGATAGCGAGAAGCCGAAAACTGAGAAGAAAGAAAGCGGAAGAGGACGAGGGACAGGTCTTTCTCCTTTATCAGAGAAACTTATAGAGTTTTTGGGTACAGATGAAACAGAAATGGCTCAGCATGATGTGGTGAAACATATATGGGACTACATTGGGGAGCATAAATTACAGGTATGTCACTCGTATTGGTCTCCTTCAAGTTTGTTTGCCGTAGAGCTTGTCACCTGACGCAAGCCGACACCGTGCCCACAGAAGGTTAAGGTGTCTAAGTTGTCCTCACCCCATACGGGATTCATCTGTCTCAGCTATTTTAGTATTGGGTATCCAGGTCTCTTCTTCTAACTGGTTTGTGAAAAGATCTTGTTGAACGGTTGAGTTCTCACAGGCTGCTGAAGCTGAATATTTTAAGTACGGTCATTGATTGTGTGCTCAATTCTTGAAATCACAGGATGCTGCAAACAAGAGACAAATTATCTGTGACGAGAAGCTTCAGGATCTTTTTGGATGTGAAACATTTGTGGGCTTTGGACTTACGAAGCTGCTAGCCCCTCACCTCAAATGAGGAGAATCGTACACTCCACAATTTAGCCAGGACCAGGAGCTCATGACTGTTACAAACACTCTGCAGTTCAATACATTGTTAGAATCGAAGGAAGAACAAAGGATTCTTCAGTCGGAGACGTAGTTAGTACTCAGAAGAGGGAAATTTTCTGTGCTTTCGAGGTTTGTGTGCAGCTTGATGAGATATAGACGCCCCATTCTCGCGCACAGTGACAGCGAATCTTATTATTTGAAGGGAAAGTGTGCTGTGCTGTGCAGTGCCCTTGCTCTAAAGATACAGAAGAAATATAGCCACCACCACTTGGAAGTGGGTTCAAACATCAATCGGGCGATGGTCACCTGCTGGTTACCCTCAAACCGCAGACATGGATGAGTCACAAGCTTGGGAGAAATGTTTCTGTGTTCCAATTCGGATTATTTGAAGCCTAGTCCTTTTACGCTATCCTGATTAACGTGGCATCTAGTGTGCTTGAGTAAGCACATCAGGTGTCTCCGCTCTTGTTGTGTACGTTGGGAGGTATGGCTTATGGCTTGTGGATACCTGAAAAAGTCTGTCGTCATCATGCCCTTAGCTCTTCCTGACAGTCCTTTGGCTACGCATGGATTCCTAATGCTGCGAAATTCAAGATGCTGTGTTGTCGTCGCTGCAGTTCTCTAGACAACAGGATTGTGTACAAGCAGAGAGGTCATGCATCTGAATAGGGAATACAATTGAGACTTCTCGTCCGAAGTCATTTCCTCTCCTTCAGTCCTCATGCATGAAGTGCCTCTTTCAGAAGGTTGAGGAAGTACGGACGTTTTTATTTTTGATCCGTTCCATGAGACGCGGTATACAGTCCATCTTCTTCATTACAACCTTATGGGCAAGGTGAATGTCCTTCCGAGCAAAGTATAGCAAGGAGAGTCCCATATGCGGGGAGTCGTTCTGTAGTTGTCGAAACCTTTTACGTCCAAGGCGAAAACTTACCTGGTAAGGCTTGAGCACTGAACGTTCCAAGTTTGATCCGTCAGTATTACGTTTGAGTTATTGCTGCGAGTGTCGAATATTTGGGTATGAGACAGGTGTTGAACTGAAGACCCACTGGCCAGGAAGTTCTCCTCCAAAGGAACTAGAACTCATTCTGAAGCAGTCTTTGAAGCTCTAACGCATTTACGTTGGTTCAGGAACTCTCTTTCACGACGGTCTACTGTCGCAACTTGGGGAGGTAGTGGTGGGAAGCTACCGACTGTTTGCCGCCGGGACTCGTCAGAGGGTCCATGACATTCATGACTCAGCGATAGGTAGCCAAGCAATTATAATTCTACCTGGTTCCTATCGCGGCCTAGGGATAAAGTTTTGCCCTGCTTAAGGGTAATGTATGTTTTTTGGACGCGTAGAGCAGCAATATCACAACTTACACAGCCAGGATGTGAATGCATATTGTCCAGCTCATCCTTGGTCGTTTGTCACCTTGCTGTGGAGCAGACTCATGGAGGAATCTACCAAGTTAAGTGTGTATGTGCTCGCCGGTCACATTCTGCGTGCGTTGTCCAAGGATGTTCAAAGATATTCTCTCCGGCCTACACTGTGTACAAGGTCGTCTTGTTTCCGATTTCGTGAAGGAAAGAAAAGAAGTGCCTCCTGCAATCTGTCGTTCGTAAATGCGTGGAAATAGCTCAAACATATGTACGCTTTTGACGTTCGATTTTCTCGTCTGTCTTTGAACGAGGACGACTGTGAGACCCTTAGAACTCTTTCTCAGCGTTGCACCGGAGTGTGTACTCGAATGCTGTAGCAGGGGCTCTCGGTCCTGTCCACTGGGTCCTAGGATATGCGACAAAGGGAAGGAAAACCTTGGTGTCAGGGTGGGAATCAGAGCTACAGCTCACAACATAACGAGAAACCATCATTTGAGAAAGCTGTTTCGTGCAATTGTACACGCCAAACATGCCTGCAGTTGTACATGCTTTTCACACTGCCTAAACACACTTTCTGAATGGAGTGATAGCGAAGCCCTAGGGCAATTTCAAAGGAACTGCGACCAACACATATAATCTGCACGAGAACGTCTTGAAGTACCCACATGTAGCAGCTTCAGTCAGCGGATATTGCCAGTGAACCGCATGGGACAGCTGACTCTTGGAGAGTCGACAAGTCCAGAGAATTGTGGGACATCCAGACCTAACGGCCAAAGCAGCTATCTTGGAACTGGCCACCAACTGAAAACCAAAGGTCTAGCTACCCTCCCGGAAGCATGTGAGTCGCCTGATACCCTTCGTCTCACTCACCAACATGTCTAAGAGAAGACTCGATCGACTTTTGCTTGGAACCTTTCGATATGGATCGTCCATGCTGGTGAGTGCAGCTGGATCCTTACAAAAATAGTCAAACGGATAAGGGTACTCTACAACCGACAGTGAAAACATGAGATTATGAGGATTGTACTGCATGCAGAATCTATGAGCGCATTACCGGTATGTTGTAGTTAGGTGTGACTCTGCAGTAAATATGGCATCTAGCATCTGGCCAGAGTCAGCATCGTAGTGGTACTATGAGCCACGTTTCTTTCTCTATGAGAAGCATAATTCATGGGGAGGGGCGAGTTTGTAACATGGTCCACGTCTCTCTCTCACGAGAAGAATAACTTCCAGCACTTGACTGACTGACTTTTCTATTCTCTGTCGCTCCTCGATAAGTGCATTGCCTCGGTTGCAGCCTTGGAGGTTGCACTTATTTAAGACCTGCCCTTAGCCAAAAATATCAATGTATAAATATCGAGTGTCTCACACGTCGAATTCGGGTTCGAGTAAAGGCAACTTTTTAAAGTCTCGCACCGACCTCGATGAAACTCTTGCATTCATGGAATTGCCTTCGATATATTCGTCCAACAATCCTGTCTCCTTTTTGAACAATATTATCTTTGAAACAATATTTTGGTAGCCAATTTTGCGAGTCTATTAGTAGCCAATTATCCAGTTATAGATCTGACAATCCGCAGAGCTTGAAACCCCGTTTGAGATGATATCTTTAGCGTATTACAAAATCATTGACGAAGAAACTTCTCTTTGTCACTCTTATCATAATATAACAAAGGCTGAACCCGGAGGTAAATCCGAGCGTGTGTAAGTGCTCCTAAATCTCCACTAGGCGAGCTTTCGCGCGTAAAAAGTGATCGAGCGAAGGAAATGTAGACGAAATACAAAGTATAAAGAAGTACGATAGAAAAATAAAGAGTACGAAGCCTATTTAGGGCCAAAGCCCAAAGCAGACGATTGTTCCAAACCCGACTGACTACTCCAAAATAATTAAATAAACCATTTACTTTTGAAAGGTCCTTTAGACATATTTGAAAGATGAGGAGGAAGCATGCTAGTTGCGAAGGGAGATCCTGATGCAAGTGCATCCAAAAAAGACTGATGCTACTTCATCACTATAAAAAAAAACCCAATGTTTGAGAGCGTTTTCAAATTATTGAAAAGTTTTTGATATAAAATATGCAGTGAACATGGCAGGCAAAATAACCATAGGTCCTTTACTCTAGAATCTCTCCCGAGCCGCTACTAGACAAAACCATCAAAATGATCGTGAAGTTGCAGATGAATCTCTAAGTCAATGGGTATAAAGGCACAACATTGGCAAATAATGGTACTCCTTGCCATGGTGGTTATAGTCCTTTGCTGCTCCTGCTTAAATAGCTTAGTGTTGCTCGTGCCAAGGATTTTACTTGTAAGGGGTTGGTAACCATCGCATCAAGTAAAGTAAAGGGTATGTTGTCCGAAAAGTTACTATATTTGCTCTTTCTTGCCAAGAAGGTGGTCTAAATAAATCTAATTACCACTCAATTCACATTTCGGAAGATGAAGATGATGTAGGACGTAGGTCATTGTGTTTCTGATTACATCATGAACTATGACAAGCTCTCCACCCAAGCACATCATAAAACACGTGAATGTGCACACTCACTAAAATTCATTCGCATGTTCTTGGAGTTTAGGGATAAGGAGTCTATGATATGAAGAGTGTAATGTAAACAAGGATAGTTATAAGATCCAAATAAAGATATGATTTGGATATATTTAACGGGAATAATAATAAATGTTTAAAGTGATGGACTATTATGTTGTAAGAATCTATTCACTAATAAGGGGGTCACTGAAGCCCATGCTCCTAAAATAGTATAGTACAATAACCCTCTTGGTGTATTTCTTGGAGTATAAGACCACACCATCCCAATACTATATCACTCACTTGAGTGTTACGGCACTTTGCCGTATCAAAGTAGAGAAGGGTGAAGTACCATACTTCACACTACGGTACTATTAAATGTACGTAAATGAAGGAAGAATACATCTATGAGGTAAGTAAGTGAAGAGACCCTAAGGACAAACACTCAACAAAATAAAATAAGCTAACTATATATTTCTAACCAAGGAGAGTAACTACATGCCTAACCGAGGAGAGAAACTGAGCTCACACGCAAGAGGAACATGACATCTGGACAAAATGAAATAAATTACCTTTATATTCCTCAAATGGAGGAGTAAATGAACTTAGTAAACAAGCTCATAGTTAAGCATCCTTAGAGATATGAAATCTTGACGAAATAAAATAAATCACTTGTATATATTCCCAAAAACAGGAAAGGGGAAGTAAATGAACGTGAGTTATGAACTGCACCAGAATGTAAAAGATAAAAGAGCTATAAACGTCATCTCTTAGAAGAGAGCCCAATAGCAACCTCCGGTCATTCTCATCTCCATGCGAGAAGTGCATGACTAAATTACCCTATGCAATTGTACTTATCCGTAAAAATCACTAATGGAACTTTGAAGAGTATATTTATCATTATCCAATGATTCTAACATGAGAATAGTGAGCCTCCTCTCTCCATTAGCATGTCTCTTTTCGCATGCAATTTCGACTCAGCCATGCGCACGAGTGCATAGTGATGAGTAAAACATAAAATGATAAGGAAAGAAAAGAAAACCAAAGGGAGAAAGAGGGCCAAATTAGACGGGGTTTAGGGAGTGACATGCACAACGAGTTTCTCATCTGTTTCTTCTTAAAAAATCCAACATAATTCTGGTCAATTAGACCACAAACTCACATGGCCCATCCCTTCCCCTTCCTATTCCAGGACCGAAACTCATTCAGTTCTATTCGAAGAAAGTTCCCGAGCACGGGGGCATGATTCTGATTCGCCAGTCCTTTTCCGGATCTGATCACTTGGCATTTCGAGTGCAACGTGGTCCGACTTGGCATCCCCGTTGGACAGTTCGAGCAGAAGAACGGTAGTTGCCAGCAGCATCTCACTCCATGCCACCTATGCCTCACGGATGCCACGTCCTACCGGACCACGTTTCGTTGGGGGAAGTGTTGGGAAAGTCTCCTTGCCAACTTGGGGGGACGGCCAAGTCGAAGTGCCAAATAGTAGGTTAAGTCTATTATTTCTGTGCTCGTTATGCGGGACTACCGCCGCATAGCTTCGGCAGCTGCATGTTAATATGCAATTATTTGTTCCTCCATAGTATCAGCAGCAGTTCCACTCCTGTCAGTACGAAAGCTCCATGCTCATTCTAGGACGGTACTAGAAGTAGAGGTCCCTACAGCGCACAATGGACACACATATCCGTCAGCTGAAGAAGTAGGAAGCTCGAGGACCACGGCAATGATGGTGTTCGTGTCTTCTAGAAGAAAACTTCGTCTTTCTGTGCCGTGATACATACAGTCGGCAAGACAACAAAAGTCTACGCAAATGCATGGGGGATAAAACTGCCGAACACTTCACATTGACAATTGGCTGACGGGAAAAACAAAACTTAGTCCGCGAGACTCAGTACCCTGTCGTTTCGTGGACCTGCCGGCGGACTTCCCGAAGAACCCCAAAAGCTGTATAATGTAAGAATCGGAAGACTGGCAATAGATTGTTTGACTCTTGGAGCGTCGGTAGATTCGTGGACAGCTAAGATCTAATCCGGGAGTCAAAAGTAGGGCGAAGAAATCCAATTCATCTCACAGGTGGCCGGCCAGACCTTCGTGTTGTCCTTCGCTGTCAGTGGCCCATCCAAAAGTCGAGACCACGAGGTAAGGCAGCCACTACAGTAGTAGATATCAACTACGTCAATTGCTCCTTGAATTTAGAAAACATTGCTTTCCTTGTGTTCCGAACTCAGTCCATTCAAATACATGATAATTCTCATTGGTCAGTGTTGGTTTAGTTACACAGAAGAAAATTCAGTTTGAATGATATTTGCCGTCAATGAACAGTGACGGCCAGAATCAATAACGCTCCATGAGGTTATTTACTTCGTTACATGTTCACTTCCATAGAACTGTTTCAATCAGATTTCCAGCCCCAATCGCACAAACAGAATGATGTTTCTTCAGGGAATTGAACTAAGTTTGAAAGAAATCGACTGTTCGGATCACACGAAGTTAACATTTTCTTCTATAATAAAAGTATCGACAAAAAGTGTTATGGTGTCAAACTATCCGTTCTCCGAGGCCGGACGGACGGACGGAAGACGACCAATAAGGTAAAGAAGATTCAGTCACGTCGGACGGACGGGTAGGCCGGGGTAGGTTGAAGTAGTAGGCAGCTCCTTCCCACAGTACAGAAGAGTGAAGGAAAGGCACTTGTCATGACGAGAACACTGGCAGCAGAGGCTTCCACTATAGAATCAATCTAGGCAGAGTAGTAGGGATCTGCTGCTAATGCGGACAACGTAGGGAAGGGGAGGAGGAAGTTCGTTTGTTGCAAGGTTCAGGGACCGCAAGTAGTCGTAATTCAAATTTGTGTCGTGATTTCAAAATGGGACAAGATTGATTTCTGAGCAGAAAAAGATCCGGTAGAGGTGCATGCGTTTTCCTACGTCCTGAGAGTAGTAGCGAATGTCTGATGATCGTGGATCGTTGATAGTCGAGGAGCCGCAGAGTGAGGAATTGGAGGGGTTTGGGGAGCAGCTGGCTCAACCTAGGATGGTCGGCGAGTGCTTGTAGTTTGAGCTGTGTAAAGGCTGAAGGAACCACATGGTTCGCCTCTTTGCTTGAACTTGCAGTGTATTGCCTGTTAAGCTGTAATTTACGAGCAATGGGGGTTCTACCTCCTCTGGTACTATAGATGTAGTGCCCCCCTCGTTTTGTACATTATAGACGAGCTTTGTCTTTGTGACAGCAAAGTTGACAAATGAATTGAAAGATTTTGGAAACTCCCCTTTCTTATACACCTTCAGCTCTTAACTTCGATTTTGTCCCGACATCTGCAATTGATAAGTTTCATTGGATCGGAGTTATCAGGATCTGACAGTTCAAGTTGCAGCTACGACTGTGTCCCCTGGCTAGTACTGTATATGCTATTGAAATTTTACGTTCCTCCCTTCGCATTTTTTCAGTTGACAAACCAATTCTTGTGCACGTCAGCACCTGTCATCACATGACTAAGTCGCTTTGACGCCAGACGCGTAAACCGAGCAACTGTTCAAAAGTAAAATCGGAGGAAACCAACTCTTCACCAAAGCGAGCGTCTTCACGATTTCCGCACTTCTTTATCAATTGAGGAGGAACACACTCATAGTGCAAAGAGGCATATCGATACACGTGGAAACCCGGGCAGGAAGGGACATCGTTTGTTTCTGTTCAAATAATCAGACGCAATCGCAAGTTAGAGGTCCCTCACATCTGGTGCTGGCATTGACAACGAGGAAACGGATCACGGAGTTAAGAATCAGCCAGAGCGGGAGAATAGCAGATACATATAAATCAAGAGTACATGTGATAAGGCATAATTTGTGTCGGGCATCATAGATAGGAGGCAGGATGTGGATAGCGTACGTTACAGAGAAGGCACTAGAAGTGTTGGTGCCTTCATGGGGAGAGATCAACGTGTCACTCGCTGCCGCAGTTCTTCTGGTTCTGGTTGTGAGCATCTTGCAGCATACACTTCTGGAAGAACATCAAGGAGACAAGTCCAGGTCTCAGAAAGGAGTGCTAACGGGAGAGTTTGAAAACGATGGAAGTAGGTTCAGTGACTTGCCTG
Source organism: Lunularia cruciata (assembly GCA_948567375.1). Taxonomy (NCBI): domain Eukaryota; kingdom Viridiplantae; phylum Streptophyta; class Marchantiopsida; order Lunulariales; family Lunulariaceae; genus Lunularia; species Lunularia cruciata. The sequence continues at coordinate 21,196,561 of OX419755.1, read as the reverse complement.
GCCATGATCCCAATTCAACTGGTGGAACAAATAAATTCAAAGAGGTGGATGCCTGACCTCTTTACGTACTGATATGGCACGCTTACTATTTCACCTGTGCTCTGTCTCGAAAATTATCAACTGTGAAGTTTACTCTATCTTGGGCAGTCGACCCATGTTGTTCGCGAGGCACTGTTGTGGTTTATTACCTTATTGTGGGGCTCGCATCACTCCTGCGGGGCTGCGCAAAGTGTGCTTGAGAGGAGTTGTAGTCGTCCAGCAGGCAGTTGGAGAAGGTCCTTCTCATAAAATGAATTGCTTTTCTCAATTTGGCCCGCTTGGAGAAGACGTTGGTTCTAACTCATATCACTACTTTCAGGAAACTATAGTGACAGAGAACTGGGATTTTTAACCAACAGTGTCAATATTTTATTTCCTTAGACTGCAAAGAGTACGAGGACCGAAGATAGCTAATAATTGTGGATGGTATTACGTTAGCACCCTGCTGTCAAGGACAGCGATGCTGTGCTTAGTTCCCAATATGCTCTGACGATGTGGAATTTATTCTTGAAGGTTTCGTCTAAAGCTTGGGACAGTGCGTTCATCTACGTCATAAGGGTAAAAGTTCTATTCCTGATCCGTAAGGATGTTTTTCAAAGGAATTATGGTCGTCTGTCAGACTGAGGTTCATACGTGTGAATTCTTTTCTGCTCTTTTGGGTCGAATCATGTGCATCGCAACATATAGGACTACAAAGGCAACGACAGTGCCGTAATTATCTTCCATCAACTTTGATTGCATCAGGAAGAGGGACGCTGGGTTTCTGATTTGTTTTACAATTATAAATCGATTAAGACGACCAAATTTTTCATCGTTCCTTCCTGCCTGCCATTCTTTTCTTTTGGTTCCATGAGTGTACTCCGTGTACTCTCACATTTCCGGTGTTCCCAAAACTTTCAGCTGGTGTACAAGAGGTTCTAAGGTGTACTATGGCGATCCGGGTTTTGATTTTTAACTGTTATCTGTAAAACAGCTGGAGCTGCTTGCTGCGAAGAACTTGATTGCTGCAAACTTTAATGGAACTTCGGATCCGTATGCAATCATTACCTGTGGAGAAGAGAAAAGATTTAGGTGGATAACTCATCCTTCATTTCCATAGATGACTGTTTCACGTATTATGGTGTTGTCAATGAAGTTTCCCTGTAATCGGAAGTCGGAAGATTCAGATGTGTGTGCGTCCAATTCAAGTGGACCTGTGGAAGACATCAAGAAGTAGTAAGGTTAAAGAATTTTCTAGGAGTTACAGGAGCAACTGTGCTAAGTAAGATGGTTGTATTGCATTCAACTGGATGCAGTTCAATGGTGCAAGGTTCCAGGAATCCTATGTGGGGTGAAGAATTTGACTTTTACACCGAAGATCTACCTGTTGAGGTGACTTTACTCTGACGAAAGGACAGACCCATGTTTGATTGTTATCAATAGTAGTTGATATCACATTATAAAATTTTCGAACCGTAAACATCCTCTTGGGGCTCAATTGGACCTATTTGTGCATAGAAATTACCAAAATGTATCTACCAGAGGAAAATCGGATGCGGTTTCGAGCTACGCCCCTGGACTTTCTTAGAACTGCTTACTGATTAAGATTTTCTTAATCACCTAGGTTTTACTGAGTAGACTTCTCTCTGAGCAATTGACAGTGTGAACTATTATTTCAGGTCAAGGTTTCAATCCACGATTGGGATATTGTGTGGAAGAGTACATGTCTTGGATCTATGACTCTTCTGATTGAAGATGAAGGGCAGACCGAGGCCATCTGGCATGCACTGGACAGCACATCCGGACAGGTAGGTCAAGACCATGTGTGCCGATTGAGTTTAGCTTCCTAGATTACTTGCAAAATATATATTTCCGTCTACTGATCTGCATCAAAAGTTGTGAATAAACTTCTGCTGCTTTTGCAGGTTTGTGTGCAAACTGTCACAAAGAAGTATCCTGTCAGTTCGTCTGGGTGAGTGCTGAGACCTCTCTGCAAGACTGAAAAGTTATGGAAGTATGCATAGGTGTCTAAGATGACTTTAATTAGCACTTTGTTTACCACTTCTCGTGTGTCATTTAATATGGTTCACTATCTTCCCAGGAGCCTGAACGGATTTGCTGGAACTCTGGCTAGGAAAAGATTTACTGAAAAGCCTATTGGAACAGAAGTTCGTCAGAAGCCTGGGCCTCTTCAAACAATATTTCGTTTACCTCCTGATGAGGTACTCTAAGACTACCTACTTCCTTTTTTTCTAATTTACAACTCCTAGAATCGCTAACTGTGCCTCAGACATGTATGTCACAGAATGCACTTTGTGGGTATACAAAGTATCACCTTCTCTGACCTCTCTTTTGTGTCATGGTGATCTGCTGAATCCATAAGTACTGGAAGATATATAGATATTAGCTAGCTACTGCCCCTTATCCCGTAGTCCCTTCTGCTTACGGGACTTGATTTGCGCAGTGTATTCTTCGGAGCATTGAAGGTCAAAATAGCTCTACGATTTCCTCACACGACAGGGCAGGACACACAGGTATCTAGTATACCCGTGTGTCCTGTCCTGTAGATACATATTTTCTTGGATTTGATATCTTTTCGGCCCGTAGGTACTCAAGTTAGGAGTGTGTGCTTCACTGGATCACTGCTTTATATTTAGAAATAGACAAGAAGTTCTGCAAAAGTACTGTTTACGGGAATACTTTTGTTACTTGTCTTTGAACTGTTTTTGAGAACATTCAGTATGTTTCAGGTCGTTTTGACTGCAACCTTAGTCAGTCTGAATTGTCAGCTGTAAGTCAATGCCATTGGCAGTTACTCCAAGAACTTGCTGCTATGTTGCTTGTAGTGATCGAAGTTCTTACTAGTCTACACAGGTTTCAGATACTATGAAATGACTGTGGTTGGTGGGATAATCCAATCAATCTGTGACATTGTAATATGTGGATGGGACATCTCAAGTGAGAACGGATATCAATGATCGTCGTTGAATACTCAAATTTTGCTCCTTGAAATCTGCAACCTTTGACATTCAACTATCATGAAGACGACCACTTCAAGCAGCTTGTTTAAGCCAAACCTGAAATTCAGATTTATTTTATGAAATGTCTTGCAGGTTGTGCAGCATAGTTACTCGTGCGCTTTGGAGAGATCGTTCCTGTATCATGGGCGAATGTTTGTGTCTAGGTGGCACATTTGTTTTCATTCCAATGTGTTCTCGAAGCAGTTAAAGGTCAGTTTGCTGCACAGACTTTGCATCCTCTAAATCCTTTTGGAATCGTTTTAATCTGTCCCCTATCCTCTCTTCACAGGGGGGCCTTTGTTTCTGGTTTGTGGCTTTGGATATTATCCATGGAGCAAAAGAAAACTATCTTGTGTCGACCTCCCCCTTAAACATCTGTGGGATTTGTCCAATTCTGCATGCAGGTTGTTTTGCCATATGAGGATATTGAGGAGGTGAGCATTCATATGGAGCTCGTTTCAGCATCTGATATATCCGTTCATTTAGTGTGGGAATGTTTACTTGCTTCCAAGTATCAAGTAGTCAATATCATCTTCTACTCCTCTGCAGTATATTGCACTCCAGCTCGGGTGCCCCCGTGGAGAAAATAGTCATTGCTCCGACAACCATACACTAATTCCATCAGTTACCTCCTCGTTTCCATCAAGTTGGGAAGTTGCTTTCTCCACCTTTGCAATAATGCATTCGACTTTTGAGAAACGAAGACCTTTGATGTATTTCTGGATGGCCTGAAACAGTATGCCGTATCATGCAGATTAAAAGAAGTCAGCACGCATTCATCAATCCTGCTATTACTATCGTATTGCGAGCCGGCTCAGGTGGTCATGGTGTGCCTCCGCTAGCAAGCACGGATGGTACGCTGTACTCACCCACTTCATATGTCCATGAAGCCATTTTCTCACCTGTTTCCGATCTGCTCCCCTTTCCGCCTGAATCAAGTGTTCTGGCTAAAGAATTGAGCTAATCTAGAGCCTGTTAAACTTTTCGTTTCAAGCTTGCTTTGGCCTCCCCTTCAGCGCTTACGGCTAATTTTCTGAATGCGCAAGTATGATTTCGCGTACATGCTGTTCCTTGGGATGTAAGCAGGATAGGCAGCCATGAATAAAGCTTTTTGGTAGGTAAACTTACCAACTGATTTGATTGGGAAGCTTAGAGAATGATGAATATACATAAGAGCAAGTTTTAAAGTTGTCACATTTCAGGAAGAGCAAAGTACAAATTCGCTTCGTACTGGAATAGGAACCATGTTCACCGAGCGTTGATACGTGCTGCTCTTAAATTTAGAGAGATGCAAGACGCAGCTCAGCAGGTATGTATGTTCTGCGTTACATGACGTAAAGCTCTTGCCGCCTGTGATTTTTATCGATAGAGGAAAGGCCATTTACGGAAATGAAAAACTCTGCGGAAACTTCTGCTCATTGCTTAAGAGTGTTAAAAAGTCAAGGTTAATGATTGGACAAGGTTCATCTTCAAGCTTTACGCGAATCTTCATATAGAAGATTTTAATTGTAAACAAGATCTTGTTCATGTCCAAAACGCCGAACATGAAGTAAGTTTGATTTTTGTCACTGCAGGAACAAAAGCAATCCAGCTTAAGAGCTCAAAGCAGTTCTTTCAGGAATTTGGAGGAAAATAACCTTGAAAGTACTGAAGTAATACCCCCAACTTCTCTTGCGGAAGTGAAAAATGTACTACCTTTTATCAAAGATGATGCGTTGACAGAGATATTGAAGGTTTGTTGTCCTTTATTTGATATTTATCTCTTTTATTTCACAGCTTTACAAATTAATTTTACCCTAGAATTGTCGTCTTTGTACGTTTACTTTCTTTGGTTAAGGTGAAAAGTTAGCAATAATGATTTCTGGTTCCCTTCGGATTTGTGTTTGATCTAGTCTGGATAGAGTAGGTCAAGAAAGTGCTTGGCATAGTAGTTGGAGTCAAACTAATTATTGAGCTTAACATAGCGACAATTTGTGGAGCGAACTTATCAACTCCAGCGTATTCTTAATCTGACGTTACATTGTTCGGGTCTCTTCGTTTCCTTTCGTGCAACAGGTAGATCTGCCTGCCCCATGTGAGAAGATTTTTGGAGTGTGTTACAGTAATGCGTCCAGGTTCACGGAATCGTTCCGTGCTCAACGGAAAGATACTGAATTACAGGTATTATCATCCGGAGTATTCATTTTATTGGCAGACCTACATTCAGTTTTCATCCTTCCCTATGGGCCTCATATTCTCAACGCTGACTGTGACTACCATTTTTGGTTGTAACACTGTTGATGAATCACAGATAGAGAACTGGCATCCAACAGAGCAATATTCTGGTGAAAATCGAAAAATCACCTTCAGAGCGCTGTGTAACAATCCTATGTGCCCACCAGATTCGGCAATGACAGAGTATCAACATTCTGATCTCTCAGAAGATAGAAAGACTTTGGTGAGTACAGGTCATGTCTTGAATTCGCACAGCTGTAGAAGCTCGTCGCCCCTCTGCAGCTCCGTGATATGCTTTCGATGCATTTGCGCGAGTCACTTGCCATGAGCATTGAATCGAAAATTTGATTTTTGCAGTTAATTGAAACAGTGCAGCAATGTCACGACATACCTTTTGGCTCCTACTTTGAGGTAATAATACTTCCCATCCAGTTCGCAGAGTCCAGTTTCGGACATTAGTGTATGATATATAGTAATTTGTCACGGTAGAATATATAATATTAAGTTTCGTTGAAACTGTTAATTAGTTCGACTTACACTTGTTCTCGAATCCTACTAATGGTAGTCCCATTTCTATTTCTCTAGGTGCACGCTAAGTGGACCTTTGAGAGCACTTCAGACAAGTCATGTTCTCTTGTTGTGAAAGTTGGTACGTATTTCACTGCCACTAACCTCGTTTGCATTTAAGGCTGGCCACAAATGTTCCAGTTAAAGTAAATTGACTAGCTTGATTTTATATTGAACGCTTTTACCAGATGCCATCACCGCCACTAAGTATTGCATCAACCCTGCAGGGGCACATTTCAAAAAGTGGTGTGTGATGCAAGGGAAAATCAAATCAGGCACCGTGAGTGAGGTATGGTTGTGAGCTACTCAAATTTATCTCGATTGTTGTCCACGTAAAATATATTTTGAGAAATTTCCATCTTTATCCTCCTTAACGTGACCAGGGGTAAAAAGAAAAATATCCGTAAAGGAGGAATCCGCAGTATGCGTGCGTGGTACTGCATGCTTATATGTGGTGCTCTGCTGCAGTATAAAGGAGAAGCAAAAACGATCATAGAGGTCATGAGGAAGTTTTTGGATGAGGCCGATGTAGTGGAAACAGAACTTACAACAGCTAATTACACTGGGGATGATCTTGCTACCGGAGGAGAGGGTGACAATTCAGCCCCTGATATCTCAATAACGGATGTTGTGAGAGTGCAGAGCTGACTTAAGGCAAGTTCAGCAGAGGCAATTCAAGAGCTGGACATGTGATTATATCGATCGAAGCATAGTACATATCAGCTTCTACGAAGCATTTTCGAAACTCCTAGACAACCTTCACCGAGCTAGCGCCACGTCTGAGATGTATTGGAAATATTCTTGATGGTTTAGACCCGGACACTAATTCTAATGAGTGTCTAGAGAAGGAGAGTTTTCTCAATGTCGAACTGTATGGAGGACTAGATCGCGCACAGTAGATGAAAATGTATCCTCAGAACAGCCTGCCACATCTAAGAATGCTGAGTACAGGGTGAAGTATTCTGTTCACTGGCCGAGGTTGCCGCACCTGTATTTAATCATACAGGCTCTGCCATTGCATGGCAGGAGTTACAAGATCAAGTCCACAGTGGAGCCATCGTCATAGGCAATCCGGGTGGATCACCTGGAAGCAACTGGACGTGGTCCATCTTTCATTAGAGGCGACCCTGAACGTCTTCTAGTAGTATCCCAGTTGAAGATGATGGCATGGGACGTCAATGATGTGTGCACTGTATCGAAGCAGACGCGGGCTATTCGTAAGCAGTTGTCTCCTAGAAGCAATATTCTTGCCTGTACAGTTTGTGAGGGGGCCGAAGATGTGGGATGCCATTCTGTTCTACATAGAACGTTACCTGGGTAAAATTTGCGGGAGACTTGAAACTTCAAAGCTTCAGGAGCGTCCATCATGTGGCAGGTGCACAGTAGTAATTCAGAGTAATTCAGTTTCTTCTAACTGGACACATTAGAGTTTCACTGCTCTGTTGAGTATCTTGTACATGTACAGTAAGTTGATAATCAATTCAAATAAGTCTGAACTTTCGGGTCATGCATACAGGGTTATTTTCCGGGATCTCTACTCTCCAGGTTCCCTCTCATCTGTCTGTCGGCATGACACACCAGGGTTATGTATTTCAAGTGGAACCGTCCATATCGTCCTCTGTAAACACAGGGGATCCAAAGTACTTAGATACTAAAACGTCGCATAATGGTGTGGAAAAGCCTGACTACAGTAGAGAACATCAAAGGAAAAGCTCATTAGTATCAACTTCAGCAAAGTGGCACCCTTAAACAACCCTCAATGGAAGTGAAAATTTAGCGGTACATTCCTGGTCTGTAATAAATCATTCTCTATCACTAGTTTACAAACGTGAGGATTAACCATAAACCATTCTGTAGCACGTAGAAGGACCACACTCGTGACGTTTAGGTTTCGATGCGTGATTCATATATAATAGTCCGTTGTGACTTGGGAGAAAAGAAGACCAGAGTATTTCTCAATATGAAGTACTGTTCATTTAGCGTTTACCTTGCTGATCTGATAATACTGTTCTCATAAAACTACAAGCCGAGCTATTTGAAAATCTGTTCTGTCACCCATTGCTTTCCAATTGCTCTGATAGTGTTTTGTATTGCGTCTTCAAATGAATCATTACTCTGAATCTGACCAAGGTGAGAAATTAGACCTCTCAGATAACGACTTGGCACGACAACAATCTAACAAAAGAGAAGCGATGTAGAAATGTTCATGCTCCATGTCGCCGTCACACGTCACCCTCGTGAAACTATCACGATCCCTTGTTTCAGGAGTGTTAATACAACTCCTTTGTTACGCATTCATGATGTCAAATCGACTTCATATGACATCCATTGTTTGAGATCTCCTGCACAATATTACTACTTCAACTGGAGAAGTAAAGATGATTACCATTCAATTTCCCTTTACTAAATTCTTGATTAACGCAACGTGGTTGTTAGCAAAAGATATAATTTTGGCCGTCTTGCTTTTATCTGAGACTTGTAGTGGCCATCGAAAGGAAGGAACCTGAGTGAAATCATACTCGAGTGTTTCGCATGAATTGTCATTTTCAGGATCTTGTGCTTCTTAATGAGAGAATCTTATGGCTTCATCGTTGTCAAGATTACTTTATTTCATTTGAAAGTGAAGATGTAAGTAAACCATGTTGATGCATTCCAGAACTTGCGTAGATTCGAGGACCCGGTCAGTTGGAGGACGAGCGAACACTACCGTACCTTGAAAGTGTGGAAATTTGATTATTGTGTTTGCTCAACCTATCTCCCCTTAGAACTCACATGTCCTGAAGATACAAGTTGGTTGAGAGAACGCTCGAACCAGGGTGGTACGTGAATTCACGTACAATTAGAACGAGACTCTACTCAGCATTATAAAGAAAATACGTTGCCACAGTTCCCACGTAAAATAACAAAGCACTTCCCACCTTGGCTTTATCCATCAATTTCTATCTTGTGTGTGTATTTACCTACATTACATTAGGCAAAGATATCTAGAGTTTCATCGATATGTTCTATGGTCTACCTTTATGATCGTCAAGTCCTTGGAGAGATGCGATTTACTTGTAGCATGTTCGTAATTCGCAGCGAATTGTGAAGATCCAGAAGACTGCTGGATGCAACAGGGTTGTTATCTTCTTGACCTCCATTGTGTAGGTCTTGATAGGTATAAGTCACAATCGAGATGTGAAACCTTTCTGGGGGATTTCCTTAATTACTGCTAGTGATCAAGAGGAGCTCTTGTTTGTCTTCATGCTCACGTTACAGAATTCTCCGGAGCTTGCCTTAGGGAATTTCATGTCTTCAGTGAAGCAAGCGCAGTGCTCCTGTATGCAGTAGATTCCAGTGAATTCAATGCTTACTAGGGAAGAGATAGCAGTAAGTAAAGGCAGATGCGCAAGAATTCGATGATTGCAGTTTGTCTTATTGAGGAGTAGAGAACCTGACGCTCGGGAAGCCGATTTTACAGTACAGTAGGAGGGTGTGGAACACGGTATCAGGTTTTTGGGCAGAGAATTCATAGGAATTTGAGGAAGGACAGGATACAGGAGACGGTGTATGAAGACCTTGGAAAAGTGGGTCAAAGATGTGAACACTGTGAACGAACGAGCTATTTTCCCGATCATTGGAATTTGCCCTAAAAGAGAGGAGCCGAGCGGACTTGCGAGGACAGAGTAGACATGGCGGCCTTCCCTGTGAAGTCCAAGCAAGTATCTACCTCCATTCAGGTGAACGTCAGGACTGTGATGATTTTGTCTTTCCCAGAGATGAAGGCCCTTCTCGAAACGAGCCTGACGAAACTCTGTGCTGTGCTCCGTAGGGTATCCAAACGGAGCTGGTTTTCAGCGGCTATGATGATTCGATTTTGGTATGTAGAGCTTGATGAAGAAACAAACACTTTCTTTGGTTGGTATGGTTTCGGTGTGTGGGATGATTCTTACAGCCCTATGGTTCTTGCATACTTGCAGGTGGTCGTCACACAAATTGGGAAGCTCGGTACTCTAATTCATGCCAGGTTTGTCTGTCATACAAGCTGGATACGCAGACATTTTCTTTTACTCTGTAGCAAATGTCTTCACGGCCGAAGTCAGCAGGCTCTTGATTCTAGGCCTGGTTGTATTCTTCTACTTAACAGGAAAGAGGAAGCGTATGGGGGAGCAGCTACATTCAATGTACATGTACTCATGGGCAAGCGTGATGAGGTACGTGCAAGTTCTCTTATTCTATCCCTGTAGACCATGTTGGATGTTATGTCTACTCCTGGCTTTCCGTCTCGTACAGCATAAGGCGTCCAAAACCTTTATCATATGATATGTTTGGAATGCAGGGTCATCATCACAAGCATGATTAACTTCCAAACTTTAGATAATAGGTGGAGTACGCACTGCTAGAATTGAGTTATTTGCTCTTTCGTGAAGAGGGTTTGTTTCAACCATTGCCATCCAATCAATGCTGAGAATTGAGAACAGGTATACTGATATCATAATACGATTGTGTAAATTCTGGCAGCCTTTGTTAACAGCATGTGCCCGGCAGGTTATTGAAGATATAAGGTTTGTGTTTTCATTACCCCATAAACGCCAATTTGTGAGCTCCTATCTCTGAATTGAGGAAGCAGAAAAGAGTGAGTGAAAATTATGGGGACTGAAGAGAGGAATGACCGCAATAGCCCGTTCCTTTAAAAGGCCTTTGTATGTCTCTTTGTTGCAGTAAGAATGGAGGATCCAGATCACTAGTACTGTCATTGGGTTTAAAAGATCACTCGCAGGTAAGAAGAGTAATCCTCTTTCTTCATATCGGCATCTGTGGATCAAGTTTATTGTTGCACCGCAGGAGAGAAGAGGACTAGGCGCTGTATGATCAAAAATATTGAACTTTTAACTAGTCTGAAAGTGGTACTGCTATGATGGATGTATATCCGAATAGTACTGCTCTCGGGTGGCGTTGACTGGATTACTTGCAGATTGTGTAGCTTACTTCCTTATTTTTGGTTGATTCAGGAAACCTTGAAAGGTATTCTTCAGTCAATATTAGCCAACAAGATCTGGTAACTCCTGCGGGTGTATGTGGCGAATATGAATGGTTAATATACGGAGATACATATCTCTTCCGAGGAGCTCAACTGGGCCTTTATTGTATTCTTGTGGAGGATGATTCACATGAGATTTGGTATCAGATTAAGTAGAGAAACCAAACATGCCCGAGACAAGGGACCAGCCTCTAAAAATTATTTTGTAGCTCGAAGCGGCACGCAATTTTATGCTGGGATTTCAGATCTAGGAAAACGCGTCCAGTTCTCATAAGTACTGCACGACTGGAAAATTTGGAGTAGCATTGGCGGTAGGAGTATTGACAGAAGCAGAGCTCAACACGCTCACGCCCTGGAGTTATGCTTCACAGTGGCGTCACTTGTTAAGATGTAAAGATGGAAGGTTCAAAGTCGACCGGTTGTAGATTCTCCGTGTAAACTCAGCTCAAGCTCTCATCCGTTGTTTTTGATTTGACAAGGTCAGAGGAGAGAGCACTTGAGGGTCCTGGTGAACTTAGTTTATGAACGAGAACAAAGATCTTTGACAGTTCTAACAAAGGCTGGTTTTTGTACCCCAAACCACCCAACTAAGCGAAGAAGATAAAAGATCCTTTTAAAACGAATTGTGCCACGGCATGCACTGGACCCATATCCAACACCTACCGCGCAGAGACGATATTTTTTACGTCTGGAACCAACCCACCTGAGACACCAGAGTTTGTCTCACATCGCAAGTCTCTGCTTAACTTCAGCTTTGTATGAGACCAGACGAAGTGACGAATTTCAATGGCTACGTGGAGTTCAAATCCGAATAACGTATCCCTCGCTGGCTCGCTTGTTCGCTCGCTGTCTGTCCTTTTCGTCTGCCTGAGGGCCATATGTATGGGCGGGGCAGAACCGGCTTATAAAATGCTGCAAGCTGCAGGCAGAGATAATCTCTCCTCAAAGGTGTTGAAGCGTTGGAAGGGAAGGAAAGACCCACGTTCTCTCCAGCAACAATGGCGGGTAGTCTTGAGATGAGGGTGCTCGGTGGAACCGGATTAAAAGTGAGCTGTTTAGGATTCGGGGCGTCGCCTCTGGGCAATGTGTACCAAAAGGTGACGGAAGAAGACTCCATCGCCTGCGTAAATGAAGCTGTGCGCCTGGGGATCAACTTCTTTGATACTTCACCGTAATTACTGAACTGTCAATTTCTTTCCACTATTCTTGGACTACTCCCATATTGACCATCGAATCGCACGGTTTATTGAATCCACAAGCTGAGCCGATTGATTTCCTGATGCAAGAAGCGATAGTCTGTGTTCAGGTTCTATGGGGACACGGCTTCTGAAACAATGCTGGGGAAGACCCTTAAGACTCTTCCAGTCCCGAGGGACCAGTATGTGGTGTCAACCAAGTGTGGACGCTACGCTGGAGGATTCGACTTCTCGGCCGATCGTGTAACTGCCAGTGTTGATGAAAGCCTGCAGCGGTTGCAATTGGATTATGTGGATATTATCCAGTGCCACGATATAGAATTTGGGTCTCTTAACCAGGTTGGTTTCTTCACGAGATCTTGCCTGTAGACTTCTGCTGCTGGTAAATTGATCGATTAGCTGATTTGATTGCGTCGCCTATGTTGGGCAGGTGATTTCAGAGACCATTCCTGCTCTTCAAAAGCTGAAAGAGGTGGGGAAAGTGAGACACATCGGTATCACGGGCCTTCCGTTGAAGATTTTCAATTACGTTTTGGATCGTGTGCCTCCTGGAGCAGTTGACGTGGTTCTGTCATATTGTCATCACAGCCTGAATGACACTACCCTGATTGAATCTTTGCCTTATCTCAAGAGCCATGGTGTCGGTGTAATCAGTGCATCCCCACTGTCAATGGGTTTGTTCACACCACAAGGACCTCCAGACTGGCATCCTGCTACTAAGGAGATCAAGGTTTGTTTCCACTTCCATATGTTTCACACTTTTCTCCTTGCATCCTAAGAACACTCCAACTGACAGCTGACATTTCGTGTCTGTCACCTCTGCTAGGATGCTTGCTCAGCTGCAGTTGCGCATTCTCAAAGTAACGGCGAAGACATTACGAAGCTGGCATTACAGTACTCCTTGAGAAATCCAGACATAGCTACAACTCTTGTGGGAATGTGCTCCGTAGATCAGGTATTTATTTCTCTGGTAACCCGTCTTCCTCCCTTTGACATCAGTGCAGTACATTTAGTCAGGGGAGGCCCTGACTTCTTTATCCAATGTTGGCCATGTCAGGTTCGGAGCAACGTAGTAGCAGCTATTCAGAGCTTAGATGGTAACGGACCAGACCCTAAGCTCTTGGCTGAGATAGAGAGCATTCTGCAACCAGTGAAGAACAAAACGTGGCCCAGTGGTAGAGAGGAAAACAATTTATAAGATTCCACTTCGAAACGTTTGTGCTGCTGTTAAATATATCATGTGTGGTGGGGTCGCAAGGTTTAAGCATCTCCTTTCACAACCAACCGTCAAATGATGCTCTGTTACGTTTAGAGATCGTTGAGCTTGCATGTATTGAAAAGTGAATGGTTCTGTAAAGTGAAACTAAAGGTGTCCCGGGACGTACCCAAATGTCTAATTCTACACAGCACGGATAAGAACCCTGAGGTGACAAGTTACAAAGGCATGAAAGTTGGCAGTGGTACTAACCAGACAGAACACTCGAGACGAGCAAGAGGAACAGACCAATTACAGAATAAGGTGAATCATTATATTGGGATGTACTAGTGTTTGTGAAGATCGGAAATCCGTTTCCGAGAAGCACAACATTTCATGTGGTGGGTTGCAAGGGATTGGATCAATCTCCCAACTTTGGCCCATAGTCGACAGGTCCAACAAACAGATACTGGCGCTCGTCTGAGAGGAATAGGCACACATAGTGTTCTTGCATCATCAGCCTCAAACTGGCAGCATGGAACTCAAACCTTGAGCAAACATTCACCATGTTATGAATCCTCCCTTCATCCATCACTGCAAACCTCAAGTGTCCAACGGAAGTGTATAAAAGCTCTACACCTCAGGAAACTGTTCCACCAGATGCCGATACTTGCACAATACGAGTGAATGGACTCACAGTTCGCTTAACAAGCTGTGCAATTATCATCAGTACATCTTGGTTGTCAATTTGAATCCTTTCGAGATGAAATTTCGAAAAGAACCAATGCATTGCACTGGTTCTTGACGATGTTCACAATTTCTTCACTAAACAAACTGAATCTTGAAAGGCTTGCGGATAGTGCATATATCCCCGTAATCCCGCGTTCATCAAAACGGTCATTCAAGAGACGTCACCTTCTGCCATCTTCTGCTTAATCTTGAAATCCACATTTCATGTTCGCCGGCACGGCAATATCTATCATTTTCGGGTAAGCCAGATTCAAACCTGCAAGACAAAAGTATCATCTCAGCATTTCCAACTTAACACAATACAAAACAGCTCCAATAGAGAGCCCTGGAAACATCATTAATATTGAGAACTGGACGGCAGACCTTCCTCGGTGTGCTACCGACGGAAGTTTGAGACCTCGGTTGAGATACAAACAACCCAACAAGTCATGCAAGGTGGATCGGCGCATAATACAAACTAAATGCTTGTATAGGTAGAAATATCGACGAAGACTTACCATTCATAATATTCTTGAATCCTTCCTGCAAAAGACCCAACTTTGTCAATACACAAATTATAGTGAACAACCACGGACCTCTAGCCGTAATTTCATATACCAAAGTGAGAGATGTCCCCACGCGACAGCTTTTGCAGAACAAGTTATGAAACCAGTTCCACTACTAACATCGAGAGTTCCTCGACATATTAGCAGAAGCCCTTCGGACAAGTCAAAAGCTCTAACTTGGATACACATCTTCGGCACGAGATCAAATCCACGATAGAATCTATCCTTCTTGCAAAACCATACCAAGTCTTTGGTTAGCCGTTGGTTGTACAGCTTCTCTTCCCCAACAGTAGTTACCTGCATATATTACTTGGAAATAAGAAGAAGAAAAAACAAGATATTTCTGCAATATATTGAGTGTACGAATAAGGAATCCATTTGTTAGGACTCGGTTCTATACCTACGTAAACTGGACAAGACATGACAAAGTGAACGGGGTTTAAGAAGTAAATCCCTCATAACCATCATTGACACTGGTGAGCAAGCTCTCCTGTTAGTTTGTACCTGCAAGTGAGGAGTAGGGTAACGAAAGTATCCACGATCGATACTAGAAGTTCGCGGTTATCCGCGCTATGATCAGTACTCATTTCATAGCGCGGCTAAACGTTAAGCAAAAGTCGTCTTAAGCTTCCTAAGCCCCCAAAAATCTATGGAGTAGAACTGGAATTTACGCGTGCATGCTCTATGTCAACATGAGTCCATCAACACTTAGCACCAAGTTTCTGCAATATATTTCAGCAATGAGAGAAGAAGCGGTTCGAAGAACGGGAAATCCAGAACCCACGTAGTAGGCAACCGGGAACGTATGAAATGCAAACATGAACCTATGCAAATTGAATTGAAGTTCATCTAAGCAACGAAAGACAGGCGTCACTGATAGAAAGCAGGAACGGAAATTGATACATTTCAAAAGTAGCACCTGCAGTGAACTAGTAGACATCATGCAAGAGAAGAAAGACAACCTTTTGGATAAACCTTTTGAAATTTTCTGCAATATATTGTGTAGTGGAATACAGAACCCGTTGTAAACAACTCGGTTCCATACCCACGTCCGACCCGACTGACTCTGACTGAGACATGGTAAAGATCGTCATAACTATCAATTACATAGAGAGGTAGGCATGCGTAAGTCTGCATATATATGCTCAAATATAAGAAATCTACTAGGTCATTAAAGCACTGAAACTTACGGTGTTGCCCTTGTAATCATGTGCGGGGTACAGAAACGTCTCTTCTGGCAAAGAAAATATCTGATAGAAGGAAAGGACAAGAAGGTGAGTTGATGAAATCTAGATTTCCCATCGCGCACCATGCAACAATTTTATCAGTACTAAGGCGATTCACTTCAGTTGACATCTAACTTCCATCGCCTGTTCCTATGGGCAAACTAAGCAGAAGTTACCGTTCTGGTAGTCAACACTGTCAATGTTTGCAGCCCAGAACAAGGGATCCCTCAGTGCACGTATCTGACATATGTACTACTTGGAACAGGACTCATGAGGTGCTTGAAGCAATTGGTTTAGTGATTTAACTTCTCTCAACTTCAAGGAAGGAGTATTTTAAAGTCTTCGACCCTGCCCTATTATATAAGCCTACATATCTCTTCCCTTCTGCCAGAGTTCAGTAAGTGCGAAACAAGCCGAGAAAGCGTACGGCCTTTGGTAGCTTCTCTACGAATAAATATGACCCTGAGAAACAGCCTCAAGCCAAGCCTCAAACTGAGATCTAATGCACTAGAACTAGAAGGGACAACTCTATATTTTAAGTGGATAGAGAAGACACAGACACTACCTGTGTATGTACGGAGTTGTACAATTGTGCTGGATCTCCTCCCTGACAAGCAGAAAATATGAGTTAGAATACATTTCATTCTTGGCATAAAGAAGTCATCTTTGTTTGATATTGTTACTTTTCAGAACCTTTTCGCCTCTTCCAACAGAACAGTTCTATTATATATGATCTAGCAAGAGTCAATACGAGTTTCAACTACGAGCACTAACGTATCCAACATGGACTTCATAAGATTGATATGTTCCGTTTCTTCAGAGTTATGCGTCTTGAATTCACAGCAATCTGTTCATAGCACTAAGTGGATGCACACGGTAACTTGCGAACGATAAGTAGGCAAAAATTTCATCATCGCAGCAAGAATCGACATAAAATAAGCAGTTTGGGAAAACAGAAGAACAGGCTTTGTGAGGATCGAACTCCTATGCGGATTGGAAGCTTACTTGAAAGTCGGTTCGCCCACAGCCTCGAATCAGGAGAGCGTCACCAGTAAACGCCAATCGTGGGGAGGTCTGCTCAGGACCCTCACCTGTCACATAAGTGACACATCCTTGGGTATGACCCGGTGTAGCTCTCACCTGCTCTTCACTCGGATACACACCACATCTATTAGTAAGATTTAGTCTCGTTATATTCTCAATACCAGTAAATTGAGGGGTAACTCGCCCAACAACTCTCATTCTCAGATCTCACTGTTCAAGGCAGACTTACCTCCAGAAACTTATTGCCAAATTGTATCTTGTCTCCATGCTTCAAATGTTGGTCTGCTTTGGCACCACTTGCCTCGGATATCAAAGATTTGACACTTGGAAGTTTACTCTAGCACAGGGTTTGCAAACGTCGAGCAAATTTGAGACTGATGATCGAAGCTATTCAAATAGAAGGACTGAAAAGATGGAATCACGTCACTCTGCGTCCACCTCGTCAAGCGGGGTATCAATAATCACATCCTGGTTTTGTGTGAAGTTTGCATATACGACAGAGTAGCAAACCACTCCAAACCTGCAAGGCTTGACATTCCTCATAACCTTACCTTCAACAATCCTGTCCCCGTGACATGATCAGCATGCACATGGGTATTTATCGCGTAAAGCAATTTCAGTCCCAACTCTTTAACAAGAGTCACGTCCCTCTCCACAGTACGGTCTACAGGATCCACAAGCTGCACAAGAATTGACAAACGAGTAGTTACGTAATTTGCCTCTGTTAACCGAACGGCCAAGATAGTTCCCTAAAGTACCTAACCTTCCCCCACCCTCTTTTCTGCAATCTGACCGCGAAATCGCGATATGGTCCTCGAGCTCGGTGCAAAAGCTCGGTTCGCATCCGGCGTACAATGCTTCACATTTTGTAGGATATAAGCTATAAGCAGTAGCATTCTTCAAGTGATAAGCCTGCAAGTGGAACATGTTAAATAGCTTTAATTGTAGACTAATTCAACTAACTGTTTCCTCACAGTATATCGTTCAAAGAAGGCAACTACTATCACCTGCCAATTTCTGTATACAACAATCACTTTTACCAGGGAAGGGCCTCTTTTGGCCAAGAGGAGTGCAACGCGTGGAATCTGCGAACTAAACTTTAAGTGGGAGGTCAAGAAACGAAGTACATTTACTCAGCCGGAATAGAAGAGGACTCTGAACAACCGCAGCTTGTGGCCGTTCGTCATTATGAAGAAACTATGACCTGGTCTAGCGATCTGCTGTAGTTTGAAAGATTGATGCATTCTGATTTCCCTTTAAATTGTGCAGTTTGTGGATTGTTCCTCCATCCTTCAGACAGGAAGGAACGCCACAAATGCTTCTTCCATGAACTTTCGAAGCTCGTCATTTGTGAGACTTCAGGACACACGAATAAGCAGAGTAAGTTCACTTACCACGGCCGGCTTATCAGGATCACTCAAGTCAGCTAGTAGATAAGTGTAAGTAGATGATTCTTTCTCAAACAGCTGACGAAACAGCAAACTTGGAGCCGTTGTTGCCGAAGCTTCAGTCATGATTGAAATCCTTTTGATCTGGAGAGATGCACCCGGCAAAGAACATTGAAAATTAACTCTGGACGCTGGACGCACGGCGTGATGACTTCCCAAAGCTATCATGGAAACGATGTGCAAGAAGACGAAGTCTCGGACTGTCGAAAGGCGTTCGGCCGATCAAGAGAGAGTCACAATTGACAAAGCCAAGCAGCTCAAGTCTACTACTGTGACAGCCACAGAATGATGATCGCACAACAATCAACGAGTGTACATACCACCAAAAAGTGAGAAAGATAACTTGCTGGATCAAAGGATAATCCCCGCTCGTACACCTTAGTCAGTCAATCAAATCAATCACTGAACCACTCAAAATTTAAATGATAAATACTACTGGTGGTACCACCCCTATTGTAGGAACTGCAGAGAGTGGCTGCGAAGTTTCAGCTCAGCCAACCGAGGATGCTCATAGAATTACGGCTCTCTCTCTCTCCCGGACTAATCAGCAAACAAACGGGAAGGATCTCTCTTTCCATCAATCCATCGATCGTCGATCATTTTGCTCATTTGTTAATTCATTGCCGGAGGAGAGAAGTTGAAGAAGAATATTCCAAATATTCTGAGCACTGTCTACTTGGCATTGGCAGTGGGCGCGTGGAAAGCACATGACATAACTCCTCCTCTTTCCTTTCTCGAGACAATGTAGGACAGTAGGAGGACCTGCCACGCCAGAGAGTCAGAGACGCCCCGACAGCGTTTGCCGCTCTTACCTTGGACTACCCGTCGCCCGCTCCTCTCGTCTGGCGTGGTTCTACCAAATTTAACCGGCCAATCATGAAACCGAAGTAACCCCCAATACGCGGCAACTTGCTACAGTAGGTGAGGTATCGTCTAATGACCTTCGTTTGCCTGGATCACCCGTAATGGCCAAAATTAGAAATCTAAGAAACCTAATCCTGATGCTATCTACACATTTAGCCAAGACTTCTCTTCGTTGAACAAGCGAACCCGGATTTTCTTTGTTGGAAAATGAACGTTGATTCCAGTAAATACACCAAATGGGGACACGGAGGACCAGAATTTCAACGAAGTATGGATGTAAATTCAAACTAGTTTGAAATTGATGAAACTAATTCATACATAAGTTTATATTCATTTCTATTACTCTAATACCATGACATTCACAATTAATGTATCAATTTATTTATTTCTATATGTGCACAGGAGGGTAATTTTCTTTGTTATCTTTACTATTATTTATTAATAAAAAATTTATAATTTATTAAAGTTTTATGTAAATAAAAATTTAATTTAATTTTAATTTAAACCCTACATT
Source organism: Lunularia cruciata (assembly GCA_948567375.1). NCBI lineage: Eukaryota > Viridiplantae > Streptophyta > Marchantiopsida > Lunulariales > Lunulariaceae > Lunularia > Lunularia cruciata. Next base: position 21,176,940 of record OX419755.1, on the reverse strand, counting down.
TTTATTTTTTATTATTACAAGCATTATTTTATCAGATTATATGATGAAAGATTCATACTAGTTTAGAATGAACTAAAATATGAGTTATATAAAGAACACTCTTAAAATTTGATTTCTACTTTTGCTCCTTAAACTGATATTTTAATATTAAAATCTATCACAATATAACTAAATCTAATGACTTGTGTACCACTACCCACATTTAGCATTATAATATACCATGACAACTTACAACCAAGTTATTATACTTCAATAATTCCCATTCATCCTTAACAATCATATTATCTTACTCACTTAAAGTATCATATTTCACCTAGCTTCCACTGTCTATTTTAAGTATAGGTCCATATTGGGTCTAGAAAGTTGTTTTTCACACTCATCTAGGAATCAATCGTTGGTAAGTAAATGAGAATCAAAGAGTTAAGTGATTCTTTTATTTACTGATGATCTTGTCTTGTATCATTGACTATTCTTCACTTTCTATGTTTGACTACTATGATGCACTAATTGAAATTATTAAAGAGTATGTTATTTTCATTCTTGAGTATTGAAATTGACATATCATAATCCTCACAAATGAAGTTATTGCTCAAAATGACCTAAAATTACTCAAACTTTCCCATTGTAGATTACTTCTGTTGCATTTGACACAAGTAAGATTTATAATTGCATGTTTTAAATGAAGATATTTAATATCTTATCATCTTCATAAATTATATGGTTAGATATGATAGTTACAAGTATTTATAGATCCTCTAGAGCTCTTTACAAGAGTTCTAACTATGACTCGTGGACTATCCTACCCCCAAACTAAGACCAAGGAGACCAAAAAGAGAGGAGATTATGAGAATTGAAAAGAGAGCTCTTGAGAAAGTCTCTAATTTTAAAAATACAATATTTATTAATATTTTCAAAAAAATGAGCAAAACAAGGAAGAGAGGGAAAGCAAATAGCCTGTCAAATTGAAAACAGCCTCCTACCAAAGAAGTTGTTTCCATGCCACCACAACAACTAGATGCCTCCACAAGTCATATTTAGATAAGCAAAATTCCTTTGTAATTGAGGCAATGGGATGAGCTCTACTCCCCACGTGAAGCCACCTTGTCTCCTTTTTTTCTTGGCAGGGTAAGTCTATTTGGGGTCAAACATACGAGGCATGGTTAAAATCTGAGTTTTTTTTTATATTTGGGTGGCTTTAAAAATAAAAACTATAATTATATTACATGATATGATTATAGTACTTTATTACATGCCAAATTGGAAATTTCCTAAAGGTACCATGCAAAATACTACTCTAACTATGTATATATAACGGTTCCAATGAGGATTAAAACGTTCTTGAGTGTGTATCACTAAGAGTTAAAATCTTGAGTTTTACTTTTATGTAATAAAGAAAAAATATTGTCATCTTTAGCAAATCCATAATTCTTATACTCCAATATTAAATATAACAATGACTGATTGGATCTTTGAGCAAATACATATGAGTAGATCAATAGAAGGTTCCAACAATGATATAGAAATGTCAAAGTAATTTGATAACTCTTTTGCTAAGAACTCATTCTTATGTGTATATAACAATAAGAATATGGAATTGTACTCAATTATTGCTTTTTCTGTTTAGTATTTTTGATCTACTAGATGTTGATAATAAAACTATGAAATTATTGGAGAAATTTGCTGTTCTTAATGGTGAAATACATTGTAAAGTTAGATCAAACATACTTGGATCAAAAGAGTTACAAAAGTCTTAAAGAGAAATTACATCTAGCATGTTTAGTGAGGTGTGTCAAATGGAGAGAAATACTTGTTATCAATAGTAGCTTTATTTTTAATTAGTTATATTTTCCAAGAGATCATATCATAACAAGGCTTGTGTTTCACTTCAAATAGCAATATATTTGGAGATGTTATATTTATTAGAAGTAAATTATGTTTCAAAAGGATGCTTCTAATCCAGGGTTTGAATATTTGATCTTGCATAAGTAAATAATTTTTTTTTATATCTTACTTATTTGCAATCAATTACAAGAGAATATATTTTAGAAATAGTAAGACAAAGCATGATTAATTGCCCTTTGAAATGAGATTGAGATAAAAGGCCTGAAGTTTTTGTAGGGTTGATTTACAAAACTACTTTTATCTTTGACTTGACACCAAGAACATGGGAGAGAATCGTAATTCTAACTTGAAAGAAGGATTAGGAATTCCATAAATATGATAGTTATTTATGATCACAAAAAGATATCTTCCTTTATGTTTATAAATTTTTTCACTTTGATTCTGAATATATTAATATTTTGATCAACAATAAAAATTCATCTTACCATCATTATATTTTGGTATACTTATATTGTATTACAAGAATACAATGCTCTTATTTTGATATCACATATTTAAAGATATACATCTTATAAGAAACTTTCATTCTTTTGATTATTGACAATATGCATTTGACAAGCTTCATATAAATTTTGATATTTATGTTGAGAAATACATTAAGGATATACTTCAATATATGTTTTTATGATGGATGTATAATGCTAAGATCAAAAAAAGGTGATATGTAAGATAGCCTTCTTATGCTTGGAATAATGAAAAAGAATGAGAAATTTTGATTTGATATTGAAGGATATTGAAGGAGATAATTTTCATATTGAAGGATTAATATAGCTATTAGAAGGTATTTATAAGTGTGTAATCTAATTTCAATCAAAAAGTGGTATAATGGCAAGAAACAAGTAGTTCTTCAAGGATATAAGTAAAACATGGCTAAATTTGAAGAGGAATATTAAAATTTGCATTTCTTTATTATTACCTATTTAACCTCTTGGACATGAACTACTCCTAGAAGAGTGGTGTCATTCCTTATGGCAAAAAGGAAATTAAAATACCACTTTCACTATGAATATGTTTCAACTATTTCTTGAAGGTGATAAAATTGACTCCAAAGGGGCTACTTCACTACAAAGACATTCAACTCTAAAGAATTTGTTCTACCTTTCACAAAAATTGCAACTTTGAAGGCACTTTGCATTGGTGCAATTCTTTATCTTTGCTCTTGTGGTACTATTCAACACCATAGGTCATTTTTTATCCATGAAGGCATTGCCTTGCTCCTTCATAACTTTGAGGGATTTGATACCCTAATCATAAGAAAAAATAGCCATACACTAAGCTACATGGGTCCTTACTACAAATTTTCCTTATAGTCACTCAACAAAAGCATGCATCAATACTCAAAATTTAAGCAAAAGTGATAAAGAGCTTTTGGAACTCTTGCTTCATGTTCAAATGACTAAATAATTATTTACAATTGACCCAAAGCATGAAATACTCTCCCTACATAAAGCCAAAGAAATTGAATGGTTGTGGAATTCAAAAGATCTTCTTGGCTCATCCCGCTTATTGTACATTGCTAATCCTATCTTCTCCTTGTCTTATCATATTCTACTCACATGAAGGGTAATTAGATGAATTACACATATCAAGGAAAGTATATGTTCTTCCCAACAACAACTTATAGTTTTTTCTTCTTTGGACTTACTACTCCAATGGTTAAATTTATGAAAGGTCCTACAACTAAGAAAAATTTCTACAACCACAAAGAACTTCTTTTGCAAAGATCTTTGGCCTAAGGTACTAATGAAGAGAACTACCTTTGCCTCAAAAATCCTAATCAAGAGTTTGACCATCCCTTGTAGTCTAGAATTTCTAAGCCTAAGGTGTTGCAAGATTTGGTGAACTTCTTTCTACACACTCCCAAAGCCTTATTGCTAATTGGTCCATTTTCTCATCTTTTGACTTCTTCTCTTCCAATTTCTAGACCTATAAAATCAGCTCATGTAACTTTGTCTCTATCATTTTACCTTGAGCTACTCCTCCAACATCACTAATTGATCTCAAACTTCCTTGATATTTTGAATTTCCTTTGTCTAAGTTTCTTTGGAGTGGAGGTATAGGGCTTCCACTTCCTTGATTAATTCCTCCAACATTTAGGATCAATTTTTTGTCTTCTCCTACTTCTCCTTCTTCAATTCTTTGGTCAAATTTTCAAGTCATAAAGCAGCTTCCTTCCTTTATTTAGACATCTAGATTAATAATTTGTGTCTTTCTTGATCTGAGTTCTCCCTAAATGTTAACCACTTCTTCATCTCTTGCCTTGAGTTGCATTTTTTACGCTTGTTGTGTTTGGTTGTATTCAAGCCAAAGAGCTCTTAGTTCTATCTACAACTTTCAAATGTCTCCTTTGTAATGGGTTTGATCTATAGTGAGGAAATTATTTTATCACTTCACTTTGTAGTTTTCTTGGACGATTGCATTCACCTATCAACACTCCTCATATAGATTTTGATTCTTCTCCACATCTTTCTTCCACTTGTCTTGCTTTGCCTTCCTTTTGTATGTATTCTTGTGTAGCACTTGGATAAGAAAGGTGTAGTTGGTTACATCTGCATAAACTTGTATAATATTGGGGTAGGATTATCTCTATGAGTTGCAAGAAGGACCTACTAAATGGATGTTAAAATTAGCACTCTTTGATATTGTCTTCTTTGTTCTTAGATGGCTTCTTCTCTTAATTTTTTTCTACATTCTATTCAAAGGATATTCTCCTTTGGATTCAATATACCTTCCCTTTGGGTTCTTTATTGGGTTCATCCTCAACCTCCTCCTATTCTTTGGGGGCTTTTACTTCTTGGGTGGGGTGTTCTTTGGACTGAAGTTATGTCTCTTCTTGCTATTCTTTGGCTTGCCCTTCTTGATCTGCACTTGGCTCTTCCAGATTTGGTGTATTTATGCATCTCTATATTGCTTCTAGTCTTTAGATTTAGATGTTAAATCTTACACAAGGTGAAGGATTTGTTTTCTTCTCCTTGCTCTTCCTCCAAAGACACATCTATCACTTGAGGGTTCTTTCTTTGTCTCTTGGTTGGATTTCAAGATCTTGATATTACCAATCTCTTCTTCTTGATCATTGTGGTTCCCTCTTCATCCATTGATATGAAATTTTTGGTTTTTGCATATTATGCATCTATAGATTGATACTTCTAAATGATAGCACTCCCTTTGGATTACAGGATAAAGTACTCTGTTGGGTGATAGTAGCTTATGAAATTTGGGTGATAATGGCTTGGAAATTTCTTCCTTTGCTCCTTTGTAACAAGGTTCAACCCCATGTAGAAGTGGATGGAAAATGGGGTAATTTAAGTTGCTCTACCATCTTCCTCAAACTTTTGGATCATTCACCTAGCTTGTAGGTAAAACATATGCACCCTATTCACTTCTTGTAACAACATGGAGTTACCATATAGGAAAAATTAGCCAAGAATTCTAAGAAGTTTTTATAAGTATCTAGGAAGCTTCTTGGAAACCCCCTGGCTAGCTTAGATTACATGCCAAGTAGATAGCTTCTAGAAAGAAGTTTTCTAGATAGCTTCCCAACTAGCTTAGATTGCACACCAAGTAGGTGACTTCTAGAAGGAACCTTCTTGAGAATCTTGCCAACTAGCTTAGCTTACACTCTAAGAAGGCAATTTAAAGAAAGTTTCCTTAGAAGCTTCCCAACAGCCTTGTATATTTCTTACAAATACCAAATCCCAAGCTCATACTAGGCATTCAAAATTTCCCTCACTCAAGAGTCCCAATGTGATGTTCCAATCCATTTTTGTATTCTCATATTTCTCTCATCAATCTTTTACATTGGTTATTAAAGCAAGAATGAGATGCATGGAATTTATAGACCACCAAATCTATTTCCACCAAATTACTAGGGTTTTTGTGTCCATGTATTACTTAAGCATCATTTCACATAAATTTTATGCTTGGGAAAATTTCTACATGCAATCATCTTGTTTGATGAACCACTGATATATTTTATTGTAATTTTATACAAAGTGATGAACATGTTGCATCTACGTGTTAACTTAGATAATTACATGTAGTTTGATAGGGCAATAGTCATGACAACAATGCCCAAAATTATCATTGCTATGCAATAGCAAATTGAGCACCTTACTTCATTGTTGGAAAAGAGAGATCATCAATGACATGGGCAAGTAGAGAGAGCACTATTTTGAGAAGGAAGAGAGTAAATCCAATTTTTTAAGGCAAGAATTTACTAGGTGTAGTGGAGAATTTTATGTTTGATTGTGAATGTTATTTTGAAACTACAAATCTTTGAGATGAACAAAACCAAATTCTCTTAGCTTCAAGTAAATTGGACGTCACATCATTTGTAGCACTGAAGCTAGTTTGCTCAAACAGTTGGAGTGGTAATGTTAGCAGTCATAGTTATTTTGGTAGTTGCTCATGGTCTACTTGATGGCATGTTAGGACTATTGATCACATGGTAGGACCCATCATCACTTGCACCATTTGTACCATTAGATGTGCCATCAACAACACTATTAGGGCTGGAGACCTAGGTAGAGCAAAGGGTATACTTTTGAAGTACATATCCAAAGAGCTCACTTCTCTGATGTTGAGCCTTCAAGTTCTTAGTATGGTGGATAAAGGCCTGCAAGTATCACCTTGAGTCTCTTAGCTAGAGTAGTTGTGGCTTGATTGTAATCAATGCCTTATTGTTGGCATATTATTGAGTGGAAGATGGAGTTCAAATAGGATTTGAGTGTGATTTGAGTGAAAGAATGAATTGATTACATCCAAAAGTGAGAGTCAAGGGAAAATCAAGTGCAAGAATTGAGTATATTGGTGGTATCTCCAAGCTTGGCAGATCATTGGTACATTTGATCATGGTTTTAGATTTCCCTAAGAGTGATCATATGAGGAAGCTTTGTTTGAGTTGATACAAATTTGGTTGTGGGATAGATAATGTGTGAAAATGCTACCTAAATTCTCAAAATTGAGTCAATTTTGATACAAAGAATGTCAACTGATGGCAAGAGAGTGAAATTAAAGACCATAGTGTTGCAAATTGGACTTGAGGATCAAAATTGGAGGCAAATTTAGAAACCAATCCCATTGATGCAAATTGTGCAGTGGGGTTAGACAGTGTGCAAAAGTTCTACCAAAATTTCTCAAAATTAAGGTCAATTTTGAGTGAGTATATGTCAATTTGAGTGCAAGAGAGTGAAATCAAATTCCATAATGTTACAAATTGGAATTAAGAAGCAAATTGGAGGTGGATTTGGAAACACATCCTATTGAATTAGGGATTTTGAGATTCCCATCTTCTAAATTTGGCACAAGTTAATAGTTAATAGAGGATTTGGCAATCAACCAACTATATAGAAGGTATGTCATATTGGCAAAGGTTGACTAAATTTGGAGGTTGAGTTGGCAGAGGTTGTCTAGAGTTTGAGGTTGCTTGAATTGCCCTAGCTTATGCTTGAGTTTCCATATTTAGAGAGGGGTTTGGATTGGCAAGAATAAATACCTCATTTGGTTGAATTTTTGCAATGGTTAGCTATATTTGGAGAGGTTTGAACTGGAAAGAAGAAAGACCTCATTTAGCTAAATTTTGATGCTTTGAGGTAGGGCAAGAGAGGTTATGAAGGCTCATTTGGTAGAATTTTTGGCATTAGAGGCTACAAAGACCTACTTGTTGGTATGGTGCTAGCCAATTTAGATGAGTTTTTGGTAGGTTTTGGTTATTGTTTGGCAAACTTTGCCCACCCTCCTAGAATATGCGCAATAAGGTTTGAATCCTAAATTTCTAGTTCTTAGACTAATGCCCTAACCAACTGGTCCACTCTTACTTGTTGTCCAGTGATTGGTTGATTGATATTTATACACATGTAGTTTTGGCTAAGAGAGGCAATGTGATTCCATCCTTAGTGATCTTGGTAGCTTAGGAGTAGATAAACAATCCTATCGTGTCAAATGCCAAATGGTGGTAGAGTTAGTCTGGTGTTGATTGATGAAATGGAGGTTTTTTCTGTTTAGACTTCTTGTGATTGGACCCTATCCATTTTTTGTTTCTTGTTTGTGTGCCATTTCTATGTGAGGTACCTTGACTTTAGAACATTAGTGCTCTGTGAGCTTTCAATAGTGAGGTTGGAATGATGACAAATTAGATTAATGTTTCTCTTAGATGAGGTAAGAAGTGATGACTTATAGATCATGAGAATATGTATTGTCATGGTAGGTTACAAAGTTGCACTTTCCCCTAGTATAATTTTCACAATTAGAGCTACATTAGTGAGTGATGTTTATTTTGTAGTGGCACTTGGTGTTGGCACTTGGCAGTACTTGTGGTGGTTATAGTTGTGGTGGGTTATATTATCATGAGAGTTTCTTGGAGATTCTAGAAGAGATATCGATGTAGTACAAAATGGGTTTACATGGAGTGGCACTTGATATTAATATATATCTCAAGTTCTAGTAAGTGAGTAGATTGACTCTAATTTGGAGTTTGATACATAAGTTGATTTAGTTGAGAGTGCAATTTGTGTGTCCACACCATTGTTGTGGGACATGGATGAGATTTATGGGCCTTCAAAGGCCCCATGTGCTACTTTGGTACAATAGGCACCATTGAGTTGGATGACTTCATGTGATACCAAGTTATCTAGAGGTGAAAATTAACTTGGTAACATCTAGAAGGATATTATGTATGGTGGGCTAGGTATATCATCATATAGAGGTGTCACCAAAGGAGTACTTCTATTAATAGTGTAGAAGCCGAAAATAGCTTGAAATTTAAGAGCCAATTTTGGAAGTCTAAATAGATGAATTAGGCCTCAAAAATGAAAAGAGTATACCTCCTTTTGGGAAAATAGCTTGCCTTCTCCCTCATGGTTTGTCTCATTGAGAGCTTTCCAACAATACCTCAACTATGTGATTTTGAGCTTCTTATAAGAAGATTCCCTTTAGTAAATTTTTTAAAACTAACTAGATAGGACAAGGACCAACACATAACCCATCCAAGAAATCAATCTAAGGGTACAGCTTATTGTCATATCACCAATCCTTGTATCTGATCCAAGAGTGGAGCTTCTTTTGAGTGGATCTTCTTTCCTATGTAATAAAGAGAAGGTGCTTCTTTGGGGCATCAAAGGATTGAGTGTGAATTTTGTGTTTTCTCTCTTGTCTCTTGGAGAGTTCTCTTGTCCTCAAATTATTAAAATGGTATCAAAGCAGGTGTTTTCATCCAAGAGAGTGGATCACCCCTCTTAGAATAAATAGGCTATTGAAATTGAGTAATTTGGAGGGGAGAAAATGTAGTACAATTGTTAGACTTGGGAGTGTCTTAGAGAGAGGATGGGATGGAAGCACCTGGAGGACAATTTCTTGCACTTACTTTTTTATTCTTGATTCCATTCTATATCAAGTTTATGTATATCCAATGTGAGAAAATGAGATTATCTTTCATTTATCATTTTGGAGCAGCATTTATAGACAGAGTAATGAATTCCCTAAACCCAATGATGCTACTTGTGGTGGTATATGACAGAGAGTGGGACTTGAAAATCTACATTATGTTATGATGTTATGGATCTAAATGTACCAAATCCTCACCCTTTCAACATGCAAGTAGAAGTCTACTTATAGTTAGACCAAAAGTGAATTTTAGTAATTTTGTAGTCCAAAATTTTGGTGAGGAATATTATCAAAAGTGATATCCTTTGAGGTCCGAATGGTAGTTCCAATAGTTTGTGCTCCCTCCCAAGTAATCATATTAAACCTCTATTGAAGTAGGAAGTAGCAATTGAACATTGGTCATGTGTAGGAATCATGGATCCACAACTATAGGAGTTGATGCAAGAAATGCAAGAAATGTTGAATGAGTTTTGAGAGATCAAGTTGAACATGGAGGAATTGCAAAATCAAGTACATAAAATCAAGGATGATCAAGTAATGCAAGCAAGGGAGCCATCCCAACAATTGGCACCAACAATTGAAGTACTTGGAGAGTTACTCATGCCAAGGACACCGGTCCCAATCAACAACCAAGCCACATTGTTACTACAAATGAACAAGATATGCAACATCAAGCCTTACAAGGGATAATGCTCAATGAAAATTGTGGAAAATTAGATTTCAAGAATGAATCAATACCTTTCATTGTTCACAATTGACATCACTGGTCATTCTATAGGGATGTTTGCATGTGAGTACTTGACCAATAAAGCCTTCACATGGTATGATGCTTGGAAAAAATCATTGCTAGTAGAAGGAGGAGAGGCCACTTGGAAAGCCATGCAAGAAGGGCTCAAGAATTTCCAATCTATGGATTTTGTGCAAATAGTCCAAACTAGACTCTGGGAGTTGAAGTAGAAGAATAGCATACAAGAATATGTGGAGGCGTTTCTTGATCTACAGGTTGTGATAACCAATATGAGTCTAGCCAAAAGCTCTTCATAATTTCAAAAGGGGATTAAAAGAGTGGATTTGTCAAGAGGTAATGGTACACAATCCTCACATTATTTTGAAGCCATTGCCTATGCTCAAAGAATATCAAGTGCACTTGGAGGAGGTGAAGCAATAACATTGATGCAAAACTATTGGGTTGAGACATACCATTTTGGAGGACCAATTCCTATAAAACTAGGAATCATTAGATTCCAAGACCAAGGAGCAAGATCTCTCTAAGGAGAATGAGGACAAATCAAAGAAGGAAGAGAAGGAGTTCCACATGGAAAAAGGGCTTGAGCAAAACAACAACATTGCTATAATTGTAGCCAAATTGGGCACATAGCCATCAATTGCCATGCTTGTCATCTTAGAGGCCCTTGACCTCCATGCCACATAGAGAGATGAATCAAAGAAGAGGATGCTAAAATCCCATAAAAAATGAAGATCACCAATAAATGTACCTTGTGGCCTTACAAGCTTGGTGAGGAAGAGTATAAGCGGGGGAAGGAAGATGACAAGTGTACAAAGGTGGAGGAAGACAAATTCAAAATTACTTGTCATAAATAGAGTCTTAGAAGGCAATTCAATGAGAGTGTTGATAGACCCTAGAGCAAAAGAAAATTTCCTGCTCTATTGCAATAAGATTGGAGATGGAACTAGAGAAGGATGAGAATGACAAAGTAGAGTTACCTAATAGTCAGAGGATCAAGTCATTACCTAGAAAAGTAATACTCTTTGTAGGAGAGTATCAAGAAGCAATTGAGTGGCAAGTGATATAATTAGCTTGTTATGATGTGATCTTAAGCATGCCCAAATAGAGCACTACAACTCCACAATGGATTGGAGAAAGAAGGTAGCAAGAACTAATCAATGGAAGATCTTTGGGATTAAAGAAAGATCACAGAGGTAGGAACCGCCTCTTTATGTCATAGGAACCACATCTATTGGTAAGATAGATAGATGTTTCATGAGTCTAATAAGAAAAGTTCAGAGTGCCCAATACAATGGACAAATTCCTAAGAAATTGAAAGATGTGGTCAATGAGTTTCAAGATGTCTTTCTGGATGAATTGCCCATAGGTTTACCACCAAAAAGGAGAGTAGATCATAAAATTGAAATACTTCTTGGAAAGATACCTCCTTGTAAGGCCCTATACTGATTATAACCTCATGAGTTGGAGGAGTGTAAGGCTCAAATTGAGGATATGTTGCAGGAGGGGTTTATCCAACCCAACATATTACTATATGGGGCTCTTGTATTGTTGTGAAGAAAAAGGACGGAACAATGCGCATGTGCATTGACTACCAAGGATAGAATCAACAAACAATGAAGAACAAATACCCATTACCTTGTATGGATGACTTGTTTGATCAACTCAATAGGGCAAGGCACTTCACCAAACTTGATCTACGGTGTAGTTACAACCAAATCAAGATTTTGGAGGAAGACATATACAAAATGGCCTTTTGAACAAGGTATAGTCACTTTGAGTACTTGGTGATGCCATTTGCCTCAACAACACTCTAGCCACTTTCATGAGTTCATGAATGACATATTTCATCCAAACTTGGATAAAAAATTTATCATTTCCCTTGATGACATCTTAGTCTATAATAAGATGATGATAGAGCACAAGCAACATCTACAAGAAGTACTCTAGATTCTATGACAGATTCAATTGTATGCCAAAATCTCAAAGTGTGAGTTTGACAAATTTGAAGTAGACTGCTTAGGGCATAGAGTAAGTGCAAAAGGTATCCAAGTGCTAATAGATAAAATAGAGGTCATTCACAAATGGGGTGCTCTAGAAGATCAAACTCGACTCAAGAGTTTCTTGGGATTAATGGGGTTTTATCATTGATTTCTCAAGGAATGCTCTAAGATTACATAACTTCTAATAGCACTATTGGACAAGGAGAAGAATGGATGTGGGGAATTGCACAAGAATTGTCCTTTCAAGGGTTGAAAGATGCATTATTACATGCACCAATCTTGAAATGGTATGACCCAAAATGACCAATCAAGATGGCTATAGATGCATCAAGCATAGCAATAGGACAGTCTTACAACAAGAGTGGTAGGATAGATGGCACCAAATTGCATATTTCTCTTGTAAGTTGTTATTGGTAGAAAAAAACTATAACACTACCAAATGAGAAGAGTTGGCCATTGTCCTTGCAACCAAGCATTGAAAGCACTATCTTGGTAAGAAGGCATTTGTGGTAGAGACGGACCACAAACCTCTAATCTATCTTGAGATACATAAAGATCTTTCTTGTTGATAGATTTGATGGGCAAAGTAGAGACAAAACTTCAACTTGATAATCATGTATGTGGAAGCCAAGAAGCAACTTGCAAATGTATTCACTCGGATGCAAATGGCAAACAATCTAGTGATGGAAGTCAAGATGAACCTTGAATTTTGGCCAAGGATCCTTGCTGCTACAAAAATTGATCCACAAATTGTAGGTGCCCAATCATCCAAAGGTATCACCAACACCCAAGGACATCTTTTGTGATGGTAAGTTATAGATTTTAGATACCATAGATTTAAGAACCACCATCCTAGCCATGAATAGAGAATATCATGATTTTTCCATTATAGATCACGTTGGAATGGACTAGACCTTGGATGTAGTCAAACAACATTACTATTGGTCCAAGATGAGCAATAATATGATGGAATATCTTTGGAGTTGCCTACTCTATCAACAGAATAAAGCTTCCAATCAAGTTCCCATAGGACTCCTTCAACCTATTCCCACTCCTACACAACACTAGGAATAAGTAAGCATGGATCTGGTTTGTGAATTACCCAAGACTACCTCAGGATTTGACTCCATTTTAGTTCTTTTTAACCGACTTAGCAAAATGATTCATGTGCATCCTACCACCAAGGATGTGACTGCCCTACAACTAACTCAATTATACTTAAATGTAGTTTTCTCTCACCATGGCCTATCTTGAGTGCTCATCATAGATAGAGGCACTCAATTCACTAGTTTGTTTTGGAGAATACTCTTTGGTATCTTCAAAACCAAATTGGCCATGTCTATAGCTTACTATCCATAGACCAATGGACAAAAAAAGAGGGAAAATTGCACTATTGAGAACATGTTCCGGAGCTTTACCTTAGAGAAGCAGGAAAGGTGGGGCACCTTATCCCATTTGTTGAAATTTGCTTACAATAACTTATTAAATGCCTCCATACATGTCATACCATTCTTACTCATGTATGGTGGGCATCCTTTCACACCTTTGAGCTAGATGAAGGTCCATTTGGTAGCTACCAAGGTTGACATTGTCAACACTTTTGTTTCTAGAATCCACTAGGGGGTGGAAAACACCAAGCACAAGTTATAGATCACCCAAAATCAATAGAAGCTGTATGTAGATGCACACTACCAACACATGGAGTTCAATTTTGGAGATCAATTTTGGCTGTCAACCACCAATCTCACGTTAGTTAGCCCTTGCTAGCTCAAACTTCATTTTATTGGACCTTTCTCTATTCTTCATCAAGTTGGTGCAATGGCCTACCACCTCAAGCTACCACCACACATAAAGATCCATCATGTCTTCCATGTTTGCTTACTACATAGATATGCACCTTGACCACCTCCCTTCTCTTCCATCCAAGAAAGTTGACCTTACTCAACCCTCATTGATGCCACAAAGGAATATGAAGTCAAATGCATTCTCCATAAACGCATCCGTGGTACTTTCCATCCACATGCAAAATACCTTGTATGTTGGAAAGAGTACCCAGTGTATGAGGCAACATGGGAGCCAACAACCAACTTAACCAATGCATCCGTGTTAGTTCAATCTTTTGAGCAATAGCTTTGCAATGAGGATGTTGCGTCTTGAAAGGAGAGAGGTCTATAATACCATATTGCCTAGAGGTGAAAATTGACTTGGTAACATCTAGAAGGATGTTGTGTATGATGGACTAGGTAGATCAGATAGAGGTGTTACCAAAAGAGTACTTCTACTAATAGTGTAGAAGCTAAAAATAGCTTGAAAACTTTAGAGCTGATTTTAGAGGCCTAACCGGATGAATTAGGCCTCAAAAATTAAAATATTCCAAACTCTTTGGGTAGAGGGGCTTGCCTTCTCCCCCATGGTTTGTCTCATTGAGAGTTTTTCAATGGTACCTCACCCATGTGATTTTGAGCTTCTTATAAGAATATTCCCTATAGATTCTCTTTGGTCAAACTTGTTTGACCGACTAGAAAGGACAAGGACCAACATGTCACTCATCCAAGCAACTAATCTAAGAGTGCAGCTTGTTGTGATGTCACCAATCCTTGTATATGATTCAACGGTGGAGCTTCCTTTGTGTGGATCCTCTTTACTATATAATAAAGAGAAGGTGCTCCTTTGGGACATTGGAGTATTGAGTATGAAGTTTGTGTTTTCTCTCTTGTATCTCTCTTGGAGAGTTCTCTTGTCCTCAAAGTATTACATTTCATCTAGGAGTTTGATAGTTGGAGTGATCTGCAATAGATACGGAACTCAATGTTTGTTCACACCCTTCATGGCAGAGAAGAGGTTATTCTAACACTTGATGCCAATAGATGACTATCATGACTTCAAGAGCGCTCACTTAGAGAAGATTGAGCTGTGGAGACAATATTGATCTCAGAACTACATCTCCATCATTTCAGGCTTGGTTTTTAGGGGTAAATCAGGAATACTCACTAGTTCTAGTTTCATTAGCATTGATGTATCTAGTAGATTTGCACTAGCTAGAGATGGTGCTACTACAAGTAGAGATACCATTGCAAGAGGTGGTGCAATACTTAAGTTTAATCCATGGTAGAGTTCTTCCAATGTTTGAGGCAGAATTACCAAAGGGTACGGATTGACAAGCTAGGGAGCTTGTCAGAGTTCCAATAGAAGGCTAGAGCGAGCCTATGCAAGGCATACACTTGCATGAGATGGCTGATCAGTTTCTCTCAAGGAGTTTTTGAGGCCTAAGTAGTCTAATTTTAGTATAGGATGTTTGATAGAGAGTTGCAACATAGAGTACATGATGTTATGTTGTTATAGGCTACCTCGCCTACTTTGGTAGTGGTATTTAGTTTAATTGAGTGCATTTAGCTCAACATGGTGGAGGAAAGAGTGGTGATATCTGGATTTAGTATGGAGACTTCAATGTATAGTTGTCATTTCTTCTAGAGTGCAATATATTGCACCATACCATGATGGCTTTTGAAGGTAGAGTGGATAGCTCAAATCTTGTGGAACGAGTGGAGAGCTTAATGCAACAAGACTTTTACCTTCATTTTTGAGTAATAATAACTAGTGAGTGTTGGTGTTGCTTGTTGGACTTGTGGTTGACCTCACCACAAGAAAGAGTGCACTCAAGGTAGTGCACATGATACCTCTAGTGCATCATAGCCAACATAGAGACAATGTGACCATTGCCATAGATTTGGTCACACCAATGACTTATGCTTTGATCACACTTAGAGTTATAAAGTAGTAGGGTTCTTATAGCAAGTGGTAGAGGAGCTCCCAAGTCATAAAGGACAAGGTGGTAAAGGAAGTGGTAGAGGACCCACACTTGGTAGGAGCATAGTACATGCCTTTGCTTTTGATATAGCCATAACTATGTGGATCGAGTAATTGGAGTAAAGATTGGCTAGCTTTGCCATAGCTTAGAAGAGGTCAAATTTAGGTGCTAAGGCTTCCACTTCTTATGTTGGTGATAGAGATGTATTAGACATTATATACAGAGTAGCACAAGTAGATACATCTACCATAGTGACTAGGATTGCAATACATGCTCCAAAGCCTAAAGGAGCATCCATGGAGTTGGAACCACAAAAAGAAGAGATTGGTAGACAAGTCAAATTTCCTTAGTCTTTCACTCTTTAAGCATAGACAAAAAATAACATCCATGGCTCCTAGATGTTATAGTGTATTTGTCATAGGTGGTGAGACTAGATGATAGCCTAGATGCTAGTCAATCACCTACTACTACACAAATTGAGTCTAGCATGATATTGAGTGTAGCTCAGTTGATTATGTGCTTCCCTTTGTTCTCAACCAATGATATGTTTACATTGGGAGTTGACACAACTCCAATTTTCTAGTTGGGTACCACACTTTGTGAGAGTAGGGATGATGTGGTTCTTGCTTCTAGAGCAGAGGTGGTTGATAGTGGAGCTGACTTAGGTGAGGAGCATGAGATCCACTCAACAACTAATGGTTTATGGCAAGTAGCAATAGTTAGATTGGATTACCAACTAGACTTACCTTTGAGTGAGCTTGGTTCACACCTCAAGTTGTCCTACTGGACAGGAACTAGAGTGGGATTTTCCATTTTATAGGACCTTCAAGGAAGGTTTATGCATCAAGAAGGGTCTTGTTAGACTTTGTTGTGTAGCCCCTTATATTGGAGAAGGCTACAATTGTTGATCTTGAGCTATGAAATACCGATGTAGAGAGGTGTCCATTTCAGATCCAGATAGGGGTAATTCTACATAGTACATCACATGTGGGATGTCTAGATTCAGCTTGGTCATCAAATTGATAAATCTATGGTGAGAGCTCATGCCATTGCAATAGTAGAAGAGTAATATAATGTGCTAGTTGTTGGAGTAGTGTTATACTCCATGGGTTTTAGTAGTGACTATTTAAGAGTGAAGGATGGGTATGTCACCTACAAGTATGCTTAGTAGTGGATAGTCTTGTCTCACTATAGTCAAGGATCATGGCATCACTTTTAGCTTTTAGTGGTTTTGTTACTTAACCTGGTAACTTGTTGGAGGGAATGCTTATGTAGAGGATACTTAGTACCACAGGTGATCACTCGGATTTGGAGTAAAAGTAGGATTGTTTCATCCACCTTGGATTTTCCATTGTGGAATTTTGAGGAGGCACTACAATATCATGTGGATCAGTTGGTGCAATAGGTTTGGAGTGGAATCTTTGTACCACCAGGAGACAAGTGTGAGAATGAGCCTCCAAAGTCTATTATCACCTTCGGATACCATATTCATTGCTTGGCAGTATTTAGTAGAGGAAGAATATCTATTGGATTTGTTTAGTGAGATTAGCATTAGACTAGTTGTGGTACTACCTGCAAATATATGGATTTGGAGGTACTTGTATATGGAGAGAGATTAGATTGCTAGATGAGTCTCTCTATATCATGTGGCACACTTGACCTATTAGCATCTTGAGTAATTACTAATGTTAGTAATCAAGATTTACCAAAAAAGACCCTACTAGCAAAAATTTCCTTGCTAGGACCACAAGATTTGGAGAGACATGGTCCCATTCATTTGGTGATTTCTGGATGCCCATGTTACAAACAAGCTCATATTTGTTGAGGTTTGAGTCTATAGGATCTCTATTTTTGTGTGTTTTGTGAGTTATTACATATACTATGACATCTCTATATTAATCAATCTATTTCTCTAGCTTACATTTTGGAGAATGTCCCTTTGATGGATGAATCTTGTACAAGTAGTGGCAAGTACACATCAAGTCCATTCTCATATGGGACCTATTGTGTTATTGGATGCAGCCAAAGTGGGATCACATGCTCATCTTCTTTGTCCTTGGTGGATGAACGTCTTACCTAGAGAGATTCTACATTGTGCTTATGATATGATTTAGCAACTAGACCACCTTACTATCAATGATATCTTGGATGTTGGGTGCCAATCTAGATAGTGGTAATGGCTGATATGTAACCTATGGCAGTGGTAAACCTTGTTGGATAGCTCATAGCCAGCCAATTTACTCACACTTAAGAGTTTCCACAACTCCCATGCTTTTTGAGAGTGAGATCTTGGACTTTTTTGGAACTCATAGTTACAATAATTGGTGGAGCCCAATGCCCATGAAAGGGAGTAGGTGATGGGTTTGTGTATTGGTATTACCATTTTTATAGTTGTGCCAAAAGCATCCAAGCATCAAGTGTTAAGTTAGGCTATGGACCTAAATTGTTTGACTTTAATTGTGAGCCTTGGCTTGGCAGTGATTTTTCTCACATTGAGATTGGGAATTCTAGTGGTTGAAAGCATGACATTACTACTCTTGAGGGCCCAATGTAGTAGCCAATCAATGCATCTTCAACTCTTACATCAATTATAGAGGGTGCTTGGGAGTTAGATATTGGACCCAAGCTTACAAGAATGGAAAAATAGATAGTTTGATGTTCTTGATGAGCTACAAAAGTTGTTGTGCCTTCAATATGAGTACTTTTGTGCTATAAAAGGACTTGATATTTAGATTGAGCTGACTAGTGATACGCCAAATTTTTTATATCCTTATAGATACCGTGATATGGAGAGAGTATTGATTCAAAATTGGAGTAGAGATTTTTTGAGGTTAGTTTGGTGGGATTTCACATGGAGAGTATACTTCAGCTACAATGATGGCATCCAAGAAGGATATCATTCTAACTACATAAATAGGTAGATGTGTGGAGATTACTGTCCTATCAACCAATAGACTAGTGCTAATTAGTATGCCATGCTCACACCAGAGGAGATCTTTGATGTAATTGGGCATACAAGGTTCTTAAATAATTTGGATCTTTGAGTATGATATCATTAGTTGATGATCAAGAAGGAGGACAAATCCAAGATAGTATTTTGAGCTATTGATGTTAATGGTAGGATGCATTATATTAGTGGAGATTCTTACCATTTGGGTTAAAGAACACTCCTAGTGAGTTCTAGATGATCATGGATAGGATCCTAACATGGTTGGATTTTGCTTGGTATTATATTGATTACATTTTGGTCTATATCACTACTGTAGAGGAGCATGAGAGACATTTGTTGGAGATGTTTTAAAGGTTGAGATCTCATGGACTTAAATTACATCTTAGAAAGTGTAGATTCTTCCACAAGCAAGTTGAGTATTTGGGTCACATTATCTATCCTAGAGAACTTGGTGTTAGTAGATCAAGGTGGAGGCTATTGCATGTACTCTTGAACCTACGGATGTCAGTAGAGTGTGAGCATTCCTTGGGTTGGCAAAATTTTATTGCCAATATGTTAAAGGATTTAATGCCATTGCCAAGGTCTAGATGAAGTTGACCAAGCTTACACATGAGTGGTGTTAGGAAGATGAGTAGGAGAGAGCTTTTATAGAGCTCAAGGATAGATTGACATCTACCCCCATTCTTAAGAGATTGATAAGAAGACAACCGTTATAGGTTCATACTGATTGGAGTATGATGGGGCTTAGAGCAATGCTCACCCAACATGTTGATGAGGGGAAGGAGTTTGTGGTGGCCTATGCTAGTTGCTCCAAAAATCCAACAAAGGCAAAGTATAGTTCAAAAATTAGTAGGTTTTATAAACATCTTATATCATATGTGTTATCACTCAACAGTCTTGTAGATTGAGATGTCAAATTTTAATGGTTGACAAGGAGAATATTTAATTAAAAAAAATTTAAGATTAAGTATCAACTTGTCTAATCTTACTACCATATGATCCAAAGTTACCTCATTATATTTTGATATTTCTAACTTTGCTATTAGGTTTATACTAATTACCTATCATAAAAGCTACAAACTTAATCACCTTCAAGAACCATTATTATTTCTATTAATTTATAGAAATTAATTATTGTTTCTATTAATTCTTAATCACTTTTAGAAAATATGAGTATTTCTTGAAATGTGTTTGGATTTTTGCAAAGTCAGAAGTCTCATAATGCATTCTTAATAAGAAGAAGAAAGAAACATAACTCTAATATTTGTATGAAGTATTATGAATTCTACAATGTAAGAAACAAAATTTCCTTGGAGAGAGAAAACTTGCAATGCACAAACATTGCAAGTTTGAACTTGGATATTTCAATTTCTACTATTTTCCCCTTATTTGAATGAAATAGAAACATTGATAATAAAGACTAGCCTTTAATTGTAATGTTAACCTTATACTTTTCAATAGATCAAAACTATACTTCCAAGCTATATGTAGATATGTGTATAAGAATACTCATAAGGCATATGTTGAGACATGTATATTGTTTAGATCCTTACATGGAAGTTAAAAGTACATGAGTATATGAGAAATAAATAGTATGTGAGAAAATCTTCTAACTAAATCAAAACTACATTTTTTGATCCTTGTGGTAACTATTTTTTTACAAAAATGTAGTTTTTGTAGCTATGTGCTCATTTTTGTATAGTTTGAAGAATCTTAATTATGGAAGAATTCTCCAATTGGATGGTAGTTAGAGGAATGGAGAGCTTACTCCAAAAGAGGTCTTGAGGTTGTACTTCAAAGAGTTGTGTAGTTAGTTATTTGGAGTATGATGCAAGGAAGCACTCCAAAGATGAAGAAAGAGGAAGATTGTTTGAAGAGATGAGTGAGTGGGAATTCCAGATCATACATGATTGGGAAATTTTGACATTGGTATTTAAGAACTCCCTTGTTGCCATTAAAACTACTTCTAATATGAAAACATCAATTGAGGAGCAATTGAATTATTTTGGAGCAATAAACTAAGGAGTAAAATCAAGGAAAAAAAGCCTTAACAATGTTGCTTCCAAAATGATAAATTCTACTTTGAGTTAAGTGAGCTTGAGAAATTGCCATGCAAAAATATCAAATTGAATAGCAAATATATAGTATCAAATATCAATTACTTGCCAAGATGCCAAGAGATGTAGCATAGAATTCTCTCAATTTGAGGAACCTTGTTGTTATTCATATATAAATTGCTACACAACATAAATTACTATTAATATCATACACTATAGAAGAACAACTCAAGCAAAAGTCATACATGAACTCTAAAGTGCTACAATAATCAATTCATTCTTCCACTTGAATCATACTCAAATCAGATATGTATTCAATCCTTCACTCAACAATCTACCAACAATTAATCATTGATTATAGTCAAGCCACACCCACTCTAGCTAAGAGACTCCAAGTGACACTCATCAACCTTTGTCCACCATAGCTAGGAACTCAAAGGCTCAACATAAGAGATGTGAGCTCTTTGGAGCTACACTTCAAAGGTATACCCCTTTGCTTTACCTAAGTCTCCATCCATATGCTGCTCCATTGCTGATGGTACATCCAATGTTGCAAGTGATGGTGGGTCTCACCATGTGATCAGTAGTCTTAATATGAAATCAGACCGCCAACAAGTAATCCATGAGTAACTACAAAAATACCTATGACTACCAACACTACCACTTTAGTGTCCAAGCAAACTAGCTTTGGCACTATAAATGTCATGATAATTATTGTGTGCATATACATTGCTACACAATATACATCATTGTTAACATTGTACATTATAGAAGAACATAAGCCACATGTAAGTCATACATGAATTCTAAAGAGCCATAATCACCTCCTAGCTAGTAGTTAGGTCCTTCTAACTCCAAATAGCCATCTACTACAAGTATATGATATGTACTATGGATGGCAAAGATAAGAGGCCAGGTGCTATTGAGCCTTATCATTAGTTACTTGTCTACAATCTATACCACATAAAGGATGAACTAGCTATAGGTCAAGAACATCTAGGACATAACCACTATCTATAGGAGCCACCGTGAAGGGAGGAGTCAAACATGCCATATGTCATCCTCTTGAACAACTATCACACACCAACATTATAGCAACTCCACCAAAAGAGCCACATAACATACATTGCAAGCCTGCATGTACAAGTGCCAAGCTTGGATCCATAATGCCATCAATGTTTGGGAGGTGGAATGGTGCACAATTTTTCACATGATTCTTCAAAATAGCACCATAACATCCTTCTAACACAAGGGGTCCAAAAGGCAAACCTCGTGCACTCTCAAGATAGTATGACATGTAATAATATCAAGTGTTGTTAGTGTAGTATGTAGTAGATATACACATTCATCAAGATAAAATCAATGGATTGAGGGTCTATTACATCTTCTTGAATAGGAGTAGAACTTAAGGTACCCCTATGTTTGTAATGCTTTGAGGATATGAGACCTGAGAAGAAACACACCATGAGAAACATATGATTCACACTCAAACCTCCAATGCCCCAAAGGAGCACCTTCTCTTTATTATATAGACAAAGAGGGTCTCTTCCAAGGAAGCTCTGTCCTAGGATTAGGCACACAGATAGGTGAAATGTTAGCAAACTCCACCCTTGGACTACTTACTTGGATGGGTGACATGTCGGTCCTAGTCCTATCTGGTTGGTAAAACAAACTTTGACCGGAGGGAATATTTTAGGGAATCTTCCTATAAGAATCTCATAATCACGTGAGGTACCATTGGAAAGCACTTGACAAGACAAAGCAAGGGAGAGGCAAGGCCAAACTTTCCTCCATTTGGGGGGGGGGGATTTGCACAATTTTTAGGCCTAATTCATCTATTTAGACCTCCAAAATTACCTTCAAAGATTTCAGGCATATTTTGGTTCTTACTCTATTAGTAGAAGTCCCCTTTTGGTGATATCTATTTCTGCTCTATTCAGTCCATCATGTGTAACATCCTTCTAGATTTTACCAAACCAATTCTCACCTTTAAATCATATGTCTAGCTATTGGTTCTAAGGTTTTCAAGTCTATTTTGGTTTTTGCCCTATTAGTAGAAGTATCCTTTTGGGGATACTTCTATCTGATCTTTTGTAATTATCATGTATAAAATCATTCTAGATGTTACCAAACCAAATTTCACTTCTAGATCATATGGCTAACTCTTGGTATTACAATGTTGATCAATCGTTGAGTTCTCAAAGGCCATTGGCATCACTCTCTTAAAGATCTGCCCATTGAGAGCATGCACTTACCCACATGTTTGGATCATCCAAATCCAAAAATTCAATGGCATCATGATGAATGGTTTCAAGTAGATATGGATCTTGTCCATAAAGTAGAAAGTAAGGAAAGAATGATGCTAAGGAGGCTTGTGGACTGAACCAATAGCCATGGCCAACCAAGATAACAAGAGATCCCAATCTCTTAGGTAGCCTCTTTGTAAACCATACTTATGAAATCCTGTAATCATTGTTTGAACCACTCTCTTTATCAAGCCATCTGCCTTAGGGTGATCTTGGGAGGTAATATGATGATCAATGAAGACCTTGTGACACAAGACTTGAAACTCTCCCGAGAATGATGTACCTTGATCAGTCAAAACCTCAATTGGTGCATCGAAATGACTAAGAAGTGTATACATGCCATCAAATCTACTTCTTATAAATGAGTAAGATATAAGCTTGTGTTGATTTTGATATTAAATCTTTGATCCTCATGGTTCAACACTCTAACAAAATTTTATTGCTCTCTTATATCTTTGTGCGTATTTAGGATCTTCCCTTACACAATCTTCACTTTATTTATATGAGTTGGAGTCATAAGTACCATGTCAAGTCTTGCTTTTTATTATAATTATTCATAGATATTTAACTTTAGTGTTATTATTTTATACATCATTTGTCTTGTTCTAAATTCATAAGAGGTTACATCTTATTTTATCAAAATATACAATAAATCTATAATTTGATATAAGTAATGTAAAGTACTTTGAAATTTTTTATTAACTATATATTTATCATATATTATTAGATAAAATACTAATTTGTGTAGTAATACCAGATTTTTTATATAGTAGGTGAATTCTTTAGTTGAAGATCATCTTTAGGCATATTGATATCATCTTAGATCTGAATTTTGATATCATCATATGTAGATCTCAATTGAAACTTTTTAATGTATTTGTCTTAATGAATGTGGAAAGGTATAATATAAAATTATTACTATTATTAACAATAAGTAAAGGTGACTAATATAATGGTAAATAATGAAATACCAGTATAGGCATTGAGTATAATAATTAAGACCTTTGAACAAACTAACAATGTTTGTGATATTTCAACACTAAATTCTTGTAGGTTTTATTGAGCTAAAAAATTAAACTTAATGCAACAAATTATTAAATAAGTTAGAGTATACTGATTTTGTGTTATGTAAACTCTACTCTTTCTTTCCTATTACATAAGGGAGTTTTTATTGGGTTGCTACATGTTTCTATAGTAATTTCATATAGCTTCTTGGGTTAATTTTTCACAATTTTATATGATTTGATGAGATGTGATACATGTTATTGTTTAGAATAAAAATATTGGTAGTATCAAATAATCACGTGACATGATATAGATTTTTTTTAGTTACAATAAATTAACATACCTTCTTAAATTTTCATGATAATGTGTGTTTATTCCCATTCAACTATCCACTATCAAAAACTATTGTACCTTGTGTACTTATTTTTCTTCTTTTGTTTTATTATCACTCTTGTTACCATTCTTCCTTTCTCAAATTTTGAACCTTGTATAAATTCTTAATACCACCCAAAAAACAATGGTGAGAACAATACACAATATAACCAATAAAAGACAAGACAAACTACAAGGAAGAAGAGCAATAGACATAATCTGCTAAAGAATACTCTAATTGTGAGAAAAGAGTGAGAATATAAATTTGAGATTTGGTGTTAAGTTGTACATACTTTAGATAGAATATGTGTTAGAAAAGAAAAAGAACCTATCTAACAAACAAGGAATTTTATCACCAAGTGCTTCAATAGGCCATTGCAATCAAGCAAATATCTAGGACTGAATTTTATTTTTTTAAACATTGTCAATTTAATCCAAGGTCATCTTATATTTCATATAATTGGTAGCAAAAGTCATACTCTAATATGAATACAATTAGCAATTACTCTTCATAGATTTGGTCATTTGGTCATGAAAAAATTAAGCATATATAGGGGGAGGCTTGAGTTGATGGTTTTGAGTTCATTGTGCATCTGACTCATTGAGTAATGATTGAAGGTAGCTCAAAGTTTGCTAGAGAAGTTAAATGGCTAACTTGTGAAGAATAAGCAAGAATATTATCTAATTCAATAAGAAAGGGATTCATTTGATAGATTGGATTAGTTGGACTGATCTAATTTAATATTGCTACTGCTAACATAATATCAACTATTTATGATTGAGACTCATCTATGCACTTTTAATTTAGAAGGAGAATATAAGGCTAGGACAAAGAGAAATAATGTAAACCAAAGCTATGATAGAGAATAAGCACAATCATGTATTATGGCAATTTCCTTTAGTTGAGGAGGTTGTTGTTTGTACTAGAGTATCTACTAGCTACTTCTAGCTATTTATATTAGAATAGAAATGAAGTAGATATCTAGATAGATGTGTTCAAAGGATGTATATGTACCATAAGTTCCTTTCTTGGCTTGTTTAGCCTTGTGCTCCAAAGAGAAAGACCATAGCTTATTGGTGGAGTAATATAGTCTTGTAGGCAAGGTACATGATGCTATAGGATGGGGAAGTGCTAATAAATTCTGTCCCAACCTGCAGATGGAAGTTCTTGGAACAGTCTATTGGCAAACAATCCCCGTAATCATCTACAAGCAAAATTCCATTAATTTTCCTATGGGTATAGATTCCCATAATAATATTGGCTTGACTAAGGGATAGAGGTTACCTTAGACAATTAACCCAAGAATTGACTCATAGGTTTGTCCTCCCATACGAGTCATTTGGCTTCCTTGTTTGAGTGTAAGGAAAAGGATGTTATGGATAGTACTTGTGAACACTTATGATATAAACAAGAATGTAGCAAGCGCAAGAAGGAGCATTGTCTACACATAATAAACATTCAAGAATTGAAATGAGACTCAACACTTAGAACATCCAAATGGATAGAATTGATTTTCTTTATAACATTCATTGCTCAACTAAGTAAGTAATGAGTTGTGACCAAAACATCTTACAACCACAATTTGTATTCACTTCAACTTGTGGACACAATGATTACATAAGTCACTAGATAACTCATTAATACTCAACTCAATCCAAATAGTGTTCCTCTTGACAATAGAAAATGAACCTTGATCTCCTACTAAAGAATGATGGTTACAATGTAGGGTGGACAAGCATCCACTAAGAAGCTTGAGCTTTCTTCTATATTGGGAGTCATAACCCTAAAAAGAATTTCTATCTCCTAATATTGCTTCTATAGTGGCTGTGGTCTCCTCCTTGCACTACCACCATTAATGCCAATTTGCTCCTAACCCTTCATCTCTAATAGATTACAACTATGACATCATCATAACATCATCTTGGCTTTAATTACCTACATAATTACCTCCATAACGTATTGCCTTGTAGAGGGATCTTCCCATACTAGTGTACAACCCATAAAGGATTTCCCCTACATCTCCACTACTATGTGTGTAGATGGCTCTACACGCATGTCCCACATAGTTGGATCTTGCAATTTGTCATCTTCTCACATTTGGCACAGTCCCACATAGAGCAAATCCCACTTTAGACCTTTCTTCCTTTTTGATCGTCTACATCACCTTGTATTACTCTTATCACATGATAAGCATTCATGTACTAGAGAGAAATCTAAATCAAGGCATCATAAGTTGCTATATTGGGCTAGATAGGTCATGTAGCTAATAGTTATATTCATTTCATGATTGTAGTAGGTAAATTTTTGTTCATATTTTGGAAGATTATTGTCTTAGGTACTTCCATATCATATTTTAAGGTAATATATATATAAATCTTAGATTGCACATGTTTTGGAAGTAAGGAGAATAGAACTCATACATCTAAAGATGTTGACATGAATACATGATGATGTGACGCTGACATGGTGTTGAATGATTGTTATCAATTGATAGTTGTATTTAAATTTCCTCCTAAGGTAAGATGTGTTGCATCTAGTATAGAGACTTGATGAGATACTTTATGGATACTAGAAATTTACACACGAGTAGTTTGAATGACTTATATTTGTTGCTCACTGTCTTTAGATTATCTTGTAATGCAAGTTATTTTGGATTAGGAATGTGAGAGACTTAAGGAGTTGTGTAAGGATTGTATGAGTCTTTCATCTTTCAAGAGTTTTAAATTTCATGAATAATCTTCACATTACATTCACCTTCTTTTATTTAGCCTTGTATAGATTATATCACACAAGGTAGATTATATGTTGTTCTCTTCTCACATTTCTTTCAAAAAGATGGAGGAGAGACTTAACTCTTGTACTATTGATATGTTTGAGTGTTTAGTATGAAACTCTTCACTTGATTTGGCATGTCTTTATGACACCATGATTATCTGCACAAGACTCCCATTACTTATGAGATTTATATTATCTTTGATGTTGAGGTGTTGATTGGTTACAAAGACCTTGCTTGTATTTCTTTTGGCCTAGGGTTCACTTTGGGAGAATCAAGGCCAAAAGAAATTCTGTTTCGAGTGTTACTTATTATCATTAAGTTGTATTATAGATTTTGATCTGTCACATGATACCTAGGATTTTAGACCATATATTTGTGTTTATAGATATATATCATATTACATTAATATTCAACATAATCATTACTCATTATAAATTTTATGTGTATATTTATTGTGCTATATTTATATGAGTTTATTTTTTTCTTCTCTCATTGTAGGGCATGCTAAAATAAATGGACTTTTTTTCTTACATTTCATTTAAAATGGATGGTATTTACCAATGTCATTTAATTATTGCCTTGAAATGGATTCAATACTCCTTTTACTAACTCCAACTTTAGCTAACTTGAGTTTTGTTGAATTTATGAATTTTGATTTAGCTATTGTCTCTTTGGAACAATCTACTCAATCTTTGTCCTAATATTTTATATCCTTGTAAATTTTTTGTCTTTATTTTCTCTATCAATTATTTTAGTTCTATTAACGTCCCAACCTACAGTTTTTATAACTTTTGATACTCCTAAGATTCCATTGAGTGATTACATGATTAACAATTGGAAAAAAATACCAATAATATTGATATTCACTTGGATTGAGAGTAATTCACTCTTTGGATCTTCTTCCATCTTAGAATTTGTTGAAGCTTATGATCAGTAGGAACATGAATAAGAAAATATTATTTGTTATACTAAAACTAATTAAAAACCTTTATGCAATTTATCATCCATTCATATTCATATTAAGTACTTGACTTTCCTATTGTTCTTTTATTTTAACTATCATTGTCAAGTGCTAGAGTACTCTATGAAATTTTCTGTTATTCATGAAATATATAATTCATTATGAATTTTTTTAACTTTTAGTGTTAGATACCTTAACATGCATTTTTAACATAACCTTACTATTGCCAAAAAACATTTCTTCTTTATATGACCTTACCATCACAAATACAAGATGTATGAGGAGCAATATTAGCATGTTATCAAGGTACAATATGAAAAAAGTAAAGACACACATGATTTGATTTTTCATCCATTTTCTTCCATCCACATTTGATCTCCTTGTGTTTGAAGTCATTCTCTTATGCATTTCTCTATCCACATGTTGTAAGAAAATATAGCAAGAAAAAATTTCTTATAGAAGAGTGTACAAGAATTTTTCTTTTATATCAAGAAAATTTAGAAAAAAGTGACCGTGTAGAACACATGAAGGATGTGAAGATCCTATCAAGCCTTACAAGGGAGGGACAAAAGAGGTAAAATGGGCTGGGCCCAATGGTATCATATGAGAAATCTGAACTACCCCACTTAAGATACCCAAGCTATGCAGGTCATAAGGTCTACAAACTACTGAAGTATCCAAAGAACCATCACCTATTGTGGTCGTTCTCCTATGTATTGCACAAACCAATGCTCTTTGTAGAGCAATGGACACAATGTCTAAAGTATGCTACAAAGTATGAGACTGAGTTTTGGCAAGAAGATGCCTTTAAAAATAGCAAGAAATTGCAAGTTAGAGTATGTTTCAGTCTGCCTTTTTTACTCATATGTTTGCAAGTGCCTCATGAATTTGGTTGAAAGTAATCTAAAATTTCAAAGGAATGATATAATTATGAAATGAAATAAATTTTGTTCTTTCAATATATTTGACTAGATTTAGAGGCTTATTTTAATGTTGACTTGAGAACACTAACATGAACATGAGAAGAAGGAAAAAGAGCAACATGAGGAATGGAGGAAATTCCATTGAAGATCATTTTGAATCTTTGTAGTTCCAATATTTTGATAATTCCTACATTTTATAGAGTAACCTTTCTCTTGGTTATTCTCTTCTTTGAATTGTTTGCCAAACTAACTCCATTCAATCTTTTTTTTTATTAATTCCATGACTCGCTTTGTTGAGATTTTTTTGATATTGAGTCAAATTTCTTCAATTTGATTTATAATCTTCTTCTAGTTTTGAGCTAAAATAAAGAAAGAGACACAATACCTACCCAAAAATAGTTTATTCCCTCATTTCAAAAGCTATATTTGGAAAGTACTCCGAATATCAATGGTTCATTTCTTCTCTTCGAATCCTAAACTAATACAACTGTATAATGACAAATGGTTAACGAGTGTAATGACGGTTGAATTATAATAACCAAATTAAGCATACACGTAAATTTGTTATCATTCCTATATATTAATTTCCCTAAAATCCGATTTTCCTCAGAATTTCTCTTGAGAGATAGATATATAATTGCTTCGATTATCTGCCTATTACTAGTGTCCTAGCAACTCCCTAATCCCGGGAATTGAAAACCCCTATTGATTATACTATTAGTCAGTCAACTTCTTTTGCAGCTAAATGAACATCTAGAAGTAGCTACAGCTAAGTTCCACCTCTAAATACCGCCGAGCTTTGACAGCAAAGGACTGACTGTACAATAGAGCAGGTTACAGAAAATGTGCAGAAGAGCACTTGAAATGTGGAAGAATGGCGCGAAGGTGTGCTGAGGGTTTACGGGAGGGATGGCTCTAGTGGGAATTTCTGCGGAAATTCAGTAGCGTGAGTGTCTGGGAGCAGATCGGTCGATCCATCGATCGGTTGGGGTGGTTTTAGCGATGGCGATGGCGTTGCGGCCAGCATCTCCCCCCACTGCTGCCAAGTTTGGAATCTATGAGAATGCGGCTGTTGCCTCTGCTCTTTCTCAGCAGACGATTCGACGAAGACCGTGGCATTTCCCGTTCGTTTTAATGCTGTGCTGCTCGTCGTTCTGGGTTGTGTGGAACGTTTATTCCAGGTGAGGATATTTTGCCCCACTTTCTAGCTGGAATGTGCTCAAATTTCGTGTTTCTGTCTTGATTTGGTTGAGGATCATCACTTCTGGATGAATTTTGAGGTTTTTTGACAATCTTAAATGGGTCTACGTAAATTTGAAGGTATCGGGCATTGTATAAGGTGTCAAATGTGTTGTTTAGTGGACCACTGTTTAGTAGCGTGAACTGAGAGATCCACTTATCGATCTCAAGTTCTAGAGCTGCGTTTCCAGTTTTGTTTGACCTAAAGTTTCTGTTTCAAGGCAACAACACAGGATGCTCGGCATGTCTTTGAGCTTCATGGAGTTCCTAGTGCTGGTTCGGTCAAATCTCAAGTTTGATTATGTGCATTCCTCTTGATCTTTTGTCCTGAGTCTGTGCAAAACTCTTTCTTCACTTCTGCGGACTTCGTATTGCCTTTTTAATCTTTTCTCTTAGGGAACACCACGCCTAGAGGCCTAGAGTTATCATCAAAATTTGGGAGAGTCTTGATTCTATCTCTACAAAGTATGTCTTCGAAAATATCATGCGTCTCACTTCGCAGAATCTGTTCGGCCCTTCATCAATCTGCAGAGTGGATCTTCTGACATTGATACTCTCCTCGTCAGGCATCAGCCAGAGAATTGCAGGTACGAGTAGATTCGCGCATTTTCCCCCTTGTGCTTTCAAAAATATTCTGTTACAAATGCTCACTGTCTCATTCTTAGCAGTTCGTGGAGAACCTTGTCTTAGACTGTACTGTGAAGGGAGTGAACGAAAGTATCAAGATAAAAATATTTTTTCAGGGAAGGTATCAAACTGGGTTGTTTACAACGGGTTCTGTACGCCAATGTTCAATATTCTTATGAATGTCTTGCTGTATTCAGTCGGATTTGTGCAGGCAGCTCTGTGGATCGCGCTCATTATCTTTATGATGACCTTTTCTGCACTTTGCAAAGTTCTGAGTATACAGTCAGGTCCTGATACACACCTTACCTTGAGTTCCAGAATTAACGGTAACAGCACAATTCCAGGATCGCCGATATCTCAATTTGTGTCACTAAGCAGTGCTGGCTTGAGAAAATCAAGGCCTCCGGATTCTCCCCCTGAATTTGCGAGCACATCAAGACAACGGCCTCCGCGAGCTCGGCAATCTCCCGGACAGTCTCAATCTCCCGCTCTGGTTCCCATTCATCCTTATATCCTGAAGAACAAACCTCTGTCTAGTCCGTGGAGTGGTTTGAGTGGATCATTTGTGGGTCCTGTAGAGAGGCCATCGGAGATCATTCCTATATCTTCGGCTCCATCTGGGTCGCCGTATCAAAGTACACCTTTCCCTGCACCACCTCCTCCGGCAACTCCTATTAGTCAACTACAAAGCTCTCCTGGCAGTATGAGTTTTTGGCCCAAGGACAGAACACGCTCTGGAAGACTAGACCTGGGAAAAGATGAGATTGACAGTGAAAAGAAACTTGCAGAGTTTTTGGCTGAAGTCGATGATAAACTTGCAGATGCCTCTACGAAACCTGTTTGTCAAACTTCTCCTGCATCTACAGTTCAGGGTATAACTAGCGGTCCAAGCTCAAATCCCGCTCCTACCCCAGGTTCCATTTTAGGCACTCCTAGAACTCCGATGAGAGCATTGCGAATGTCTCCTAGCGCCCCAAAAACAGGATCACCAAAGAAAGGAGAGGTTGAAATTCCGCTTCCTATGTCGATAGAACAAGCAACGGAAGTTTTCAAGAAACTTGGAATATATCCACAAATAGAACAGTGGAGAGATGGACTTCGACAATGGTTTTCTGAGATGCTGTTGAATCCGCTGGTACGCAAGATTGATTCGAGTCATCTTCAGGTATTTTAGGAACTGTTCTCTGAACCTTAACGGGTTTTGTACTCTAGTTGGCATTGAAGTACATCTACGCCCAAGTTGTATGATTGCTTGTCCAGTTTTTTTCACTCGCTTCCTTACAACTCATGCGCGTTTGTTGACAGTCAAAGTCGTGAAGTAAAGGCTGGAACGTTGAATATACTGACTTGCGTCTCAAAATGTCGATACGTGTTTGACTATTTTGATTTCCTGACAACAGTCGGGTCAGAAATAATATGTGCGTTGATTTTCATTTTAGTATCTTGGATTCTGGATATTGGGTTCACTCATGCTGTAGCGGATGAAACCGGGACTGGGCCGATAAGTGAATCTTGTCCTTGCGGTTACCTTCTATCAGGCCATGGCTGCCGCTACCAAGTTGGGGATTCCGATCAGTGTTGCTCAGGTGGGAGGCATCAAGCAAGATTTGTCATCAATTCCCATTTCACCAGATGGCTCACAGCAGGAATGGCTCACTACTATGGTTCCTGACGAAGATTCCTCCTTGCATCAGCTACGGGCTGCTCTCCTGCAAGCCCGTGATGGACCTGTATGTAAGTTTATCTTGTGCTCTCGGCTAAAAGTAACGATGCCAGTTGGAACTGAGCTGCAAAGTTCATTGTTTGTTCCAGAGACTGATATCCATGAGTTTGCTGGCAGTAATGCAGAGAAGTTCATGCCAGCTTCTTATACTGTTGCTCTGTGCTGTATCTAATCTTACTGGGAAGTCCTGGTATATTTGCAGCCGTTCAGCAGAACTCCCTCTTTGGTCTTGCTCCGCCGCAAGAGAAAGCGTATAATCCTGATATCCAAGCTTGCGTGGATGCCGTGACTGAGCACCAAAGACTGAAGGCCCTCATAAAGGGAGAGTGGGTGAAAGGACTCCTTCCTCAAACTAGCGTTCGTGCGGACTATACTGTGAGCAGAATCAGAGGTGATATATGCATGAGTTAAGATGTTGTTGATTCCCATTGTGCCACCAAGCTTACTAGAGTTTCTTTGTTCTGTTCTTTGTTGAAACTTACAGATAGTATCCAAAGCTTGAGTATGTAATCTCTGATTTTGATCTGCCGATGTGAATGAGCAGATTTGGCGGAGGGCACCTGTGTGAAAGCCTACGATTACATGCCAAATGGAGAGGTGTATGACAAACTTTCTAAGCGATGGACAGCTGATCTTCCATCCGACGCCCATTTGCTACTCTACCTCTTTTGTGCCCTTCTGGAGCATCCCCAGTGGATGCTCCATGTAGACCCAACCTCCTATCCCAGTACCCAATCTGGAAATAATTCTCTCTTTGTCGCCAGTTTACCCCACAAAGAACGGTATCCGGAGAAGTATATTGCAATTATTTCTGGGGCCCCACCTGCATTACATGCTGGAGCTACCGTCTTAGCCATTGCCAAGACTAGTCCTCCAGTTCTTGCGCTTTACTGGGACAAGAAGCTACAGTTTTCCTTTCAGGTTTGTTTGCCCTTTTCTGATCATCTCCGCAAGTTTTCCTCTCTAATTTATAAAAGCGCCGGCCCACTAATGCTCGTGTGTGGCACAGGGACGCTCGGCAGTATGGGATGCAGTTTTGCTTCTGTGCTATCGAATAAGAATTGCACATGGTGGAGTCGTCCGAGGAATCAACCTGGGCTCCCCCGCATTCAACCTCCTCTCAGTTTTAGAGCCTTCGCCTGAGAGCCCTGTAAAATAGAATTTGTTAGAATCACAGGTAAGTGGCATGTTCCAGAACTTGTCATAGATTGGAAGCGTGTGGTCTTAAATCAGATTCCTTGATGAGTCTATGGAGTTCTCAACTCCGCGTTGTTGCTGTTGGTGGGAGTCCTGCTTGTGCGAGCTTTAGGACTGAGGCTTGCCAAACTTATGAGGAGAAGTGTTTGGGTTGCAGTTTCCACTGCGTTCCATCTGATACGTGACCCCGCCATTAGCGTAGGTAGGAATTTTTGACCTCTGTTCTTCCTCTTTCTTACCGAGAGGTCTGAACGTGTACAATGAGAATGTATCATCAGAAATGAAAGCCTCTTTCTAGATATTTATATGACCGCGTATGTGGTAAAGACTAAAGGATTTTGTACATAACGATCAACGACATGGTCCACAAGCTTCTTATCTCGTTATGCGGAATAAATAACATTTCATTGCTTCTCTTCACGGAGATGGGTCTGTCATCTTGACAATTCCTCCCAGCGTTCTTGAGGGTCTTTTCTCAAAAGATCTTGTGGAACGAGTATATGGAAGGTTTGTTGGGAAACAATCCTGCCACTCCATGAAGGCGGATGTATGTGTAGACGCATCATGTACAAATGGTTATCAGTGCCTTCTAGAGTACTTCATATCTCACGCGGATGTTCTCTGTATATCGACGTGTAGTTGACCCAACACTTAGGTGGATCAAAACGGATGTTCTTGTGTGGCATCACTGGGGCTTTGGTGGAAATAGTTAAAATGCAATGGAAATAACACATCAATTGTCTATAGTGGCTATTTCATCTTTTGTTCCCTATGCGAACACTACGCTATCTATTCACACTTTCCTTTCCTGGACAAGGGTCCCACAAATGCCCTAAAAGCTGAGGACCTTTATGTTGATTAAGCTAGAACATGGACTGAATTTAAATTTACATAGAGGTTCACTTTATCTTGTCTTACTTAGCTCTGAGGGAATTACAAAGCTGGAAGCGCACATTTTATAACTTCAGCAGAGTCCAAAAATCAGTTCGAAATTTATTTCTCAAAGAGTATGTGACGAGATGCAGAGGGACCCATCCCTGCAACGTCCAACCAGGTTGCGAATGAGACACACCCAATGATCTTCACAAGATGCTCACAAAAACTGCTGTGCACTTCCGGGTACGGTTTCACATTTTCAAGAAGCAGGACAGGTGCTTCGGTCCAAAACAACATCGGTGAGGCCTAATCGGAACGCCGGAGTTCTGAGTCGGAAGCTCATAACAAGAGGTCCACACTCAACGACGCAGTTTCTAAATCAGAACTGCCTCCAGTCCGATGGATAGGTTCCTCTCTTAGTGAAAAGTTGGACCACATCATCGCCCTGATTCTCAACTAACACCCAATCGCATTTGGGTAAATATTGCAACACTAGCTGGATAACGGTTCGCTTCATGGGAGGCCAAAAAGAGAGTATTGGAACAAAACAAACTTTGTGCGGGAGGGTGACCAATCGCTTAAGATTTATCACAACAACAGGCTCGACTGTACAATTTCACATCTTAAGCAACCATTCGATATAGTCAGTTCTATCGAGGACTGGCTTGAATGTACAAATTCACATCTCAAGCAACCAATTGGCAGAGTTATTAGGATATAGTACAAATGACACTTGCTGCCTGGGATAAAAGAGAAATACTAAATTTACCAAAGCTGCCTGTAAGGGGGAGGGGGTCTCTAACGGTGAGCGGGCCAGGTCAATCTCTAGACCTGGATGTATCGGTATCGATGGGCATCTAGCCATCTACTTCATGATTTGGAAGGGTCAGTTCTTGCTTTCTTTTCAGGCGGAAACTGGAATAGAGTTGGCCTCACACACGTTCCCCCGACACAGAGGGCACACCCTGGAAGTAAAGACGCAACTGAATAATTAGCATACCAGGATAAGAAGTAGACAAAAAATTCCCACCATTACAGGAAATGAGGTCAATAGCGTGTCAAATAGTCAATGCAGAAATTTACCTGTGTACTTCCTTGAGCCATTTGTCAACGCAAGCCACATGATACTCGTGATGGCACGGCAAAACTCTCACTTGATCGCCTTCTTCGTATTCCACGAGGCATATATTACACCTGTTTCGAGCAGAAGAAAGGTAAGATACTGACAGTTTTAGGATTTCTTACTTGTGCTAGCCAGCGTCATTAGCAATGTAGCTCTAAGAACGCAGTGACCAAAACTTTTCATCAAAGCAAGAAACCCTTGAACTGAAAGATATGTCAGAAGCATCTGCATAATCATCTTACTGAGTTGCTTCTTCACGCAGCTTCTTGGAGATTTTTCTGGTTGGAATTGCATTGACAACCGTATCGGGAGCAGGGAGAGATACGACAGGCACTGAGGTTCTTGATAGAGCAATAGATTGGCGGTGAATTTCATCCAAAACCTGAATGGTTTGCAACTCAACACATCTCAGTGATGGTTCCACTAAAGTCAAGATCAAAGAGCTTGTGGCTCAAAGCTTCCAAGATATCAATAACGCTACATGAACGACCAGACAGCTCGTGCGGACTCGCTAGACAACTTCCATAATACAGAAGAACGAAATCGACCACAGGAATCTAACCAGAAGTTACAAGAACGGACAGGAATATAAGCACCGCGTGAAGTACTATAAATTCAAGTAACATTTACTCCATAGATGACGTTGGAAATAAGCACGTACCTCAAATAATGCTTCGGCAAGCATGATAATACGAGAAATGCTTGCTCTCGTACTTGTGTCTTCCGCAGCACTCCCATGAGCATCGCAAGAGCAGTGGCCATGATGACGTCCACCAGAAACACAAGGACGAGTGAATCCAGGCATTCCCTCAAGCCCATTGCTAAGTAGCTGCAGAGCCCAGACCTGAAGAGCCAGAAAGCTAGTCAACATTCGATTCCACCAACGCCAGTAATTAAGTGACAGGCAAGTTGTCTCCCTCTTTAGATTTGTTGCTCAAACAAGGTGCATTTAAATATTCTCGCCATGTTGCATTAACAGATTAAAAAGCAGTAGGAAATGGAGGGAGGCGTGTAAAACCGTCTGATAGTGTCACATTCTAGATTGATTCTATCTTCAGCGTTCGAGTAATGTGATTCCAGGCACTAGTACTGGGTACTGTGGGCTAAACTATGTGATGTATTCATCAACGTGACGAGACCCTATCTAAAATCAAAATTTTCCCTCCAGAATTTTCCAAATGATCTCAAGTCATATCACGAAGGTTCAACTGGCCTGGAGTATAACGTTGATATCTACGCACAACAGATATATAGCTGTAGGATAGCTATACAAGCTACTACAATTCAGGTTACGACAATTTTGACCTGTCAGGTACCTGGCTGCGGTCGGACGACACTTCAGGATGTAAAGTTCCGTGCAAAACGTATGATCCTTACCTGTGATCTAACGCGTCGTCTTCTTTCTTCTAAGTCGAGGCTTCTGCTATGGAATCCTCCAAAGTCCATCGGATCATCGTCATTTTGCATCCAGCTCTCGATAACACTTTCAGTAGATGTCATGGGCGTAGAGGTGCGGCGATGAGAAGCTGCTCTTGTCAGGGCATCCCACAATCTCCTTCCGCCATTTCGTCGAGATTCTCTACCTGCAATGGAAACTGGGTTCGAGCTAGTAGCTGACCCAGGTGGTGTGCTTGAACGGTCACTCGATCCACTGTGAAGTTCAGACCTATGGAACGCCAGGTGTCTGTCCCAGGACTCTGAATAGACTGAGTGCCTGTACTCTATGACCCTGCCTTC
Organism: Lunularia cruciata; assembly: GCA_948567375.1. Classification (NCBI taxonomy): domain Eukaryota; kingdom Viridiplantae; phylum Streptophyta; class Marchantiopsida; order Lunulariales; family Lunulariaceae; genus Lunularia; species Lunularia cruciata. Next base: position 21,139,229 of record OX419755.1, on the reverse strand, counting down.
TTCTGTTATCTCCCAAGCTTGTAAGGAAGCTGGAGTTGATCTAAATGGAAATTCATCTCTTTCGCTTCCTCCAACAGAAGAGCTCGCATCCCCAGTCTCAGTGGTACTTTCTGCTCTGTGGCCTCGTGCACCAGATGACTCTGCGGAGAACATGCTCCTCCTTCCCGGATCGTGAAAGTCGCAAGGAGATGGAGATGCCAGACCAGCACATCTTCGTAGCTGTTCTTCGATCTCGTTAACACGATGCTGTTGTGAAGTATTCTCACAAACTGCCTGCAGATTCTGACGGTCGGAGAGACCTATTGCACTGGGAGCCTCTTGGGCGCTGGGTCCAATTGATGGACCAAACCTGGAACTCCAAGGGTTACTCTCCAACCACATATTATGTGAATCCATCCCGCCGGTTGCTCTAGATTGTCCGACGTCTGCACTACCGGCAGAGGGAATCTCGGTAACTTCAGTCGGAAAGCTTTCCACCACCAAGACTGCACTTGCTCCTGCAGATTCAAAAGTCCGGGATATATCTGCAACGTGCGCATCATAAAGTGTTGCTGGAGCTGTTGTGCTACTGCTTCCCTCGGAGATAACCGGGATAGAGTTAGGTTGGTCCAGTACAGGGCTTTCCAACGACGTTATTTCTCCACTCGATGAACTGGTTTTGAGAGGACCGGCTCCTCTAGATGTGCTTGCCAGAGAAGTAACTCCGGGATTTTGAGCCTCTGGTTGTCTCGAAATTCGGGATCCACTACGAGACCGCCGCTGTGACTCCCTTCGAGATTGAGACTGTTCAAAAACATTTCGAAACTCAATAAACTTGACTATTGAAAATGCCCAATGAAAATTCGTACGATTTCAGCGGTGTTCAGCTGAACACCAAACTTACCGGTTGGGCTTACACAAACACTTGATGTCAAGTAATAAAACCGTAATCTGCTAGGATACAAGTGCCATTGTTTCTTGGCATATTTGACCGAAATTCGTACTTCAGGCTTGTATTGTAGTTCCAGATGTTTTCACACTATACAGCTCGTAAGAGCAGTAGTCATATAAGGAGACATTAGGAATTACATAAAGCCTTTTAAGGTGAAGAAAAGTGTGACAGCTTCCTGGTGAGATTAAAGATACCACCTCTTCGGACACGTGAGCAACTTCCTGATGATGTTTGCTATAACACCTCTTTGAATAGAATAATGATATGTTCAAAGGCTGCCTTGCCTCGTAAGCCCAGGGAGTATGGACTTCCATACTTAAGATAGAGGACAAAACATCCCAAATAACGAAGTCAATCCACGGCCATTACTGGTTTTAAAACCAAGAAATGATCCCAGGAAGTATAAAACCCGGTAAAAGTATGTATCGTCTTTCCCCTGAACATGAAATATCTGCATTGATCCCTTCTTCAGTGGTTTCCATGATAATCTTCAGGAAGTTACTGATAGTAAGCGAAGTTACATGCAAGAACCATCCCTCCCGATACATACTCGGCCCCTTCAACATCGCAAAAGGTGTCACAAGAAATCTCCTGTAGATGATCCCGGAGCAGTCCCGCTTATCGTCTCAGTGGTTCCTGGGGATTTAAGCCTAACTCCTCTCCATTTTACAAGCCGTGCGAGAACAAAGCTTCTGCCAGAGAGAAGAAGACATTCTCACTAGCATGAGAACCTCTGAATTACAAAGGGATCCTCCTTTATAGAACATGCTGCAGCTGGAGGCAAGTGTTCAAGCTTACCGTGACAACTTCATATACTGTGACAGGGTACTATTTACACGACCGTTCGATAATTTTCGTTAAAGACCGGCCGCTCGAATACAGATGTGACAATATTCTACGTCAGTAAGAGTGATTGCTACTACTGACTTCCAGATGGCGACTGCACTCGATGAAACAGAGCGACGTGTACCTTGCTTACTCGCACAGAAGGCCTGATTTGTTCTAGGGAAACCATCGATTTTTACCTCAGAGCTTGTGCAGTACCACTTTGGAACGTGTTCAAGCGCTCTCGAAAGGAATTTCTAATGTGAGTGGCTTAAAAGTTAACAGAAGCTGCTCTGAATTCTGTCCAACAGAGAACCCTCTATGGAACAGAGAAAAGCCAGATTAGAGACCTTCCAAACGCTTCTGAGCCAATCTTTCTTGAAAAGCGGGGAAGAGTTACTGTGCTGGTTTGTTGAAGGTGGGCAAAACCGTATGTAGACTAGTCACTTCTTTCAGTGGTATCAATCACAGAATAATGAATGTCTACTCTTGACTGGGGGGAGACAGCAATTCTAAGAGAGCTGGTCTGAAAGAATCGAGCGAAGAACAGACATCTCACTTGGTGAAGAAGCAGTACAAACCTCGGGTATGCCTCGAGCTAGAGAACCACTCGAATTGAGTCCACTGCCGCTAGTTTCCCTTCTGGCGGGCGGGTAATCGCCCCGATCTCGTCGCTCGGGAGCCTCTGCCGAGTGACGGCTACTGCTGGATCCCATACTTCCTGTCCGCGATCGAATCCTATTTGGCAACGAGCACTTCGCTCCGATGCAAATCTCGAGCACGTCAGACGAGTAAGCCCTTGGACGACGACGATGCGTGACGATGTTCACAGATTACGCCGAAGTAAAGGTGAGACTCGTTTTGTGATCGTATGTCTGCTTTCTTGGAATCCTTACATCAGTTAAGGACAAGACTCCCTTGCTGACCGGAAGCTGCATCCACCTTGAAGAGAGGTCGATGGTCTACGTATGCCAGACGTACAATCTGCGTTAACACAGCAATCGACTTAAATTAATGCTGTCCAAGACGAGTTGACCTTGATCAACAGATTTACAGCCGAGCTTCAGGGCTTCTCTCAATAGTGCAGTTAACCACAAGTTCCCTCCAGATTACCAATCGATGAGCTAAACGACCAGCTCCCCCTCTTCTTTACCTTTAGAACGACCCGCGCAAGCACAGCACCAAGGTGCAACGTGGAAGAAAGCTCAAGAGGTTCTCTCTGCACTAAATTATGAGCCTTCGAGTTTACAAACACTCCTGCGTATCGTCCGACCTTTTCTTGGCTTCCCTCTGAGTTCCGCCTTCTATGGCTCCAAACCTTTTAGCTCCATTTGGCCACAAACGCACTTAAAGCGGCCTGGACCAGACCATCATTCATCTGCACCAAAGACTCCCGCCAGACAGCCATCTCTTCTCTGCTCTGCTCTGCTCTTCTCTTCTCTTCTTCCTCCCTTCGCCGAAAGAACAAATTGCGCTTTCGCTGCTCCTCGATCAATGAACCAAGCAACACACACGCGCTTACAGAGACAAGCCTAGAGAAGGACACGGCACCTCCAGCGGATGAAGATGAAGAACGAGAGATATAGATCGATCAATCTATCACACGAACATTACTAGTCCCTCTTCTCACACGGAAAGAAAGAAAGACAACCATCACCACCGAGAAGAGAAGAGACACCCCTCACGTTGCTGCAGCAGCAGCACAGGCAGGCAGTAGCAGACGAACGGGACCGCGAGGCCGAGAAGCGAGGGGAAGGGTCCAGACGGACGACGAGCGAGAGCTTCCCGCAGCCCAAGGACGGGGACAAACGGCGAATTGCAAGACAATGCTCCTACAGGCCCCACCACGTCAGTCTACCACACCGTTCGTCAACTTCTTTTTCAGGCACCGACGAGGTCCCCGGTTATCTTACAACTTTTCGCTCTCTATGTTTCGCGAAATTCATCAACCTCGCGCCTGGTTTTCCCCCGGGAAGGTTTTCCTGGTACCGGCAATTCGCTCAACCTGCCGGAACGGGTTTCACTTCCTGCCGGACACCGCAAGCTTGTAACCAGGGCAGAGCACGTTGCCCGGTATTTCAAATACTATGCCCATTCCTCGTCGCCCGTTTTTGCCCACCCTCCGAAGTATTTAATATCTGGATCTCATCTTCTGGACACTTTTAAAACATGTATATCTAGCTAGTTGTACCCTCACAGGTCATCATCATCTAAGCTACTACCTCTCGGAGCTCTTTTTCTATGAAATCGCCCCTCGATAATTTATTTCCACTGCCGCTAGTGTACGTACTATTTGTGCCAAAAGAGCCCATCTCGCTATTGACTTTACCACTCAGTAACTCCATATTCCTTTGGCACTTCTGCAATAGCCGTGCGGCCCAACAAACACACGAATATATATTGACACGTTATGGCTGGCATCACGAGTAGAGAAAATCTGTTAACGAAGCTACATGGTGAAGTCAAACACTCTCTGTCCTTCAATAACTGTTCGCTTTCTTAGAACTAGACTCAAGAACCTTGTTGTCCCATCTTTTCCATCATATTTTGGTGGGTTGCCTTTTTCTCTCTTCCGTGCTCTCAAGTACACCTCACTCCTGGTTGCGTGAAATGTTGAACATGACTTCACATCACAAACGAAACGGAAGAACAATTCACGGTAAATAGTTTTCAGACCCCCGTCACTCAAGACGGGAAGGGAGTAATGAATCTTCCGTGCTGTAAAGTACATTCCTGGTTGTGTGAAATGTTGAACATGAAGTCACATCACAAAACGGAAATCGTCTCTTCCTCGCAAAACCAAAAAAACAAAAAATAAAAAGTCATCTCTTCCGAGCGAGTTTAGGAGTTTGGGTTGATCCACACGGAAGTAGCAAAGCTAATCACATAAGGTCAAGGATGGGTAAACGAGGGTCAGCCATTGTCGTGAGCGATCTCATCATCTTAAACGTAATCCAACACTTGAAACCGGTGCATGAACGAACGAGCTTAGTAAGAATGGGGTAAACGCGACAACACACACAAGACATCAAGAAGGATGGGAACACCCCACTTAAAGCGATGCATGAACGAACTTCGTTAAGGTTAAGGTCACGTATAGGATAACAAGAAATATGGAAAGATCCCTCAAGCTGAACAATAATAAAATGGGAAGAGATAATGAACAAACTTAGTAAGATTATCTTTCGTTTCTCTACTAAGATGTTGCTGACGTGGACCTTGTCCATGTCAACAACTACGGTAGACTGTAGTGTCCATCACTCTATCTGTTCCCCATAAGAGTCAACAATGAAAATTCAATTCCTGAGTTACCATTCAACAACCCAATCCTTCGGTTCAGATCTGCCAGTGCGTCAAGATGACTTTGTCTCCGTTACACTCGGGACAATATAGCGTTCCCTAAATTCGACTATGAACCTCGAGAAAAGTCTAGCAGAACTCGCCGGCATCTTTTGATTCTCTTAGCTACTATAGGATTCCTTGGTTCGGACTCTTTGGTTACAAAAACACGACTAATTTGGCAACTTAATGTCCGAAGTCTGGCAGTTCAGCATATGTTCCAAGTCTAAACTGCACGAAGTGATGTCATAGTGATGTATTAGAGACGCTGGGGTCCACTGGATAATGCAAAAATGCTCTTATACGGGGAGATTCTTATCTAATCATAACTATTCCCCTTTCATGAGTGTTGACATTCAGTGCCCACAGGTCTGTAGGGCATACAGATTCGTTGAACTTTGCGGAACCAAGTGGCCTTTAAGAGGGATGGACCATATGGTCTACGGAGAAGTGTCGACATTACCCAGTGAAAGTAGGTGAAACATGTCTTTCTCCCAAGGGAACGACCTAACTGAGTTACTGAGCATCCACTCACGAGGCCACACTATTTTACACCACTTTAATACGTAAAGGAGAACTTTTATGGATTTGTTATTAGGGTGATGGAGAAAAAAAGAAAAAAAAGGGCGACCGCGCAGGAAAAATGAAGGATGGAGAAAGAGTCTTCTACAATTTCAATCTAATCGTGAAGTTTGCAACAACGATTTCTTAATGCCGCATCTTTTTTTGTACATTTAAATTTAAATTTGAAAATTTTCAATTACTTGATGCTATATATTTATATTGAAAATTTTCAATTACTTGATGCTATATATATATATTGGTGAAATCGCTAATGCACTTTGTGAACTTTTACTTGGTAAGGATCAGAAGCAGTTATATTCAGTTCCCCTTGCTTTGTGGATGAAAAAGGCGACCACATGGAACACATGAAGGATGGAAATACACCATGAATCCAAACAAGAGAGAGACAAAAGAGGTAAAATGGTGTTAGTTCCAATAATACAGATATGAGAAATCTGCTATATGGCACCTAAAATATCCAAGCTATACAAGTAGGAAGGTCTATAAACTATTGGAGCACCTGAAGAAACATAACCTAGAGTGATTGCTCTCATATGGATTGTACCAGCCAATGTTCTCTATAAAGCAATGAACACAAGTTGTCTAAATTATATTACAAAGTATGAGAAAGAAAGTGGTATCCCTAGCGTCTAATATGATAAGTTCTTGCTCACTCCATTACAAATGTGTGGAATGTTGTGTCCATCACTCCATAAACTCCAAGGCCAGAAGAACAAAAAGGTGACCTTGCTGCATATCCCTATATTTGGAGATCTTATGTGTTGTTGCTCCACTTGCCTCCCATCCAAGAGGATGAGTAATCACTCATTCCAAAGCTATATCATGCGTAAAGTCTATAATCACAAACCTCCGCCATTGTCACTTGATCATCTCAGACCAAGTATAAGTATGTTTTAACACACGTCATCATTAAATAGTACGTAGATATTCTCTATTCATATATTAACACATCACATTCCATTAATTTACATTGAAGAGCACCTAGAAAATATACACAAGGAGGCCAGGAGTGAGATACCTGAACTTATATTTATTTCAGTCTACTCTGTCCACTAGAAAATGCGCTTTTTGACGTTGAGCAAGTGATTAGAATACCATTACAGACGGACAAAAGCAATCAGAAGAGAGTTTGTTACTTGCAGTACATTTCTACCTGCTAGATTAATATGGCATTTGTTTGACACGTTGTAAAAGTAAATCTAGTCAAAGTTTACTAAAGCTATAATAAAGCCTCTTAGTGACCCTAGAACGTTAGCAGGATTATAGGAGACTCAATTTGAACGGATGTAGAGAAGAGTTTTTGCCAGGATACTTTTATCAATATAAAAAGGTACATTTCAGCAAGTGTAATGTGAAGTATCAATATTGAAAACTTTCTGATGGATGATAAATTCTCCAAATTTCATTAGAATTATCTGGAATTTAACCTAACTTATATTGATATCTCAATGAGGGAATTATTGAAATCTCATCGTTATATAGAGGAATGTGCTCTTCTTATTTGTGTAATAGTCACCCAAGACAAGTGTGGTGGTCAAAACAAATGGAAGTTTCTTTATGAGTGCTTAAGAGTTCGAGGGGTGCAGAACATATGTAAAACAGAAATTGCAAAAACTTCAATCCCATTCAAGGAATGTTTTATGTTGAGATGTCCCGTTAAGCTCTAGTATTATGAGAGGGTGCCTGCAAATCCAGGTTCATCAAATCAAATATCAACCAACAATTCTCATGAATTTTCATGACCTAATTTTGAGGGAGGTTCAACTTTGATGTAATGTGGTGTTGGTTCTATATAGATTTCATTTGAAGTTATTTTTAGAATTTTGTGGAAATCCACTAAAGGTATCTACTACTTTTATTTTCCTATCTGAAACATTATTATGCAATCCCAATTTAGAGATTCATTTAAAAGGAGTATCTCTTCTGTCACACCATTTGTAGTGTCGCATCTAGATTGCTCGGACATTGGAGTTGCAGTGATAGTACTTAGAGTTATTTGAGCAAAGTGACGGTGGGACCCACCGTCACTTTGCACTATCGAGTGTGCTGTTAGTGGGACCGTTAGGGTTTTAGACCTAGCTTGAGTCCAAGGGGTATACTTTCGAAGTGCAGCTCCAGAGAGCTCACTTCTCTGATGTTGAGCCTTCGAGTTCCTGGCTATGGTGGACAAAGACCGACGAGCGTCACCTGGATTCTCTTAGCTAGAGTGGGTGTAGCTTGATTGTAATAAGTGCCCAGTTGTTGGCAGTTTATAGAGTGACAGATCAGTACTGATCTGAGTTGAGTTGAGTTGAGTTGAGAGTGGTAAACAATCTGATTACATTAGAGAAGTGAAATTAGGGAGAAATTGGGTGCAGTAACTTTGAGTGTTGGTGGTATCTCCAAGCTCGGTGGATCGTTGGTAGCTCGATTGAATTTTAGTTTTTCCTTGGTGTGCATAAGCTCGTTGCTTGATGGAGATTTGGCAATAAGGCAGATGGTGTGCGGAAGCGCTGGCCAAATTTTGAGCACAAAAAGAGCAAATTTTGAGGAGAGGTTGTGATTTTGAGCTCAATAGGGGAAGGCATGACCAATTTGTTGCGAGTTGGACTTAGAAAGTAAAATTGAAGGTGGAGTTGTGAAGCTATTCTTGTGAATTTGTGATTTGGAGAAACTCGTGTTTTCAATTTGGCTCGAGTGAAGAGTAAGCGAGTGATTTGGTGGTCAACCAACTTTAGGGTTTACGTCAGATTTTATGTCAAAATTTGGCTGGATTTTCCGTCAAATTTTTGGCCAGATTTGGAAGACTTTTGCTAGTTTGGAGTACTTTTGCAAGTTTGGAGGAGGTTTGAAGTGGCAAGAAGAAATGCCTCATTTGGCTGAATTTCAGTATTTAGAGGCTTTGAGGCATAGGGATGTGGGCTATGAAGGCCTAGAAGGGCCAGCAAGCCAGCTTGCTGGCGTGAAGCTAGCTAGTTTAGAGTAGATCTTGGTTATTGGTTGGCAGATTCTACCCATCTTGCTAGATTGTGCACAATAGGGTTTGACCTCTAAATCTCTTATTCCTAGATTGGTGCCCTAGCCAACTGGTCCACCCTCACTTATTGTCCTTGTGACTGTGCCATTGTTATCTATACACTTGTAGCTTTGGCTAGGAGAGGCAGTTTGATCACATTCTTGGTGATCCTAGTAGCTTAGGACTTAGATACAAACTTCTCTTATGTCAAATACCAAATGATGACAGAGTCAATCTCGTGTTGTTTTATGAGATGGAGTGTTTTCATTTAGATTTCTTGTGATTGGACCCCCTCCATTCTTTGCTTCTTGTTTGTGCACCATGTTTGTGTGATGTGCCTTGACTTTTGAGCGTTGGTGCTCAAGTTTGCTCTCGATAGTGAGGCTAGATTGATGACCAGTTAGACTATCTTTGTTTTTCTCTGGTGAGGCAAGAAGTGATGACCTGCAGACCGTGAGAGTGCGGGTTGTGATGGCAAGTTATAGGTTGCCCTTTTCCCTAGGGTAATTATCTCAGTTAGAGTTACATTAGTGGGAGGTGATGAGTTGGTATTGGCACTTGGTGGGGTATTTGTAGTTGCAACTTGCGGTTGCTATTTTTGGTTCCAATTTGTTGTTGCAGTTTGCGGTTACTTTGTCACTACGGAATTCTTTGGGAATTCTAGAGGAGATAGCCCTATAGTACGCAGTGGGTTTACTTGGAGTGGTACTTGGTATCAGCCTGTATCTTAGGTCCCAGTGAGGGGGGAGATTGACTCTGAGTTAGAGTTTGACATAGGAGTTGATTCAGTTGAGAATGCACTTGATGTGTCCGCACCGTTGTTGTGTGACATGGACGAGATTTATGGGGTCTCCAAAGGCCCTAAGTGTTACTTTGGTACAATGGGTACCATTGAGTTGGATGACTTTATCCAAGAGTTTGATAGTTGGTGTGATCCGTAGTAGATGCAGAACCTGACTTTGTTTACACCCTTCATGGCATGGAAGGGGTTGTTTCAACATTTGGAGGGTTTACCGATGGATGACTACCATGAGTTCAAGAGAGCTCATTTGGAGGAGATCGAGTTATGGAGACAATATTGATCTCCAAACTACATCTCTATCACTACAGGTTCGGTGGCCAAGAGTAGATTGGCTGTACTTATAAGTTCTAACTCAAGTAGTGTTAGTGGAGCTAGTGGAGGTGCACAAGCTGGAGGTAGTGCTACTACGAGTGGAGGTACCGGTGCAAGAGGTGGTGTGGTACTGGAGTTCAACCCCATGGTGGAGTTCTTCCAATGTTTGAGGTAGAACTACCAGGGAGTGCGGACTGACAAGCTGAAGAACTTGCGGGAGTTCTAGCGGAAGGTTGGAGAGAGCCTATGCAAGGCATACACTTGCATGAGGCGGCTAATTAGTTTCACTTAGGGAATTACTGAGGCCCAGGCAGTCCTATTTTGGTATGGGATATTGTACATGGAGTTGTAACATAGAGTTTGTGATGCTATGTTGTTACAGGCTACTTCGCCTACTTTGGCAGTGGTCTTTGGTTTGGTTGAGCATATTGAGCTTAACATGGTTGAGGAGAGAGTGGTGACATCTGGATTTGGTAGAGAGACCTCATCCACGGCTGTGACTTCTTCTAGAGTGCAGCAGAGTGCACTATGCCTAGTTGGTTTTTGAAAACATGATGGACAACCTAGATCCTATGGAGCGAGTGGAAGGCCTAGTGGAGTTAGACCCTTACCTTCATATTTGGGTCAACAACAGCCAGTGAGTGGTGGTATTGCTTGTTGGACTTGTGGTGGACCTCACCATCAAAGAGAGTGTACTCAAGGCAGTGGACCTGATACCTCAAGTACATCACAGCTAGCATAGAGGCAGTGTGAGCATTGCCACAGATTTGGTCACACTAGTGACCAATGTTTTGACCTACACTTGGAGTTACGGAGTGGTAGGGCTGCTATGGCAGGTAGTAGAGGAGCTCTAGTTCATGAAGGACGAGGTGGTAAAGGTGGTGGTAGAGGATCTACACCTAATAGGGATGCAATACTTGCCCTTACTTCTGATACAACCATGGTTACTCGGATTGAGCAGTTGGAGTAGAGATTGGCTAGTATGGCCATTGCTCAAAGGAGATCAGATTTGGGTGCTGAGGCTTCCACCTCATATGCTGGTGATAGGATGCTTTGGACTTCATGTGCAGAGCAACACAAGTGGATGCATCTGTAGCAATGACTAGGAGTGCAATACATGCTCTAGAGCCTAGAGGAGCATCAGTGGAGTTGGACCCACAAAGAGATGAGGTTGTGAGACAAGTCAAACTTCCCCAATCTTTCACACTATTTGAGGCATTGCAGACAACATCCATGGCTCCTAGACGTCCCAGTGCAGGTGTGGTAGGTGGTGATGGAGTGCATGATGGACTAACTGCAAGTCATCCATCTACTACTACACAAACTAAGTCTAGCATGATGTTGGGGGCGGCTCAGCTGATTATGTGGCATCCTTTGTTTTTGGCCAATGACATGTTTACATTGGGAGTGGCCCCAACCCCAATGTTTTGGTTGGCTGCCACACTATGTGAGAGTAAGGATAATGCAGTTCCTACTACTAGAGCAGAGGTGGTTGATGGTGGAGCTGACTTGGTTGAGGAGCATGGGATCCATTCAGCGACCAGTGGTTTATGGTAGGCAACAATGGCTAGACTAGAGGAGTTGCCAACTAGACCGGCCTTTGAGAGAGCACGGTTCACACCTGGTGTTGTCTTATTGGATAATTAGAGGGGGATTTTTTGTTTGGTGGGACCTTCAGGGAAGGTATATATACCACAGAGAGTCTTGTTAGACTCTAGTGCACAACCCCTTATGTTGGGTAGGCTATAGTTGTCGGTCTGGAGTTATGGAAGACCAATGTAGAGAGGTGTCCATTTCAGATCTAGACATCTCTAGGTGGTCATTCGACACAATATATCACACGTGGGGAGCTTGTTGTCCAGGTTCAGCCTGGTCATCCGACTGATAGCTTGGTGGTGAGAGCTCAAGCTATTGCGACAATAGTTGAGTCATATGATGTGCTAATTGGGGGAGCAGTGTTATACTCCATGGGTTTCAGCATTGACTATTGGGAGGAGACAACCTCCTATAGACCAGGTTGGCAATCTGATGAGGGATGGGTATGTTGCCTACCCGTATGCTTCAGTAGTGGCAGTCTTGGCTCACTACAGTCCGGGACCATGGCAACATCAGTTTTTAGTGGTGGAGTTACTTGGCCTAGTGACTTGTTGGAGGGGAATGCCCATGTAGAGGATACTCCAGTACCAAAGGGGATCACTCGGATTTGGAGTACGAGTGGGATTGTTCCATCCACCTTGGATATTCCATTGTGGAGTTCAGAGGATGCGTTGCAGCAGAATGGAGATCAATTGGTGCAATAGGTTTGGAGTGGAGCCTTCATACCATCAGGAGATGAGTTTGAGGATGAGCCTCTAGAGTAGATTACTTTGACACCTTTGGATACCACACTCATTGCTTGGCAATATCCAATAGAGGGGATATGTCTATTGGAGTTGTTCGGTTGGATTAGCACCAAACTAGTTGCGGTATTATAGGTGGGTATATGAGTACAGAGGTATTTGTATGTAGAGAGAGATGAGACTACTAGGTGAGTCTCTCTACATCATGTGGCACACTTGGCCTATTGGTATCTAAAGTTATTACCAATATCAGCAGTCAGAGGTTACCACAAGGCCTTACCAACAAACATTTCCTTATTGGGGGTGCATGATCTGGAGAGACATGAGCCTATTCACTTGATGATTTCTAGATGGCCATGTCAGGGACATACACATGCAAGCCATGGATTGATTCTTCAGGATCCTCATTTTGGTGTGTTTTGGGAGATGTTACAGATACTACAACATCTCTTGGTTCATCAATCTGTTTCTCCAACTTACCTTTTAAAGAACATTCCTTTGATAGGTGATTCTCACACCAAAGTGGTGGCAAGTACACATCAGGTCCATTCTTGGATAGGCCTACTATATTGTTAGATGCAGTCAGAGTGGGATTACAAGCTCATCGTCTTCATCTTTGGTGGACAAACCTCTTACCCAAAGAGGTTCTATAACGTGCTTATGATGGGATTTAGCAACTTGATCACATCCTTGTTGATGATATCTTGGATGTTGGGAGTTAGTCTTAGACAGTGGTAGTGGCTGATAGGTCACCTATGGCAGTGGTAAACCTAGTTGGACAGCCTAGAGCCGCATTTCCCACACTCATGAGTTTCCCAGGCTCTCATGCTTTTTGAGAGGGAGCTGGACTTGTTTGGGACTCACAGTTATAGCAGCTGGTGGAGCCCAACGTTGATGAGAGAGAGCGGGTGATGGATTTTTGCATTGGTATTACCGTTGTTCCAACAGTGTCAGAGGCATTCAGGCATCGGGTGTTTGGTCAGGCTATGGAACTGAACTATTTGACCTGGATTATGAGCCTTGGCTTCGCAAAGCAGCATAGGATACGCTTGATAGGCATAACCACTCGGACACTTGTGAGCCTTGTGCCTATTAAGACAATTTAGGCATATGCTGAGGATGATGGACCGAGTGGGCATGGTATTATTGGGACATAGCCAGTAGCTACTAGGGAGAGTGGTTTACTTGGAGTCCATCTAGGTGAGCGTGGGCTACTTGGATTACACCCTTGGTCCACTTGTGGAGCTTGCTGCCAAAGTGGAGGGAGTTTTTCACACAGAAGTTGGGACTTCTAATGGTTGGAGGCATGACACTATCGCTCCCAAGGGCCTAGTGTAGCAGCCAATTAGTATGTCTTCTACTTTTACTACAATTATAGAGGATACTTGGGAGCCAGATCTTGGACCCAAGCTTAGTGGAGAGGAAAATGGAGGGTTTGGAGGTTCTTGAGGAACCACACAAGTTGTTTTGCCTTTAGTATGAAAGATTTGGGTGCTCTAAAGGGACCTAGTATACGGATTGAGCTGACTAGCAATACATCAGTTTTCCAACGTCCTTATCAATATAGTGAGATGAAGAGGACATTGATTCAGAGCTGAAGTAGTAACCTTTTTGAGGCTAGTTTGGTGGAGATTTCACATGAAGAGTATGCATCAGCAATAGTGATGCCAGCCAAGAAGGATATGCATGGCAACTACACAGATAGGCAGATGTGTGGAGATTACCATCCTATCAACCAACAAACCAAGGCTGATCGGTATGCCATGCCTACATAGGAGGAGATTTTTGATGCAATTGGGCATGCAAAGGTCTTTAGTACTTTGGATCTTCGAGCGGGATATCATCAACTGCTGATCAAGGAGGAGGATAAGTCCACAACATCATTTTAAGCTATTGATCTTCACGACAAGGATGTGTTATATCAATGGAGGTTCTTACCGTTTGGGTTAAAGAACGCTCTTGCTGAGTTCCAGAGGGTCATGGATAGGATCCTAGCTGGATTAGATTTTTCTTGATGCTATATTGACAACATTTTGGTCTATAACACTACTATGGAGGAGCATGAGAGACAATTGTTTGAGGTGTTTGAGAGGTTTAGATCTCATAGACTCAAATTACATCTTAGGAAGTGTAGGTTCTTCCACGAGTAGGTTGAGTATATGGGTCACACTATCTACCCCAGAGGACTTGGTGTTTAGCAGACCAAGGTAGAGGCTATTGCACGTATTTCTTGGCCTACGGATGTGAGCAGAGTGCAAGCATTCATTGGGTTGACAAACTTCTATTGTTGCTATGTTAGAGGATTTAGTACCATTGCCAAGGCCTTGACAAAGCTGACCAAGTTTACACAGGAGTGGTGTTGGGGAGATGAGTAAGAGAGAGCTTTTGTCGAGCTCAAGGAGAGGTTGACATCTGCTCCTATTTTGAGGAGACCGATCAGAGGACGACCATTTTAGGTTCATACTGATTGGCGTATGTTGGGGCTTGGAGCGGTGCTCACCCAACATGATGATAAGGGGAAGGAGTTTGTGGTGGCCTATCCTAGTTGCTCCAACAATTCAGTAGAGGTGAAGTATAGTTCATATGAGAGAGAGTGCTTGGCAACAGATTGGGCAATAGCACATTTCCGATGTTACCTATTTGGTAATCCCTTCACTCTTATCATTGATCATCAGCCACTAAAGTGGTTGATGGAGTCCGACAAGCTTTCAAGGAAGCTTGCACAATGGGCTCTAATTTTATAGGAGTATGATTTCATGGTTGTTCACAGACCTAGAGTAGTGAACCGTGATGCAGATGGGTTGAGTAGAAACCCATGTCCCAGCCAGCAGGATCAGACCGGAGCAAGTTGGCATGGTGAGACGAATGAGAAGATGGTGCCAGGTTGGCATGCATCGGACTTTTTTTGTATATTTTTAGAGGCTTTGGTGGTATCTCTCTTAGTGCATATAGGAGGAGTTATTAAGGTCATAGATCCAAAGAGTGAAGATATTGGTACAATTCAGCAAGACATTCATGATGATGTCTTAGTGATGGACTATCTTTGCACTGGTGTTGTGAGTGGCATAGTTGGGGCCAAGGAGAGAGACTGTGTTCTTTAGCGAACCAAACGGTTCAGATTGGAGGGCATACACCTTTTGCATGTATGGGAGGATGGTAGAGTGCAAGTAGTACCACTTTTATCTTAGAGACCACAATTGGTCCGTCATGCTCATGAGGAGCTAGGACATTTTGGAGTAAAGCGTACATATAGCTTACTCTAGAGTCATTATTGGTGGCATGGTATGCAGACCGAGGTACAACAGTTTGTTGCCAAACGTGTGGTTTGTGACCGAGTTAGAGCATCATTCAATGCTCCTATGCCACAATTACACCCATTACCTATCATGGGATTGGGTTACCGTTGGAGTTTGGACTTTGTTGGACCTTTACCGCTGACTGTGAGACATCATCGGTATGTTTTGGTGATGGTGTAGCACTTCTCCAAGTGGATTGAGTTGGTGGCACTTCTTGACAAGTCTAGTGAAGGGACAACTTACTTGTTCCTAGATCAAGTTCTTAGTTATTTTGGTGCACCAGTGGAGGTTTTGACTGATCAGGGTATAGAGTTCTTGGGGGAGTTTTAGGTCTTGTGTGACAAGGCTTTGATTGATCATTGTACTACATCCTGAGATCACCTTGAGGCAGATGGCTTAGCAAAGAGAGTGGTTCAGATGGTGAAGAGAGGATTACAAAAGTATGGTTTGCAGAGAGGCCACTTGGGAGATTGAGATCTCCAGTTACCTTGGTTGGCCATGGGCTATTGGTTCAGCCGGCAAGCCTCCTTAGCATCATGACCTCTGTACTTTCTACTCTATGGACAAGATTTGGATTTACCTATAGCCATTCGTAAAGATGTTAATGTAGTTTTGGACTTGGATGATCCCAATGTATGGATGAGCACATGTTCTTAGCGAGTAGAGATCTTTTGGAGAGTGATGCCAATGGCCTTTGAGAACTTGGCAATTGCTCAACATAGAGATACTTTATGCTATGCTACCATTCAAGAAGGAGGTTATAGACCCTTGATCCGTTGATTTCATCCAAGAGACTATGTATATCTACAACACACAACACCAATGACACTTGATGTTTGGACAAGCCGCACTATCTTGAGAGTGCGTGAGGTTTTTCCATCTGGAGTCCTTGTGTTAGAAGGACGTGATGGTGTTGTTTGGAAGGATCATGTGCGCAATTGTGCGCCATGCCACCTCCCAAACATTGATGGTACTATGGACCCAAGCTTGGCACTTGTATGTGCAGGCTTGAGGTGTATGTTATGTGGCTCTTCTGGTGGAGCTACTACTATGTTAGTGTGTGAAAGTTGTTCAAGAGGATGGCATATAGCATGTATGACTCCTCCCCTCACGGTGGTTCCTCAAGGACAGTGGTTATGTCCTAGATGTACTTGACCTATAACTACTTCATTCTTTATATGGTATAGATTGCAGACATGCAACTAATGATGGGGCTCCATAGCACCTGGCCTTCTGATCTTTGCCCATCATAGGGTATACCATATACTTGGAATAGATGGTTATCTAGAGTTAGAGGGACCTCACTGCCAGCTAGGGGGGCGATTATGGCACTTTAGAGTCTATGTATGACTTATGTGTGAGTTGTGCTTCTATAGTGTATGATGTTGACAACGATGTATGTTGTGTAGCAATATATATATACGCACGACAACTATCACGCCATTTGTAGTGTCGTATCTAGATTGCTCGGACACTATAGTTGTAGTGATAGGAGTTAGAGTTATTTCAATAGTTTCTCAGAGACTACTTTCCGATGGTCAGATTTTGTGTTCAGGGTACTGACTTCACGGTGGGGTCCACCGTCACTTTGCACCTTTGCATCATCAAGTGTGCCATCAACGGGACCGTTAGGGTTTCAGACCTAGCTCGAGTCCAATGGGGTATACTCTCAAAGTACTTGATGTTGAGCCTTCGAGTTCCTGGCTATGGTGGACAGAGGCCGGCGAGTGTCACCTGGATTCTCTTAGCTAGAGGGTGCATGGCTTGACTGTAATCAGTGCCTAGTTGTTGGCAGTTTATAGAGTGATAGATCAATTACTGATTTGAGTCGAGTTGAGTTGAGAGTGGTAAACAATCTAATTATTATAGCACTTTAGAGTCTATGTATGACTTATGTGTGAGTTGTGCTTCTATAGTCTATGATGTTGTGTAGCAATGTATATACACACGACACTTCTTGATTTAGACAAGTATAGAGAATATCCTTTGTACTCTCTACTGTTATCTCAATAATATATTGAAATATTTGTTCGTCTCGTTCAAGTCCTCTGTACTACAATAAAATTATGTGGAAGAGAAAAGAGCTATATTGTTCTCACTAATATCTTGCACATAATACAAAAAAGTGTAATCTTTTGGTGATATGGTCTTATTTAGACACTGTATTACCTTTAAAAAATTTGCAGAAAGTTAAAATCCCTTTTCTCGAGTGCACTCTTAAAATTTCAGACGTACTGGTGTTTTTACACATTTTATATATGATTTAAAACTGTTAAATAAGAAACTAGATTCCGTTTGACACTATACAATTGAAAAGAGCTAATAAATGGAAAAATACTGAAGGAGTTCAATAAAAGGAATTTAAAATACCCCCATATTACTCCTTTTCTCACTTCGAGAACGGAAATACGTGGAATTGAAACTTAACGGACCTAACTTTGATACTAACATATCAAAGTAGGTCCTGAACCGACATGCGTTTGTTTCCACATTAATACCTGAAAGGTTCATCATTGTTAAAAATGTAATCCTAAGGTTAGGGGAAGGTGTAGGTATCCAAAACAGCATCCAGTAGCACTGATGTCACTCGCAACTCTAGTTGTGATTTACGAAAACGTTTTGGAATCTGGAAAGTGATGGAAATATTGTGACGATACTCAAAAGAGCATCTAGTAGCACTGATGTCATTCTCAACTCTAGTTGTGATTTACGAAAACGTTTTGAAATCTGCAAAGTGATGGAAATATTGTGCCGATAGGTTTATTCTGGAAGGGGATTCAGCTCGTAAAATCCCATCATGAGATGTAACTTTTTAATCAGCAGATAGTCCATTCCCCTAGGGTCCATTATAGTAATCGACAATGATCAAACCCGAAAGACCCCACCAAGTCAAACAGCCAAACGAAACGAAATAGACAACCACAAATACTATATCACCCTAAAATAGAACTTTAGGAGTCCCATATGAATATATAGAGCGCTAGTCTTGCAACTAATGGACCCCAAAAAGTGCCGGAACCTCATGTGATTTCTATACATGGGAGAGTGTTTATATGATTAGATTATTAACTTCATCATTAATATCACACGGTGGAGATAGCAATTCTTCACTTCAGTGTACCATCAAAGGTATTTACATCATCCATCCATGGTCATCTTTCTTTTCTATTAGGGTACGTTTACGCTCATGTCCTAGCAAGCAAGGGTGAAAGTATTTGGATTTGAGCGCAGACCAGACGTTAAAATATTTTGAATTGCATTAGTTTTCTTCATTAATGATTAGATTCTATCCAAATTTGGTCCACTCATTTGCATTTCCTTACTGACGTATGAGTGTGCTTCTACATTATACATACCATGGATTCATATGTGTCCTTTTGGAAGGAAGAGATAATCATTATCCATGATACAATTAAAAAATAAAGTGTTTACTATTGCACGGGTTTCAAGAACATGTTTATGTAGTACCCTAAAAGTCCTAAAATTATTTTGTCCGGGATGTCAAAAAACTCCATAGAAATGCCCATGGAGTAAGTGGGTGTTACAATCAAAATCTGTAGCCTCGTCAAATTTTACAGGTTACCTCTTTTCATTTCCTAAAATTTCACGGGGTGGTCCATAACCCGAAGAAATCCTCAGGAAAATATCGGCAAATCTTTTCCGAAAACAAGAATGATATGACCCGGCGAATATCCGGGTTTGGTTATTGAAATGCACACTTCTTTTATTGGTATCCATATAAATTTTTATGGATTTTTTAACAATCTTACGGGTGGCACACATCAAAGGCATTCTTTTAATATCCCAATGTATATTTCATTTGGGAGTCCAAGATAATTAGGTGGTAACAACAAAATTCATACACTTGATGTGATGTGATTTGGAGAAGTGATTACCCATCCCCTTGGATAATCGACAAAGCAAAATGGTAACAAAGAAGGTTCCAAGTATAAGGGTACGTTGTTGGACTATTTCTTTGTTCCTTTAGGCTTAGCGATATGTGAAACAATGGATATAGCATTGGACCTATTTGTTCGGGAATGCACAAGGGCCTTTCATAGTAGATATCATGAAGTATTTTTTTCAATCATGAAATACTACTTTCACTTTCCTATTTAACATTCTTATTTAGAAAATGTGTAAGAGAGCAATGGCTTATGCAATGCATAGGGGAGCATAGATATACTTCTTCTGATGCTTCATTAGCATATAGAGCATTTGATTTGCATAACTCAGTTATCTTAGATGTTTTATGATAAATTTCTCACACCAATATCATATTTTTGGGGTTTAACCCCATTTTATGTTTTATGTTTTATCCTTGCAAGGTTTGATAACTTTCCATCATTCTTGTTATCGTACGCGGTAGCCTTTCCTTTACATCGAACACTCGAAAGGGAATGGAAGAGTTAATGTAGCATTTTACTGAATTTATAAAATGTGGTAGCGTAAAGATGAAAAGCCATCAAACACTCTAAAGGGAAGGGAAGAGTTAGTGAAGCATTACTGAATTTATAAAATTTGGTAGCTTAAAGATGAAAAGCATAGGAAAGAACTAATACCTCCTTTCATCTTCTATAGAGATAGGAGTAGAGGAGATAAAATGGGCTGTTAGTTCCAGGAGAGGCATGAACACGGAGACATCTCAAACTGCTCTCCACATAAAGCTTCTAAATCTTTCGCATTCAGAATTAAGTGCATTAAACTGGTACCAGATATGGTCACGGTTGAGCTTTGAAGTGGACTCAGCTTAGTTTAAAAGTTGAGAAAGAAATCATAAGACCTTAGGGTAAAGGTCGATCCGCCCGTGTACCTCCAACGTAAAATTAAATAAAATTGGGTGTTCTGTCGCTAGAGTCCAATCTCAAGTACTATAATAAAAGACATCCACCTCGTGCAAAAGATGCAAAAGGAGAAAAGGAATTTGTCAATGCATTCCTTGGTGTCCCTTTTAAAGGTAATTTCGCCTACAGCTTGATTGATGTACGTAGCAGAAAAAAGCTTGTGGGAATGGGCTTTTGTTTTGAGGTATGCAACATGTGATCACAGAGGGAGACGTATCAAAGTAGCATATAATCATCACGCTATATTATCTCTGAGACAAGGAGAATCTTGTAAAAATTTGCAAAATACTTATTCTTTTGCATAGCGACCACATTGAATATCAAATCATGGATTATAGATCTTCTTCCACAAATAACCATCCCCCCATGCCATTCATGGATCTGCACTTGTGGTATAATTATCACAATCGTCATTGTAGCTCTTTTAAGTATAGGACATGGTGAAGTCTTTCCTCGAGCCTTATAAGACGTCAATACTTACTCCTGCTATTATTTGATATAGTTGGAGTATAGGTACTCTTTGAATCTTCTTGGCACAATACGGTTACCACGTGCAAGGATGTATTTTTGAACTACTAAAATTATATATTCTGTTTTAACACTTGAACAATTATTATTTGTATCAGTGTGAGCATATTCAGCATTTCAGGTGCCAGTGTGACCATTTTCATAACAAGGAAAATTTTATAAATGTGAAGAAATACGATCATGGACACCAGGGCAATATGAGACATTGTATAAAACGTTGATGGGGTTCTCATAATAAGCACACAATTTAAACTGGAAAGTCTTGATGCAAAAAAGTCCATGAAGTCCTCTTACTGTAACCTCTAGACTAAAAGTCCAAAGAGCTAGAGAGCCCGAGTAGAGCGCCAGAAAGTTTGTTGCTGAATTTTAAATCCACACGAATCCCCAAAGGAGTAGAATCCGAATGCTTCGGGAAGAGAAACAAGCGAACGTAGTCAGAGAAAGACTTAGCCGACCCATATATTCGGCACCTTGACTTAACCGACCGACGCTTACATGCCTCGTCGTATGACGTGGCATCCATTAATAAAGACTTGGCATGAGTGGATTCGCGCTGGCACCAATGTTCTGAGTTCCAAATTGTCGTGTTTGTCGTGTTTAGGGCTGACGTGTCTTGTCAAGGATTCAGGGAGGTCTGTTAAGTCTTTTTGCCAACTTGAGAACCGGTCAAGTCGAAATGCCAAATATGGGGTCGGGTAAGTCTATCTCCGCGGACGTAGTCGACTGTACAAAGTAGGCGCTACTTTCGACGTTAAACTGGCAGCAATTAGAAACAGGTGGCGCCATGCAATGGACAAAATTGACCTGCTTTCATCGTGTTCGCTCTTTGTTCGCTATCGAATGCTCTAAGTTGGAGAGCTCCAAGAGTCCTGCTATGTGCCGGAAACAAAAGCAACAGCTATCTTATCGCCACGCAGCGCATAGCCAAGGAAGTGCCGCACATAGGAAGACCCATCGAGCCGTACAATGATAAACCCTACAAGATAAAAGCAAGGAACGTCACCGAAACCCCAAACCCTACAAGGAATAGAGCACTTAAAATGGAGCTAAGCCCCAATAGTCTCATAAAGAGAACCTGCCTATAATACCCAAATGTCTTGTGATGGAAATCATATGGTCTATCAACAATTGGAATATTTTAAGATGCATGAGCTATGCAAGTCATGCAAGTTACATTCTATAAAAACTTGGATCATTCCAAGAAAAATCGCCTAATGTGATTGTTTTTCTACAGACTGTACTTGCCAATACTCTTTATAAATAACATACACATGTTATAAAATATGAAATTGAAAATAATACCCATGACATCTAAAATGATATAATTCACCCGGTCCTTCGTAATGTCCCTCAGAAATTTCATCTTCATATAACTCTAAGGCTAGAGGAACAAAAGAAATAACCTCAAAGCATACCCTACATTTGGAGACCTTGCATGTTGCAGCACCGCTCACTGCCCAACATCATGTGTAATGTCTATAACCACAATATCCGCTATTGTCACCCAATCATCTTGGACCAAATATAAATTTACCCTGACTCATATCATCTACAAAGCATACCAACACTCCCTCCAAGCAAGTTGTCTATCCTCTCATGTTATGGCAAACAATATATCCTTGATAGTATCGTGTGTAGCTATCCTTTGTCCTCCAAAAGGACAGAGTGTCATATGGGTTGTTTCATCTAGTGTAGAACCAAACTCAAAATTGAGTAATGAAGATGCAAATGGGCAGACCAAACCTAAAAATAATTTTATTACTGTAGAGAAAGTAGTTGGTGCGAGTTGGAATGCCCTAATGCATGGTGGTTCTAAAATCCAAGAGCTTGCACCTATTCCAAAGGAAGAACAAAGTCATGCTCTAGAAGCACGATGAATGGATGAGTCAACAAAGAGAGAATGTAATGTATGCTAAAACTATCAATCCACCAAGGATGACTACAAACCTTTGGTCCAATCTACTAGTAGAGAAGCAAAGGATGGAATATCCTCTTGTGCTTGTGGAGATAAACCATCTCTTGTATGCCGCAATAACATCTAGAGAGAAAAAGATCCCTCCACCACCTTGGTCCCATATGTCTCCAAAACAAGTCTATAAGGAACCACAAAATAGGAGGAAAGTAGAGGTGAAGAGAGAGCCAACTATCCAAAAATGCTATAGGTACAGTTTCCTCCATAGATAGTAGGCATACCCCTTTGCACTTGATCCGTAGATACGATACGTCTATTTACATGCCACATCCCCTATCATACACACAAATATCCTTGGTCCAATGATATCACCAAAGACACTCATAATCTTCTTATCAACTGCTCTCAAACTTGATTGAAAGGTAATATAAAAGGGAATTGTGTGAAGAAGGGAAGTTGGTCAATAGCCAATAATAAAAGAAAATATACCATATACTACCTATATATCTACTAATATAAGGAGGTCATCCACCTGAAAAATATTCTCTATAAAAAATGTGTCTAGAAGCACATGACAAAATCCTTGGATGTATCACAAGATAACAATCAAATCAAAACTTTGAAGAGCAAAAAGGTGTTGAGGTCCATATGGAAAGTAAACATCGTCTGTTTGTAATATATGATTCTATGGAGAATCTCATACTAAAATCTTGTCCAAATTCCAACGGTCTAAACCAGAGTTACCGACCAATTTCCTTCCAGAGATTGTTGGGTATCTCTCTAACAAAGGTCAAAAGTCATCCTAAACAGTCTCCTCAACGCGTGAAAATGCAGAGCTTCCCAAACAATTATAATTGATTTCAGGTAAAAGTAGTATTGTACCACTTGACCAGTCGACTGTCTCGTATGACACTCGACTGTGACACAATAACCCTGTAATCCAATCGAAGGCGAGCACCTGCTTTCTCTTCCTGGTACGGCACTGCTGATATCGAGTAAAAGAGAGCGGGTCAGATGATGAAAGCCAACAACTGGAAGTCTACTTATATGGGATGCTCTCCATTTTCAAGCGTCTAGGGGGCAGTTTAGAGTGACATTGTCTTCGTTGGAGAGATACCTCACAAGTTTTGGCAGGTGGATAATTGCTTGACAATTGCTCTGCTTGGACGGTATGATCACTAGACTGTTTCCATGGAAACGAGGTGTGCTCTAACCTGAAAAGGATCAAACATAAAATTACAACGGAAGAAAGGTGAAGACGAATCATTTCTTATCTGCCAGTAACATATCATTTGATACGGACAACTCACATTTGATCTTGTTGTTCTTTTACTGATGATGTCGTACATGTTATGGAGTGTATATTCTGATTCTCTGATAAGATCTCATGGAGATCTTCAAGCTAAGCTGTACTGATTTCCAGATATGTATCAAGACTGATAATCCTAACCACATTCGAAGCACTGGAAGCTTTTTGAATGAGTTACTATGAAGTCTTTAAGGACTCAAATGGATTATCAAGCACTTTTTTTATAGAGTTAGAGATAGGAAAAAATCACTTGAGTTTAAACAAGATATGAACTCATCAACTTCTGTAAACAAACAAATCAGCTTGAGGCGAATTTTTAATTCCAGAAGAAGAACCATATGTCTCATTATTCACTGCTAGTGCTTCCAGTCTTCCCGCCATGGTAGTACGTTGATGCTTCTATGAAAGACAATGTACCTTCAGTGGCCTTGGTCAATTTTTTTGACTCAATCTTTTCAAAAGTCATATTTCTTGATATTCAGCTGGAGCTTTACAGACTATGTTCCAAAGGTTTCGCACAGATATTTTAACACAACTTGTATCGATTCTTCTGACCTTATGTATGATCAAGTATTTGGAGAACAGATATCGTTTAAGAGGTTCTACCTCGCAGCATCCAGCTTATAGGTCTGCCTGTAATTGCATAAGCCTCCCTTCCCTCGGACTTCATCGTGGCATTTGCAACCTGAAACCGCTTAAATCTCAAGTCGGTCTTTTAAACTATTGATGCGTTCCTCATGATTTTCCAACAACACTTTAAGTTTCACTGGTTCGAGCATCTTGGCTGGAATCTATGCAGTCCAACAATTTGTCCATCAGAAAAAAAACATCATGGAAGTCCTCAACGTTAAAGGTCTATTTCTTTACTCTTGCCTTCAAGCGTTCGTTCTCCATGGAACAAGATATACGCACAGCAGATAAGAGAATATTTTTTATTGGTTTCAGGAAACCATCACCATGATCTCCAAAATGCTTTTCCAGTGATCTTCACCACGTGAGTGGCGATTTGCATATCTTGCCTCAGAAATTTGGATGACAGAGAGTGCATGTTTAAAAAGCCGTTTGCTAAAACAATGCATGGAAAGGACGATGGGATAAGCCTTGTACATTGCCTCGCTATATGATTTGATGAGTAGAATTTGTCAACTGGATATCTACTCTCAAGTAATTTTATATAGGGAAGTAGCATACACTCATTGGATACAACGAGAAATAGGAGCATCTTCTGAAACTCAAAGGGCCACACTTTAACCTGAACTTATATTAGCATATATGAATAACCTCTGCTTTTTGGATGCCAACTTCGGTTCAGCCCTACAAAGCTAACAACTTTACAGCCTCCCCCAAAACGTTTTGCAGGGTGTTCCATGCGGTTTACATGGACCTTTGGCATGCATCGTTGAAGTGTACCCACTTAACAGGAACTCAGCTTTTTCATCATAGTAATCCACTACACGTGAGTTGTAGGGTCAAATATTTCAAATATTCAATATTTGACATCGAAGCATCAACGCATAAATTGATTGATGAGCCCGTTGTACTCTCTACCTCCGAAACTTTCACCCATTAAACGCACCAGCAATCACATAGCTGAAACGCCTATCGTAGTTGTATTGCCCCCTTATTTCACTAACCCCCTTGTTGGTGTTGCAGCTTGCGAGACCAAGTAAAACACTAACCTGGAGTTATCTTTTCCTTATGAATTAAAGTTTGATCCCATAGTGTCAAAAACCTTCCATTTCTTAGACCCTTAAAAAAATCCACTCAAGGTACCTTTCTTTATCATATCATCGCTTCCGTACTTATAATCACAGCTTCACGACATGCTTTCAGGCGTATGATTAAAAGTGGACCTTATAACTGAAGCATCCTCACTTATATCACCAGCTATTCCATTATCAACTTTCGCACTACAATAAAGGATGTTTCTTAAATCCTTTGCTTCCATACGAAGACAGTGAACTGGTTTGACCATAGAACTATAGTGGAGTATGGGGCCAGTTTGGGCCACATGTGCTTATCTTCGTGGTATGGGTTGACTACTTTTACTTTCAAATTCGGTTGTTAATAATTGGTGGTATTTGAAGGTTAGTTTAAGTCAAGTCCTGTAGCCAGATTCCAAAGATGTCACTCACCACCCACATGCCAAGAGTACTACAGTACACTTTCGCTCAATCGGCCAAATTATTCACCAAAGTCTGATACTTGGACATAGAGCCATTCAAAGTACTTCCCAACCACCAACTACTCTAGCGAAAGGAGCGGTCAATCATAAGAAAATTCGTCACAACTTCTCGATGCTTTGAAATCTTAGTCTTGGTTTCGTCATGTTGCATTTGCTTATGGGCACGATGTTGTTTCATATATGATGTCTTGAAAGACAATACCCTCGTGTAAATAAAAAAAGTTATTCGAACAAGAATTTTTCATGCCTGTGTATAGGTACGTCATAGATTTTAAGTTCTCTTGTCAATGAGGGTTTATTGTGCTTTATCAGATACCATAACCCTTGTTTATACATGTAGAAAATTGCAAAACATGTCGCTGTTTATTCAGAACATATCATTCTATTTTGCAAGCCATCAGTAATGTCGAGACTTTAACGTCATCTATACAATGTCTCGTGTATATCGTAACTTCCCTCTAGAATAAATCATTTTGGTGCCAAAAATTGAGGTTTTAACTGTATCAGCTCAACGGTGACACAATGATCCATGATCAGATCAATGATAGAATGATCAGATGAGCTGACTATCAACATAATAAAAAACAGACGAACTAAAGTACGTATTCTTTTAGAGTGAAATCCAGGCACACATTTTGGAATAAATCTGGTATAGAACGCTTGTGAAATATAAGATTATTTTGTCCACCATACATCCTTATATATATATATATATTCTGGATGTATAGTACCAGATTAGAGTCGCTGCGACAAACATATTTGCCGTGATGTCGAAGTGAAGGATCTCCCCTCTCGACTATGCTTACACTAAAGAGTGAGATCCACGTCCAACTAAAAAAAAACAATTTCAGATGGAAGAAGTAATCATAAGGTCGTGGTATACACATGCTCACGCTCCATACAAAACAAAATCAAAACAAAACAAGAAAACTCAACAGGGAAAATTATCAATGCTATTCATCCCCATAACACCCTTACGGAAAAGCGAAAAAGTTACCACTACAGAAGCCAACAAAGTGCACCTCCCACATCTTTCCAAGAGCTATATAGACCCCCAATTCAAATCTCTTGTGCATACCTTTTAGTCAGCACTGTACTATTTCGTGACCAGACAACAGCAATTCCTTTCACGAGGCTTCTCGATCATCATCATCATCATGGGCTCTACAGTTCATGAGCCCAGTACATAGAAAAAGCAGGAACACTGTAGTTTACTACTGCCACTTACTGTCTAAGTAGACACACTTACATACTTAAAGATACCGCGAATCCACGATCAGTTGACAACATAATGATGGTGATCTCCTGCAGCAGTAGGAAACGATTTGAGATTCTATTCTATACGTGTTTTGCTCTCACAAAGTACGAGTTTAGGTTGTCCTTCTGCTTTGCACACACTGAGAGGCGTTCGTCTCTCGTTTATCAAACCGATAAGTTCTCTAATACCCAGTTTTGGCAGACAACATTTTAAGTACTTAGAGTTCTCATCGTGATAAGGTTTATGACTCTGCTCACTTGCAGTGAGTGAGCTTCAAATCCAAGGAATTACCGTATGTTGTTCTGCCACATCTGGTTTATACACTAATACGAGCAATAAAACTGAGTAATGACCTTCTCATCATGACCAAGACCGTGGATCCGACTACCCACCTTGTAGCAAAAATTAAAATGTTTCCTCCCGCTTGTATTTTAAATTTTTTGCAAAGTTTGGGAAAAAGACCAGATGTAACTCTAGGGTAGCCTCACATAAATGCCTCCTTAACGAGATTTGAGTAAAGAAGTAGTTCTCAATCATCCGTAGATGATCTGAACGTATTCACATAAAGACCGTTGAAGAGCACAAAGTTATGAAATTAGAATCTTACAGTCTTGAGATCAATCACCTAAGGACATTATGTTGCTCCTCAAGTTGTTCCTTTGGACTTCTCGTTACTCCTTCAATCATATCAAAGAATTCGACTGTGGTTCGGATAAAATGTAAATTAAGTTCCTGCAGGAAAAGATACGAAGTTCGGAAAATGTACAATGGTATGTAATATCATGGGCTAAGATAATAAAATAGAGTCCTGTTGATCTCAAAAGCTCCAAAATATTGTAAGATCACGTTACAACGGAAAATCATGATTTTTTCGCTAGCTTATGTGTGCTGATGAAGATAAATAGAGGATAGTATTCATTTTCTTTTTTAAGTGTTTTTTTTTACGACTAGGTATCGAGTCCTTATTCAGCAATTAGGGAATTCCATAGTAGATCTTAGATCTTTCTTTTCGTTGTGGTCCCGAAATGCATTTACGGGTTTGTTAGGAGGAAACTTGTGAAATTTTCTTGGTTTTATCCCATCCTCACGCACTTTTTCAATTTTTATCACTCGGTCACCCCCATCCTGGAACAGGTGCATTAAACTTTGATAGGAATCGCTAAGGAAATGGGACAGAGTGATAAAAAAAATTGAAAAAGTGGGTGAGAATGGGATAAAACCAAGAAAATTTTACAAGTTTCCTCCTAACAAACCCCGTAAATGCATTTCGTGACCACAACGAAAAGAAAGATCTATGATACTACTATGGAATTCCCTCATTGCTAAATAAGGACTCGATACTGAATCGCAAACAAAAGCACTTAAAAAGTAAAGAATACTATCCTCTATTTATCTTCAAACGAAACCGAAAGTATGCAACGTTCTCTACCATAAAACATATCTATGTAGGAGAGTCATTTGAAGTCATTTAGAGGTCATATAACTTCCCGTGATTTATGTTCCTCCCTTCTTCTATCTTGACTAACCAAAACGAGTTTACGTTTCAAATTCAGATGTGTACTGGGATTAATTACATGCTTGCTGTAGACGAGGAGACGGCCACTTTTGGACACGAGGATCAATAATTGAACCTGCTTTCCTTTTTCTCTTAAAGAGGTGGGGTTTTTGGAACTCTGGGTTCCAAAAGATATGTACAGTACTCTAAGACTTATCACACCCATACGTTCGAGGAAGATGGATATACAACGGACTCTAACGATAATACTTTATTATGAGTTTCTAAATTTAATGTACATGTAGGCAAAGTTCACTAGGAAAATCATTTATATCTTCAATGAATCAAATTTCAAGTCTATATTGTCTGATAGCAAAATATCATGTTGCAGATCCTGGAAACTCTGAAATTATCTTGCACAATATCATCTTTACGTAATGTGATGAGTTGCAGTCCATTGAGTTAAACCATGATTTCAATAAAGTAAGGTGGCCCTGCACTCAAGAGCTTTATTAGATAAACATTTATGTTGAAATAGAACAAAATTCCTTCTTTGGTTTTGAATTTTAAAACTTTGAGCATAAATACAGATTAATTTTTATTTTTATTTTTTTAAAATGTATTCCTTCTATTTTATAAATTCAAGTTTTTCCTGGGCCACTGAGGGATGGACAGAAAGTTCCACAAAAGTCAAGTCCTTTATTCCCGAAGGTAGGTGACATACTTGGAAAAGTGTAAATTAAAATATTAGGCCCATATGCTATCCACTCTTAGTACAATTTTGCATATCCTTAGTCCTTAGTCCTTTAGATAAGCAAAAAAATATCCTTTAACAATGGAATACATTTACTTTTGACATTCAGAGGGAACAATCAAGATAATCTCTTACAATTCCTCAAAAAGAGAGAAAGAAATGAGAATGAATCAATTGACTTGGCAGTTTGATGTTGGTCTCGAACCAGCTCAAATAACCTTTCATTCCCAGTGCTTAATTGGGTACAGTCATAGATAAGTTAGGCATTAGTTTGGAGTAAGTTGAAGGTTACCTATCTCTTACATGTAAATGAGTTTTTTTTCTCTAATATTTTCAAACCTACCACAATTTGAGATTAGTGGAACCCAGTGAATAAAAAATATCTAGTAGGCTGACCATCATATTGTCCGATCATTCATCCTATTCCGAGACATCTAGAAAATAGAATTTTTGTACCCTTAACTATCCTAACATTCATCTCCCAGCAAATTAGTTTCCAAAGGTGATATCAATCTCTCTATGGTCTATTTTAGAATCAAATTCCGTCTCTATCTTTTATTTATATATATATATATATAGGGTATCAAAAGTTGTTCAAAAAGTTATAAGCCATAGCATCCATTTATACTGAGAATCTTCATGTGGTGGTTGCAAATCCCCTACAAACAGAGTTTTCACAAGTCTGTGTTCAAGCAAGGGTAACAACTAGCATCAATACAAGGGGAAAAGAGGACCATTATGCATCATGGTTATCCTTTGATACTTTTGGCTGTTGAGATTTTTGGGCACGATTGTCACCACTTCAATGGTCTGCTTAAAGAAGCAGTACAGAAGGAGGTTTCACTTAGGCCATTTTCATATCTCTCAAAACAATTTACAACAAGTCTTTGGCATATCCTGTAAATTACTATGGGGTGTGACAAGAGGGTATACGTTTTGTACGCGAGGTCCTTTCGTAACCCTCTAAGGGTTAACGGGTCACAATTTAGTGACCCATAAAATTTTATGGTCTATAGGAGGTCCAGTAGACCATAAGGCCCACAAAATGGGGCCAAAATTAAACTGAACCTTAATTTTTTAGGGTCCATGTGTGAATGCGCTTAATTCGGTTTATGGGACTTCCCTTAAATTTGTACAGTAAGCTTACAAGATGAACCCACCTCCCATACATTCCGAAAGTGAAACCCCCGAAAGTTCCTTGCAGAGGAAAGGGGGTTTGGGTATCTCTCCAATCATGCTCACTTCCTTCTATAACCATTGAATCACCTTCAGTTCATGCTCACTTCCTACTATAACCATTGAATCACCTTCAGTTTATAGCGTTCTCAAGCTTTGGAGTCTTCATAGATGAACAGCAACAATAGGAGCACTTACTTAGCACATCTAGCTCACTCTCTCCCCACTTACTTACTAGGTATACCATTAGAGGATCTCTACAGAGTTCAACCGTAATTTACTTTGTTGCAAAATGCTTTGTTACTTTCACCTTTACTTGGCTTGGGCTTGTAAATGTACATTTGATAGTTTGCTTTTTATGGGTTCTTTCTGCCTTGGGCTCTCCATCCCCTTGGCGCTTGTTAGTGCCTTGTAACCCTTTCCCATTTTCCTTCGGAGCATACTATTGTGCCTCTGTCTCATTTTTGTTGCTTAGTGGGTTGTTCCATGTACTCACCATAAAACACAATACAAATAAATAAATAAATAAAACAAAGAAAAATGTTTTTAAATGCGATACCAACCATAGCGAAGCGAAGAAATAATTCAATCCATCTAATAAATAGATTTTCCATACTTAATGGATACTAATGTGACTTAAACTCCATTTTACCTCTTATGTTTTATCCTTGCACGACTTGACGAGGCTCTCCTATCGTTCTTCTTATCCCACGCCGTTGGCTCTCATCCCCCTAGTAAAGTAGACGGATGCACTCGAGTTGTAATCTGCTGATATCGTCAATATCCAATCCGTTGTTGAAATCGCGGTTCTACCATGGATACGGATTATGTGGAGATGGATCTCCGTTCTAGTTATCTTACTGGTGTAAGGCGATCTACGATCTCCGCCCTTCGAACTGAGAAGGAGGCACATCGACCGTCCGATATTACATGGGATTGAGCCATGTGTCATAGTAACATCATCCACTCACAACTATCATCTCGTGAACGCATGATCTCCGTACGGTGTAACCATCCAAGTCAACAAGAGCTACGAAAGCCATCCGATGTAACTGAGAGGATGACTATAATTCAACGATCAGTCGTACAGAATGTCATCCGGCCGCCCACAGCAACAATCAGTCAAGGAAGGCACGGCCGTCAGGTTTAATCATCCAGGTCAACAAGACACACAGACAACCGTCCGATGTAACTCGACGGATAACTCGAACCGAACCATAGGTCGTAGATACCAGCATCCACCCACTGCTACCAACTAGCCAACGAGCATAAATTGCTTCGACCGTTATCACGAACAAGCATGCATTTTAGTCTTACTTGGTGGTTTGAATTTTTCTTTTGGCAAAGTCTTGTGAAACGCGTTTTTGCTCTGTTTCACATTACTACAATAGGTCTACAAATATCTCTTTCAGTACCTAAGGAGGTACTTTGCATAAAAGAATTGCAGATTTAATGTATATTCTGTCAGCCACTTTCGAACATGCTGGCAGCTCCATTAAATACGTTTTCGATATGAAGCCCTTGTTGTTTATGATGTGCTTTTGCCTTGCGACAGAACATAGATGCTTAGATCGTACATGTATTACTCTATTTTCCTCTTTATAAAATAATCTAAAATATAATAAAAGTATAAAATATCGGTATAATGAATAGTGTAACACCTATTTTTGTCATAGCTTCTTGGCAATAATCGTTTTATTGATCTACATACTTGTGGCTCTCGAGTATGCATACGTCCAAGAGACATCAAAGTCAGAATGCGACTTTCAATGCATAATACTTGAACATACCTATTTTTATCTTATATATACATTAAATATTATCTCCCTCTCTATTTGGTTATCCCGTTTCTTCATTATAAGAGGAAATCAGGCATGGTGGAAGAAATTTCAAACAGTCGGAAGAGGACGAAGATGATACAATTGCCAATAGATTCCGAGAAACTGTTTACTAATATCAATAAAATAGATATAATCCAACAGCATCATAGACACGACACACAAGTCGTGTCTACAAGATGTCATCATCTCGAATCGAATCGAGTCGTGTCGTGTGGTGTCATGTATGACATTGAAGGAAAGCTCTCTCCCCCTATTAGCATCTCGTTCAGCTTACAAAACCTCAGAAGTCCTGGGGAAATTAGACAAACTTCTTAGGGTCAAAAGAAACAACGTGTGAGACAAAAGTGAGAGCTATGTTTATATGGTTGGGATTATAACGATGCTAAGAAGAGCGTTTGTAAAGTATTCGTCAAGTTGTAAAGGATTTGATATCGTTACGAATAAAAGTCTCCAATGTCAAGAACTTAATCCCAGTGTTTAGCCCATATCCGTAGCCTTCTTGTTGATCGAATTCAGATCTGTCAATACATCTTTATGGAGTTGTTATAAGATCTGCTGCACCACTACATCCCACTAGCACTGTAGTAGGGGGTTCCAAATTATGCATATCTAGTTGCAACTTTTACCCGCGGGGTGGGGGTTTTCGAATGCAGATCTTTCTGACATTTATGGGTACTCGTAAATATTTCAGTAAATGTGTTTTACGGGTACCGGGAAAATAAATTCTGCTCGTTTACGAAAGGACTTTTGAAGGTCAAATGTTTTTATGGGTGAAAATTTTGAACAAACTTTTACTCATCAAGTTTTATGGATGCTCATAACCAAATAAATAAATTTATTTTTTTTTCCAAAGTTGGACATTTTTATTTGGATCATATTTTTGGTATCACTTGTAAAATTTATAGGGTTATGGAAATCTCCCCCTAAAATTCACATGTTGCTTGCCATGTTAAATTCTATGGATTACCCTGTAAGTAAATAAATTACTAATCACGTTTTTCCATAATTTCTTAAATTCACATACCCCTTTTGCCACGCTACCCATAAGACTTTTAACGAACTAACCGTACAAAATATTACTGTGACTTCCGGGTACTCGTAAAACGCTATTTGATGTGCGGGTACCCCCTACTGGAACCACCAAATGCGTATCACAGTAGTAAGTATCAAGTGAGAGCATGTGATTAAGTGTTCGATAGGAAGGTCGAAGAGTTATTAAGTCGCACGGACGGCCTCTTGATGCAGTGGTTGGCCATTGCGGGGCATCGACAAATGAATGGCAAATCGGTTTGAGCCCATGTGGAGATGTGCAAGAAGATGGATAAGGCTTCAAAACTCTCGAGACGATCGATCATTCAGAGCTCTCATGGGTCGAGTTTGAACATCGTTTTAAACCATGGCGTTCTAAGTTGTTGTCATTCGCGCCATCTTCTGCTCTGTTACAGCACACGGTTGCACTTAAATGCACTTCAATGGCTTGACAACTCCAAAAGAGTTCGTGGAGCCATTTCAGTGTGAGTACAGTGAGGAAGGAAGTCACAGAGACTCAAATGGATTTCGACCCGGGCTTTGTGATCAGGTAGTCAATCCCCTGCTCGTGCTGCTGCACCAGCTAACACGGTGGGCAGGTGTTAAGGACACATCTTTCGCAGTCTTGATTTCGATTACCATATCACCATGTCAAAAAGCATGCAGTGCAATCTTCAACACTGTTAAACAGAAACGTTTTTCAAAGTCTATCAGCGATACAACGTGACAATCTTGAATGTCGTCACATGATATTCCAGAGAGAGAAGAAGAAGAAGGAACGAACCTCGCTTCTATAGCTGAGAGTGAAACGTTTCTTGACAACACTGAGATCCAGTTAACAGAAACGTAGGAAGGGTCTAGGCCCACTAATGCCCACTTGGTTTGATATTTTTGTAATATCCGATGCAAATCTAACGAGACCATTTAAGAAGAAAAGATTCCTACCACGAATGCCTTACTTATTTTGATGTTTTTGCGCAGTTCAGATCTAAACGATCCACTTACGAGCCACTGACTCTTTTGGCAATACAGAGTTTTTTCTTATTAGATCTAGTTTCTGTTCAGATTGATTCGGTGATGTGATCCTTTTGCATTAATGTCTTCCTTATAATCCTAATGAATTCTCTTGTTTGCTTGATGTCTTTCATATGGGAAATGCCAAGTGACAAATACTGCCAGGAATAAGAATAAATCATAAACCTCTAACCCCAAGTGTCCGTGAAGATTTCAAGAATATTACATCTTTTGAAAATGTATATCATAATTCGTCATTTCCAACCAAGGGGCATACTCGAACCTGACCAACACTAGAGCATTAGTGGACTGAGACCGTAAGGAAACTGTAAGCACTTAAGCGCAGGCCATTTTCAGCTCTCAAATTGTCTAGTCAGTTTCTCCTTAGTTTCTGATGGCAAGAACACATATGCTCTCTAAGTTTCAAGATCTTCTCAAGTGAACGAACTGTATAGCAGTTGAGAGCAACGAGAGATCTTGTCCTTGAGCTCTTCTCATATCCTCGTGTTCGTCGAAGTCTTGAGGAACACTGCAATATCCAATTACAGCTATCACTTAAGGCCAAATTGTACCGTAGAATGTCATGCAGGATACTGTATATTCTATGGAAATCTCATTACCTGTGGAACTAGCAGAGAAGTACCATGCAACAGAAACAAAAGAATCGTATCTGCTTTCCCAAAACCTCAGTTCGGTTCCATCCGCCAACGAACGGTTTGATTTCTTGTTCCG
Source organism: Lunularia cruciata (assembly GCA_948567375.1). Classification (NCBI taxonomy): domain Eukaryota; kingdom Viridiplantae; phylum Streptophyta; class Marchantiopsida; order Lunulariales; family Lunulariaceae; genus Lunularia; species Lunularia cruciata. The sequence goes on along the minus strand of OX419755.1, from coordinate 21,103,728 downwards.
TGGCGCGGCAGTCTGGTAAGTTCCAAAACTTTGATCGTCGAAGTTTACGGATATGGAACGAAGAGTTAACGAGTTACTCTTCTTCGTGACATTGCTTGGTGTCGTCTGGGTAAAAATCATACCAAAAGCAACCTGGCCAAGAATACTAGCATCCAGGTGTCATCCTGGAACACAGCGTAGCTTGTATTTTCTAGTATCCAACTTAGGTCTGCAGTCTGTTCTGTTGCTCGACGACACTACACCACATGAACATTCTCAACATCGCTCTTCCCACACTTCATTCAGTCTGACATGCAAACGAAGAAACTTCTGCACAGAAAATTAGATCCTTTTCCAATATGTTGTACCAACCTGATTACTGGCAAATGCGTTTTCCTCTGACAATGACAATACAGTAGCAGACATATTGTACAGCTGAATATTATTAGATCTCGCGTGCCGTCACATTTGTTCCCCTTAAGCCTGTGCAGAGCAAGCAAACGAGCATTTCAAGAACACACAAGCCTGTCGAATCTCAGACTAACTCAGCTTTGCTCCCTTCCCATCACCTTCTTGGAATCCACTAAATCGGAGACCAAAAACAGCTTAGCGAACTACCTGGAAAATCTCCGTCTCAACCATAACGTCATGCATCAAGTTGTAAACATCTTTTGTACGAATATCGTATCTATGCTCGTCGTCACGATGCTCTCCTCCCCGTATCCACCACAGACCTCACCGTTACTTTGACTCCAGTATACTATGAATTCTCGCTCAAACCACTGGGTTCCCTTTGAGCTCACTCCCACACATACATCATGTTTCTGATTCTCGACGTAAATACTTTGAAGTCAAGGTCTCCGCGTGGCGTTCATTGCATTCTTTGGATTCAAGAGTAGTCCATGCATTTCCCAGAATGCACGGACCCAGAAGCATTGGCCCCCATGGACCATGATGTAACCTACCTCCCACTTGTGAGTAATGATCAAACAACGATGTCTTTCTGAAGCAACAGACTCATTCAACAGATCACTAAAGACAAACTTCCAGTTTATTTCGCTACATTCATTTACCGAGCCAAAGGAAGAGCTTGAAACCTTTCAACAGTTTTCGGTAGATGTAATCGTTGTGTTGGAGAGGGATCCAGACTTTCATGCCATTATTGAAAGAGCAACCAAGTTTTAAGAGTAGGGCGTCAGAACTGGGAATAGACTTCTTTTAACTGGAGCATGCTGATATGAACAGGACACATCTATCGTTCTTATCTACCGGAACGGTTTTGCTAACTCTGTTTCATACCTTAGACCATATGAATGTGTATTTCAATTGTTTGAGGAAGTGACTTGGAGGAGTAGAGTATCATTCCTCATCTTGAATAATTTGTCAACTTGCACGTTACATCTGAGCAAGGAATGTTGGAGGAGCGAGCTACAGTATTACTATTGCATGCAAACTTTGTTACCGAACTCGAATGGCTGATGTGAGAAACATGAGTGGACTTAGTGTTTCCGTTTCAGGTAGCTGTATCGATGATATCACATTTTCTTCTCTTCCACTAGCTTTTTACCTTTGATTTGAAGGCATTCCCTTTATACGCTCTTAACTCGATCCATATCAAGTGTCTATCTGAATCTGCCTCCGGTTTTTTGCCTCCGGTTGACTAAACTACGTTGTTTCTTTCAATTTTTGTTCGCTCCTGAGAGAAGTTACCTACCAAGGAAAGAACTTGCCTTGTGCACTGTACTCTCCACGGCCTTGCGGTAAAGTCTGGAATTTACGCGAGTTCCATTCATGAGCAAACCTCATCTGACCAAGAATGCCAGTTACACAATTGATGGGTGGTGGGTGGGCGGCGGGGAGACTAAAGCAGGTAATAGAAGTTTGAAATTCAAAACCGAGACCAACGACTTGGAATTGTTTCCTGAGTGCAGTAGTACATACGTACCACAGTTTCTGCCACCAATCTATTCCGTCGGGCTTACGAAAAGCAAAGTTCGTCCTCGTGATGTGTCCGTACGCAAGCGAGCACCAAGTATCAGACGTTTTCCGTGGTGGAACAAGTACTGCTCGTCATCCAACTGCCTCATCTTCGGCCACTAATCAGATCGTAAATGTATGAAAATGTCTATATATATGTATGAAGCAAAATGTATGAAAATGTCAGGGGCTGACACAATAAAATACACTCGGAATCACGGTAGATATGACTGCAGCAGAATCGAGTTCGTGGTGCATCAGATTTCTCAACATCCGCGCCCTCGTTTTTATACAACGTCCTTATACAACGCGGACAGAAGTAACTCGGCTTGAGGTGGACTTTGGAATTTTGGCTTAGAGTTGCCTGCTACAACTGTCTTCCAGTGGGATGAAATCAGATGACCGACATATTACTGTCCGTTTTTGAGATTGATGAAAGGCACCGCCCGGTTTTAAGCTGGTATTTTTGCGGTCGGTTTCATCTTTCAATAGCCGCCCAAATGGATGGCGATTACTTGTTTTTGATTGAGAATTACGTGGCATGATTTTCGGAGCATTCCTAAGGTTGAAACGCATATCGTCCACCTCATGCAGACGCATCAGCAAAGGCACAAAAGAGATGAGATATGCCGGGGCAGGTTAAGGTACTAAGGTCGAGTCCTGACGCACGCGTTGGCCTTTGTTAAGTGTTGTTACATCCGTTTAACACTTTGGATGATCTCCAGGAGATACTCACGACTTGAGCATGATTCCGTTACCTTCACCTACGCAACAGCCTTACTGGAAGGTAAACAAATAAATTGTTCTGTCTCGGTTATCAAGGGTGAGACTAGAGATTCTTGTCACGCCTTGTAACCAGCCTGACGACGTGGCCAATACTCTTTTCACTGAAGAAAAGATTAACCGATAACCACAGGAAGACAAGTGCTGTGGAAGGACGTAAACCGTATAGATTGATGTACAATTGAGATGTTACAGGAACCTGTCTATGAAGAAGTCACGGTGCCCGGACTGAGGCTGTCCAAACATGTCGCATAGCTTTTCCATTTTCCATAGGAGTAATATACAGCTTGGGGCTACCCGGCAGATTTCTATAGAAGAGTGCAGAGGATCAATGCTCAGAGATCACCAGTTGGTTCTGTCTTGAAGTGGAGTCCGTGGTGCAAGATGAGAGGGCCTGGTAGCCAGAGATGGCCGTCGACAAGTTGTGGGCGCTTTCTTCGAAACGCTGGGAGGAGGTACACTTAAAGGAGTAGTCTTTCTCCTCTGACTGCGTTCGAGCTTGGAAATCTCTTTCAAGAGGTGCATTAGAGAAGTGAACTGGCATGTGACCTCGACAACTTTCCTCTCGGCTAGCCTCTTCTGTGCCGCAGCCGTAGTGGGTGGTAGCCTCTCGAGATTCCTGTCACAAAAAATATATCTGTTAGCTCCCACTAGGGAGAAAAACTCCCAGCGGTTCTGGTCAAGGACAAAAATCAGCCGAACCCTAAACCCTATGCGTGCAACATGAAAACAGAAACGTGATTGCTAAAGTGGCAGATCCTGAACAATTACAAGACACTTCAACGCCGATGCATCCGAGTGATCTCATTCTCGAAACCTAGAAGGCATCTTTGTTGTTAACTGCTAAATTATTTGATGATCAAGAACTAAGTCCACAAGTTGCATACCTCTTCTCGATTTGAATTTTACGCTCCAGTGATTGAGCCACAAGCTGGAGACGCCGAAAAATTGGAGGCTCACGTTGCAGGACTCTTAAACCTACAGGAAGCTCGCATACTCGCCGCAAAACTGCAATCGCCTTGGCTAAAATCTCGTCTTTGTTCCTGCATGTAAATGGACCACTACTTCTGTCAGGTCAAGTGTCACTTGCGACTATTTTAATAAAGAAGCAGGTCGCGCACCTAAATATATGAATCGCCTGACAAACATACTACTTCACCCGCTTGAACTCGTTATATTTCAATTTCCCGATGACTGAAACATACCTAAACATGTGCATTTGTTCGGTGATGATACTGATGGCACCTGGAGCCTCAGCAATAAGTATCCTCAAATGCACATAGTGAGCAAGATTGTTGATAATCGATAGGGCATGCTTCAACACTTGCTCATGTGGAGGGCTCCGATTTATCGTTTGAATTAAGTTCAAAATTTTGGTCACTGCACCTGCCTCTGCTAACCGATCACAACAACTTCTGGAATGTAGCGTTGCCACATCTGCTTGAGCACGAACACATTGGCCGTTAATGATTGACGCGATTAAATTAGACTCAAAGAGTAGTCTCGTAAGCACACTACTTCTCCAGAAACCAATAGCTAGAGGAGAAATCACTTTTGCCCAGGCGAGTACCTATGGTGCGACAAATGCTCAAAATGCCAGTGACAGTTTTTTGGCCAAGAAGAAGCGCCAAAGCTTCAGTAAGTCGATTTCCAAGCCGGTCGCTATCTTGTACTGTGGCTGCTGTGCATTGTATACGATATCGCAGCTCGCCCAACTCATGGTTTATCTGACTGATTACCCTCCTTAACAAATATCCCTTCCAGTGTGCCTGCCACAGTTGTTGACCAATTGCCTAGTAAGATAAACGGAAGAACAAAACAAACGAAACTATCCTTACGACAGTCGACTTTCATCATATGAAGGCGAATTGAGGTCTTTACTGACCTGAAGTGTAACAATAGCTTTCTTCGCATGATTGAATTTGCGGCGTTGGAGCCAGCCGCGGATATTCCTTTGTATTACGGGAGTGGCGTTCATGAGACGGACGAAATAAGATCGATCTCTGCCAAAGATAAGCCATCTGACTATCGTATGACAAGCACTCAGTTCCTGCGGACTGAATACTCTGTCCGCGAACCTAGCACTTCGGACGCTATCTACATCGCGTTCCGAAGAATCTGATTCGTTGTTTGCATCTAGTTCAATGTTTTTCCGAAGACAGTAACCTCGCCAGCAGGCCTGAATCATCATGGCCGCATACGCTTTCTCACATTCTTCATATTGTGGAGGACTAACATTTCTGTCAACGCCTTCTAACCGACTGCAATATGTGGCATTTCCCGGTTGAAGTAACTGCTGAAATTCCGATGGTGTGTCAACAGTTGAATTTGACAAGACCTGTTCGGACAGTCTTCGAGGTTTCTCAGAGTTTCTTGTTGATCTCGAGGAAATTCGCTTCCGTCTTTCAAACGCGAGTCGGAACATTGCCTGCATCTTAAGTACAGATCGTAGAACATCTTCACTTGCATTTATTTGTGGGTCCACTGTCATCTCCTGGGAGGGAGACAAAATTGGGACTGCCTCGCCCAGACCAGCCTGCTCGCAGATTCCTTTGACCTGCACATACGTAAACCTTCTCATTGAGCCACACAGCTGCCCAAGAATGCACGGAAACGCATTAAAAATTTGTAGTAATAGACTGCTCGCGCCGGAGCATTTATCGAGCCGGTAGTTCTCGCTGGAACCCTTTCAAAATTCAAATTGAAGCAATGGGACGGAGCAACAGGAGCATAGTCTAGCCAGCAGCTCAAGTGTAAGTTTCAGCTCACTAAACTGGCGCCATATTTAATAAAATCATTACAATACACTGGAACCTCAAGCTCTAATTAGACAAGGAAAACTGTTCGGAGATTGCAGATGGATTGGGAGATTGACCTGCCGCATTGACATGAATCTTTGACGTTGACTCCATCCTTTAAAAGCTGATTGTATCTTCAAAGCGGCCGCGCATCTCTCTGCCTCAGGTTCGGACAGAACGGGCTCGCACGTATGAGCTTGAAAATCCTGGCCATCAGTTCTACTCAAAGCAGCTTTACTACGTTGTATACTTCGGCGTTCAAGGTAGCCTCTTACCAAGGCCTGGCACTGAACGACAGCGTTGATGTAACTTCTGAATCTCTTGCTTTCACAATAACTTCGAAATCGAGCTTGGATCACCTTGGATGCAGCTTCCCTATTTTGAAGCTCTTTCCTAATTAAGTACCTCCTCCAAAAAGATTGTATCTTCACAATAGCCTCTCTCCGTCTGAGTGCATTGGATTGAGCGGCAAGCGCAGCATCTTTAGTCGTTAAGTACTTCCGTCTTTGGGCATGGGCCCTGAACCGAGACTGCAAGCGAATGGCGGCATCTTCGTGACTCAGATCTTGACGTCTCCACACATAACCGCGCCAGGCGACTTGAATGGTCTGTACAGCCCTTCTCTTCTTCGCGATCTTATGGCGGGTCATCATACTCTTCCAGACCGCCTGAATTTGGCAGTTACTGCGCACGGTTCCTTGGAACGTAGGCTCGGTAATAGGAGTAAATCTCGTCCGGCTGAAAGCTCGAAACGAGGCCTGGATGACGCACGCAGCTCTTCTCTGGTCGACGTACTTTTGGCGAGCCTTGTGGCCACGATAATGGGCCTGAATGGCGACAACAGCTCGCTTTTGCTGCAAAAGCTGTGCACGAATTTTGCGACCTCGCCAAATTGCCTGGACCTTACATATACTGCGCTCCGTTCGCTCTAATCTTCTTTGCCGGAGACCTCGAAATTGACACCATATCACTCCTGCAGCTCTCTTTAGCTCAAGAAACTGCCGTCGTGCCCTCAACGACCTCCAAGACGCCTGAATTTTACAGACGCACCGCTCGTAGTGTACAACTTTTCTTCGCACATGGGTCCTGTACTGACACTGAATAAGTAGAGCAGCTTTCTTTTTCTCCAAGAATTCTCGACGGGCAATGTACCTTCTCCAAGCTTTCTGAATTCTATTGGCACTAGCTATCCTTCTAAAGTTCATCCTGGCTGTGAAAGATCTGTAACAGCTTTCGATAAACAATACGGCATTCTTTTTCTGCACGAAGCGCATAAATGCCTTGTGGCCTAGAAGTTTGGCCCGAAATCGGGTCTGGATAATTACCGCTGCTTTTCTTTGCTTCAAGAACAGCCGACGAATTTGAAGAGCCCGCCAAGTGGCCTGGATTTTGCAGACGTGACAAACAATCTGGATGTTTCTTTTCGTAGCATGGGCCCGATAATAGCCTTGAATAATTACTGCGGACGTTCTTTGCTTCAAAAACTCTTTACGAAGCGTCGAAGCCCGCCAACTCGCCTGAATTACTACTGCCCCTTCTCTAAACCTCAAAAACGCCCTCCTTTGAAGTACACACCGATACCACTGCTGCAAGATAGTAGCGGCTCTTCTACTACTGTGTAAGGATTTCCGCGATTGATAACTTCGCCATGTAGCTTGGAGCTTCACAGCCGCGTTCCATTGTCTTAAGAAGCGCTTCTTGTCTGCATAAGCTCTCCAGCAAGCTTGAATTATGCAGACGTGCCTCTTGATCGAGTCGTACCGCCTCCTTTGCAGCTGTAGTCGACGAAGTGATTGAAGGCGGATCACGGACTGCATCCGTTGTCGACATCGCCTTCTTTCTACATGACCGCGGTAGCAGCGTTGAATGGTGATGGAGCTAACTTTCCAGTCGACGAAATTCCGACGACATATGAAACTTCTCCATTTCGCTTGAATTAGTGTAGCAGCAGCTGCTGCAAGCCTCTTGCGGCCAGCAAACCATCTCCATCCTCTTTGAATTCTCAAAGCAGCTAGTTTCTGTTCCAGAAACCTCTTACGCCCCATTCGCCCCCTCCAGTGCGCTTGAATCACGCCAGAGAAGTACTCCGTGTTCTGGATTTCATTGTTTTGCATCCAACCTTCAATGTCAACCATCTTGTACTCCTCGTCGTCGTCATACTCTTCTATGTGATCATATTGTTGTATATAATCTCGAAACCAGTTCTGATTGAGGGAAGATGCTGTCGACAGTCTGATCAAGCTTTGCCTAGTTGTATACTTCTGCCAGTGAGAGTGAGGCAGGATGATGGAAGCATGATGGACCCTCTTACGGGCTAAGTAGTCAAGCCACGCTGCTTCAATCGTCTGCACAGCCTTCAGCTGACAAAGAAAATACTCACGGGCTTCGTTGGCCCAGATCACCGCTTGAATCTTGCACATTTTGCTTAATGTTTCCAGGTAGCGCTTTCTCTGAACCCAAGAGCGATAGTGAGCCTGAATGACCAAAGCGGCATGTTCTCTCTCTTGACAGGCACGCTGGATTAGCACAACTTCTTTCCATCTCAGAAACATTTGCCTGAGTAAGTAGCCTCTCCAATGCGCCTGTATCTTGGTGGCGCTGTCGCTGCGTACCTTTGCAGCAAATGTTCGCCATCCTTTCTGAATTGTTTGCACTGCACTTCTTAAGACCAAATATCGAGCTCGATCCCTACGAGCCTTCCACCGAGCTTGTACTTTGCAGACTATGCCCAGACTTTCCTCACAGAAGTCCGCTCGGGGTGGTGAACCAGTCTTGACGACGTTGCAAGAAATATTGCTGCAAACATCAAGTGGCGATGCTTTGTTGCACAACGTCTCGTGATTTGACCAAGGTACAGTGTATGATCGATCAAATCCGACTGGAGATTCAGCTGCATTGCAAATCAATGAACCAGTAAGAGATCTGATTGCAGGTAGGGTTCGATCGAATGGAAATCTCACGCTGAAACAAAGTTTGCGAACAGAACTAACTTACATTCAAGGCTGCATTGAGAAGAGTACGAACAGAGAACCGCAACATCCGCAGCAGGTACTGAATGGTTGTCAATTGCTTCCCACTCGATAGAATCTCTCCTCTCTCGAACCTGTATATCCTATGGGCAGTAAAGGAGTCATTTGAGTTTTAGAATAGAAGATCAAGACTTGACTTCATACAGAGGATGAAATACCACCGCAATTATCAAACAAATGCTACGGTATAACGGACAATCAAGCACCTAAACAGTCCAGCGGAAATTACCAGAGGCTCTTCTTTCAGTAGTCTGGAGCATAAGAAAGCAACAAATATTATGATGTTCCTTTCACTCATGCCAGGGTCACCTAGTAGGTCCACCAGCTGCAGAACCTGGAAGATTGATCTGTCTCCATGTTAATAAGTGGAAACAGTCGATACACAATCTTAAAGGTACACATTCCACAGAAATGAAATAGCTTTGTACTCTCGTAAGCCGTAGAACTCTTGTAAAATGTTTAACTGAGGATAGGACACGCGATAAGACTGCAACGTCTGTTTCCACCTCCCTGGTTATAAGCTCACCTCGGGGATGTTACCGAGCTTTCGAGCCACCGCCTGGACCAAGCCAAAGTTATGTGCTACAGCTTTCTTATATGCTGGACTGAGCGGGCCCCTGAGATTCGGTGTGCTATCAATCTGCCAGGAACGCAATGCTGTCAATGTACTCTGGAAGCAAGCCAAAGCTGATGTTCCGACGCGAGTAAAACTATAGTGATCTCCTCAAAAGCATCTAATACAAGTTTCAGTGGACCTTGAGTCGGCTGACTCAGTTTTACCTGTGCATTTATGTGAGAGCTGGGACGAAGTACATCACTTTCAGGAAGGAACAATGGCAGGTACAGGCTGAGGATGTAACAAAGAGCCTGCCCATCAGCAAAAGATGTTTGGAAGTTTCTAATATTCAGGTTACCGGAGATCATGCAGGCAACCTGAAGAATAAGAACACGAAAAATTAATCAGTAAAACAACTTGCACTCCTTCAAGCTACGTCTAATTTCCTAGCCCGCTCTAATTGATAGTCACTTAAGGAATAACTACTTTTCATCATGGGTGGATTTGCATCATTCGAGATTCGTGAACACCGCTCTTGATATGCTCCTCAAAGATAGGTTATCTTCTAGGAGCATGTAAAGGCTGATTCCGGAAACATCACACAATCTTCTGGCCTCCTAGTCGAGTACATTCAAGCCCTCGAAATGTTTCAAAGGTACCGCAGTCCAGGTTGTTTAGCGCAGAACACTCACCTGGGTCCACTTAAGAAGTAATTCCACTGTTCCAATATTTAGCCCCTGCCGACAAGGAAGCATAAACTACCGTTCAGCAAAAAAATGCTCTTGATATTCCAGATATGTGGCTCTCGTGCTTGAGGAAAAGTATACTGGTTTTTACAGAATTTGTGATAGACAAACTATGAAGAACTGGACGATTACCAGTGCAAAACCTCCTTCTGTTCCTTGAAGTTTAGCAATTTCCTGGCAAAGCCTTGGCCTGCTGACTAGTAGAGGTATCTGTTAACATCACATTAAAAGGTAGGTTCAAAATTAGCGACCTTAGAAATAAGCGGAACTACCACTGCGATTACAACGCAAAGTACACTGTGCCATTAGACTTGTATACCAAAGGGGTTTTAGGTACCTGCAGATGGACCATAATATTCCACAGAAGAGGAAACACTTTGTCTCTGTTACCACCAACAATGTCCTCAGCACAGATGCTGCAGCCCTGCTCGTCCTCGAGAGGAACTCCTGCTTGAGCTAAACTTTCCAGTGCAATTTGGCAGTTGTGCAACTGTCTCTTCCTGCCATTTGAAGGAACTTGAATATGCTGCAAACCAATTGTAAGACAATCACAGTTATCAGGGGGATCTTTGGACCAGGTGGACCGTTCTGTATCCAACCAACTTGAAAGTCAGCCTGGGAGTCTGACTTTCAAGTAGTCCACAGTTGTTCCATGCGTGCTAAAGGTTCAGAGGATTAAAATTTCTAGGACATGTTAGGTGAAGGGTCCGGACGTATGTCAAGGGAACAAAAGTAGGACTTTAGTCAGGATTGAGAGTAGCTCCAATTTGAATTGTTGATAAGAGACCTTTACTTAGCGTTGGTCACTTCTTTAATGGCTAGTAACAGCCTCTGGAAAGTCAGAGTAGTGCAGGCCGCACTTTTCCAACCTGAGAAAATCTCCAGCTTATGCATGACAGTTTAATACGCTTGATCCACCAGCTTCTCCTCCGTGGAGTCTTTCTCATTCCATGAATGCATCTCCTGATAATCACCTCCTGTCTCTGATACTCTCATGTTCCATGTCATTGTTTCTAGCAATTTGACAAAGTCTCCACCGTTGCGCTGACTCCCTTAAGTACGGTTCATTTGTTGCAACAAATCACACACTTCGATAGAGTGAGGTAGCAAGTTCATCAAAGTGCGTTCGGGAATTACAATAGACTGTACAGTTCCATAGTGGTTCAAGGATGACTTCGCTGAAAATGTGAAACTAGATTTTCAACAAGCTGGTCATTCTTTAGCAATTTGAGGATGCCGTCCACGACAAGGTAGAGTTTTCCTAGCGGGTCATTAAAGTTCATCCGTTACAGCAGGGCTGATATTAGTTTTGGTGAAACCACTTAGTCGGGTATCGGGCTGTTACGTCCTCAGTTTCTTTCTTTTTCACTGCGCTCTACTGTGGATGTTCAAGCAACCAACTATTTTTTGTCAAGGGGCCGAATTCCAGATATTACATGCGTTGATAGATGTGTTTATGACCTCGGTAAGAGACTTACCTCAAGGAAGAACGTATCATTCGCAGCTAATAATTGGACCAAACGGCAGAGACGGACACCGTCTTGAAGGTCCTCAATCAAGTCTACTACAGCAAAATCATAGTCTGCCAAAGGAACCTGAACCCAACAGGAAATGTCAGTATTAAGATGATCGTGAAGAAACATTAACAGTCGCCACATTTCACCGGATGCTACTGCTTCAAACAGCTCTGATATCACAACTAACTCCACGCAAACAGGCCTACGGTTGCTAACCTGATGATGATAGACGTGATAACCGAGATTTCCAAGATTGCCTATGACATCTCCCTCGCCATGGAGCACGTCCGATAAGAACTCTGGATTTAGCAGATTGGAAATTAAGATGGTAAGCACATTTGATGAAATGCGCTACTTGAGTGCGTCCAACAAGAACTCTGGAATTAGCAGATTGGAAATTGAGATGGTAAGCATATTTGATGAGATATGCTACATGTGTCCAATTTTTGCGTCAGCTGCCGACAAACGGGCATACTGCACTACCACGTACATTTGCCTGAACAATCTACAATGTAAGGTTTGCTAAGACAACTGAGCTTATGACCAAAGAACGTTGACTCAGTTAGCCCACTACCTTGCAGGGCTTGACGACTAGATTTCACCCTGGCATCAGGTCGGAAAAGCGAAGGTGAACCCCCGTCTAGTCCATCAATTCCGTCTGTAATCTTCAGTGAGGTTTGACGCTTGGCTTTATCCAGAACCAGCACAAGTAGGAAGAATCTCTTCAAGATCACCCTACCGAGGGCTTCAGAATACCCCTCTCGATAAAGTCCGTCGATTGCCCTGTGTTTGACATTCCAAAAAGCTCGTTAAATTAAATCAGCTTCTGGCAAATCAACCTGGTTGGAGAGCCATAACGTTTACAGGTTGACCATTATAATTGGCATGACGGGACTGCAACCCACTTGTTTGTAGCATAGGCCTTGGAAATGCCGGCATGTGCCAGGAAGTGTCTTTCAATGAAAACTTCCAGAAGGGCATATTCTTCGTTCTGAAACTCCTTCTCCCCAACCCCCGGTAGATCTTCTTCTATCAGCTTTGTTTTGAGTAGAGCTGTGTGGCCAAGCACAACGTGTAAACCGATTCTTAACCAGTAAGGGTTGTAATTCAGCAACACGAACAAAGCTTTCCTTCGTAATGCGACGTCTGTCAGGATTGCGCAGCCCTTCTTCATCCTCAACCGCCCTTCATCTATGTGCTGCCACATACCAGACCGACCAAATCAATCTTGAAACTCAGTGCCTTGCTTCTCGACAAACTTTTACAACCGGAACCAAGAACGAACTAACTGGAAGCAAGAGATATATGCGAGCAGATTCCAACACATTGATGACTTAATAAATATCGTTGATGCATGATATCATTAGGCAAGCATCTCATAGAGGGACAAACAAAAACAGTGTAGTAACAAACATGTGAGCTAACATGGAGATTGATACCTTCGCAATATGTGTAATGGTGTTGAGTATCTCGTCACGTTCTGTTTGATCGAAATGAAGCTTCAGTCTTCTCGCTAAGTCAGACAGGCGGCAGACGTCTTGCATGTGGAGATCACGAGAGTACGAAAATCCATGCTCTGTAATCATCTTCAACCTTTTCGAACTTAAATACGGTGTAGCAGGCGATTCTGTGCGGCCCAGCAGCGACTTCTCGGGTGCTGGGCTAGAGAACGTGTCTTTCAAAGGCCTTTTTACCGCTGGACTCCCCATATTTCTGTTTGCGAGTCCATTCAAAGGCCGTAAGGCACTCCTCGGCGACTTCCCCATACTAAGCGGATTACGAGGCGACGCATTCTCACATTCTTCATCCCAGTAGACCTCGTCTATCAATTTTAAATCGCCCCCTAAGCTGTTGGGATTCGGAGCGTTCACAGAAGAGTTTCTGGACACAAAATCCTCAAAGTTGGATAAACGACTACCTCCTGTGGCAGGTCTATCCAGCACGTGATTCAACCACGCGGTGAAAGCGCGCTCTTGCCTTCCCATGAAGAAATCCAGCCGGGCTTGCACCAAGCGAGAAGCCTGATTCTCGTGGTCATCCAACAACCGCAGCTTCGCTGCGGCTTTCATTTTCAGTTTCCTTCCAGACAATGGTGGCCGAGCGTTGCTCGACGGGAGCGGCGTGCTTGCATACTCAATTGTCCCCAATCCCGCTCTTGATGCGGGCAGTGGACTTCCACCAGATGTAGGAAAGCTCGAAATTGGAGTCTGAAAATGCACAGATTTCACCTTCTCGGCTTGCGGAGTGGAAAATGTCGGCTGGCGCATACAAGAAGGCTTTTTGGCGATGTTATTGCTGCACTTGTCTCCTCCCTCCCCCAGCCTCGACAGAACCTGGTGTTTAGGCTTCACAGAAGAATCAAACTTGGAGCGTGCGGTCCAGAATTCCAAAATCTCACGATTAGCATCCTTTGTGAGAATCTTACCGTCAGGCCCAGTGATCACAACCGGGCTCTGCATTCGTTTATTCAGTGGCAGAGCTGGTCCATCTTCTCCCCTGCTCAGCGAATTCCTCTTATTCCCACGCGCTGGCGTTGCTTCTGCCATCCCAGGATACCTCTAAATAACCTTCCTCTCACCGGTAGAAAGCCCCGTACAGCTGAATGCTGACATCCTACCCCCACATTAAACCTGCACGAAGTTCAGCTAACTCCGATGGCGCAAGCTGAGTCGTGAGCCAAACACAGTCCTTTGAAACTCCCGTTTCCAGTTAACCTGTTGCCAATAAAGCCCTCTGGTACTCCTGTTCCTTGTCGCCATTTTCATCCTCCATGAAGGGTACTCATCTTCTATCCAACTGACCACCCTCACGTCCACATTCAATAGTATTCCCGACCTTTTCCCTAAGTTTCTCATTCAATATCGGCGATGGACTTGCCGATCGTAGAACTTACCTGACTACATCTCACAACAGCGGAGACTATCTAAACGGCCTCCTCAAAAACGTATCCAAGGTTTACGCCAGCCATGAACCTCCAAAATCAGAAAATTAATAGAGCCCACCTTAGCAACATCTGTCACGATTTCTCACCACACGAACGCTTCAATTTATCGCGGCATCCCTTCTCTGTCAGGGGCGAGCTGGAAATTGTGAACACACCATCTTCGATTCTTCAATCACCTGACGAAGAAGAGACCGATCCGGGAAGAGGGACGAAGCTACAGAAATGCACCACGGCCTACCTCAATCCCTCATCATCTACAGTACCCTCGACGCATTGAGCGTAATCCCCAGGGGAGTAATCGATGCTTGGAGAGCATCCTTGACAAAGCGCTTGAAACGAAAACGTCGATCTTGCGAGACCGCGAGTTCTGTAGGCACACTCGAGTCGAGAGGAGGAAGAGGTTCGAAAATTCAAATTCTGAGAAGCGGGTACGCCCATCTTATCGCGACAGTAAAGTACCGTACCATCCGCACTAACCGTTACCGCTACGTGAATTATCGGTAAACGTCTCATCGACGTCGGAATGATATCTTCGCTCTCGCCGTGTCTTCCTGTTCCATGGGATTGATCAGAAAGGGCGGGAGGATCTGTCCGTAGAAAATCCACGTTCCTGTTCGAGAACTGTAGATTGTCGCAGATATGTGGATCGGACGGTCATTGTAGACGGATCGTAACGATACTCTCTACCTGAAGGTGTCTATTTTTATTCAGTCTTTCGAGAGGGAAAGTTTTACTTGAGCATGTGCTCTTCTGAAACTGTTACAATGGATGGCAAATAGTGAGAATCATGGTCAAATTACATTACGTGAAATTCAGGGGTTTGATTGTTATTTGTTTCCGGATGTGAGTTTCAATATGCTCCTCAAAATTCAAAGGAATGTATCTACTTAACCTAGGATGGGAACCTTATAAGAGAGAAATTCTTCCTCCTACTCAAAAGTGTGTAATACTCACTCATTTTATATCTGTAAATTGATGTCAAAACTATATTAAACAAAGCAAAGTTGATCTGACTTTTCTTATTTTTCTTCTTTTTCTTCAGTAAATATGATTGCTGGTCTCCAAAAATACAATAGGATGTAGCCTATCGACCTTGAATACTCATGAAAAGAATACACAATCTTTGCTCCGGTATGGTAATATATTCAGCAAGTGATCTTTAAAATCAACTAATCATTTATAAATATCTTGATTGAATTGATTAGTTAATATTATATAAATGATTACTCCATTAAGCAACAAAATTTCAATATCTTATAGTATGGTGATGAGTTCTATAGGTTTATCTGAATTTTTTGAAGGGTGGATTGTAAACTTATATTTGTCATACATCTAATGGATTAATTACGAGGACTGATATTTATAATTCACTAGTCTCTGCCTTGCAAAAGAACAATTTGTATACTTCATATGAACTCATTATATTATAAGTAATTGAATTACTATAAATCATTTTTGGAGATGATTCCTGGTAATAAAATTAGTCTTTAAGTGTGCTTATTGTACATTTTGCAGAACTTTTTTGATCAATTTTTATTCTATCTCAATATTTTAAAAGGACCAATAACATCAAATAAAATAAAATAATTATAGAATAATCACAATTCAGAAGGTTAAAACGATATACATAGAGTGGAAGGAAAACATAAGCAAGGAATGAGATTTATTTGTTGAAATATACTAAGGAGAATAAACGTTATAAAGAGAATAGAAATACGAGGATTAGAATCTGACTTAAATAATCCTAGAAAGAGCCAATGAATTTGAATAAAGATAATATCAACAAAAGTTGACTCATATTCATGGGAATTTATGATAGTCAGCTCCACTGAGCCGTGTTAACTATTTGTTCTTAGAAATATCATCTTAAATAATAAGATATATTACAATTCTAAAATTTAGCATTTGATTATTTCAAGCATTTATTCTTGATTTATGCTCCACTCTAATAAGCCTTACGATATATACATAAGTCTGATTAGCCCTTTTATCCTTCGTTTATTTCTAATGCTATTTTAACTATAAATTAGGTACAATGAATTATTTTTAAATTTTTTTAAATTAAAACTAAAAAATCATTTTCACCTCTATTTTGTAATTGTGAGATAAACAAGACGTACCCAACCACCAACAGAAATTTCTGATTAGTTTTCCTAGTCTATATTGTCAAAATCATATATTTTATAGTATCTTGATTTAAAGAGATTTCCTTTATTCTATTTTATTTTTATCATTTTATCAACTACGAGTAACAACATATTTTTGTAAAAATTTGAAAATTAGAGTTGAAGATTAAATTAGAATAACTTATTTCAATAAAATAATTCACTCTGATTAATTAGAAGGAATATTTAGTAGTTCGACTTAAATCATGTTTATGAAAAATTACTGAGCATTAGTATCATGCTGAACTGAAAATGTTTCACTATTTATACTTGATGTATCACTTTTAGCTAATTTATCCATTCCATTATCCATAGTTATCCAATCCCTTGGTATCTTATCCCCTGGCTAACTATTATGTCTATGTAGAATAAACTCAAAAGAGTTACCTAAGGCCCCTTCTTGTTTGTATCCTTCATCACGAATTAAAATTACAAATATCTATTAATGATAGACAGCTCGAACAAGCAAAGATTTGTCAATTCAAGACAAAGATAATTTTTTCTCATATCACATGTGGAAAAATAAACAAAGAAAAATTCCAGAAAGAAAGTGAGACCATATAAGCAATTATTTAGGGAGATTTTTAACTAGTCAATGAGAATAAATAATTATGTGTACTAAATTCTCTACGAATTTTTTCAGAGTTCGAATTAATAGTTACTGGATTTGTATGTTTTCAATAATAGTATGAAATAGCTTAAAATTCCATCACTCCAAAGTACATGGTCCTACAAAAGATACACTAGGTACAAGATAAACTCTTGGTTTGGCATCTACTGTACGTATTATTCAGGCCTATAGATAAAAAGAAGGTGATTTTCCCGTAATATTAAATGGTAAATAAATTAATTAGCATAAAATTATTTTTTAATTTTGTTGTAGTTTCCTCATGGAGAAAACTGCATCACATCTGAATACATCTAAATCTGAATCACATATACAAGACTACAATGTGTTGTTTTATCAAATTCAAAATTTTCACTCAATCTTAACCAACAAAGAACATAAAGACTGCATGATAAGATGATTATTCTAAATTATGCAAATACGATATTAATTGTTATATCATTCTATTTTAGCAATATCAGATAGTAACACATACGATAATAAAGCAAGTCAATGGGTACTAGTCAATCGTATCGATTACAATACCTATGGTGCAAAATGAGCTCTGGTCTCCTAAGCAACCCCGATGGAGAGAGGGTAAATGGGATGGCCAATGTAACCTTGAAAAACGCGGATAAACACTGGTACCCCACATTAACCTCATATAAGAATGAACTATCAAAAAAGATAGGGTGTTGCCCATGATTGCATTAAGTTTCAACAACATGAACTTCTTTGTGTGACTAGTAATATATTCTCTGAGGTTGTACAATTGTTGCACACAAAAACAAAAAACCGAATGAGCTTGTCTACAAAACAAAATCATCAAAGAACATTACAAGAGTTCGCTGGGGGAATAAATGAAGAAAGGCAACCGCGTAGGAAAAATGAAGGATGGGAAGACCCCATTAAGCCGTACAAGGGAGAGACAAAAAAGGTAACATGGGGCTAAGCCCCAATAGAGTCGATATGAGAAATCTTCCCTACCGCACCTAAGATATCCAAGCTATGCAAGTCGTATGGTCTACACACAACTGGAGCATCTGAAGAAACATCACCTAATGTGATTGCTCTCCTATGGATTGCACCACCCACTGCACTCTATAGAGCAATGGACACACGTTGTCTAAAATATGCTACAAAGTATGAGAGTGAGAGTGGTACCCCCTGCCGCCTAACATGATAAGCTCTTGCGCACTCCTTGAAAAATGTATCAAATGCCGTGTCCATCGCTCCATATAACTCCAAGGCTAGAGAAACAAAGAAGTGACCTTGCTGCATGCCCCTATACTTGGAGACCTTACGACCTGCTGCTGCACTCGCCGCCCATCCAGGGGGATGGGTAATCACTCCCTTCAAAATTGTATCCCGCGTAGGGTCCGTAACCATGACATCCGTTACTGTCACCTGATCATCTCAGACCAAGTATAAGTCTACCCTAACACGTGTTGTCTACAAAGCATACAAATGCTCCGTCCAAGCCAAGTATCCACTCTCTTGTGCCATGGCACACACCATGTCTCTAATGGCATCATGGGTAGCTATCTAATGTCCTCCAAAAGAACACAATGTCATGTGGACCGCTACTGCATCTAGTGTAGATCCACACTCACAAGTGAGTGATGAAGATGCAGATGGGTGGACCAAACCTAGGCAAAACCTCATCGCTGTAGAAAAAGTAGCCGATGCAAGTCGGAAAGCCCTAATGCACAATTGAGCTAGGATCCAAGAGCCTGCACCCTTGCCGGAGCAAGAGCAAAGATGTGCTCTAGTAGCTTGAGGAATGGACGAGTTGACTAAGAGAGAATGTAGCGTATGCCTACACTTTCGCTCCATCAAGGAAGACTGTAAACCTCTAGTCCAATCTGATGATAGTGAAGCAAAAGGTGGAAAATCCTCTCGTGCTCGTGGGAATAGACTATCTCTCGTATGCCGCAAGAACACCTGGAGAGAAAAGGATCCTCCCTCCACCTCTCTCACATAAGTCTCCAAAACCGGCCTATCAGCAACCACAAAACAAGAGGAAAGTAGGGGTGTTGAGAGAGTCCAACTATCCAAAAATGCTATAGGTGCCATCTCCTCCATAGAAAGCAAGCCAACCCCACCACATGAGATTGGTAGAGCCATCTGTCTACGTGCTAAATCCCTTGTCACACACTCAAAAGTCCATGGTCCAATAATATCACCAAAGACTCCCATATCCTCCTATCAAATGCTCTCAGATGTGATAGGAAGGACGATGAGGAGGGAACTGTACGGATGAGGTAGGATGGTCTACGAGCAATACTAGAAGAGAGTATACTAAATGCTACTTGCAGGTCTCCTGTTAATGGAATGTTATCCACATGGAGAACATCCTCTGCAAGGGCAACGTCTAAGAAGCGTGTGACAAAATCCTCCAATCCTATTGGCACTCCAAGAACATGAAGTCCATTTGTGGATGTGATACAACCCTCTGGAAGCTCAAGGTGAGGAGGGATACCTAAAGGGGACCATGCCCTACACTTTGACACCTTGACTCTCACGCCTACTAGATGTAGCTTGGTAGTCAAGTAGTCAAAGGCCTGCCTAATCTGATCTATAGGGCCTCCGATGTGTGTATCGTCTGCCAAGGAGGGAAATACACAACATGGCATGGCCAAAGTAGTAGATAGGAGAGCTCTAAAGTGAGCCACGGCAAATAAGGGCCCCCTAAAGGATCTCCTTGATGTGTACCAATAGATGACTCCAAGACGGTGACTCCCTCTTGTGAACCACCATGCTGGTAGTAAAGGGAAGTCGGAGAGCCATAAAAAGACCGCACAAAAGGAATGAGACTCGCCAAGGATCCACCAGCCTCCCTAAGCTCTCTAAAGATGGATGCACATGAGATGCTATTAAAAGTGTTCTCAACATCCATCTGTAGGACGACCAACTCCGGATGGATATCTAGGAGTGCTTTAATGCTTAGAGATATAGCCTCACATCCTCCCAGTGTAGCTACTCCAAATTGATGTGGACTAAGGTGCTGTCAAAAGTGAGAACTATGGTGAAGGACAATGGTACGACTGACCAAATGCAAAAAGATCTCTCCAATAGCAATCGGTCTAATGCCTCCCATGTCCTTCTCCATTGCAAGAAGTCGACTAGCACTTAACACCCGACTAACAGACATAGGAATGTCTCCTCTCGCTCTTGCTGCAGCCACCTGAAACAACTTGGTAAAACCACTAGAAGGATCATCTACCTAGAAGCAATCTTTAAGGTAAACCATCCCTAACAAGCCTCTTGAGGAAAGGCCAGGGGCAGTGCACAATGCTTGTGCAAATAGTGACCTATCAAGACATAAAGGCTGCTCAGGCTTATAATCTAAGACCTTTAGTGGTAGTCCCTCTACTGCTATAGGATGTAGTGAGTGTAGGGAAGAGAAAGTCTCATTAGTAGGAATTGCTATAGACAAAGGGTTTAGCGCTCATGCTGCTCTACTAAACTCTCCCGCTTGACCCAATGTCCTACATCATCATAATCGAGTGGAATCTATGGTATCCTATGGCAATGCCTATCTCCTAAATTGTGTAGCCCTAACAAACTCCTCCTGAAGGGCTACCCAATCCCCCGCTCGGAATCGATGAAATCTAGTAGCCACCTCTCTATGCTCTGCATGTCTCCCTCTAGCATAACAAAGACACCATCAAGGGAGTAAGAGAAATAGGAACCATGCTAACTCGTCCAAGAGATCACGTGCCAAACGGTCTAGTGGTAGGTGAAAAGTCTGTCTAGCCTCATCATGAAGTGTGCGGGGTAGCTTATGGAATAGACGTGGACATGGAAAACTAGTCTCAAATAACCCCAAAATGCAACCCGCTTGAGAAGCTAACCACTCCCACGACTCGATAGGTATCCTTGGAACGATCAACAAAGGTATAAAAGAAGCGTGTGTAATCTCGAGTGTCATTGCCGCCAATGTGGTCGCTCATCTCACGTGGGCATCCCAAGCGGTCCAATCATAGTCCTTGTGCATCCTTCCCATATGGGTCTTTACCCCTTGCAAGGTAAAGCGTCAGTGACACACCGAGCATGGTGTATCCCAACCCGCTCTAGGCGACCCCACATGGGAAGATGTAGCCATGACTAGCACAAGAATAATGATAGTAACACATGCTGATCCTCTCCATATCTTCCCATATCTGCAAAACCACAACTCCTCACATCCCAACTCACATAAGAAAACAATCTCTCCAAACCCTAAAATCTATAAAATCTCATAACTTTCAATTTCCATCTCCAAAATTTTCAAATTAAAATCCCATGGAACTTAATCATGAAAACCAAGAGATTGGAAATGAAAATCATTGACCCATCACTCTCAATGTATAATGATCACTCTAAACCCTAAAAAGTCTAAAAATCCTCATAACTTTCTACTCCATTCTTCATAATCTTCAATCTAGGTGCCAATGGAACCAAAATTAAAAAAAAAAAAAGAATAGACTATTCACTCAAATGCTACATGCTAGAGAGCCCTTAGAAATTACAAAAATGGTGTCATGGTCTCTCACTCTCCTCTCCCGTCTCCACACTCTCCTGCAGCTCCCCCCACTCCCGTCTGAATAAATGTAGGAGATGGTTGTCGATTTAGCATAGCCCTGGAGATCGCAAGCATGGCAAGAGTTTCTTTGTTTCCCAGGTTACCATGTTCTCCGGAGGAGTACCATAAGATGACCATAGTGGTGCTGGTGAATGCAAGGCAGGTTCAACAGGAATTTCTTGCTACCATGCTAGAGAGGCACGGCGCATGCAAGTACTTGCAAGGGAAGGGGCTTGCAGGCTTTTAAGGCTTTTAAGGAGCGGATTCCTCTCATCACATATGCTGATGTTGAAGAAGATATACAAAGAATGTTCCGCAATCTTGATGAGAAAATTTTGATGTGCGACAAAGTTGCACGTTTCAACGTACAATATGTGTTGTTATCACCGTGTTTGGAATTATTTCCTTTACAACAATTTCTGTTAGTAGATATGATTTCATGTCATTTGTCTAGTTTGGTGCTCATGTTTAAGTAGTTGAATCTTTTCACTTCAAGAACTTTTGGTGGTAAGCTCCATCTACTCCATGTGAGTGCAATAGTTGCATCGGGGGTTAGCGTGATGCTTTACACACTAGAGGCCTTGTACCGGTTGTAAGTAGAACGGAACTCAATCGATCAATTGTTCATGCTTGTTGCTGCTTGTTTTAGCTCCGTCAGCAGCAAATATGACGTGAATCCCGTACCAATTGACAAAATGAGCTCCATACGTGGAATCTACTATTCATACTTACATCTGGGGAGACAATAGGAGGTTTCAGAAATAGGTTTGACGGATGCTTGTTGCTTCTTGTTTTAGCTCCGTCAGCAGCAAATATGACGTGAATCCCGTTCCAGTTGATGAAACGAGCTCCATATGTGGAATCTACTATTCATACATATGGGAAGACAATAGAGGGTCTCAAGAATAGGTTTGACGGATGTCTACAAGATAAATAACAAAATTTTGTAATGATACAAGATTGTAATAACTAAATGCTCTATAACTTCAATTAAGGGATTTATTTTGCAAATTGCATTCATTTATAAAAATCAAATCATATGTCACGGATGTTTAGGAATGCCGTAACTAAATAAATGATTGTTAGATAGAGTGACATTTCCTTCAAGAGTGTGGCCACGCAATCAGTTGAGTCATGCATGATTGATAATTTGGTTTCCGTATTCAAGATCCAAAATGGCCCCGCACAACAATTCAAATTTCTAAACTCAAATTCACCACACTCTGGAGCAAATGTGCAAGTTGTTAGGCAACTAATGGAGGCTTTGCAGTTTTGCATTGGTGTGGGAAATGATCAGCACCGCCATACGTCAACCAAGAAATTGATTAGAGGTCGACGATTTTGATGCTAGGAGTGCAACAAATTTTTTCAATGGGAGATCAAGTACCTTGTTTTAGTGTAGGAGACTCACTTATCGGCACTGATCCGGGACCTATAGAGTCATCTTTGGATTCCCAACCTCAACAACCATTAGGGAAATTTGGAGACTTGTTGAGGATGGCTTCTTTTGTGCCAGGCAAAACCAAGGAGGATGAATGATTTCTCATGGCAACACACCATTATAGCCAAATACTGGATTATTTGGAGGACCTCGAGCATTTTGCACATAATTGGTGGGAATTGCAAAAAGCCCATTCAGAAATTGACAGCATTTAGTTTCATGGCAACCTTTTTGATTAGGAAGGGTCAAGGATTTGCTACTTCTATGATAGGTGACAGACTTTACAAGAAATGGTTGCGGTACATGAAACAATACAAAGAAACTTGGGAGCTTAAGAACAAGTCTATGGGAGAAGGTCTCACCAAGAAGGAATATAGCAAAGGGTGGAGAACTATAGAAGATAAATTGAATGGAATATGCCCGCATCTTGCAAGAATGGAAGCCATATTTTGGACTAGAGTGAACATAAGTCTACCGGCAATGGTAAGTTTAGGAGATTTTAATCCTAATTTGAGCAAGATTTGTGAGGCTGGCAAGGAAGAGGTCCACAAAGGTGCATAGGAGTGCTCCCAATTCTCATCTCCTCTAGAGGTGGTGCTCCTTGACTCGGGCCCCAAGTTGGTCACAAACACCCAAGGGGTGGAAAGTTTACTGAGTGGCATGGACAATGGAATCCTATCACCTGAGGATGAGTCTCCATTTGTTCTACACATTGAGGACTTGCTTTTCATTGCACCACCGCCTTTAATTTCTACAAGAGATAGATCCGATTGTGCTTTTGCCGACCAAGAAGGGGAACGTGACCCAAAGAGGAGGAAATGTGGAATATCTACAAGTAAGGTACCCAAGTTGTCATCTAGTATGTCATTGTCTCATGATTTAGCAAAAATTACCATGTTGAAGGCAGATACTATAGAATCCAGAGAGAGGTTACGACTAGCTGAACTAGAAGCCACCAACATGAAGAAGAGAGAGAAAACAATGATAGGAATGGAAGAAGAGCAAGTTAGAGTAGAGACATAGAAGATGAAAATTGAAATTGAGAAAAAATTGAGCTCAGATAAAAGGAAAGCTAGGGAATACAAACACTAATTTAAGGAGAAGAGTTTAGAATCAAAGCGCACTCATGAAATCAAAATGAGTCTCATACAAGCAAGGAAAAATCCCAAGGAAATAAGTAACTATTTAAAGTGCTCACTTAGGTTCAATGTCCATCATACTCTGCTAATAGCAAATAGTATACCACCATGTAACCTTTATTATGATTATAATAAAGATGAGTTATGGAAACTTGATAAATGCTTCTAGTATACGCTTGATGATGCCCCTCGTTACCATTCAATTCCTCTCATTTTTTTGATGTTGCTCATTACCACTCAGTTCCTTTCATGTTTTTCCTTGGCCACACATAGTAAGCGCACAAGTTGGCGCTCATAGCCGCTCATAAAGTCTTTCTTGCAGCTGCTAATCACACTATAAGCCCAAGATGCCACGAGTTAGCACTCATAGCCGCCTATAAAGTCTTTCTTGTTGCCGCTAGTTGCCGCTCAATGCCACACTTCATTGAATAAAAGCCAACTAGTGCTTGTCGGCGCTAGTAGGCGCTCGCAGGCACTCAAAGCGCTCAAAGGGAAATTTGGTAGGCACTTGTGGCCACTAGGAGGCACTCACAGATGCTTGAAGGTAGTTGTAAATTTGGTAGGAGCTCGTCGCCACTCCTATGGACTCCTTGATGCAAGTCATGGCTCAAAGACGCTCGTAGACGCTTGATGACGCGCATTGGCATTGACAAAAACCAGTGATGGGTTTAGGGTGGTGACTCTTGATGTGAATGGCACACATATTTGCAAGGTGATGACATATTTGATACACAGGGCACAATCGAGTATATAGCACATGAAAATACAAGAGTTAGACAAAAATATGAGAGTTCACAAGTATAAACTAAAACATAAATGTATACATGGGGAGAAATGAACATAATATGTATATAAATGGGGAGCCAATAGAACCTAAACCTATGACTATGGAGGTCGAGGAGGTGAAGAAGAAGAGGGAGATGCACCATGGTGTCTAAGTGCTACTACTGTATCCTCAAGTCTATGATGGTATACATGATGTTGAATCCTAAATGGACTCAATGACCACCATAAGGGCCACTTGCTCTCATCCAAGTCTTGATGCTTGATACTACTAGCAAGAAGAGGATATGGGTCACAGCTATAAGAACTCAATCTACTTGATGTCCACTCCTCTTCTGCCCAACTAATAGCAGGCCTATCGTCATGGACAAATCTGTCCAAAGCACTCATCAAAGGGTCAAATGACCAAGTGTATGATGCTCTATGTACCCTATAAGGTTGGAAGAGGGTAGGGTGGATAGCACCATGTGGATGGTTCCTTTAATAAGAGAGTGCATAACTATCTATGATCAAAAGATCACGAAGAGGTAAACCTAATGAAGTAAGATGCTCATATGATCTAACTCTAAGTCCCCTGCACTAAAAATCTCATTGGATATCTGCAGAACACAAACATGCCATGAGGCAAGACCCGGTGTGAACTCCCTTTGGGAGTTTAAACCACTGCCACATGCTCC
Source organism: Lunularia cruciata (assembly GCA_948567375.1). Lineage (NCBI taxonomy): Eukaryota > Viridiplantae > Streptophyta > Marchantiopsida > Lunulariales > Lunulariaceae > Lunularia > Lunularia cruciata. Next base: position 21,078,020 of record OX419755.1, on the reverse strand, counting down.
GTAGCAACAACTCCACTCCACCCGGAGTAAGATCTATCCATAAGATAACCTTAAAGCATAGCAAACAAAATTGGATGAAATGGCTAACACCCGGACAAGCTACCTACCCTACAAGCCTGGACTATGTGTGAGGGCACCAACCATACCTAGTTGTCCCTCTCTCCCATGCACGGAAACCGATAACACAACAAATCCATAATGTTGCAATACAAGTAACATCCATAACAATAATCTTCTTTTGTAGGAAGCCAAGGAAGAGGATACGTGGAATATACTCTCTTGATAGATGAATCCTCTCTCTAAACTTGGTCTGAGTGCCCTGAGTCTCTAGACTATGAGGTAACACATAGGTGGCATTAGTCTAGGTCTGCATCCCATGATGACTATAGGTCTGGTGAGCAATAATACGTAGTCTAGGTCCAAGATAAGCCACACAAGCCCTCAAATGAGCTAGACTACTCTCACTCTCCTCTACCTGAACATGTGCACTCTCACACCTCTCTATAGCATATGCTAACTCTCGTGCCTAATTTTGTAATTGGAGCCTATAACCCTCCGCCATGGCAATGGCACCTAGTATGTCCATGTCCAAGTCACCTAATCTATGCTCTCTCTCCATCTCAGAAGTAAGCAAGGTCAAATGCCTCTCCTCCTTTGCAGCAAGTAAATCCTCTCACTCACAAAGGAGTCTCTCTTGCTCTAGCACTAATCTTTCTCTCTCCTCTACACTCTCCAGTCTACTCTCACACTCAAGGAGATTTCTCTCTCTACACTTAGCCACTCAAACACAATCATCTAAAATGCAAGTGATGTCAACAGAACAAGAAGGAAGTGAAGGTACTCTGAAATACGTGGGGTAACCAACTCTCTCCATAAATGGAGAAAGTGGTGAAGGGGAAGAAGAGTGAAAAGGAGCTATCTCAACAAAGAGTAAGGGCTGTGTCTCAACACAAATTTATTGAACACCTATTCACAAGTGGTACATTTAGTTATCCATCAAGAACAAATTCATATTTGAACTTAAAAATATACAAGTTCACAAGTCCATTAATTCAAGCTTCTTAAATGAACTCATTTATAAAATCCGTATTTGTAATGGTATATACAAAAAAACTTTGTATGTTTTTCAACATACAAATATATGAAAATATATATATGATAAAACTCAAACCTAATCAATCAATCACTCACCATCCTCATCCTCCCCATCATTAGTAGTCTAGTCCTCATCCAAGTTGTCTATATCCTGATGATCATCATCATGCTCTCTCTCATGTATAATCTCCTCCTCTCCATCACTCAGGTACATCACATCCTCCTCTTGAATGCAACCTCTGTCCACAAAGAGATGAGTGAGTATTTGTCCAAGGAAGGTGACTCTGAACCTATGCCCTTAAGACTCCTCAATTGGCTTTGCAAACTCCACACCTTGCAATGATAGCTCTAAAAGCTAACTCTCCCCAATCATAATCCTCCATACCAAATCTCCTCAACTTGGTCTTGGTGTTGAGTACAAAATGCCCATGTACAATCCTGGGCCTAATAGTGGGTGCAACAAGTGCACCCATCAATTGGAAGAAAGCTTGGAATGCATGATATACATATTGCCTTGCAAGATATCTTTTTACAACCCTGTCCCTTTGTGGAGACCAATCTGAAATAGTTGTGTAAGGAATTATCTTCCGTCTTGGTGTTCTCTCCCTTGGCATGGCAAGTGCATCTCTAACTATATCTGCAATCAATTGAAACTGTCTACCTCTTACCAAACTTGTGCAAGAGACCTTGTCCCATGAACTCAAAAACTATGTACATGAAGGACCTGCAAAACCCACCAAAAAAATATACTAAAACTTCTCTCCCAAGGAATCAAGCTCAGGGGTGCCGCTCAAAGACACCCCCGGATAGTAGAAACCTCTTGAGTGCCGCGGGTAGCCGTTGGGAGCTGCTCAGGAGCGCCAAGGGTGCTCCCAAGCCCGATGCCCCCCCCCCCCACATGGCGCTAAAGGGGACAACCAATGCTACACTTATGCGCATGCGGATGCTACTCGTAGGCGCAGCTGCGATGCATGGTGTTACGAGATAGGGAGGGAGACGCAAGGAGCAGCGTAGAAACGCTGGGTGCCGTGTGGAGTCACGGGAAGGCGCTCTCACGTAGGGGTTTAGGGTTTAGGGATGGCCTTGGATGGCACTAGGAGGCACTGTGGGATAGGCTGGGAGGCATTGGATGGCATTCAGAGGCATTGGATGGCAGGCTGGGAGGCACTGATGACTTGATAGCCTTTAACATGCATAAATCAAAATCTTGAGGTGCTAGAACGTTTGAAAGTAGAGAGAAATGAAGAGCAAACAATGAAGAAGGTTTGAAGAATACCTCTGGCCATGGATAGTGAAGTCCAAGAGTGATTTTGAGCCCCATTACATCTAGATCGATCTCCCAAATTCCTGAGACATCAATTCAAATTTGATGTTTGTCCAACCAGCACCACTTGATGAAATTTGCTGGGTGTTGAATGCTATGAAATGCTATGAGCCAATCTCCTTCCTAGGTATTTCTCATGTTGGGCCCGTCAACTATTTTTGCCATGGTTCAAATTGAGTATGCACTCAATCTCTCAAATGCTCTCTCTTCTCAATCTCCCAAATGTTCTCTTGTAGTTTCTCTAGAGTCTCCAAAGCACTCCTTCAATTAGAAATGTGAATGGAGTTCTTCCTCTCAACTAAACTCTCAAAATTCCAACTCTCTTGCCCCACAAATTCCAATTCTCTCAGGCCCCCCACAATGAGTTGGTCTCCTTCAAGTTCAGCTTCAGCCTGTTTGCCTCCTCGAGGGAGTATGCTTCCTTCCAAACACCCCACTCTCAAAATGACTCTTTCTCCTTTGAACAACTCACACACCCATGCACACACTCGCAAAATGACACTTTCTTGTTCCAACACCCCACACACTCGCAAAATGAGGCTTTCTAACACCTACACACCCACAAGAATGACATGAATTGAAAAGAAGAAGGTTTATATAACCCAAGAAGCTGGGAAAAAAAGTGAATACCAAACATCCAAAATGTACACTTTGAGTGAAAAAATTCATTTTTTGACCAAAAGAACTCAATTCCCGAGTGGAAACATGTGGCACTCTATGTTGCCAACTGCTGCATGCAAGCGTTGCACATTTCACGCAGTGCCTACCAGCGCCGACAAGTGCATTTAATATTTGTGCATCTTGGAGTGCGGTCCCCAACATCTGCCAACATCTACAAGCACCATCGATTGGCATTGGCAGGCGCCACTTGCTGGCCCAGAAGCATTTTTAAAGTTTGTGAGTGGCCCCAGGGTGTATGAGCGCCATCTCACGGTGTCTACAACATTGGCACACTTTTTTCCAACAACATCCAACAAGTGACTTTCAAGTGTGAACTTACTAACAACCACACGGCGTAAGTGTAAGCTCAAGCCCTACAAATGTACAGATTAAGCATTATAGAATTCTTTTTGCATCCTTCAAATTCTTATCCCAATATTACATCAAGATACACTCATGGTCTTAGATAAAGACTCATGGTCTAAGTTACCAGACTATGAGATATGAGATGAATAAATGAAAATTATATATTTCATTATATAGAATCTCACTCAATTGAGTATATCATCATTATTATAATCAAGGCAATGTTGCACCACCCTTGATCTACTTTCTTCTCTACCAAGTTCTATACCATGAAAAGACATTTTTGAATCTATTTGAGTTTCCTCTGTAAATCTGCCATTGTCCTCTGACCAAAGGTCAAACCTATTGATTAAAAAATTATGTAAAATAATACACACTAATACCCACTTTAACAAATAAGCATTTCTACTATTGTCTTTCAGTTGCACTCTTAGCTTACGAAGAGAATGCCATCTAGCTTTCAATACTCCTATACAATGCTCATTTATCACTCTTGCCTTTGCTAGATATTTATTAAACTCTTGCTTTTCCTTTGATCAAGCCTGCTTGAAAGCGTGGACTAGGTGATGCATGGGTATATAACCCAAATCACCTAAAAGGTACTCCTTTGCCTCAAAAGTGCGACATCTCCTTGTTAGGTTCAAATCATTCCATAATGACAATTTTTCTAACAAGTCATGTCATGACATGACCTTTGCATTCCTGCAAATAAAAAAATCAGGCCATACTTTTAGTAAAATATACAAAGAGGATCACCAATGCATTGCAAAAATACCTAACAAAACAACACATAACATAAAACATACCTTGGAAAAAATGTATAATTCTCCTTTTATCATCACAAATAACTTGGTCATTTATAGAATATGAACCCTTGCGGCTGAAATATATTTTCCCGTCCATCATTGGTCGGGCTACAAGAGGAAACAATGTTCTATCTACCAAACCAACACAACCGAGAAAACCTTTTTGTGCAAAAATAGTGGATATCCTCCTCCTCTCCTTGAGCTCAAGTCAAGCAACTTGACTCCTATCACATCTAATATGGATGTCATAACTCTATCAGTAAAAGCAATTGTTGAACTAGCACTAATGCCCCAAATATTTAAACCCCGTGCAACACAAGCTCCATTCTTGTGATGCCCAAATCTATCCAAGGCTAGGGCAACTTGGATCCACAGAGGTGTTTGCTCTCTTCGGTAGCTTTTTTCAAAATCATGTGAGTCTTAATCAAATCCACTAATGTTGAAAAAGAATTCCCATCCATTCTAGTAAGCTGGCAAAATGCCTTAGTATCTAGATTTCTAAAATATTTGTTCCACAAACTCTCTACTACAAGGGTAAGTAACACGGGGCTCCAAGTATCAATGAGCATGTGCATACTCCCATCCACTAATAAAACATTCTAGCATATCTTAATCTCCTCCTAATTCTTTGTCTTCGTCTTCTAATCCTTGTAGTGATATCTCCAAATCTAACCAAATCATCCATTGAATATATTTTCTAATATTTCTGGTTAGTTTTAAACAAGTGCTCACTCTCAGCATGACTTTACTCACTTTTTAATCACCATGGATAACTCCTTATTGACAAAGGAGCATCTCTCTTCTCATCAAAGGGGCATCTCTCTTCTCGGTGAAATTTCAACAAAGGGGCATCTCTATTCTTTGTGCTCACAAAAAAACAATCTCATCAATTTCATTCCATCACTCAAGGGGGAAGAAGGGTATACATTTCATACTCGTACAAGAGACAAATTTTTTAAATAATGAAATTGAGAGTAACACTTCAAACAAAATCACTCCTCCTTCTAACCTTCACACTAGTTGCACTAAAATATTCCTACTCCAAACTAATTCACTCCCCCTTCCAACTCTGGCTATGGGTCTCTCAAATTGTCATCGGGCGGTCAATTTTTGCATGCTCTCAAATCTATCCACTCATGCTCCCTCCAATCTTCCTTGGTGGTAAAAAATTGCCAAATTGCCGCTCATCATTTCATTACCATGGGTGTTCTCAAACATCATGGATGTTCTCTTTGATGGCCGTCACTTTCACTCTAATTCTAAACGATCAACTTTAATAACCCTAATGTGCAATCAATGCACTACTGAGTGATAAAAAAAAATTCTTTATCTCTTATTTTCTATGAACCACCTCATACGGAGTGTGCTAATAATAAGGAACTTAGCCCAAATTCCATACCAATACCTTTTCTACTTCCCGGTCACACACCGTACCCATTTAGTCAACGCTTCGTAACAATCTATATGAAAAATTATGGAACTTCATACCCATTTAGTCACCGTTTTGTAACAATCTATATGAAAAAGTTATGAAACTTAGTAACTTCATATAACTATTTTTGAAACCCCTAATATAATTAAATTATCTTGTCGCTTGCTTATGGGCCCAATGGTAGTTAGAGAAGGAATTCCATCACGGACATGTCTTGTCTACCACAAAATCTATAACTTGATCACCCTTGCTTGAACTTGCAGAAACCCCCGACTACAGAAATCACCTATTGAGAATGGGATGGGGCTATTCTTTCTTTTCAACTGATTTAATCGTAGGTACACCTCTTCCAGCGGGATTGCAGTAGCAGAAGCCACCACCCACTTCGCAAAGAGCCCAGATGCGGTTCATAATATATTTCCAAATCAGTTTACTGGCCCGGCAGAAGTGATCACTTGTGCAGACTACTTTCAATCCGTATAGCCAGCTTCTTTGTTGACTAATATAGTCTTCTCAAGTCGTGGTAATGGGCGGTTGGGTCACTTCTACCATCCTTCCGTGGAGTTCTCGAATTTAAAAGCTCGGGGAAGGTTTAAAAGCTCTAGTCTCCCAAATTGCGCCTTTACAGTCGAAGATCGATCGAAGTTCTTATCCTGAGGTGACCGTAAGGGGCAAGATTAGAGTCGGTTGATATATGATAGTCTTTTTAGACCTTACATAAGATTAATTTTCTTGGTTGAAACGCTATGTTCATCGAACTGACCGTTTGCACATAGAAGATGGATATATATGGTCTTACCTTTCCCATTTCATGTCTTCAAGTTGCACGACTCTTACTTACATTCCTAACATTGATGATAATAAATTTTTCTCCATGTATCCGGTAGTCGGAGTTGTCGAGGTGACAACGGATGTAACAACAATCATAATCGATATCAGTAGTTATTTTCTTGATATCTGATATAGTAGTGTATTGTAGTATGATATAGTTGTATATTGTATTTGATATAGTAGTATATTGTATTTGATATCCATGTCGTGCAGATATTCTAGTGTTTTCAAGACAAAAGACCGATTGTGAAACAAGGGAACCAAAACTATACTCCAAGTCAACACGTGTGATTTATGTAATAAAGGAATTTAAACTTATGGATGGTTGCAAACTTCTAAGATTATATTGTCAAGAGTAGCTTTTCTGTCTCAAATGGGTTAAATATTAGTGTGAGCTAAGTGCCCAGAGCTATGTTTGTTGAGCTAAGTGCCCAGAGCCATGTTTGGAATTGTTGTAGGCAAATTCTGCAGCTGCAAGACATTCATCCTAATTGGTATGGTGTACATTGACAAAGGCACGCAACATATCCTCCAATGTATGATTTGCACATTTGGCTTCTCCATCATTTTGAGGATGATAGGCCGTGGATTTGCTTACTAAGCTTATTCACAAACACCACAATTGCGGTGTGTCCTTGTTTTGTCTTTGGCAAAGATGTGATGAGATCCAAGCTCACATGCTCCTAGCAAGCGGATGGAATGGCAAGTAGTTGAAGGAGTCCACTCGGCTTTTGGTTGCTGGCCTTGTTATGTTGGCAGCTCTCACACAATCAGACAAATTCTCAAACATCTTGTGTCATGTTGGGTCACCACCATTGACGTTGGAGGGTACCCAAGGTCTTGTCCACATCCATGTGACCAGCGATGGGTAAATCATAGGCTTCTTGAAGGTGCACAAGTCAAAGATCACCTTTAACTGGAACATAGATCTGGTCCTCATGGAATAAAAGGCTCTCCTTGATGGAGAAGGTGTTGTACTCCTTATCGCATGCCGTAAGGTGACCATGTACCATTTGGAAGAAGGGATCTTGGTGTAGAGCTGACTGAAACTCATTTTGGACCTTTGAGTCAACTGACACCATTGAAATTTCTGTTGTGATGAGAGGAAGAGACTTCAAATCAGGTCGTCATGATAAAACATCAGGGATGACATAGAACCAACCTGGTTTGTACTCAAGTTTGATGTCATATTGTTGGAGTTGTTCCTTCTATCGATGATGTTGACTCTTCATGTGTTCCAAGTGTAAGGTCTACAACAATGGTTTGTAATCAGTTTGCATGATCACTTGTTTCCCCAAAAGGTAATGCTTCCATACCTTGGTAGCGTATACCATTGCAACTTGTTCTCAATCTTGAGCAGAGTAGTTTTTTTTCAGCCATATTGAGTTGGCAAGACACAAAGGCAATGGGATGGAGTCCATCTGGGAATTCTTGTTGCAACACGGCTCCAATTGCAAAGTTAGAAGCATCAAAATCAACCACACAAGGTAGTTGAGGATCAATCCGTATAAGAATGGGTCTTGAAGACACCATATGCTCAATTTCAGGAATGCTTCTTCATGCTTGGTGGTCTACTGGAAACTCAAGTTCTTTCCCAAGAGGTCAGTCAATGGTGCAGCCACATGAGCATAATAATGGATGAACCGTCAGTAAAAACTGGCCAATCCATTGAATGCTTGTACTTCTGTAGCATCCTTTGGGGTAGGCCAATCAGTAATGGCCTTGATTTTCTCTTCTTCCATCTTCATATCCTCTGATGAGATCTTATGACCCCAAGAAGGTAACCTCCTTTTGCAAAAAGGCACACTTCAACTTCTTGTAGTAAAATTCCATTGTCATAGTCATCTTAGGACTTCTTGCACATGATTCATGTGTTCTGCCTCTGGCTTACTATAAATTAAGATATCATCCAAGAACACCACCACGGACCGATCCAATAGTCCATCCAACACCCAATGCATTTGATCTATGAAGATTGTTGGAGCATTAATGAGTCTGAAAGGTAGAACTCTCCACTCAAAATACCCATACCTTGTACAAAAGGTAGTCTTTTGCACATCCTCTCTATCAATAGGAATTTGCCAATAGCCGCTACAAAGATCTAACTTAGAAAAGTATCGTGCTCTACTTAGTTGATCAAGCAAATCATTGATCCGAGGCAAGGGATATGCATTCTTCACGGTTTTTTGTTGAGCCCAAGGTAATCAATACAAAAACAAAGTCCTCCGTCCTTCTTTGGAACAAATAGTATCGGTGCTCCCCAAGGAGAGGTACTATGTTGTATGAAGTCCTTCTCCAACAACTCTGTAAGTGTTGTTTGCAACTCCTCTAACTCCTTTGGTGAGAGCTGATAGATCGGTCTACTCATTGGAGTGCTCCTTGGCAATAACTTGATCTTGAAGGGCATACTTTGATTGGAGTGTAATCCCTTTGGCAGATCATCCAGAAACACATCTCCAAACTCCTGAAATATCCAATCAACCATTGCTTGATGAGGCTCTTGGCCCTCCTTCAATTGTTCTTGTGCAATCGGCTTGATCCACACCGCGAATACAAACTTATCTTCTTCCAAAGCTTGCTCTATGACTGCTTTACTAACCAACTTCCCTTCCAATGACTCATCTCTCTTCTAAGCTTGCTCTATGGTTGCACTCTTGGCAAACTTCTCATCTTGGGACTCCACTCCCTTCAAGGTTTGCTCTATGGCTACCTTCTTGACAAACTTCTCATCTTGTGACTGACTATTCTTAAGTGTCTTACTTAGAGGTGCCAAACTACCTAATTGGAAATTCCTACCTTGGTGTTGTACTTGAATTTGGCATCGTGTCCAATCAAATTGAACCTTATGATGTTCAAGCCAAGGTAGACCCAGAATGATATCATAGTGTAGAGGTGCCACTGCTAAACTCATACACTCCAAATACTCCTTCCCAATCTTGAAGGTAACAGGATGCGAGGTGCGGAATGCATAACCCTTTCTACCATCCGCCATCATCAAACTCTTTCCAATCATTGGCTTGATAGGAATACCCAATTCTTTTGCTACTTGTATAGACATGCAATTCTCTGAACTTCTAGAATCAACCAAAATCCCACAACCCCAATTAGATATTGTACCTTGCAAGTGAAGCAAACTTGCATAGGTCAAGCCTTCAATCCCATTGGAACTAATCAAGCTCCCAATAGGCGGCTCAAAATCTCCTATTGGGATTCTTTGTTTCCCTAATTATTTGGTTCCACAAACTCCATCTGGGCAACTTGTTGAGGTTGCCCATTCCTAAGTGGACATTCAGCAATGCAATGTCCAACTTGGCAAAAATATAAACAACCTCCATTTTGTCACAATCTTTCTCTATCTGTTGCACCAAGTGGCCTCCGTTGGATAGCATCAATCTCCATTGGTGCTAGTTCTTCCACCCGTGCGTATTGTATTGGTAAGCTTGGTGTAAGTCGAGGTCAAGACCAAGTTATTGCAACCAAGGAATCAAAGTGCTCAACCAATTGCATGGCTTCTTCTATATTTTGTGGTTCTTGCATGGTCATCTCCAATTTGGTTTATGACTTCAATCCCCGCACAAATCAATCCAGAACTTCTCCTTCTTGTATATCTGGAATTTTCATGATGATGTTCTGAAATTGTGTGATGTAACCTCTTACTAAACCAATTTGCTTCAACTCCGCCAATTTATCTCGTGCAACTCAGGTGACATTTATAGTTTGAAATCAACCAAGTATTGCATCCTTGAATTCTGTCCATGTCAAGATTGGTGCAACAATTTGTCGTTCAGCTTGCTCCACTCGGAATCACCACCAAAGTTTTGCCACACCATCCAATTGGCTAGAAGCCAAGAGAATATGTTTTTGTTCATCTTGAAGATTGGTGGCTTTGAAGTAACGTTTGCAATCAAACACAAAATTATCCATTGTGCCAAGAAGATTCTTGCCTTCAAACACCTTAGGTTTTGGAAATCAAATACTATCTTCTCCATCTTGGACTGGCGCTCTCTCTATATGTTCTTGTTGTTGTTGGTCTAGTTTATCCAACAATCGAGTAAGGTGGTCGATTTGTTGCTACATCACAAAGATAACATCCGGTATTGCCGCCATAACTACTACTCTATCTCACTTCTCCCAATTTATCTAATTGATTAACACATAAATATAGCACGCCCACCTTTCTCTATAAGTGACAACCGGAAGTATCAAGTGTTGTTCAGAGACGGTGATCATATGTAGAAAATCTTGCCCAAAGCATGAGGTGATGAATTGTGTGAAGCGGTGCTTGGGTAATATCTGGACATGAAAATCCCAATGGTTTGGCGGAATTGGATTTGGTGGTCCATAAATTCCATCCATCCCATTCTTGCTCTGATACCAATGTAAAAGACGGAGACCAAGGAGAGAAATATGAAAATGGAAATTCACATTGAGACACTTGAATGAGGGAAAACTCCGAATGCCTAACATGAGCTTTGGCTTTGGTATTTATAGGTAGTATACAAGGCCATTGAGAAGCTTCCTCAAGCCACTTTCTTAGAGTGCAAGCCAAGTTAACTAGGAAGCTTCTCAAGAAGCTTCCTTCTAGGAGCCATCTACTTGATGTGCAAGCTAAGCTAGTTAGAAGCTTCTAGAAGCTACTTACTTGCGGTGCAAACTAAGCTAGTTAGAAGCTTCATTCTAGAAGCTACTTACTTGCGGTGCAAGTTAAGCTAGCCAGGAAGCTTCCCAAGAAGCTTCCTATACACTTCTAGAATATTCTAGACTAATCTATCTTATGTGTTACTTCGTAAGTCCGACTAACTTAGTTGCTAAACTCCATATTGTTACATTAGGAGATGGTTACTTAGAATATGGAAAAATAATGAACATAAATTTACACTTGATGATCAAGTTTAAAATTAGGATAGATTTGGTTGTGATGTTATGTGTATTTATGGCTCTTTTTTTACTTGATTGAATTTGGTTGTTAAACATAAGAGTTCTTATTATTGAAAGAATGTACTACTTAGACACAATAACCACTTAAAACATGTAGTTAACATAATGCATCATAGCATAATTATTATATGTCCTAATAGAAGAAATTTTGGTTGTGATTATAAATTGAAAATGTGTTGAAGTCTATATATCAAAACAACACAATTCCACTACTCATTGAGTTATATATCTTTATATACTTTGATATGATGATCCAATGTTCTCTTTTTTATTGGATAAGCATATTCTAATAATTTTAAAATTTTGAGATTTGGAATGAACAATGAATCTAGAAATTGATTAAAGAAGGAAATGATGAGAAATACATCTTTTCACATTTCTTTAAGTTTATATATAAGTGTGAAAAAATAGAATTTTTGACTACTTGTAACAAAATGTCCTAGTTCCTCCTATGTTTATAAGTATAGAGTGTAAATATTCAATCTTTTTGAATTAATAAATGTATGATTGATGAGTCCATCACAATATATATCTTCATCTAGAGAATTTTAAACTTATCTAAAAAGATAGAATTGTATATTCTTCATATAAGTTTTACTCTACATTTTTTCAAAATACTCCTATAAAATGACATTTGATTTTAGACTTAAGTGTTCCAAATTTTCATTTCTTGAATGACTTAGAATGAAATCAATTACTTTGACTAGATGAAAATTATACTTGATTTTTGGTAAAAAAATTTATTTTTTAGCAAGTGTAATTGAGATGATCAAGCTAAGTTGAAATTATATGCATTACTTCTTATTATATCTAAATTTACATTGAAAATTATGTTAATGTTTATTTAATTGGTTACTTTATGCATTTTTAACTACTTTCATTCAATTTTGTGGATTTATTAACCATCCAATATAATAGAGTTTGTTGTATGGTTTTCAAGTAAATTCAAAGTTATTTCACTTTACAAATAATTAGCATGCTTTAATCTTAGATAGATTTCGAGTATGTAATTCAAAATCAATGCAATATATAAAGAGCATAAGATCCCTATAATGATGCAACTAATTATTTATGTTATTATATTAACTAAATAATTTATTTCCTAGTTATTAATATAATTTTTTCTTGGTTTGCTTTTAGATTTGGAACATCAAATATAATATTGTGCTTATAATACTCTCATTGGGCAAATTTTATTTATAAACTTTTTCATTTGAAATTATTTTTGTTTAAATTATTCATATTTATTGAGAAGTCTAATTAAATAGTGTTATAAGCACTTGCACATATAACAACAGAGAATGGCCAAGACAAAAGACAATAGAAAATTGTCAATTCAAATTCTCTTATTGTCATTATCCATACTAAGACAACATTAAAGAATGAAATATAAACATATAATCAAACCGTAGATGGTGAAGTACTGTATATGGAGGGTGTAGAATGCATGGAGATATTATATTATTTAGGAGAACTGGTATATAACCATGGAATTCATCCAATTTCACGTTTTGCTTATATGTCAGATTTAAATGGAGCAATATACATATACTTTGGTATGCAAGAATTTATACACATGAAGATATTTCTTGTATATACATCAATTTTTTCATGTTTCTTGCTACACACAAAGAATCTTGTATTGCATATATCTAGGTACTATATACTAATATATGCATGTATGAAGTGTATATCATTTAGAAGTAGTGTCTTATATATCAAGTACTTATTTAAGTCGCTTTAAATAAAGTCCCGATGGTTGTATAAGGTTTATGTAAAACTATTATGTACTTATTTTGGGTACAAGCATTTTATGATATAATCTAGGAATTATAAAAAGGTATTCTTATCAATCTTAATTATTTATAACTCTTATATGTGTCTACCATGCTTTATCTTTTGTCGCCAGTGTTTTTTTTTGACAGATATAGCTCTTTGTGCTTTGGATAATTTGTTTACATCCCTTAGATTTAAAGTTAACCATCTACTTGATCTAGATGGTAATCATGGATTTTTAGTACCAATATTTAATTTTCATTCATATAGGTAGCGTTATAAACCAGTCCATTTTTAGGCACTTTAGCTTTGATTTTATATTTTCTCCTTTTTGGAGTTTCTTTTGTCTTTAATCTTATTTTCTACTCTCCAAATCTTATTTTAAGAATCTTAGATTTAATCATTAATAAAGATCAAAACCTCAAAGTCCAATTTCTGTTCAAGGTTTTAAAGATGTCTTATCATAATTTTATAAATTATCATCACAATGATAATCTATATTAATTCATTTGTTATTATGCATTCTGTCTTAGATAACAGTGAAGAAGTTTATGCTTGTTTAGGACGTGGTCCCAAGTAAAAGCATTCGCGTTTTGTGAAGCATCTCACGATTTAAATTAATTTCACCTTTTAACTCTTGTCCAAGACTAGAGGCTTAGTTTCATGATCCCTTGTGAATCTTGTATGCACAAGGAAAAAAAGAACTCAAAACTTTAAAAATGATTGGACAAGATTGTCTTTTTATATTTCAAGTAAAATTAATAGATAAGTATCTTTAAACTTGAACTAATACACCTTAATCATAGTGCGCATACAAACTTACCAATGTGCTTTTGTGAGCATAGCAAACTCCTTATTGTACTTTTGTGGGGTAAAATATAAGATTGTGCTTATTTGAAGTTCATATGGTCATTATGACTATCTGTTTTAACTATATTATTGAAGATATTCAAATAATACATAGCAGGACAAAGAATACATTCATAACTAAGTGAAAGTGTGCAAAAACAGAGGATAGTAAAAAGGATGGGAAGACCTCATCAAACAATACAAGAGATAACATAGTCATCATCAAATTCGAGTGTTTAACCAGGAGCATCTGGTTATACTTTGAATCTTTTTATCCATGCCTTATTGCATGAAAGGTAGGTGTTCCCTAATCTTATTTCTAGATAATGATAGTTTCGATGCTGCCCTAAAAAGAGTATTAAAATTTACCTATCGTGGAGTCAAATCAGCTCAACAAGCACTAACATAGAGTTTCCTATTGCTACTTCCAAGGAGTTGTTCCTTGATGTCCTTGCTTCCCTTGGGTTCAAAACTGTTGAATATAAAGTATATGCAATTTAAGTGTTTAAACAATATAAAAACGTTCAAATTATTTTTCTATTATATTCCTAGATTCAGATTTGGGAGTTTTATAGATACCCATAGATTTTGAGAATTGATAATTCCATATCCATTTACTATATTTCCACATCTCCCGCCAATGTTCAAATTATTTTTCTATAATATTCCCAAATTCAAGTTTACACGTTTTGCTTTGTTAATAAGAAAACACATGTACAATGGATTTCATCTTTGATTGAACATGGGGTTTCAGTTATAGATTACGGATATCCATATTAGGATGATTCAATATCCTTAATTCAAGCGAATCTGGTTTATGCACTTGTAAGGTGTACTAATTCAGGGCAAAAGACAATACGAATTTCATTGCCTCATTCCTATCTACACTAACTCTTTTTTCTTCAATATACTAGTTGACATAATTATCGTTTGTAATTAAGACTTGTTGGAAGATTGGTTTAAGCACCTTGAGCTTCGTGACCATGTTCTTAGCTAAGCTCCAAATTTCCTATTGGTTATGTTATCCATTCCACACTCAAGAATCCAAGCAACAAGTCATGGTGATTCACATCTGTTCATTTGACCTTGGCCAACCTCAAGCCTCAACCTAAAGCCCAAAATTACACATGGAGGCTCAAGGACAAACAAAAGATCAAGAAGAGTTAAACAAAACATCATTCATAGGGAATAGGAAAGAAGGAATACATCGTAAATGTCGTGCATATATACATCGCTACACAACATACATCACTGTCAACATCATACACTATAGAAGCACAACTCACACATAAGTCATACATAGACTCTAAAGTGCCACAATAATCAAATTATTTACCGCCCTCAACTCAGATCAATACTTGATCTATCACTCTATAAACTACCAACAACTGGGCATTGATTACAATCAAGCCACATCCACTCTAGCTAAGAGAATCTAGGTGATGCTTGCCGGCCTCTGTCTATCATAGCTAGGAACTCAAAGGCTCAACATCAAAGAAGTGAGCTCTTTGGAGCTGCACTTCAAAAGTATATCCCCTGGAGTTGAGCTAGGTCTGAACCCTAACGGTCTTGATGATGGCACACTTGGTGGTGCAAACAATGCAAAGTGACAGTGGGCCCCACCATGAAGTCAATACCCTAAACACAAAATCTGACCGTCGGAAAGTAGTCTTTGAGAAATTGCTAAAATAACTCTAACTACTATCATTGCAACTCCAGTATCTAAGTAATCTAGATGTGACACTATAAATGGTGTGACAACTATCATGCATATATACACCACTACACAACATACATCATTGTCAACATCATACTCTATAGAAGCACAACTCACACATAAGTCCTACATAGACTCTAAAGTGCCACAAATGCTTCCCTAGCTGGCGGTTAGGTCCCTCTAACTCCAGATAGCCATCTATTCTAAGTATATGATATACCCTAAAATGGGCAAAGATTAGGAGGCCGGGTGCTATGGAGCCCCATTGTTAGTCACTTGTCTGCAATCTATACCATATAAAGAATGAACTTGAGTTTTAGAGTTGACATACTCCAATCAGTATGAACCTGAAATGGTCGTTCTTTGATTGGTATCTTCAAAATAGGAGCAAATGTCAACCTCTCCTTGAGCTCTACAAAAGCTCTCTCTTGTTCATCTCCCCAACACCACTCGTGTGTAAGCTTGGTTAGCTTTGTCAAGGCCTTGGCAATGGCACTAAATCCTCTAACATAACAATGATAGAAGTTTGCCAACCCAAGGAATGCTTGCACTCTGCTCACATCCGTAGGCCAAGGAATACATGCAATAACCTCCACCTTGGTCTGTTGAACACCAAGTCCTCCAAGGTAGATAGTGTGACCCAAATACCCAACCTGCTTGTGGAAGAACCTACACTTCCCAAGATGTAATTTGAGTCCATGAGATCTCAACCTCTCAAACACCTCCAACAACTGTCTCTCATGCTCCTCCACAATAGTGCTATAGACCAAAATGTCATCAATATAGCACTGAGCAAAATCCAATCCAACTAGGATCCTATCCATGACCCTTTGGAACTCAATAGGAGCATTCTTTAACCCAAACGGTAAGAACCTTCACTAATATAACACATCCTTGCCATGAAGATCAATAGCCCAAAATGTTTTCTTAGACTTATCCTCCTTCCTGATTGGCAACTGATGATATCCCACTTGAAGATCCAAAGTATTGAAGACCTTTGCATGCCCAATCACATCAAAAATCTCCTCCGATGTAGGCATGGCATACCAATCAGCCTTGGTCTATTGGTTGATAGGACGATAATCTCCACACATCCGCCTATCTGTGTAGTTGCCATGCATATCCTTCTTGGTTGGCATCAATGTCACTGATGCAAACTCTCCATGTGAAATCTCCACCAAACCAGCCTCAAAAAGGTCACTACTTTGGCTCTAAATCAATGTCCTCTCCATATCACTATATCAATAAGGACATTAGAAAATTGGTGCATCGCTAGTCAGCTCAATCCATATACCAAGTCTTTTCAAAGCACCCAAATCCTTCATACTGAAGGCAAAACAACTTGTGTGGCTCCTCAAGAACCTCCAAACCCTCCATCTTTCCTCTCTAGTAAGCTTGGGTCCAAGATCTGGCTCTCAAGTATCCTATGTAACTATAGTAGGAGTGGAAGACGTACTGATTGGCTGCTACATTGGACCCTTGGAAGCAATAGTATCATGCCCTTGCCTACTAGAGGTCCCAACCTCTGTGTGAAAAACTCCCTCCACTCTGGCTGCAAGCTCCACAAGTCCTCTAGCTGCATCCCAAGTGGACCAAGGGTGTAATCCAAGTAGCCCATGCTCACCTGGATGGACTCCAAGTAGAACACTCTCCCTAGTAGCTACTGGTTTTGTCCCAAGAATCCCATGTCCACTCGGTCCATCACCCCTAGCATGTGCTTGAATTGTCTTGATAGGCACAAGGCTCACAATCCAGGTCAAATAGTTCAGGTCCATAGCTTGATCTAACACTTAATGCTTGGATGCCTCTAACATTGTTGGAGTAGCGGTAATACCGGTGTGAAAACCCATTGCCCGCTCTCTCTCATCAACATTGGGCTCCACCAACTGCTGTAACTATGAGTTCTAAAAAAGTCCATGTCCTCCCTCTTGAAAAGCACAAGAGCCTAAGAAACTCATGAGTGTGGGAAATGCAGCTCTAGGCTGTCCAACTAGGTTCACCACTGCCATAGGTGACCTATCAGCCACTACCACTATCTGAGACTGACGTCCAATATCCAAGATATCATCAACAAGGATGTGGTCAAGTTGTTGAATCCCATCATAAGCTCGTGTAGAACCTATCTAGGTAAGAGGTTTGTCCACCAAAGATGAAGACAATGAGCCCGTGATCCCACTCTAGCTGCATCTAACAATATAGTACGTCCCATCCAAGAATGGACCTGATGTGTACTCACCACCACTATGGTGTGAGAATCACCCATCAAAGGAATGTTCTCTAAAAGGTAAGCTGGAGAAACGGAGTGATGAACTTGGAGATGTGTGTAGTATACATAACACATCTCCCAAAACACACAAGAACAAGGATCCTGAAAACCCAAACCTCTACTAGCACATGTATGTCCTTAACATGGCCATCAAGAAATCACTAAGGAATAGGTCCATATCTCTCTAGATCATGCGCCCCCAATAAGGAAATGTCTATTGGTAGGGCCTTTTGGTAACCTCTGATTGTTGACATCGGTAATAACTCCAGATACCGATTGGCCAAGTGTGCCACATGATGTAGAGAGACTCACTTAGCAATCTCATCTCTCTCTACATACAAGTACATCTGTACTCGTATACCGCTTGTAATACCGCAACTAGTCTGGTGCTAATCCCTCCAAACAACTCCAATAGACATATCTCCTCTATTGGATACTGCCAAACAATGAATGTGGTATCCAAAGGTGTCAAAGTAATCAACTCTGGAGGCTCATCCTCACACTCATCTCCTGATGGTATGAAGGCTCCACTCCAAGTCTACTGCACCAACTGATCTACATGTTACTGCAATGCCTCCTCTAAACTCCACAATGGAACATCCAAGGTGGATGGAACAATCTCACTCGTATTCCAAATCCGAGTGATCTCCTCTAGCACAAGAGTATCATTTGCATGGGCATTCCACTCCAACAAGTCACTAGGCCAAGTAACTGCACCACTGAAAGCTAAAACTGATGCTGCCATGGTCCCAAACTGTAGTGAGCCAAGACTGCCACTACTAAAGCGTACTGGTAGGTGACATACCCGTCCCTCACCAAACTGCCAACTTGGTCTATAGGAGGCTATCTCTTCCCAATAGTCAATACTGAAACCCATGGGGTATAACACTGCTCCCTCAACTAGCACATCATATGACTCAGCTATTGTCACAATAGCCTGAGCTCTCACCACCGAGCTATCAATCGGATGACCCGGCTGAACTTGGACAACAAGCTCCCCACGTTTGATGTACTATGTCAAACCACCACCTAGAGATGTTTGGATCCAAAATGGACACCTCTCCACATCCGTCTTCTGTAAGTCCAGACCAACAATTGCAACCTTCCCCAACATAAGGAGCTACGCACCAGAGTCTAACAAGACTCTTTATGGTGTATAAACCTTCCTTGAAGGTTCCACCAAATAGAAAACCCACCTCTGGTTATCCAATAGGACAACACCAAGTGTGAACCGTGCTCTCTCAAAGGCCGGTCTAGTTGGCAACTCCTCCAGTCTAGTTGCTGTTGCCTGCCATAAACCACTAGTTGCTGAACTGATCCCATGCTCCTCAACCAAGTCAGCTCCACTACTAACCACCTCTGCTCTAGTAGTAGAAACCGCATCATCTCACACAGCATGGAAGCCAATCGGAACACTGGGGCTGGGTCAACTTCCAATGTAAACATGTCACTGGCCAAAAACAAAGGACACCACATAATCAGCTGAGCTACCTCCAACATCATGCTAGAATCAATCTGTGTAGTAGTAGGTGGTTGACTAGCAGGTAGTCCATCATGCACTCCATCACCACCTACCACACCTGCATTGGGACGTCTTTGAACCATAGATGTTGTCTGCAACGCCTCAGATAGCATGAAAGATTGGGGAAGTTTGACTTGACTCCCAACCTCTTCTCTTTGTGGGTCCAACTCCACTGATGCTCCTCTAGGCTTTGGAGCACATACTGCACTCCTAGTCACTGCTACAGATGCATCCACATGCTGCTCCGCACATGAAGTCAAGAGCATCTCTATCACCAGCATATAAGGTGGAAGCTTCAACCCCCAAATCTGATCTCCTCTAAGCAATAGCCATACTAGCCAATCTCTGCTCCAATTGCTCAATCCGAGTAGCTATAGCTATATCAGAAGTAAGGGCATGTACTACACTCCTACTAGGTATAGAACCTCTACCACCACCTCTACCACCTCATCTTCCATGAGCTAAATCTCCTCTCTACTTGCCATAGCAGCCCTACCACTCCGTAACTTTGGGTCTAGGTCAAAACACCTATCACTAGTGTGACCAAATATGTGGCAATGCTCACATTGCCTTTGTGCTAGCTATGATGCACCCGAGGTATCAGGTCCACTGCCTTGAGTACACTCTCTTTGATGGTGAGGTCCACCACAAGTCCAACAAGCAACACCACCACTCATTGGTTGCTATTGACCCAAAAATGAAGATAAAGGTCTAACTCTACTAGGCCCTCCACTCGCTCCATAGGATCTAGGCTATCCACCTTGTCCTCAAAAACCAACCAAGCGTGGTGCACTCTACTGCACTCTAGAAGAAGTCATAGCCATGGATGAGGTCTCCATACCAAATCCAGATGTCACTACTCTCTCCTCCACCATGTTGAGCTCAATATGCTCAGCCAAACCAAAGACCACTGCCAAAGTAGGCAAAGTAGCATGTAACAACGTAGCATCACAAACTCTACATCGCAACTCCATGTCCAATATCCCATACCAAAATTGGATTGCATGGGCCTCAGTAACTCCCTGAGTGAAACTGATCAGCCACCTCATGCAAGTGTATGCCTTGCGTAGGCTCTCTCCAACCTTCTATTGGAACTCTTGCAAGCTCCTCAACTTGTTAGTCTGCACTCCCTAGTAGTTCTGCCTCAAACACTAGAAGAACTCCACCATGGGGTTAAACCCCGGTACCACACCACCTCTTGCAGTGGTACCTCCACCCATAGTAGCACTATCTCTAGCTAGTGCACCTCCACCAGCTCCACCAACACTACTTGAGCTAGAACTCGTAGGTATAGCCAATCTACTCATGGCCACCGAGCCTGAAGTGATAGAGACATAGTTTGGAGACCAATACTGTCTCCATAACTTGATCTCCTCCAAATGAGCTCTCTTGAACTCATGGTAGTCATCCATTGGCGTACCCTCTAGATGCTAAAACAATCCCTTCGATGCCATGAAAGGTGTAAACAAAGTCAGGTTCTGCATCTGCTACAGATCACACCAACTATCAAACTCTTGGATGAAGTCATCCAACTCAATGGTACCCACTGTACCAGAGTAAAGCCTAGGACCTTTGGAGGCCCCATAAATCTCGTCCATGTCCCACAACAATGGTACGGACACACCAAGTGCACTCTCAACCAAATCAACTCATGTGTCAAACTCCAACTCAAAGTCAATCTCCTCCCTCACTGGGACCTGAGATACATGCTGATACCGAGTGCCACTCCAAGTAAACCTACTATGTACTGCAGGGCTATCTCCTCTAGAATCCCCAACAAACTCAGTGGTGACAAAGTAACCACAATTGCAACCGCAAACTGGAACCACAAACTGCAACCGCAAGTACCCCACCAAGTGCCAACCCCAACTAAGCACCACCCATTAATGTAACTCTAACCAAGATAACTACACTAGGAGAAATGGAAACCTGTAACCTGCCATCACAACACGCACTCTCACAATCTGTAGGTCATCACTTCTTGCATCATTGGGGAGAAACAAAGGTAGTCTGATTGGTCATCACTCCAGCTTCACTGTCAAGAGCACACCAAAGCACCAACGCTCAAAAGTCAAGGCACCTCACACAAACATGGTGCACAAATAGAAAGCAAAGAATGGAAGGGGTCCAAACACAAGAAATCTAAACAAAAACTCTCCATCTCATAAAACAAAACGGGACTGACTCTGCCACCATTTGGCATTTGACATAAGAGAAGTTCGTATCTAAGTCCTAAGCTACTAGGATCACCAAGAATGGGATCAAACTACCTTTCCTAGCCAAAGTTACAAGTGTATAGATAACAATGGCACAGTCACTAGGACAACAAGTGAGGGTGGACCAGTTTGCTAGGGCACCAATCTAGGAAAAAGAGATCTAGGGGTGTCAAACCTTGTTGCGTACAATCTAGCAAGATGGTCGGATTTTGCCAACCAATGACCAAGATCTACTCTAAACTAGCTAGCCTCACACCAGCAAGCCAGTTTGCTGGTCCTTCTAGGCCTTTGTAGCCTCTCATAGCCCACAGCCCTATGCCTTGAAGCCTCTAAACGCCAAAATAAGGCCTTTCTTCTTGCCACTTTGAACCTCCTCCAAAATTTGGCGAAACTCCTCCAAACTTGTGAAAGTCCTCCAAACTAGCAAAACTTATCCAAATCTGGCCAAAATCTGATATAAACCCTAAAGTTGGCTGATCGCCAAATCCCCTGCTAACTCTTCACTCGAGCCAAATTGAAAACATGGGTTTCTCCAAATCACAAATTCACGAGAATAGCTTCCCAGCTCCACCTTCAATTTTTACTTTCAGAGCACAACTTGCAACAAATTGGTCATGCCTTCACCTCTTGAGCTCAAAATCAAAACCATTGCTTGAAATTTGCTCCTTTTGTGCTCAAAAATTGGCCAGTGCTTCCGCACACCGTATGCCTTACTATCAAATCTCCATCAAGCAACGAGCTTCTACATACCAGGGAAAAACTAAACTTCAATCGAGCTACCAAGCTTGGAGATACTACCAATACTCAAAGTTCTTGCACCCAATTTCCCCTTGATCTCACTTCTCCGATATAATCAGATTGTTTAACACTCTAAACTCAACTCAACTCAACTCAACTCAACTCAGATCAATACTTGGTCTGTCACTCTATAAACTACCAACAATTGGGCATTGATTACAGTCAAACCACACCCACTCTAGCTAAGAGAATCCAAGTGATGCTCGCCGGCCTCTGTCCACCATAACCAAGAACTTGAAGGCTCAAAATCAGAGAAGTGAGCTCTCTGGAGCTGCATTTTGAAAGTATACCCCTTTGACTCGAGCTAGATCTGAACCCTAACGGTCCCATTGATGGCACACTTGACGGTGCAAACAGTGCAAAGTGACAATGGACCCCACCGTGAAGTCAGTACTCCAAACACAAAATCTGACCGTCAGAAAGTAGTCTCTAAGAAATTGCTGAAATAACTCTTACTACTATTACTGCAACTCTAGTGTCCAAGAATCTAGATGCGACACTACAAATGGCGTGACATAAAGAACTCCAACTTAAAAATTTCTTTTGTGTCCTTGTATGCTTTACCTCCTTTTGTCTTGTCAAGCAGTCTTGTCAAGCAACTTTAGAAGACAACAGTAGTGTCAAATTATGTGGAACTCAACTCAAAATTAAACCTTGTTATCATCAGAGAGGTTTTGCTAGAACTCAAAACATCATATTTGATCTGAAATTCATGCTTCAAGTTGAGAGGACATCTGGATTTTACAATCGCATGTATGAATCAAGTAAACATGCTCTCACAATCAATTATCTACATTTATACAATTCTTATATAGAATCAAGATGTAAAAGCTCCCGTAAGCTCTAAAGCCCTACTTATGCTTGGATGCTCGTGAATCCACCGCCCAAATTTGGGAGAGATTTGGACATCATAAAAACATAATTGAGTGTTTGCTAATTTTGAATTCACCCACTTGGAGGAAGACTCTAACTTATTAGCCAAAGATGTGGAAATATAATAAGTAGGTGTGGAAATATTAGCTCACTAGATTTAAGGGAAAATTGGAAATATTTTGAAGTATTCAAAAAATCTTAAGTAAAGGCAAATTTGGAGGAAGGTACCTTGCCTCAAAAAACTTTATTCTTTTCCTTGATTTATTCAGTTTCTCAAGTTTTACCATCCTCGTGCTCTTCTTACCTTTCTCAGTCTCTTTCTCATGCTTTTCTCATGCTAGTCTCTTTCTCATGCTTTTCTCATGCTTGAGGTTCGTATTTGATGGGTGTAGTTGGTTGAGTGAAATGTACTCACATTGTAATTTTAACTCCGGTGTGAAATGATGAGGTTTGATTCTCAAGCATAGTGTATTCATGTGTCCTTTGAGAAAATGGTATGTAAGGAAATTACTCTTGGGTGCTAGGAACACTAAATACATGTGAATGCAATGAGGGACATGTTTGTTTGTTTTTGATTGCTAGCCCGAGTAGGTCTTCATCCCATAACTGCTTAAATGTAACTTGAGATCCAATTTCTTCGTCTATGGTCATAATTGAAAATTTGTTTTCTATGCTTAAACTCACCAGGGCAAGAGGAGAAATATTTACTCTGGTGCAAATTAGAAATCCATTCTTGCATAATGAGGACGGAGATGATTCAACATATTCTTTAGCGTCTTATTTTAGCTCCTTTTTAACGAGTCCTTCTCTCCTGCATTTGGTTTTCCAGAGTTTGAGCTTGTCTGTACGAGGCTATGTAACAAGAACACTTTTTTACAACCTCTCCCTGTTCATGGAATTGGGAAAACACTTCCAAATTTTACTAGATACGTGGCTATGTAACTGAAAGCTGTACTCTTTTGAACTTGTTTCTTACCACTACTTCCATGTATTTGCTTGAAATACATCTGACAATAATGGTGAGAGACCGTTCTAAACCTATCTTCACCCCTTGCTTTTGGTTTGAACCCTATAGACAAAAACCCTGACTGTCATGAAATATTTTGAGGCAAAAGAAGTGAAACACATTCATGAGAATTTGAACCCAAATCGTACGGGAAGTGGAACACCTCATGGACTTTTTGAACCAAACTTGCAAAGATTGTCACTTTGCTCGAAAGAAGAAACTCCTAAATAAGGAAGGAATACGCCTTCCATATTTGCTATCTGATCGGTGCTCTAATTCTCACGCAAAGCAGGCGTAACTATGTTCTTGCACCCTCCCCAATATGCCACTCCCCAAAATGCAGGTGCACTGAAGAATCTAGGTGCCACCTAGATTCTATTCTTCTTCAATTCATAATTCTATTGTCTTCATTCAAGAGCCGAGCACATTTTGCGTTTCGTCTAGTGGAATGAGAAAACGGGGACACTGCCAAAGTAACAAGGAATCGGGAAATGAACAGAGATAGCTAGACGACGGGAATCTTTAATTCTGAAAACTCCTCGAACCCAAATTGTGGTTGTGTAAATCCTGGTGGTACGCGAAGAGTTAATCAAATTCAAGAGAAGTTTTCTTCTCTTGCACATAACAACTATTCTACTCAGCAAAAATGTCGTTAGCTTTGTTCACTATTATTATTATACAGAACCTTGTTCTTGATTTTGACCCGTTATTTTTGGTTTACCGTAGTTTGGTCGGGAGAGCTGAAATGGGCAATATGGTCCGTACCCGGTAGCACCGGTAGATCCACTTGCAACTTCTTTCTCTGCATTTTTATTTTACGGGTATTGTGAAGACTTTGTACGAATCCTTCTAAACCAGCAAATACCAATGAAACTATTACTGAATCGTTTATTGTATGGATGAAGACCATCGTAAAGGGTTACGAGTCACCTTCTAAACCCGTTGTATTTAACGACTACAGGGCCTTTATCTTTAAAGGAATGGAACCTTGGGAACCGTGCCTTAAATCTATAACTGAAACCCATTCATTTTTCCTACGCGGTCGCCTTTTTTCCTGTATGTAGTTGCTGGACTCGAACAAAAGGGGGATGTGATACCACCTCCATAATACCACGAACCACTTCCGCGCGTTACTCACATGTATCCAACAAGTGTCAGTCATATTCCAAGCCAGGTGGCAATGAGAAACCAGCCCAACGCCAGCATTCAGCTGTGTTCTTCACCTTTCACCTCTGACAGTCACCTGACAGTGTTCCCCAATTAACTGTCGGAAACCTGGCGTGGGTTCCCTCCGTCAATTTCACATCGAGC
This sequence comes from Lunularia cruciata, assembly GCA_948567375.1. Classification (NCBI taxonomy): domain Eukaryota; kingdom Viridiplantae; phylum Streptophyta; class Marchantiopsida; order Lunulariales; family Lunulariaceae; genus Lunularia; species Lunularia cruciata. The sequence goes on along the minus strand of OX419755.1, from coordinate 21,052,234 downwards.
AATGATCCAAACCAGTAGCCGGGTAGGCTTTGATACCTACCGGCGTCTGCCAGCCTTTCGGAGAATTCCCGGTAATTGTACTGGGAATAGCCGAGTTCGCTCACCTGTTTCATCGCAGGTGAGAATTGGATAGCTCCCAGATCCCGAGATCACTGCTGCCGGCAGCCTCCCAACACTGGACTCCAAACTCCAAGGGTAGCCTGGTTGCAGTAGGTGACGTCGCACTGCATTGACATGTATTTGTTGTTTCCGTGGCAATGGTGGTAGCGTCGCTTGCACAGTACAGTACATATGTTCCTGCGCCAAAGCGAAACGGAAAGCGTAATTGTAGCAGCGTAGGAAGGAGGACCTCCTTTACTGCGCTGCGTGCTGTGTGAGTGTTTGGAATTACGGAGTACAGTAATTGGAGATGTATGTATGTGACACAGAGTAATCGAAATACTTTCTTGGCGAGTGAGGATAAAATTGGACGGGATGGGGGAAATTCCGGTGTTAGGGCTTCATAGGAGGTAGAAGGATTCAATTGGGTTTGAAGTGAGATGGATCGGATTGATGAGGACGATCGGAGGAGAAGGATTTGGAGAAGACTGAACGTGGATTTGTGATTCTTCGACTAAGCTCGACGAGGGCGTTGGATAGGATGTGAGTGTAGGAGAGGAGAGGAGCGGATTGGATTTTTGGTCCGATTTGGGAGCAGATTGGATTGAGAGGGGGAGGCGGAGGAGGGCAAGATGGCAGCCACAATGATTGAGTCGTTTTTCCAGAGGAGTTTGGAGGATATGGTGAAGGGATTGCGGGTCCAGATGATAGGAGAGGGGAAATACCTGTCGAAAGCGCTGGATGAAGTGAAGAAGGAGATTAAGTCGACTGATCCTAATACCAAGGCTGTTGCTCTGCAAAAGCTGACTTACTTGCACATGCTCCAGGGTGTGGATATGAACTGGGCAGCGTTTCACATCGTGGAGGTGATGAGCATGGCTAAATTTTCTCACAAGAAACTAGGCTATCTGGCCGCTTCTCAAAGCTTTAACCAGGATACGGACGTACTCTTGCTTATAACCAATCTGCTGAGGAAGGATTTAGGTGGAAAGAACGAGTTCGAGACGGGCTTGGCCATCGAGTGTCTGAGTAGAATAGCTACTCCGGATCTTGCTCGGGAATTGACACCGGATCTTTTTGCTCTCCTAGGTAGTGGTCGTTCGTTTGTGAGGAAGAAGGCAACTGTTGCTTTGTTGCGAGTGTTCAGTGAATATCCGGATGCAATTAGAGTGGCATTCAAGCGACTGGTGGAGAAATTAGGTGATACCGATCCTTCAGTTGTCAGTGCAGCTGTGAGTGTCTTGTGCGAATTGACAATGAAGGATCCGAAGCCATATCTGCCCCTTGCTCCTGAATTTTACAAACTTTTGGTGGGGTTACCAAGTAATTGGCTCTCTATTAAGCTTGTGAAGATTTTTGGGGCTTTGGCTCCTCTTGAACCTCGACTGGGTAGGAAAATTGCTGAACCCCTGTGCGAGCTAATGCGAAAGACAGGGACCAGAACAGGTGCAAAATCCCTGTTGTTAGAATGCATACACACCGTGACCTTGGGTTTGTCTGAAAATCAGGTTGCTGTGAAGCTCTGCGTCGAGAAGCTGAACGAGCTTATGAAAGATGAAGATCGCAATCTGAAGTACCTAGGATTGCGGGCTCTCGCAAATTTAATGTCCGTGCATCCTTGGGCGGTGGCAGAAAACAAAGAAGTGATCACCAAGTGTCTCAGTCATGAAGATCCAACTATTCAAAAGGGTGCTCTCCGTCTCATCATGGGTATGGTTTCTGATGATAATGTGATTGATACCGTCCAGGTCTTGCTGCAGTACGCGCACAGTACAGATTCCGCCTTTTGCAACGAGCTTGTGTCCGTCATTCTTTCCACCTGCAGTAAAGGTCAGTACGAGTTAATTTCTGACTTCCAATGGTATGTGTCCGTTCTCGCGGAGATGGCACGAATTTCACAGTGTGATCATGGGGAACAGATTGGAAGGCAACTGATCGATATCGGTTTCAGAGTAAAGTCAGTGACTGTCGATGTTCTCAAGGCAGGGAGTGAACTTGTTTTGGACCCAGCCTTGTTGGGTCGTTCTTCACTTCACGGAGTGCTCTCTGCAGCGGCTTGGATAGTCGGAGAATATGTGGCATTTTCTCAGAACCCCTACGAGCTTCTCGAGGGACTCCTTCAACCGCGAACGAAGCTCTTGCCAGCCTCCGTGCGTGCCATTTATGTTCAGGCTGTATTTAAAGTGTTCGTATTCTCTGCCTCAAAATATTACAATCAGGATCTTTCAAACGTTAGCTCCAGGATGATGCAAGACAGTGAGCATGAAGGTAAAACATCTAAACTGCAGACAGCTGCTGCAGAAGAGGAAGTGAAACAGGAGGAAGGGTATACGGATATTATGTCCAGTTCAAAATCATTGCAAGGAAACGACGAAGATCATTACTTTGACTCCAATAGAAATCGTCTTAGTACAGAAGCAGGAGCAAGCCATTGGAGCAGAGGAGACAAAGGAGAGAAGAAAGATCGGAGTGGGGAGCAGCAAGTAGCTGTAAGCGGATCTCTGGAAGCCATGGTGCAGCTAATTTTTGAAAATGTTACACCATTGGTTAGTAGTATTGATGTTGAAGTGCAGGAAAGGGCGTGCAATGTCGTCGGTTTACTGCAATTTTTCAGAGATATACCAGGATTTCCATCACTTGAACAGCGGGCCTCTCAACAAGTTCTGGATGTTAAAGAGATTGTCGATGCATTACGAGCAGTCTTCGCTGTGGAGATGGGGCCAGTATCAGTGCATGCTCAAGGTAGGGTTATAATTCCAGAGGACCTCGTTGAAGACGATCTTGATGGACTGGGTTCCTTGCATACTGAGGAAGTATTGGAGGGTGCTAGCGAAAGGGAGGGATATAGACAATGGGAAGAAGGAACGTTGTTCATCCCCCATAACAAGGGCAGTGAGAAGACACAAGTCGGCGAGAGCGCAGTTTTGTTGGCACAACACAGGCAACGCCATGAGAGCTTCTATTTGCCCAGCGATGAGAAAGCACCTTTTAGTTCCCTGGACTATCCACCTCCTCGAATGGCTAGCGTAGATTCTACAGGAATTCCGGTTAAGAGTTCTTCCGAATCATTTCCAGTGGCAGAGAACGCATTAGGCTGGACAAAGCCCCGCCGCTCGAAGGCCAGACCAGTTGTTGTCAAGCTGGATGATGAGGAAGAGCAAGTAGACTTGTCCAAGTTGAAGCTGAAGGATCTGAAAGATGACTACATCTCCAGTGCCATCAGGGATGTTCTTGCTGGTGAGCCTCGGTCCAGCAACAAATATCTGAGTCCTGGTCATGATTTTGAAAGAAAGGAGTCCGTCAGGGTTCGGCGCCATCGCTCAAGGACGAGCCGCCCATCAAGGCACTCAGAACGTGAGACCAGCAAAGATCAAGCAGCGCCTAGCACCAGGGACGAGTCAGGATTGGAGAGAGACGCTCACGTGTCTAGTGAAAATGAACGGAAATTATCAAATGCAGAGGGCAGACCAGAGCACAGCAAGTCCTCAAGCAAGCATTGGCATTCGAAACATGGAAAGAAGGGACGGTCAAGTAACGAAGATGAGGAGGATCATCCATTAGCGGTCAAATCCCCGTCAAAGTCCCGAGGAAAATCGAACCCCCGAAGATCTGGGCGGCAGAGACCAACGAGCCCTAGTCAGAAACCTAATAAGGCTTTTCCTGTTCCTGACTTCTTACTGTAACTAATATGGCATTGATACAAGTTAAACATCCGGCAATGGTTATCACGAATGTTTCTGTAGATATTTTCGTCCTGACATGGTGAGTTGTGCCAGTTCTATCCCAGTTCTCGTTATAATTTTCCTTTGTGAAGTTGAAAGCATTGGAAGGTGTTTATTCGTTGAATGAGTTTTCCTGGTACGTGTTACCCCATGGTTAATTTCTTCAACTGCTTCATTTATTCCTGCAGATAGCGCACGCGCTAATTAGAGATTACTACAACCAAAGGCTATGCCGAAATTGATGGGTTGTTAGGGCCAGACTTGTGCTACTTTTGTCTTGAAGGGCGTCAAAAGTGGACGGCGCTTTCCATTATCTCGCTTGAAGTAGCAACGGGAAGAATGCAAGGTGAGGCCTCTCATGTCGAGTTCTACAAGGCACCTGTGGGTTTTATGTGTTTCTGAGTATATCATGAGTGTCATAAATCGAGATTCATTTTTAGTTGATTTTCAGACTTTCTCTATGTTATGTAGTTAAGGTCGTGCAGCTTTATTTGTAGATTTAAATGGCTGAAAGCCACCTGTGCATTTGAAGTTTTGTTAACTTATCGATCTGTTTAGATAACCTGAGATTTATCGATGTTGGATTTTGCAGAGCGGCTTGTCTTCACCTGTCGAAGATCAAGAATATGGCAGATGTAGCACTGATTTCAGTGCAGGCTTACTCTAAATCAAGCTATCCTATAAAAATTTTTGGAGCAGATATGGTAGCTAGAAACTCTTCTGATCCATTAATGTATTTGCTCCTGTAAGATATAGAGGTGAGGCTTTGCTACAGTGTGTACTCTGAGTAGACAAGTCTATGAAAATTTAAAGTAGTACTGAAAGACATCCACATCTAAGTGCTGTTCACCATCTTCCTTGTGCAGAAAAATTCCATCTCATCAGCTCAAGCAGCTCTTCTTGGTCTTTGTCATGGCCAACTTTGTCATGGTCATTTATGTGTGACCAGATTTGTAGCGTTTGGAGGAGGTTGTCTCTGAGAGCACGTGTCCTTTGCATTGTTTGATGGATATTGCAAAATTCCACAATCGGAATTTATTGATTGTTTGAGATTAGATTAGATTATTCAAGAGTTTTGCGGTACGCACCTGCATTTGGTGACCATCTCCTTTTGCAAATGACATGTTATGTCCTTTCAGCAACTCGCTCTATCTAGGAGACCTTTGTATACACCTCACCGTGTTACGCAGATCAAGCAAATCTTTAAGCAAACCTACAGGCCACCTTTCAACGCCTAGGAAGATGTGCGGGTTAAGGGCGGTTATGAAGGGGTCATAAGAAAGTAGAGAAAAACATCAACAGAGGCAACAGTGGAAGAGACTCTTGAGTAATCATGAGTAGTCATCCTTATTTGCAGGTTTGAACATTCTAGAATTCAATCGGTCTTTCTAGATCGATCAAGAACGACGAATATTTAGTCATCTGATCTTTGATCACCTAGGAGTTACTCACCTGCCTCTCCTTGAGTGGATTCTCCGTCTTTCTGTTTCTTTAGTTCATATCACGAGAGTGGCATACTGCTACATGCGTGTGCCACTTTTCTGACGATTATATATCCCCCAATACACTCCCTGTACCTCGGAGTAGCAGTCAATGTTTCGTACATCAGTTGCGAGCTTACAGAATTCGGACTACAGAGGCGACCTTCTCAACCTGTAAAGCTGATCTTAAAACCACGTTCTGGTTCGACCTAATTTTGGCTCGAACGCTCCATCAAAGGGCATCTAAGGACACTGTATATCGAGAGATAAGCAGGCTATGTTACACCAATAAACAACGCCCGTTAAAATTAATTGAACTTCTGCCAAATATTTCCACACTGCATCTTACCAAGTTCACAATAGAAGTCCCCAGGAGTTTATGGTTTCAAGATTAGTCGACTGCGGGAAGCAACGTCGAACACGGCAGGAAGCAATGAACATGGCATTGCAGTGCTATTGCAATGGGAAACAGTGACATGTCTGATTTGACTTTCGATGATGCTTATGAAGATGATATTATGACCATTTTTTATGAGGGAACCAATTTTTTGTGGGTGACGACGATGAGTTGCCAGTTCATAGAGGTGGTTCTCGATTAGGAGAGTGCTCCTAATCTGAATCGAGACCATGCAACGGGGCACCAAAGAATATATGAGTACTACTCTCCGAATCCAGTATTCCCATCTCCTGTCTTTCGAGGGCAATTTTGAATGAGAAGTCAATTATTTAATTGCATCATCTCCGGAGTTGTTGCACAAGATGAGCATTTTGTCTGGATAAGAGATGCAATTGGATCCTTAAGTCTTTCCATTGCTGCTCTTAGAATCTTTGCAAATGGCATAGCTTGCAACTCAATTGATGAATTTGTTCGAATTGGTGAATCAATAGTAAACAAATGCTTACATCGGTTTGCGTCAACAATTGTTGCTGCTTTTGGGCAAGAGTACCTTCGCCTTCTAACAGTTGACAAAATGGAACATGTTGCAATCAATTAGCACAAGGGATTTCCGGAGATGTTCGGTTCTCTTGATTGCACACATTGGGAATGGACAAATTTCCCGATTGCATGGCAAGGGCAATTTGAAGATTGATAAGGAAACCGTTCAATTATCATGGAAGCCATAGCAACCTCAGATGTGTAGATTTGGCATGCTTGGATCAAGTAATGACATTATTGTCTTTGATTGTTCTTCATTGCTAATAAATCTACTCAAAGGTGTTGCACTCGACGCAAAGTACTCAATTCAAGGTTATGAGTATTCCATGCACTATCTACTCATTGATGATTGATCAATTTTCATTAAGACTATTTTTGATAATCAAGGTCACAAGAGAAAACTTTTTGCAAAAATGCAAGAAGCTCCTCGTGAAGATGTTGAGAGATGTTTAAGCTTGTTGCAATCAAGATTTGCCATTGTCCTAAACCCATCCTGGTTTTGGAATTCAACTCAAATCAAACAAATTTGAATGGTTTTTGTGATTATGAATAATATGACTATTGAAGGTGAAGCTCTAGTTGAAATGGATATCAAAGACCTGAATGATACAAATACCATTGTGCAGAGTAGAATTCAAGCTCAGTTGACCTTTGAATGGCTCATGGATTTTATTGCTAAGATTTTGATGCACGACAACATTTGTAGCTCCAAGAGGATTTCATAGAGCATATATAGACAAGGCATGGAGATTCATAAGAATATAACATTCTTCATTTCATTAAAAAAATTATCAATCTCTTTAGTGTTGTTTGAAGGTGGAAATGATGTTTGAAGGTGGAAATGATGGATTGAATGTCTTAACATTATACTAGCAAAATACGTTTAGACTTGGTTTTCCATGTTGACTGGTGTCTCTATTTTGATGAATTTTTTATCTCTAATTGTCAAGTAGAGGTTGGGTTGCTATTTTTTTATATGCTTGAGTATGGGTTACTATTTGGCTACATGAGTAGCTTCTTCTGGCACTAAAAATGTTAGTTTGAGTGATTTAAAGTAGCTCTTTCAAATTGTTCTAGACATAATGGACTTGTTCCGCACTTATCTCCTTTCAAGCTTAGGATCCTTGCCATGGAAATGAAGAGTGATTGCATAAAGCATGTTTTGCTAATCTTTTGTACATTTTGCATCTACTTTGAGAGACTCACCAACAATTCAATTTACAAAAGAGTGAAATTCAACTTTTCTAACTTTAATTACCTACAAGTAACTACGTTTGAGTTGAAGTTCATGATGGAAAACCAGATTACTTAATTACAAAAGCATTGGGAGAATGCAACTCTAAGTGTAAAAGCTAAAGGATAAAAACTAAATTCTAAACCCAAAATCCAATCACTATCAACAACAATCATACCAACATCCATGCAGGTGAATCAAAGAATTACAATTTGTACTTCTTCAAATCAATCTCTCGACCAATTAGAAAATTACTGCCAATGCATCTAAATGCAAGACAAAGAAAGCCATTGAAGATCAATGCACCTACTTCTCCTTGTCTTCCTAGTGTTTCTTTCACACAATGAATGGACGGATGATACACATTGAACCTAATATTGGAACACACAATATCTAAGATCCTCTCCCATAATGCAAACAAGCTTTATTTTCCACTCTTCAAATTCACCCTACTTTGCCCCACCCTTATTACCCAAACCTAGCTACCATGACACACTCTCCCTAATTCTTGTATGTTGTTGAATTTCAAATTGACCATCATAGCTAAATGGCCAAATCATAATTTGAGCAAACTTTATCTTGACCTTGACCAAGACCAAGACCATCAATGTAAGTTTGAATCACATCATGAGAGAGAGTCACCACCTTAGTTGCTCTCATTGTCATTATAATTGCTCTCAATGTGGAAATTCAAAAAAATGCAACATAATCAATTTTTTTTCAAATTTTATCAAACTTTTCCATGTTTGAACTATTGCATGATGGTAGAATGCACTCAAAACTTGGTGAAATGTAATTCCATTGCATTTACCTCTCAATCTAGTATGCTCAAGTTTTCATTGTAATATCAAGAACTCACAAGCTTGCTCATCTAATTTATCCATTGAAGTCATGAAGAGCTTCATATCTATTGCTTGTTCTAAGTTATCATTTTTTCTTACTATTTCTTCAAGTAGAGCTTGAGAGGCTTTGTCCAACATTTTGTTAGATAGATCTTCAAGCTTGTTTTTTTGGGTTTTTTATAGCTTGGTAGCTTTGCAACCATTTGGCTTTTGGACTTGACTAGCAAAATTTTCTTTGTTATCATCTGCAACTACCTCATTGTTGGAATTTTCTGGACCAGATTGATCATCACTTGATGTGCACCTTTTCTTGGAACTCTCTTTAAAAGGTGTTGCATCTTGAAAGGATTGCTATTTGGAAGCAAATGATAGTATGCAAAAGTATTGCATATATTGAAAAGAACTCCTAACAAGAGACTTGTAAAGAGCTAGTACTTTCTCTAATGTTTTATCCTTAAAAGAACCATTCTCATTTAAATCACAAATTGTACTAAGACAACTAGCAAATTTGGAAATTACTTTTTGTAGAATTGCCCATGTTGACTCCAAAATGGTCTTACCTTTGATAGCTTAGGATAGGCTTGGTTGAAATGAGAATAGATTGAACTCCAAAACTCACCTTTTGACCAATGCAAATTGTAGGATTTTGGGAGACATGGAGCCAACTTTGTGCAAGTTGAACATGTTCATCATCAACAAAATTACTTCCACATGATACATGAACATTTTGTCTTAGATGGAATGAGGAGGCTATATGTAACATCAACACCTTCTTGAGTTCCTTGGCCAACTCCTAACATTTCAACTTCTTTCCTTATTTTATGGTCATTCAAACAATCCGATATGACAATAAATTCATTGAAGTCATGTTAGTAGTTCAACAAGATAAAAAGCACGTCCAAACTTGCTTTCTTGTTAGATTTACATGTATCTTGTAACAAGTGTTATAATGATGCATAAAAGGTTTACAATGTCTACTATCCTCTGCTATATTTTCCAAATTTAGCATGAGAATACAAATTTTTTTGTTCTTAGTAAACTATTTGCCATTTCTAGTGGTGCGGTGGGGAAAAGACCAGGAGTAAAGCAAATAAAAGACTATAAATTGAAATTTCTTAGACTTTTACCATGTTGCGGTGGAGATGCACTAAGTTTTGTAGAACTCCATGGAGAGTTAGCTTTAAGGTTAGATATAAAGGCCACCCAATCAATGGTCATAATGCATAGAAATGGTCTCACAAATAATAATAGTTTCTACTTTTATGATACCATTTTACTTTTGTAATAAATAAATGAAGCTTTTATCATGAAATTGTAAATTTATCTTTTATTTTGTGGGTTTTAATTATTCAAAATCTAACAAACTATAATAAGAGCCACCACTAAATTACAAGATTTTTATTCATGAAGATTCAAGTTAAAATTTTCTTATAGCTTGACCAATTTTTGAATTTGTATACTTTATAGAATTAGGTGTGAAGGAAAAAGAGAAAGCAACAACTCACATTCTTACCATCTATATTTTTTTTCCATTGTTATAATTTCATCTCTAGGTATAAGATTCAGAATCCAGAATACATATGCTTTGTCCTTTCTTTGCAAAAGATTAATTCTTATTCATTATGGATAATAAATGGCATGAAGTTGATCATAAATTAAACCTATAAAATCCATGATTGTTATAAGACTTAGTTTGAATCTTTTTTTCTACTCTTGGTTGGAGATCTTTACATTAAAAATAACCAAATGGTGGAAACATCTACATTTTTAAAAGGTACTCGTTTGGGTTTTATTATATGTATTTTAAAATGTTGCTTGTTTATCATTTGACTTTAATGTAGCAAGTATCAAGAACAATTGAATAAAATCATACCATTGTGCATTGAAGATCCTTTTGATTATGGACTAAGAGAAACTAGATAGAATCAAACCATGGGATCCTTTGCATTAAGGACTTTGTCAAGAATCAACTAATTATAGTACAACATGTAGAAATGCTCAATAACTACTTACAAGTACTATCATAGGTATGTATATCATGCACATCAAATGATATTACTACTCATATTACTACATCTTATCCATAAGATGTCATGACATTTGTAGCACCAAAGATAGTATTACGCACATTACTACATCTCATCCATAAGATGTCATGACATTTGTAGCACCAAAGATATTATTACTCATATTACTACATCTTATCTATAAGATGTCATGACATTTGTAGCACCAAGCTAATTTCTTGAGATGCTGGAGTGTTAGTCTTGACAACTATAGTTATACCAATAGTTGCTCAAAGATTACTTAATGGTGGCTATTTTTGTGTTAGGGCTAGTGATCACACCATTAGAGCTACCATCAATCACACTAATTGCACCATCAAATCGGCCATCAATGGCACTGCTAGGCTTGGAGTGCTAGGTTGAGTCCAAGGAGTATACCTTCAAAGTGTAGCTCAAAGAGGTCACTTCTTGAAGTTGAGCCTTTGAGTTTCTAGCTTTGGTAAGCAAAGGCCAACAAGGGTTACCTAGAGTCTCTTAGCTAGAGTAGGTGTGGCCTAATAATATAATTAAAGCTTGTTTGATAGCAAGTTTGAGTTGAGTGTGACTGATTTTTGATTTGAGTAGAGTTGGAGATTGACTAATTACATCAAGAAGTGAGGTCAAGGGGATATTGGGTGCAAGAATGAGGGTGTTTGTAGTATCTCCAAGCTTGGAAAATTGATTTTATCTTTGATTGTGGTTATTTGATGTTCTTCATTTATAATTGCATGGATCATATGTAGAAGCCTTGCTTGATTTGCTATTGATTTATTTGATAGCCAATTGTAGTAGAGTTCTACCAAAGTTGGTGGGGGTCTGATTTGGAGGCCAATCTCAAGATACAACAAGTGTTGGAGATTGGTCAAAGTTGAAGAGGCATTTGGAGGTCTCAAAAGGTCAAGTGTATCAAGTTGTGGTCAATTTAGTCAAGGTTAGCCAAATTTGGGGCAAATTGGGTGTAGGAAGTAAGGGTGTTAATGGTATCTCTAAGCTTGGAAAATCAATGGTAACTTTGATTGAGATGACTTGATTGTTTTTTGTTTACAATTGTGTGGATTAACACTACTTAATGATTTGTTGATTTGATAGATTTAACAACAAATTATAGCAAAGTTCTATCAAAGTTGGTAGAGGTATGATTTGGAGGTTAATCTTCAGGTAAAGCAAGTATTGAAGGTCTGCTAGAGTTGGAGATGCATTCGGAAGTCTAAAGAAAGTTGGTGGTCAAGTTAGTCAAGGTTAGCCAGATTTGGAGAGGGTGGTTAAATTTTGTAAGAAGAGAGACCTCATTTGGCTAAATTTTGATATGAAAGATTTGATAACTAACTATAATAAAGTTCTATCAAAGTTGGTGGAGATCTAATTTGGAGGCCAATCTTGAGGTGTAGCAAGTATAGGATGTTGGCTAGAGTTGGAGAGGCATTTGGAGGTCTCAAAGCAATTGGTGGCCAATTTGTCAAGGTTAGAGATTTGGCAAAATAAAAGTCTCATTTTGGCCTTTAGAGGCTACAAAGGCCCAAAAGAGCCAACTTGTTGGCATGAGACTAGCAAGTTTTTGGTAGAGATTTTGCAAGAAGAAAAGTCTCATTTTGGCCTTTAGATAGGCCTTCATTTTGGCCTGTAGATTCTAGTTATCAAGTTCCATTTAATCTAGATGGTTGTGTGATTTAGAGTATAGCTATGTGGTATGATAGCTGCATGCACTAGATAGGGTAGGTTGTTCAAACTAGATATCAAAGTGCCTCAGATTCAAGCACCAATGTATGGACAAAGTGGACCACAAGTGACTGATTTGCAGATTGGCATAAGAGCCTTGGCCACATGAATGTCCAAAAGCTCAAGAATCTGCCAAACACTATTGTAATTATAGGTCTTCCGTAGTTTACATGTAATGATCATGCAGAGATTTGCCCCACTTATCAACTCAGAAAATATGCTAGGCAGCCCTTCGATCAACAAGGAAAATTTTCCACCAAACTACTAGAGTTTGTGCACAATGATGTATGGATAGCTTTGACATCTAGCTTGAATGGTTCTCAATACTTTGTGTCCTTCATAGATGATTTCTCCATGTTCACTTGGGTATATTTCTTGAAGAAAAAATTTGAGGTGTTTTTTATTTTTCAAACCCTTAAGACCCTTGTAGAGTTGCAATCCAAACACCATATCCTTTTTTCCAGACCAGATGGAGGTGATGATCTATCCATACAATTTACAATGTTTTTGCAACAACATGGCATCCAATACAAATATAGTTGTAGTTACAATCCGTAGCAAAATGGAGCTGCCAAATGCAAGAATTGTCATATAGCCAAGACCGCATGTACTATGCTCAACAAGATTCATATGACCAAAATCTATTGGGAAAAAGCTGATGCATGTGCATTTTAGCTAATGACTAGATGTACATCCATAGTAGTTCCTTCTTGCACCTCAATAGAAGTGTTTACAAGCAATAAGCCTAACCTTTCCCATTTGAAAATTCTTGGTTGTGTGTGTTTTGTTCACATTCCCAATGAGAAGCACAACAAGCTTAATCTCAAAGCTATGTTTTTTTTATTCTTAGGCTATGCTCTCCATGCAAAGTGCTATAGATATTATGATCCTTCTACACAAAAACTATATGTGTCAAGATGTTGTGTTTGATGAGCAAAAGGCTTGGTATGCATTACTTGAGCATGTTCTTGCTCCTCACTTGCTTTCTAAGGAGAAGCATGTTTATCAATAGATAGAATCTATTATTGAAGGTAAAAGAGTGACAAAAGCTATAATTGTGCAATGTCCATGGTCTGGCAGAGTGCGCTATAGACTAGAGTCCTGACCCAAAACCTAGCAATAATGCAATTTTTGATGCTCACATTTTAGATTTCCCTATGGATGCAACGAGTGCAATGGTAGATGCAAGAGGCAACAATGATGGTTCTACAATGGACCAATTACCTCAACATTCAAGTAGAGTCAAACATCCAATTCAATGGTTCATGCATGAGGGTTTCCTTTCCTCTCATCATGCATATATTGTAAACATGCTCCAATAATAAGAGCCAAATACTATTCAAGATGCCTTGAGGAGCAAGCAGTAGGTGGGAGCTATGGATGAGGAGATTGTTGGCCTAAGCCAACAACAAACTTGGCAGTTAGTGGACTCTCCACCTAGTAAGAAGGCAATTGGCTGTAGATGGGTGTACACCATCAAGTAGAACTAGGATGGTACTATGAGCAAGTACAAGGTTAGGTTGGTCATCAAGGGTTATGCACAAGAGCATGGAATTGATAATGATGAGAACAATGGTAGCAATAGCAACTAGTAAGCATTGGAAGTTGCATCAGGTAGATATGAAGTAACCTTTCTTTAATAGAGATCTTCAAGAGAGGTGTATATAGTGCAGCCACTTGGTTATGAAGACCAAGTGTGCAAGTTGCAGAAGGCCTTATATATACTCAAGCAAGCTCCTAGAGCTTGATACAATAAAATCATTGGTGTTTTGTAAGAACTTGGGTTCAAATATGCAATTAAGACTCCTCATTCTATATATTGAATACATCAAGTTATTTCATTGTCACTACAATCTATGTGGATGATGTAATATTGAGTGGGAATTGCAAGAAGCGGATTCAATAGATTAAGTGTAGGTTGTAGGTTGAGTTTGATATGTAGGACTTAGGAGAGTTAAGATACTTTCTTTTAGTTGAGTTCATCAAGGATGGTGAAGCTATGTGGATGTTGCAGCAACAATATGCTATTGACATGCTTTCCAAGTATGGTATGATAGCATGCAATCTAATCTCCTCACCCTTAGAACAAATTTTAAAGTTGAGTCCTATTGAGAGTGAGCTGCTTGAAGATCCTATTATGTATAGATTGTTTGGTGGGAAGTTTGATCTACCTCATTATCACTAGGCTAGACTTGAGCTATGTTGTGGGACTTGTGAATCAATTCATGTAGACTCCTCAAAAGTCACATCTTGATGCAGTTTGGAGAATTATGTAATATGTGAACTTCACTATATAGTTTGGACTTCATTATGTAGCCATAGAGAGTATATATTTGTGTGGATTTATAGACGCAAATTAGGCAAGAAGTACTTTGGACAGGTGGTCCACACCTGGTTATGCTTTCAGCTTGAGGAGTGCAACTATTAGCTGGTCCTCAAAGAAGCAAGTAATGGTATCCTTATCTTCTTGCAAGGCAGAGTTCAAAGGTGTGACCAACATTGCATGTGAGGTAATTTGGCTTGGGAGATTACTTGCTAACATTGGTGTATTTGTCTCTGGTGTAATTTTTATCTATGCAAATAACATAGAGTAATATTAAAATTGCTAGTAATCTTGTGTTTCATGCTAGGACAAAACACGTTGAGGTGCAACATAATTTCATTAAGGAGAAGGTACTAGCATGTGAGATAGATCTCAGATTTTTGGGTACATATGAGAAGGTAGCTGACATCTTCACAAAGGCTTTGCCTTGTGACACATTTGATGTGTTCCAAGATCATTTAGGTGTACATTGCATTGATAGGTCTTGGATGGAGAGTGTTGAGACTTCAAGCTCTATATAGGTGTGAATTAGTTCAAGGGTAGACTGAATTGGTATAGCATTGCATTCCCACTTAGTATACTTGTTCCATAGTTATTTAGAAAGTTGTAACCTATATGGCATACTTGGTTCTTGTTCTACCCTCTTTTTGTGGTAGCACACTATAGTCTGATCTGTGTATATACTAGGAGGTGTTGTCTACCTAGATTACTCTCTCTCTCTCTCTCTTATGTGTGTTGTGAGTTTCTTGACACAATGATCACTTGTTGCTTGAACGTATGTTGTGATTTCCTCCACTGATTGAAGTTGGTCTGCTGCCTATTCCTCCTTTTCCTTCTTTATCTTGGCAACCATCTCCTTAAGTTGAACATCCACTTTTCTCATGTACTTGTAGATCACTAAGTGAATCTTGGTACTTCTAATTCCATCTAGATGCTCTCCACTTCCTCATCCTTAGTCTTCAATTGCTCTTCATACTCCTACTAGT
The DNA here is from genome assembly GCA_948567375.1 of Lunularia cruciata. NCBI lineage: Eukaryota > Viridiplantae > Streptophyta > Marchantiopsida > Lunulariales > Lunulariaceae > Lunularia > Lunularia cruciata. The sequence goes on along the minus strand of OX419755.1, from coordinate 21,036,849 downwards.
TACCTTTGGCCTCAAGCCAAAAGTTTCTCAACTCTCCTTGTAGTTTCTTGATTTTTTCCTCCTCCTTTGTTCTTTCTACAAGAAACAAAGTAGTATATGTCTTTGCTTCAAATTGTTCATTGAACTAAAGCATTTTTCTTCCTTGCTTCCTCCTTATATAGGTTCCACATTTTCAAATCTCCACCTTCATCTTGGCTTGCTTGGCCCTTATCAAGTAGGAGTTCTTGTGCAACCTTTGGACATGAGATATATAGTTGGTGGTGTCTTTGTAGGAGTCTTGGTAGGTGGGCAAGATCTTCTCCATCACCTCCAAGACTGGCCACACAAAATGTATAGCAAACTTAGATCCTTCTATTATTAAGGCTTTGTGTTCTTGGAATAAGGCTATAATCACTATAATTGGTACTACCTTTGGAGGTTCTTCTTGTTTATCTTTGATGCCTATCTTGATTTCTTTGTGACCTTTGGATAGCTTGGGTTCTTCTTTGTTTTCCTTCTCTCTTTTTGTTCTTGTGCTCATTTTTGGCCTGGTGTTGGTCTTTGGCATTTGTAATTGATGGCTCAACTTCTTGATTGTGGGTACTTTTGAGATGTGGACCTTCTTGATCCTCCTTTTCTTTGACCAACTTCTCCTTCTTTGCCTTTTGCTCTTCTTTTGGTGCGGCATATTGGCCATTGTCATATTGGTCCACTTCTTCTTTTGACCCAATTACTGACTTTTTACAGGGTGAGGGAGTTTTCTCCTTCCTCCTCCTCTTCCTCTATGTCTTTGACTTTCTCTTCCAAAGACATATCAATGACTTGTGGTTTCTTCCTTGGCCTCTTTGATGGTACCTATGATCTTATAGCCATTGATATCTTCCTTTTTACCATGATTGTTTCTTCTTTGTCCACTTTTGTCGATTTTCATGTCTTCTTTTACTCCTTATTTCCAAGTTGATACTTTTGTATGAGTGCCTTACCTTTGGGTTGTGAAGTGAAGTGATCTATAAGATGCCAATGGCTAAGGAGCTTCATCTCATAGACTTTGTCATGATATTTAACCCCATATAGAAGTATATTACAAAGAGTGCAAGATATTTCACTCTATTATACTCCTCCAATACTTCAAGGAAGCTCCTTGTCTACATATAAAAAAGGAGATCCATTCAGGGAGCTCCTTGTCTACATATAAAAAAGGAGATCCATCTGCCTATCACATGTGTTCAAAGAAGATAACTTGACTGTAATTCAAGTATCTTGTCTTGAGCTTGAATAAATCCATAATTGGTTCCACCATTGTTTTTCATGTTGGGTCCTTGTAACTACCCACCCTCCATCCGTGGTGGTTCTTGGATCCTCACACAAGGCAATGAGGATCTTTTCAACTTTTCATCTAGTCTAGTGTGTTGCATATCAATCATTATTGTTCCAAGTTGCAAGTTCTCCAGGCCAAGAACATTCTTCTTATTGACCAATATCTCTTGAATAATTCTAGAGCAAGAAAGCAAGGTGCTTGCTTTGGATAACCTCAGTCCTACAATACATTGCACATTATAGATTTTTGGGGCACAAAGGATAATTTTTGGGACTTCCTCCTTTGCTTGGATATAAACATCATGTTTCTTATCAAAGATTATAAGGGTACGAGACAAAGGTGACACTTGGAGCTCAAAGGCAAAGGCTAAGACAACTATAAAGGCAAAAAAGAACTACAAATTCTTAAAATCACTAATTGCTTCTTTGGCTAATGACTAAAATTGACTATAGAAAGTGATAGTAAGTCATGGGGTCGGGAAGGTGCACTTGAATTTATAGTTAAAATCTTTCAATTATTGGTCTTCATTGATTGTGTAGTGGGTGGGAGGTCACTCTCTGCACATACAAGGTCCTCAACAAATGTGTAGGTCTTTCTTGGCAATTCTTTATCCATGTGGTGGTGCATTCAAATTGATGTATGTTCTTCAGATGCAACAATGATAAGGCCAAATGTCTTTGCATACAAAGGTCCTTTGTACATGTGTTCTTTCTCCCCAAACACCCTTCAAACTTATCTCTTTTAACATTCTTCCTTCAAAGGGCCTTTGGCTTTGTGCTTGTTTCCTTTGTCCCTTTGCATGAATAATACAACTCCAAAGGAAACTTTAAGTGAGAAGTTTTATTTCCTGAACAATTAATCATTTTGCCAGATCTTCACAAAAAAGAGTGAAACTAATAAAAATGATTTTTTTTGAAAAATGTAGGCACCCTACATTGCTATAATTAGCTGATTTGGATTCAACTCTTCTCTTCCTCAACCTAACATGATCAAAAGTGAAAAATTATGTTTAAATTTTGAGCTCACACCTTATTTAGCCAATTATTGGACTTTATACATGAAAAATATCCAAAACATAGTTATTCCAAGTTCTTCATTTAAAAGCCTTATTTAACACCCAAAAAATTACTTCTAGATGGAGTATAGAAGTTTTAAAAGGCAACTATAACATTGATAAAGTACTTTGTATCTTAATTTGAGAAGTTGAATGAAATATGGTTCAACAAAGCTAGAATTGTATTACTAGGTTATTGTTGGAGAACTGAATATTAGTCAAATAAAAACAAGAGAGAAAAAAACGATTGTGGAGAGATTAAAACCTGAAAAAAATATTCAGGTATGTACTTGGATTCATCCTTTCCATTACTCATGATGATGAAAAATAATTTGAATGAAAAAACACTTGAAATAAATTTGAGGTCATTTTTGGATAGGATTTAATCCTACATAATCCATTTCAAAGCTTGTGATTTTCTGGTCCAAAAATAAAAATTAGAATTTTTATATTTATAAAAATGTGTTATTAGTTCCTTAAAGACCCAATCTTTCTACATTTAGATGTCAAATCTAGACTAAATGTCTTCATTAAGTATAAATTAGAGCATAACCAATGAAGAAAGAGATAAGTTACTTTCTTTATCTGTATAACTCTCTCGTTTGTCTTGTCTTTTTTGAACTCTTGCTTTATCATTGGAATTCATTATTTTTCATACTATAATCTTTGATTTATTCTCCATTCTCTTATTTTCTCATCCATTCCTTGATGTAATCAATTTTCTCTACCTTACAACTTTGATCTTGAAAATGGTCAAATCTACCTTTGTTTCTCAAATTGTTCCTCATTATTACATTGGTGACTTATTTGCAAAGCTTACTCCTATACCTTGGAGTTGGACTAAATTATTTCTAAGACATGCTCTAACAAAATGTCCATATTTTTTTAGGAGTTCACCCAAGGAACAAAAAACATGGTGTAAATTGATTGAATTCTGAAATCCATCAGAATGAAATTAAACAAACAAAATCTTGTTTTATAGCTTTTGTTGCCTATGTTTTGGTGTTCTTTAGGGTCAAAATGAGGAAGAAAATAACAATTTATTCTCAATACAACTAAAAGACACATGTCTTTATTGTGCCAAATGCCTAGAATTATTTATGTGGGTATTTTCTTATACAACCTTTATAGTTTCAATTTGGATGGCTAAATTTATTTCTATTTTGAAGTTCATGCTAGTTTGCTCCCAAGCATATTGTATGTACATAGTTATTTTTGGAAGTAAAAGTTAAATTTTCTAACATGAGACGCAAATCCTTATACCTCATTTTCAAATTGCACTTTACATGTTTTGCATGAAAAAAAGGCTTAATGTGTGCATAAAAATCCAAGTATGACTTAAGCATGCTCTATCATTTTATGCATATAATGCATTAGGTTGCTTTGTATTCTTTGTTGAAGATTTGTCTCCTATAGAATTCTCATTATTAAAATTAGTTAAAACTTTACCTAGTGTATCTAGTATACATGATTCCTAAGTTTTTCCTCCTTTTTTATTCTTCTACATCTAAGACATGAGACTTTAACACTTATTTAATAAATTTCTTGGATGATTGTGAGACTTTACAAAAGAGAAAGGATGTGAATCAATATTTAAGTTTATTTGTGTTTTCTCAATGCAAGAACTAAATTGGAATTACATATATATATATAATTTTTAAATTTTTTCAAGATGATGGTTTTTATACCTAAGTTTTGATTTTATATATGATATTTTTCTTGAATTTTGAAGAGGCACATAGAAGAATAACGAGAAATAAAGCAATGAAGTACTAAGTACATAATTTGAAAGCTTTCAGTGTCTAAGGAAGGTGTTTAGAGAAAGACACAGGAAAATAATAGATTATTAATAATTATCTTTCTCTTCCATAGATCAGCAAGAGGTGATCCTTACTCAAAGATTGACTTCCACTCTAGTTTTATTTTTTAAGTCTCACTACTGTCCAAGAAATTTATTAGATGTGTGTTGAAGTCTCATGCCTTTGGAATTGTTCTTTGATGTCATATTGATGCTTATTTTATCAAAGGGTTAACTTATAGAGGAGGGAGTATGCAAGCAAATAATAAAATACTTCTCCATATAACCCTTGAGTGTTCTTCCCATTTACACCATCCTTAGAGAAGAAATTTCATCTTGAATAGATCACCAAATAAACCATCTCCCTCTTTGGGAAAAGCAAATTGTATAAGAAATAAATAATATGTCATCTAGGACATTATACTTTGATTGTTATTGCTTATTGCCACATATTATTAATGTTTGATAAGATGTGTAAAGGATCCAAATGATACAAAGTTTTATGCATCATGATAGAGGATATATAGAAGTTATTATTGTCATTGGATTGGGAGAAGAAAATGATGATCTATCTCTTCATTATATGAGAAATAATCTCCATAACTATTATATTTCCTTTGAGAAATTGCTAATTTGTTACTTTCTTTCTTTCCTTGATTCTTACATGATATACTTTAGGCTTGCATTTTGTTTGGGTTAAGAAAGAATTATGCATAATTAATATTTTGATTATTTTGAGGAGTAAAAGGGCATGGAAAAGAGCTTAGTATACACTTAACCTTTTATATGTAGAAGAAAGGCAAAATTTTGTTGAAGAGGAGAAGAGATGGTACCAGAGCTTGAGATAGTACAAGTGTCATTTCCCTCCAACTTCCGTTCTTTTGTATGAAGATGCTTAGGTGTAGCAGAAGAAAAATGTAGATAGACTTATAGAGGATTCCTAGACAAAGGAACACATCCATAAGTTTAGAGTAGAAATTACTATAGGATACTGCTTCATTATAGATATGAAGCATTGTCACAAGTTAAAGGACTTTTTTATGCATTGTGAGTACACCCTAACTATTGTAGATATTCCTTATAGCTACAGCTTGAAGGAGTGCAAACACAATGATAGGCGTCCCTTCATAAGGGAGTATATGGTGTACACTTTCAAGCAAGTAATGGCGTCCAACCATTGAACAATTGTCATCTTCCCAGCAATTTGCCATTGTGTACAAGGTGTTGTAAGACCAATGTATTGATGTAGACAAGTTTGATAAAAAAAAAATCAAACACATAAGTGTATCAAGGATAAACCATTAAGACAAGTTCTTAATAATTAGGTACCAGACCAAGGAGAGGATTGAGTCTATGATGAATCTTACTTGACCGACAGCAACAATGTGCAATAAATTCTCTTGTGTGTTATGCGTTTCCTTACTGTTGCAAACAAGATTAAAGATCAAAGTGATTGTGCACCAAAAGCTTCTAGCTTTGATCTTCACGGCATACTATCTAGGTTTGAGGACTAGATATTAGATCTTTGTTTTGGCAATGGTATTACCTTAGGTCATTTCAGCTTTTAGTTTTGTAAGGAACTAGGTCCTGATGGTGAAATGCATGTAGTTCTTGCATCTTCCACCATTCCGATTATTATTGATGACGGGATACTGAATTCCAATGTAGTAGAGACTATATTGTACACTGTTGGATAGGTTGGTATTCTCGAGCATCGCCTGCAATCCAAATGTTAAAATAAGAGATATATAATATATAATGAACAGATATGTATATGTCAAAAGAATGTTTGAAATTTACATTTAATTTGTATATACTTTTTGTATAATAAAATTTTTACATTCAAAATCCATTGAAGAGTTCCAGTCGCTAAACGTATGAATAATTTAACGTACGAATCAATTTTAGAATTTAGCATTTGCGGTTAGCACTGCCCAAACTAGCACTTAAAGTCCGAACCTGCGCTAATAGTTGGCTGTTTACGACGAGGAGATCAATATGAGATGAAAGCCATGTGAGAGACCACTAATATTGCATTGGACATCAAAACAGATTGATCAACTTTGAATTGAGTTAATTGAAAATAATAAAGTCAAGTATAATAGTGAATAGATCGATCATATCTTCAAATCTTTCAATAAAATAACAAAGTCAACGAGATCAACTTGAAGTAGGAGGAGCTGAAAAGCGATGATAGGGAATCCGGATCCAGTAGGATCTCGGCTGCAGGAAAGAGAACAAGTCTTAAAACCCAATTAGATATTGTAAAAATTACGTTGAAGTCAATTGATCCAGACATTTAGATAAGCGTTATAGGGAGGAGATCAAGCCGATACGTATTGATGCTTTGCTCAAAGAGATGAGCAAAGCATCAATATCCCGAAGTGTTTCTGAGTTGCTCGAGCGCGTATCATTCATCCCTTCTCGGCGGCGGCTGTGCAGCTGAGTCTCGTCGCGGGCGTTGCGTTTCTTCACATGAAGGCGTTCGGATTCAGATCGGGCTCGGGGTGTCGAATCCCGTCAATTGATTAGCCTTGCACGGGTTTGTACGGTTTAAAATTTGTTCTACCCACTATACAAAGGTATGATTGCTCTCCGATGGATGGGTGTTTTAGTGGCGGTCTCCGTTATTGATCACAGCCGATATCTTGGTTCTTGCTCAAAACTACATCAAATGTGATACTTTATGGTACAAAGCACTTGCTTGAACAGGAAGATTTACAACTCTCAACTAGAATATCCTCGCTTTAGAAACAACGGAACGAATGCAATTCCTGATGTAAAATCCATTGCAGCATAAATCATCCGATGTCTAAACCCACATTCAGCCAGAGGCTTGTCCGGAAGGCATGCCTGCATGCGGTGAAGCTAAGGTAAACATGCCACTTATCCTTCAAGCCGCAAGTCTCTATAAAGAGTTTAACGAATTGGGGTGCCAGCGGAGTAAAGGTAATATTGCCCTTCAAGCAAGCTTGAGTGATGACCACTATGTTGACCCAAGGTTTACACCAAGCTTTGCTTTAATCGAGCGTCCACGAAACAAAGCTGGATGAGTTATCTTGGTTCGGAGTGTTTCCATCATTCTGAATGAAGTAATTGCTTGAATGCTTGATTGAGCTTGGTTACTGAAGCAATCTTGGTTCAGCATGGTGGAAATCGCAGGTAAAATCAGTAAAGTCAATTAGTCCTGATCTGGTCAACCTCTGTTTCATATTTTGGGAGTTCACAGGTGGAGGAGAACCTCAATCTTGGTTCAGCATTGTTGAACTACGTACGTATTTCCATCTGAACTTATTGGTTTCACTCATGTTAGACGAGGGTGAAACGAAGTTCAGTCCGACAGATACTATGAGAGGAGCAGGAACTTGGAAATCACCGGCATTAAGGACGAGAGGATGCAATGATGTATTACTTAATTCGGACAAGAATCGAGACGAAGAAGCTAGAAATTGGCTCTTCGAACGACTTTTCACGTCCCTTCTATTTTATTGGCTAGTTGTATTGTTTCATAAGTCCTAAACTAAATTTTGGATTGAAGTGTGCAGATTGTAATTCGAAATATTTTTATCAAATCAAATTTTTTTATTTACTAAAATGATACACTTTAGTCTAATAGCATAAAATTACCATGATTTTTGGGTGAATTAATTCTTTTTTATCAAATCGACCTTTTCATTTTACTAAAATGATACACTTTAGTATATAACGAATTAGTATATAACAAATGAAGTCACAATGACTCTCAAGTGAATAGATGAGGTGATTCGTAGCCGTACTGGTTATTTGAAAAGCATTTACTAGGGTGACTCTATTTAGTAAAATGAAGGGTCGATTTAATGATATTTATCTAAATTTAATTAACTATTTAATAAATTAAATAAGTTCATCTAATAATATTTATCCAAAATCAAACTAATCAATAGACTTGGTCCTGACAACATATGGGTCGTCTTCATACCCTAGAATTGAAATCTTCAATAAACATCATGCATGAGCAACTCAAACTCCCCTAAAACCAAGAATCAGGACTTCGATTTGTCCAATCTGCTAACGATCTTCAAACAGCTCCAGGCGTCACCAGTCCAGCAAATGATCAGTAGGTACTTATCATCTATGAAGTAATCTCACCATGATAGAATAAATAATATTTGTTGCACTAACACCTTCATATTGTTGCACCTTGTCCGCCATGCAGAGAGAAAAATTAAAGTGATCCGTAGTAAGTGCATGAAAACAAGTGCATTCTGAATACAACAGGGGGGTTTCATATTTAGCCATTTGGAGGTTGTGTAGGAATCCGGCATTTATGGATCTAAAATTGGACATTTACAATTGGACTATTATTGATGTTCATGACCTTCGTGATTCTTAGCTTTTAATTGTTATGGGTGTAAATTTGTGGGTTATGTAAACTTTAATTACCCATTTATAATAACATTAAAAAGAAAATGTTTTTGAAATTTGAATAGAAGAAGGTCATCCATCGATCCACGTGGCTAGTGGGATAGCTTGCCCATTGAAAGTTACTTTGAGTAGCATTAGCCTATTGCTTTGGAATAGAGATATAGGTCATGTTTTGCTTGCTCATTGAAACCTATTTCAAGTACAAGTTGCATCAAGATTTCTTTGAAATTTAGATTTGAGATTGAGATTGAGATTGAGATTGAGATTGAGAATGAGATTTAGCTCGCAATGGATTCACATATCACCCTTGTGACTTAGTTATCTAGAAGACTTCATACATCACCTCCATGCCGTGCACGAGCACTCACATGGTGCTCCACAAACAAATTGTAAAATATATTACACAAATTTTGATAGATTAAGTAGAAAGTGATTTGTTCATTGAGACAAACCAAGATGATTGGAGCTCATAGGAGGACAAATAGCCTTTGAAACTATTAAGTAAGTGGTGGAATTTTTCTGATAATGCACAATATTAGCAAGACAAAATCCAATGCACTCATAGCACTAAATTCATGTTAAATATTTTTGAGGAGTAGATCACAATACTTTTAGACACTTGGATGGATATAGTTTTGTTCAATGTATTGGTAGATACTATCAAGGAAGATTTTGTGTTTAGAAATGTATCCAGACAAAACCAGACTCCCATGTAGATGCAAGTAGTAATTGCTCTTGACAAGTTCAGGCACTATTGCAATGGAGCAAGTGTAGCAAGAGGATTAAATATTTGGGAGATTAGTCTTGGATCAACAAAAAATTTACATAATGTTTTATGATTGATATTATTTGTATTTTGGGAAATGAAGTAAAATGGTATGATAAAGAGGAGGGAGCACAGATCTCCTCAATGTTTTCCAAAAAGGGTTTTTCTATTGTGTTGGCTTAGTGGATGGTACCTTGTTTCATCTTTGGCAATGATCCATAATTGGTGGTGAGATTTAATTTAGTAGAAAAGGATTCTACCCTTTTAATGGTCAAGTGGTGTGTGACAATAGATAAAGAGTTATATATTTTTCCAAAAGTAAATTTCTTCAAATTCCATTGAGAGAGTGATTGACATGAAAATTTTAATTATGGAGTTCTTTTGACTTTCTTTACCTTTTGGTATGCACTATTTGGTGTTTATGCTCCTCTAGGTGAAATTTTAGAGTTCTAGAGTTCATTTTACTCTCTTTACCTTATGGTATAGTCTAATTGATGTCTATGCTTTATTCTTTGTAGGGATGCCTAGATCTTGCCATGACATGGCTTGCCTTAAGGAATCTCTCATTTGTTCTAATTTAAATACAAAAAATTATCTTATTTGTTAGACAAGCATTAGTTCCTATTGGGAGATGCAAGTACATTCACATGAATCACCTCATCCTTTCTTTATAGCAAGCACAATCTCAAGAAAACTTACTTCAATAAGTGTATCACCCAAGGTAGAGTAATTGATGAGTAGCACATTTGGTGTATTGAAATCAAGGTAACATTTGTTGAAAGAGATAAAGGTGCAACTCAATGATCCAAGTAAGAACAATTTTATTTAAGTGGGTTATTGTTTTTTGTGTTATTCTTCATAATTTCCTTGTCAACAAAGCAAACTATTGGGTGGAAGAAGAAGACCTTGATATAGTGGAAGAACCCAAGAATGAAGGAAATGCATAATATAATGTAGAGAGTAAGACAAAGCCAAAAGCATAACTTGCTTGGGAGAGGAATCATTTGGGCAAAAAACAAGAGTAGAATGTGCACACATGAGAGGGTTTGAGAGAAGAGAGAGTAGTTTAGCCCAAGCTTTAAGAGAAAGGGTTCAAGAGAAGAAAGAGGAAGGGAGATAGAGGACAAGAACAAAACTTGGGAGTGTGTTGTAGAAAAGAGAGTAGAGTGCCAAACTGAAAGGATTGCTCAGAGAAAAAGATTTGCAGAATTAAATATCTTGATTGAACTCAAATCACAATACAACCTGTAGAAGTTTGAGTGACAATAGAGCTTTGACTAATAGAAAATGGTAATGTAAGCTTACAAGCAAGTTTTTGAGGCATAGCAAAGAGGAGAAACAATGAAAGTGCCTTGATTAACATGATTTAATATATTGATCAACCATATGCCTTATGTGAAATGGTGCTAGTAGAACAAATTGCAAATCAAAGAAGTTGCTAAAAGCATACGAGAAACCAATTTGGATGCTCTTGTATTGAAGATTTCTCTTAGGACGGGATATCCATACTCTCTTGTGAGTAAATTAGATTTCAATCAAATTGAATTGTTGATATGTTTTGCTCAATTGAATCCCTAAACCATCAAATTGAACCCTTTAACCATCAAAACACTTCCCAAATGGATGAAGCCTAAGCTTGTCATAAAATGCCTCTCATGCAACCCCACACAACCCATGAAAACCACTCCTTGCATACAAATATGTTTATGCATGACCATGCAAACTACCCAATCCACGTAATTGGTTTGCTCATGGCTGCACAAACCAATTTTTGTGGTTTGCATGGGGCATGTTAACTAGTTTGCACGGAAGCACAAGTAAGTTAAACTAGTTTGCGTGGAGGTAAACCTCTTTTGTGCAGTTTGGAAGAGGGTTTGTGCATGTTACTAGTGACATGTGAGTCTAATATTTTCTTTTGTGTTATGATTATTGATATGTAGATTTCATTGTGTATTGAGTTAGCACAAACTTGGGACAAGGATACATACAAAGGGAGTGTTAGAGGGATAGAGTTTGTTCTTGGTGTTGCTATGATTTGAGAGTCTTTTTGTTGCCCAATGTAGCACCAAGAGGAGAAAGATAGTTCCAATTAGCATGGTTGAGGATTGGTTTCTAGTGAGAGACCATACCATTAAGGGATATTTAGCCAAACATGATTCATATCCTACATTTAGGCATTTTGGCCTTTCTTTCATATGCTTTGTTCTCTTCTTCTTCCATCTAGGCATCCATGTGTAGTACATGAGAATGTCATTTTGATAGTGATGAGTAAGATGGAGTATTCTACTTTTGTAGACTAAAATTAGTCAGAGCTTATGGTACTTGCTATTGAGGCAAAGTTGGTTGTAGTGTATAGGCAACTTCACCAGCCAAATTGTAGACACTTTTATGTGACTCATGTAGGGCAAGTTCTTACCCACTTGTTCATGGAGAGAGGATTTTTGGGTGAGAACAAGGGGGTATATGGCCCTAGTGTAGCAAAAGAGGTGTATGGCAAGGTCTATGGCAATGAGTATAAGGAAGATAGAGAAGGGGTACCTGATGACCATAATGAGTGAGAGTTGATATGCATAGCAATTTTGAGTTTAGAGAACATATACATATATCTCCTTCCATATATAAATATTTTATGATGGAGCATGATTTGGGTGGTTATGTTAGTTGAAGTGTTAAAGCTCATGGATTGACTATGTTTGACATGCTATGATATGGCTGAATGAACTAATGTTTGATAATATTGAGAATTTGTGTACAAGTTGTGCTTACTCTCCCCATGAGAGCCCTCCACTTCCTCACTCTCCCCATGCTCTCTCTCCTCATGACAGTGCTCCTCAAGTGAGCCATAAACCCTACCACCACCTTGTGATGATATGAGTATACCTTGCAAGGATCCTACCAAGAGGAGACTACTTGAGAGAGAAGTGCAATTGTGTCTAGAGGAGCATAGGCTAGCTAAGGAATAGTTTGTGGTGAGTACTCATGAGATTAGACTTGTTGAGAGGTAGGAGCAGATGAGGTTAGAACAACATATATTGTTTAAGAGTGAGAGGAGGTTAGCAGAGCACAAGATGCATTTCTCTATAGAGGAGAGTAATATTCATGAAAGTTTTAGAGAGTTAGTTAGTGCTATTGGGAGAGAGAGGAGGAAGAGAGAGCACCAGCTGAGAGAGTGGTTGAGTTGGAGAGCCTTATTAATGATATAGTTGAGAGAGTAGCTGAGTTGGATGGACTTATTAGAGAGAGTGGTTGAGTTGGATAGCCATATTAATGATAGAGTTGAGAGAGTAGCTGAGTTGGATGGACTTATTAGAGATAGAGAGTTTCTTATTTCTATGGAAATATTGGAGATTATCTTGCTTTTTCTTACTCTACATGAGGTGAAGACTCAATTATACATCCTATGCAAGATATATAAGGGAGCTAACGAGGAGGTCATTGAGTGGATTCAGACCAAGATGTTACAATGCACTTGGATGTTTCTCCTTATTTTTGTGGAGATCAGATTGAGCATGTAGATGATTATTATGGCAGGGTAAGGTCTAGCAAGATCCACCTTTAGTTTTGCATGCAAAGATCAGACCAATAGTAAGATAACTATGTATCATACTACAATAGCTATGCATCTTCTTCTTGATGCTAAGACTCAAACATATGATGATGACCAAGGTATAGATGGTGATATTAGAGCTACTCATACCACTTTATCTTTGGGTAGACATCACCCTATAGGGACCAGAGATGTTTTGACTATGAGAGAGAAGACTTCTTCTATTGGACAAGCTACTTTTGCAAGTCAAACTTTGTTGACTCTCATGAGTGGTCCAAGAGAAGAGCCATCTTTTCATATAAAAAAGGATATAATGTCTTGGAGATCTCATACTGGTGATAATCATTGCATTGCAATGACACCCTCATTGCATTTTTTAGGTACATACCATGAGATTTTATAGCTTGAAGAGAAGAGGCAATCTTTGCAAGATGCGGTATTTAGACTCACTCAATTAAGAGAGAGGATGAGGTTATCTAGAGCATTCATCCCACACATTGTGTTCAAAGTCAATTCAAAGACTACAATTATAGTAATGGATGTGAGTTGTTTGGTAGACTTGAGAGTTCCCAATAGACCAAGGTTCTTGGAGTGGTGTACTCAGACCATGAGAAGAAGATGGTTATATTATACCACAAGCAAGACTTTATGATATATCTTTTTGCTTGGCATTAAGGATTTTGTGGAGTATTGCATTACACACTTTGAAGTTATCTTTTGGACTAGTTTTCCAAAGAAGGAGGTGGAGGTACTATTGAGATCTATGTGGGATCTTGGGTTTCTACCAATTGGAGTACACATTGGTTTATGTCTCTTGGCATGCCTTGTAGAGATGGACACACACACACACACACACACACACACACATATATATATATATATATAGGTTTTATGGTTAGACCTTACAATACATTTACATAATTAGGTTTATTACTTTGAGACATATTGGTTGTAAAAAATGATACTCTACCTTATTGTAGAAACCACCTTCATGGAGTCATAAATCCTCCCATATTTTCTCATCTAGATACACCTATAGCTTCATACACCTCTTTATTATATAAATTGTAGCCCCTCTAGACAGATATAGAGTCTACACACATCCGAGTACAGACTATCATAGATTTCTTGAAGAAGAGTGGACCTCAGGCCATTTTTGGGATTATAGTTTTGACCCTTATGAGCTTCTAGGAAGATGTTTTTGTGAGCCAAAGATACATCCTTGTGAGAGTTGATGGATGTTGTGCTATAATCCTTCTTTATATGACCCATCTTGTATTGGAGATTTCATGATGCTTGTTCAGATCTAGAATGGCCAGGTAGGTAGCACTGAGCCTATACTTTACATTGTGTACTATAATCTCACCTACATTGGGTATTATTATAAAATATCACCTTATTTAATTGTGTTATATCTTATAATTTATTTCATCATGGTACATTTAATACATATATGTAATACCAAGGGTTAGCCATATGATCTAGATGTGAAATTCGGTTTGGTAACATCTAGAATGATGTTATACATGATGGTCAAAATAGATCAGAAAGAAGTATCACCAAAAGAGTACTTCTACTAATAGGGCAAAAACCGAAATAGACTTGAGAACCTTAGAACCAATAGCTAGACATATGATTTAAAGGTGAGAATTGGTTTGGTAACATCTGGAAGGATGTTACACATGATAGACTAAACAGATCAGAAAGAGGTATCACCAAAAGGGGACTTCTACTAATAGAGTAGGGACCGAAATATGCTTGAAATCTTTGAAGGCAATTTTGGAGGCCTAAATAGATGAATTAGGCCTTGAAAATGTGCAGATTCCCCCCCCCCCCAACAAATGAATGGCTGGCCTTCCCTCCCCCCTGCTTTTTCTTGTTGAGAGCTTTCCAACGGTACTTTACTCACGTGATTCTGAGATTCCTATAGGAAGATTCCCTAAAAGATTCCCTCTAATCAAAGCTTGTTTGACCAACCAGATAGGACCTAGACCAGATAGGTCACCCATCCAAGTAAGTAATCCAAGGGTGGAGCTTGTTGACATGTCACCTATCTGTGTTCCTAATCCTATGGTGGAGCTTCCTTGGAGGAGATCCTCTTTGTCTATATAATAAAGAGAAGGTGCTCCCTTGGGGCATCTAATGTTTGAATGTGCAATCTGTGTTTTCTCTCTTCTCTTGTCCTTGGAGTATTACAATATGTCTATATAGTTTTGAATCCTTAAATTCTCTCAAGTTCTTCTCCCTCTATTTTGATTTATTTGAATATTAGAAGAGTCTCATATTCTAATTCATGTATAAATTTCATGTACTAAGTGAAGCCTTTTTGTTCTAAATACTTCTATTATTCTCTTTGTATATATCAAGTATTGTGAATAACATTACTAAGTAGAGCAAAGGTTAAGAAGAAATAGAGGAGCACACAAAAGGAGAGTTTGGAGTGCACACACAAACCACATCAATGCACAAATTTGGTTTGCACATTGATGCATAAGAACCAAGTTTGTGCATTGAGGTTTGCATGGTTGCAATTCATACCAAAATCCTCAAGGCCTCCTCCATTTTCTTTAAATGTTGTAGATTGTTTGGAAGTTTAGAAATCTCAAACTTGTTTTGAAATATGCATTTTTGAAGTTTGGAAATTTGGCTACAATGATTGATTTGGAAACATTGAAAAATATTAAAATTATGACCACTTAAAGGATTGAATCTTACAATGCATGAGGTGTGGAATTATAAATAAAGGATAGAATCAATGGCATATGTGCAATTAATGCAAGGCATATGTGGAATTAGGTAGATTCAATGATTAAACTTGCACAAATCGAAGAGAGCTCTAATGCTTGAACTTTTTTATACCAAATAAGCAAACACATTGCGTTGCTTATTAGTTTTTTTCACTTGACTCACAGTAGTTTTGAATCCAACTTGCACAAGGAGTGTAATCTAGGTTGTAATCTGAGATAGAAAACTTAGGGTCAAAACTACAACTAGAAGTACCTTCCACCTTTGAATCTACATGTAACAAGGTAGTGATGATACTGTTAAATTTGTTGGGTGTCTTACTTAGGCAAGCTAATTCAAGAGTCATATAGTAAAATCTCTTCAATTTTTCTTTTTTTGTCCTTGAATTTAAGATTTTCCACCTTGGACCTCATTTTCTCAAATCTGAATCTATTTCTATTTCATGATACTCTTCCATCTTGACCACATTATTGCTTCTCTACTATTTGATATCCATCTTTGCTATCTTATACCTTTTTCTTGCTTCTTGTGCTTCACTCCTTAATTTGCTATGGTTAGCAAAATCTTATGATAAAGAAGCTAGCGCATGTGTAATTGTAGTGGCTTTGGAAATTCTCCTTCTCTTCCAAGCTTCACCTTCTTTCTCCTTGGAAACTTTTTCTTATATCTTCATTCTCCTCCTCTTGACTTTCCTCTCTATTCTCTTCTTGTATGGCCCTTGGAGAAAGATACTCTTTGCTTATTTGGAAGGGTAATTTTCTCTTATCAATCATAGAGTATTGTGCTCCTATCCTACACTTACAATACTTCTACCTACAAAATAATAGTAATGTACTCCACTTGCAACAAACCCACATGAAACCATTATTCTAATGGCTCTTGTGTCCTTGAAATGGTTATAAGAACTACATTTGGAGAGAGATTTCACTCCCAATTATCATATTGGTTAATAGAGCATGTACCATCTAAAATTCTAGTTTCTTCATACTCACCACCAATGCTTACTAGAGCAAGAAGAGAAAAATTAGCTCAACATTCAAACCTTGCATCCATTATATCAAAATGTGGACACAAATGATTGAGCTTGTTTGCTATTGTTCTCAATAATTGCTTTAAGTCCTTCTTTATAGGACCCTCTCCCATGCAGTTTTGTTTCCATTCCCTAGCTTTTTTTAAGACTTCATGTACCAAGCCTATGTCTTGTATATTTTATCACCATTCATAGAATTAGGAAACCTCTACCGCATTGGACCAAGTAGGTATCCATGTAACGAAAAGCAGAGCTTTTCTACATTGGTTTCTTAGCATTTCCCTTGTGAATTTTACTAAAGTGTTCAAGGTCATCTAGGTAATCCAATATCTACACATAATGGTAAGGAACCATTCTAGACCTATCTTCATCACCCTTTGCTCCTTTGCTAGTGATAATAGAAGGGAGAATGGAAGGTAATTTTACTCCTTTATTAGTGACAATGGAAGTGGATGCAGAAGCCATCATTTTCTTGAGAAGCTCTTGAAATCAAAGAGGCAAAAGGAAAACCAATGTAGGTCAAGGTTGATCAAGGAGCTTTTGAAATCCGAGAGAAAAATGGGAACCAATGTAGATTGAGGTTGTTCTTGAAATCAAGTCATGGAATTGGAGCTTGAAAATCATCCCTACTTTTGATTTCACTCTATTAATGCATACCAGAATTCAATTTGTGATGCTTGCTAGCTAGTGGTGAAGATGTCACGAGAGGCAGTGTATTTATCACCACTTTGTGCACTTAAGAAAGAATCCCACTTCCAACATATAACCCAATCCTCTGTACCCAACAAAACAAAATGGGATGGAAGAATTTCAAAATCTTATACATGTGAGGTTTCATTACTTTTGTATTTATTTCTTTGTATTTATTTCGTCTTGGTATTATATGACTAGTTAGCATTAAAATTTCATATAGCCTAAAACATCCATAAAAAATCACTAACAAACAATTTGGAACCATGAACTAAAACCTCTCTTGCCCACAAAGCACATCTCAATATGTGTAACTTGATTTACACAAGAATTCATTTGATTGACACACAATTTTACAAGTTCCCCTAAAAACATTTATGGACCTCCACGTGCTACTTGTAAAAATCTGGATTTTTGGAAACTAAACACCATGATATAGAGTATTGTACATTTGCTACATTTAGTTTGGACTTGCCATGTTGTCAAATTTTGAACTTGATACAATGTTGGTTGGTAAGTGAATAATTTTTAGTACTAAAAGATATTTTTTAGATGATCTTCAACTTATAATAATTATTTTAATGACTTGTATATACAAACATGCTCTTGATTTGTAACAATATGGATTTTATCAATGAGTTAGTTGAGACTAACAAAGTAGCAAATTGTCAAAAAATTATAAGCACATATTTTAGAAGCACATAGGAAACTACTTGGTACCTTCCAAGTATTGGGTAATGTGTGTGCCAAATGATGACTATGGGAGGAAGCTTCTTGGGAAGTTTCCTAGCTAACTTAGCTTGCAAGTCTAATGATGACTTCCAGAATTCTTGGAAAGTTTCCCAACTAGCTTACCTTGCACACCAAGAAGGTTGCTTCTTTAGAAAATTATTTGTTAGCTTTGCTTGCACTCTACAAAAACTGCTTTTAGGGAAACTTCTTAAGAAACATCTCAAGAACCTTGTATGTTTCTCTGTAGATACAAAAGTCTAAGCTCATGCTAGGCATTTTGGATTTTCCCTCATTCAAGAGTCTCAATAGGATCTTTCACTTTGATATTCCATTCTCCTATTTCTCTCATCAATCTTTTATATGATTTATGATATATTAAAATATTAAAATCTAAAATGGTTTAAATCATCAAATTAAAATAATAAAATCCATTTAAAAGAGAAATATATTCTACATTTGTCTTATTTATGTTCTGAACTTAAAAGTAAAAGAAATTTAGATCCACATGATAAAAATAGGTGATAAATTTATTTTAGACCTTCTTGATAAAGTTCCATGCTATTCACTAACAATTTTTTTTACTATCTCTAACAAGAGTTTAGATGGTATGCACTAAACATTTTAACAAAAAGCTAATAATATAAGCTCTAAAAATGATAAATCGTATGGTATACATATGATAAAAACATTCTATTTCTATTTGATCTATAGTATGGATATGAAAATTTTAAACTTGATGATCTATCTTTAGAACTAAGAACAAAAATGATGATTGCTTTTAGAAATTAATGTAACAAAGGATATATACACTTACTAATAATCTCATCCATGTATTCACCTTTTAACATTATCTGTTTTGAGTAAACATAACATTCTAACATTTGATTGAATATATTTCATCATTTTTTACATCAAATACTCTTCAAAACCTAAGTTATTTATCAAAGATATACTTTTTATTATATAGGTTATTTTGATCTATAATATAAATAAATTCTTATTCAAAATTTCCTTTGAAATAAATCTTTATCTCATTTTAGGAAAAACTGGTCCCTTCTATTTAAAATTTGCTAGTTCCATCATATTTTCAGCTATTTCTACCATCACAATAGAAATTAATCAATTCTAAACTAATCCCAATGTTCAAATCTAGGGTAATGCGGTGAAAATAGCAAAATTTGTGGTGCAAATAACACTTCTTAATAATTTGGATTCAGGCAATAATCTTTGATAAAACTAGATGTACTTGACTCCCACTAGATACACTTATCTCCCCCTAGATGCACTTGGTTCCTTGAATTGATAATAGGTTGATATAGTTATTGATATGATATGTACTTTTGTTGGATCTCATGGGGATTGGATCACAATTATAATGTACCTAACTTGAAGTCCAAAATACAACTACTATGTATAATATTCAAAGAATAGGAGAAACACATGAGAAGAAACACAAAGCTTCACACTCAATACTCCAATGCACCAAAGGTACATCTTCTCTTTATTATATAGCAAAGAGTATTCCCTCATAGGAAACTCTACACTTCAATCAGATACATGGATTACTTACATGTTAGCAAGCTCCACCCTTAGATTAGTTGTTGGATGGGTGACATGTTGGTTCTTGTCCTCTTTGGCTGGTCAAACAAGTTTGACCAGAGGAAATGTTTAGGGAATCTTCTTGTAGGAAGCTCAAAATCACATGGGTAAGGTACCATTGGAAAGCTCTTGATGAGACAAATAGTGGGAAGAGAAGGTAGAAGTATAGTTCTTGAGGAAGGGGGGGAAATCAAGTCATTTTTGAGGCCTAATTCATTTGTTAGGCCTCCAAAAGTGGCTCTAAATTTTTCAAGGTGCTTTTGACTCCTACCCTATTAGTGGAAGTAATTTTTTGGTGACACTTCTATCTAATCTACTTAGTCCATCATATATAATTCTAGATGTTACCAAGCCAAATTTCATCTTTAGATAATACGGTATTACAAACCTCCACCCTTTTAAGATACAATGAACTTGTTGCAAAGCTATTGCTCAAAAGATTGCACTAACACCGTTGCATTGGTCAAGATGGTTGTTGGCCTGATGTGGCTTGATATAGTAGGCACCCTTTCCACAGTAAAAGACATTTCACATACGGATGGCGGGTATCATAGCTATGTTTTTGGAGAATACATTTGACTTCATATTCCTCTGAGCCATCAATGAGTCTTGAGTAAGGTTAAATTTCTTCTATGGAAGGAAAGTGGGGCGGTTAGGATGGATATCTACATATTAAGTAAACATTGAACAATAGATGGATCTTCATGTATGGCGATAGCTTGAAGTGATAAGCCACCATGTTGATTTACCAAATGATAAGAAAAGGCCCAATAAAATGAGGTTTGAGCTTACAAGGGCAAACTAATGTGAGGTTTGTTATGGACAACCAGACTTGATCCCCAAAATTGACCTCCTTGTGATGGAAATGTGTATCTGCATACTATTCTATTGCTTTTGGACGATCTACAACTTATGCTTGGCGTTCTTCACACCATGTTAGATTTTACAAACAAAAGTGTTGAAAATGTCAACCTTGGTAGCCATCAGGTGGACCTTTGTCAAGCTCAAAGGTGTGAAAAGATGCTCTTCATACTTGAGGAAGAATAGTATGACCTATGTGGATGCATTTAGTAAATTGTTGTAGGCAAATTCCACCAATGGAAGTAAGGTGTCTTACCTCTCTTGCTCATCTAAGATGAAGCACTAGAGCATGTCCTCAATAGTGCAATTAGCACACTCTATTTGTCCATTGGTTTGTGGATGGTACCATAGACATGGCCAATTTGGTTTTGAAGATGCCAAAGAATGTTCTCCAAAACAAACTAGTGAATTGAGTGCCTCTATCGGTGATGAGCACTCAAGATAGGATATAGTGACAAAAAATTACATCTAAGTACAATTAAGCTAATTGTAGAGAAGTCACATCCTTTGTGGTAGGATGCACATGAATCATTTTGCTGAGTCAGTCAACAAAGATTACAATACAATTAAACCCTAAGGTGGTCTTGGGCAATTCACAAACCAAATCCATGCTTATCTGCTCCCAACATTGTGTGGAAGTAGCAAGAGGTTGAAGGATTCCTATGGGAGCTTGATTAGAAGCTTTATTATGTTGACAAAGAAGGCAACTTCAAACTTATTCCATCACATTGGTCCTCATCTTGGGCCAATAGTAATGGCATTTGATTACATTTTAAGGTCTTGTCCACTCCAACATGACTATGATTTGTCCACTTCCGCAAGGATGGTGGTTCTTATGTCTATGGAATCCAAGATCCATAACTTGCCACCCTAGGCCTCCAAGGGGGACTATCAGAAAAAAGAGAGGGAAAAAACTTACAAAAACTGAAAAAAATATTGCAAAGGGTGGGTCCTTGGGTATTGACACCTTTCGATGAACAAGCTCCTACAATGTATGGGTGAAATTTTTGTAGCAATAAGAATCCTTGGCTATAATTTTGGGTTCATCTTGACCTCTAACACCAAATTTTTGCCATATGTATGTGGGTGAATGCATCTACAAGTTACTTCTTGCCTTCCACAAATATGATTGTCATTTTAAACCATTGTCTCCACTTTGCTTACCAAATCTATCAATGCAATAGATCTTTTTGTGTCTCAAGGTAGACTAGAGGTTTGTGGTCTATCTCCACTACAAATGCATTCTTGCCAAGATAGTGCTTCCAATGCTTGGTTACATAGATAATTGCCAATTCTTCTTGTTTGGTGGTGTGATAGTTGCCTTTTATTGGAAATAACTTTCAAGAGAAATATGCAATTGAGAGCCACCCATCATGCCACTCTTGTTGTAGATTACTCTTATCACTATGTTTGATGCATCTATAGCCAACTTGATTGGACATTTTTTGGTATACCATTTCAAGATTGGTGCATTTAATAATGCATCTTTCAATTCCTGAAAGGCCAATTCTTGTGCAGTTCTCCACATCCACTTCTTTCTCTTGCTAAGTAGTGTCGTTAGAGGTTGTGTGACCTTGGAAAAGTCCTTGAAAAATTGATGTTAGAACCATATCAATCCCAAGAAACTCTTGAGTTGAATTTGATCTTCTAGAGCACTCCATTTTTTAATGACCTCTATTTTATCTATTAATACTTGGATACTTCTACACTTACTTTATGCCCCAAGTATTCAACTTCAAACTTGCCAAACTTGCACTTTGAGATTTTGGCATACAACTGATTTTATCATAGAATCTAGAGGACTTTTTGTAGATGTTGCTCGTACTTTATCATTGTCTTGTTGTAGACTAAGATGTCATCTAGGAAAATGATAAGAGATTTATCCAAGTATAGACAAAATATGTCATTCATCAAACTCATGAAAGTGGTTGGTGTGATGGCGAGGCCAAACGGCATCACTAGGTACTCTGAGTGACCATACTTTGTTTGAAAGGCTATTTTTTGTATATCTTTGTCCCTAATCCTAATTTTTTTTAACCACTCCATAGATCAAATTTGGTGAAGTGTTTTGCATCATTGAGTTGATCAAACAAGTCATACATGCAAGTTAAGGAATATTTGTTCTTCATTGTTTGTTGATTCAAGCCTTGGTAGTCAATGCACATGTGCATTGTACCATCTTTCTTCTTCACAAGCAAGATAAGAGCCCCATATGGTGATATGTTGGGTTGGATAAAATCCTTTCTATAATATATCCTCAATCTGAGCCTTACACTCCTCCAACTCATGAGGTGATAGTCAATATGGGGCCTTACAAGGAGGTATCTTCAAAAGAAGTATCTTGATTGTATGATCTACTCTTCTTTTTGGTGGTAATCCTAAGGGTAGATCATCAAGGAAGACATCTTGAAACTCATTGACCACATCTTTCAGGTTCTCAAGAATTTTTCCATCAATTTTTGCACTCTGGACTTCTCTTATTACGTCCATGAAACATCTATGTGTCTTACAAATAGATGTTGTCCTTGTAACATAGAGAGGTAGTTCTTGCATGTGTGATCTTTCTTTAACCCCAATGATATTCCATTGGCAAGTTCTCACTACTTTCTTTCTCCAATCTACCATGGGATTATAGTGCTCCATCCATGATATGCCTAAGATTGCATCATAATGAGCTAACTATATCACTTGCCACTGAATCTCTTCTTGATAATCTCCTTTAAAGAGTGCTACCTTTTTAGGCAACAACTCAATCCTCTTTGTCTAACCATTAGGTAACTCTTCATTCTCATCCTTCTTTAGATCCATCTACAACCTTATTGCAACAAAGCAAGACAATTCTCTATTGCTCTATTGCTTTAGGGTCTACAAATACTCTCACTTGATTGCTTTTTAGTACTCTATTCACAACAATCAATTGTAATTTTGTTTTTGTTAGCCTTTGTGCACTTGTCCTCTTCCTTCCCCTACTTTTTCTCTTCTCCATTGAGCCAATAAGGCCATAAGGTACATTTATTGGTGATCTTCATTTTTTGATGTGATTTTTACATCCTCCTCTTCAATTTGTCTCTCTTTGTTGTTCAAAGATCACCTATATGGAGGCCTAGGAAGACAAGCATGACAATTGATGGCTATGTGCCCAACTCAACAAAATTTTTATCAACAATATTGTTCTACTTTGAGTCCCTTCTCCTTATGGGACTCCATCCTTCTTTTCTTTGACCCGTCTCTATTCTCCTTTGAGCGATTGTGCTCCTTGATCTTGGAACCAAATGTTGCTCAATTCCGTAGAAATTAGTCCCACAAAGTGTGGTATTTTAGCCTAATAATGTTGAGTTGGGACTATCTCTTCACCTCCTCTAAGCACCTTGCTGTTCTTTGAGCACAAGCAATGACTTCAAACACAACATGAGGGTTTTGTACCATTACTTCTTGGTGAATTTTCTCTTTTAACCCTTGTTTGAAATTATCTTGAGCTTTTGCTAAACTCATATCATTATTGCAATCTGCAAATCAAGAAATGCCTCCACAAACTCTGGTACATTGTTCTTTTGCTTCAACCTCCATAGTTGAGTTTAGTCAACTACACAAAATCCAAGGATTGAAAATTCTTGACTAGCCTTTCTTGCATTGTTTTCCAAGTGATCTCTCTTCCTTTTGCCAACATTGATCATTCCCAAGCATCATACCATATGAGGGTTTATTGGTCAAGTACCCACATGCAAATATGCCTACGGAATGATTGTAGACCTCAATTGTGAATAATCAAAAGTATCAATTCATTTTTTGAAATCCAGTTTTCCACTGCTCATATAGAACATTGTTCCTTGTAAGGCTTGATGTTTCATGTTTCTTTATTTGTTATAACAATGTGGCTTCATTGTTGATCAGGGTCAGTGTTATTAGCATGAGTAACTCTCTAAGTACTTTGGCCATTGGTATTAGGTTTTGGGACGGTTCTCCTTCTTGCATTGCTTGTTCTTGAAGGCATGTACTGAACTTTGCAATGCCTTCATGGTCATCTTGATCTCCCAAAACTCATTCAACATTCCCAACATTCCTTGCACTAGATCTACAACTATAGATCCATGATTCTTACACATGGTAAATACTCAATTGCTACTTCCTATTTTAATAGAGAGTTAGTATGATCACTTGGGAGGACATACAAACTATTAGGAATACCATTGGGACTTTAGAGGCTATTAATTTTTTGATAATATTCCTCATTGAAATAGTGGACTACAAAAGCCCTAAATATCACATTTAGTCTAACCAAATAATGGATTTTTACTTGAGTGTTGAAAGGGAGAGGATTGGATCTATTAAGATTCATTTTATCATAACAAAATGTATCAAAAGTGATAGTTTTGGGTATCTTTGTAGGAATAAATTGTTACTCACAAAATTAGTAAGTAACAATTTTTTCCCACAAAGATACAAGTCAGAATGATCAAATACAAAGTAAAAGTAACAAATCAGTCCTTGATTGAATCTTTAATCTCATCAGTAGCAACCACACTCAAAAGAAAGTGACAAGCACTTAATCACACTCTCATCACAAATAACAACACCTAAAATCACAATTCATCAATCTCTTTCCAATTCAACCTCAATTGTGATTCAATTCTTCTTGAAGAAAGCTACTTCACCATGCCTCAAAATTGTGTTCCATCCCTCCACTAAAGGCACAACTTCCTTGATCAAAGTTTTTTTGCATCAATTCAATATTTCACTCACAAATGCAGAATACTATCAACACTACAATTCTTCACAGATTTGTCAAGGCATTACTTTGATTGCTATACACTCAAGATCAAACATACAAAATGGATATTAGAGTTGCAGAACCCAAAATCCAACAAGCTCACTAACTACACTTAAAATTTCTCCCAACTCTCACAAACATACACACAAGATTGATACTCAAAATTAAGTTGAAACAACAAGCATTGAGTTATAGCACTTCACTTTACTCAACTTTGAAATTATAATACTAAATTGAAATGAATAAACTACAACACTAAAAATATCTCCTTTAATAGGCAGATCATTAACAATTATCTAACTACCTAACTATCTAACTACTTCTTAATAATCTCCAAACTGAAATGGCAACCCAGTTCTTCATATCTGTTGATTCAAATATCAAATCAGTTAAAACCCAATCCAATGTCTCCTTCTTCTTTGGCTTCTACATCCAATATAACTTCAATCATATCCTGCACTTTAGGTTCATTCACTATTGCTATTTCCTCCTCTAATTCTATCACCTCTTTAGTGTGAATTGCAACTAAATTTATGACTGGTCTACCTATCTTTTTCATCTCTACTCTAACTTCTTCTAATGTCTTAGGTAACTCATCCAAAATCACTTGCATTCCTACTTCACTTACTTTGCTCCAAAGCTCATCTAACTCACATCTAGCTAAATCTAATATGAGCCAAACATTATTTCTTGCCTCTATTATCTTTCTATTTACTCTCTCTTTTAAGCTAATCAACAACTTATTGAAATTTACATCCTTCACTTTCTTCTTCTTGGTCTCTTGTACTAACAATCTCAACTCATGGAGTCTGGCTTCCTCCAACTGAACTTCAACCACAATACTAAGCATCAGTATTACTCTCACAATCACTTTAGTTTTTGTTTCTGTCTTACTCTTTGTTTCTTGCTCCTCTTTACTTGCAACTCCTCTTGATGCATCTACAACTCAACTTTGAACTCCGCTTTCAATGCTTCCTTCTCTTTCACATATTGACCAAGTTGAGCTTCCATGCTTTTGATCAAACCTCTCAAATTTTCTTCTTCTTTACTTCTTATTGTCAATTCATATTGCCAAGCTTGATCCTTTTTTGATGCACTCAACTTTAAGCTCTCCAACTCTTGCTTCATTATTTCTATGATGGCCTTTGAATGTATGACTTCAAGTCGGGCTTCATTGAATCCTACCTTCAATATCTTAGTCATATCTTTTGCTTCCTTATTTCTTTAGCTTGCCTTTCAATCTCACCGCCTTGCTTCACAAACTCTTCATGCAGATTATCAAAACTCTTCCTCTAAAGTATTGCATGCACCCAAATTTCTTGGCTTCCTCTTCTCCTTGGGTTAACTTCTTCTTCAACTCCAAGATCTCTTTACTCCAATATCTCACTACTTGCAATTCATCCTTCATTTCAAGATGATCTTTCTTTAGCTTTGCCTTCAACTTCTACAATTTTAATAGCAATGGGCATACAATCTTTGACAAGTATTCTATGTCACCAACAACCTCCACTTTGTCATTGTCTTTGTGCTCAACTTCAACAAGCTTTCCTTCTATTGGTGCCTTACCCCAAAGTCTTGATCTTCTCACCTTTAGAGTAACTTCTTCCAAGCTTTTGTCCTCTTCATCAACTTCAATAACTTTGCTTGGTCCTATAGGTGCAAGCTGCAAACTTCTCTTTGACCTCATCATTTGCTGGAATACCAACCTTTGCTCTTCTTCCCAATGTTCTTCTATCTTAAGCATAGGCAATTCCCAATAAAAATATTTCTCCACCTTCCATATGATCAATTGCTGCATAGAATTTTTGATCTTCTTCCTTAGCATTTTTCTCCACCATCTATTGAACTTTGGATTCTCCACTCTACAATGTGAGATCTGCTTCTTCTTCTTCTTCCTCCAAGTCTTCTGACTTGCACTCAACTTCTTCTTCTTCTAACTCTTCTCTCAAAAACCTTGTGCCTTGGGTCTCCTCTTCCATGGTTGTAGTGTTGACATCATTTCTCCAGGCAGTTCTATTTGTTTGTCTTTGGAATGGGCACCACCACTCTCTTCTATTGTTCCATCCTAGCAAAGTGGTCATTGTTACCTCTGATTTGCTGGATGTACTATTGTTCATTTGCATCTTCTTCTCTCTGCAAATATGGATGAAAATGAGAAACCATATTTTTTCTCTCTATAGCACTCAAAGGTAGAAGGACCCAAGGTAGAGACGCACTACAAATGGCATGAAATAATGAGGCGGTGAGTTCTCTCTCCAATTTCTGATCATTTTTCTTGCTTGTTGGTGAAAACACTTTGCTCAATTCACCAATTCTCTTGCAAACATTTGATGAAAGAACATAGCTTAGTACTTCATTACATAAGTGGTTATCTTGGGCTTGAAGATCACCATCATTACCTTGACAATAATTTGCCTTATTGGGTCCCAATATGTGTCCACCTTGTAGCCATTCTTCATAAGTAGAGCCCTCAAGGAATTGGACACTTAAGCAGTCTCTTCTATAGACTCTCCCCTCCCATAGAAAGTGACTATAGAATCCTCACCAGCCTCCTTCCATCAAGACGGATTGCCTCTCTTTCCCACTCCCTTGGGACCACCCTCACAATTAACTATAGCTATTTTTTCCATGAAACTTGGAAAACTCAAGTTCTAGTTTGAAGCCAAAGAGATGATCCACAGTCTACTTAAGAATTTGATCCTTGCTATGACATCTAATCTCCAAACCATATGATTCCTCACTACATGTGAAGTACTTTTCTTCCTGCCCCTCATTGGGATCGTGCAATCTCAAACTCTAGGTTGTTGGAAAATTATTTTCTTGCCTAGACATAAAAGCTTCACTCCCTCAAGATTCTTGAAAATTAAACTCTCATCTGGCTTGTGATATGCATTCCCTTGAGACAATGACTTAATTGCACAAGATACTTGGATGATATTTCAAAATTCCTTGACAAAGTCTTAACCTTATAGTGTTATGATGTGCGGTCATTCCTCAATCACTCTTCACTTGATAATCATACCTTTTTCATGTGTTCTTCTTGTCACTTTCAATTTTATCCCACTCTTGACTTAGCCATTTTCTTGATTGTATGTTCTTGATTGGCGCACCCAAAGGAAAGTTGTTATTGTGTCTTTGCATCGGGTTGATCACCTCAAGGCAAAGTTTCCTTACTTGGGATTTAACACATGACAAGTCCCATTTGAGTTCTCCTTCTCCTAACACAAAGTTAGCTTCTTTAGGACTGATCCAAAGACACAATTCTTCTTTTTTCTTCACCATTCGGTTCCTTTTCAACTTCAACTATACACTTCTTCTTTAAAACACAATAAAAATGAAAAATGTAGATACTATACAAGATATAATCTCACTTACTCATGTTTTATGTACATGATTTTGATATGAAAAGGATTCAAGAAATGAAAGAAATTGTCCTCCAAGAGCCTCCATCTCATCCTTTCTCTAAAACACTTCTAATCTATTGATAACACTATAGTTTCTCCTCTTGAAATTACCTAGTCTAAATAGCCCATGTTACTCCAAGAGGGGTGATCCATTCTCTTGGATTGAAACCTAAGGTCTAGTACCAATGTAATATTCCAAGGATATGAGAACCCTCAAGAGAAACATAAGAGAAGAAACACAAAGCTTCACACTCAATACTCCAATGCACCAAAGGAGCAACTTGTTTGTATTATATAGCAAAGAGATTCTCTCAAAGGAAGCTCTAACTAGATATATGGATTGGTGATATGTCAATGAAATCCACTTTTAAATTATTTGTATGGATAGGTAAAATGTTGATTCTTGTCTTATCTAGTTTGTCAAACCAATTTATTGGAGGGATGATTTTTTGATAGAAGACTTTATCCAATCAAATTGGTTGAGATATTAAAGATTCCTCTAAGAGAGCTTTCCAATGGTATCTTAACCATGGGTGAGATATCATTGGAAAGCTCTCAATAAGCAAATAGTTGGAGATAGAAGGCAAACCCTTCTATTGGAGGGTAAAATTTTTTCCATTTTCAAGGCCTAATTCATCTATTTAGGCCTCCAAAATTGGCTCTAAAATTTTCAAGGTGTTTTTGGCTCCTGATTTATTAGTGGAAGTAGTTTTTTGTAGTACTTCTATTTGATCTACTTACTCCATCATATATAACATCTTTCCTAATGTTACCAAGCACAATTTCACCTTGTTTGATTGTTTGGAAGTTTGGAAAATTGCATGTCCATGCAATTAACAATAGAATTAAGTATTCTTATCAAGCCAATAATTGGAAGTAGATTGATGATGGCAAATGGTAGAGAGGGATCTGCATTCCATATCTCACATCTTATTACATTCAAGATTGGAAAGGAGTATTTGGAGTGTATGAGATTTATAGTGGCACCTCTACACTATAATGTCATTCAAGGTTTACCTTGGGAACCTCATAAGGTTTAATTTGATTGGACCTTACAAAAAATTCAAGAACAACACCAAGTTAAGAAAGTTAGGTTATTTGGCACCTTTGAGTAAGACACCTAAGAAGGGTCAATCCCAAGATGGGAAGTTTATTAGTAAAGTGGCCATAGAGCAAGCTTTGTAAGAAGATAAGCCTATTTTGGTGGTGTGAATCAAGCTGGTTATGCATGGAGAATCTAATGAGGACTTGAAGTCTCATCAAGCAATGGTTGATCAAATAGTCCAAGAGTTTGCAGATGTATTTCTAGATTATCTGCTAAAGGGACTACCCTTTGATTGTGATATGGACTTCAAGATTGAGTTATTGCCAAAAAGTACTCCAATGAGTAGACCAATCTATTAGCTCTCATCAAAGAAGTTGGATGAGCTTCAATTAACACTAATAGAGTTGTTGGAAAAGGATTTCAAATGACATAGTACATCTTCTTGGGAAACACCAGTGCTATTTGTCCGAAAGAAGGATGGAGGACTTTGCTTCTATGTTGATTACCATGGTCTCAATAAAAAATAATGAAGAATGCATATCTCTTGCTTCAAATTGATGACTTGCTAGATCAAATGAGTGAAGCACAATACTTCTCTAAGTTGGATCTCCAAAATGGCTATTGGCAAATTCCTATTGATAGAGAGGATGTGCAAAAGACTACCTTTTGCACAAGGTATGAGCATTTTGAATAAAGAGTTCTACCTTTTGGGCTCACTAATGCTCTAATAGTTTTCATGGATCAAATGCATTGGGTCTTGGATGGGCTATTGGATTGGTACATGGTAGTGTTCTTGGATGATATTTTAATTGTAACAATATGGAGTTTACCAAAAGTTAATCAAGGCTAACAAATTAGCAAATAAGCCAAATTAGCCTACAATATTCTAGAAGTATCTAAGAAGCTATTTGGTACCTTCCAAGTATTGAGTAACATGTATGCCAAGTGGTGACTTCTAGGACAAAGGTTCTTGGGAAGCTTCTTCTCAAGAGCCTTGTATGCTTCCTACAAATACCAAAGTTGAAGCTCATGCTAGGCACTTGGAGTTTTCTCACACTCAAGTGGTCCCAACGTATTACTAAGAACTCGACATATCATCTAGAGGTGAAAACTGGCTTGGTAACATTTGGAAAGTGTTATGTATGATGGTTTAGGTAGATTTAATAGAGGTGTCACCAAAAGAGTACTTCTACTAATAGGGTAGGAGCCAAAAATAACATGAATTTGTAATACCAAAAGCTAAACATATTGAGAGGTGAAAAGTGGCTTGGTAACATTTGGAAGGATGTTATGTATGATGGGGTGAGTAGATCAGATAGAAGTGTCACCAAAAGAGGACTTTTACTAATAGATCAAGAGTCAAGATTAGCTTGGAAACTTTAGAGCCAATTTTAGAGACCTAAATGGATGAACTAGGCCTAAAAATGTACAAAATCTTCTCTCAATGGAGAAAATTCTAGCCTTCTTTCCTCCCGAGCTTGTTTCATTGAGAGCTTTCCAATGGTACCTCACCCACTTGATTTGGAGATTCCTATGAGAAGATTCCCTAAAGATTCTATTTTGTCAAATATGGTTTACCAACCAGATAGGACCAGAACCAACATGTCACCCATGCACGCAACTAATCTAAGAGTAGAGCTTGCTGACATGTCACCAATCCATGTATCTGATCCAAGGGTGGAGCTTCCTTTTGAGGAGTCTCCCTTGCTATATAATACAATCAAGGTGCTCCGTTGGGGCATCAAAAATTGAGTGCAAAGCTTTGTGTTTTTCTCTTAAGGTCTCCTATCCTTGGAAGATTACAATGGTATCAAAGCAAGTGTTTCAATCCAAGAGAGTAGATACTCCTCTTGGAGGAACATGAGCTGTTGAGACTGAATGATTTTGAGGAGAGAAACCATAGTACAATCGATAAATTAGGAGTGTGTTAGAGAGAGGATGGGATGGAGGCCCTAGGAGGACAACATATACTACACCCCATTTCCATTCTTGAATCCATTTCTTGGTTTGGTCTGCAAACTTCAAAATTTGGGGTGTTGGCTCAAAAGTATGGTATTCCAAATGATGTGCGGTATCCTCTATCATGACATTTACACCAAAACCTGAATCAATGGGTATCAATATAACCATGCAACCGGTGATCTTTGCATCCACTTTAGGAGATCCTAAATCTTCTTATTCAATATGATAAATGGCTAGCAAGTCTTTCTTGGTCATTACCCTTACTTTCTTGAGGTCTAAACTCAATTGCTTCTTATATAGCTTTTTGTCCTCTCACAATTGCTTAAATGTGACATTACCATTCATAAATGCTCGGTCCTTCACAACATCATATTGAGATACTACTCCAAACTTCACCTTCTTCACCATCAACTTTGGATTCAAAGCCTTTCCTCATTCAAATTGGACCTGAGGGTGCTTTCTGATGGTGATGGGAGTACAAGTGGTCTTGACCTGAAGTTCTTTGGGTTTACCTATCTTGGCTTGGATTAGATCCTTGAATTTGGATCTGATGTTAGCCAGAAATACTAGAGGCTTTGTCTTTGTACTTTCCTCCAAACTCATCTCTTGAGTTCTTTGTACTACCTCTTGTATTTCTTTTTGCAAGGCCTTGGCTTTGGCTAGAATTTTCTCCTTCTTCATAGAAAGGATAGCTTTTGGGCATAGCCTCTTTGCCTTTTGTGAGGACAAAGAAGTAATACTTACTTCTTTGAGATCACTCTTCTTCTTACCAAAATGTGTTTCAACTTTCAAATTTTAAGATTTGGCCATTCTCCTTTTGAAGCAAGACTTCCTTCTTGAGGTCTCTCCTCCTCAAGCATGATACACTTTACATTTGTATCCCCTTTCAATTGAAGCGCAATGGACTTAGTTGGGGTCTGTTCATACTTCACCAATGGCTTTGGGTTAGGTGGTTGAGAGTATCAATTTGTTGTGTGGCTCAACCCTTTACAATTTCCACAAAGTGGAACATACCCAATCTAATGCCTTGGCTCAAGGAAATTTGGAGACCAACGGCCTATAGAGCCATAATTATAACTTGCCCTTGGTGCAACATTTTGGGGCTGATCTGGCCCATTAGTGGTCTTTGTTAAGGAGTATTAGTGTTATACTCCTTGGGTCCATACCTCAGACCTTGGTATGATGTGCTTGCCTAAGGCTGTACTTCTTGGGTTTAGTACACAACCTCATCTTCCTCACTTTGCTCCTAGCTTGGAACCCAATCAATTTGTTGCATTGGAAATGCATTTTTGGGTCAAATACTTTGTGTTGGCATAGCCTGATTTGCCACACGTAGTGCACCATACATTGGATCTGCCAAATGAAGGAGGCTTCCTTTGGTCCTTCACTCCAATCATTAAGATCTTAAAATCCACAAACTCTTTTATAAGTCTCCAACTTAATGTCAATCTTATTTACAAATTTTGTTGGGGGTGTCAATGGTTTCTTTCCTCCTTGCTTTCATATTCTTCTTAGCTTTGAATCTTCTTTGGATTCCAAAGAAGAATTCAAAGATGTAAAGGATTCTTTTGAAGAAGGGGAGGTACTATGAGAAGCTCTTTTTCTTGGCTTCTTGCTTTTCTTCTCCTGATTCCTTTGGTTGCTGGAAGAATGAGAGTTAGTCCCCTTGTATTGGGTGACATGTTTGAGGACTTTATCTAGGGAAGTGACATTTCTCTCCTAGCAAAAACTCCAAATCTTTGGTGACAAACCACCAAGGAACCAGGTGATGGCTTGGGCATTGAAGTAACCCACCACACTAGATTGCTTTGGTACTCAATTCTGTAGGGCCATGAACCACTTAGAGTAGTCTCTCAACTTCACCTTCTTCTTGGTCCAAACTATTGAGTGCTGCAAAGACACTTGTATTGCAATCAACTTCTTGGAATTATTCCGAGAAATTTTTTCTCAAGTCTGCATAGTTTGTTGGTCTGAACTCCTTTTGGGTTATGTGGGTGTACCAACTCCAAGCTTTCTTTTTGAGAAAACTTGGAAAAATATGCAGCCGGTCAGCAGAGTCATTCTCCTTATTGGCAAAAGCGATGACTTCATCAAGATGTTCATCTTGTTCTATCTCTTTATACTTTTGACAGGCATGTTGGGTAGTGGGTAACAAAGTCATTCTATAACTTCTAAGGAGTAGGCTGCAATAATGTGTGACTTGATAGACCCAAGGTACTGGCTGGTGATTGTGCATTGAATTTAGCCCAAGGGTTCACCAAGTTCAAAGTGAGGTCTTCATTGACAGGTTGTTCTTCTATGGGTATGTCAACTTCAACTTGAGTTGGAGACAGAGGTTCAATACCTTCAGATGGCTCTTTAAGATCCCTTCAAACAAGTCAAGGAATTGTATGGAGAAGTTATTGACACTCTTTTTCCATCAGAATTTGTGTTGTCTTCTCA
Source organism: Lunularia cruciata (assembly GCA_948567375.1). NCBI lineage: Eukaryota > Viridiplantae > Streptophyta > Marchantiopsida > Lunulariales > Lunulariaceae > Lunularia > Lunularia cruciata. The sequence goes on along the minus strand of OX419755.1, from coordinate 21,002,705 downwards.
CGAATGAATTCTTTTATGAAATTGGCTCCCTTGATAACTCTTGAGGAAGTCAATGTACTTGGCTGCAATGAATATGTTTGTCCACTTGCATCTTTCTTTGTCTTGGGATTCAGAGATGCAAAGTAGCCTTGCCAACCAATCTCTCGTTTCTTTTGTTTGAGGTCTTTAAGGCTTCTTGAACTTCATGAAGAAGTTGTAAATCTAACACCTCCTTTTTAGCTTCATCAAAGGTGAATTGGCTCTTTTGGCATTTTTCTTCTTCACGGTGCAAAATTCCTTTACAAACTCTCTCTTCCCATTGTTCTCTTGATGCATATATTCATATTGGTTGGACACCTATTTTCATATTTGGCTTTGTATTCTTCCACTCCCAAAAATTGTATCCCCGACAATGGTGCTAAATATCATGTGACAACCTGGTAAGTATCACTTTTGTGGTAATCAGCAAGTAAAGTTTGTTCTCACAAAGATACAAGTAAGAAATGGTTAAATACAAAGTCAAAGGAACAAATCAGTTCTTCTTGGTTGTGTCTTTAATCTCTCAAGTAGAAACTACATCTAGAAGAGAGTAGAAAGTGCTCAATAGCAATTCTTGTCACAAATTACATTCCCATAATCACAATACTTTAATTCTTTCTAAAAAAACTTTGATTGTGATGATGTAATTTTTCCTTGAAGAAGACTACTTTGCTATGAAACTACTTTGCCTCAAAATTGTGTTCCACCCTTTAGTAAAGACACAACTTCCTTGATCAAAGTTGCTTTACATCAATCTCGTATTGTGCTCACCAATGCAAAATTCTACCAACACTATGGTTCCTCATAGATCCATTAAGGCATTGCTTCAATTGCTATCCACTCAAGATCAAACACATAGAATGAAATCAGCATTGTAGAATCCAACATCCAACAAGTTTACTAACTTGCACTTCAAAATTCTTCAAACACTCACAAACACACACACAAGATTGATACTTGAAATTAAACTGAAATGACAAGCACTAAGTCACAACACTTTTGCTTTACTTAACTTTGAAAATGAAAATACTATATAACAACACACTTCAAATACTTCCTTTAAATAGGCAAAGCACTTCAATAGTTACTTAACTAATATACCATTCCCTAATGATCTTTAGATCTAAAATTACAACCCACTTTCTCATATCTGTTGATTCAAGTCTCAAATTGGTTATGAATCTGATCCAATGTCTACTTCTTCTTCTACACCCGATATAATTTCCTTCATATCTTGTGCTTTGGCTCTAGCAACTTCTATATCTTCTTCTATTTCTATCATATTTTCCATCTGAACTACAATTCAAGTCATAGGTAGTCTATCTACCTTCTTATTATCCAATCCACTTGCTACTAATTGCTCAGGTAACTAACTTGAAGATCCTTGCACGCTTACTTCTCTTACTTTGGACTTTGTATTCACTTTCATCTCACTATGAAGTTTATCTAAGTCTGATCTAACCAAATCTAAGTTGAGACAAACATTGTCTCCTACCCTAACATCTTCCTATCTACATGATCTCTCAAGAAAATCAAGAGATTATTCATGTCAACATCCTTTGCTTTCTTCTTCCTTATCTTCTACACTAACAACTTTCACTTGTGCAATCTACCTTCTCCCACAATCATAGTATTGAGCATTTTCTTCACTCTCACAACAACTTCATCTACTGACTTTGATTGATTCTCCTTCTCTCTCTTCCTCTCTCCATCTATAACTCCTCTCAATGCATTTGTAGCTCATCTTTGAATTTGGCTTTCAATGCCTCTTTCTCCCTTGCATACTGACCAAGCTTCCATGCTTTTGATCAAAGTGTGTAGCCTATCTTCTTCTTGATGTCTCCTTGACAACTCACATTGCCATGCTTCATCTTTCTTTTCCGCCTTTGACTTCAAGCTCTCCAACTCCTTCTCCATTATTGCTATGATGGCTTTCAAATGCAAAACCTCAACTTGAGCATCATCAAATTCTCTCTTCAACTTCTCAACTAATGCATTCTACTTCCTTGTGTCTTTGACTTGCTTTTTTATCTCACCTCTTTCTTCACAAATATTTCTTGCAAGTTGTAAAAAATCTTCCTCTAAAATACTTTATCAACCCAAAGTTCTTTGGCTTGCTTCTTTCCTTACGTTAACTTCTTTTTTAACTCCAAGACTCTTCCCTCCAATACGTCACTACTTACAATTCATCCTACACTTCAAGATGATCTTTCTTCAACTCCTTCTTTTGCTTCAGCTGCAATAACAACGGACAAATGATCTTTGACAAGTACCCCACTCTATCAAAGTCTCTTGCTCCTTCATGATCTTTGTATGTTGCTTCCATTGGTGCTTCTTCAATAAGAGCCTTATCCCACAGTCTCTATCTTCTTACCTTAAGAGTCATCTCCTCCAAGCTCTCTTCCTTTACATTGACTTTACTCACTTTGCTAGGACTTACAACTTCAGACTACAAACTTCTCTTGGATCTTATTCCTCTTTGGATCACTAACTTTGGCTCTTCCATTTTTCTTCTATTTTGATTGCCAACAATTCTAGACAAGGAATGTCTCATCCTCCCATACAATGGAATCCTCTTCAACCTCTTTCTCCACCGGCTTGCTCAACTTCAGGTTTATTATCACTCCTGCTGCTCAACTCTTCACTTTGCAGCATGAGTTCTGCTTCTTCTTCTCATTTTGTGTCTTTTGACTTATGCTTGGCTTCTTCTTTTGTTTTTGCTCCTAACGATAGGTCTTGCATTACTACTTCATTCCTTGGGTTAACTTTCCTTGTCTTCCTTGGCTGGACTGGTGATGACATCTCTTTGGGTTGAGTCCACTTCTTTGTCTTTGGCATAATCACTGCCATCTTCTTATGTTGTCCTCTCTTGGTATAGTGCTCATCACTACATTGGATTTGGCAGATGTACTATTGTTCTTCATCATTTGCTTCTCTTTGCAAATTGGGATGGAAGTGAGATACCATCTTTTGTCTCTCCTCCTCCTTCATCAAATTCAAACTAAAGTAAAAATGCATTTCAAACTATACCAAATAATGTGGAGGTCACTGATCTCTCCAATTCCATACCATCTACCTCATCCGCTAGTGAAAACACTTTTCCTAATTCACCAACTCTCATGTAAACATTTGGTGAAAGAACATGGCTTGGTCCTCCATTACGTAAGTGGTTTGCTCCAGCTTGAAGATTGTCATCATTGCCTTGGCAATACTTCACCTTATCAGGTCTTAATAGGTATCCACTTGTATCTATTCCTTTTACACTGAGCACTAAAGGAGTTTTGTACTTCTACAATCTCCTTTGGAGACTCTCCCTTCTTGTAGAATGTGAATCCGGTCTCCTCACCAGCCTCTTTTACCAAGACTTGTCTCTAGTCCAACTCTGTCCATCAAGCCAGATTGCCTCTCTTCCCTACTTCTTCTTGACCATCTTTACGGTCACTCGTAGCAATTTTTGCCATGAATGTTGGAAAGCTCAAGTTCCAATTCCATGCCAAAAATGTGATCCAATGTCTGGTCAAGACTTTGATCCTTGTGATAATATCTAACCTCCAAATTGCAAGATTTCTCACTATGAGTGAGGGATTCTTCTTCCCACCTTTCATTGGAATCGTGCAATCTCTCATTCTATATTTTTAAAGAAATGTCCTTTCCCTTGGATGCAAAATCCTCACTCCCTCAAGATATGTGAAAACAAAACTCTCAATTGGCTTTGTAGTATGCATTACTTTGGGACAACTACTAAGAGGCACAAGATAATTGCATGAAATCTTGAAAATTCTTTGATAGAATCTTAACCTTATAGTGTTGCAATGTGCGGTCACTCTTTAGTCACTCTTCTCTTACAAATCATGCTTTTTGCATGGATTCCTCCTATCACTCTCAGCCTTTCTCCCGCTCATGTATCAACTATTTTCTTGATCATATGTTCTTGAATAGCACCTCCAAAGGAAAGTTGTTATGGTGTCTTTGCATTGTTGATCATCCCGAGGCAAAGTCTCCTTACTTTGGGTTTTTGACCTCACAAGTCTGATCTGAGTTCTTCTTTTCCGAACACAAAGTAAACTACTTTGGGTTTGACCTAAAGACATAATTCTCCTTCTTTTGTTGTCTATTTGGGTTTAATCCGATGTCTACTATACATTTCTTCTTCAAAATACAATAAAACCAAAAATTGTGGGTACCATATAATTGAAGAAGAGGATTCAAATATCACATTGGAAAACAAATATTGCCAATAAATGCACCTTATGGCCTTATTGGCTCAATGGAGAAGCAAAAAATTAGGGAAAGGAAGAAAAAAAGTGTGCAAAGATTGAGGTAGACAAAGCACAATTGATTGTTGTAAATGGTGTCCTAGAAGGCAATCAAGTGAGAGTATTGATAGACACTGGAGCAAAAGAGAATTTCTTGTCTTGCTCTATTGCAATAAGGTTAGGGATGGATCTAGAGAAGGATGAGAATGAAGAAGTAGAATTACCTAATGGGTAGATTGAGAGGATTGAGTTGTTATCTAGAAAGGTAACACTTTCTATAGGAGAGTATCACAAATCAATTGAGTGGCAAGTAATACAATTAGCTCATTATGTGTAATCTTAGGTATGATGTGGATGGAGCACTACAATCCCATGTTCAATTAGAGGAAGAAAGTAGTTAGAACTCATGGAAGATCATTGGGTTTAAAGACAAAGCACATAGGCAAGAATTGCCTCTTTATGTCATAGAACAACAACTATCTATAAGATAGATAGATGTTTCATGGGTCTAATAAGAGAAGTTCAGAGTGCAAAACTTGATGGACAAGTTCCTAAGAATTCAAAGATGTAGTCAATGAGTTTCCAGATATCTTCTTGGATGACCTACCCTTAGGATTACCACCAAAAAGGAAAGTAGACCATAAAATTGAGATAATTCTTGGGAACACACCTCCTTGTATGACCACATATTGTCTATCACCTCATGAGTTGGAGGAGTGTAAGGCTCAAATCAAAGATATGCTACAAAAAGGGTTTATCCAACCCAATGTATCACTATATGGAGCTCCTATCTTGTTTGTGAAGGAAATTGATGGTACAATATGCATATGTATTGACTACCAAGGCCTAAATCAACAACTAGAGAAGACAAATACCTCTCACTCCGCATGGATGACCTATTTGATCAACTCAATGGAGCAAAACACTTCACCAAACTTGATCTGCAAAGCGGTAACAACCAAATCCAAATTGCAGAAGAAGATATTCAAAAAATTACCTTTTGAATGAGGTATGGTCACTTTGAATACCTGGTTATGCCATTGTGCATCACCAATGAACCAGCCACTTTCATGAGTTTGATGAATGACATATTTTGTCCATACTTGGATAAAAATATTATCATTTTCCTAGATGATATCCTTGTTTATAGTAGGATGATGATGAAACACATGTATCATCTACAAGACGTCCTCCAAATTCTATGACAGAATCAATTGTACACCAAAATCTCAAAGTGTGATTTTGGCAAGTCTAAAGTAGACTACTTGTGATATAGAGTAAGTGCAAAAGATATCCAAGTATTAACAGATTAAATAGAGATCATTCAAAAATGGAGTGCTTTAGAAGATCAAACTCAACTCAAGAGTTTCTTGGGATTGACAAAGTTCTATTATTGATTTGTCAAGGACTTCTCCAAGGTTGCATAGCCTCTAATGACAATACTTGGAAAGGAGAAGAAGTGGATGTGGAGACCCGCACAAGAATTGGATTTTCAAGAATTGAAAGATGCATTACTACATGCACCAATCCTGAAATGGTATGACCCAAAACTTCCAATCAAGTTAGCTATAGATGCATCAAGCATAGTAATAGGAGCAATCTTACAACAAGAGTGGCATGATGGATGACACCTAGTTGCATATTTCTTTTGGATGCTTTAATTGGTAGAATGCAACTACCACACCAGCAAACAAGAAGAGTTGTCTATTGTCCTTGCAACCAAGCATTATAAGCACTATCTTGGCAAGAAGGCATTTGTAGTGGAAACCAACCACAAACCTCTAGTCTACTTGGAGATACAAAAAGATCTATCTTATCAATAGATTTGGTGAGTAGAGTGGAGACTAAGGTTCAACATGACAATCATATATATAGAAGCAAGAAGCAACTTGCAAATGCATTTATCTAAATGCCTATGTCAAACAATTTGGTGGTAGAGGTCAAAGACAAATCTTGAATTTTGGCCAAGGCTGCTTGCTACTACAAAAATTGACCCACTAATCATAGGAGCTTGATCATCCAAAGGCGCCACTAGTACCCAATGACTCAATTTTTGTGTTGGTAGGTTATAGATCTTGGATGACACAAACAAAAGAACCACCATCCTAACAAAATGTCATGATTTTGCCATTGCATGTCATGTTGGAGTGGACAAGACCTTGGATGTAGCCAAATGCCATTATTATTGGCCCAAGATGAGCAACAATGTGATGGAGTACATTCAAAGCCAACCTACCAAAGCTAACCTAACCTAAAGATAGCCTCTAATCAAGCTCCCATAGGACTCCTTCAACCCCTTCCTACTCCTATACAACATTGGGAACAAGAAAACATGGATCTGGTTTGCAAATTGCCCAACACCACCTTAGAGTTTGACTCCATTGTAGTCTTTGTTGACCAACTCAGCAAAATGATTCATGTGCATCCTACTATCAAGGACATGATTGCTCTACAATTAGCTCAATTGTACTTAGATGTAGTCTTCTCTCACCATGGCATATCTTGAGTGCTCATCTCGGATAGAGGCACTCAATTCACTAGTTTGTTTTGGAAAACACTCTTTCATTTCTTCAAAACCAAAATAGCCATGTCCATGGCCTACCATCTATAGACCAATGGACAAACATAATGGGCTAATTGCACTATTGAGGATATGCTCTGGGGCTTCATCTTGGAAGAGAAAGAAAGGTGGGACACCTTACTTTTATTGGTAGAATTTATATATAACAATTTATTGAATGCATCCACACAAGTGACACCATTCTTCCTCATGTAAGGAGAGCATCCTTTCACACCTTCATGCTTGATGAAGATCTGTCCAGTGGATACCAAGTTGGATGTTGTCAACACTTTTGTTTCTAGAATCCAACAAGGAGTGGAGAACGCCAAGCATAAGTTATAGATTGCCCAAAATCAATAGGAATAGTATGTCAATGCACATTGCCATCACATGGAGTTCAATGTTGGGGATCAAGTTGGTTTCAACAACCAACCTCATGTTAATTGGTCCTTGCAAGCTCAGACCTTGTTTTATTTGGCCTTTTCCCATCCTTTATTGAATCAACATAGTGACCTACCACCTTGAGTTACCACCACACATGAAGATTCATCTAGTATTCCTTGTTTCCTTACCATGCAAATATGCACGCCAATTGTACCACTTTCTTTCCATATAGGAAATTGGACCTGTCCAACACTCATTGATGACATAGAGGCATATGAAGTCAAACACATTCTCCATAAATTCATACGGGGTACTTGCCATCCACATGTAGAATATCTGAAAAGAATAACATTGGAAAGGGTACCTATTGTATGAGGCAACATGGGAACCAATAGCCAACTTGATCAATGCTCTGGTGTTAATAAAAAAATTTGAGCAACAACTTTGCAATGAGGATGTTGCATCTTAAAAGAGTGGAAGTTTGTAATGCCAAGAACTAGACAATATAGAGGTGAACATTAGGTTGGTAACATCTGGAAAGATGTAATATATGATGGGTTAGGTAGATCAGATAGAGGTGTCACCAAAAGAGTACTTCTACTAATAAGGTAGGAGCCAAAACGGCTTGAATTTGTAATACCAAAAGCTAGACATATTATCTAAAGGTGAAAATTTGCTTGGTAATGTTTGGAAGGATATTATGTATGATGTATTAGGTAGATTAGATAGAGGTGTCACCAAAAGAGGACTTCTACTAATAGAGCAAGAGTCAAAATTAGTCTAGAAACTTTAGGGCCAATTTTAGACCTAAATAAATGAATTAGGCCTCAAAAAATGTGACAATTTCTATGCCAACAAAGGAAATTCTAGCCTTCCCTCTCTCCAAGACGGCCTCATTGAGAGCTTTCTAATGGTACCTCATCCACATGATTTAGAGATCTTTACAAGAAGATTCCTTAAAGATTCCTTCTGGTCAAAGATGGTTTGACCAACCAAATAGGATCAAAATCAACATGTCACCCATGCATACAACTAATCTAAAGATAGAGCTCACTAACCTATCACCAATCCATATATCTAAATCCAAGGATGGAGCTTCCTTCGGATGAGTCCCCCTTGCTATAGAATATAGTCAAGGTGCTCCTTTGGGACATCAGAGATTGAGTGCAAAGTCTTGTGCTTCTCATGTGTTTTTCTCTTAAGGTCTCCTATCCTTGGAATATTACACCCAATATGATCTTCTATTCTCTTATTTCTCTCCTTGATCTTGGTCTTTTACATTGGTGTCAAAGCAAGAATCGAATGGATGGAGTTTATGGACCACCAAATCCATCTTTTCCAAACCATTGGGATTTTTGTGTCAGTGTTCTACCTAAACATAATTTTATGCATTTCATCATCTCACACTTTGGGTAAAATTTTCTAAATGCAATCATCTTGTCCGAGAACCCTTGGTACTTTCGGTCGTAACTTATAGAGAACAGTGGACGTGTTGCATCTTTATTAATTTAGATAAATTAGGGGTAGTGTGATAAAGTAGTAACCATGGTGGCAATACCCAAGGTTATCATTCCTATGTAGCAACAAGTTGAGCACCTTACTTGATTGTTAGATGAAAGAGACCATCCACAATAAAAGCACATAGAGAGAGCACCATTTTGAGTAGGAGAAGAGCAAATCCAATTTCCTAAACCCAAGGTATTTGATGGCAAGAATCTCCCGGGTGTAGTGGAGAATTTTGTATTTGATTGTGAACATTATTTTGAGACTACAAATCTTCAAGATGAATGGACATAGATTCTCTTAGCTTCAAGCCAATTGGATAGAGCAGTGAAACTTTGGTGGCAATTCCGAGTGGAGCAAGCTTAATGGCAGTTTGTTGCATCAATATTGACATGGGAAAAATTCAAGGGTGCAATAATTAGGCAATTACAAGCGATAAATGCCACATAAGCCGCATAAGATAAGTTGGCAGAATTGAAGTAGATTGGTTTTGTAAGAAGCTATATCAAGCAATTCTAGAACACCATTATGTAAATTCTAGATACATCAGATGGTGGAGCTATGGATTGAATTGTGAGGGACTTGAGGTCAGAAACCAAATTAGAAGTGACTCTGCAAGAGCCAAGACACTTGGGAAGAAGCCATGTAGTTGGTTGCGCACTTTGATTCCTTGGTTGTGACAACTTGGTCTCAACCTTGACCTTCACAAAACCTACTAATATATTACACACAAGTAGAGAAGCCGGCACCAATGGAGGTTGATGTCATCTAATAAAGACCACTTGGTACAATAGATCAGGAAAGATTATAAAAAATGATGGTTACTTTTATTATCATCAGATTGGACATCATAATGATGACTCAAGAATGGACAAGCTACACACAAATTACCCAAAATGGAGTTTGTGAAGCAAAATGATCAAGGAAACAAGAAAATCCTAATAGTAGATTTCAAGCCGCCTATTGGGAACTTGATTAGTTCCAACAAGACTGAAGGCTTGACCTATGAAAGTTTGCCTCACTTGTAGGGTATGATATTTGATCATGATTGCAAGATTTTGGTTGATTGTGGAAGTTTAGAGAATTGCATGTCTATAAAATTAGCAAAGGAATTAAGTTTTCATATCAAGCAAGTAATTGGAAGTAGGTTGATGATGGCAAATGGTTTTGCATTCAATACTTTGCATCCTATTACTTTCAAGATTGGGAAGGAGTATTTAGAGTGTATGAGGTTTTTAGTGGCACCTCTACATTATGATGTCATTCTAGATCTACCTTGGCTGAAATATCATAAGGTTTAATTTGATTGGAATTGATAACAAATTTAAGTACAATACCAAGGTAGGAATTTTTTATTAGATTTTCTAGCACCTTTGAGTAAGACACCTGAGAATAGTATGTCCTAGTAGGGGAAGTTTGTCAAGAAAGTAGCCATAGAGCAAGCTTTGAAGGAAGATAAGTCCCAAGATGGGAAGTTTACCAATGAAGTAGCCATAGAGTAAGCTTTGAAGGAAGATAAGTTTATTTTTGTTGGGTAGAGCAAGCCAATTACGCATGAAGGATTTGAGGAGGATCAAAAGCCTCATCAAGAAATGGTTAATAAAATAGTCTAGGATTTTCTATATGTGTTCTTGGATGATCTGCCAAAGCGATTACCCTTCAATTGTGGTATGCCCTTTGAGATTGAGTTATTGCCAAGACATACTCCAATGAGTAGACCAATTTATCAACTCTCACCTAAGGAGTTGGATGAGCTCCAAAAAACACTCAAAAGTTGTTGGAGAAGAATTTTATACAATATAGTACATTTCGTTGGGGAGCATTGGTACTATTTATTCCAAAGAAGGATGGAGGACTTTGCTTTTGTATTGATTATTGTGGAACAAATAGTGAAGAATGTATATCCCTTGTCTCAAATTGATGACTTGCTTGATCAATTGATTGGTGCACAATACTTCTCCAAGTTGGATCTCCAAAGTGGCTATTTGAAGATACCCATTGATAGAGAAGATGTACAAAAAATTGTCATTCACACAAGGTATGTGCATTTTGAATGGAGAGTTCTACCTTTTGGGTTTACTAATGCTCTGGTAGTCTTCATGGATAAATGCATTGGGTGTTGGATAGGCTATTGGATTGGTACATGGTGTTGTTCTTGGATGATATTTTAATCTATAGCAAGATAGAGGTAGAACACACAAATCACATGCAAGAAGTCCTAAGACGACCATATTAGTGGAAGTTGTATTGCAAGAAGTCAAAGTGTACCTTTTGGTAGACGGAAGCAACCTTCTTGGGTCACAAGATTTCATCAGAGTGGATCAAGATAGAAGAAGAGAAAAGTAAGGCCATTATTGATTGGCTTCTCCAAAGGATGTTGTAGAAGTACAAGCATTTAATGGATTGGCAAGTTTTTGCCAAAGGATCATTCACTACTATGCTCATGTGGCTGCACCATTGACTGACCAATTGGGTAAGAGCTTGAGCTTTCAATAGACCACCAAGCACAAAGAAGCATTCTTGAAGTTGAAAACATATGGTGTCTTCAAGACACATTCTTCAACCATATGATCCTCAACTACCTTGTGTGGTTGATTTTGATGCTTCTAACTTTGTGATTGGAGTTGTGTTACACCAAGAATTCTAAGATTTGGATTACATCCCATTGCCTTTACGTCTTGCCAACTAAATATAGTAGAAAGGAACTATTTTCCTCAAGAAACTAGCAATGGTATATGCCACCAAGGTATAGAGATATTATCAAGTGATCATACGAATGGATCACAAGCCCTTGTTGCAAACATTACATTTAGAATGCGTGAAGAGTTGATATCATTAATGGAAGAAACAACTACAATTGTTTGATATCAAACTTGAGTATAAACACAATCAATTCCATTTTATCCCCAATGCCCTATCATGACAACCCAATTTGAAGCCTATTTCTCTCATCATGGTGGCAATTATGACAATATTAGTCAACTCTAAAGTCCAAATCAATTTTAGGACAACTTTACAACAAGATCTTTTCTTTCAAATAGTACAAGGTTTTTTTGCAATATGTGACAAGGAGTACAATACCTTCTCCTTCAAGGAAAGCCTTCCTTTTCGTGGAGAACCGGATCTATTTTGTGAGAATTGGGTCCTTTGACTTGTGTACTTCCAAGAAGCACATGACTTACCAATTGTTGGTCATATAGGTGTAGATAAAACCGTGGGTACTCCAATGCTAATGGTGGTGGCCCAACATGGCACAAGATGTTTGAGATTTTGTTTGATCTTGTGAGAGCTGCCAATGCAACAAAGCTAACAACCAAAAACCGAGTGGACTCCTTCAACCACTCCCTATTCCATCTTCTTGTTAGGAACATGTAAGCTTAGATCTCATCATATCCTTGCCCAAGACAAAGAAGGTCACACAACAATCATGGTGTTTGTGGATAAGCTAAGTTAGCAATTCCATTTGGCACCAACCTTTGATACCATGGATGCTCCAACATTGGCATAAATCTACATTTGCAATGTCTTCAACCATTATGAGATGCCTCGTGTATGCATATTTGATTGTGATCCTTGATTCACAAGAAAATTTTAGCAAGAACTCTTCTAGATACTTGGCACCAAACTTGCTTTGTCCATGGTATATCATCCTCAAATTGATGGACAAACTAAATGTGCAAATTGCACCTTGGACAATATGCTTTGTGCTTTTGTCAATGTTCACCATACCAATTAGGATGAATGTCTTATAGCTATTAAGTTTATATACAATAATTCCAAATAGGCAAGCATCAGATTCTCTCCTTTTGTCCTTAATTTTGGCCAAGATCCACATTTTCAAAATTCCTTTCTTGCTCCTCCTCCATGTCATGTTCCTCATACTTCTACCTTCTTGACCACCATATCCCAATCCCTCCAATAAGCCAAATCTCATCTTTTTGTTGCTTAGAATTGTCAAAAACAATATGCAAACCACCATCATTGTGATATGACCTTTCAAGTTGGTGATAAGGTCATATTCTCATCTAGTAACCTACCCCTCCCACTTGATACCTAAGTCCAAAAACTTACTCCTAATTGGATAGGATCCTTTGATGTCACTCAAATCATTTCTCTTGTTGCTTATCAACTTGCCTTGCCTTGTCATATGCACATCCACCCTATCTTTCATGTTTCCAAGTTGAAACCCTTTATTCCTAATCCATCTTCTTTTTCTTCCCATTTCAAACCTCCTCTTCTTCCCATCCCTATCAATGATCATGAGGAGTATGAAGTTGATCATATCTTTGCACATCGCTACATTCAACAACAACAAAACCATTGACAACATATAGAGAACAAAGTCTTCTAGAAAAGGTATCCTCTTCATGATGCCACTTGGGAGCCTCTTTCTCATTTCCAAAATGCACAAACATCTAGTCTAAAACCCTAAACCCTAATATGTGACAATATGGAGTTTACCAATAAGTTAGTCAAGGTAACAAAGTAGAAAATAGGCTAAATTAACCTAGAATATTCTAGAAGTATCTAGGAAGCTACTTGATACCTTCCCAGTAGCTTGGTACCTTCCAAGTATTGAGTAACATGCATGCCAAGTGGTGAATTCTAGGAGGAAGCTTCTTGGGAAGCTTCCTAGCCAGCTTAGATTGCAACCTAAGTAGGTAGCTCCTAGAAGGAAGTTTCTATAAGCTTCCAACTAGTTTAGCTTAGCTTGCATGCCAAGAAGGTGGCTTCTAGAAAGAAGCTTCTTGAGAAGCTTCTCGGTTAACTTGGTTTGCATTCCAAGCAAGTGGCTTAAGGAAGCTTCTTGAGAAGCTTCTCAAGAGCCTTGTATGCTCCTTATAAATACCAAAGTCAAAGCTCATGCTAGGTATTTGGAGTTTTCACACACTCAAGTTCAATTAACCACAAATTTTGCCAAAAAGTATTCACTTAATAATGGTCTTTATAAGTGAAAATAAATTAGCAAGTTACTTTGGTCCTATTTGACAAAATACTTACAAGAGATGTGCCATTGAAATCTGCTTTCCTAAGCGTATGCCTTGGACATGGTTAGTAACTCCAAAATCCAAGAGAATGGCCTTTTGATTGGCCATTTAGGCATCTTGGCCTCTAGGCTAGTGCCATAAACACACAAAAAAACCCCACAATCTCCTTGGGTGTTCTCCTTGGGCTAGTGCATGTAGCACTTCTTCCTATAGTCTCTTGCCCAAAGGGCTATAGGTATTGGAAAAAAAAATTGTGTGCACCTTGGCAAAGTGAATTTGGATCAAAAAAGGTTAATAGATTATCACACGGCCTTCCTTTCCTCTAGAAATGGCAAACAAAGAAGGGTGGTCTGGATACTTCTTTGGTTTTACAGGGCTTTTCAAACTTGTTGTATGAATTTGCATGAGGGACACAATGATGAACAATCCACAGGAGTCAAGCGTCCCAATGTGATCTTCCATTCTCCTATTTCTCTCCTATTTCTCTCCTTATTCTTGGTCTTTTACATTAATCTATATGGAGGCAAAATATACAAATCACGTGTGAGAAGTCTTAAGATTACTACATCAATGGAAGTTCTACTACAAGAAGTCAAAGTGTACCTTTTGGCAACAAGAATTTATCTTCTAGGGTCATAAGATCTCATCAAAGGGGATCAAGATGAAAGAGGAGAAAATCAAGGTCATTATTCATTAGCCTACTCCAAAGGATGCCATAGAAGTGCAATCATTTAATGGATAAGTTTTTATCAATGTTTCATCCACTACTATGCTCATGTGGTCACACCATTGACCAACCTCTTGGAGAAGACCTCATGCTTTCAGTAGACCACCAAGTAAGAAGAAGCATTTTAGAAGCTAAAACATATGGTTTCTTCAAGACTCATTCTTCAACCATATGATCTTCAAATACCTTGTGTGGTTGACTTTGATGCTTTTTACTTTGCCATTGGAGCTATATTGTAGTGTAATTTCCAAATGCATTACATCCCATTGACTTTATGTCTTGCTAACTAAATACCACAAAAATGTATTACTTTATTCAAGATTGAGAAAAAGAGCAATGGTGTATGCCACCAAGGTATGGAGGTATCATCTCTCAGGGAAACAAGTGATCATGCAAATTGATCACAAACTCTTATTGTAGACATCTAGAGCACATGAAGAGTCTACATCATTGATGGGAGGAACAACTATAGTTTGTTGACATCAAACTTGAGTACAAACCTTGTAAGTTTCATGTCATCTCCAATGCCTCATCACAATGATGTGATTTGAAGACACTTCTTCTCATCATGGTGGCACTTACAACAATGTCATTTGACTCAAAAGTCCAAATCAAGTTTAGGACCTCCTCAAAACAAAGACCTCTATTTTCAAATGGTACAATGTCATTTTGTAGCATGCAACAAGAAATACAACACCTTCTCTTTCAAGGAAGGCCTTCTATTTTATGAGAACCGGATCTATGTTCTAGCCAAAAGGGTGATCTATGACTTGTGCACCTTCAAGAAACCCATGAATTACAAATCATTGGTCACATGAGTGTGGACAAGACCTTGGATACCATATTCTATTACTCCAAGGACAAGAGAACTCTCCAAGAGAGATACAAGAGAGAAAACATAACCTTCATACTCAATACTCTAATGCTCCAAAGGAGCACCTTTGCTTTATTGGATAGTAAAGAGGATCTCCTCAAAGGAAGCTGCACCCTTAGAATAGCTGCCTGGATAGGTGACATATAGATCCTTGTCCTGTTTGGTTGGTCAAACAAGTTTGATTGGAAGGAATATTTAGGAAATCTTCCTATAGGAATCTCAAAATCACATCGATGAGTTACCATTTGAAAGCTCTCAATGAGATAAACTTGGGATGAAAGGCTAGCCTTTTCTCCACTAGGGGAAAATGTATATTATTGAGGCCTAATTCATCTATTTAGACCTCCAAAATTGACTCTAAAGTTTGACTATTCTTGGTTCCTGCCCTATTAGTAAAAGTACTCTTTTGGTGATACCTCTATCTAATCTACTTAGTTCATCATATGTAACATCCTCCCATATGTTACCAAATCAATTTTACATTTAGATAATATCTCTAGCTATTGGTATTACACCTACAATGCCAATCATGGTAGTCTAACATGGCATGAGATGTTTGAGAGTTTGTCCAATCTTGTGAGAACTACCAATACAACAAGGCCAACGACTAGAAATTGAGTGGCCTCCTTCAACTACTTTCTATCCCTTTTGCTCAATGGGAACACATGAGCTTAGATCTGATCACCTTATTGCCCAAGACAAAGCAAGGTCATACAACAATCATGGTGTTTGTGGATAAGCTTAATAAGCAAATCCATTTGGCACCAACCTTTGATATAGTGAATTCTTTGACATTGGCCTAGATATACTTTGATAATGTCTTCAAGCATCATGAGATGCCTCATGTATTCATCTTCAATCGTGATCCTTAATTCACTAGAAAATTTTAGCAAGCACTCTTCTAAATTCTTGGCACCAAGCTTACGTTGTCCATAGCATATTATCCTCAAACTGACGGACAAACCAACGTGCAAATTGCACCTTGGAAGATATACTTTGTGCCTTTGTCAACATTCACCATACCAACTGGGATGAATATTTTGCAACTGTTGAGTTTATATAATAATTTCAAATAGGTAAGCATTGGATTCTCTCCCTACTTCCTTAATTTTGGCCAAGATCCCCTCTTTCTCCTCCCTTATCTTATGTCCCTCATACTTCCACCTTCTTGACCACAATATTCCAATCCCTATAACAAGCCAAATCGCATCTCCTTGTTGCTCAAAATTTTCAAAAACAATATGCGGACAAACATCATCATGATCTCACCTTTCAAGTCAATGATAAGGTCATGCTTTCTTCTAGTAACCTATCCCACCCACTTGATACCTAAGTCTGTAAACTTGGTCCTAATTGGATATATCGATTTGATATCATCCAAACCATTTTTCTAGTTGCTTATTGACTTGTCTTGCTTTATCATATGCAAATCCACCTTGTCTTTCATATATCCAAGTTGAAACCCTTTGTTTCTAATCCATCTTCTATTTCTTCTGATGTCCAACCTCCTCCTCTTCCTCCCATCCTTATCAATGATCATGAAGAGTATGAAGTTGATTGTATCCTTGCATGTTGCCATATTCATGGCCACCAACAACATATTGAGTACAAAGTCCTTTGGAAAGGGTATCTCCTTCATGATGCTACTTGGGAACCTCTTTCTCATTTCCATAATGCAAAAATGTCTATTTAAGAGTTTGAAGCTTCTATGATGATGAGGATGTCACAACTAGCAATTGGGGAATATATAACAATCTGGAATTTATAGATGAGTTAGTTGAGACTAACAAAGTAGAAAATAGCCCAAATTAACCAAGAATTATAAGAATATTCTAAAAGCATATAGGAAGCTACTTGGTACATTCCAAGTATTGGATAATGTATATGCCAAGTGAGAATTTTTGTCAAGAAGCTTCTTGGGAAGTTTTCTAACTAGCTTAGCTTGCATACCAAGTAGGTGGTTGCTAGAAGAAAGTTTCTTAGGAAGCTTCCTAACTAGCTTAGCTTGCATGCCAAGTAGGTGGCTGCTAGAAGAAAGCTTCTTAAGAAGCTTTCTGACTAGCTTAGCTTTCTAAAAGGAAACTTCTCAAGAAGCTTCTTGATTAACTTGGCTTGCACTCAAAGAAGACATCTTTTAGGAAGCATCCTAAGAAGCTTTTCAAGAGCCTTTGTATGTTCTCTATATATACCATAACCCAAGCTCATGCTAGGCATTCAAGGTTTCTCCCATTGAAGAATCCTAATATGATCTTTCATTTTGATCTTCCATTCTCTTATTTCTCTCCTTGGTCCTTTATACTCACATGAGGCAAGCAAAATTTTTGGAGAATGATCATTACTTTGCTAGATTGGTAGGGAGAAGACATGATGGCACTAGTCTCTTGATCAAAGAAAAGAAGCTGACTTGAGGACACTATGTTTCTAGCCAAGAAGAGAGCTACTCGGAGAGTGAACTTAAGTAAATTTGTGGCTATAGTGGATTTATCATCAAGGGCTGAAGAAGAAGAGTAAGGGGTTGAGTCTAATGATAAAGACTCCAAGGAGAAGATGGATCTACACATCGAGATCATTGACACTCAAGATTATACATGCTTGTCTATCCCTTTGTTGACTATCCCTAGGATATCAATGGAGTTGTAGGAGTGGTTAGCATTTCAAACGGGTTGTATTTTGGGGTTATTTTAGACAAGTTTCCTTTTCCACACCTATTCCATAGACTTCCCAATACAATCCATGATGAGGCTAGATAGGCTTTTTGCTTACCACTTTGACCAATTTGCTCATGATCCCATGGATGAGCTAGCTTTGTTCTTATTCCTCTTACTCTCACTATGATGTCTTTGCCATACTAGAGGAGGACGTCCAAGATAAAGAGAGGTAGCTACTAGGTTTTGTAGATTCCAAGCAAGTGTTAAGTTGTTCTTTCCAGCTTCAAGATCACCATTAGAGCACTCATGATGCCTCTCTTGACAGGATCCTTATAGCTCTCTACTTTGTAACCATTCTTTGTGCACTTCAAAGAGAAGGCATGTGAGCCGGCCTATCTCTCACTCAGGATGAACCTTTGATGGCTATTATGGTAGCGTACCATGGACTAAGAAGGCAAGGAACCCCAACTCCATCATACTCCTCCAAAGCTAACACTCCAAGACTCAAGACATTGCTCACTAGAGAACTCAATGAGAGAGAGATAGTTGCAAATGAAAGGATGATGAGTACCTCATCACCCCTTGTTTATACACTTGTGAAATAGTTATGTACCAAAGTTACTAATTACCACAATAACTCAAGTTACTAGACTAAAAGTCAAGTAAAGTAAAAAAGTAGAAAGGAATATCCATTCACATGGGCATATTCCCTTAAGCATGTGGTCTTATCTTGACCCAACCACTAAGTCAAGGATTCCTTCACATGGGCTATCCTTGGACTAAAGAAGAATCCAAACAAAAAGGCTTGCGGGCCCAAGAGTTCTCAACTCTTTTCTCAAAGCCAAACACCTAGGAATAATACCAAGTCAACATAATAAAATCCAAAATAGTGGTGCTCATCTTTTCTATTTCCTCTAAATGAAGGTCCATTCTATCTTAGCTATGACTAACTTTAGCTAACCATGACTAATATAGAACCATCCTTTATCTCTATATAAATAATATCTCTTAAGTACTTGTAATACCAAGCTAAATATCACAATACCACACACATGCACAAATGTTACAAGCATCTCTCACTTCATGGGTTTCTTTGGCTACTTCCTCCTTTCCCAAGAATGTGGCAACATGCTCCGTGCTTGCTTCTCTCTCGAGTACTAACCTCCCATCCAACTCTGTCCATCGAGCCGGATTACCTCTCTTCCCTTCTTCCACAGGGCCATAGAGACACTTACTCTTGATGATCTTAGTCATGAACCCTAGAAAGCTAACATTCCAGATCCATGCCAAGAATGTGATCCAAAGCCTACTCAAGACCTCAATTCTTGTGATCACATCTAACCTCCAAATTGCATGATTTCTCACTGTGAATTTGAAGTTCTTCTTCCCACCTCCCATCTTTCTCTTTTCCACTCTAGGCTGGAGACTATTCTTTGTACTAATTCCCGGATTAACTCTCTCAATTTCCTCTCGACACACCCACATGTCATTGACTCTATTTCCCTTCCCACAATCTCCTACAAGACTTCTTAATGGTGATGGAAAATTACTTATCATTGCTTTGTCTTTAGCCCAATTTTTATAGAGTCACGTCTTCTTTGTCTTTCTTCAAATTGAGTTTCCACCAGGAAATCACACCTCATGCCTGCTCTTGTCACTGTCAAGTGTCCTTCATGCGTATGACCGCCGTTTTAGAACGGTCCCTTCTTGAATGTCTCGCCCCAACAAAAAGTTGTTACATTGTCCTCACCTCGGGTTGAGCACCCTAATACAAAGACTCCTTACTTTGGGTTGTATGTTGACAGGGCAATTCCAAGTACCTTGCCTTATGTAAACTCACATTACCTCGGGTTTCATCCTGAGGACACTTTTCTTCACCTTCTTCAGCCATACCGGTGCAATTTGACTTCTCTACACACTTCTTCTTCCAAATTGAGAAAAAAAACAAAAAAATGTGGGTACAACACATGTTGCAAGACAACCTTGTACCATATGAAAGAAGAGATCTTGTTGTAAAGTTGGCCTAAAATCAATTTGGACTTTGAAGTTGATTGACACTATTGTAATTGCCGCCATGATGAGAAGAAGAGATCTCAAATTAGGTTGTCATGATAGTGCATCAAGGATGACATGGAACAAAATAGGTTTGTACTCAAGTTTGATGTTAAATAATTGTAGTTGTTCCTCCCATTGATGATGTTGACTCTTCATGTGCTCCAAATGTAATGTCTACAATAAGGATTTGTCAGCGGTTTGCATGATCACTCATTTTCCCAAGAGATAATACCTCCATACCTTGGTGACATATACATTGCTAGTTGTTTTCAATCTTGGGTAGATTCATTTCTTTCTATAGTGTTTAGTCAATGTGACACAAAGGCAATGGGATGTAACTCATCTAGAAATTCTTGCTGCAATGGTAAAGTTAGAAACATCAAAATCAACCACACAAGGTAGTTGAGGATCATATGGTTGAAGTATAGGTCTTGAAGACACCATATGTTTTAAATTTGATTCTTCTTTGTGCTTGGTGGTCCACTAAAAGCTTACAATCTTCCCCAAGAGGTTGGTCAATGGTGCGGCCACATGAGCATGATAGTGGATGAATTGTTGGAAAAAACTTGCAAATCCATTAAATGCTCTCATTTCTATGGCATCTTTTGGAGTAGGCCAATCAATAACGGCCTTGATTTTCTCTTCTTATATCTTGATTCCCTCTGATGAGATCTTATGACCCAAGAACATAACTTCCTTTTGCCAAAAGGCACACTTTCACTTCTTGAAGTAAAACTTCCGTTGCTGTAGTTGTCTAAGGATCTATTGCATGTGATTCATGTGCTCTACCTCTATCTTGCTATAGATTAAGATATCATCCAAGAATACCACCATGTATCAATCCAATAGCCCATACAAACACTTGATGCATTTGATCCATGAAGACTACTAGAGCATTAGTGACCCCAAAAGGTAGAACTATTCACTCAACATGCACATACCTTGTGCAAAAGGTGATGTTTGTACATCTTCTCTATCAATGGGTATTTGCCAATAGCTACTTCAAAGATCCAACTTGGAGAAGAATCATGCACCACTCAATTGATTGAGCAAGTCATCAATTTGAGGCAAGAGATATGCATTCTTCACTATTTGCTTCTTTAATACCACAATAATCTTTATAGAAGCAAAGTCCTCCATCCTTCTTTGGAACAAAAAGTACCAATTGTAACAATATGGAGTTTCACTACGAAGTTAGTTGGGCTTACTAAGTAGCACATAAGACAAAGTAGTCTAGAATATTCCGGAAGTATCTAGGAAGCTTCTTGGGAAGCTTCCTGGTTAGCTTAGCTTGCACCTTAAGTAAGTAGCTTCTAGAAGGAAGCTTCTAGAAGCTTCCAACTAGCTTAGCTTGCACGCCAAGTAGGCGGCTTCTAGAAGGAAGCTTCTTGAGAAGCTTCCTAGTTAACTTGGCTTGCACTCTAAGAAAGCGGCTTGAAGAAGCTTCTCAAGGGCCTTGTATGCTATCTATAAATACCAAAGCCAAAGCTCATGCTAGGCATTTGGAGTTTTCCCTCATTCAAGTGTCCCAATGTGAGTTTCCATTCTCCTATTTCTCTCCTCAGATTTGGTCTTTTACACCAATGATCTCCAAGAAGCTGTACAATGTCATTTGAAATCCTTCTCTAACAACTCCTTCAATGTTTTTTGAAGCTCATCCAACTTCTTTGATGAGAGTTGATAGATTGGTCTACTCATTGGAGTACTTCCTAATAATAACTCAATCTTCTAGGGCATACCCAATCGGAGGGTAATCTCTTTGGCAGGTCATAGGAAAACATATATGAAAACTCCTGAATTATTTGGTCAACCAATGCTTACTGAGGCTTTTGGCACTCCTCATATTCTTTATGCACAACTGTCTTGATCCACACCACAAAAATAGACTTATCTTCTTCCAAAGCTTGCTTTATGGCTCCTTTATTGATAAACTTCCCATATTGGGACTTATCTTCCTTCAAAGCTTGCTCTATGGCGGCTTTCTTGACAAACTTCCCATCTGAGGATTGATTATTCTTTGATTAAGTGTCTTACTCAAAGGTGCCAAAAAACCTAAGTGGAAATTCTTACCTTGGTGTTGTACTTGAATTTGTCATCAAGTCCAATCAAATTGAACCTTGTGACGTTCAAGCCAAGGTAGACCTAAAATGTCATCATAGTGTAGAGGTGTCACTACAAACCTCATACACTCCACATACTCCTTCCCAATCTTGAATGTAATAGGATGTGAGGTATAGAATGCAAAACCCTTTTTACCATCCATCATTATCAATCTACTAGCTCAATAGGAATACTTAATTCCTTTGCTAATTGCATGGACATATAATTCTTTGAACTTCCAAAATCTACCAAAATCCTATAACCACAATCAAATATCATACCTTGCAAGTGAAGCAAACTTGCATAGGCTGAGCAATCAATCTCATTAGAACTAATCAAGTCTCAATAGGTAGCTCAAAATCTCCTATTGAATTCCTCATTTCCTTGATCACTTTGCTCCACAAACTCCATCTAGGAAATTTGTTGAGGTCGCCCATTCTTGAGTGGACATTCAACAATGTAATATTTAATTTGATGATAATAAAAAAACTACCATTTTGTCGCACTCTTCCTTTATTTGTAGTGCCAAGTGTTCTCTATTGGATGAAATCACTCTCCATAGGTGCTGGCTCCTCCACCCGTATGTTGTGTATTAGTAGGTTTTGTGGAAGTCAAGGTCAAGACCAAGTTGTTGCAACCAAGGAATCAAAGCATTTAGCCAAGTGCATGGCTTCCTCCAAGTGTATTGGCTCTTGCATAGTCACCTCTAGTTTGGTTTGTGACTTCAAGCCCGTCACAAATTGATCTAGTGCTTCACCTTTCAATATATCTAGAATTTGCATAATGGTGTTTTGGAATTATGTGATGTAGCTTCTTACAAGCCAATCTACTTCAACTCTGCCAATATAATACCAAGAGCTAGCTATATGATCTAGATGTGAAATTTGGTTTGGTAACATCTGGAATGATGTTATACATGATGGTCAAAATAGATCAGATAGAAGTATCACCAAAAAGGTATTTCTACTAATTGGACAAACCAAAATTGACTTGAAAACCTTAGAACCAATAGCTAGACATATGATTAAAAGGTGAGAATTGGTTTGGTAACATCTAGAAAGATGTTACACATGATGGATTGAATAGATCAGAAAAAGGTATCACCAAAAGGGGACTTCTACAAATAGAGTAGTAACCAAAATATGCTTGAAATCTTTGAAGGCAATTTTTGAGGCCTAAACAGATGAATTAGGCCTAAAAAATGTGCAGTTTCCCCCTCCCAACAAAGGAAAGGTTGGCCTTCCCTCCCCCTTTCTTTTTCTCATTGAGAGCTCTCCAATGGTACCTCACCCACATGATTTTGAGATTCCTATAGGAAGATTCCCTAAAAGATTCCCTCCAATCAAATCTTGTTTGACCAACCAGATAGGATCAAGACCGACATGTCACCCATCCAAGTAAGTTAATCCAAGGGTGGAGCTTGCTGACAAGTCACCTATCTGTGTGCCTAATCCTAGGGTGGAGCTTCCTTGGAGGAGATTCTCTTTGTCTATATAATAAAGAGAAGATGCTCCTTTGGGACATCTAAGGTTGGAGTGTGAAATTGTGTGTTTCTCATGGTGTGTTTCTTCTCAGGTCTCATATCCTTGGAGTATAATAGCCAACCTATCTTGTGCAGCTTGTGCGGCATTTAAAACTTGGAATCAACCAATTATTGTACTCTTGAATTCTGCCTATGTCAAGATTGATGCAACAAATTGCCATTCAACTCACCCCACTTGGAATTGGCACCATAGCTTTGCTACTCCATCCAATTGGCAAAAAGCAAGAATATCTATTTCCATTCATCTTGAAGATTTGTAGCTTCAAATTAAATTTTCAATTTCAAATTAAATTTACAATCAAATACAAAATTCTCCACTACATTCAAGAGATTCTTGCCTTCAATACATTGGGTTTTGGAAATCAGATTTTCTCTTCCTTTTTTCAAAATGGTGCTCTCTCTACATGCTCTTGTTGTTGATGATCTCATTCTTCCAACAATCGAGTAAAGTGCTCAATCTGGTACTGCATGGCAATGATAACCTCGGGCATTGTCGCCATGACTACTACTCTATCAAACTAACTATAGTTGATCTAAGGTAACATGTATATGTAACACGTCTAGTGTTCTCCATAAGTTACAATTGGAAGTACCGAGGGTTCATCAAACAAGGTGATTGCATTCATAAAATTTTGCCCAAAGCATGAGATGACAAACTGAGTGAAATGATGTTTGAGTAGTACATGGACACAAAAATCCCAATGGTTTGGTGGAAATAGATTTGGTGGTCCACAAATTCCATCCATCCTATTCCTAATCTTATTCTAATTTAAAAGATCAAGATCAAGGAGAGAACTAGGAGAATGGAAGATCAAAGTGAAAGATCACATCAAGACTCTTGAATGAGGAAAACTTTGAATATCTAACACGAGTGTAGCCTTTGGTATTTATAAGAAAATATACAAGGCTCTTGAGAAGCTTCTCAAGAAGCTTCCTAAAAGCCACTTGCTTGGAATGCAAGCCAAGTTAATCTAGAAGTTTCTCAAGGAGCTTCCTTCTATAAGCCACCTACTTGGCATGCAAGCTAAGCTAGCCAAGAAGCTTCCTTCTAGAAGCCACCTACTTGGCGTGCAAGTTAAGCTAGCCAGAAAGCTTCCCAAGAAGCTTCTTCCTTGGCATGCACATTACCCAATACTTGGAAGGTGCCAAGTAGCTTCCTAAATGCTTTTAGAATATTCTTAGCTAATTTGGTCTATTTTCTACTTTGTTAGTCTTGACTTACTCATCAGTAAGCTCCATATTGTTACATGGAGATTGTGAGGCTATATCTTTAGGCATTAGAGCACTCTTAGATATCCACCCCAAGTAGGTTGCTCTAAAGGTGGATGTTGAGAATGCTTTTAATAGCATCTCATGTGCATTCATTTTTAGACAACTTAGGGGGGCCGGTAGATCCTTGGCAAGTCTTATTATTTTTTGTGGTCTTTCTATGGCTCTCCTTCTTCTCTTTATTACCACCATGGCTTCTCATAGGAGAGAATCACTATCTCGGAGTTGATCATTGGTATATGATAGTGAGATCCTTTGGGAAGACTTTTTATTTGCCATGGCCTACTTTAGAGCCCTCTTATCTACTACTTTATACACTCATTGTGGGCCCTATAGATCAGATTAGGCATGCCTTTGACCACTTGACTATCAAGCTTCATCTTGTAAGCTTGAGAGTTAAGGTGTCAAAGTGTAGAGCATCATCCTATTTAGGTTTTCCTCCTTACTTCCAACTTGCAAAGGAATTTATTACATCTATAGATGGCCTATGTATTCTTGGAGTGCTATTAGGATTAGAGGGTTTTGTCACACACTTCCTAGACTTAGCCCTTGTCGAGGATATTCTTCATGTGGATGACCTCATTCTACTAGGAGATCCATAAGCGGTATTTGGTATATTCTACTCTAACATTGTCCACAGAATGACCTACCTTCTTTGCACATTTCCCCCCTTTTATGACCTTCTTATTCCATTTGAGAGCATATGATAGGAGGATTATAGGTGTCTTTGGTGATATCATAGACCAAGGACATTTGAGTGTGTGATAGGAGACATTGTAAGTAGACAAACATCTTGACCAATCTTGTATGGAGGGGTAAACCTATTATATATGGAGGAAAAAACACATATAGCATTTTTGGGTAGTTGTGCTCTCTTGGCACCTCCCATTTTGTGGTTGTTTATAGGCCAATCTTGGAAACATATGTGACTGAAGTGGAGGAGGGATCTTTTTCTCTACAAGTGTTATTGCGGCAGATGAGAGATGGTATATCTACACAAGCATGAGAGGACCTTCCATCCTTTGCTTCCGTATCATCAAATTGGACCAGAGGTTTGTGGTCCTCTTTGATGGAGTGACAATTTCAATATATATTACATTCTCTCTTAGTTGACTCATCCATTCCTTGTGCTACTAGAGCACTTCTTTGCTTTTGCTTTGGCAAGGGTGCAAGCTCTTGGATCCTAGCTTGACTATGCATTAGGGCACTCCGACTCGCACTAGCTACTTTTTCTACAACTATGAGGTTCCACCTAGGTTTGGTCTATCCATCTGCATATTCATTACTCACTCGTGAGTGTGGTTCTACACTAGATGTAGTAACAGTCCACATGACATAGTTTCCTTTTGGAGGGCAGAGGATAACTACCCATGATGCTATCAAGGATATAGTATTTGCGATAGCATGAGAGAGTGGATACCTTGCTTGAAGGGAGTGTTGGTATGCTTTGCAAACAACCCGAGTCAAAGAAAACTTATACTTGGTCCTAGATGATCAGGTGACAATAGTGGATATTGTGGTTACATACCCTACACATGATGCGGTGTCGGAAGGAGTGACCATCCACCCTCTTGGATGGGCGGCAAGTGGAGAAGCAATAGGCAAGGTCTCCAAGTATAGGGGTATGTAGCGAGGTCACCTATTTGTTCCTCTAGCCTTGCAGTTATATGGATCAATGGATACTACATTTACACATTTGTCAAAGAGTGTTGGAGTGCATATCATTCTAGACCTCAAGGGGTAAGACTCTCACTTTCATATGTCATGGGATATTCTAGACCATGTGTGTCCATTACTCTAGAGAGAATATTGCCCAATACAGTAAGAGAGAAATCACACATAGTGTTGCTTTTTAAGATACTCCAATTGTTTGTAGATATTAGGACTTACATAACTCAAATCTCTTAGGTGCTGCAATCACACAAAGTGATGCTTCTTAGGATACCCCAATTGTTTGCAGATAGTAGGACTTACATAACTCAAATCTCTTAGGTGCTGCAGGGTAGATTCCTTTCATCCTTGATAGTGGGGCTTGGCCCCATTTCACCCCTTGTAGGGCTTGATATGGTCTTCCCAATCCTACTTGTTATTTCCAAAAAGTCGCGTTTCGTCGACCAGGAACTTTGTGATGTAAGAGAATGCTTTTATGACAAGGGAACATCGGCGCTGTAGTGTGCCAAGTTGGCAATATGACTTGTTGACCAAGCCAAACGAAGAGTAATATAAAATACATACGGGAAACTCCAAGAAAGCGGAGGACGAGGAGGAGGAAGAGGGGAATCTACCCGCTTCCCCTCCGTGACCCCGGAAATTTAATGCCTGTCATGACCTCCCTTACTCCCAGGAGTGCATGTAGTGTGATTCGGCAGGAAGACTTGATGTGATTCCCCAAGCTCCCACGATGGCTTTCCATGTGTGGCCCCAAGAGAATCGTTGCTCGCCACAAGGCGGACCAATTTAAGGCCTAGAATGTCATATTTTGCGCTCAGTCTGAACATCGGTTGCGTCACAGTTGTATGACTTACTATACAACTGTGGTTCTCTAATTTAGAAACTAAAAACCTTGTTTTGAATTGTATAATAATAGGCTGAGGGGATATGGAGGGTTTGACTTGGTCTGTGTGAATGCACATGTCGCTCCCTCGACGATTTTGCTGGAAGACTTATGCAGTGAAGCGAGGAGTGAGTGTTAGGGAACGTCGGAGAAGAAATTCGAGGGCTGTAGAGCACAGTAAGTTACAGTTAGGAAGAGGAGAGGGGAGCAATGGCGTAGTAAGTGATGGTAGGACCAAAGATGGAGCAATGAATGAATGAAGGAGAAGGAGGAGGTCTCTTGTGCGAGCTTGGCATGAAGCAGGGGCTAGAAAGAACTGTTCAGGGGCAAATGGAGGAAGAAGTAACTAAATGATAATGGGGATGACGCGACAGGGGAGCAATATCTGGCAGCGGCGTAACTGGCAAGATATTCTGCATTTTCTCCACGTTTGAGTAGAGTGATGTGAGATCGTGCGCTAGAAGTTTGGAATCAGAGAAAGCTCAGTGTTGTTGAGGATTGAGATCTGAATCTGAAAGGTTTGGTAATGGATCTGAGAGCGATCGAAGAGAGTTCGTGGGAGTGAGAAGTCGAGAAGGGTGAGGGTTGCCAAGGTTTTCAACACAATCTGCGATTGGCAGCGTTTAGCAAATGTGAGATTAGATACACATCTAGAAGTCGACTTGGCGTCGTTGAAGGCGGAATTGCGAGACGAATGAGAGTGGGAAGACAGGCATGATGAACACATTCGATCGTACTTAAGTGGAAATCTAGACAGCAGATGAGGGCATTGCTCGCCGTTAAGGGAAGAATTTGTGTCGATTTCTGTTTGACGCACCTTAGGACTGCCTCGAGGAATTCTCCGCCGCACATTTCGGCAGTTTACTGCAACACAATCACTTGTGTGATGGAAGCGGGGGTAGATTTCCGCTGTCATCTTTGTGAATTTCCGTTCCTGCATGCTTTATTCTTCAGTCAGTCAAAGTTCTGCGTAGCGATGAAATTGCATGTTGCTTGATCGCCATGAACCTCCAGCTGAATGTCGAAACATAACCTAATGCGAGACGCTTTCATTCTGCCTAATGCTAGGGAATGAATTCTTTCTGTATTCTTCTAAAGTCTCGAGATATTAAGGGGATTTCCGGAGAAGAAATTAGAATTGGCCTGAACGTAAGGAAACAAAGGTATGAAGGCCTGTGGAACCCTAAAAAATTGAAGGATCTAAATATAGCCGATATGAGTTCGTGGCCGCTGTTACTTTGGGATCGTACGTAGTGGACTGCGATAACTGACGTTTGAGTATCTTGATGAGCAAGTTTTACGACTTGGCTGGAATTGCTGCGCAATGCAGTCCTGTTCATTCCCTGCTTTAGATTTGACACAGCTAGAAGGCTGGAATGATCTATTCATTGACCGTGAGTCAATTTCCTCGGAAAATTGAGGCTCTCACAGAGTTGGCACAATCAAGTTGAGAGGTCCACTTTTATGCCATGAAATAATTCTGATCCTCTATTGCCCATGCACACTAATTGTGTGTTAAACCCTCGTCTGCGCATATAATAGAATCGTAGTGGGAACATGTGCTTATACACAACCCCAGCGATCCAAAACTCTTGAAGTTACGACCACTTCAGGATCTATAAAGATTTGCGCATTTGATGCTTTACGATATACAATTGGCTGGAAGACGCTGGCGTACTTTCCCAGTGCTGTGCATTATCCGAGTGAGACAGTAAAATGTGTTTGTTCCGAGGTTGAAAAATATGTAGCTCCAAGAAGACAATCGTACTGTTTGCAGCTGTGTGGTTTCTGGGATGAGGTCGATCTGAACAATCACTGCTTTTTCCTTGGGCTGACCTCTGCGACTGATGGGCGGCGCTCTTTGTCCCTTATTTATTTTCTCCTCCCGCTTCTATCCTTGTGCCAGTCCTGTGTTAGATTCTCGTGTATCCTCTCTGGAACGGTAATGTCTCGACTCCAAGTGGTACGTACGTGAAGTCTTCGACATCCGTTTCTACTCTTGGTGTCAAGTGCATTGGGGCCCATCCTTGATCATTGTCTTGCTCAAGATCCAGGATTCTTACTGTCGATACATCTTTGTGTCTTTTCTCTTCAGTGTAAAAATCGAAACTAAACGAGGAAGCCTCAAAATTGAGTTTTCACATCTTGGGTCCACTCTCACTGGAGAGCCCTTGATTGTCCTAACGATCTGTTCGAGACAGTCGTAAGCACTGTCCGGGATATGTGAATGTGCTATCCCTAATTGTTGAGGCGTGTTTTGTTCCAGAAGAATGTGCAAGGCAGCAACGCTAATTTCAGAAGGCCGTACAATACGGTGACTAACAAGAATGGTGGTCAGAAGCTGGTATGGGCTCCCAAGGGCCAAAAGCCGGAGCTAGAAACTAAAGCCGCCGTGAAGTCCTCCGAAGATGCCGATGTCAAAGGGCCTGTCAAACCCGACGATGAGGTGAGAGAAACCTTGATCACCTAAGCAACTAGAAAAGCAGGGGCTGCAAATTTTGTTTGATAGAGGGGTGTCTATGAGGAATACAGAAGTGCTCTCAAAAGTAGACTGAGAAAACGGGGCACAGGTTGGAGTCGATGGGATTAAACCTTGTGCATACTGGCTACCTTCATGTACCGAGCCATTTTTGTGAACTGTCATCGCTTACCGCAAAAGAACGAGCCAGTGGTACCCGTAGCAACTTAAAAAACTTACTTCCACTTTTACTTGGCCTCAGGTGATGGATATTAAGTCAACCAAAGGTGGGAGACTTTCAGCTCGTGCACAAGTGCGAGCAACTTTTTATCCAAAGTTTGAAAATGAAAAATCGGACCAAGAGGTAAGCAAGCACTGTGGTCTGTGCTGTGATTTGTTTTCGCATCTGGTCATGCATGTAGACGAAGGTACGGGACCAGGCTGTGTATCTCACTACTCAATGTGATTCTTCTATTATGGCTTCAAGCTATCATAAGATATGTGGTGAGCTGATAGAATGGAAATTCTAAGTGGCATGCTTGACTAATTGGTACACTTTAGCTCCTCAAATGACCTTGTACTTCGTTGGGGTTAGCTGCGAAACAAGATGATCCAAGCGGTGACTGCTGCAAAGGGTATAGTAGAGGTGAGAATCGATGTACCTAGTATTGCCCACCTCCATGACTCGACATTTTGCCTTGCCTTCTCTTCAAATTTTTAATGGACCATTCAACCATCCGATTGCATCGACCATTCTGATAGTCTTTTTCTGTCAGGTTTCCCTGAAGCACTCAGGATCACTATTTCTGTACTCTGGTGATAATACCGGCGGAGCGTTTGCCAAGAATAGTTATGGAAACCTGTATGTACCAATCTCGAACAGTCTCAGAATGAATTTTGTAGACTATGTGCTTGCTACTCCTGCAAACCAGTTTACTTGGAGCGGATGTTAACTGAAGGTTTGAGTCAGACAATTTGCAGATGAGTGATCGCAGAAATTGTCGTATGACAGGTTATTTAATGAATGCTCTGCTGTATAGTTCCATGTGGAATGTCTTCTGATGGCTGGCATGCTTAATTCTATTGTACTTTCAACATGTAATTTACAGATATACAGCTGTCGGTGTATACGTATTAGGGAGAACGCTTCAAGAGGCATGGGGTGCCCAAGCTGCTGAAAAGCAAAAGGAACTCAATTCCTACCTTCAAGTAAGGATACGCTTAAGCATATACATCCACCTTTCTGCTCCGTTCTACAAACGGCTTGTGTTCCACCTTTTGCCTCGGCACTCATGAGCTAAACAGAAACTCGGTACGAGGAGTACTGGCATTCGCCCAACTACGTCTGCAACTCCTGGAGCACTGGTGAAGTCGTTTATGCTTCCGCACAGGCTTACTATGACAGTCTGACTGCTTCCTTCTAATGGGTAGTGGTTTGGGCTCATGCGCTCATAGAGCATGTTATGATATACACTATTCAGTCCTGTCACCCTTCGCTTCTACCCATCTACCAACCACTAGCTTTATATTTCCTTCTTGCTATGGTTTCCCTTTGCTTTGAAATGCGTACTCTTTGTGTTTCGCATCGTGTTGCTTATGAAGGCACGCTTCATTCATTGGATGATGCGTACTACTCTATGAGTGCCATGTTATGTTCCTGGTATATATCAATCTTCGCTTCTGCTTTGCATCTATTTGCAACGAGTGTTTTTATCAATTCTTTGTTGGTTAGACCTGCATGCATCACTTGCTTAGATCTGCATGTCTTCGGTTGCATCGGTTCTGTCCTTAGTGGGTGTGAATTCCCCGTTTTGGGAACGGCTTCTGCTCTCATTACTCATACAACCACCTTTTTACACATAAAAAACTTCCAGTGAGTTTATTAAGCCTGCTTGTATGTCAATTCAAGTATGAGTATGACCAGAAGTTTTATTTCAATGAGAGAAGCGTGTTAAACGACGAGAGGTCAAGCCTGTGTGGTCGGATGTGAGAATCAGCGAGGTCATTATTCGTGTCATAGGATTTCTGACGATTCTGGGATCTAAGTATACCAGCTAGTAGCCTGTTCTTGGTGTGCCAATTCCATGAAAAAGGTGTTTTCTGTTTAGGGTGCTTCTTCTGATGGTCCAGGATACAGCTGTCGTCCACAGAGTTAACTTGCAGTGATTATAATTTTGTTTCAATCCTGTTGATTCACTTAGCATTTTATAAAAAGGGGCTTTAGCCTGTGCATTGCAGTTCAGGGATGCCGTAGCATTAATGGTAGTAGTGTGCCAAATTTGTCAAGATTTTGGTTGATGCCATTAGTTTCTTTTTGTTTGTTTTGGATACAAAAGGAGAGTTCCAGTGAGAAGTCATTCTTAACGGTGGACATAGAGTTACTGTAGGAAAATCATCTATGCATTGCCATGGAGCTGGTCACAGCAGTTCTAGGAGATCATGGGCAGCGGCCGCTTCAAGACTATGGTGCGTTGGCTTTGATTGTTATTTCTTGCAATAGATACTCTTGTTAAATGCCTCGAGAATTCCTGAGTAGTCTCATGTGCAGCTGGAGTGTGTGAGCAATGACGAGTAAGCAAGCAGTTTTTAATAATAGTTGTTTGGTCGTCGGTTGAGCAGTTGTTGTAACGGCAGTGACTGAGCTGAAAGGGCGACCTCTCTTTTACTCGTCGCCCGATGTTGTTGCTTTCTGTCATACGTGGCGGCTACCAACAAATCAGCTCTGGCTATTCTCGTCGAAGTAAGAATATTGTACATCTTGGCGGATTTTACTGCCTACGTTGTAAGAGGGTACCTGATAGACGCTTCATGTTTGTGCATTTCCGAGAATTTAGAAGTAGTTGACAATCAACGTGATTTGATTTGATTTTACTGTATTTTAAACCTGTATCTACAAACGTAACTCTGGCTTCTTGCAAACGTAGGAAATCGGTGATATCATTCTTTTCTGCATACGATGCTCTCTGTGAGGAGGGCATTGCCAGCACTGTTTCGAAAGTGATGGATGAGATTGCAGACTTGGCAGTTCCAGGTGAAAATGCTTTTTACATGACTTCTGATTACTTTTGGCGTGATATTTGACGAAGTAGCTAGGTGTTCATTTTATCCACTGTCGAGCCTCATTTCTTGTTCTTTATTGGAAATCATGCTGTTTCTATAAAAAGTAGAAGCTACCAGCTGGGAATTGCATTAGTTCTAATTTTTTTGCCTCCAGCTGGGAGAACCTTTTAGTCATCTTGATAAGTTTTTCCGCCTAGCTCATCTTAAAATTGGATGCATGTTCAGGCACAAAGAGCCACGGAGAGCTCCAAGGAGAGATTCTAGAAGGCCTTGTGGCACGTGTTGTTGATCCAGCAAGCATAACCACTATGGAGAAAACTCTAATTGAACATCCTGTTCCGGAGAAACCCGATGGTACACAACCATAAACAGATTCCAAAGTTAACCGTTTTTACTGTACTGTGTTTCAGGAATGCCCATCTATGTTTCGGCGGATAAGGTTCCCATCTTAAATCACTCGCTTGTACAGGTTCCTTTGATCTTGGGCCAGGACTTCGCGAAATTTTTGCCGCAAACAGGGAGAGCGAAGAGAAGGTATGAATCTCTGTTCTATCCAGTTGAATGAACAAATCTGGAATGCCAGAGTATGTGTACTGGTCCTGTGATATACTGGTTGTTCAGATTTGATGACCTTTACAGCCTTGGTTTCTGCTCTTTAAAAGGAGGGCATCAGGCGGTTCCTTGTTCTACTCTGGATAAACCAATATGCATCCCCTGTGAAGTATGATGTTTTTCGGTGGCGTCATCAAGAAAATGCAAAGATGTATTTGTAGCCAAGAAGTTGATGGAAGCCGAAAGGCCTTCTTAGTCAAGGTTTTGACTATCTTGATGGCTGAATGTGATTTGTTCCAGCAAATGAGAGCTCTTCTCAACAGTGTTGGGACCAACATGTGCTCGAACGTGTCGGACTGGTTTGAGGACAGGACCCTTGATGTCCAGTCGTCAAAGGGGCCAGAAACACACCTAATTGGAAGTTTTCTACAGGCATCTCCTGCAGATAATGCAACCTTGAAATTACAAGTAAGTAGATCTCCTAGACATGATAATTTATAAGGCAGATGAAATCTATATTCAACTGTATCTTAAAGTCAATCCAGCCTGACAATTGCTTTTGAATGTACCTGGACAGGAACTCTGTCGTGCTATACGCTCTCGGAAATTGCCTGTTCGCTTCAAGTGTCGCTCAAACACACATCGTAAAACTGGTGGTATAGATAATCCAGATACAAAGTGTTTCAGAATGACTATCCATGTCCTATCTGATTCAGCATTTCGAAGATATCAGAGTGAGATGAGGTACAGAATTACAATTTTAATGGTCATGCCCTCTCCTAAGTGAAACTGAACCACGAGCAAACTCACCTCTCTGCTCGTCACTGATGATGCGGTCATTTCTTACTCCGTGATGAATCCCTGGAACGCCGCCCCTGATTGGGTGATCACTCATTCGTTTAATATTGGTTCTACAGGAAACAACCTGGTTTATGGCCATTGTACAGAGGTAAGCACGGTACAACTTTTAATTCTTGGCCAAGTTTTGAGAGGTTTCTGTCCAGGATGTTTGGTTAAACTGAATATAACATGGTTTTACAATATTTGCAGGGTTCTTCGTGGACATAGAACTGTCACCTTCGACACCGCTTGATGCCTCTTCCCCGACAGTTGCAATGGTTAGTGAAGTTACAAAGAAGTTGGCGGATGAAAGTTTGGAGGACTCGCCTGCCGAAATTGCGGCATCCAAATTGGGACTTGATCAAGGCACCATGATTGATGACACACAGCATTTGATGCTCAAACTCAAATTTCTACCGTATAAGGTAACTACAAACGCCCTTGAGTAGGTAGTTGTGCACTATGAGAAGAAGCCATTCGTAGAACGGGGAATTCACACCCACTTAGGACAGAACCGACGCAAACTAAGCACATTGCAAATCCAAGTAACTCAGCGCATGCAAGTCTAAGCAATAAATGCGATGTGGTATTGATAAACTCAATACACTCCATGACGTTGAATAATGCATTCAATCTGAAGAACACTATGAAGTAGTTTACTGAAGAAATATTCATTCCAAAACAGTGGAATGAATGAAGCGAAAGAGCAAGAAGGGAAGTTAGTGCTAGTATTCTCTAGTAAAGGGGAAAGCTATCGCAACCAAGTTTGCCTTGGCACTCATGAGCTTTCAAAGAGAGACTCGGTACGAGGGGTACTGACATTCGCTCAGCTACTTCGGCACTGCATTTGGCACTGATGAAGTTATACTTGTTTTCGTGGAGGTTTACTATGAGCGCCTTCTGCTTCCTTCAGTGGTTTAGTGTTCTAGAACTCATGCTTTCCATAGCGCATGCTGCGATATACTCTATCCCCTGTTCCTTGAACGGGTTCTGCTCTCATTTCCTCATATCCAGTCGTCTCTCACGTTTTGATCCAACACAGCCTTGACACCATCCACTCCTCTCCCACTTCGCTCCACTCCACCCATCCTCAACTAACGCTCTGTCTTTTCCTCCTTGCTCAATATTCGTCTGTTTGATGGTCCTCCTCTGCTTTCAATTTCAGATGCTTAATTTGTTGTATCTTGATTCTTCTTCCATGATGTATACTAGCTCTTTGCAGGTGCTACTATGAGATGTATCTGTTACGTCCTTACCTCCGCTTATCTGCGTAATGTTGGATTCTCTTACATTCGATTTGCTTAGATTCAATTCATTTCTGTTTGCATACGGTCATGCATGCATTTCATATGCACGTTCTCGATTCCATACTTAGAGGGTTCTGGATCCCCCGTTCTTCTAGCGGCTTCTGCTCCCATTTCTCAAATATGTCAACAGATGACATTTCTTCTGGAATCATTTTGGTTTGGCGCAACATTGCTCTTGGTCATCCGTCAAGTGTTCACTGTCCTATTAGATATTAGTAACACTCAGATGATTTTTGCTAGCTTGAACCTTCTGAATCTTGCGTCGACTTCCCACTCAATCAAATTCATTGTTGCGCTTTCCGCCACCTGATTTCTCTTGTAGTTGCGCACATTTCTTATCCGCAACGGTCTGGCACCATTGCTTAACAAAGGGATCCCTGAGTACAAGACATACTACATGAGGTGAGCGTTTGTACCTGCTCCCAAGACAACATTGACGCTTCTTCTTACTCTTCTCTCAGGCGAGTCTGGTAGCAGTACGTCAGTTTTGAGAGTGCAAATAGGGAAGTAAATTCATTCAAGCAGTATCAGTTTTGAGCTGCTAAAGTTCCAATGTTGAAGTTCAATAAAGCATCTGCGATGAATGACTTGTCCATCTTAGATCGATGAACTGACTGTATGACTCGATATATGACTCGATGAACAGGCAAATGAAGAATTGGGGCACATCAGCCCAGAAACAGAAGGAGCTGGTTCAGTTACTAGACGAATGGTAAATATCACTTGCTCATGTATCACCAAGTTTTGTATATGTACCGACTCTTGCTAAACATATATCGTCACCAACTCTTTTCCGTGTTCCTCTCCAGCGACCTCCATGCTGTTGTGTGAAAGTTGGAGCTCTTCCTTAGGATTAGTTGATCATGGGACGCATGAATCATGGAGTTTGCTCGACCTACAGTATAGAGGCTCCTGATACAAGCCTACCCCTAGTCAAGGTGTTATTTGCACCTTCTTCAGATTGTGTGAGCTAAGTCTGATCAAAGTTATTAACGTTACTTCACTCGTTTCCTCGGCAATTTGTGTTTTACCACAGGGCTGTGTATGCCAAGAAGCACATTAAAGATAAGAAGCTTCATAACAGCTACTTGACTCTAGCCGAACCCTTTCTTGAGAAATACGCTCAACGAAGTCCCAAGAATCAGAGGTTGATTGGGGCAGCTGGATCCGCTGTAAATGTTGATCAATTTCTGGCTGAGATGTCAGGGGAGAGAAGTGAGGAGGAAGATGATTCTATTCCTCAGGAAGATGAATCTCCGAGCACTTCTTCAGCTACTGATGCAAGTTCGGGGAAAAAGGCGAAAGGGATGTTGGTATTTTTTCCTGGTACGCAATTCTGTGCAGCCAGCTATTTCTTGTCTAGCATAGTAGGAACAGAATTCTGTGAATGCAATCTAAATTTCTATCAAATCTCATGACGTCATCGTTGGTTGACTTCCTTGTATTGCAGGTATTCCTGGATGTGCCAAGTCAGGACTCTGTGCTGAGATCCGTAAAGTGACTGGACTGGGCCATCAACACTACTTGATGGGTGATCTTACCAAAGGTTTGCACCAGTCTACCTAAAAGATCCTGTAGTTTTGAAAGAAAAACGTGAATTAGGTTTTCTTCATATATCGTCTGAATGTTTTTGGTTGGAACATATCTTGGTTACCTTTCATATGCATTTAATGAGTTCTGGATCACCCGTTCCCAGAACGGCTCCTGCTCTTATCTACCAATATCGTCTGAATGTTTGTCCTGGAATTTGTGGCTTACCATCGAGATGACTAAAAGAACAACAAAGCTAGCCGATGTTGTAACGTAATCTACTAGCATCTTAGTCACATCAATAATAAGAGAAACTAGAAAGCAGAAGCCAAATTGAACTACTAGAACCTATTCGAATTGTAGGCCAACGTTTTAGGTAGCTTTTTCGGTTTCAAACTAGTAATTCTCTATAAATTCACTTTGAGTTTGGATCTGATCGTCTTCACAATCAAAGTTGTGATGTCAGTTTTTTAATGTTTAGTTTGTTGGATCAACTCAGGTAACTGTTGTTGCGTTTAGTATGGAACATGACACTTTGGTTCTACGTTGTTCCAACTTTTGTAGGTAGATACTGGCAGATACTAGCTGATCAGCGAAAGAAAAAACCACAGGCTATAACTTTGGCTGACAAAAATGCGCCCAATGAGGAAGTTTGGAAGCAGGTAAGGCTATGTGACCTTGTCTTAGTGCAGGTGCCTACGACTTTATGGACATATGTTTCTTCGCATGTTTACTTGTTCCGTATCTATCCCTTCACTTCGTTTCCACAGATTGATTTCCGAAAGCTATAAGATCGTTGCACTTTGGTTTGCAATAGACCTCATTAAGGTCATATCATTGACGAATTCCTCTGGCTATATGCCTTCTATAGTAGTAGATGAGTGATTCTACTCAGTTCCCAAGTTGACATGTTATTGTTAGCAATTGAACTTGGTACTTTATCTTATTATCTGAACAAGTATGGGAACTTCTAAGGCGCTCTGAATGTAAGCACTGATAGCAAAATTGACTTGCAGATAGAGAATATCTGCGAAAGCACTCACGCTATTGGTGTTCCAGTTATTTCAGAGTCGAAAGGTGGCTTCTCTTTTTCATTTAACTTCTTCTGTCCTGTTGAATTTTGTCTGAACGTTACGTTCTAATGAAAATTATGTCTATTTCTTGCCCTTCCCAGTATGCTCAGGCATAATTACCAAAACTGTAACCGAGTGTCATTTTCAAATATGAGCTTCTAGTCTGGGTACGCATTGAAGGCTTTGAAAATAAATCTACGGTCTAGTTTCCGGAGTTGGTGTGCAGTTTTCGTACTGATTATATGTTCCCGATTATATCGTCCCGTCATATACACCTTCTTGCCTCGACTATCCCTGACTTAGACTCGCTAACTATGTCCTCTTAAATGTGCATTCTTGCGCGCCTACACAGGCACGGAAAGCAACCCTTACTCGCTGGATGCTTTGGCGATCTGTATGTACCGGGTTCTCCTGAGAAGTGAACACCCGGTAAGTTTGAACTATTCTCAAGTGCAACAGGGAAGGTTTGACAGTTTAGTCCGGGCTCTTGTATATATCTTTATTGAAGCAATGCCCAAGATAAATCACTTCAGCACAGATTTGGAGGCCAAATAAAGGTTGTTGTATGGAGAACTGAGGACGTGGGAGTATATACGTAGAGGGATTCTTCAAAAGGTCCTAGGTGCACCCGGGCATGTGCTGGTCGTGTACCCGTAGTATGACATACATGAGTTGCGTGTTGTCTCTCATCAATTAATATTTAGATTCATCTTCTATTTTGTTCAGGGAAAATTGGATAAGAACTCACCAAATCCGGGTGCCGTTATGCTGATGTTTTACAACCTTTATAAGGGCAAGGTAACACGCATTTTGCAGACTATTGCAGAATCGGTTGCAACCAATGCAGGAAATTTTTGTTTGTGTTGATGCTCTTCTACGAGCGATAGTGACTTTTCCCTTCTTTTCAGCTATTCGGCACCCACTCCAAAGCGTGCATGTTAGCAATGTATGAAACAGATATAGAGCACAACCATGAGAATGAGGGGAAAGAATCTATTCTGTTATCATTGCAGTTAGATACAGACGATAAACATCAACCGAGAAATATAGGATCGCCCTGACAGAAGTTGTTAGCCTCTCCCATCAAGTTGTTACGCATCATCTTTATAGGTCGAGCCATTACCTTCTTTCCTAACGACGTATAGATGACTTTTAAGAGTTGGATAACTTTGCTTCTCAAGTCTTGAATATAGCTTCACGTCCTTAATTTTCAAGGTCCGGATCAGAGAGGTCCAAAAGTGACAAATACTCAATCTTTGTTTCAGGATCGGAAAGAGTTCGAAGAAGAATTACAGGAGCGTTTTGGACATCTGCTGAAAATGCCACTCCTGAAAGCAGACAGGTCAGTAACTTTCGTAATGCCCTGATCATTGACTGTAAGGTCAGTGTTGCCTTAATGTAGTAATTGTCGTACTAATGTAGAATGTTTTACTTTGCAGAGAAGCTATGCCGAAAGGCATTCTGGATGTTATTGAACAAGGTCTTGATCTGTACAAGAAGCACACCGCCAAACATGGAAGGTAGGTAGCTCCCAAGTAGAGAAGTATAAGCTAATGATTTCCATAAGTCTAATAATGTATAGTAGATCAGATAAGATATTTGACTTCCTCCTTATTTACGAGAGTCACAATTTTTCTTCTTTCCCTTCTTTTGTCCGTGATTGATGTTGAGATGCGCATGCATACGCCAAGCAGGCTGGAAAGTTTAAAAGGCACCTTCAAGGATGCTTGGGTCGCATGGGAGGCTCTACTGAGGAAGACTCTGCTTGCCAATGCTGAATATTTGGATTCTATTCAGGTCGACAGTTCTCAACATAGCCCTCTGAGCCTATTGTGTGCAGCTGTAGTCGTTCTTGCAACTGCTAGAAACCATCATATGGTTGATTCTTGACGTAGTATTAGGTTAGGAACTGGTAGAGGTTTCATACGTTCTCAACTATATCTAATCCGTCCATCGGTCAATATGCCCGGCACACAGGTTCCTTTTCAAGAAGCAGTAAAATCAGTCATCGATCAGCTGAAAACTATCAACAGTGCAGGTTTTGATATGCATGTTCCCAGGGCCTCTGAAGAACGTTCTTTCCGCACCTTTACCTTCGCTGCTGTCAAGTTGCCTCAAGATCAAGTGGCCAAGGCGTTGGAATTGGTATGTTGAAGCTGACCTTTACTCCATGTGGATTTATATTTGGATAATCGGGTGTGACAGAGTGTACTTGAAATGTTAGCACCCGTGAAGTTCTGGATTTTACTGCTAGATGGTCTCGTGTAGCCTTCAGTTGACCCCAACCTGCTGTGCTGCTACCGACAAGTTTCAGTATTTTGATCACTTGAACGTTAAAGAATCTTAGACTTTTGTGAATTCGGAATCATTCAATGTGCAAGTAGGGTCTGTTAACGACTGGCTACTGATCAAAGGGGACCGTATTTCCTGCCAGGTAGCGGCACAAAACCCTCAAGCGCAAATGTACCTTGCTGGGAAGAGTTGGAAAGAGAGCTTAGGCAAGGCTCACGTCACGCTTGCACACAAACATGCTCACGGAGTGGCAGCTGTATCAGCCTATGGATCACTGCGTGCATCTCCAGCTCCCGTCCAGTTCACAGCACTAGTTTATACAGACAAGTTGTGCGCCTTAGAAGTACAGTTAAACGCTGGTGAAGAGCAGACAATTAAGTCTTTGAACTCTTGGCCTCATGTGACGGTAATAGTCCAACTCCGCCTCGCTATATCCACTTACATACAGTGGGTAGAGAACTGTGTTCTAGCGAACGACTTCCATATTCATATACTCAATATATTCTCGAGAATTTTTTATTTTTCTTGAGATTCTGATACAATCTAAACCAAGCTCTCCATGTGATACAGGTCTGGACCGGTCAAGGGATGAAACCAAAAGACGCAAATGCACTACCAGCCCTTGTTGATAAAGGCCAAGCACAACGGATTGTATTCCCAAATCCAATAAGGATCACAGGAACAGTAGACTTTTTATGACCTCACTCTGCTGCTGTGTAGCAGGGCTAAACCAGTTGAAAGGTGGGTCAACACTGACTCGACGATATAAGCTAGACACTGAGAGTTCCATGTCTAGATGGCTAAGTTTGGAGTTCGATTTTTCTCAATTGACTTTATGAAGCAGCACCGATTGTACAACCGTTTGTGTTGCTGGACGCAGCAGCGTTCATCCTCATACATGAAGCTGCAGTGTTTTGAAGTACTTACACAACATTCACAGAAGTGAACACATACATCAAGGATAGCAGGAAAGAGTTTGCAGGACCGCACAAAACACCTGCTCGGCTTAACTACGTAGGTAAAAGACTGAACTGCAGGTGGTGTTTCTTGCAGTATGAGTGCCTTCATGGGTTTCGTTTAACCTTCAATTTCTTTCTTTTGATCCCACGATTCTGTTCTAGCCTACCGTCACGACACAATAGTTGCTTTCTCCTGAATTGCCTTTTCAACTACTGTGCGTCTCTTCCCCTGTCGCTGACTGGAGTTCACTCCAAGGTACCGATGCACTGAGGACAATGAACTTTGGAGGAAAAAAGCATCGTATTTTCTATATGTCTAATACGATGTCTCTACTTAGCGTTTACGATGTTAGCATTAGCATTTAATCGTTGCCTCAGACCAGATTGACTCGTCGTTATCAGCTAGTACAAGCATTGACATGTTTTTGCGCTGTTGTGAAATTGCAGATGGCGATGGTTTCGGGAGTAAAATGAGTATCAGAATGAAAGCAGAAATTATCTTGCAAATAATGGCTGCTCTATGACTGAACAATGTTGAGGCTAGAAAGCTTTCAAATAAGCTGAATAGATATTACCAGCCATTCTTTCAGTTAGAAATATCGACTCTGCAATTCACAACCTTTGCTTTTAAGATGCGGTCAAGACGACTCCTTCAATTTACTCGAAAGTCGGTGTACTTCTTGCTTGAAGAACGCTTTGTATTCGATCTTTCAAACATACTCTTACGTTGACTTGCATGTCTACTTGATCGTTTCGTGTGTGCCCATTGCTATCCAATGTATCAATGATTTGATTCCGTACCTTATTTATCAACCTCTCTACAGTATTTATCATAGCAATAAAGCTAAATGACCAAGAACTTCGATCACATTCTCGCTTGAATTACGATGTTAGGGACCAAAACATTACTCTGCGGAGGCTCTCAACTGGGTGTGACAAGCAACCCAAACCGTTTTGCCGACGCTAAGGTTGGTCGGATTTTGATGGTGTTCGAGAATAAACGATTTCCTCTGGTTTCGGAAACTCTTCTAGTCTAACATCTAAAGTACAGCCAGAGATATTGAACACATTGCTCCAGCCAAACAACGTCGTCAATCCTTGGCCCTGTCCAATACCATTGACAACGTTGCAGCCTCCTGCGGAGTCACTGTCGGACATTAGACTTCTACAAAAAATCTGTGGCTCGTCTTCCTATCATCAAGCGCGGAGTGAGCTGGGATGTTCACGGAACGGTAGTACCAACAATATTTTGGAGGAATTTTAATTCATTTCTTTCACGGAGTAACAAAATATTTTGGAGGAATTTTAATTCATTTCTTTCACGGAGTAACAAAATATTGGTTAAAGCTTGTTCTGTACTTGATCGACTTATGGCAACTGAAACTGGGGAATAAAACATCACGAAGGAAGGTAAAAGGAACATGAGGTGCAGAATTTGAAGAGCACAAGTATGAAGAAAGCACAAGACTCCCTAATGTTGGAGAGGAAAACATGTAAAGGACCAGGCAAATGGAACTGCATGTATTGAATTGTATGATAAAAATACTATAAAAATATGTTCGTAGAAGGGTGGCAGTATTTTAGATTTGGGGAAGGTTCACATTGTCATACATGTCCATATAAATTCTATGCGTAGGAACGTTATACATTGAGTAATATTTCTTTGTTGAAAAAATCTGATGTGTAAATGATCAATGAAACGTACAGATCTGTATAATGAGATGGGAATAACTCTTGAAAGAGACCCAGAATCTTGGATGTCCAAGAATATCGAAGTTCCTTGGTGGTATATTGTGGTCTTCCTTACTTGAGTGACAAGGTGACGGCTACCTTGTTTGTATGTCTGTTCACAATAGGAACTATG
Organism: Lunularia cruciata; assembly: GCA_948567375.1. Lineage (NCBI taxonomy): Eukaryota > Viridiplantae > Streptophyta > Marchantiopsida > Lunulariales > Lunulariaceae > Lunularia > Lunularia cruciata. The sequence continues at coordinate 20,959,291 of OX419755.1, read as the reverse complement.
TCCTTAGAGATTAGCTATCAGCACATCAAATAATGTGCGCTTTCATTAGTGAAAGTTATGTCAACACTCACCTTAGGACAGGGTGATATGGTACATTGAACCAACTCTCACTCTATTCCCAGCTAGCATTATATAGTGTACACTTTTATTGGCAAAATCCTGATATCAGCCCTCACAAAGAGGATAAACTACCACTAGATAATCTAAAATACACCTGCACTATGGAAAGTTATAATGCAAACTCTCATCCTGCAAGAGAGGACGATATCATCGATATGGTAAATCCATGTTTGAAATCTAAATCTAAATCTAAACACTAAATCTATGTTTGAAAATGTTAGGGAAAATCTGTTGATCCAATCAGCACTCAATCTGTGTTTGGAGAACCTGTAAGCACTAATATATGTCGATATATTTTGATAACCTTTCATTGGTGAAACAGTCCATTACTCTATAAAAGTATCATTTCATAGATTCAATTAACATTCCAAATGTACTTAAGAACGTGCAGGTAGATTCATATGGATATATCATGAACTCGAGTGTACCATCCACACCTAACTTACACCACAAAATGTATATATTCTTGAATACCATATGAAACCTACCATAACAATCTTCCAAGGCTCTGCGTTTTAGTAGTTTGTATGTATTACTAGTTGGTATGCAATAATGGTGCGCAACAACGTTAAATGAAGTGTCAATATAGAAGTGAAACAATTTTCAACATCCGCTGTGTGCAAACTAAGGAGCAAGTGCTCCTTCAGCATATCGAGAGCCCAATTAACACCGTTTAATTCAATGGCAGAATAAGAAAGCAAGAATGATTGGGATTGGCTCCCGAGTATCTACCCAGATAACTTGTCTGACATTTCAGGCCCCACTGACTCATGTTGTAAATTCGGGGGTGTCTCGAAGCCTCAACGGCGAGAAAGCCTGGCTTCCTCGTCACTTGCACCACGTTTCTCAACATAACGGGGCATCTAGATCAGAGAATTAGATCTTTCTCTGGTCTAGACTGCGCTGTATCTCATTGAGTGATGTTCTTTGAAGTTTTATGATGGTTTTCGGGTTTACGGTTCGACTAAACAGATAATTTGACCCACACCTAATTTTGCCAGGCACGAAAGATAGAACAAACTTTGGGGCTGAGGGCTTGTATGCGACTTATGACATGCGGTATAGCTCGCTTCTACATCTTACTCGGCCACGCTGAGGAACGAGTGACGCATCCGACGTCTCGTTGGAGCCTCCATGTCTTAAAGTAATGCTAAAACGTTAGAGGTGACACGAGCTACACTTCTTCTCAGGGTCGACATGTACAGGTGAGCAATACAATGCTCTCCCTCGCTAACTATTGGAACCTGACATCCAGAGTTATTGTGAGTTCTTCAGAACGGCAACTGACTAAACTATTTGTGATCAGAGAAGCTTAGAGTTGGAGGCCATAAGCACATGACTGCGGCAGCAGTCCTTTCAAAACCTGCTGATGAGTTGTAAATGAATTCGTACGAGGACCAGAATGTGGCAAGCCGTCTTGAGAGACCACGACATAAATCTCGTTTACATGAGTGAGGGATACGGAGCAATATGTCACTGAAAACGCATCTCATGCATGGACTTCAAACACTGCAGAAACACATTTCAACTTCCCACAGGACTTGGTGGTAAGAATTTGATAAATCTGTCAGCTGCATTTCAGCCTACCACGGTTGACAGTTCTGAACTGCCGATTTCCCTACGCTGATCCCTAGCTTGGGCACGTACATCAAAGTGATACACCAAAATGACTTATATATGTATATGATGATGACGTCACGAAGTATTTCATGCCCTCTGCTTTTAGAAGGGATTCTTCATTTCTTGAGAGATGAACACATGTGTGAACAAGAATCAGCTCACCAATATTACAGAGCCCAATTTCTGCACATCAGCACCGCGCATTCACAAGGAAGCGCACGAAAGTCAGAGAAAAAAGCGGAGGTTATTCCGCGCATCTCTCATAGCAGCAATCTCCCTGACTTATGAACATCAGTTGATGTACATGAAACAGCTCAGCAAATCTACAGAACCCAATTTCTGCACAAAAGCACCGCGCATTCATAAGCGAATGCTCACTCAGTCAGGGAAGGAAGCTGAAGTCACCTAACACGTCTCTCACAGCAGCAAGTCTGCCCGACCTAAATCAGCTCACGCACCCTAGCTTAGAGTAGACTTGAGGGAGGAAAGCTGGATGAGTGACAGGATAACCATGATGTTGTCTGCCATTACAGCCAGACCAGCATATCATTATAGTTGTACCTTGCAAGGTGCTCTTTCGCAGTTGCCAGCGCTTGCGAGATAGTCTGCAGATCGAGCAGATAATACATCAGTGGAAGTCGAACTGCACCATCTACTAAAATATGCTCAAAGAGGAGGCTTAAGACCGCAGATACATATTATCACACCTTGCCCAAAATAAGCAATATCCTAGACAGCTAGAGAGACAATACACGAATTACTAAGCTGCATAAGAGTATCAAGATCGATTGGAGAGTGGTCAACATCCTGGTTTTCAAGGCTAAACGCTCAAGTTGAGCAGAGATTACAGCAGATTGTTTGAAAGCAGGGAATCTCTGGGCCATTCGCGCAAGTTGATGGGTCCCATGAAACAGGTCTACGCTACTAGGCAATGAGACAGTCAGATCTCGTGCTTATCGAACGAACTAACTGACCGGTTCATGTGGCTTCTATACCGCAATGTTGCGTAAGCCTAAACTGACAAGCATGTAGCAGATGTGGCACAGGGTTCTTCATCGAAACAAGTGGCCTACACGGCGGGTACCGTGAAATGATCCCAAGCCGCCGGCCAGAAACAAGTGATACCAATGAGAACATCACATGCTCTCACTACAAACTCATCCCTGTTTGTAACAGGCTGAGGGAACTTGTTAGCCCCTAAAAGAGGGCTTCCAGTTAAATTGTTACTGAATAAAGGTATAATTCATGGTGAAAGGCACATAGCCTCTCAATTGCGGAATAGCCAGGTATGTGCGCAGGAAAATGCAGAGGTTCTCAGCTCCTCTCTGAGCATTGAATGAAGTTTAGTACTTCCCACGTTGGCACTTTCTCAACATTCAGTCGGCCTTCATACTGATGTTGGTGCAGAACAATAGTTGGAAGCAAGAATTGGACATCTGAAATTGGTCAGAGACTCTGATAGATAAAATAAACCTGCTCAGATAGCGGCACATCAGCCTCTGCACCACGCATGGCCACTCTTCCAGCGATCACATTGGCATCACATTCCAAAATAATTCTGCAAGAGCCACGCAAGGCAGGCAGTCATATACTGAACGCAGAATGGACGAAAGTGCATGATTGAAGCATCATGAATCCTAATTGCACAGACCAGGACAGCAAGTGTTGTGATTCAGGAATCCACATACCCTCCATCGACGATCTCATCGAGACAGAGGAGAACAAGATCCAGGTTCTCCAAAACTGTTTTTTTCTCCACATTGCTTCTGTGCAGGAAAAACAAAATCCATTTTAGTCCCAACCAGTGATTGTTCTTTCGTCCAATATCAACCTTCAGATGGTGCTTGGAATAATCTCAAAGAAGGTTTCCGCGTTTAATGAGAGCCAACCTCAAAAGTAAACCGACAGCATCAAAGAAGCCCTGCAACACGGTGGCCAGAATGAGCTCATTCTCATCATCACCTCCAGTCACGTAAAAGTGTAGATCGGAGATAAACTTGTAGACAACGACGTAACCATCGAACATACCAATCTCCGCTGCGTTGTATTTCCAAGAAACCGAGGGGTCAGAAGTATACGGGGACAAAGAATGGAGATCTCAGCATGATGAAGGAGAGAAATCGCCGGGCTGAGAATTTTCATGCCTTCCTTGCAGTAGATGGCATTTATATGTTAATTCCTCTGTAATTGAAATACCTTCAGATCTTGCACTAATCCGCTGAGTCTTGGTGAAAACAGATTTTTCGAAAGCCAGCTTCGCGACAAGATTTGGCCAATCGTCTGAGAAGTACTTCACAGCTACGCGCTTCCCTTCGGCATCTAGTAGGAGAATGTTCTTGATCAATGGGGCCGACACCTGCAATACACAGATTGATTTCGACTTACGACTCAATCAATACCCCGAAGACTAAATAGTGTACCAAATTCCCGCCATGGTACTTCCCGATATTTAAAGCCCTAGCTACCGCTTCCCTCATGATCCTCGATCCACTACATGGTGTCGTCAATCTTTTCTGTAGTGTAAGCTCCACAACCCCACTCCTAGTACACTTCTCCGCATATGAAATCCAGATCCATACCAACTCAACACCGATCTAAGCGTCTACGCCTACTGCATCTCATGTCTCAACATTCTTCATGAAGCTATGTAAGTAAAATGGGAAATTTCCGCCGAAGACAGTCCACAATTCAATCCTAATGTAGAATGCAATGCGGGTATCTCGATCCTCACCTCCATTGCGCAGATCGCTCTTCAATGTTGCCGCATATGCTTAAATTTCCTCGATGGCTTGCTCCCACTCAGACCTCCCGCGGCACAGAGTTCTCAGTTCTCACAGAAGCAGCAGCACAACTCCGATCTCGTCCTCTCTTCCAAACTATGGTCTTCTTTCCTGTCTCTCTCCACATAAGTTAGATTAATCAAACTAGATTTAGGGAGTTAAGCAAACACGCGCGTACTAAACTAACTTACGACAATTTCTCCGCCAAAGAAAGGATTTTTCCAACTGTTCTTTGGCGGTGGTCTTATTTCTTAAGCAAGGGTCTCTCGAAAGGCAAAGCCTCTTTGTTTGTGAATGATGCTCTAGAGCGATCTCCTCCTATCTTGCCAAAAAAATTAAAAACATAAAAAGATGAAGTCTTCTCTCTCTTCTTGCTTTTGAAGAAAACAAAGTTAGATAATTAGATAAGAGGATTCAAATTAAGAAGCTGTCTACAGACCCTTCGGATAAAGAAAATCTCCACAATGGAAGTTTGGTACTAATGAGTTCTTTTTCCTTTCCATTATTACTTTCTTTCATTTTCCTATGAACCTTTAGATCGTAAACGAAAGTTTTCCTTTAACACGTTGAAGCCTGTTTTGTTCCAGTTACCCAAACAGAACTACCATCACTCAATTGCACGTCCAAACCCATGAGTGTCTTTATAGATTAGATAATGGGAAGCACAACACGCATACATACATGTGATCTAAGCAAGACTACACTGCCGTCAGTATCTCTTTGTAAATGGAGCATCAATGCACAACTAACAATGGTGTCCTAATCGATATTTTCTATATGCTCAAAAGTGAAGATAAACTATACAGAGATTATAGAGCAAGATTACGCTCAATACCCACAAGTAAAGTATAGTCTTTATTCCATAAGGAAAGAATAAGATAATGTCCGTATTTCTCAGGAGCTAAAGGCAATCGAAGGGTAGAACCAACGCCGCTTCAAAAATCGGAGCTAACTATACTCATTAAGAAAACTTGTTAACTAATCAGGTAGAAAATAGGTGTTACTTCCGTCAATTACCAACATCCATATAAGTTGAAGAATTGATCAGAATGTATTAGGCTCTTATTAGTCAAGAGAAGTAAGAACGAGGTCTCGATCTCGTTACAAAAACAAGATAGACATGGTTGCCTATACAATGTAAAATATTTTAAGAATACGAATTAAGCTTCAATTTCTGAATTTTAGAGTTTCCATTACTTGTGGCCTTCCATTGCCTGGATCTCTCTATCTAATGATAAAAGGAATCTTTTGTCCACAATACCCCCTCTGTTTCTTTTAACTTATTGTTTTCGTTCATATAAATTTTATCACAAAAAAATCATGGAGGACAACACCTTCAATAACCTTAATTTTGCATAAAGAATATTTTTGTGTATTATTTTTGAGTCCAAATAAACCAAACACGTTAACACTTGTAAGATCCTTTCAAGATTTCTCAATTTTGAAGAAAGATAGGTTTCTCTCGATTTAGAGACATTGCTATTTTGTCTTATTAGATTCTTGAGCATATAGAACAATAAAGAAAAGAACGGATATTAAGGTATAAAGTATATGGGGAAGACAGGATCTTTTTACAATAGGTTAGTGGCGAATTTTCATTCTTAGATCCACATAAGGATAACCAAACCAGGATGATCACCTCTGTAGGATGTAGATATAGGGAAACTCCATATATAGTCAAAACTATCTAATCCGATACCCTCGGTGTATGCAATTGGTATGTTTCATCAACGGGACTCCAAGAACTAAATATTGTAAACCTTAATGTCCCGATGTTTCATCAAATGAACTCTAAGAAGGAAATATTGTAAACCCAAGTGCCACATGGCTCAAGTACAACATACCCGTTTGAATTATCAAATGATTTCGAGTATTACTTTTCATCCATGGAACTCCAAGAAGTATATACTATAAACCATAGTGTCCCGTACCCAAGGTACAAGGTACAATATAATATGCCATAACGTGAAACAAATTTGGAGTATTATCTTTTTGGGTCATCGAGAGTCTTGTTTACTAACAACTTGTCTTGGAAAAGTCATTATTCATGGCAATGCTGAGGAGTAATGTCATCTGATGCAATAATCTTTAGTTAACAGTTTTTCTTTCAGCTTCCATAATAATTGTTAATTGTGATTTAAATGTAAAAAGTAAAATTAAAAGGTTTTAATTGGGTATCAAATAGTGGTTATCGGTTATTGTTATGGAACAAACTTGGTGGAAATTTAAATTATAGGGGTTATCACATGATAGAAAATTTGACAGTATTGGATTTGATTTTAGATGATACATCATTATGGGAACTTAATTGTTTATAAAATCTTCTATATGAGACTAAAATAATTGGATCTGAGAATTTAACGACATAATGTTATGATTTATGGCATGATATTTTTAAATTCAAAAAATTTAACAAGAATATCTTATCAAATATATTTTTATAGAACTTCATAAAAATATAATTTAAACACTAATTGTATTCTTACCTTGAGATATTATGCAACCAATAAGGCATTATTTTATTGTTCAAGCAAAAGGCCAATCAAGATTAAATTATGTATATTAAAATTATATGTTAAGGACCTTAATATTAAGTTATATATTTTAATGATAGCTAGAATGGTACTATTTTGGTGGTAATACAATGGAAATTTATCATAAAATTATAAGCAAATTTTGTAAAGAAGTTACTACAAACTTCTAAAAGATGAAAATTAAAAGTACTTAAGAAGTTTGAAAAGGAATATTTAGAATATACTTGGGAGCTTCCTAAGAATTGAGTAGACTATTAAGATACTCAAGAATCTTCTTATAGACCTAGGGTTTTTAGGGATTGTATAACTTGTCCAAGAAGTTAATGGCTAATGAAGCCAAGAAGTAATTTTATGTGTATCATAAATATATAAAATAAGGATTTGGATCATATCTAACATTTGGAGTACATTTCATTTAGTTCTTGATCCATGTCTTCTATTATATTCAACTTCCTCTAAAGTAGTGTCCTCTTCATCTTGGCTATGACTAACTCCAGCTAATCAGGACTAATATAGAAGCTTGGTTAAACTCCATATAAAAAATATTTTAATGACTTGCAATACCAAATTTGATGTACCCATAGAGCATATATGCATCAATAGTGTCACATTTACTCTTGGACTAAGATTTCATTTTGTCCTTGGAGTTGAGGTCCCTTTATTTCCTATGATGCAACTTCAACTTGTCATGGTTAATCTTATAAAAATTATTCCTTCCAATTCCTTGAGATCATAGGTGTAATTGCACCACACCTTTTCCATTATGAAAGGTCCAAAGTACTTAAAGAATAACTTCTTTTGCACCAACTTGAATTGAATGAAATCAAAAAATACTACTCAATCATCTTCCTTGAAAGGATCTATCTTCTTGTTGCCTTGCCTCTTGTTATAACTCTCCTTTTGTTTCCTTTGGGCTTTCTCCACTCAAACCATAGAAATAGCTCTTGCCTCCTTCAATTTCATGAGTTGATCCTTCCTTGACCTCTCTACATCACCTCCTTGTGCCTTCTTCAATTTCTTATGTATGCTTTGGAAGGTCAAAATATTAAATTGAGTAGATAAAGTAAACTCAATATCATATAGTAAATGAAATGTAGAATCCCCCATGAATATTTTCATGGTTTTCCTATACTCCCACAAAACTACATGAATTCTCTTGTCCCAATGATGTTTACCTCTTTCCATTTTTTCATAGTTGGTCAATATCATACACAAGGTTTTGATTAGTTCTCTTTGCCAAGCCATTGGATTTTGGCTAATAAGATATGGTCACTTTACATGTGATAGAAAAATTCCATAATATGACTATAATGATTCTTCATGTAAAAATCTCCTCTTCTATCCAAAACCAACTCCAAAGTGTAGTAAAACCTAGTGATGATGCATTCATATAGAAATCTACCAACTTCATCTTCATTCTTATCTCTCAATGATCTAGATTCAATCAACTTGGTAAGGTGATCATTAACTACCGTAATAGATTGATTTTTACTTAGGGGTTTTATTAAGATGACCTACAAAGTCAATACAACACCTCCCAAAAGGCATTAGTAATATAATTGATCTAAAGGTGAAGTGGAGGTAGACTTTGTAGCAAAAGCTTGACAAACATCACAATTTTTTAATAATCAAGACAATACTTGAAAAATACCTCTCCAATGGTAACTTGCATCTAAAATCTTGAAAGTGGTCACCTTTCATGCAAATTTGACCCTACAAACAAAACCACCATGAAAATCTTTCATGACTAGAATAGACTCCTTCTTACCCATTTCTCTTTGAAGTACTTACTACTTACTACTTATTGCTTAATGAAAAAGAATCTCCTCTATCATTGTGTAAGGTCTTGATCTTACTACAATGCCTTCTTCTCATTATCATACATGTCATCCAGATAGTTTCCTCTTGTAAAAAAGTGTACAATCTTCTTGTACTCCATTGGAACCTCTTGAGTGATTGAGAGAGTAATAAGCTCCTTATCTAAAGAGGAATCATCCATTTGCTCAAGTCCAGCACGATCATAGGCCTTGGATAACAAATCCACATTTTTGTGTTTCTTTCATGATTGATAGGCCATGAAATCATACTCAATAGTATAATCATGCTTAGATAAGAGTATAATAAATCTTGCTAACCTTCTTTCCACATTAGGCTTCTTGAAGACGCACTATAACACCTTGTGATCTATGATAATAGTAGCATTCTCTAATCAAGTAGTGTTGGAACTTCTTGAGACCAAATATCATTGCCAATCCTTCCTTTTTGTGACTAAATAGTTTCTTTATACTAAGACCATTTTTCTACTAGTATAATATATTGGATAATCATGTCATCTTGGTCTAATTTACTAAGAGTGCATCCTATAACTACACTAGAATCATCAATATAAAGGATGAAAGGCTTAATCCAATCAAGTTTAGCAAGAATTGTAGCCATAACAAGGGATTTCTTGAGTTGTCAAAAGTTTTAAGAATCTCCTTGTCCTTATAGAGCTTTGGGAGCTTCTTTTTTGCTTAAGAAATGACCTTGTTATAGTAACCAACCATCTCCAAGAATTGACAAAACTTTATTAAGCTTGAAGTGAAGCTTTAAAATTTTCCTCATCCTGTTAAGATCCATTGCTATTCCATCCTTGGAAATGATATGCCCCAAAAGTGGACCTTCTCCACAACCAAAGATGCACTTCTCCAAGTTAAGTAATGCATTTGCTTTATTTAAGCATTGCAAGACCTTGATCAAGTGCTAAAAGTGCTTCTATAGACACAAAAGTTATCAATGAATATCTTTCACAAATTTCCCAATGAAGGTTCAAACACCTTGTTCATGAACAATTGAAATGTGGTTTAAGCATTACAAAGCCCAAAAGATATGACCTTAAAAGCATAAGTCCCCCAAGGTATGGTGAATATGGTGAGTTTTTAATGCTTTGGTGCAACCTCAAATTGGTTATATCCATTGTAACCATCTTCAAAACTATACATCTCATGTCTCACAATCTCCACCAAGATTTCATCAATTAATGGAAAGGAGTACTAGTCATTCTTGATAATAAGACTGAGCTTCTTGTAATCCACACGTGCACAAAGTATGTTATTCTTCTTTTTTATAATCACAATTGGAGACACATATTCCAAATTCTCCAACTTGAAGATAAACCCAACCTCATTTAAGTTATCAATCTTTTCCTTAACAATCAAAGTTGTTGGTGTGCTAATGAAATGTTGCTTTTGATAAGCAAGTCTTGCATGTAATTCCAACTCTATCTAATGCTTTTCCATGGTGACTTCCTTAAGATCCTTGTAATTGACAGTAAAAATGTAACAACATGGAGTTTATAGATGAGTTAGTCAAGATTAACAAAGTAGCAACTAAGCCAAATTAGCCAAGAATTATAAGAATATTGTAGAAGTATCTAGGAAGCTACTTGATACCTTCCAATTATTAGGTAATACGTTTGCCAAGTGGTGACTTCTAGGAGGAAGCTTCTTGGCTAGCGTGGCTTGCATACCAAAAAGGTTGTTTCTAAGAGGAAGCTTCTTGGGAAGCTTTACCAAGTAAATGGATTCTAGGAGGAAGCTTCTTAAGAAGCTTATTGATTAGCTTAGCTTACACTCTAAGAATGTGGCTTTGGGGAAGCTTCTCAAGAGCCTTGTATGTTCCTTATAAATACCAAAAGCCCAAGCTAATACTAATTTCTCTCATTCAAGAAGCCTAATGTGATCTTCCATTCTCTTATTTCTCTCATCAATCTTTTACATTGATATTAGAGCAAGAATGGGATGGATGGACTATCACATCTATTTTCCCCAAACCATTGGGATTTTTCTTGTCCATATACTACCCAAACATCATTTCATACAGTTCATCATCTCATGCTTTGGGTAAAATTGTCTAAATGTGATCACTTTGTCTAATGAACTCTCTTGATACTTCCAATTGTAACTTACAAAGAATGGTAGACGTGTTACATCTATGTGTTAACATAGATAACTATAGATATTTTGATAGAGTAATAGTTATGGCAGCAATGACTTAAGTTATCATTGCTATGCAATAAAAAATCAAACACCTTACTTGATTGTTGGAAGAAAGGGACCATCAATAACAAGAGCACGTAAAGAGAGCACCAATTCAAGAAGGAGAAGAGGAAATCCACTCTCCAAAGTCCAAGTTATTTTAAGGTAAGAATCTCTCAAGCACAATAGAGAATTTTATGTTTGATTATGAATGTTATTTTGAAGCTATAAATCTTCAAGATGAATAGAGACAAATTCTCTTGGCTTCAAGCCAATTGGAAGGAGTGGCAAAACAATGGTGGCAATTCCAAAGTGTAGTAATCTGAATGGAAATTTTTTATGCCAATCTTCACATTGGAAGAACACAAGAAGAGCACAATAATTGGGAGATTCCAAGCTATAAGTATTGCACAAGCCACACAAGATACATTGATAGAATTGAAGCAAATTGGATTTGCAAAAATCTACATCACTCAATTCTAGAACACCGTAATGCAAATTCTAGACATACTAGAAGATGAAGCTTTGGATTGATTTGTGAGGGGCTTGAAGTCACACATTAGATTAGAAGTGACCATGTGGGAGCCCAAACACTTAGAGGAAGCCAAAAAATTCACTAAGCGCTTTGATTCCTTGGTTGTAACAACTTGGTCTTGACTTTGACCTTCACAAAACCTGCCAACTCACTACACATGGGTAGAGGAACCAACACCAATGGGGATTGATGTCATCCAATAGAGACCACTTGATATTATAAATAGAGAAAGATTGTAACAAATGGTGGTTGTTTTTATTGTCACCAAATTGAATATAACATTATTGAATATCTACTCAAGAATGGGCAACCCCAACAAATTGCCCAAATAGAGTTTGTGGAGCATGATAATCAAGGAAAGAAAGAATCCAAATAGGAGAGTTTAAGCAACCTATTGAAAACTTGATTAGTTCCAATGGGATTGAATGCTTGACCTATGATCAAATTTGTTTCATTTGCAAAGTATAATATTTGATAGTAGTAATAAGATTTTTGTTGATTTTGGAAATTCAAGAATTGCATGTCCATGCAATTAAAAATAGATTTAAGTATTCCTATCAAACCAATAATTGAAAGTAGATTGATGATGGTAGATTGTAGAAAAGGATTTGCATTTCACGTATCTCACAACTTATTACATTCAAGATTGGAAAAGAGTATTTGGAGTGTATGAGATTGATAATGGTACCTCTACACTATTATGTCATTCTAGGTTTACCTTGGATTGAACCTCATAAGGTTTAATTTGATTGGACCCAAGTCAAATTTAAGTACAACACCAAGGTAAGAATTATTGATTAGGTTATCTAGCACTTTTGAGTAAGACACCTAAGAATAGTCAATCCCAAGATAGAAAGTTTGTTAGTAAAGTAGCCATAAAGCAAGCTTTGGAGGAAGATATTCCCATTTGTGTGGTGTGGATCAAGCAAATTGTGCATGGAAAATCTGATAAGGGCCAGAAGCCTCACCAAGCAATGATGGTTCAAAGTTGTTTAGTTATCTTTTGGATGATCTGCCAAAGGGGTTACACTCTGATCATGGTATGCGCTTCAAGTTGAGTTATTCCCAAAGAGTAATTTGATGAGTAGACCAACCAATTTTTTGGCTTTCACTAAAAGAGTTGGAAGAGCTTTGAATACCATTGATGGAGTTTTTGGAGAAGGATTTCATATAATATAGTACATCTCCTTGGGAAGTATCTATCCAAAAGAAGGATGGAGATCTTTGCTTTTGTATTGATTACCAAGGTCTCAATATATCTTCACTCCATATCCCTTGCCTCCAATTGATGACTTGCTAGATCAATTGAGTGGGAGCATGATACTTTGCTAAGTTGGATCTCCAAAGCGGCTCTTGGTAGATTCTCATTGATAGAGAAGATGTGAAAAGGACTACCTTATGCACAAGGTATGGAAATTTTGAATGGAGAGTTCTACCTTTTGGGCTCACTAATGCTCAAATAGTCTTCATGGATAAGATGCACAGGGTGTTGGATGGGCTATTAGATTGGTAATGGTAGTGTTCTTGGATGATATTTTAGTCTATAGCATGACAAAAACAGACCACATGAATCACGTGTGAGAAGTCTTAAGACAACTACATCAATGGAAGTTTTATTACAAGAAGTCAAAGTGTGCCTTTTGGCAAAAGGAATTTATCTTCTTGGGTCATAAGATCTCATCAAAGGAGATCACGATGGAAGAGGAGAAAATCAAGGCCACTTTTAATTGACCTACTCCAAAGGATGCCATAGAAGTGTGGAAAATTAATGGATTGGAAAGTTTTTACCAATGGTTCATCCATTATTATGCTCATGTGGCCACACCATTAACCAATATCTTGGGGAAGACCTCAAGCTTTTAGTGGACTATCAAGCATAAATAAGCATCATAAAAGCTAAAGCATATAGTGTCTTCAAGACCCATTCTTCAACCATATGATCTTTCACCACCTTGTATGGTTGATTTAGATACTTCTAACTTTGCCATTGGAGATGCCTTACAACAAGAATTTCTAGATGGGTTACATCCCATTGCCTTTATGTCTCACCAACTAAACAACACAAAAAGAAATTACTCTATTTGAGATCAAGAACAACTAGCAATGGTATATACCACCAAGATATGGAGGCATTATATTTTAAGGAAACAAATGATCATGCAAACTGATCATAAATCCTTGTTATAAACATTAAAATTGGAGCACGTGAAGAGTTGATATTATCGATGTGGGGAACAATTATAGTTTTTAACATCAAACTTGAATATAACCCAACAGTTTCCATGTTATTACTAATGCCCTATCATGATAACTTGATTTAAAGACTCTTCTTCTCATCATAATAGCAATTAAAATAATATCAATTACCTCAAAAGTCCAAATCAAGTTTAGTATTGCTTTACAACAAGATCCCTTCTTTTAGATGATACAAGGTCATTTTGCAACACACAAAAAGGAATACAACACCTTCTCCTTCAAGGAAGTCCTTCTATTCTATGAGAACCAAATCTATGTTCTAGCCAAGGGTGATCTATGACTTGTGTACCTTCAAAAAGCCCATGACTTACCAATCAATGGTCCCATGAGTAGACAAGGTCTTGGCTACCCTACAATGCTAATGGTGGTGGCCCAGCATAAGAGGTTTGATAGTTTTTCTGATTGTTGTGAGAGCTACCAATGCAACAAGGCCAATAACCAAAAATTGAGTAGACTTCTTCAACCACTTCCCATCTTATTTGCTTGATGGGAACACATAAGCTTAGATCTCATCATATCCTTGCCCAAGACTAAGCACGACACACTACAATTGTGGTGTTGGTTGATAAAATTAGTAAGCAAATCCATTTGGCACCAACCTTTGATATAGTGGATGCTCCAGCATTGGCCAAGATCTATGTGACAATATCTTCAAGCATCATGGGATGCCTTGTATACTCATTTCTCACTCAATTCACCAAAAAAATTTGGCAAGCATTCTTCTAACTACTAAGCACCAAGCTTGCTTTGTTCATTGCTTATCATTCTCAAATTGATGGACAAACTAAATATGCAAATTGCACCTTGGAGGATATGCTTTGTGCTTTTGTCAATGTTCACCATACTAACTAAGATGAATGTCTTGCAGCTATTGAGTTTGCCTACAATAACTCCAAGTAGGCAAGAATTAGAGCAAGGCCAAGACCAACTTGTTCCAGATTCCATTCTTGCTCTTCTTCCATCTCATGTCCCTCATACTTCTACCTTCTTGACCGTAATATCCCAATTCTTATAACAAGCCAAATCTCATCTCCTTGTTGCTCAAAATTGTCAAAAACAATACATAGATCAACATTGTCACAATCTCACCTTTCAACTTGGTGATAAGGTCATGCTTTATTTTAGTAATCTAACCCACCCACTTGATACCCAAGCTCATACACTTGCACTATACGTCTATTTGATGTCACCTCAATCATTTCTCTTGTTGCTTATCAACTTGCCTTGCCTTGTCATCTCCAAATCTATCCTATCTTTCATGTTTCCAAGTTACCCTTTTTTTCTAGTCCATTGTTATTTTCCTCTTGTGTCCAACCTCCTCCTTGTCCCTTCCCTATCAATGATCATGAGGAGTATGAAGTTGATCATATTCTTGCACATCATGACATTTAATGTGGTTGTTGAGTACAAAGTCATTTGGAAAGGATATTCACTTCATGTGCCACTTGGGAGCCTCTTTCTCATCTCCATAATGCACAAATGGCCATCCAAGAGTTGGAATCTTCCATGGTGATAAGGACATCAACAACTAGTGGTGGGGAATATGTAACAATATGGAGTTTACAGACAAGCTAGTTGAGATTAACAAAGCAGAAAATAGGCCAAATTTGCCAAGAATTATAAGAATATTGTAGAAGCAGCTAAGAAGCTACTTGGTACCTTCTGATCATCAGGTAATATGTAAGCCAAGTGGTGATTTCTATGAGGATTTTTCTTGGGGAACTTCTTGGCTAGCTTAACTTGCATGCCAAGTAGGTGGTTTCTAGAAAGAAGCTTCTTGGGAAGCTTCCTGACTAGCTTAGCTTGCACACCAAGTAGACTGATTTAGAAGGAAAGCCTCTCAAGAGCCTTTTTATTTTCCCTATAAATACAAAATCCCAAGCTCGTGGTAGTTTCACTCATTCAAGAGTCCTCAATATGATCTTCTATTCTCCTATTTCTCTTGTAACAACATGGAGTTTAGCAACAAAGTTAGTTAGGGCTAACAAAGTAATGAATAGGCAAAATTAGCCTAGAATATTTCAAAAGTATTTAGAAAGCTTCTTGGGAAGCTTCTTGGTTAGCTTAGCTTGCACCAAAAGTAAGTAGCTTCTAGAAGCTTCTAACTAGCTTAACTTGCAAGCCAAGTATGCGGCTATTAGAAGGAAGCTTCTTGAGAATTTTCTTGGTCAAGAAAGGGGCTCAAGAAAGCTTCTTGAGAAGCTTCTCAAGAGCCTTGTATGCTCCCTATAAATACCAGAACCAAAGCTCATGCTAGGCATGGGGATTTTCCCTCATTCAAATGCCCAAATGTGATATTCCATTCTCCTATTTCTCTGCTTGCTTTTGGGTCTTTTATATCTCTCCTTGTTCTCGTACAAAACATATAGATAAACTTGTAAAAAATCTCCTCAAATCTTATGTTCTCCTTCTTGGTAACATTTAGACCATACTTGAGGGTAGTCTCTTCTTTATCTCTTCAAGTGTCAATGGGGATTTATCAAGGTCCTTCAAACCTCTAGTTTGGGCATAAAATCCATGGCACACAAGAGATACACATTTGAATTAAATTTAGATTCATCCTCATCCATAGAGGTCTCTTCTTCCACACTTGTATCTACACATGAAACTCATTCTATTTCCAATAATTAGAAGATGGTGTAATTGAATGTGAGTTGTTGTTGGTATTAATTATTAGAACTATAAGTCAATGGTTTGATAGCCTAATTCTCAAGTAAATTTTGGACTATCAAGCAAGTATTAGAGTTGCTCTCAACCATGGTCTCCCAAGTAGCAACTCATGGCTTGAATAATTCAAGACTTGGAAAGCCATGAGATTTTGAACTCCCATAACCAATACTAAAATCTTGTCCATCATACTCAAAGGTCAAACTTTTTGTTTGTTTGCTATGCTCACCAAAATTTTTGAATGTCTAGAAGGTATCATATGCAACTTATTCATCAACCTTTCTAACATGGAATTCATCACATAATCTCTATCAACAAGTGTATCCTTAATATTGTGACCATTCATCTTCATATCTTGAAGGCATAATCACAAGCCTCCCACGGTGCTAGTTTTGCATCCATCACCTCCATTTATACTAGAGCTTTCACCTTTTTCTTCTTTCTCTTGCTCCTCAAACCACCCTCTAAGCTCCTTTCTTAAGATTGGATTTAAAGTAATCAGTTGTCATACCATGATGTTAGCCTTGTGACTACTAATGTCCTCCAACACATTGTAGTTGCATTGTTGCTTCAAGATCAAGACAATCGTCTATCTCAAATTCTACCTTGAAGTCATATTTATTGATGGTGTTGAAATGGTGGTGCAAGTACTCCTAGTAGGCATGGGACTATTGTTACCAAGAGTAAATCCTTAAGGGGAATTTGTATCTTCTCCAAATCAAACTCTCTTCTTCTCTTGTGCCAAAAGTTCCAAGTTGGGACCTTTGGAATTTGAGCAAGCTCCTTTCTCACACTTGCTCTCAATTACATCTATGGATACTATCTACTTACCACTATTTTGCATAGGAGGTGCTTGGGTTTCACCACCTCCCATTTTCACTCTATTTGCATCTTCATAGCACTTTCTTCCATGATAAGTGGAATTTAGGCAATTCCTTTGGATGAACTCTACCTCCACAACCAAATAAATTTCTAGTTTTGAAATTTCTAGTTGGTTATCCTCCTATATATGAATATTTTCTATAATCCTAGACCCTCCTCCAAGATTTTTTTCCACCTCTCTTCTCCCATAGTTGTACTACATTAATCTTGAGATTTATGAGTTACTTTGTGATTGTTTGAAGTAGGCCCTTGGTAGAGGTCCAACTAGAGCAACTACTACTTGTGGTGCATGTCACCAAAGGATCAGAAACTCAAGTATAATTTTAGACTTTTGTAGGAAGCATAACCTCCTTCAACACCAAATCACTCTCATCCCCTTCGAAAATTTCTTACAATCTTGATAGCTTCTACCTTGGAAAAAGGTTTCTCATATCTTACCTTACTTTACATTTATAATTTCAATCCTCCCACAAAATTATTGGTGAGCATGGATACTATCCCAATCATGTTAGTTTCCATATCATCTCCACTCTTCCTCAACAATATGAGGAATTGGGACTCTAACTTCTCCATCCTTTTTGCATATGCTCTTGCTTTCTCTTGTAATATCAAGAGCTTACCATATGATCTAGATGTGAAATTTGGTTTGGGAACATCTAGAATGATGTTATACATGATGGATAAAATAGATCAGATAGATGTATCACCAAAAGAGTACTTCTAATAATAAGGTAGAAACCAAAATAGATTTGAAAACCTTAGAACCAATAGCTAGACATATGATTTATAGGTGAGAATTGGTTTGGTAACATCTAGAATGATGTTACACATGATGGAATAAATGGATCAAAAAGATGTATCACCAAAATGGGACTTTTACTAATAGAGTAGGAACCAAAATATGCCTTAAATCTTTGAAGGCAATTTTGGAGATGTAATTTTGGAGAAAACAGATGAATTAGGCCTTGAAAAGGTGCATATTATCCCCAATGGAAGAAGGGTTGGCCTTCCTTCTCCCCTGGTTTATCTTGTCAAGAGGTTTCCAATGGTACCTCACCTACGTGATTTTGAGATTCCTATAGGAAGATTCCCTAAAAGATTCCTTCTAGTCAAAGCTTGTTTGACCAACCAAATAGGAACAGGACCGACATGGCACCCATCCAAGTAAGTAATTCAAGGGTGGATCTTGCTGACATGTCACCTATCTATGTGCCTAATCCTATGGTGGAGCTTCCTTGGAGGAGATTCTCTTTGTTTATAGAATAAAGAAAAGGTGTTCCTTTGGAGCACAGAGTTTGAGTGTGAAACTTGTGTTTATGCATATGTGTTTCACTACTATCCTTGCAACATTACATCTCTCCGTCTTCTTACTTGAGTAAAAGACCAAGGAGAGATATAAGAGAATGGAATACCAGAGTGAAAGATCACATTGAGACCCTCAAATGAGTGAAACTCTAAATGCCTAGCATGAGCTTGGGCTTTGGCATTTATAGGAAATATACAAGACTCTTGGAAAGTTCCCAACAAAGCTTTCTACTAGAAGTTGTCTTCTTGGAGTGCAATCTAAGCCAATTGGGAAGCTTCCAAAGAAGTTTCCTCCTAAGAGCCACCTACTTGGCATGCAAGCTAAGCTTGCCAAGAAGCTTCCTCCTAGGCATATATGTTCCTAGATACTTGGAAGGTACCAAGAAGTTTCCTATATGCTTCTAGGATATTTGTAGACTATTTGGCTAATTTGGCCTATTTGCTAACTTGTTAGTTTGTACTAACTCATTTGCTAACTCAGTATTGTTACAAGTTAACTCACTCATACATCTCTCATAACTTTTACTTGGAAAAGAATTATCAATCAGTGTAGTAGTCAAACTCTCCAAGGATTGTTCTTGGTCATATCTCATCTCTTTCTTCTTGTATTCTAACTCATACCATGCAAGAACTACATCCTCACAGAAATTTGGTGGTAATAGGCTCACTCATTCTTCTTCCTCTCATTCTTGCCTATGCAAGCTTGCTTGAAATCTGTCATAAAAATCTCCACATCTTCTCCATACTTGCTAAAGAAAACAAGAAGTTTCCCCATCCCCAATTTCTCCCATTACCTTTCTCTTCTTTTTAATATTTTTTTGGTGTTTCTCACCTTATAGCTAATAGAGTACATACATGACTGTTTGGTCATTGGGTTCTTCAAATAAGTGGTGTTTTCTGTAGTTTTCTTGTGTTACAATTCCTGTACCAATTTGATAAATCCAAAATGAATTGGTTCACCATTATTATAGGAAGCAAGATATTTACTCTTATGTGTGGTATTCATTCTTGTTCACCATTTGAGAGGAGTCAACCATAACAAACAAAAAGGGCTCAATTTGCTCCAAGATTTCCATAGCACAATCAAATCCTAGTGCATATTAATCAAACATCATCAATAGTTTATCCATCATTTGGAAGATTAACTCTATTATTAATTTTGAGAACTATCTGATAAAGTTAATTTCTCCATTGTGACTCAAAGACTCTCTCCCATATCTTTCACCAAGGTCTCAAGAAGTTCTAATGATCCACTACACTTATGGCTCTTTGGAAGTCCTTCCACTCCACAAAACTCACATAACTCTTTGATCTTAGATCTCCTTCTTTCCAATCTTGCTGATGAAGGTACAACATGCAATCACAAGTCTAATAAGCCTTTCCATTCAATCAATCTCTTATTCTTAAGATTCAATGGATATGAATTGGATATGGATAGGATATGAATTGGACATGGATATGAATTGGCCTTATGTCACTTCTCTCCACATAAAAAGCATTTAGAATCACTCTTTCTCCTAAGGAGTGAAGATTTTTAAGCCCTCTCAACACTCTCTTCAAACTCTACTTTAAACCCTCTTTTCTTTGGATTAGACATTATTATCACCTCAATCCATTGGGGATCCTTATACAACCTCAACTTTTACTTTTGATTGCACTCCATGCTCCAAAGATAAGCCTCCCAAGATAACACTCAAATATGCTTTTGGTCTCAAACTCCTCATGCATGAGAACTCAACCATGTAGAAATGAACCCATGCTCACAATGTTCGACATTACTCCCAAATGGTAAATACCTCTCCTCTAGAACACACAAGCACCACTCTAAGTGGTCTTCTCTTGAAAAATTTCAGCCCATTTCATCAAGCAATTTGACCTAGGTACTTCTCTATTCAATACACATCTTCCTAGATTTGGTCTAAGAACCACTCCACTTGTTTCAAAAATCAATAACTCTCTCTCTTCAAAATTATTTCTCCACAATTCTTAAGTCAAAGTAGCATATCTCTACCTTCATTTCTTGAAATATTTCAGTGCAATCTAATGCAAATTGAGGAAAGGGTGAAATATTTACAAAATTCCAAAAAGCATGTAGTTTTTAAGTCTATTTTACCCTATCAATTTCCCCTAAATTCTAGCTTAGTATGTATAACAACTCTTACTATAATTCCAAGCATTCAAATTAAATGATAAAGCAAGCTACCATCCATGAAATTCTCAAGTCTATATCTCAAACTTGAAATTTTATTCCAATCAAGGTACTCTTTAAAATCTATGGTCCACCTCCTGCAATCTCTTCAAGTCCTCTCATGTGTATAGGATGTACAATATCATGACAAAAGCATCATAATAAACTATAGAATATACAAATGGGTCCAAGTTCTTAAGATAAATTTATCCTTCTCCTCTCCTATTGTTCTTTCTAATGGAGCTCTCATAGCCTCTTTATATCTAATATAGAATTGTATGTTGAACATTATCTTGTCTTCTAGATTATTCATGACAACAAAACCACAAATGTGAGCCAACTTATCTCTCACTCAACATGGACCTTTGATTGCTATTGAGGTAAGGTACTATATACTAAGAAAGCAATAAACCAAACTCTATCACACTCTTCCAAGGCAAAAACTCCAAGGCATCTCCAAGACTCAAGACATTGTTTGTTAAAGAACTTGATGAAAGAAAAATACTTGCAACTGAAAGGATGATGAGTTCCCTTCATCTTTGGTTTACTTCCTTGTGAAATAGTTATACACCAAAGTTATTAATTACTAGAGTAACTCAAGTTACTAGGCAAAAAGTTATACAAAGTTTAAAGTCTAAAGGAATATCCATACATGTGGTCTTACCTTGATCAAACAACTAAGTCAAGGACTCTTTCACATTGACTATCCTTGGACTATAGAAAAATCTGAACAAAAAAGTTGCAAACTCTTGGATCCAAAGAGTTCTCAACTTTTTACTCAAAGCCAAACACCTAAGAATAATATAAAGTTAATACACTAGAATCCAAAATATTGTGCTCACTCATTCAATTTCTTCTAAAGTAAGATCACCTTTATCTTGGATATGATTAACTTTAACTAATCATGAATTATATATATATATATATATATATATATATATATATATATATATATATATATATATATATATATATATATAAAAAATATTTTAGACTCCTTGCAATACCAATGTCCCCATATCACCATAGAGTATACATGAACCAATGGTTGTTATAGAACTAACTACTCCATTGACTACTTTGCCTTCTCCTAAAACTATCTTCTCTAATGCTTTTGACTGCACAGGAGCTTTAGATCTAGTTAACTTAATAAACTTCTCTATACTCTCCATCTGAGTGATATCTAAGCTAAGATTGTCACAACATTCTCCCATCTTTGATCTTAATGACTTTGGAGCTTTACCAAAAGTTCATTTGTATCAACATTGCATGCATAGTTCTTCCTTGTCTCTTATCTCTTACAGTTTCAACTAATGTAGTTGTGCTTTTGTCATAGTATCTTTGGCCATATTTGATATCATTGCCATCAAACAAAGCTTAAGTTCTTGCAAAGATTCCTCCTTCTCCTTCACTTGTGACCAAATCTGCTCCTTCAATCTACAATAAGTCTTTTGTTTGTGTTGCCATCATCCTTTCTCCACAAAGACATTGCTTGGACCATTCCAATTTATTTTTGCCAATTGTTCTCTTTTTGCTTCCAATTCCATTGCAATTTCCTTCCCATAATAAATTAGTACTTCCTCCATTGCCAATACCTTCTCTTATTCAACACTCAATGTGTAAAAGATCTAAGATCAAGGAGAGAAAAATGAGAATGGAAGACCAGAGTGGGAGATCACATTGGTACACTTGAATGAGGGAAATTCCATATGCCTAGCATGAGCTTAGGCTTTGGTATTTAAAAAAAATATACAATTTTCATGAGAAGTTTCTCAAAAAATTTCCTCAAAGCCACTTTCTTAGAGCGCAAGTCAAGCTAAGTAAAAAGCTTCTCAAGAAGCTTCATTCTAGAAGCCATCTACTTGGTGTGCAAGCTAAGCTAGCTAGGAAGCTTCCCAAGAAGTTTCCTCCTATGAATCAATACTTGGCATGCACATTATCCAATAATTGGAAGGTACCTAGAAGCTTCCTACATGTTTCTAGAATATTCTAGGCTAATTTGGTCTATTTGCTACTTTGTTAGTCTTGACTAACTTGTTGGTAAACTCCATATTGTTACACAATGGTATGCTTGACTTTGTCTCCTCTTCACTCACTTATGAAGCTCTTCCTCTTGAGCCTTCTATTCCTCCATGCTCAAGATATAAAGATTGTTTAACTCACATTGCAATCCTTGGAGTTGAATGTATAGGACTATATAACTATAGAGTTTTAGCTTATTTCCCATTTCAACTTAGCATTCTCAATCATAAGGTTATTTGCCTTAGTATAATCTAGTTTATGCATGGATCTATGTCCATCTACTTCATCCATTTTTCCTTCATACTTAACCCAAAAGGTAGACACATTTGCATGCATCATCTTCACTAAGGACAAGTAATTTTTGGCTTCAAGACAACCCATCCAATATAAGGGCAATATAATATGAAGGTAAGTCATCAACAAATGTGAAGTATATAAAAAAATGGTCCACCTAAAGAAACTACTTTGGGCCTAGTGATTATAAAAGATAGCACAATATGAAGACATGGTGCCAAAAGTAGAGCTCTACAAAGGTTTGCATCATTTGTCCTTCATACTTCCACCAAAATAGTATGTACAAAAGAGAAGCCATTGAGTTTCTCTAAAATTGGTTCCTCACAAATGACATCTTCTTGGCAAGGTGCCAATTGCAATTCATTGATATCTTTCTCCTCCTTGGATATTAATTCTAATCCAAAGCCAAAGACAAACCCAATACAAAGACATTCTTCCTAATAAGGCAAAGAATCACTTACAAACTATATAATATTAAAAAATTTATGCCAAAAGTACACAAAAAAATAAATTTGCAACACCATAAAAGGGAGCACAAAGCTAGAAGAGCACTTTGAGTCAATGCAAAAGGATGGCTTGGATTGTTTTTAAAGGTGTACACATCTTCCTAGCAGGAATCTCCCACAAAGATTTAACATACCTTTTGCAATGAGTTTGAAGAAAGTCGGGATTTCTATGGAAATGAGGGAGATTTCTTTCATGATGAATAAGATTGATTTTTTATGACACAAGCATAGGTTTTACTCCTTGTACCTAAACTCATGATGGATGAAAACATCAATATAGGAAAACGTTATCCTGTTCAAGCAATTCAAGATAATGGGACCACATCCATCAAGGAGGGATGGAGACCTATCTAAATCTAATGAGCAGCTTGGTTGAAAATGTGCTCAATGTACACTTGTTGATAAAAAATGGAGTGATTTTGAATCAATTAGGCAGCCTAAGGCTTTGTGTAAGCAATGGAATGACATATGTATAGGATTGTACATCCCACCTACTTGTAATACCAATAGCTAGATAGATGATCTAGAGATAAAATTTGGTTTGGTAACATCTGAAAGGATATTATACATGATGGACTAAGTAGATTAGATAGAGTTATCACCAAAAGAGTACTTTTACTAATAGGCTAGAAACCAAAACATGCTTGGAAACTTTAGAATCAATAGGTATGCATATGATCTAGAGGTAAAACTTGGGGTGGTGATGTCTAGAAGGATGTTACACATGATGGAGAATGTAAATCAAATAGATGTATCACCAAAAGAACACTTCCACTAATAGAGAAAATGCCAAAATAGGCCTAAAAACTTTGGAGGCAATTTCAGAGGCCTAAACAAATGAATTAGACCTAAAAAATGTGTAGATTTTCCCCCATTGGAGTAAAGGCTAGACTTCCTCCTCCTTGGGTTGTCTCACTAAGAGCTTTCCAATGGTACCTCGTCCACATGATTCTAAGATTCATATAGGAAGATCCCCTAAAAGATTCCCTCCGATCAAAATCTGTTTGACCAACTAGATGGAACCAAGACCGACATGTCACCATCCAAGCAAGTAATCTAAGGGTGGAGCTTGTTGACAAGTCACCTATCAATGTATCTAATCCTATGGTGGAGCTTCCTTGGAGGAGATCCTCTTTTGCTATATAATGAAGAGAAGGTGCTCCTTTGGGGCATTGGAGGATTGAGTGTGAAATCTATGTTTTCTCTCTTGTGCATCTCTTGAAAGAGTTCTCTTGTCATCGGAGTATTACACTACCTTAACAAATAATTGGAATAAAAAACAAGTGCATATTGATCATATCAAGAAATTCAAAAAACATAAATAAGTTGTTGAGATAGAGGAGAGCAAGTACTTTTGTTTTTTGATTCCCTTGTGTAATACTCCAAGGACAAGAGAAGAGATAAAACATAGATTTCACACTCAATCATCCAATGCCCCAAAGGAGCACCTTCTCTTTATTATATAGACAAAGAGGATCTCCTTCAAGGAAGCTCCACCATAGGATTAGGCATATAGATAGGTGACATGTCAAAAAGCTCCACCATTGGATTACTTACTTGCATGGGTGACATGTCGTTCTTGATCCTATCTGGTTGGTCAAATAAGCTTTGACCAAAGGGAATATTTTAGGGAATCTTCCTATAAGAATCTGAGAATCATGTGGGTGAGGTATTGTTGGAAAGCTCTTGACAAGACAAAAGAGAGTAGTGGGGGAGGGGGGGGGGGGGATCTGCACATTTTTTAGGCCTATTCCATTTTTTTAGGTCTCCAAAATTGCCTTCAAAGACTTGAAGCATATTTTAGTTCCTACTCCATTAGTAGAAGTCCCCTTTTGGTGATACTTATTTTTGATCTAATAATTCCATCATGTGTAACATTCTTCTAGGTGTTACCAAACCAATTCTCACCTTTAAATCATATGTCTAGCTATTAGTTCTAAGGTTTTCAAGTTTATTTTGGTTTTTGCCCTATTAGTAGAAGTACTCTTTTGGTGATAATTCTATCTAATTAATTTTTTCCATCATGTATAAGATCATTTTATATGTTACCAAACCAAATTTCACATTGAGATCATATGGCTAGCTCTTGGTATTACAAACCTCTCTACTTTTAAGACGCAACATCTTTGTTGTGCAGCTATTGCTCAAACACCTGTACCAACACTAATGCATGTGTCAAATTGGTAGTGGGCTCCTAGGTTACCTCATAGAGGTGGTAACCTTTCCATTGTACCAGATAGTCCACTCATGGATGGCAAGTACCATATATGCATTTTTGGAGGATACGCTCTACTTCATATTCCTCCGTGCCATCAATGAGTGTCAAAAAAGGTCAAAGGTCTCGTGTGGAATGATAGTGGTCCAATTGGGGAGCATATTTGCATAGTAGGGAAAAATGGAACATTGGATAGATCTTCATGTGTGGTGGTAGCTTGAGGTGATAGGCCACAATGCCAACTCGACAAAGAATAGAAAAAAGCCCAATAAAATGAGGTCTAAGCTTATAAGGGCCAGATAATGTGAGGTTGGTTGTAGAAAACCACACCTGATCCCCAACATTTAACTCCATGTGCCTATAGTGTGCATCATCATACTGCTTTTGTTGATTTTGCGCAATCTGCAATCTATGCTTGGCACTCTCCACACCTTGTTGGATTTGAGAAACAAATGTGTTGACTGCATCTTGGTAGCCACCGGATGGATCTTCATCAAGCTAGAAGGTGTGAAAGGATGCTCACCATACACATGAGGAAGAGTGACATGGGTGGATGAATTCACCAAATTGTTGTAAGTGAATTCCACAAAGTGGAGTAGGGTGTCCCACCTCTCTTGCTCTTCTAAGGTGAAGCCATGCAACATGTCTTCAATAGGGTGATTAGCCCACTTTGTTTGTCCATCTTTCTGTAGGTGGTAAGCTATGGACATTGCCAACTTGGTTTTGAAGAAACCAAAAAGTGTTCACTAAAACAAATTGGTGAATTGAGTGCCTCTATTGGTGATGAGTACTCGAGACAAGCCATGGTGAGAGAAGACCGCATCTAAGTAATTGAGCTAGTTGTGGAGTGGTCATATCCTTGGTGGTATGGCGTACATGAATCATTTTGCTGAGCCTGTCCACAAAGACCATAATGGAGTCAAACCCTAAGGTGGTCTTGGGTAATTCACAAACAAGATCTATACTCACCTATTCCTAACGTTGTGTAGGAGTGGAGAGAGGTTGAAGGAGCACTATAGGAGCTTGATAAAAAGCTTTGTTTTTTTGATAGAGTAGGCAACAATTTACATAGTCCATAACATCATTGTTCATCTTGGGCCAATAGTAATGGCGTTGGACTGCTTCCAAGGTCTTATCCACTCCGACATGACCTGCAATGGCCAAATCATGACATTCCGCTCTAGAATAGTACTGCATAATTTTGGGACATTTGAGATCCATAATCTACCATCCCAAAAGGTGAGTCCTTGGGTGTTGGTGACGCCTTTGGATGATTGTGCTCCTACAATCTATGGATCAGTTTTTGTAGCAACCAGAATCTCTGGCCAAAATTTAAGGCTAATCTTAACCTCTACCACTAAACTATTTGCCATTGATATGTGGGTGAGTGCATCGGCAAGTTGCTTCTTACTTTCCATGTAGGTGATTGTCATGTTGAAACATTGTCGCCACTCTGCCCACCTAATTTGGCAACAAGATAGATCTTTTTGTGTCTCCATGTAGACTAGAGGTTTGTGGTGTGTCTCTACTACAAATTCCTTCTTGCCCAATAGTGCTTCCAATGCTTGGTTGTAAGGACAATGGCCAGCTCTTCTCGTTCTGTGATGTGATAGTTGCACTCTATTGGTAACAACTTTTGAGAGAAATATACAATTAGATGCCATCCGTCATGCCACTCTTGTTGTAGGATTGCTCCTATTGCTACACTTGATGCATCTATAGCCAACTTGATTAGACATATTGGGTCATACCACTTCAAGATTGGTGCATGTAGCAAGGCTACTTTTAATTCTTGAAAAGCCAACTCTTGTGTCATTCCCCATATCCACTTCTTTTCCTTGCCAAGTAGTGCCATTAAAGGGTATGCAACCTTAGAGAAGTGTTTGATAAATCAACAATAAAATCCCATCAATCCCAAGAAGCTCTTGAGTTGAGTTTGATCTTCCAAGGCACTCTATTTTTTAATGACCTCTATTTTATTTGTCAATACTTGAATGTCATCTATACTTACTCTATGCCCCAAGTAGTCTACTTCAGACTTGCCAAACTTGCACTTTGAGATTTTGGCGTACAATTGATTCTATCTTAGAATTTGGAGGACTTCTTGTAGATGTTGTTTGTGTTCCGTCATTGTGCTACTGTATACTAAGATGTCATCCACAAAGACAATAATAGACTTATCCAAGTATGGACAAAATATGTCATTCATTAGATCCATGGAAGTGGCAGGTGCATTGGTGAGGCCAAAAGGCATCATGTCGTGCGTATGTACATTGCTACACAACATACATTGCTGTCAACATCATACACTATAGAAGCACAACTCACACATAAGTCATACATAGATTCTAAAGTGCCACAATAATCAGATCGTTTACCACTCTCAACTCAACTCAACTCAGATCAGTATTTGATCTGTCACTCTATAAACTACAAACAATTGGGCACTGATTACAGTCAAGCCACGCCCACTGAAGCATAGAGAATCCAAGTGATGCTCACCGGCCTTTATCCACCATAGCCAGGAACTCGAAGGCTCAACATCAGAGAAGTGAGCTCTCTGGAGTTGCACTTCAAAAGTATACCCCCTGGACTCGAGCTAGGTTTGAACCCTAACGGTCTTGCTGATGGCACACTCGATGGTGCAAATGGTGCAAAGTGACGGTGGGCCCCACCGTGAAGTCAGTACCCCAAACACAAAATCTGACCGTCGGAAAGTAGTCTCTGAGAAACTGTTGAAATAATTCTAACTACTATCACTAGAACTCCAATGTCCAAGCATCTAGATGCGACACTACAAATGGCGTGACAGTTGTCGTGTGTATATACATCGCTACACAACATACATCACTGTCAACATCATACACTATAGAAACACAACTCACACATAAGTCATACATAGACTCTAAAGTGCCACAACCTCTCCCTAGCTGACGATTAGGTCCCTCTAACTCTTGATAGCCATCTACTCCAAGTATATGGTGTACCCTATAATGGGCAAAGATTAGGAGGCCGGGTGCTATGGAGCCCTATCGTTAGTTGTATGTCTGCAATCTATACCATATAAAGAATGAACTAGCTATAGGTCAATTACATCTAGGACATAACCACTGCCCTTGAGGAACCACCGTGAGGGGAGGAGTCATACATGCCATATGCCATCCTCTCAAACAACTATCACACACTAACATAGTAGTAGCTCCACCATAAGAGCCACATAACATACACCTCAAGCCTGCACGTACAAGTGCCAAGCTTGGATCCATAGTACCATCAATGTTTGAGAGGTGGCATGGTGCACAATTGTGCACATGATCCTTCTAAAAAACACCATCATGTCCTTCCAACACAAGGACTCCAGAGGGAAAAATGCACTCTTAAGATAGTGTGGCCTGTAGAAACATCAAGTGTCATTGGTGCTATCTGCTGTAGATATACATAGTCTCTTGGATGAAATCGACGGATCAAGGGTCTATAATCTCCTCCTTGAATGATAGCATAGCATAAAGTATCTTTATACTGAGAAATCTACAAGTTCTCAAAGGCCATCCGCATCACTCTCCGAAAGATCTCTGCCCGTTGAAAACATGCACTCATCCATACATCGGGGTCATCCAAGTCCAAAACTACAGTAGCATCTTGATGAATAGCTACAGGTAAATCTAGATCTCGTCCATAGAGTAGAAAGTACGGAGACAAGGATGCTAAGGAGGCTTGCCGGCTGAACCAATAGCCCATGGCCAACCAAGGTAATTGGAGATCCCAATCTCCCAAGTGGCCTCTCTACAAACCATACTTTTGCAATCCTCTCTTCATCATCTGAACCACTCTCTCTACTAAGCCATCTGCCTCAGGGTGATCTCGGGATGTAGTACAATGATCAATCAAAGCCTTGTCACACAAGACCTGAAACTCTCCCAAGAACTCTGCACCTTGATCAATCAAAACCTTAGCTGGTGCACCAAAGTGAGTAAGAACTCTATCTAAGAACAAGTAAGCTGTCTCTTCACTAGACTTGTTAGGAAGTGCCACCAACTCAATCCACTTGGAGAAGTGCTCCACCATCACCAAAACATACCAATGATGTCTCACAGTCAGCGGTAAAGGTCCAGCAAAGTCCAAACTCCAATGGTAACCCAATCCCATGATAGGTAATGGGTGTAACTGTGGCGTAGGAGCATTGAATGATGCTCTAACTTGGTCACAAACCACACATCTGGCAACAAATTGCTATATCTCGGTCTTCATACCACGCCACCAATGATGACTATGGAGTAAGCTATATGTACGCTTTACTCCAAAATGTCCTAGCTCCTCATGAGCATGACGGACCAACTGTGGTCTCTGAGATGGAAGTGGTACTACTTGCACTCTACCATCCTCCCATACACGCAAAAGGTGTTTGCCCTCCAATCTGAACCATTTGGCTTGTTGAAGAACACTGTCTCTCCCCTTGGTCACAACTGTACCACCCACAACACTAGTGCAAAGATAGTCCATCAATAAGACATCATCATGAATGTATCGCTGAACTTACCAATATCTTCACTCTTTGGATTTGTGAACTCAATAACTCCTCCTATATGCGTTGAGAGAGATACCACCAAAGCCTCTGAAAAAATACACAAAAAGGCCAATGCATGCCAACCTGGCACCATCTCCTCATCTATCTCACCATGCCAACTTGCTCCGGTCTGATCTTGCTGGATGGGACATGGGTTTCTACTCAATCCATTTGCATCACGGTTCACCACTCTAGGTCTGTGAACAACCATGAAATCATACTACTATAAAATCAGAGCCCATTGTGCAAGCTTCCCTGACTTGTTGGACTCCATCAACCACTTCAGTGGCTGATGATCAATGATGAGAGTGAAGGGGTTACCTAATAAGTAACATCAGAAATGTGCTACTGTCCAAATTGTTGCCAAGCACTCTCCCTCATATGAACTATACTTTGCCTTTGCTGAATTGTTGGAGCGACTAGCATAAGCCACCACAAACTCCTTCTCCTCATCATCATGTTGGGTGAGCACCGCTCCAAGCCCCAACATACTCCAATCAGTATGAACCTGAAATGGTTGTCCTCTAATCGGTCTTCTCAAAATAGGAGCAGATGTCAACCTCTCCTTGAGCTCTACAAAAGCTCTCTCCTACTCATCTCCCCAACACCACTCATGTGTAAGCTTGGTTAGCTTCATCAAGGCCTTGGCAATGGCACTAAATCCTCTAACATAGTGGCGATAGAAGTTTGCTAACCTAAGGAATGCTTGCACTCTGCTCACATCCGAATGCTAAGGAATACGTGCAATAGCCTCTAGTTTGGTCTGCTGAACACCAAGGCCTCCGGGGTAGATAATGTGACCCAAATACTCAACCTGCTCGTGGAAGAACCTACACTTCCCAAGATGCAATTTGAGTCCATGAGATCTCAACCTCTCAAACACCTCCAACAACTATCTCTCATGCTCCTCCACAATAGTGCCATAGACCAAAATGTCATCAATATAACACCGAGCAAAATCCAATCCAGCTAGGATCCTATCCATGACCCTTTGGATCTCAGTAGGAGTGTTCTTTAACCCAAATGGTAAGAACCTCCACTGATATAACACATCCTTGTCATGAGGATCAATAGCCAAAAACGCTGTCTTGGACTTATCCTCCTCCCTGATCGGCAATTGATGATATCCCGCTCAAAGATCCAAAGTATTGAAGATCTTTGCATGCCCAATCGCATCAAAAATCTCCTTTGGTGTAGGCATGGCATACCAATCAGCCTTGGTTTGTTGGTTGATAGGACGGTAATCTCCACACATCCACCTATCTGTATAGTTGCCATGCATATCCTTCTTGGTTGGCATCATTGTCGTTGATGCATACTCTTTATGAGAAATCTCTACCAAACCACCTCAAAAAGGTCACTACTCCGGCTCTAAATCAATGTCCTCTCCATATCACTATATTGATAAGGACGTTGGAAAACTGATGTATCGCTAGTCAGCTCAAGCTATACCGAGTCCCTTCAAAGCACCCAAATCCCTCATACTGAAGGCAAAACAACTCGTGTGACTCCTCAAGAACCTCCAAACCCTCCATCTTTCCTCTTTAGTAAGCTAGGGTCCAAGATTTGGCTCCCAAGTATCCTCTGTAACTGTAGTAGGAGTGGAAGACGTACTGACTGGCT
The DNA here is from genome assembly GCA_948567375.1 of Lunularia cruciata. Lineage (NCBI taxonomy): Eukaryota > Viridiplantae > Streptophyta > Marchantiopsida > Lunulariales > Lunulariaceae > Lunularia > Lunularia cruciata. Next base: position 20,927,164 of record OX419755.1, on the reverse strand, counting down.
GCTACACTAGGCCCTTGGGAGCAATAATATCATGCTCTTGACCACTAGAAGTCCCAACCTCTGTGTGAAAAACTCCCCCCACTCTGGTTGCAAGTTCCACATGTCCTCTAGCTGCATCCCATGTGGACCAAAGGTGTAATCCAAGTAGCCCATGCTCACCTTGATGGACTCCAAGTAGACCACTCTCCCTAGTAGCTATTGGATGTGTCCTAAGAATACCATGTCCACTCGGTCCATTGCCCCTAGCATGTGCCTGAATCGTCTTGATAGGCACAAGGCTCACAAGTGTCCAAGTAGTGATGCCTATCAAATGCATCCTACTCTGCCTTGCCAAGCCAAGGCTCACAATCCATGTCAAACAGTTCAAGTCCATAGCTTGACCTAACACTTGACGCTTGGATGCTTCTGACATTGCTGGAACAGCGGTAATACCAAAGCAAAAACCCATCACCCGCTCTCTCTCATCAGCATTAGGCTCCACCAACTAATTTAATTGTGAGTCCCAAACAAGTCCAGGTCCTCCCTCTCAAAATGCATGAGAGCCTGGGAAACTCATGAGTGTGGGAAATGCGGCTCTAGGCTGTCCAACTAGGTTCACCACTGCCATAGGTGACCTATCAGCCACTACCACTGTCTGAGACTAACGCCCAACATCCAAGATGTCATCAACAAGGATGTGCTCAAGTCATTGAATCCCATCATAAGCACATTGTAAAACCTCTCTGGGTAAGAGGTTCGTCCACCAAAGACAAAGACGATGAGCCCGTGATCCCACTCTAGCTGCATCTAACAATACAACAGGTCCCATCCAAGAATGGACCTGATGTGTACTCACCACCACTCTAGTGCAAGAATCACCTATCAAATGCATGTTTTCCAAAAGGTTAGCTGGAGAAACGGATTGATGAACCTAGAGACGTCGTAATATCCATAATATCTCCCAAAATGTACCAAAACAAGGATCTTGAAGACCCAAAACATAGCTTGCATGTGTATGTCCATGACATGGCTATCCTAAAATCACCAAGTGAATAGCCCCATGTCTTTCTAGGTCATGTGCTTCCAGTAAGGAAATGTCTACTGGTAGGGCCTTTTGGTAACCTCTAACTGTTGACATTGGTAATAACTCTGGATACCGATAGGCCAAGCGTGCTACATGATGCAGAGAGACTCGCCTAGTAGTCTCATCTCTCTCTACATACAAGTACCTCTGTACTCATATACCCGCTTGTAACACCGCAGCTAGTCCGGTGCTAATCCCACCGAACAACTTCAATAGACATATCCTCTCTATTGGATATTACCAAGCAATGAGTGTGGTATCAAGAGGTGTCAAAGCAATTGCCTCTAGAGGCTCATCCTCACACTCATCTCCTGATGGTATGAAGGCTCCACTCCAAGCATGTTGCACCAATTGATTTGCATGTTGTTGCAATGCCTCCTCAGAACTCCACAATGGAACATCCAAGGTGGATGGAACAATCACACTCATACTCCATTTGGTACTAGAGTATCCTCTACATGGATGTTCTCCTCCAACAAATCACCAGGCCAAGTAACTGCACCATTGAAAGCTAAAATTGATGCTGCCATGGTCCCAAACTGTAGTGAGCCAAGACTGTCACTACTGAAGCGTATTGGTAGGTGACATACCCGTCCCTCACCAGACTGCTAACCAAGTCTATAGGAGGTTGTTTCCTCCCAATAGTCAATGTTGAAACCCATGGAGTATAACATTGCTCTCCGACTAGCACATCATATGACTCAGCTATTGTTGTAATAGCTTGAGCTCTCACCACCAAGCTATCGGTCGGATGACCAGGCTGAACCTGGACAACAAGCTCCCCATGTGTGATGTAATGTGTCAAACCACCACCTAAAGATGTCTGGATTTGAAATGGACACCTCTCCACATCGGTCTTCCGTAATTCCAGACCGACCACTGCCTCCTTCCCCAACATAAGGGGTTGCGCACAAAATTCTAACAAGACTCTATGTGGTGTATAGACCTTCCCTAAAGGTCCCACCAAATGGAAAATCCTCCTCTGGTTATCCAATAGGACAACACCGGGTGTAAACCATGCTCTCTCAAAGGCCGGTCTAGCTGGCAGGCAACTCCTCCAGTCTAGCCGCTACTGTTTGCCACAAACCACTGGTCGCTGAACGGATTCCATGCTCCTCAACCAAGTCAACTCCACTACCAACCACCTCTGCTCTAGTAGTAGCAACCGCATCATCTCTACTCTCACAAAGTGTGGCGGCCAACCGGAACACTAGGGTTGGGTCAACTCCCAATGTAAACATGTCACTAGCCAAAAACAAAGGATGCCGCTTAATCAGCTGAGCCACCCCCAACATCATGCTAGACTCAATTTGTGTAGTAGCAATTGGTTGACTAGCAGGTAGTCCATCATGTACTCCATCACCACCTACCACACCTACAATGAGACGTCTAGGAACCATGGATGTTGTCTGCAATGCCTCCGATAGCATGAAAGATTGGGGAAGTCTGACCTATCTCCCAACCTCTCCTCTCTATGGATCCAACCCCATTGATGCTCCTCTAGGCTCTAGAGCATGTATTGCACTCCTAGTCATTGTTGCAGATGCATCCACCTATGGTGCTCCACACATGAAGTCCAAAGCATCTCTATCACTAGCATATGAGGTGGAAGCCTCAACACTTGAATCTGATCTCCTCTAAGCAATAGCCATACTAGCTAATCTCTGCTCCAAATGCTCAATCCGATTAGCCATAGTTGTATCAAAAGTAAGGGCAGGTACTGCACACGTACTAGGTGTAGACCCTCTACCACCTCGTCCTCCATGAATTGGAGCTCCTCTACTACTTTCCATAGCAGTCCTACCACTCCGTAACTCCGGGTGTAGGTCAAAACATTGATCACTAGTGTGACCAAATCTGTGGCAATGCTCATACTTCCTCTGTGCTGGCTGCGATGCATCCGAGGTATCAAGTCCACTTCCTTGAGTACACTCTCTCCAATGGTGAGGTCCACCACAAGTCCAACAAGCAACACCACCACTCACTGGCTGCTACTAACCGGTAAATGAAGGTAAGGGTCTAACTCCACTAGGCCCTCCACTTGCTCTATAGGATCTGGCCTGTCCACCTTGTCCTCAAAAACCAACTAGGCATGGTGCACTCTATTGCACATTATAAGGCACAACCGTGGATGAGGTCTCCGTACCAAATCCAGATGTCACCACTCTCTCCTCTGCCATGTTGAGTTCAATACGCTCACCCAAACCAAAGACCACTGCCAAAGTAGGCAAAGTAGCCTATAACAACGTAGCATCATGAACTCTACGTTGCAACTCCTTGTCCAGTATCCCATACCAAAACTAGACTACTTGGGCCTCAGTAACTCCTTAAGTAAAACTGATCAGCCGCCTCATGCAAGTGTATGCCTCATGTAGGCTCTCTCCAACCTTCCATTGGAACTCCTGCAAGCTCTGCAGCTTGTCAGTCCACACTCCCTTGCCTCAAACACTGGAAGAACTCCACCATGGGGTTAAACCCTGGTACCACACCACCTCCTGCAGTGGTACCTCCACTCGTGGTAACACTATCTCTAGTTAGTGCACCTCCACTAGCTCCACCAACACAACTCGAGCTAGAACTCGTAGGTACAGCTGATCTACTACTGGCCACCAAGCCTGAAGTGATAGAGACATAGTTTGGAGACCAATACTATCTCCATAACTCAATCTCCTCCAAGTGAGCTCTCTTGAACTCATGGTAGTCATCCATTGGAAGACCTTCTAGATGCTGAAACAACTCCTTCCATGTCATGAAGGGTGTGAACAAGGTCGGGTTCCGCATCTGCTGTAGATCACACCAACTATCAAACTCTTGGATGAAGTCATCCAACTCAATGGTACCCACTGTACCAAAGTAACGCCTAGGGCCTTTGGAGGCCCCATAAATCTTATCCATGTCCCACAACAACGGTGCGGACACACCAAGTGCACTCTTAATTGAATCAACTCTTGTGTTGAACTCCAACTCAAAGTCAATCTCCTCCCACACTGGGACCTGAGATACAGGCTGATACCGAGTGTCACTCCGAGTAAACCCACTATGTACTGCAAGGCTATCTCCTTTGGAATCCCAAAAGAACTTTGTTGTGACCAAGTAACCGCAATAGCAAACCAGAACCACCAAGTTGCAACCGCAAGTACCCTACCAAGTGCCAATACCAACTAAGCACCACCCACTAATGTAACTCTAACCGAGATAACTACACTAGGGGAAAGGCAACCTATAACCTACCATCATAACACACACTCTCACGGTTTGTAGGTCATCACTTTCTACTTCACCGGAGAGAAAAAAAGATAGTCTGATTGGTCATCACTCCAGCCTCACTATCGAGAGCACACCAGAGCACCAACGCTCAAAATTCATGGCACCTCACACAAACACGATGCACAAACAGGAAGCAAAGAATGGAGGGGTTCCAATCACAAGAATGCTAAACAAAAACCCTCCATCTCGTAAATCAACACAAGACCGATTCTGCCACCATTTGGCATTTGACATAATTTGAGTACCTATCTACTTCTTGAGCTACGAGGATCATCGAGGATCAGTTTCAAGTTCTTTTTGCCAAAATCTGACAAAATCTAACATAAAATCTAACATAAAATCTGACATAAATCCCTAAAAATGGCTGACCACTAAATCCTCAGCTAACTCTTCACTCAAGCTAAATTGGAAAAATCAGTTTCATCCAATCTTCAATTTGTGAGGATCTGCTCCCAACTCCATCTTCAATTTCAATTTTTGAGCTCAACTCGAAACAAATTGGTCCTCAGCTCAAAATCACAACTACCACTTGAAAATTGCTTTTTCCTTGGCTCCAAATTTTGCCATTGCTTCTGCACACACACTCTCTTAGGGAAATCTAAACTATGCAATTGAGACACCATGATCCATCAAGCTTGGAGATACCACCAACACTCGTAGTTCTTGCACCCAATTTCCCCTTGACTCACTTCTTTGATGTAATCAGATCATTTACCACTCTCAACTCAACTCAACTCAATTAGTACTTGATCTATCACTCTATAAACTGCCAACAATTAGGCATTGATTACAGTCAAGCCACACCCACTCAAGCATAGAGAATCCAGGTGACGCTCGCTGGCTACTGTCCACCATAGCCAAGAACTCAAAGGCTCAACATCAGAGAAGTGTGCTCTCTGGAGCTGCACTTGGAAAGCATACCTATTGGACTCAAGTTAGGTCTAAACCCAAACGGTCCCGCTGATGGCACACTCGACGGTGCAAACGGTGCAAAGTAATGGTGGGCCCCACCGTGAAGTCAATACCCCAAACACAAAATTTGACCGTCAAAAAGTAGTCTCTAAGAAAGTACTGAAATAACTCTAACTACTCTCACTAGAACTCCAACGTCCAAGCATCTAGATACGACACTACAAATGGCGTGACAATCACTAGTTACTCGAAGTGACCATACTTGGTTCAAAAGGCAGTTTTGTACACATCCTCCTCTATAATTTGGATTTGATTGTAACCACTCCGCAAGTCCAATTTGGTGAAGTATCTTGCTCCATGGAGTTGATCAAGCATGTCATCCATGCAAGGAAAGGGGTATTTATTCTTCACTATTTGATGATTGAGATACCAATAGTCAATGCACATGCGCATTGTATCGTCTTTCTTCTTCGCAAACAAGACAAGAGCTCCATATGGTGATATGTTGGGTTGGATGAACACTTTCTGCAACATCTCTTCAATTTGAGTCTTACATTCCTCCAACTCATGAGGTGATGAGCAATATGAGGCCTTACAAGGAGGTGTCTTCCCCAAGAGTGTCTCAATTTTATAATCTACTCTCTTTTTTGGTGGTAATCCTGAGGGTAGCTCATCAAGAAAGGCATCTTGAAACTCATCCACCACATCTTTCAATTTATCAAGAATTTGTCATCAAGTTGTCTTGCCCAAAGATGCTACCTATGCACTATGTGCCTATGGTGCACTCTAGACTTCTCTTATTAGACCTATGAAACATCTATCGGTCTAATAGATAGTTGTCGTCCTTATGACATAAAGAGGTAGTTCTTGTTTGTGTGATTTTTCTTTAACCCCAATGATCAACCATGGGTAGGTTGTCACTACTTTCTTCCTCCAATCTACCATCTAGGGTTGTAGTGCTCCATCCATGGCATGGTTAAGATTGCATCATAACAAGATAATTGTATCACTTTCACTCAATTGCTTCTTGATATTCTCTTACAGAGAGTATTACCCATCTAGATAATGATATAATCTTCTCTATTTGCTCATTAGATAACTCTATTTCTTTGCTCTCATCTCTCTCTAGATCTAATCCTAATCTTATTGCAATAGAGCAAGAGAAGAAATTCTCTACTGCTCCTAAATTTATTAATACTCCCACTTGATTACCTTTTAGGACTCCATTCACAACAATCAATTATGAGGTTGCCTTTTGGGACTTTTGCACGCTTGTCTTCTTCCTTCTCTTGCTTCTTTGCTTCCTTATTGAGCCAATAAGTTTGCAAGGTACATGTACTGGCAATCTTTGTTTTCCAAAGTGATTTCCATCTCTTCCTCTTTAGTGCATCTTTCCATGTTGTTCAAAGATTGCCTATATGAAGGCCAAGAGCCTCTACAAAGATGAGCATTACAATTTGTAGATATGTGCACAATACGGCCACAATTGTAACAATGGCATTGTTATCCTTGAGTTCCTTCTCCTTGTAGGACTCCATCTCTTTGTTCTTCTACTTTTCCATGCTCTCCTTGAGGCATTGTGCTCCTCTGTCTTGAAGCCAAAGGTTTCTCAATTCCATCAGTCCTGATCCACCCATGTGTGGCATTTTTGTCCAATAATGTTGAGGTGGAACTACTCCTTCATCTCCACCCAATGCTCTTGCTATTCTCTGTGCACAAGCAATGGTTTCAAATACCGTGTGAGGATTTTGCACCACGACTTCTTGGCAAATCTACTCCTTCAACCCTTGTTTGAAATTGTTGAGAGCCTCTGTTGGACTCATGTCAATTATTGCAACTTGTAGATCTAGAAATGCCTCCACATACTCTTGTAAGTTGTTCTTTTGTCTCAATCCCCATAGTCAAATTTGGGCCATATACACAAAATCCACCAATTGGAAATTCTTCTACAATCCTTCTTGCATTGTTGTCCACGTGATCTCCCTTCTCTCTACCAACATGGATCATTCCCAAGCATCGTACCATGTGAGGGCTTTATTGGTCAAGTACTCACATGCAAACACGCTTGTAGCATGCTCAATGATCTTTGTTAAGAACAATCTGAAATATCAATTCATTCTCAAGATCCAATTTTCCACTACTCCCATCATACACTACCCCTTGTAAGGCTTGATATTTGAAGGTCTTCTTCATCTAGAGTAGCAATGTGGCTTCATAGTTGATCGGGTTTGTAGGCACAAAGGCCTCTCTAAGTACTTCAATTAAAGGTACTAGGTTTTGAGACGGCTCTTCTTCTTGCATTGCTTGATCATTCCTAAGGATCTGCACTTGACTCTATAATGTCTCCATGGTCATCTTAATCTCTCAGAATTCATTCAACATCCCCTGCATTTCTTGCACCAACTCCTACAAATGCGGATCCATGGTTCTTGCAACACTCAATCACTATTGTCTACTTCACTAGAGAGTTAATATGATCACTCTAAAAGACACACAAACTATTGGAACTACCATTGGGACCTCAGAAGCTATCACTCGTTGATAATACTCCTCACCACAATTTCTGATCGCAAAATCTCTAAATATCACTTTTGGTCTCACTACATAACAAATTTTTACTTGAGTGTTGAAAGGGAGAGGACTTGGGACATTCACATCCATACGATCATAATAGAATCTAGATTGTCAAATCCCACTCTCTATCATATACCACCACAGGTAGAATCACCAGGTTTGGTGAGTTCATCACTCTGTCCATCAATTTTGCTCCAAAGTGATAAACTAACACTACTCTCATTTGCTCACACTGGCTGTATATAACCTTGATGTGGAATGGATTCAAGAATGGGAAGTTAGGTGCGGGAATTGTCTTCCCGGTGCATCCATCCCATCCGCTCTCTATAGCTCTTCCCAAGTCTAGCAATTACTCTATGTTCTCCACCTCAAATTACTTGGTTTGAGTAGTTTGTGCTCTTCCAAGAGAGGTGATCCACTCTCTTGGACTAAAACACTTGCTCTAATACCATTGTAATACTCCAAGGACAAGAGAAAAGAGAAAACATAGATTTCACACTCAATCATCCGATGCCCCAAAGGAGACCTTCTCTTTATTATATAGTCAAAGAGGATCTCTTTCAAGGAAGCTCCACCATAGGATTAGGCACATAGATAGATGACATGTCAGCAAGGTCAACCTTTGGATTACTTACTTGCATGGGTGACATGTTGGTCTTGACACTATCTGGTTGGTCAAACAAGCTTTGAACACATAGAATCTTTAGGGAATCTTCTTATAGAAATCTCATAATCATGTGGGTGAGGTACTATTGGAAAGTTCTCAATGAGACAAATGGGAGAGGGAAAGAGAGGAAGGACTTTGCACATTTTTGAGGTCTAATTCATTTGTTTAGGTCTCCAAAATTACCTTCAAAGATTTCAAGCATATTTTGATTCCTACTCTATTAGTAGAAGTCCCCTTTTGGTGAAACCTCTTTCTGATCTAATTAGTCCATCATGTGTAACATCCTTCCAGGTGTTACCAAACAAATTCTCACTTTCAAATCATATGTCTAGCTATTGTTTCTAAGGTTTTCAAGTCTATTTTGGTTTTTGCCCTATTAGTAGAAGTACTCTCTTGGTGATACTTCTATATAATCTATTTTGTTCATCATATATAAGATCATTCCAAATGTTACCAAACCAAATTTCACATCAAGATCATATGGCTAGCTCTTGATATTACACTTTATGGCAATCGCCACAACTTTTGCCTACATTGTGCTTCAAATCTTTTACTCAATGTTATCATATTACAATCCTTAATTCTACTTTGTAGGAGAAATGATAGATCTAAACTCCATTTTGCAAAGTTTACACTAGTGTAACCAAATTTACCAAAATTTACTAATCTAAGTTCTTACAAATCTAAACTCCATTTTCTTGTAGCTCTTATAGCACTTACATGCCCCTTGAACGTATATGTCATAGTACTATTGTTTTAACCTACCTTCAATGAGTGTACAAGTGCTTGTGATAGAAGATGCTTTATTTCTTACTATTGCTTAATCTATAACCGCCACATAACTCAAAGAGCTCCATAGAAACATAAATACATTCACAAAAAACCAAGTATCTTATATTTTAGTGTATCTCAATGAAGGTGCCTTACACACTAGGATGACTCTATGGGTTGGTTATCTATAGTATACTTTCCTCATGCCAACAGATGGGATGGAGGTTTTAAACTAGTAATGTTATTGTACCACTTATGAGTCTAGTTATCTTCATTAAAATTATAGTACCTAAAATTCTCAAAATAATTGAGCACTCCCATGAACTTTGGGCAATTTTGTATCTCCAACCTACTCCTTACACAATTTGGTACTCTCAAAACTATTGCAATTTGAGATGTAAATAAGCATAATCAATCTTAATGTTGATAAATTTATTAGATGTTCACATTCATTGAAACTCAAAATCCATAGCAATATAACATGTCCCAACAACATCATATCAAACTAATATTGTTAACAACATCATATCAAACCAATGTTGTTCTTTGGGATGTATATCTTCCTTAACTTCAATAGCAATTCGCTTAGGGATGCAAGGGTTCCATTCATATTTTCCATCCCAATACTTTTAGTGACCAAAGGTGTCCCAAGGAATAGGGAACAACTCCACCTACTAGTTTCAAGGCTTTTAGTGCACTAAGTTGCCCAAGAGTTACCCCTAGATGGCCTCACTCCATGCTCCTATGGTTTCAATACACTTTCACTCTATAACAATATGGAATTTAGCAATGAAGGTAGTAAGGGCTAACAAAGTAGCAAATAGGCCAAATTAGTCTAGAATATTCTAAAAGTATATAGGAAGCTTCTTGGATAGCTTCTTGATAGCTTAGCTTGCACTCCAAGTAGAAATTTTCTAGAAGGAAGCTTCTAGAAGCTTCTAACTAGCTTAGCTTGCATGCCAAATAGGCAACTTCTAGAGAGAAGCTTCTTGAGAAGCTTGTCGGTTAACTTGGCTTGCATTCCAAGAAAGTGGTTCAAGAAAGCTTCTTGAGAAGCTTCTCAAGAGCCTTGTATACTCCCTATAAATACCAAAGCCAAAACTCATGTTCGGCATTTGGAGTTTCCCATACTCAAGTGTACCAATGTGATCTTCCATTCTCTTATTTCTCTCCTTGGTATCGGTTGTTTATATTGATATCAGAGCACAAATGGGATTGATGGAATTTATGGACCACCAAATCCATTCCCATCAAACTATTGGGATTTGTGTGTCTGAGCACTTCCCAAGCATTGTTTCATATAGTTCATCACCTCACACTTTGGGTGAGATTTTGTGAATATAATCATCTTGTCCAAGGAACCCTTGTACTTCTGGTGTCGTGTTGTGGTTTGCATAGCCCATAAAAAAATGACTTATTGTAGTTTATCTCCACATTAGTGGGGTAGGTTGTATGCTAGATCTGATGGATGAGATGTTGCCATGTGAGTAATTGATATACATGTATGTGATTGGCCACATGGGTTACAATCTTATCATGTTTGAGGGCTCTGATGAATATAGATGATGGCGAGTGGAGAGACAAAGGGGTGTTTTAGTTGAGGAGTCTCGAGAGGGAGGAGGACGTTAGGAGTGAGAATTGTAGCAATGCACAAGTGGTAGAACATTAGAGGAAGCGTTCAAGCATGAGATGTCCAATGCTCTTGACCTACCACTCCCAAATCCTTTTCTCATCAAGCTTTAGATTTTGCACCATGATGGCTTATAGGACTGATTAGTGGCATGTTTCAGGATGGTATTCATGGAGTCGGTCATGGGAAACCTAAATGCTATCATCCTTCTGGTGCTTACTTATGAACATGTCTAGGAATTGACAATATATGTGCTTCTATAGTTGGGTAATGCCTAAATTTTTGCTCATAAGCTTCAAGGTGGAGTTGTGGGGTCCATTTGTCAAAAGTAAAAAGACTAAAGGACAAATGTGCATGAGATTGGGTCCCAAGAGAGGAGTCTGGAGTTTTTCAACCATCAGAGGAGTTCAAGAGGGTAATTAGGGGAGTAAAGACCTTGGTTGGAAAGAGGAGCTGACAAGCTACAATCTGAAGAAAGAAATCACATGATTTGAGCTGATCTTGGTGGAGATATCATTGATTGAATCAAGGGAGTAGAATTCATACCCTAAAGCACACAATAGGCAATTGAGAGAGCTTCTTGGAACATTGGCATTATCTGTCAATGAGATTGGAAAGTAGACAAAGTTCTTATTGTATTGAGTGCAAGAATTTCAGTTTTGGATCAATCTTAAATCAGATCTAATTTATTGAAGTTGAAGCTTTTGGGATGTAAGGTGTTGGAGAAAAGCTAGTGATCAGGTTTGGAGTTTTGGTCACTCTCCAAGTTGTGGTTTGAATTACCTTATGAAATTTTCCAATGCTATTGGTGAGTAAGGTTTACACCTCTATTTGAAGGTTTCATGTGAATTATTCAAATAGAGAAATCATGGTCTTGGATCAAGTATACCTTGGTCTATAGAGCTCACAAATTAGCCCAGCTTAGGAATTGATCCACATCTAGGGATTGGGATTGTATTAGGCCATAAAACTTTGCAAAGGGTTAAACAAGAGCATGAAAATCTACCATGAATAATTCAGTTGGCTTTGGACTCATAGAGAGTGAGATTTGATGCAACAAGTTTCATTGAAAAGATTGCCGTAAGCTCGGAGGTGCATTTCTTTCTTCAATCATAATTGAATGTCAATTCTCTCACTTTTGTGACTATGATTGAGAGTTCATATTTTCTAGAGTGTTTTGTGAGGATTAAGTGTAAATCTGATTTAGAAATTAGGGGAAAGTTGGCAAGAACCAGGGGCAAAACCCTAAAATAGGGATTTTGAAATTAGGGTGAAAGTTGTGAAACATTTGGCCAACTTTGAGAGCTTGTCAAGGGAGGTGTAGTGATCTGATTGAGGCTTATTTTATGTCATTGGAAAGCTTATCTCATAGGCTTTCAAATCCAAGCTACACAAAAAAATTTATGGTTATATGAGCTGCATAGAGTTTTCCCATCAAGAATACACAAGAATTCTCTACTTGGAGTAGAAAATTGTTAAGATCTGAAGTTCAGATTGGAGAAGGCTTGGAGTAAAAGTTGAAATGAGCTTGATGATAGAGCAAGGAAGCTTTGAAGCTCTTTTTTGACAAAGCACAGAGAGCTTTTGCTGTATTCTTGTGATTGGATCCTCTCTATGCTTGTATGTTTGTTTGTACACCCAATGGGTTTGGATTGGTGTGTGGGCGTTGTGCTTAGGTTATTTCCTTCTAGGAGTGTTGTGTATTTCTCCTTGGTAATGTTGGAGGTTATGACCAACAGACTAGGAGTGCATGTTTTGATGATAGGTTAGGTTGCCCGTCACTATCCTTCCCAATAGCAAAAATACTAGTTATGAGAGAGGAGGGTTCTAGTGGTTAGGTAACACGTATGTTTAGATGAGTAGTTATGGGTTTACCTATAGCCTCTAATATATAGTCTCCACAGCTAGGCACCATATGTGTTCCTAGAGAGAGAAAGGAATAGTGCAACACCCTTTGTAACTTATGGAGAATGATGGACTTGTTGCATCTATGTGTTAATAAATTAGATAGATTGGGGGTGGTATGATAGAGTAGTAACCATGGCAAAAATGTTCAAGGTTATCATTGCTATGCAAAAACAAATTAGCACCTTACTCAATTGTTGGATGAATGGATCATTGATGACAAGAGCACATAGAGAAAGTACTAGTTTGAGAAAGAGACGACTGAATTTGGTTTCCAAAACCCAAGGTTTTTGAAGGCAAGAATTTTTTAGTGCAATGGAGAATTTTTTCTTTGACTAAAAATGTTATTTGAGGCTACCAATCTTCAAGACAAAGAAAAATATATTCTCTTGGCTTCCGACCAATTGGATGGAGTAGCAAAGCAATGGCGGCAATTCTGAGTGGAGCAAGCTGAATGGCAAATTGTTGCACCAATTTTGACATGAGCAGAATTCAAGAGTGTGATAATTGGTCAATTTTAAGCTCTAAATGCCACAAAAGCTACATGAGATAGGTTAGCAAAGTTGAAGTAGATTGACTCTATAAGAAGTTACATCACACAATTCCAAAACACCATCATGCAAATTCTAGATATATTGGAAGGTAGAGCTCAGGATCAATTTGTGAGGGGCTTGAAGTCAAAAACCAATTTAAGGTAACTATGTGAGAGCCACAACACTTAGAGGAAGCCATGCAATTGGCCAAATGCTTTGATTCCTTGGTTGCAACAACTTGGTCTTGACCTCGTCCTCCACAAAACCTACCAATACACTATATACAAGTGGAAGAGCCGACACCAATGGAGATTGATGCTATTCAACAAAGATCACTTGGCACTACAAATAGAGAAAAATTACAATAAAATGGTGTTTGTTTCTTTTGTCACCAAATTGGACATTGCATTGTTGAATGTCCACTCAAGAATGTGCAACCTCGACAAGTCACCCAGATGGAGTTTGTGGAGTAGAATGATCAAGGAAACAAGCAATCCCAATAGGAGATTTTGAGCCACATGTTGGGAACTTGAGTAGTTCCAATGGGATCAAAAGCTTGACCTATGCAAGTTTACTTCACTTGCAAGGTATGATATCTAATTGTGGTTGTAGTATTTTGATTGATTTTGGAAGTTGAGAAAATTGCTTGTCCATAAAATTAATAGAGGAATTATGTATTCTTATCAAGATAGTATTTGGAAGTAGATTGATGATGGTAGATGGTAGATGGTAGAAAAGGTTTTGCATTCTGTACCTTGCATCTTATTACCTCCAAGATTGGAAAAGAGTATTTAGAGTGTATGAGGTTTGTAGTGGCACCTCTACACTATGATATCATTCTAGATCTACATTGGCTTGAACATCATAAGGTTCAATTTGGTTGGAATTGTCAACAAATTCAAGTACAACACCAAGGTAGGAATTTTTGATTATGTTGTTTGGCACCTCTGAGTAAGACACCTAAGAATAGTCAATCCCAAGATGGGAAGTTTGTCAAGAAAGCAACCATAGAGCAAGCTTTGAAGGGAGATGAGTCCCTAGATGGGAAGTTTGCCAATGAAGCAGCCATAGAGCAAGCTTTGGAGAAAGACAAGTATGTTTTTGCGGGGTAGATCAAGCCAATTGCACAAGGAAAATCTGAGTAGAGTTAGGAGCATCATCAAGCAATGGTTGATCAAATAGTTTAAGAGTTTGCGGATGTGTTTCTAGATGATCTACCAAAGGGATTATCCTTTGATTGTGGTATGCCCTTCAAGATTGAGTTATTGCTAAGGAGTACTCCAATGAGTAGACCAATCTATCGACTCTCACCAGAGGAGTTGGAGGAGTTGCAAACAACACTTATTGAGTTGTTGGAGAAGGATTTCATACAACATAGTACATCTCCTTGGGAAGCGCATGTAGCAAAAAGAGAAGCACATAAAAAAAAGACGTAATAAGGAGACATACATAGTACTTTTCTAACTTTTGTCAAACAAAAATGGAAAGCGGGAAAGCTAAAGTTTTTAAAACCTGCGTTGTGCGCCAATCTAGCTGTTTAAATCCTTGGACCTTTGTTCTACAAGCCAAAGTTTGTAAAGCCTTTTGCACTTTTACTAAAAAGCTTATTTAAAAAAAGCGAGAAGTATTTTACTTTTAATAAAGTAAAACTTGCCAGGCTTTTTTGATTCAAAAAATATAATTTTTTTATGGACTTGAAAATGCTATTTTTCTTTACTTTATTCAAGGGTCAACCAACGCAAGACAATTGACCAAAGGGAGAGGGATATCTACTTTTTCAATTGACCGCGTGGATGGACATCATTTTTTTCCCATTGCCTTTACTTTTTTGGTCCAAAGGACACAAGATCTGCCGGGTATTGTGTGCGTCGTCAAGCCATATCAGGCCCTTTGGCTGCTATAAAGCCAAAGAAGTCTCCTTTGAATCAAGACCTTAGGGAGTGGTACTATTTGTTCCAAAGAAGGATGGAGGACTTCATATCTACACTGACTACCATAGGCTCAATAAACAAACAATGAAGAATGCATATCTCTTACCTCAAATTGATGACTTGCTTGATAAATTGAGTGGAGCACAATAATTCTCCAAGTTGGATCTTCATAGTAGCTATTGGAAAATCCACATTGATAAAGAGGATGTGCAAAAGATTACCTTGTTCATAAGGTATGGGCATTTCAAGTGGAGACCCTAAAACTTATACCTTTTGGGCTCACTAATGCTCTAATAGTCTTCATGGATCAAATGCATTGAGTGTTGGATGGACCATTGGATCAATACGTGGTGGTGTTCTTGGATGATATTTTAATCAATAGCAAGACAAAGGCAAAACACATGAATCACATGCAAGAAATCCTAAGACGACTACAACAACGGAAATTTTATTGCAAGAATTTTACTACAAGAAGACCAATCTATTGAATCTCACCAATCTATTTACCTCACCCATGTGATTTTGAGATTCCTACAGGAATATTCTCTAAAAGATTCATTTTGATCAAATTTTATTTGACCAACCAAATGGGACCAAGATCTACATGTCACCCATCCAAGCAAGTAATCTAAGGGTGGAGCTTGCTGACATGTCACTTATCCATGTACCTCATCCTATGGTGGAGCATCCTTGGAGGAGATCCTCTTTGGATATTTAATAAAGAGAAGGTGTTTCCTTGAGGCATTGAAGTTTGGAATGTGAAACCTATGTTTTCTCTTGTGTGTTTCTCTACTATCCTCGGAACATTATATTTTGGTAGAAGGAAGTTACCTTCTTGGATCACAAGATCTCAACTGAGGGGATCAAGATAGAAGGAGAAAAGCAAGGCCATTATTGATTGGCCTACTCTAAAGGATGCTATAGAAGTATGGGCATTTAATGGATTGGCCAATTTTTATAGACGGTTCATCCACTATTATAACCATGTAGCTGCACCATTGACTGATCTCTTGGGGAAGAACTTGAGCTTTTAGTGGACCACCAAGCATGAAGAAGCATTCTAGAAGCTAAACGTATGGTGTCTTCAAGACCCATTCTTCAACCATATGATCCTCAACTACCTTATGTGTGGTTGATTTTGATTCTTCTAACTTTGCGATTGGAGGCGTGTTGTAGCAAGAATTCCTAGATGAATTACATCCCATTGCCTTTGTGTCTTGTCTACTAAGTATAGCTGAAAGGGATTACTTTGCTCAAGATCAAGAACAACTAGCAATGGTATATGCCACCAAGATATGGAGACAATATCTCTTGGGGAAACAAGTGATCATGTCAACTGATCACAAACCATTGTTGCATACATTACACTTGGAACACATGAAGAGTCAACATCATTGATGGGAGGAACAACTACAATTGTTTGACATCAAACTTGAGTACAAACTCTATCAGTTCCATGTCATCCCTGATGCCCTATCATGATGACTTGATTTGAAGTCTCTTCCTCTCATCACACTGGCAATTATGACGATATTAATTGACTCTAAAGTCCAAATCAAGTTTAAGACAACTCTACAACAAGATCCTTTCTTTCAAATGGTACAAGGTTGTCCTGTAGCATGCAACAAGGAATACAATACCTTCTTCTACAAGGAAGGCCTTCTATTCTAAAAAAAACCAGATTTATGTTCCAACCAAGGGTGATCTCCAAGATGTGCACATCTAGGAAGCCCATGACTTACCAATCATTGGTCACATGGGTATGGACTGTGAGCTGGCCAATCTCTCACTCAAGATGAACCTCTAATGGCTATTATGGTAGTGCACCATGGACTAAGAAGGCAAAGAACTCCAACTCCATCATACTCCTCCAAGGCTAACACTCCAAGACTCAAGACATTGGTCACAAGAGAACTCAATGAGAGAAAGATAGTTGCAAATGAAAAGATGATGAGTACCTCCTCACCCCTAGTTTATATACTTGTGAAATAATTACGCACCAAAGTTACTAATTACTAGAGTAACTCAAGTTATTAGGCTAAAAGTCAAATAAAGTCAAAAAGCTAAGGGAATATCCATACTCATGGGAATATTCTCCTAAGCATGTGGTCTTATCTTGACTCAACCACCAAGTCAAGGATTCCTTCATGGGATATCCTTAGACTATAGAAGAATCCAAAACAAAAAGGTTTGTGGGTCCAGGAGTTCTCAACTCTTTCCTCAAAGCCAAACACCTAGGAATAGTACCAAGTCAACACATTAGAATGAAAAATAGTGGTGGTCATCTTTTCCACTTCCTCAAAAGTAAGGTCTCCTCTATCTTAGCTATGACTAACTTTATCTAATCATGACTAATGTAGAACTATCCTTTATCTCTATATAAATTTATCTCACAAGTACTTTTTTACCAAGCTAAATATCACAATATCACACACATGCATAAATTGGTGTTATAGGACAAGACCTTGAATACACTCCAATGCCAATGGTGGTGGCCCAACATGGCACTAGATATTTAAGAGTTTGTCCAATTGTATGAGAGTTGTCAATGCAACAAGGCCAACAACCAAAAACCAAGTAGACTCCTTCAACCACTTCCTATTCCATCTACTTGATGGGAACACGTGAGCTTGGATCTCATCACATCCTTGCCCAAGATAAAGCAAGGTCACATGGCAATTGTGGTGTTTATGGATAAGCTTAGTAAGCAAATCCATTTGGCACCAACCTTTGATATTGTGGATGCTCTAACACTAGCACAGATCTACTTTGACAATATCTTTAAGCATCATGGGATACCTTGCATACTCATCTTTGACCATGATCCTTGATTCATTGGAAATTTTTGGCAAGCACTCTTCCAGATATGTGGTACCAAGCTTGCTTTGTCCATAGCCCATCATCCTCAAATTGATGAAAAAATTGAACTTGCAAATTACACCTTGGAGGATATGCTTCATGTCTTCATCAATGTTCACCATACCAATTAGGATGAATATCTTGTAGTTGCAGAATTTTCATACAATAATTCCAAATAGGCAAGCATTGGATTCTCTCCTTTCTTCCTCAATTTTAGCCAAGATCCACTTGTTCCAGATTCCTTTCTTGATCCTCTTCCATCTCATCTATCTCATAATTCAACCTTCTTGACCACCATATCCCAATACCTCCGACAAGCCAAATCTTACCTCCTTGTTGCCCAAAAATTATCAAAAACAATATGTAAACCACCATCGTTGTGGTCTCACCTTTCAAGTTGGTGATAAGTTCATTCTCTAGTCTAGTAACCTACCCCTCCCACTTGATACCCAAGTTTGTAAACTTGCTCCTAATTGGATAAGACTTGTTGATGTCACACAAATCATTTCTCATGTTGCTTATTAACTTGCCTTACCTTGTCATATGTGCATCTGCCTTATCTTTCATATTTCCAAGTTGAAACCTTTTGTCCCTAATCCATCTTCTTTTTCCTCTTGTGTCCAATCTCCTCCTCCTCCTCCTCCCATCCCTATCAACAATCATGAGGAATGTGAAGTTGGTCATATCCTTGCACATCGCCACACTCAACAAGGCCGCCTACAACATATAGAATACAAGGTAACAAGGACGTTACCAACTAGTGATGGGGATATATGTAACAATATGGAGTTTAGCAATGAAGTCAATCAAGGCTAACAAAGTAGAGAAAAGGTCAAATTAGTCCAGAATATTCTAAAAGTATCTAGGAAGATTTTTGGAAATCTTCCTTGATAGCTTAGCTTGCAATCCAAGTAAGAAGTTTCTAAAAGAAAACTTCTAGAAGCTCCTAACTAGTTTAGCTTGCATACCAAGTAGGCAACTTCTAGAAGGAAGATTCTTGAGAAGCTTACCGGTTAACTTGGCTTGCACACCAAGAAAGTGCCTCAAGGAAGCTTCTTGAGAAGCTACTCAAGAGCCTTGTATACCCTCTATAAATACCAAAGCCTAAGCTCATGCTAGAATTCTAGACATACTCAAGTGTCTAAATGTGATATTTCATTCTCCTGTTTCTCTCCTTGGTCTCGGACTTTTACACACTCCTTCTCTTAAATTTTTCTTTCACTTCTTCTTTGTCAATGTCAATGGATATTTAACTCATTCTTTTAAATTTTTCTTCCTCCTATGGATAAAGTCATTCATAAGAGAGTCAATTTGCTACACAAGAACCTTAAAATAAACCTCAAAAAATCATGAAATTGAACTAGTAAAAATCAATTTGCAACCATGTACACAATTCTTTCATAGCCAAGAAGAGAAAGAACAACAAATTGAGAGGGAAATTTGATTAAGAGTGAACTTGGTTTTGGGAGGAGAATTGGTTTTGCTCAAAATAAAAGCTTCATCCATTTTGAAATGGATAAAAGAAATGTTACAAATCTTAACAAGTGCCATGTGTCATAATTTGCTAAACCCAAATGCTACATGGCACATTTTGCATAACTTTCATTAATACCATTTTCCTATAACAGTCACTTAAAAAAATTCTCATTTAGTAAAAACTCTTGACAAGAGCTTTCAATTTCAAATTCACTTTTCTTATGGAGTCTTATCAGATTTTTTATAGCTTCATATAAATTGTTTTATGGACGAAGGTCACTTGTAAAAAGATTCCTAATTTGTAAAATTGAAACCTCCCATTGTATACCTACCAAGTGTAGGTCCTTTATCACCAATTTTACCACCTCATCCTTCATGACCCAAGCTTCTTGGACTCTTGCCATAGAAACCCTACCCTATCATAACTCTAGGTGTAAATCTAACATCAATCAATAGTGTCACCAAATCTATGGCAATGGTCACATTCCTTCTAGGTTGGTTGAAGGAATCCTTGACTTAGTAGTTGGGTCAAGATAAAATCACAAGCCTTTAGTGGAATATGCACATGTGTATGTATATTCCTTGATACTTTTTGACTTTACTTGACTTTTAGCCTAGTAACTTGAGTTATGGTGGTAAATAATAACTTGAGTGCATAACTATTTCACAAGTATATAAATAAGAAATGAGGTATACTCATCATTCCTTTCATTTCCAAGAAAATTGAGTGCATTTTATCCTACCTATTGATACAAAAATTAGAGAGAGATCATTCTTGAACAAAGAGTTTAATTTTTTAAATCGAGAGGGTAGTTTTCAAACTAAATCTGAAATATGTGTGTTGAATAGAAAGGTGCTTAGGCCAAATGGCTTGATGAAATATCTGAAATTTTGTAGGGTTGGACGCCTTGAAGTTGTGATTACATTTGCAAAATTTCAAAGAAATTTGACCAACCAATTGAGAGATTTGAGTGACATTGTGAAGAGTGGTTAATTCTAAAGAGTTTAGATCTCATGCATGAGGAGTGTGAGAGCAACAAAAAGCATATTTGTAGTGTTTAGACTCATCTTGAGAACATGGAGGGTCACCAAGAGTAGAAATTGAGGCTATGCAAGGTTCTCCAAGAGTTTGAGGTGATTGTAGGGGTGGATTTGAAGAAAATAGAGTTTAGAATAAAATTTGAAGAGAGTGTTGAGAGGATCCAAAACCTACACCACTTGGAGAAAGAGTGAGTCTAAGTGTTTTTTATATGGAGAGAGAGACATAAAGTAAGTTCATGTTTATTGACTTTTGAAAGAAAGAGATTGAAGAAAGGAGAGATTTACTTAATTTGGGTCTGCATGTTGGGCCTTCTTCACCAAGATTGGGAGAGAGAAGATCTAAGACCAAGGAGTTCCGTGAAGTTTGTGGAGTGGAAGGACTTCCAAAAAGACATGAGTACAGTGGAGTAAAATCACTTTTGGAGACTTTGGTGAAGGATATTAGAGAGAGTCTTAGTACAATTACAAAAATACTACCACCTTCATCAGCTAGTTCTCAAGATTAGTGATGGAGATAATCTTTCAACTTATGGATAAAATATCCATGAGAGTTCAATTAATATGCACTTTAGGATTTGATGTTGCTATAGAAATCTTGGAGCAACCTAAACCTTTTGTGTTCCCTAGATGGATTACTCTCAAATGGTGTTAGTCATGTACATATTCTATTAGTTATAGAGTGAGAGAAAAGAAAAAAGAAAAAGAAAAATTAAGAAAAAAGAAAGATAGTGAGGGATTAAGATGGGAAAACTTTTGGTTTTCTTTGGCAAGGATGGAGAAGATGTGTAGGCCTTTGTGAGAGACTTCAAGAGAGCTTGCATATGAAACAATGAGAGGAGGGAGAATGAGTGGGCCTCATTATTACCTGATTTCTTTGAGGATGCAGCACTTACATGGTATGAGTTAGAATACCAAAAGAGAGAGAGGAGAGATGTGCAAGAAGAGACTTGGGAGAGTTTGACTTCAACACTCATTGAGAACTTTCTTCCAGATGAAAGTTATGAGAGATTGATGAGTGAGGTTAGTTTTCTCAAGCAAGGAGATAGAGAGAAATGAGAGTCTATGTGGAAATAGTGGAAAAGTTAGAGTCTAGATTTTACATAGTGTTGAGGAAGGGTGTGGATGATGTGAAGACTACTATGATTGGCATAGGGTCCATGCTCACCAATAATTTTTTGAGATTGCTCACTAAGAGGATAAAGACCACAAATTAGAAGCAAGGCAAGATATGAGAAACCTTCTTCCAAGGTTGAAGCTATCAAGATTGTAATTTGTATGGAGGAGAGTTTGGAAGGAGATGAGAGTGATTTGGTGGTGAAGGAGATTATGCATCCTCCTCAAGGTTACAATTATGGTGGAACTTTTGATACTTTGGTGACAAGGGTTGTAACACAAGTAGTAGTTGCTCCAATTCTTGCACCCCTACCAAAAGATCCACTTCAAACCATCACTAAACAACTTGCAGATCTCAAGATCAATGTAGTGCAACTATGGGAGAAGAGAGAAGTGGATCAAAATTTAGGGAGAGGGCCAAGGAGTTATGGAAGTTATCTATATAGAGGAGGCCAACCAACCAAAAATTTCAATGAGAGAAGTTATTTTGGTTGTGGAGGAAGAGGCCATATCCAAAGGAATTGCCAAAATTCCACTTACCATGAAGGAAGGAGTTGTGAGGGAGCCAATAAAGAGAAAGAGGGAGGTAATGAATCCCAAGTGGCTCCTAATCTAAAAATAGGTAAGGGGATAGCATCTATAGATGTGGTTGAGAGCAAGTATGAGAAGGGAGAGTGCTCAGACTCCAAGAGTCTTAATTTGGAGCTTTTGGCACAAGAGAAGAAGAGAGCTTATTTTGCAAAGGATGTGCATTCTTCTCAATGATTTACTCTGAGCAAAGATACTCCTATGTCTATTAGGAGCACTTGCACCTCAACACCATCAACAACAAAAACTCCAAGAAAGAAGTTGGGAATGGAGGACTTCTTCATCTCCAAGCAACAATGGAACTACAATGCATTGGAGGATGTTGTAGTCATAAGGCTAACATCACAACGGGCCAATTGATTGCTTTGAACCCTACCTTGAGAAAGGAGCTTAGAAGTGGTTTGAGTTCTATAAGGAGCAAGAGGAAGAAGAAGGTAAAAATTCCAATATCAATGGGGGTGGTAGATGCCAAGCCAACACCATGGGAGGCTTGTGAATATGCCTCCAAGATTGATGTGAGAGTGAATGGTCACAACAAGGATGCATTGGTTGATGGAGGATCAGTAGTGAATGCCATGTCAAAAAGGTTGATGAAGAAGTTGGGTATGATACCCTCAAGACCTTCAAAATTTATGGTGAGCATAACAAACAAGCAACCAATTTGACCAGTAGGGGTGATGGATAAGGTGGTAGTTTCAATTATGAGAGTTCAAAATCTCATGACTTTCCAAGTCTTAAAGGATTCAAGCTATGACTTACTTCTTGGGAGGCCATGGTTGAGGGCATCATACAAAATTGATCGATGGCACAAAGGGTACTTGAGGATTGGGCCATCAAACCATAGAGTCATATTTCTTATAACTAACACTTCCAACACTTCACATTTAGATACACCATCTTCTGATTATTGGGAATCAGATTTTGAAGAAGGAGCTTCAAGTGTGGACATAAGCATGGAAGAGGAGACTTCCACGGAGAAGGATGAATTTGAATCTGATTTAGATGTGTATCCCTTTTGTGCTATGAATTTTGCACCTAAGCCAAAGGTTTTGAAGGACCTAGATAAATCACCATTGACACTTGAGGAGAAAGAGGAGGTTATCTACCATCAAGTATAGTCCAAATGTTACCAAGGAGGAGAAGGTGAGATTTGAGGCGATTTTTTGCAAGTTCATCCATGTTTTTGCTTTCAATTACAAGGATTTGAAGGAAGTCACCTTGGAGGAGCACAAGATAAAGGTGGAGCCACATGCAAGACCAGTCTACCAAAAGCAACATTGTATAAGCCCACCAATAGCTTTGTTTGTGAAAGAGGAGATTGATAAGCTCAAGGAGGCTGGATTTATCTTTGAGGTGGTAAATTTAAAATAGGTGTCTCCAATTGTGGTTGTGAAGAAAAAGAATGGCAAGCTTTGGATATGTGTGGATTATAAGAAGTTCAATGTTGTTACTAAGAAGGACTACTACCCATTACCATTCATTGATGAGATCTTGGAGGAGGTTGCATGTCATGAGAGGTATAGTTTTGGAGATGGTTATAGTGGATATAACCAAATCAAGATTGCACTAGAGCATCAACAACTCACCACATTCACCACACTTTGAGGAACTTACGCTTTCAAGGTCATTCCTTTTGGATTTTGCAATGCTCTAGCCACATTCCAATGGTTCATGAACAAGGTATTTGAACCTTTCATTGGGAAATTTGTGAGAGACTTCACTGATGACTTTTGTGTCTATGAGAGCAAAGAGGAGCACTTTGAGCATCTAATCAAGGTCTTGCAATGCTTGGATGAGGCAAATACATCACTCAACCCAGAGAAGTGCATTTTTGGATGTGAAGAAGGTCTAATTTTAGGGCACATCATCTCCAAGGATGGAATAATAGTTGACCTTGAGAATGAGGAAAATCTCAAACCTTTCATTCCCTTCAAGCTTGACAAAGTTATGCCAATTCTTGGGGATGGTTGGGTACTATAGGAGGTTCATCTTCTCATTTTACAACAAAGCTTATGCATTAACCATCTATATGAAAAAGGGTGTAGAATACATGGTGATTTTGGAGGACAAGGAGGTTCTCAAAGCTTTTGAGGAGCTTAAGCAATCCCTTGTTGTAGCTCCAATTCTTGCAAAACTTGATTGGAGTAAGCCTTTCATCCTCTACATTGATCTTCTAATGTAGCTATAGGATGCACTCTTAGTCAATTAGACCAAGATGGGAATGATCATCCAATAGCTTATGCTAGTAGGCAGATGGTCTCAGTAGAAAAGAACTACTCTATCACGGAGAGAGAAGGGTTGGTAGTGATCTTTGGTCTCAAGAAGTTTAGACACTACTTGATTGGAAGGAAAGCCAGCATTGTCACAGATCATAAGGCTTTGAAGTACATCTTCAACAAGCCTAATGTGGAAGGGAGACTAGCAAGATGGATGATACTCTTGTCTGAGTATGACTACACTATTGAGGATAGGCCAGAGAAGAAACAAAAATGAAAATTTGTCATTTAGGGCCTATGATCATGATGGAGATGAGCCAGTGGATGATTCCTTCCCGGATGAGGAGCTCATGACAATCTCAGTCACTCAGGAGGTTCCAATGGAGTACAAGGAGATTGTGGATTTTGTGACAAGAGGTAACTATCCAAAAGGGATGCATGCTAAGGAGAGGAAGGCCTTTGCAGCAAGATCTAGACCTTACACAATAGTGGAGGATATTATTTTTCACCAAGGAGTAGATGGTCTATTTCAAAGAGAAATGAGTAAGGAAGAGTCTATCCTACTCATAAGGAGTTTCATGAAGGTTTAGTGTGTGGAGGACACTTTGCAAGAAAGGTGATTGCTTTCAAGATTTTAGATACAGGTTACCATTGGAGAGGGATTTTCAAGGATTGTCTTGATTATTGCAAAACTTGTCATGTTTGTCAAGCTTTTACTAGAAAGTCTACGTCCACTCTACCACTTCGATCAATTCCATTGCTAAGACCTTTTGAGAAGTGGGGAATTGATTTTGTAAGTCCTCTCAAGAGAACCCCAAGGAACAATTAGTATATTGTGGTAGTTATTGATTACCTAACCATGTGGGTTGAGGCTAGACCATTGAGGGACAAGAATTAAGAGTGAAGTGTGTATATTTCTTTATGAATGTATTATCACTAGGTTTGGATGCCTTTTGGAGTTGGTTTTTGATAGAGGATTAGAGTTTACAAGAAGCATCACCATAGCCATGCTACAACATTTCTCTATCACACATAGAGTAACTACATCCTATAAGCCAAATTTCAGTGGCTTGGCAGAGAGAACCAATCAGACCTTATGCATGATGTTGGCCAAAGATGTAGAAATGGAGGGGGCTAAACATCATTGAGACAAGAGGATTCATGTAGTTTTGTGGGAGTATAGGACAACCGTGAAGACTTTCACCAGATATTCTCCATTTCAATTTGTATATGGTATTGAGTCTACCTTACCTATTCAGTTTGATCTTCCTACCTTCCAAAGCATTCATAGGAAATTGAAGAAAACACAAGGAGGTGATGTATTGTGTCTCCGGCGACAAGCCGGCACGGAGTGTTCTGTGTAAAGCGTCCTACTAGAAGTCAAGGAAGGATCAACTCATGGAGTTGGAAGAGGCAAGAGCAATTGCTATGGTACAAGTGGAGCAAGACCAAAGGAAACAAAAAGAGATCTATGACAAGAGGCAAGGCAAGAAGAAGGTGGAGCCTTTTAAAGAAGGTGATTGGGTAATGTTATTTGATTCCATTCGATTCAAGAGAGTGCAAAAGAAGTTTTTGCCTAAGTACTTTGGACCTTTCATAGTGGAGAAGGTGTGGAAGAAATTACACCTATGATCTCAAGGAGTCAGGAGGAAGACACTTTGATAGGATTAACCATGATAAGTTGAAGATTTATCATAGAAGATAGAGAGACCTTTACTTTGAGTTCAAAGTGAAAACTTAGTCCGGGGGTAAATGGAACACACATTTGTGCATGTGTGTGGTATTGTGATATTTAGATTAGTGGTACAAATACTTGAGAGATATAGGATGGTTCTACATTAGTCATGATTAGCTAAAGTTAATCATAGCTAAGATAGTAGAGACCTTACTTTAGAGGAAGTGGAAAAGATGAGCACCACTATTTTGGATTCTAGTGTGTTTACTTGATATTATTCATAGGTGTTTGGCTTTGAGGAAAGAGTTGAAAACACTTGGGCCCACAAGCCTTTTTGTTTTGGATTCTTTTATAGTCCAAGGATAGCCTATATGAAGGAATCCTTGACTTAGTGGTTGGGTCAAGATAAGATCACATGCTTAGTAGAATATGCCAATGTGGATGGATATTCCTTTATAATTTTTGACTTTACTTGACTTTTAGCCTAGTAACTTGAGTTATTGTGGTAAATAGTAACTTTAGTGCGTATTTATTTCACAAGTATATAAACAAGGGGTGAGGAGGTACTCATCATCATTTCATTTGCAACTATCTCTCTCTCATTGAGTTCTCTAGTGAACAATGTCTTGAGTCTTGGAGTGTTAGCCTTGGAGGAGTATGATGGAGTTGGGGTTCCTTGCCTTCTTAGTTTATGGTGCGCTACTATAATAGCCATTAGAGTTTCATCCTGAGTGAGAGAGAGGCCAGCTCACAAACCAATATTATCTCTATAGGTCAATCTCCTCCAAGTGTGATCTCCTAAAATCATAGTATAGTAGTTGGCCATAGTGGACTCTCTAACTAATTGTTGGAACAATCTCTTCCATGCCATGAAAAGTGGGAAAAATTTGGGTTTTGCATCTATTGTAGATCACACCAACTATCAAAATCTTGGATGAAATCATCCACCTCAACAATACCCATTGTACTAGAATGGTGCCCAAGGCCTTTGGAGATCCTATAAATCTAGTCCATGTCTTACAAAAATGGTGTAAAATATACAATATAAACTCTCAACTAAGTCAACTCTCATGTCAAACTCAAAACTAGTGTCAATCTCTTCTCTCATTAGGAATTGAGATGCTAGCTAATACAATGTGCCACTTTGCATGAAATTATTGTATAATGTAGCAAAATCTCCTTTGGAATCTCTAAAGAACTTTGTATTTACAACACTACTAGTGCTACCTAAGTACCTCTAAAGGTGTTACCTATACTAGGAGAAAGTGCAACCTATAACTTGTCATCACAACACACACTCTCATGGTCCGCAAGTCATCACTTCTTGCTTCAGTAAAGAGAAACATAAGTACTATAATTGGTACTCATTCTAGCCTCATTATTGAGAGCACACTAGAGCATCAATGCTCCAAATATTAGAACACTCCACATAAACATAGGAAGTAGAGAATGGAGACAATCTATTCACAAAAGTCCAAAAAATACCCACCAACTTATAAGGCAATGTGGACTTACTCCACTGGAATTTTTCATTGTGACACAATGAGATCATCTATCTACACCTACCATACTACAATCACCAAGGATGAGATCAAATATCCTCACCTAGCTAAAGCTACACAAGAATAGATAGGAGTCTACTAGTCTTGAGTACAATAAGTAGTAGTAGTAGACTAGGTGGCTAAGGAGCCAGCCTATGAACCATAGGTCTAAGGTTCAAAGCCTAGTCTTGGGCATGCTTCTACTAGTGGCTAGATAGCTTGCTTAACATTGTTGTTGGCCCGATACTATATCACACTATTAAGTAGATAGATTGAAATACAAGCAAATATTTCTCAAGAAATGAGTTTTCAAAAACAAAGTCTTGATGATAGTAGGAAATAAAAATTTAAAGGTTAATTTAGGTCATGCTAAATTTGGTGGCTAGCCATGGTTTGAGTTGACTAAGCTAGGTTATATTTTAAGGGTTAATTTTAGTCATACCATTAAGTAGATAGATTGAAATACAAGCAAATAGTTCTCAAGCAATGAGTTTTGAAAACAAAGTCTTGATGGTGGTGGGAAACACAATGTCACAAATCTCTTGAATTTTAAGAACTATCTAATTCTAAACTTTCTCAAGCAATGAGCTTGCAAGATAAATTGTTGAATCTTGAGCAAATAGTTCTCAAGCAATGAGTTTTGAAAACAAAGTCTTGATGGTAGTGGGAAATCCAATGTCACAAAATCTCTTGACTTTTAAACACTAAGTCCTGATGGTAGCATTTACTTTACTCGTTAGTCAGTTTGGAACTATCTATTGTTATCTTTGGTCTATTAAAAACTATCTAATCCTAAACTATCTCAAGCAATGAGCTCACAATATAAATTTGTTGAAAATGTCTCAAAATCTTAATTATTGAACGTAAAGTCTTGATGATAGTAAGAAACACAATGTCACAAAGTATCTTGATTTTCAAGAACTATCTAATCCTAAGCTATCTCAAGAAATGAGCTTGCAAGATAAATTTGTTGAAAATCTCACAAAATCTCTTGAGACTTGAAAAAGTGTTGATAGTAGTAAGGAATATGATGTCACAAAATCTCTTGAGTTTTGAACACTAAGTCTTGATGGTAGCATTTATTTTTAACTTTAGTCTATCAAGAACTATCTAATCCTAAACTATCTCAATCAATGAGCTTGCAAGACAGAATTGATTTCAGAACATATATACATACATTACTCATATTCAATTTATCTTTAATATGCAATTTGTAGGAATACTTCTCAAGTGATGAGTTCTTAACATGAAGTTTTGATAGTAGTAGGAACGAAAGAAAACACTATAAGAAAATGTAACATTATAACACACAATTTATAGTTGCTTAAAGTGTACAAATGAAGCACTTGAAACATGTAGCACATAGTCTCTTTGCATGCAATTCCTCTTACCTTAACACATAAGAACAGAAATGAAAAGCATAGAACTTTATTGATGATTGCTTGGCTCATTTCAATCATAATCTCAATGTAATGAAGAGGATTAAGTGCAGCAAGCACTTAACACTAACAACACTTAAGCACTTAATAATTGCAAGCACTCTATCCTATGTTCATCACATATGTGTAATGAAACTCCTTCATGCTCACATATGAGCCTATCTACAGCTCATATATGTGAGCCTAAACCCTAACACCCAAATCTAGATTAATTTGAGAACAAGGACAAGAGCAGTCTACTAAAACAATTTCCAGCCAATGAACTTGCAATAGAATTGACTATTGAAATGTAGAGTTATTAACAACTCATGCTTTATTAGTAGCATTAAGAAAGATAACTCCTGATTTTTACTATGAAAGAAAGATCAGACACAAGATAAGGCAAAAGCCTGCATTTGTGCAATTATACAAAGAACAATCACACAAATCAACAAGAGGAACAACCAGATAAACTTGCCATATTGAAGAAGCAAGTAATCTATATGAGTTAATGTCACCCACAATAAAATTATAAGTAGTATGATGGTATCAAAATCAAAAGGAAATGTAACCTTAGTCAACAGATCCAACTATAGTTAAATATCCATATATTGCCTAACTCTAAACCTTAAGCTTATTGTGGTAGACATATTTTTACAAAATTTGTTCTTTTCAATTGATTTCACTCTTGTTTGTAGAGATATAATAGAATAATTTCTTTTTTAGGAAAGAAGCCTTCTTAGTTGAATTTCCTTCTAAGTTGCATTTGTTCATACAAAGGTACTAAGGGAACAAGTACAAAGCCAAAGGCCCTTTGAAGGAAGAATGCCAAAGGAGACAAGTCCAAAGGATGCCTCCAAACAAAGGTACTAAGGGAATAAGTACAAGGCCAAAGGCACTTTGAAGGAAGAATGATAAAAGAAGGGAATAAGTACAAGGCCAAAGGCCCTTTGAAGGAAGAATGATAAAAGAGACAAGTTTGAATAGTAGTTGGGGCAAATAATACATGTACAATGGACATTTAGATTTGGAGACCTTTGGCTTAAAAGACCTTTTGCTCCAAAAACCTTCTCTATGCAGAATTATCCATGATGTATATCAATTTAAATGCACTACCACTTGGATAAAGAATTACCACCAAAGATCTTTTTTCATTAAGGAAGGGATTGCATGCATATAGAGTGATGGCTCATTGACTACGTGGCCACTAAAGGATGATTATTGAGAAATCTGGCTATAAAACAAAGTGAAAATTTATCAATTTCACTTTCCATTGGTTGATTTAAATTTTAAATCCAAAGTAAACTAAAGAGTTTCAAGTCTCAATAATCCTTTGTATTTCTTTATCACCTTTGTAGTTTCTTACCTTTGATTTCATATCCAAACCACATTTGATAAGGAACATAGTCTTCACTCCAAAGTAAAGGAGGAATATCCTTGATGTTATCTTTTGAGGTTCCACCCTCAACACTCTTAACAAGTGGACAGTGTATTGAAAAAGTGAAATGATCTAGAGCAAGCACTTTGCTTTCTTGCCTTGAAATTGGGAAATAAGTGATGCTTCTATATTTAGGAGATGAGACATTGGGAGGAAGACGAACAAATAGATCTCCAAGGAAACCTATTTGCATGGACAGATGAGAATTAGAGGAATGTTCTTGGCCCAAAAATTTACAGCTTGGAGAAGTGAACATTGACACCAATGCACTAGATTGGATGAAGCATTGAAGAAGACCTTCATTGCCTCCTTAAAGGACTCAAGAATTAATAACTATGAAGAGTGTAGAGTTATAAAGATCCAACCTAAAGGTAATAGTAGAGGTGATTATGAAGTTTTTCAAAGCAAAAAAGAACAACCTACTTGAATAATAGCTAAGTCATCTTCTTTGAGCACATGCACCAAGGAGAACTAGTGAACTAGATGCATATATTTTATGTGTAGACCAAGAGCTTGTTGAAGGAATTTGAAGAAGATGGTGGAGTAACCTACCTAGTACCCTTTGCCATCCACTTCTATATGGTCAAGTCTTTTGACAAAGATAGAGAGAAAGAAGTTCTGCAACCATTGGCATTCAATGGATTACTTCATCTCATAGCCCAAAGGTAAGGTCCTCATTCAAAAAGATCAACTTGTAGATGAGGAGTACAAGAAAATAGGGAAATTTGTAGCAGTAAATGAAGTGGGAATGATCATAATGAAGAAGAAGAGGTATGCATCTGCAAGATCATAAAGGCTAGCAAAGAGGCTTAGGAATAACCCATAGACCATCAATGTATCTTTGGAAGAGGAGGCCAAAGACACATAGGAAGAAGAGGAGGAAGGAAAGAACTCCCTCACCTTGCAACAATCAGCAACCAAGTCCAAAAGAGTTGACCACTATGAAAGTGCACAATCTATTCCAAATAAGAAAGGATAGAGCACACCCAAGGATGAGCCAATCAAAGACAAGTATGAGGAAGAAGGTATTTGGACAAAAAGGATGACTAACTTTAAAGGTGCATTGCAGGTCAAAGACCACCACAACCATAACCAAGAAGTAGAGCCCTTTGGAACCAAGGTTGGGAAGGAGATTAAGACAAAGAAGAAGAGCCTTAACCATCCAAAGGTCAAAGAGAAGATAGGATTGATATCAAAGATGAAGGGGAAGAACCTTTGGAGGTAGTGTAGGTAATGACAAATACAGATGCCCCAAGGATGCAAAGCTCTAATGCT
Source organism: Lunularia cruciata (assembly GCA_948567375.1). NCBI lineage: Eukaryota > Viridiplantae > Streptophyta > Marchantiopsida > Lunulariales > Lunulariaceae > Lunularia > Lunularia cruciata. The sequence continues at coordinate 20,895,271 of OX419755.1, read as the reverse complement.
GAAGGAAAGTTTGTTATAAATTTTGTGAAGCCAGTCTTGGAACTAATAGAGAAGATCTTGCCAACATACCAAGACTCCTATGAAGACATTACCAAGTACATCTCCCTTGTCTAAAGACTACTTGAGAATCTTTACTTGATGAAGATGGAGCAGGCCAAGGCAAAGGAAGAGAGGTGAAAGATGCAAAATCCATACAAGGAGGAAGCAAAAAAGGTAATGATCTAGTGCAAGAGAACTTCAAAAAAAAGATGCAAAATACATTGCTTCTTGTAAATAAAATGGAGAAGGAATACACAATCAAAAAGTTATAAGGAAGGTTGAGAGCTTTTTGGCTTGAAGCCAAAGGTAAGCAACAAGGTCACAAAGAGCAACTAAAGGCTAGGGATGAGGAAATGGTGATCATCTAAAAACAATTAGAATTTGGGGCCAAGATATGCTTAGAGACACTCAATGGACAATTCAACAAGTACAAGAGAAAATTTGCTATTCAATTGGAAGGAATGGCTACCAAATTGAAGAAGGGAAAAGAAGAGAGGGAAGCTGATTGACCATGAATGCTAGGGAGGTGGAGAAGGAAGTGTGGATCTTGATCCAGCACTTGGAAGAGAAGAAGTTGCATGCCATCAAACAACTAGAAGAAGTTAGGAACCAATTTGTATAGATGTTGGATGGAGCAACCCAAGGTAAGATGGAGAAGACAAAACTATACAAATTGAAGCTACAAGTGCAAAATATAGGAAGGACAAAATCTGAGGATTAAAAGATGGACCGGCTAGCAATTAGGCTTTGGGAACACATAGATATGAAGTAACCAAAGCTTGTAACACCTACCTTTAAGGCATAATAGATTACAATGAGAGAACCAATGTCATCAATAGGAATTTTAAAGGCAAAGGTAGTCCTTTGCAATAGTGCTTTAGTCAAAAGAGACTTCACTAAAAGAAATTTTTGTAGTTGTAGGATCATTGGGTAGAAGTAGTCTAAAGGGTTTTGTTATTGTTTATCATTGTAATGAAGTGTCTTTGCACATGTAACCTTTGGAGTTGTAGGTCCAAAGAGGTAGAATTTTAAATTGCTTTTGGGAAGACTTGATACCTTCCTTGCCACATGTAGTGCACCTAATTAGTCTGCATATGACTAAGATAAGATAGGATTAGAATCATAATGTACAAAATAGACGTAAGCAAGAGATTTTTGGAGTGTTTCCATTGTTAGATCTTTTTGGAGTTGAGTAGGAATACGTATTTGAGGCTTAAGCTCAATGTAAATTGAATTCATTCATTTTTAATCAGAGTTTAATGAAACAATTCTGAGTTTTTTGTCACTATTTTCCTATCTTGAGTATTGTTGAATGTTGTTTTAGAGTAGTGGTAAGGAACTTTGCAGTAGGAACACAAGTGCTAGAGTATAGCAAGGGACATTCATAATTGATAAAAAAATTTATTTTTGAGGGTTTTCAGGGAGTGGGACAATTGCTTGACAAATCAAGGATGAGTGGTAGTGTGAGAGTACCATGGGATCAAGTAGCAAAGACACTTGGCTGATGCAAAGATTCCTTTGAAGTTGTGCCTTTTGGGTAAGTGTAGCATGCAACCTTTGGATTTGTAGCCTTCATTATCAAGTGATCTTTTGGAGTTAAGTGAGCCATCACCTTCAAGAGCTAGTTGGACTCAATTTGCAGTGCAAGTGATCAATTAGTTTTCCATTTGCCATAGTGTGCCATAGGAGATGATGCTAACCTTTTTTGGAGTAGTCTTGCTCAAGTGGTTAAATTTGTGATAATAAAAAATTGCAAGATAGTGATATTTCTCTTCAATTCTAGTTATTTTTTACCCATAACCTTGAAGGAATGACTTGTTACTTACCATAATATCACTTTGGTCAACACTAGGTTTTACACTCATGATTTCTACAAAGGGTGACATTTGATAGGTAAAACTTTGCAAAAAGAAGATACATAGAGAAGTTAGTTTTATAGATAATAATCTCAATAGGATAGAAACATCGAATTAAATTTTTTGACTAGGTCTTGTAATAAGATGCCAAATTAGAACAAACTTCAAATGATAGAAAAAGAAGAATAAAAAATTATTTTGTGATCCTTATTAAAAAGATTCCTCAAGTGAGCTCAAATCTTTGGAGACCACACATCCAAGGATAACATTGCAAATGAAAGAAGGAACTACAAGACAACATTCTCAAATAATAATGATATGTTGATGGTTCTCAATGCAAATATACACTCTATTTTAGCAAAGCAATGTCAACTTGAGAGTCAAAGAAAATAAAAATAGATTATGAATTCATACCTTCTTCTCTAATTGATATATGTAAAGCAACCATGGTTTGGTCCAAGATTGTAAAAGCATGCTCATCTCTAAATTCACATCAAAGATGTTGGAGCGTGTTAGTTAGATGAATTGGCCGCTATCAAACAAAGCCAATTTTGAAGGAACTAAAGGTCCCATAACAAAAAATATATCCTTGGCAAGACAAGCAAGAAACAAAAATAGACTTGAGCCAAAATATTTCCACCATTCAAGTACATTCTTGTAAGTATGGTTTGATTTCTTGGTGATCATAGATAGCAAGACGCTTTGTCTTGATCTTCATCTTTACTAGGGTGTGTGCTCATCAACAAAGTGATATAATTGTAACAACACATTGTCATTCAAATTTGTAATATTGTGGTAAGAACGGTCAATCCCACAAGGATAAAGTTGGATATGACTAAAAATGAGCTAAAAGAGTCACAACAATGAAAATCCATTATTTCTTATTAAACTTCTTATGCAAGGTCATTCCCAAAAGAGGGTAATATCATCCCTATTGGCATACCATAAAAATTTAAATGATTACTATTCACTTTCACTATAATTATACTAGGGAGGACTCCTAAAGGTGATGGATCATTTGTAACAAATGTCACTTTTCCTTGGAAATCCTTACCTTCTAATTAGCCCAACCAAATTCAGACTTACTATCATTTTAACAAGTTTACAATCTATCTGTTGCACCACTATTATGAACATCAAGTTGCACAAGATAGTCAGATCTCAAAGTGCTTTACAAATAGAAAGAAAAGACATGCAAACTACATTAGGGTCAGATCTGCCAAGGGTCATATTCTCTCTATCATTTATGACTATAGCATAATGTTCTGCACTTCCAAAGATGCACTATGTTACAAGAGGTTAGAATGATCCATACAACTTAGTCTCCCAATTCATGGTACTTAATGATACATAGGCCCATAAAAGTCCATCAAGATATTGTGTTCCTAGCTTTTTAGAGCACCTAGAGATCCATCCTCTAGTTCCACACAAATCATTCTCCTTCTTTCCAATGCTTATGCCTATATGCCAAGATTCCTCACAACTAAGTGAATAAGTACGCAAACATTCATATAGAGAGTAGACACATACACATACATAGACTTGATAGTTTTGATGGTATAACCTTATTTATTGCAATGAAAATATGCACTGAATGAACACAATAAACATTGGGTCTAAGCACTATATACATTTCCTACTTAACCTCCAAAGAGATCCAATGGCTAAAAATTACTAAAGATCTCTTAATTACATGTAGTCCTCACCAATCTTATCTTATTCTTATCTTAATCTTATCTTAAGTAGGCATGTCTCATGTGGAATTGTGTCCTCAGTGAATTTGTTGTATCTTAATTTCTTATATAGGAGTCGACTTGGATTTTGTATTTACATTAAGGTCTATGCTTTATTTACAAGTACAAAGTGTTTTGGCTATGACTATAAGATGTAAATGAACTATGGGATGTGAATGAACTACAAGATGGATTTTTCATCACAAAGTTTGTTGTAGCTTGGGTATAAGACATCATTGAGGTTGTTAGTTGTCTATAAGTCAATCTAGTGGCATCGGTGACAAACTGCATGCACCCTTATAGATTTGAATGAGGTTTATGAGTTCCTTTCTATACCCAACACCTCATTAGCAACATTTGTTTGTGCCTCTTTGAACTTGGAGTTTATGTTGCTTTGCAATTTGAGGGATATGGCTATTAATTGGTCATTTGTATAGATCTTTCTCTTGAGAGCCTTGATCTATACTCTATCCTTTCTGCAGTCCTAAGCTTACGTCGTTTGCTTTATTCTTGTGTAATTTTCCTCGTATCTTTCATACTTCTCTTCTCGTTCGCTATTTCTCCTCTTTCCATCTCGTCCTAACCAAGTCTTAGTTTCATATATTTGGAACTTCTGGGAGCAAAATCTAATGAACTTCTGAAAGCAAAATCTAATGGCCCATTACAGCTTTGATGGACACGCAGATCAGGCCAAATAGTTCCCTTCGATCAAGGTTGAACTTTTTCTTAAGAAGATTTTCATTCTCTCATTAAACTCACAAATTAAGAATTTCTTACAGCTTTCCAAACTCCTCTTTCTTAAATTAAAGTACATACTTGCCTCATAGAATGATTAAAAATAGTTAAACTGGGAAGACCAACCAATTTTCATGTGGTATGGAGGGAGGTACAATTGGATTCCGAAGAGATTCTAGTAAGATTCTTGGAGACTACGAAAAGTCCAAGAGAGAATGGAGATGGGAAGGTCAAGTGACCGATAATCTTGAGACATCTCGGAAGGCAATCAGTACTATGTGATGAGAAGTGCAGATATGATGACATGCCAGTGGGGCAGCGCGACCGGAAGGACCGGTAAAGGGTGAAGGAGAGGCGCCGTTGAAGCGAATCATGGAATTCCATCTTAGCTGCAGAATGAAGGAGGAGGATGCAACGGGAAACGTTCATCGGCAAGGGGTTGAGCTTACCGTAATAATCACCGTCTCATGATTGTTTCTGGCCTGTCAACGGCCGGAAGCGAGTGCTGCAATCGCTTCCGCAGAATTACCTCAGATTTGATTGGAAGGGAGGAGGGTTATAGTTGTGGACAAGTATTTTGTTCGTCAGGATATACCAACTGGCCACCAATCGGCTTGGCTAAACGGCCAAGGAAATGGTTCTTTGAGTCGATGAGCAACCCGAGAAACCTGGACTGTAGACGATGAGGGTAGGGAGGCTAACGGCCTCGTCGTCTTGGCGTGGACAGTGTCAAGATCGCAAAGCAAGAAGTTTCGTGGCCGTTCTTGTACTCATTTGTATTGCCACATGGGGGTGGAGCAACTCCTAGTCCCTTCGTATTTTTCAGGGTGTTCTCTCAACCACGTGCTTTACCCGCCTGCTGTCATCACTAACGTAATGCATGTCACCCGTGCGCGCTAGGTCATCAGTGCAAAAGTGGCAGTGTGTGTACATGGTCGCACTCTTCCGAGTTTGAGCTTAGATTTTTGTCTTCTGCTTATCACACACAGACAGTGCTTGTGGATCGTCAGAAGAGAAGATCATAGCAGTCTCGCGATTGGTAGGGGATTTTAGTGGCAAGACAAATTCGCGCGGAAAAGCGGTACACTACGGTAATAATGTGGACGTTTGAAAGAACATACCTGGAAAGGTTGCTCCCGAATAACATGCTCCAATTGTCCATGGTTTACGTCCCAAGCATATGACAGGGAGCTCGGAATTGAATAGGCACTATGTTGAGTCATGATCTACTACTTACGGTGGGCGGCGTTGATCACTATTGCAATGGTCTGCATTATGAAGACCAAACAGCTGCAGCGCTGTACTATTGAATTTGCACTGCAGGAGAGAAGCTTGCCTGAAACAGAATTTTAGAAAACGACTGGTGGCAAGATAATCTAGTGTTGCACAAGCAATAGGGAGGCTTCCGAGGCATTAAATCGCTTCGCGCCAATTTTGTAAACTTACCTCTAGGTCCTCCATGACCATATAGAGCTGGACAAAGGGCAAGGATTACTACTTTTTAGATCACATATGAGCTCAATGAAAACAGAAGTTCCTAAATCCAAGCAGTTTACCGCATCACAATACAGCTTGCAGTCCAGCACGAGCTTGGACCTGGAGACGGAGGCATATACTCAGCCTTTAGAGAGAGACTACAGCAGAGCAGAACGGGACATGCTTTACTATTGGAAAAGATCAACTACTTTGACTTTTGACGAGAAACATGATTCCGAAGACCATGCGAATCAAAAGCGACAGAGGCTTATGCCATCTTGCAGTGTTGACGATTCACCTGGTAATAGAGAAAGGCAGGAGGTTATCAAGAACTTCTCCAGCTCCTTCCACGATGGCATTGGTGGCTGTAACTCAAATTGTGATATGGATAGCAGTGACAACCTTCTTTCACGAGACTATCCGCACCCTCGCCATATCTGTACTGTGTTTCCCTTCATCCCCCCGCCGTGCTTATCGAACAGTGCTCATTGCAACAAGGTGAAAACAATATTGGTCACGAACTTCTTACTCACACATTTTTCCTTTCATTCTTCATTGTGAATCTATCATGACAAAGCTATGGTAATCGTGGCTGCTAAGTCCGGTTGAGCATCCCCTGGCATACATAGAACGGGCACTACGCTCGTAAGCAATGAAATAGCTATATACTCTATCAAGCATCCAAATTCCTAAAAGAACTTGATATGGAAGACGGGTTGACGCGTTTGACTGCAAGATTCTCAAGGAAACTGGAACTGGAATCACCGAGAATAGTCCCTATAGATTCGTGTTACTGAGACGAGGCAAGGTCCAAATCATGTCGTATCTACCAGTTAAAAACGCTATGTTTGCTGAAGTAAGCCATGATGAGGGAATTAAGTAATTGGTCGTATTCAGTTGCAGTAGTTTTTCCATGCACTAGCTTGAACGGCTTTGCCAGTTTTTTCCTCGTGTTAAGCTATCGCGAATTTGGACTCTTGCCCTGATGTATATTTCACTGACGTTTGCCAGAATGAATTGGCTGCTTGGGTTTAATTTACCTCGTTTGGGACTCTCTACGTCTGTTGATTTGTTGCAAACTGTTGCAGTGCTGGTGCTATACATGCGAAGAATCGGCACCTTGTTCTTTCTGGGGCACAGGACTCAAGAACTCAGATCACTGCAATGCTACGGCGTCCAGCTGGTATTGGTCCAAGCAGAAAGTGCTCGGTGGGAGTCAAATGGAAGCAGACGATAATGGTTCGATAGGAATTTCAGAGCGTCCGAGCTCAATGAGTGGTCTATCACATGGTCTTTATGGACCATCCATTTATCCATTGACTCTCACAAGCACTTTCGAAAACCTAGGAGATAACAAGCTACTGCATGGCGTGTCCACTGATTCAGAATGCTACCCATCTTGTAGCCCGACATCTTCCATTATCCTGGTCGCTAATAGACCACGCACTGATCCATCTACAGATTGCCAGTAAGATCCATCCTCAACGTTTCATGTCATACAGACGCGCTTGAAGGTTATAAGAGATGCAGATTATCTTATAAGGAAGTAGTATGCAACTGTATCGTCCTGATATTTATGTGAAATGTTTGAAAAGTACATTGTATCTCCCCGGAAGGAAGGTGTCTCTTATAGAATGAACTTGACTATGTCATAGTTAGAAAGAAGAAGAATGTAGAATGTAGTGAATCATGTTGCGCTGGCATTTACTTAGAAACACCTGAAAAGTACATTGGACTTTATTGTAAAATGACTAACAGAGCGCGTATGGTCTGATACTCATTCCTCCAGTAATTCCATCACTAATCTCGCTGCAGTGTGTTATGGGGCCAGTCACTTGAAGTGATACAAGAGTGCCAGACCAAGTAGGAGAACCACAAGGACCTGAACTAATGCTCATTTCTCAGTGGTCTTAACGTTACCGGCACGGTATTGTGTGTTATTAAGTCATTCTCAACTTCAGCCAATACAGGTGTGCTAAGCCAACTGGAAGAACCCGCATGGACCTGCATCTCTTGGACTTGAACCACAGGAGAACAACAAGCTTCTTGCTTAAGTGTCCCACGACGTTATGTGTTACTGAGCCCAGTCTCCCGACTTGAGCTCATCCAGGTGTGCAAAACCAACTAGAAGAAACGCCCGCGTCTGCACATCCTGTCTTACATCACGAGGAGCAGATTGCTCTCTTTTGCCTGTTCTACCTATAGGCAGAGGAGCTGTGAAGGCTGATTATAATCTAGACTGTTTGCACTGATCCTGATTCACCAAAGCAAGTCATAACAGCAAATCCTCGAGAATTATGTCGACTGTTGACCCTGTACTAATCTTCACAGCGCTACAACACGGACCCATTGTTTCACCCTTCCGGCCAACAAGTCAACTTCATGCGATCAGAGAATCTCTTCTGATAGATCTGTGACATACGTACTTGATCTCGTCTCGGTTCGAGTTGTGTACCCGCGCCATGTCCACGGCTCAATGTATGCAATGAGTATTAATGCTTCTGACTGTTCATGCTCTACATAGTTACCATTGCTGGCACAATTCTGACATTTCCTGCATTTCCTGCATTTCCTGCCGTATACATGATGAAATATTCTGCCACCCCCTAACAAAAGCCTACATTCTATAACTACTTTGAGATGTAGCCATTCTTGTGGTACTTCATCTTACGTGTCCTACTTTTCTATCGTCACCTCAAAGCAAAGGGAGGGGATCTGGTGAGGCAATTGTGCTCTTAAGTTTGTCTGAGCTTGAGCTAGAAAATGAAATTCCATGGAACTGACATGGATCCAGTTTTGAACTTTCTACTTGAGAACAGAGCAGCCCAATCAACTCTATCCGTACTTCATTCTCCTCTAATGTTTTCTATTCCCTTGACGTTGCTTCATGCATTTACTTCCTGATGTGGGTTTAGGTCTATACACATGTGTGGACAACATTGTTGGACACATTGGATAAATAAACGAAAACGCTTCAAGGGATCCTATTTTCAGATATTTCTTTTCATATTTAGCAAAATCCGTAACCACATTATGGCATCAGAACATAATTGTGACAACTCACTGACTCAATGTCAGATATTTTAGCCATCGTTGTAATTTCAGGTATTATGTACAGAGCATGCATGTTAGCATGAAAACTGGTAATGAACGCATAGATCTGAGTCATCCAGGTAAGTAGATATCCACAGCGAGCATTCTCTAACGCGCCTGTATGGACATGTGATGGTTGAATAGGTGGTTTGAATTTGGAACTGTACACATACCTGTAAAAGTGCTGCAGCCCGACAGAACTTTGGAGGACCTGATTGAAACTCTAGACAAGTTCTCGCTTAATATCTTCTCTCACATTTGTAAGTTAGAAATATTTCGGTTTTGATCAGAGAATATCGATTTATGTCCGAGCTAACGGAAGCAATGCGTTGTCGAGACATGAAGAAGGGAAAAAATAACACTTATCTTCAAGAAATATCCGGTTTCATGTGCCAGGCACGGTCGTGGAGCGTGGAAAATTGAATAATCTTCAACAAAATTTGTAGTAGATTCCAGATTGTAAAAGGCTTGCAATCTTTTAGTAAGGATCTCATTTGAGAGGCAACACTCAATCTACGACTGATGGGGCAAGTCTTTCTGCAGTAGGTGAAGGCAAGTCATCGCAACTGGAACACGTGGAGCTTGTCGGAGATGGAAGCGCCTTGCTTCAGCATCAAGCTCTGCTTCCCGAGTTGATGTAATACAGTCGTAGAGGAGGAATTCAGAATCACCTTGGCCCTGTGTTGCTATTATCCTTTTCGATTTGTGCATTGCACGGGTACATAGTTCAGATCGTGAGAGACTGATCATTTCACCAACTGTCGTGAAACAGGGCTAATGAAGCTCAAGGGCAACTCCAAGTGATTATGGACATATGTCCTGATTCCGAAGATATGAACCTCGGCATTGCAAACATTCGAGTTTTCTTGAAAAGGACAAGAGGCGATGAACTATTCTTCTCGAAAGAGCTTCTTAGGGAGCTCTTTCCCGATGATACTGCGCTGCAAAGCTATTTAGTAAAAGTGGATGAAATGCGGAAGTGGGCTGAAAGCTGTGATGATTGGACATCCGTTGCGGGGTTATTGAGGGATTTGGAAAGCAACGACTACGGTGAAGCTCCTCAACCTTCCGGGCTGTCGGTTCCTTTACGACCCTATCAAAGGCAGTCTCTGCAATTTATGCTCGATGCTGAACACAGAGAGGGAGGCCTGCTAAGTCTGAATTATCAACGGCTTCCGACCACACCTTCAGGGCATTCTCTAACGTATTCCTCCACGCTCGGACATTTAATGGAGACAAAAGAGACTGGCACTGTACGTGGAGGATTTCTTTGTGAAGAGATGGGTCTTGGCAAAACCATTGAGGTCAATACTGGGGCTCCTGAATTCATGATCTGCTGCAATCCCTACCTATATTTTGTCGCAGGTGAACTCTACAACTATTTAGTCACGTTGCGTAACTTGCACCTGGTTGCAGATTTTGGCGCTAATACTCGCGAATCCTTGCACACTCGAAAAGTGTCCTCCTGGTTCTTCCAAGGGCACACTCGGTGAGCAAATACCAAACCACTGAAACCTGAAGTTTCTATATGATATCCTGTTATGACTATATATAGTCAGTACTTGACGAACTTACATCTGTCACTGAGTTGGTAGGTGAATGGAAATCTGCTCGTCCAAGCTCAAACTATGCAAGATGTTAAAAGCGAGAATGTGTTGTCAATGAGAACTTAGGCTGATGATACTCACAATCTGGGAACTCTATGTCAGTTGTTTGCCCAGTCTCGATAGTCGGCCAATGGGCGAATGAAGTGAAAAGCAAGCTGGCAGCAAATCTGAGTATATATATGTACCACGGGTCCAAAAGGTAATACGTGTGTTATTTTCAGAGACAAGTAATCTGCCTTCTCTAGTTGTCTGGCCTGAAACACTGTAGATAATTTATCTCGCGTTTGCACTTCTATTTCATTTCACAGTACACTACGCGTGCTTACCATGATGGCAAAACAAATCAACTTGACTTTTGTATATAGTTTGTTCATTTGGAAAGTTGACGTAAACATCCTTATCATTTGACTTGTGCAGAATTCGAGATCCAAAAAAGCTTGCGAAATATGATATAGTAAGTTGTAGCCTATACATTTTTCTTGCTACCAAGTAAAGGTTCTGGAGCTTTAAGGTTTCGGGGAGGTTACTGAGCATCGCTACAAGGGTCTCAACTTGTGGATTATTCTCAAAGACTGTATTTGAATTCTAGGTGATAACAACATACGCTACTCTTGGAAGTGACTTCAGCAAAGCTACACAAGCAACTCGACACGGGTCTGGATTTGCAGAGCAATTTTGCCCCCTTCTGACAGTGAACTGGTGGAGAGTGGTTTTAGACGAGTCACACACTGTGAGAATCCTTACAAGCCCCTACAGCAACCACTATTCAATGTCAACTTTCTAAGAATCCACTCTCTCACTAGTCTATAAGACAATCAGATATTTGTACACAGGCGGAAACATTTGTCTATAGTAAATGATTTTCTCCAAAGACTAGAGAAAGAGAGGATTGATTGGAAGGCAGTTGCTTCTCATCGGCATCCGGGAACATATGCTTGTGGCTACACAATAGTTCTGTAAGCTGATCGATTTCGGAAGCTTCTACAGAATTCTTCAACATGACCGGTTTCTTATGCGCGATACTGCAAAATCAGTTGTCGACATGGTCCAGCTTTTGCAACTAAACAGGAAATGCTGTGCTTTTTCTCAGGTCAAAGATCCTGCTCCTCTCCATTCCCGAGCTTGTGCTAAGCTTAAAGCCGAAAGGCGGTGGTGTTGCACAGGAACGCCAATCAATACTAGTATATATGATCTATACGGTCAGGTATGCTGTCAAGATATCTTCTTTTGCCCGTTGCCGTATCCTGAAGATTATTGGTTTATATTTGTGTAGTCTAAGCAGTTCTATATATGCGTGGGTATAGAACAGAGTTCTAACAAAAGGGCTCCATATTCATACACTCAATATATATAATAATAGTGGTTGTCCTCATATCACACTCAGAACTATTGTGAGTTACCAGTCAACAAAATGCAGTAGTATGTTCGTGGATGGAAACTCTCTTGCGAAGTGGATAAGCTTGGATTCGCTGAAAGCAACCGCAACTATGTATCACGAGAATATTCATATTCGGTATATAGGAGTAAATATATACTGAACTAATTTAATGTACTCATTATCCGCGCCGCAGTTTCTCTTCCTCAAGCTAGAGCCATTGGATGATAAGAGTGTTTTCACGAGGAGAGTTGGCCGACCTTATGAGCGCCAGTGTAAGAGTGATGATCAGACAGTACTTCTCTGGACTCTCAACAAGGTAAGGTCAAGTACCTAACCGAATTACATACTCTTAAGCTGAGAGACTGAGAACTTGCTGCGTGCTGTCAGTCTAGTGTAATTTTCTTTATCAGGTAAGACATCTTCAAAATTGACATAATTCTAGAGAAAACCTCTAAAGTGATTGGATCTTAGCAGGACTTCAGCAAACATAATTTAAGCAAAATAGCAAGTATGGCGATATTACTAATCTGATGGATACCTGGGTCCACAAAGGGCAGTGCGTTCCTTATTCACTAACTCTTTCTGAATAATCCTAGTTATTGTCAAATAGCACCAGATCTAGTGCTGGGCACTGGAACTGGATACCTGGTATGGGCACTGAAACTGGATATCTGCTTGCTTTACCTACTGCTGGTAGATAACCAGTGATAAGTGGGCACCATACACCAGATGATGATACGGCACACAAAGAAGCAAAAGTTCAATGGCAGAGAGCTCCTCAGACTTCCTCCTAAAACTGAGCAAGATATTCCAGTGTTCTTTACCAGTGAAGAACGCAGTGCCTACGCTGCTGTCTACCAGAAAGTCATATCAAAGTTTGAACAATTCCGTTGCTGGGGCCCGACAGTCGTGAGCAAGAATATCCTTCAAATCATGTCACTCCTTCTACCTCTCCGGAGGTATGCTCCATTTGCGGCTGAATGGCAATCTGACTTCCTTAAACAATGAAATAACACATCGCCATATTATAGATAGCAAAACCTTGTCGTCTGCCTTGTTCCGAATAGAACATAATAAAGTTGCAAGTTGGACACCAGTATATTCACGAGTCCCAACCTTCTTCCTTCTAAATTCGCAACATTCTCCTGTAATGCTTAATCACCGGGAAAGGTGACAACCTGTGAAGTATCTAGGATTCTTCCAAAACATATGAGATATAGAGTACAGACATCTCTGGTCTCTACACTTGTGTGCTTGCTTAACCATGGAAAAGGCTGACGCGCGTGGGGATTGCTAGTAACTATAAAGCCTTTGTGTACTAGGCTTTGCAGTGGTGGATTTGTGTCAAACTTTGACCTCAATATGACTAAACGGGAACAAAGTCCAAGTGGAGTTGGTTTGGACAACTGCCACAACAACAATCTCCAGTTACCGGCTGAAACCGACGGATTAGACGATGTTGAAGGAGAGTGCGGAATTTGCTTCGACCTGATGGAATGCCCAACAAAAACACCTTGCGGCCATTGGTAGTCTACTTGTTTCTCAGGAATGCAGAATATTGTGACAAATGCTTTATAGAAGTCACATGATGTATGCTTGAGTTAAAAGAAACAGTTATGATCAGCTAGCTGATGAGTTTGTTAGGCATAAGTATATGAAAGTGTAACAAGAGGCCGAAGCAGTTTTGTTGTAAAGTAGGATACCTTTTATTTGTTTATTCAACTAGATTGGCTCACTAATTAGATATGCGTCTCTGTTGTTTGTGCAGGTTTTGCTGTGAGTGTATAATGTCGACCATTGGACTGGGTGCACAAGGATTATGTCCTATATGTAGGAGTGCTGCAGCTGCGAGCCAGCTGATCACCTATCAATCCAAATTGAAGGGCATAATGATGGCATCCCTTTATGACCACACAACAGCAGGAGCAGGATCGCCCCTGGAAGATGATGCCGCCAACCTCAAGGGAGTACAGATGAATTCCAAGCTCAAGACTTTGCTTGCAGACCTGGAGAAAGTCAGGGAAGAAAATCCAGGTGCTAAGGTGTGCTCTCTCATAAAGCGATACCACTATAGCCTCAGTGTTGATAGAAGATCCAGTATAGTGATCATAGTGGACAAGCTCCGTATTCAAGAATTTCATTTACAAAAGCGCTTGCCTATTTCTCGACATATCAAGACCTGTAACCGTGCTGCATGACGTGGCAGGTCCTTATATTTAGTCAATTTATGCAAACCATTGCGTGGCTCAAGGTTGAGTTTAAGAAGCAGAATATTACGTACCGGTTTATTAGTGGGGACATGCCAATGAAGAAACGAGCTCAAGCCATCGAAGCCTTTCAGAAGGTTATTCCCGTTCTGCCTCGCAAGCGCTCACATCAGAGGGGGACTTTCAACTTTAGACTTCAGAACCTATTAACACCTTAATGGGGCAAATCACCTTGTTATGCTTTGAATGAAAGCAAGTTCTAGCATCTATAGCATCTTCCGTACCGTATTTCCTAATCAGAATACTCATTATCTACTGTAGATGATCAAAGTCGCAACAGATCGAGCTGTAATGTAACTTTGCGACTGTGCTTTGGCAGGATCCACCAACAACTGTATTTCTTCTCTCAATACGTACAGGAGCTGTTGGAATCACTTTAACAGCTGCTTCACATGTCTACATGGTAAGAATTGGACCAGATTGACGGGCAAAACTTACTCACAGAAGCATGACTGACAAATTGCGTAAGGAACCTAAACTGGCATCCTTGGATCCCTGTAAGGTTTAAAGGTTCAAACCAATATATTTTAGTGATGAAAGGTCAGGCTCGGTTCACAAACGCCCCATATCTTCAAGGATGTTGCATTGCGTACTAGGTAGTGAAAGTCGCATGAGATTGTTGTCTCTTGCTCCATCTTTCGGTTCTGACGTTTCCTGTGTGTCGTCGTGTCTCGTGGTTCCCTCATCAGCTGGAGCCATGCCTCAACCCAGCTGTACGTTGACCAGGGCCCTTCCTTACTTCCATTCCATTCATTCGAAATAAAACGTCTAAGCATGGGAGCTCTCGTGTCGCTATTGCATGGACCACAAGATGATAATTGAATATCAAATCCTTGATTTTATTTGATGTGGACAACCTGTGTTTGGACATTCCTATTTTCGTCAATCAATCATTGAGGTTCCATGAGTTAGCCTGTTTATTGCAAAGTGATTATGGCTTCTTGACACTGAAAAGAAAGAATTACACAGCTTGAGGAGCAAGCGGTGGGCCGTTGCTGGAGAATGGGTCAAGAGCGCCCTGTTGTTATCAAGAGGTAGCTTTCACTATCTCGTATAGCTACTAAATAAATTAGCAGCTTTCATACTTCGAGGAGGGAAATTGAAGACTTGCAAGTTCGGATGTGTCTTTAGGAACGTCAGGTGATTGAATAATGAGGTTCTAGACCAGACTTCAGACGTACTAGCCTGGTGCGTAATCATGGTTTTTCTTACGATATTTCGTGGTGTGTGATAATATTGAAGTATGGTATCCGTATCATCGTCCACTAACTGCTAAGAGTTTTGGGTCACAATCGTGAAGAGTGTGATCCTTGGTCCAACATACGAGATTCCGTCTCGGTCTCATTCTTGTTCTCATTTGGTCAAACGTTCAGGCTATATGTTGAAAATTCTGTAGAAGCGAACATATTGAAGCTCCTCCGCAATCGCTATGCTCCCCAAAATACTTCAGATTCTCCAGATTCGGAATCATCGGCAAGGTAAACCTTCGTTCTGCTGTTTCTCAAACATTGTCTAATTTTGTGAAGCATAGGATAGACCTGACTATAGGACACACAGCGATGTACTCGTGGAGATTAGTATTATATTCGTTGGGGATAGGTTTGACGACTTGAGAAACAGCATCTATTTAGCTTCATAAGCGAGGGGATCCTGTCCTTAACGAGCATACATTTACACGTGGAGCCTTCAGTAGCCAAAAACATTTGACCTGCTTCACGTACTTTGAAATGAGATGACTAATCGCACTGATGGTTGTTACTCTTTTCATTTGGATCCAGGCCGGCCCGGAGTGGAAAGAATGGAGTAGCGGATGTGGCTGGTTGCATTCGGACGGACAAACAGAACTTGCGACTAAACGAATTTGAGATCCTTTTCTCTTGACAGCAAGTCATTCTTTGCACAGGTCTCCCCAGTGCCTGGACTAGTCTCGCTTAGTCTTCAAAGTAAGAGTCATCTTAATTTTACCGATATACGAAGAAATAGAAACGTACTAAGTAATTCACTTGGTCATCGGGAAGGAAGAGATTTCTCGTTCTCCGAACATAGATCGAAGGTCGTTACAGTTTAATAGAAACGGATGCTGTCCAGTCCCTGCTAAGGTCCGTGACCACGGGGAAATGTTAACTCGTCCACTTGATCATTCGCTCTTCATTGAGATGCTCCTGAATAGATTACACAAATGCTCTCTGAGTTTCTGATGGTAAGTTTTGTGGGATGAGAATGGGGACTTTGATATAAACCACAGCAATATTAGCAGTTTTGTCCCATCTGTCGGACTTGATGCGCCTGAACACATTTCTGGGGACAAGAGGAATTTGTTAAGTATTCAGCAGAAACCGAAGACTGGAGCAAAGAGCAGTATATTGCTTTACCAGTCCAAGGATCCGAAGCTGTGTTAGCGGGTGTCCTTTGGAGCTGAAAAATCACCGTCCCTAGAGTCGTTTAGAGTGTGACAGGGAGTGTAAATTGAAATAAATCATTGCCCTGGGGGCTGGAGTTGGAACTCCAACCTCACATTTACAGATGTATGCAGGATTTTGGTTTATGGATCATGAGTTTCCCTATTCTCGAGAGGGCCTGCCTAGAAAGTATGAAATGAACTTGTTTCCTCGCATTCCCCCAATCGAAGGATATTTGTCGAAAGATTGTGCCATTTAAGCTCATGACCAAAAAAGCAAGAACATAAGGCTGCATTTAAACAGTTTTCATACAGGTAAAAGGCAAGAAGACGAAATGAAGTCTCGAGGCACTGTCAGGTGGTGTACAGGGTTGTGGTTGTAACTGCTAGATACGGCCGACCCATTTTGCAGGAAACTCGAACTAGATGATGCATATAATGTTCTCAAGAAAATGGAGTAAGAACGAGCAGCGAGGAAGACTACGTTCGAGTCTAGATTTCCTTTCACCGGAGGATGTGAGTGTTGTGTTGTGTGACCTGCATATCGTGAGTGCTGCAAAGATACTATTGGCTGAAAGGGTCACGTAGAGCTCTTCTTGGGCCAGATTCATGCGGATACATTTCAATTTGTTGTTTCATTCTCCACCACAAGTTGAGATCGAAATGGCACTGTCACAACCACCAACAGCACTACTTCCTCGCCCTCTATCAGCAGGAGCAGCAGTAGTTGTTCATGACCCCGAGGACGAGCGTATCCAGAAACTGGACCCAAGCAGCAACGACAGCGTCAACCCCAACACCACTGCTTTCGCCCACGTCTTCGGACTCAATTTTGTAAGCCCTGGAATTCCCGTACTCAATCCTCATCATCCTGCTGCTCACCAGTTCTACACCAGCAGTCCCCCGAGCACCACTCCTTCAAGGAAACAATCCCCTTACAAGGTTCAGCAGCCCCTTATCAACGGTTCACACGCAAGATTGCCTATACCAGGAGACCAGCAACGGGGAATTTCCTACTATGACAGAGTAGATCGACCAAAAATCTCCTGGGTTGTTCCGACCTTTGTGCTAATTCACGTCACAATGTTTACCATCACGATGTACGAAAATAATTGCCCTGGCACCTCCGGCAGGCCGGACAAGTGTGTGCTTCAGTTTCTTAACCGTCTCTCTTTCCAACCTCTAAGCGAAAACCCCCTGCTGGGTCCATCCTACCGATCCCTTCTCCTAATGGGAGCTCTGGAGTCCAACCTCGTCACTAAAGGGAAACAGGGATGGCGACTGCTGACGTGCGTATGGCTACATGCTGGGCTTTTCCATCTCTTCGCTAACATGACCGGGCTCTTGTCGTTGGGAATCCGACTGGAGAAAGACTTTGGAGGAATGAGGGTCGGAATCATATACATCATGGCGGGCTTTGGGGGCAGTTTACTGTCAGCTCTTTTCATGCAGAACCAGATCTCGGTTGGAGCTTCTGGAGCATTGATGGGCCTGCTGGGAGCAACAGTGGCCGAGATTTTCATAAATTGGACCACGTACAGCCACCGTAGCCGATCCCTGGCAGCTCTGGTGCTCGCAATGACTTTGACCTTCAGCTTCGGATTGATGCCGCATGTGGACAATTTCGCGCACATCGGGGGGTTCATAGCTGGAGCTTTGCTTGGTTTAATATTCTTAATGCGGCCACGGTTTGCGTGGATCAAGCAGAGGTGTTGCTTTCCTATGATTCATGACGAGGATCTCACAATAGGAGGTGAGAATGGTCCGGGGGTTCAAGCAAGGAACATGAAGCATACTAGACTACAAATTATCATATGGAGTTTGGCTCTAGCATTCTTGCTCTTGGGCTACACGGCGGCCATCCTGAGTTTGTTCAAAGGCTTGGGTTTATACAGCCGCAGGACGTGCAAATGGTGCCACTACATGAGCTGCGTTCCATCCTATCTATGGCGCTGCCGAAGCAGTGTCGACCAGCGCTGCACCATAGTCAAGTCGTCAATGCACGGTTCCTTACGCATGCTTTGCTCTAAAACCAACGTAGTCAAGGACTGGCCCGCTGCTCTCAACGCAACTGACGTTGAAATCCGCGCTCTATGCACTCGCACTTGCGCCAGTCGCGGCATTTGACTCACTGACTACCACTCTAAATTAACAAATATTTTCATTTTCATCGTGGCTTCATGTACGCCTTTGGCATACCACCAAATTTGCTCACTCTCTGTTTGTCTGTCGGTCGGTCGTCAATGAACAGAATCTCTCGATTCGTTAATGAGGAGTCCAGACCAACAGTATGAGTTCAAGAGATTCCCTTAAGCACTCTCCTCTCCTCTCGCCACATAGAAGAAAAGAGAATTGAGAAGAAGAGAGTCCACTGCATCGAGAAGTTCGGAGCTAACTGAACCGTCTCCTGACGTGAGCTTCTCGCCAGATATCTTGTCTTGAGCCACGTCACGACAAGCGGCGAGCATGAACTTGGATCGTTCACTGGGCCTTGTGAATCCTTCTTCAATTCTCGTCTGCCCACCCCGTGAACAAGCAGCTCAGCTCAGCTCAATTCATTCAGTCTGTCATGATGCTCTCCGTCAACCGCCATGCGATGAAGGATTGTGAGTGGAAAGTACGTCAAGACTTCTCCTTTCCGCCTATCCTGCCGCTCCCAATTCACCGCGTGGGCGTATTGTAGCATCGACTTGAGATGGTTGACACGTGCTCCGCCATGCACATAATTTCACTTCTCTCCACATCTTTTTGGGGGTTGCCACATTATGCTGGTCCAAGTTCGTTGGAGTAACACTACAGTTGTTGCGAGGTCGCTGTGATTGATGCTTCCATCGTCTGAGACTTTCTCCTGGAAGTAGAGACAAAGTGTGCAGATTACATTGTTTTAATTGCCCTTAAGATGATCGTATTGTAAGGTAGAAATGTCCATTCCGGTTTCCACGATAGAATATGTATCCTAGTACAATCTCGTCAAGGCTTTCAGAAGAAGCTTTATCTCCCATGTACGTCACAGGCGCGCTTTACCCCAAGCTTTAGGAATCACAGCCTTAATAATATGTGTTGTGTACGTACATAATCGGTGCATGATTACATTTTGAACCCAGAAATACTGAATTTTTATCGCCATGATTTACGCTACAAAACTGTATCATTCTACTGTCCTGCGCGGGGGAGAAACAATTGACACGGCAGTTAACCTTCGTTCTACCAGACTCCGGGCTGAGATCCCATAAAAAGAGAACCACTTTCATATTTGAGGGGATTACTTTTCCGTGGGGGCAATCCTTTACAGCTCACTGAACATATTGGAGGCATAGGCATTGGCGCTGCGAGCATCTCTGTGGAGACGAACAATCCACGTGTGTAACGACTCGCAGCCAGAATCCATGGGGGGGATGTGACAAGAGAACCTGAGATCCTAATTCAGTTAATCCACGAATAATTGGAGGATACTTGGGACTTTAGTACTCAACACGCGGGCAAGGTATAATCAGAAGTGAAGTCCGACTAAAAACGCGGGCAAAGGGAACACAGGATTCGAGTCTCATGCGGAAAAATGTTGGGACTTTGATCAAAAAACAGTCTCCTTATAAATTGCGGCAAATGGCAGAGTACTTGATGAATCTCTACTTCCTGCTAACCCTACTCTGTGAACGTTCCTTGTAACTATTGATCGCAGGCCCACAAGTGGGCCCCGGGGCAAAAATTGTGGTGTCTTTCTGTATACACATTGTACAAGGGGATGCCGGCGAATCCCCACAAAAACGACAACACTGCCAGGCAAAACTGGATATGTGACACTATGTTATCTTCAACGCTAGGAACTAATGACTTTGTTACCTTCTGCAACATTCTAGGCCCACTGCAGGGTTGATGATTGGCTTTACGACCGTAAAATGTTCACGATACGGCCAAACACTCTCAAACAATAAGTTAATCATTTACAAAATGTTACAATGCAAAACAACTGCTCGTCCCGGGTGTTCGCTGCTCCCACGCCGAAGGCGTGTGACCACTACCGCAAACTCCACACTGTACAATACAGCTGCTTGTTTCGAGTGTTAGCTGCTCCTCAGCAGAAATCGTGTCTACTTTCCCATTCTTCACGCTCAAAAATCATCCGCGAATCCGCTTCAAATTGATAAATTAAGCGCTGCTCGCTGTTGGAGTTGGGCCTGCACAAATAGAGACTACTGGTTAAACTTCCCTCCTGACTCAGGAAAAGAAGGTAAAGGGATAGGGTGAACGTTCGTTAACGTTCGCCAGACACGATGAACAGGATGGATGGATGAACCTTCGTAAGGGAATCCCTATAAAGTTCAAGTTGAACAGGATGGATGGATGAACCTTCGTAAGGGAATCCCTATAAAGTTCAAGTTGAAGCTTACATGGTTGAAGAGGTGCTTCACTTGCTCCTCGTATAATTTCAGGGCATTCGAGCGTTTGAGCGCACAACTTTGTGGTCGCTTCCTCCAAAACTTGAGTAAACACATGTACTTGTCTGCACGCACGATGCTTGGAGTAGGCCAGAAAGAACTCCTTGTTCTCTTTCTCGAGTCCTTTCCACACTGTGAGCGAAAAATTCAACGTTAAATGATATCTTGATCTACAAAGCCAAAGGCAAACAGCGCAAATGACCGAAGAATATGATTAAGAGCGAGTACAAAAAATAAAACAAATGCGGGACATAAAATTGAACACTAAAAAGGAAGAAAATTCAATCTCCTAGCCTTTTGCATTCTGGCACCTATGCAACAAATAGTTTCCGGTTGAGAAGACCAACCCCTCTATAGTTTATATTATAAAACACAGTTCAGGAACCTCGGATGAGCCTCACCATCAAAACAACAAAATCCAGACAGTGAGCGAAGACGCAGTCAGCATGAGGAAGAACCGACAAACCTGTGTTGGTGATCACAGGCTTCACTCGGGCGTACTTGGCCAGGGCTCTGACGCAATCCTCTCGGGACATATACAGGACGAGGCATCGCTCGATTAAAGCTTGCACCTGAATATGGAAATGAAATAGAGTTCAATTAAGAGACAAGACGACGATTACAGAAATTCCTATGGTACACTAGGCGAGCTTCGGTTTCCTAAAGCCTCTGAAAACCACATTAGAAGTTGACGAGTTCCCATTCAGAACTCTAATTAACGTTCAATTGCCGAAGAAAAACGGTTCTACAGACGAAGACCGGGGCGGGAAAACCACCAAGGGCTCATATCTTTCACAAGATATGACTAAGAAAGTTAAAAGACCTAAAAAAATTCGAAGAAAAGAAACAATTACCATGAGAATGTAAGAGGGTGAAACATCAGGTTTCTGCTTGGGAGCAACGCGCTCGGCAGGAACAGGAGCCCGCATTTTCGCTGACTGGAACTCGATTCGACTCGTTACCTCTGTGATAACTAGCTCCGCTCTACGATTCGCGACCGAGACGAGAACGAACGCTTGAACAATGATCTCTACGCCCAAACTTACGCGGCACGACACTCGCGCACGCTTAGGGCCAGGAGGGCCACAGGCAGGCAAGACAACCGCCACAGGATCAAGACGGTAGAAACGCAACACAAAACAGCACCATCTGCTTTTCCGCGAGGCGAGAATTTTATGTCCCCTATGTTCCACCAGGCCTTCTTTTCAACAACTTCCCAAGTAGAAAGGAACCTAAACCTCCACCGTTCCCTAACCCCAAAATTCTACGAAAGCGCTCCTTCCCACAATCAACCCACCGCAAGCCGCAATCACTGAAAGAGGTTCGCGGTAAGAGAACTAATCTGTACGAAGGAGAGGAACAGGGCGAGGACTTGGCCACTGGCACTAAGAAATGGTTGAAAGAGAGAAAACTTGGAGAGGAGAAGAGTCAGTTTTTCCTGTTGTTGACTGAGAAATGAATGACTGCAAGCGCGGGAGTGTGATGTCTATTCAATCAAGGTGGGAAAAGGGAGCGAGCGATCTGGAGAGGAGGAACAAGCGCTATCCTTTCTATTTCGGGTACGAGAGGAGAACGGACGGAGTGGACGTAGTAGACGCGGGCGGCTCCCGTGATGGAGGGGGACAGTAGTTATGAAAATATATAGTGACGTGATCGAGTGGGATTACAATAGCGGGTTGTGGACGCCCGGCCCGGTATAGGAACAGACGAATTAGGGCTCGTCAGGGCCGCGTCAGCATTTGCGGGCATTTCGCTAATGATGTTAACTACCAGCGTCTACCTCAACGCCGCCCAACCGCCAACCTTGGTGAATGGAGAGAGAACGCAGTTGCGGCGCTCACGTCTGTTCCGAGCACGGTTGAGCATGCCCGGAGCTGACGAACGGACGGAAGCTGTCCCGTTCCTTGGGTTCGGAAGGCGGTGAGAGGGACACGGCATGGAGAAGACCATGACCGGAATTGAGCGAAATTGAGCAGAAACGTGTATGGCGAGAGCGTCCACGTTCCACTGACACGTTTCATAACACGTGGACAAGTGTCACCGACGCATGATGTCCAAGTACATACAGAGGAAGGACCGTATGCATTCCCACGTGGGACATTCATTCTCTCCAAAGGACTCTGAAACTTCCCCATCTCCAGTCCCATACTATAGCATTAGTCTATTCGCGCGCCATGACACTGCGCGAAAAATTTCTGAGTTTTTCAGACATGCGCAGATAGAGGAATATGAGTATTTAACTATCCGTGGTGATTACCTAGAATACTGTATTGTTAGACAACACGTGTAAATAGGCAAGTATTAAATGAAGAGAGAGACTATATAGGCAATTATTAAGTTAAGAATGATTTTCGCTGACGTACTTGACAGGAGGTCATTTCACAGCATTCTACGCATCTTTTCCCACTTTTCAAAGACGGTAGATGGGGTCTTCCCATCCTTCTTGCTATCCTACGCGGTCGCCTTTCACGTCTTAAACACGATAAGCTACTATATAACCTCAATGCCCGAGAAAAGAGAATCTAACTCAGGTAGGAACTATAATGTAATTTATATTTATATTTATTTATATTTATATTTCCTGTGCGATTTATAACCAGAAAGAGAGAAATACCCTACTCTTGTAGTCAGTCCTCCTTTTCGCACATTTATCACAACTGGAATGGTTGTACTCCCTTCCAGTATCGATTCGTAATATCACATGCTACCGTACGGAATTCCATCAAACTGCATGTTACCGAATACAAGAGAGGGTGCTTATTTAGGGAATTGCTATTGCCACTCTACTTTTTGGAATCAACAAATAGCAGCGCGATACCAAGGTCGAGCGGAAGGCATTAGCAAAAATCAGTTAAAGTCAGCATGTGTGCGTGGAGGGTTTAGCATTAGCAAAACTGCTAATGCTAAAGTTACGTGAATTTATCGTTTTTAGAGTTTTCACATATTGTATTTATTCCATATGAGGTGGCATGGGAGGGGTTGTAGATGTGTAAGTACAAGAAGATATGGAGAAGAGCATAATGTGATACAATGGTTATTCTTGGGTTAGCCATGGTTACACTTCCCATGTGGGACCGCCTAGAGCGACTTGGGATACACCATGCCTGGTGCATCACCGATGCTTTACCTCACAAAGGGTGAAGATCAATGTGAAAAAGAAGTATAAGGACTATGATTGGACCACTAGGGATGTTCACATGAGACAAGTGACCATATGAATAACAATGACATTTGGGATTACACATGCTTCCTCTATATTTTTATTTACTATTCCAAAGATTTTGATCATGTCATAGGATTGCTTAGTATCTCAAGCAGGTTGTACCTTGAAGTTATTTAGGATTAGTTCTCCATGTCCAGGTCTATTCCA
Organism: Lunularia cruciata; assembly: GCA_948567375.1. Classification (NCBI taxonomy): domain Eukaryota; kingdom Viridiplantae; phylum Streptophyta; class Marchantiopsida; order Lunulariales; family Lunulariaceae; genus Lunularia; species Lunularia cruciata. Next base: position 20,870,883 of record OX419755.1, on the reverse strand, counting down.
TAGCCTACTCCATACACTTCACGGTGATGCTAGATAGGCTTTTTGCCTACCATTTGATCATTTAGTATGTGATCACTTGTATGAGTTAACATGACTCTTATTCCTCTTACTCCTTCAATGGTGCATTCATTATACTAGAGGAGGACATGTGGGGCATAGAGAAGTGGTTGCTAGATTTTGTCTATTTTAGGTGGGGGATTGGACTGCCCTACAAGATGAGTCGGTTAGGGTTTCACATTTTAGGAGATAAATTCTACCACAAGATACCACAAAATCCAATCAATTGCAATGGTGTAGGACGTTAGGTCAAGCGGGAGAGTTTAGTAGAGCAGCATGAGCACTATACCCTTTGTCTATGGCTAATCCCACTTATGGGACTATCTCTTCCTTACGCTCACTACATTCTATGGCAAGAGAGGGAGTACCATTAGAGGTCTTATATTATCAACCTAAGTAGCTTTTATGTCTTGATAGGTCACTTTTTGCACAAGTGTTGTGCATTGCCTCGCGGCTCTCCACAAGAGACTTGTCAAGGATGGTATATGAGCAACTTAGAGATTGCTTTCAAGCAAATGATCCTTCTAGTGGATTTACCTAGCTATTTTCAGGTGATTTCAATAGTAGCAAGGGAAGATATTCCTACATCAATTAGTTGGGTGTTAGTGACTAGTCTACTTCTCATGATGGAGAAGTGCATGGGGTGCATTAGACCTATTGCTATTGGGAGATCTTTTTGCACTTGGTTACCCCTACCATTGTCTTTCAGCATTGATCTCACTTCCAAGAGTACTTTAGTACACATCATTTTGGAGTAGCTACACTCAAAGGTTGCAAGGCTATTTCCCGAAGCATCAGTGCACTCCTAGATATCAATTTGGAGTGGGTTGTCCTATAGGTGGATATTGAGAACACTTTTAATAACATCTCTTAGGCATCTATCTTTAGAGAGCTTAGGGAAGCCGGTGGATGCTTGGTGAGTCTCATTCCTTTTGTGGGGTCGTTCTATGGCTGTCCTACTTCCCTTAACTATCAACATGGGTAGTTGCAAGAGGGAGTCACTATCTTGGAGTAAGTTATTGGTACATGATAGGGAGATCCTTTAGGAGGACCTTTGTTTTCCATGGCTCACTTTAGAGCTCTTTTATTTACTACTTTGCCCATGCAAGATTGTAAATTCCCCCCCTTAGCAAATGATATACACATTGTGTGCCCCGTAGATCAGATTAGGCAAGCCTTTGATCACTTGATTATTGAGCTACATCTTGTAGGCTTGAGAGTCAAGGTGTCAAAGTGCAGAGCATGGTCCTCTTCTTGTATTTTTCCCCACCTTGAGCTTCAAGAGGAGTGTGTCACATCTACATACAGACTACATATTCTTGGAGTGCCAATAGGATCCGAGGATTTTATCACATGCTCCTTAGATGTTACCCTTGTAGAGGATATTCTCCATGTGGATGACCTTCCTCTACTAAGAGATCTGCAGGTGGCATATGGTATACTCTCCTCTAGTATTGCCCATCAACCAACTTAACATCTCTACATGGTTCCCCTTTCATTGACTTTCCTATCACATCTAAGAGCTTTTGATAGGAGGATTATGGAGTCTTTAGTGATATCATTGGACCAAGGATATTTGAGTGTGTGACAATGTAATACCAAGAGCTAGCCATATGATCTAGATGTGAAATTTGGTTTGGTAACATCTAGAATGATGTTATACATGATGGTGAAAATAAATCAGATAGAAGTATCACCAAAAGAGTACTTCTACTAATAGAGCAGAAACCAAAATAGACTTGAGAACCTTAGAACCAATAGCTAGACATATGATTTAAAGGTGAGAATTGGTTCGGTAACATCTGGAAGGATGTTACACATGATGGACTAAACTGATCAGAAAGAGGTATCACCAAAAGGGGACTTCTACTAATAGAGTAGGAACCAAAATATGCTTGAAAACTTTGAAGACAATTTTGGAGGCCTAAACGGATGAATTAGGCCTTGAGGAGGAGAGGATGGCTTTCCCTCCCCTTGGTTTGTCTCATCAAGAGCTATCCAATGGTACCTTACTCACGTGATTTTGAGATTCCTACAAGAAGATTCCCTAAAAGATTCCCTCCGATGAAAGCTTGTTTGACCAACCAGAGGTGTAAACCAGACCGACATGTCACCCATCCAAGTAAGTAATCCAAGGATGGAGCTTTCTGACATGTCACCTATATGTGTGCCTAATCCTATGGTGGAGCTTCCTTGGATGAGATCCTCTTTGTCTATATAATAAAGAGAAGGTGGTACTTTGGGGCACCGAATGTTGAGTGTGTAATCTGTGTTTTCTCTCTTCTCTTGTCCTCGGAGTATCACAGACAAGGGATTTGGCATGTAAACAAACATCTCAACCAATCTTGTGCGGAAGGGTAGGCCCATGCTATATGGAAGAGATGACACATAGCATTTTTGGGTAGTTGTACTCTCTTGCCACCCCTACTTTCCTCCCGTTTTGTGGTTGTTGATAGGCCAATTTTGGAGACTTATATGATTGAGGTGGAAGAGGGATCTTTTTCTCTTGAAGTCTTATTGCGGCAAACAAGAGATGGTCTATCTCTATGGGCATAGGAGGACCTTCCATCCTTTGCTTCACTACTGTCAGATTGGACTAGAGGTTTTTAGTGTTCCTTGATGGAGCGATAGTGTCAGCATATACTACATTCTTTCTTAGTTGACTTGTCCATTCCTTGGCCCACTAGAGCACATCTTTGCTCTTGCTCCGGCAAGGCTACAAGCTCTTGGATCCTAGCTTGATTGTGCCTTAGGGCATTCTGACTCACACTAGCCATTTTCTCTACAATAATGAGGTTTTGCCTAGGTTTGGTCCACCCGTAAGCATCTTTGTTACTCATTTGTGAGTGTGGTTCTACATTAGCGGTCCATATGACATGGTGTCTTTGTGGAGGATAGAGGATAGCTACCAATGATACCATCAAGGATATAATGTTTGCTATGAATGAGAGAGTTTACCTTGCTGGAGGGAGCCTTCATATTCTTTGCAAATGACACATGTCAGAGTAGAGTTATACTTGGTCTGAGATGATCAGGTGATAGTGGCGGATGTTGTGGTTACAGATGCTACGCGTGATGCAGTTTTGGAGGGAGTGATTACTCATCCTCCTAGATGGGCAGCGAGCGGAGCAACATCATGCAAGGTCTCCAAGTAAGGGAGTATGCAGCAAAGTCACATCTTTGTTCCTCTAGCCTTGGAGTTATATGGAGCTATGGACATTGTGTTTGACACATTTGTCAGGGAGAGCACGAGAGCTTATCATATTAGGTGCCAAGGGACACCACTCTCACTCTCATATTTTGTAGTATACTTGAGATATCGTGTGTCCATTGCTCTATAGAGAGCATTGGCTGATGCAATCCATAGGAGAACAATCGCTCTAGGTGATGTTTCTTTGGATATTCCAATAGTTTGTAGACCTTACTACTTGCCTAGCTCAGATATCTTAGGTGTGGTAAGGAACATTTCTCATCTCTATACTATCGGGGCCTAGCCACCTCGTTTGTCTCTCCCTTGTACGACTTGATGGGTTCTTCCCATCCTTCATATGTTCTATGTGGTCGCCTTTTTACTAATATTTATCATCGGTGAGATCGAGGTTAGGATCTGTATCTGAGAGTGTTCAATCACGTATGTCAGCGTGTTCAATCATATATGGAACCCCCAGTATCTCTCGCTTTGCTAATCGAAAGATATCCAAGATAATCCAAGATAACGAGGCTGTTTATCAGAAACACGGGACTCTGCTAAATGGTAAACTGGTTTCCCACCTATCCTACGTGTCTCGTTTACCACTTCTGAACTTTATCTGATTGACTGACTTCAGTGGATGTCTCTTAATTTAGTCGTCAAGGTTTCCATGGAACTGAATGTTGCGCTTCTAGACTTCATTTCAAATCTATAATCTTCTTAGATTAGCAAACAGAATAAACAGCGGCCGCGTGGGACTCGCATAGTGAAACATAATTCCACTTTTGATCGAGTCGGGGAGATGGAAGGAAACTACAATCTTGCTATTAGTTGTGTAGTCTGGCCCGTCAACAACTCAGGAGACTGGACTCGGCGATTAGTACTGTAGATAACAAAGGAGCAGTGGAGCTTCCTTTCAGCTCTGACTATGACCACGTGTTTCACTCTCAAGCTTGCACTATCATGCACTGCTTCTCCTTCGCGTTGCAACTTTTATCTGGATTGAGGTGAACCATCATCTCACATCTTACGTATTCACGACTGCAGCAGTAATCTGTATCGGTCTCTCTACTTTTGGTGGATTGCTTGAATTGATTGATGGTTGTTATATTGCCATCAGGAGAGGTCTGTCCAGGTCTTTGAGAGGACATCCGTTCATTGAATAGAGTGCGGACCTTTTAGGCAGCGGCATCATAGATGATCATGACCGAGGTTGAGAAGGAAAAGCGAAGAAAGTATTTATATTTTCAAAGCACCGACCTCATATCTCACTAGTACATGTGTAATTGATGAACACACACTTTGGTGTACAACTACGGATGAAGGAAGAAACCACTACTCCGTATGATGAATGGTTCAATCAATGAAAGAAAGAGGGTTGCCAGTTGTTGTTCTCCTTTATAGTGGTTCTTCCCCTTCTCCTAATGATCGGGCCCCGTCTTCTCTTTCCAGGTCTTTGAAGGGCCAGACATGTCAGTCGTGTAGAGAGAACTCATGTTCAAATCTGTGATTTTTTATGTGACAAAATACTTCCTTGCAATTTAGGGCCCTTGTAGTTCACCAAGAAAAGCTTTTCTTTGTAGCTTTTGTTTCTGTTTGCCACCTCGTCTCGCCTTTCTTCGCTCAACGTACTGGGCACCAGACCCGAAAATTAATATATATATATAATATATATATATATATATATATATATATATATATATATATGAACTGAACATTAGAGAAGAAACAGGAAGTAGCAGATTTAGTATCTGCTCCAATCACGTCGCTTGCAACGTTCCAGCCACAAAGAACCTTATCAACAATCGTCACATATGAAGGGAGAGCTGGGCTAGCTGTCCGTAATGCCATCATCAGTTTGAAAGCATTTCTTTCTTCAAGTACAGCACGAGCACGAGCACAAACTGCAGTTCTCTCACGTCAATGGATACCCAAATTTGTCTCCACACATTTTTTCACAATCTCGTCCCTCCAAACTAGCTTTAGGCGCTTTGGAGATGGATAGCTCATCATTACCAAATTGGTACTTCATCTTGAGTCAAAAACCTCATCCTCTAAGTTTGCCGACACAAATGCAATCTCATCTCACCTCACCTTCAAAGTTGCCTCTCTTAATAAGTTTGCTCTTCCTCCATTCCCGTATTTCTATAGTCCAAATCATTCGCTCCTACTTCATTTGACGTTCTATATTTGCCCTTTTCCATCTCATCATACACACATTCCATTCTACTATTATACGCTTTTCGCCTTTTCTGCTTGGTTCTACTTTCCTCCTTAACACACGTATATTATAGGCGCCATATAACGACTTTTCCATTCGATTTTAAGTATCAGTACCGGGAAGTAAAGAACCGCTTGCTGGCTACTTCAGAAGAGTTGTGTCCATTAGAACAGTGTATGTTTAAACCAAAACTTTTGATGTTCGTAGTATGAATGGACGCATAAGAAATTTTATGAGTATCCATGTCGATCCATGTTCTCCATATAATACTTGTGGATGAGATCTGTAAAATTTTAGAAGGTTCTTGCCTATTACTGAATTATTTGGGTTTCCTCGTTAATTACCTAGAATTCAGAGGACAGTTCTCTTTTCAAAACACGTAATCACTATCATAATAATTATATCGAAACCTTCTGTTATTACGCTCTTCCTGGCAATCAACACCGGTAACCGATTGAGCGAATTGACCCCACCATCCATAGCCGTCCCGTGACATACCCAATAAAACTATGTTGTCTTTGAATAAAGAATAACCCAAAATCCTGGATATCCATATTTTTTTTCTTCTTTCCAAGCGATAATTTTTCATTTGAGATCTTCCGGATAATTCTTTTCTTTTCTTTTCTTGATAATTATATGGAAGCCTTCTCCAACTCCCGTCTCAGACAATCCACTCTTTCTCCACAACAGGTATCCTGAAAAGTGAAAGACCGTACTCTAAAACATGAAGAAAGCTAGTCCTTTCCTTAGCAGTACGGGTGTGTGGTGTCTGGGATGTCACGCAAACCGCTCCTGTACCGGTCCAACTGCACCTACGGCAGCGCTAGAACTGTCAGGAACATGTGGGGAAAGTTCATCGTAGACCTCCCCGCCCCGCCCCTACTGACTATGTGTCCAGATTGGGATCAAACGCAGCAATATTGAGATCTTCCAGATTTCCTCTACAGAGATAAGACACTGCCCAACTCAGCGACAAAGACATCAATCGTATGCATTTTCTTCCATCCATCCCTTTCTACGAGGTCGCCCTTTCTGCGGATTACGCTAATTCAAAACGGAGTCTTGTCACTCACCACACTGATTTGGACATACTTACAAAAGCTGGATACACTGATTTGGACATACTTACAAAAGCTGGATGCACTGAACATGCAGAGAGTTCAACAACTCGAAAAAGGCGATCACATAGAGGGAATGGAAGACCCTCAAGCCGGGCAAGGGGAGACAAAAGAGGGAAAATGGGGCTAGGCCCTAGTAGTATTGTTATGAGAAATCTGCCCTACTGCACGGAAGATATCTGAACTATGCAAATAGTAAAATTTACAAACTACTAGAGGATAAGAAAAAGCATCACCTAGAGTGATTGCTCTCTTATCAATTGCACTAACCAATGCTCTCACTAGAGCACTGAACACATATTGTCTAAAGCATGAGAGTGAGAGTTGTACCCTTTGGCATCTAATATGATAAGCTCTTTGACAAATATGTCAAATGCGATGTCCATCGCTCCATATAACTCCAAGGCTAGAGTAACAAAGAGATGACCTCGATGCGTACCTCTATACTTGGAGACCGTACGTGCTGCTGCTCCGCTCGCCACTCATCTAGGAGGATGAGTAATCACTCCCTCCAAAACTACATCATGCTTAGGGTCTGTAATGATAACATCTGCCACTCTCACCTGATCATCTTAGATCAAGTATAAGTCTACTTTGACATGTGTCGTCTGCAAAGAATATGAATGCTCCCTCCAAGCAAGGTATGCATTCTCTTGTGCCATAGCAAACACTATATCCTTGATGTCATCATAGGCAGCTATATTCTGTCCTCCAAAGGACATTGTGTGATATGGACTGCTGTTGCATCTAGTGTAAAACCACAATCACACGTGACTAACAAAGATGTAGTTTAAAAACTCACAAGTTAAAAAATTGAATGGCTATTGCCACCCATGTCAAGCCAAGGGCGGACAAATGGCAAAGGGCAACTTTCACTTCCAACCTCAACATATCATCTTTTACCTATTTTCTCTCACCTTGGACGGCTTGATGGGGTCGTCCCATCCTTCGTGTTTTCTTCCCTAAACCCTTTTTCCTTCACAAACCCTTTTTTGTGTAGTTGAGCTCTCTCGGCACCCCTACTTTCCTCTCATTTTGTGGTTGCTGATAGGCCGGTTTCGGAGACTTATGTGACAGAGGTGGAGGATCCTTTTCTCTCCAAGTGTTATTACGGCAAAAGAGAGATAGTCTATCCCCACAAGCACAAGAGGATTTTTCACCTTTTGCTTCACTATCGTCAGATTGGACTAGAGGTTTACAACTTCCTTGATGGAGCGATAATGTGAGCATATGCTACATTCTCTCTTAGACGACTCGTCCATTCCTCAGGCTACTAGAGCACATCTTTGCTCTTGCTCCGGCAATGGTGTAGGTTCTTGGATCCTAGCTCAACCGTGCATTAGGGCATTCTGACTCGCACCAACTACTTTCTCTATACCGATGAGGTTTTGCTTAGGTTTGGTCCACCCATCTGCATCTTCATTACTCACTTGTGAGTGTGGTTCTACACTAGATGCAGCAACGGTCCACATGACACGGTGTCCTTTTGGAGGATAGAGGAATGCCACCCATGATGCCATTAGGGACATAGTGTTTGCTATGGCACGAGAGAGTGGATACTTGGCTTGGATGGAGCTTTCGTATGCTTTGCAGACGACACATGTCAGGGTAGACTTATACTTGGTCCGAGATGATCAGGTGATAGTAGCAGATGTTGTGGTTACAGACCCTACACGAGATACAGTTTTGGAGGGCGTGATTACCCATCCCCTTGGATTGGCGGTGAGTGCAGCAGCAGGTCGTAAGGTCTCCAATTATATGCGCATGCAGCGAGGTCACCTCTTTGTTCTTCTAGCCTTGGAGTTATATGGAGCAATGGACACAACATTAGACACATTTGTCAGGGAGTGCACGAGAGCTTATCATGTTAGGCGTCAAGGGGTACCACTCTCACTCTCATACCTTGTATCATATTTTAGACAGCGTGTGTCCATTGCTCTACAAAAGGCAGTGGCTGGTGCAATCAATAGGAGAGCAATCACATTAGATGATGTTTCTTCGGATGTTCCAGTTGTGTGTAGACCGTACGACTTGCATAGCTCGGATATCTTAGGTGCGGTAGGGCAGATTTCTCATATAAGCTCTATTGGGGCTTAGCCCCATGTTACCTTTTTTGTCTCTCCCTTGTAAGGCTTGATGGGGTCTTACCATCCTTCATTTTCCTACGCCGTTGCCTCCCCTCACAAACCATATAACAAGAGCAAAGGAAAAGTAGCGAAATTGGAATCAACCTACCCTAAATGAACAAAAATGTGTTTTTAATGTTCAGATACACTCCCGTATTTAAAAGTGATACAACCTCCAAGTCTCGTGATATCATTGAGAAAATATTATATCATGAAAAACATCAATAAGATTTAACCGTACAGTGAACATCAAGATGAAATCTCAAAGATAATCTTCTCGTTTTAACATCGCCTTGGAAATTACTAAATCCACGTAAACGTTCACGAGGTTCATTTATTAGGACAAAACGTACATAACTTTACTGGACTGTAGTGTGTTTATACTTTCGAGGAGAGAGGGAGCAAGTGAACGGGGCAGCTGTGTTACAGTACGTACATCCTAGCACCACAGGCTGGACGGTCCCTTGGGGGAGAGACGAAGAGAGGGACCCATGCGTTGAATCCGTTCTTTGACTCTGCTTCAACGCAACAGCAGCGGCAGTCGGTCTGAAAGTACATCAGAACCCACAGCAGCAACAAGCATACAGGCCTCTTGCTTTTCCGCCTTATTCTGCTCCATATGTTCCCGTTGCAGTTTCCCAGGTTCATTCACTGAGGAAAAGGAGGAAGACGATTATGTCTAACCACAAAGAGCAAAGAGCTTTCAGCTTTTCTTGGCTTTGTGGAAGCGTGGTATGTACAGCATACAGAGCGAGAGGGGGAAGGAACTGTACACACATAGCGAGAAGGTAAAGAGAAAGGCAACGATAACTTTCGGTGTTCCGGGCGGAAGAGGGAGAGGAATCATGCATCTGGATTTGCGACTCCCTTCACTTCACCAAAAACACAAATCACCAACAACTAAAGCGAGGACGAAACCATCTACATTCCTCTTCATTACTCTTCATTAAGGTGCCGTCGAAGCAGTTAAAACGAGAACGAGTTATCCCAAGGTCTCAAAAAATAAAATAAACAAGACAGGATAACACCCCATAGGATAACGAGAAGGATGGGAAGACCCAAGCCGTAGAAGGATAAGATATAAAATAAGGTAAAATGAACTAATGCCCAATAATATCGATATCAGAAATTTATCCAACAGCGATATGAGAAATCGATTCTAAAAATCAAAAAGTACGACCATCGATCCCTCATCTTTCTCAACAAGAATCCAGACCTATAGTCCATTATACTAAAGGATACCTACGTCCCATAATCTAGGAACCGCCAGACAAGTCCTCGAGCCTTCAGATATCAGTTGTCCTGAGGAGCTGAAACAAACTGAGCTGAATTCTATGGTGCGGCCCACCACCTACGGTAGTCTCTGTGTCAGTCAGTGGAAGTCTGTCAAGCATTCTTATGTCCAAGCAGGAACCTCACCCCTACAACGACTTTTTTTGTCAGAGCCGGACATTACAGCACTTTCGCACTTGGACTTCACGGCATCGCAAGTTGGCAGAAAGACTTAACAGTCCCCACAGTTTGACGTGGAACTAGTCAATCCGTGCTGGGATTAAGCTCTTTGGACAGCTTGATTATATTTTTATAACCTTTATTATTGCAGAGACAAGCAAACTTAGCATAGATTATCGGAAGTTCGAGTAAATCTATATATTTAATATAATTAAGAAAATAACTCTTTGTACGAAAAGGTCTGAATCAATCCCGGATTCCTGCCACCTAGGAACAATCAGCCGCGACGTTACTCGTCCAGCCGCGACATGAAACTCCCAACTAAGAAAATACGCTGCCACGTTGGTTCACATCAAGCTTTGGGGGTACCATTATGTCTAAGTGCCAAAGTTGGGGTACTGTTAATTCCATCTTTGTTGTTGATTTCATAGGCTGAGTTAAGATTTGATATCCTGGCTCTATTCAGATTGCGGTTTTATCTACAATAGATAGATATAACAGCAACAAAATTCGATCCATCTCAGATTCACGAGATAAGGCTCGAGGGAATTGGAGTTGTGTCGCACTCGTGTGCGACAAAACTCCAATTCCCTCGAGCTGTGGTGATTCTTACATCTTTACTGTACTGAGTACCAATATCAAATTGGACTGTACCACCGATCGTGCATTCAACTGGATGTGATGGTATTTAGACTGAGATCGTGATACGACTTCAAAACTGTTTGTATTTAATTGTAGGGGACGATGCTCAGCTGTGTCAACTCCCTCGCCCAGACGCTGTGTCTTCCCCCTCCAAATGACTCGTTCAATTGAAGAGTGAGGGAATGCGTTCATCTACATCACACCTGTCCGCACATGGTGGGCAATAGGTCCATGCCGTGGCCATGTGATCGCGGGCGTTCTGGACAAAATGACATGTTTTTCTCTTTGGCCGTCAATTTGCCCACACTCTATACTGTAGTGATCATAACCCATCATATAGTACAGTGAGTATACAGTATAGGTGGGCTGGAAAAACAAAAGAATTACATAACGGGAACAGGTAAGAGAGATCCCACGAATAATGAATTAAAGGTAACTGAAAGTGAGTGTGTGGAGTGTTTGGGAAGTGTTTGACTCTGGTGCGCGCCTAGCTACCTATCGGTCCTCGTCGTGCCGTCCTCAAGGAGGAATAATTATGGATCGTGAGGCCATGACAGAATAGTAATAACCATGGTGCGGTATCAGTGCATCACGAAACTCTATGAGATAGAGGCTCCGACTTATCGGTCAATATAGAGCATCAATTTAAGCTGTGGTGATTGGCGTGTAACCGACATAAGAGGGACGGCAAGCACTTGCCCCATCACGTCACCGATCGGCTTTCAATGCAGTGACGGAAGTCAGTACGTAGCGACGGAGCAGCTGAGGGCTGGTTAGATGGAGATTTGCAATTACCAACTTCCATCCCGGTCGTCCTACGTCACTTCACGTGGGTGATGCGTGTGAAACATGAAACTTTTTGTCTTACTGCTAGAGCGTTAACAATTTCCGTGTTGCTAATAGGATGTGGGATGTTAGTCGAAAGTGAAAGTGAGTCGACGGAAGCCGACTGGGCTAAGTCTGCCCCAAAAGATGGAATGTGCCACCCCCCCATGTGGGCAACCATGTGCCCTTGATTACTTGTGTTCCTCGCTCCGTCTATCTCTATCATTTGGATGCAAACTGGTTCGTTACTTAACTTGAATTGAGTGGGGATGTACTGGTTTCCAGCGACTTAAGGCGACTTTTGTCTTGGAGAGACAAACTGCTTACGGCCGACACGCCGAGAGCGTAGGTATTCAACCCAAACTACTGTGCTAAATATTTTGAACGAACCTTTTAGCGTTCGCTCAGAGTTTCGCTTATGAAGTGCTAAAACTTGATTGGGCTCCGCTGAATTGTTCCGGTAGTGAGAGAGAGGATTGAGCCCAAGATCACGTGGGCGTTCAGGTGCGCTGATTCATCTGATATGGAAAACGGCGCCTGTAGCCGGCCACGACCATTTGGACCACGGTCCGACCGTGACGTAGCAGTGAACGCGAAATACTTAGTATCGACCGATCGTCAGAGGCTCCTCGGACGTTTTAGGTAGGGAGGAGGCGGTGCTTACGTAGTTCACGGACTCCGTCCCTAAACGTTCAAATTCCAGTGAGATACCCGAATAACTGTCAAAACCCAAAAGAGGAAAAGCAAAACGTGAGGCCAAAAGGCAGGTCGAGAGGTTGAGTCAAAACAACTCCGCTTCACTCACTAAACGCCGAAACAAAGGTGCTCACTTTCGCTTTCCTTCTATTTCTGCATGCTCCTCTAACCGAGCAGCACCTCACCACAGGCGCTGAGGATGCCATTGCCAATTCGTCAACACCGTCCCTTCCTGAGTGAGTCTGGACTGTTACACTATGGTTCTTTAGTTTAGTCGGACGAACTTGTCAGGAAATTCATCATGGCCACCAGTACCCACGCCTGTCAGGCACGACACGGTACCCATTTACTTCAAGTAATTTCATACGCGATCGGCTGATCCTCTTTTGGCACCAAGTGATTCGCTCAGGTGGATTCTCTCCTGGATTCCTCCTCTTCGGGATGAAATCCGTTACCAGATATAGCCCAACTACAATGACGAATGGGGTAGCTCCTGCTTGGCTTGCTTACACAGACTTGTCTAACGGAAGTTCATGTCCGTAAGTTGAACGATGGTGTGACTGTACGTACCGCCATTGCCAGCTCTGTGGACTCCCTTAACCGAAAAGACATGATGACGGGTCGTCGAGATACGGTACCCAGCACGTCCACTTATTCCGTAGTCCATTAGCTGTCGTATGTATATCGCGGATCAACCCACACTCTCCCTTAATAGATCACGGCTGACGGACATGAGAAGCGAGTGCATTGGAGCGGGCAAGATGACACGGACCCGATCTCAACTGGATAAATTCTCCTATGTAGGGTATAAGTTGGCATGGTAGCGTACCTACGACGGATAGCAAGCTCTATGCGGCTGACTTGAGGGATCTACTGTACCCAACTTGCCCGGATTAACGTATGAGACAGGTTTTTCCTGTTGCCGGAGGTGCAATGATTCGAAGGTCAGGCCCCAACAAGTAGGCTACAGCCACGTAGATGGCAGTCGTGTGAAACTCATTACCATTACTACTTTTACCAATGTTACAACCCCGCAAAAATATTATGCCTAGTTCAAAGGTGGGAATCATATTTGTAGTTTGAACGAGCGGTAGTTTAGCATGGTTATTTAAGCACCCTTAAACTTTAAGCAAAATTTGTGTTCTGATTCGGTCGACATGTCTTCATTTTATTTCCACGAAAGTTCATTGAACAGACATTTTGACTTGAGATGAATATTGAATGCTTCTTCAATGGAATATTGCAGTTTAGATAGCACAAATTTCTAGGTGATCTCCGGGAAGGTAAAGACGAAGTAGTGGAGAAATTTGAATGAACAGCACCGCTTTTGACAAGTGATTGTAAATCCTTAATGTCCTTCTAATTCTATGTGATGGATAGAACTGAGTTCTTTAAATTCCGTGTAAGTCCTACCAAAATTGAACCTTGCGTATGTGTTACTGTGCCATCGAATCGGATTAAATCCGATTCTACTCAAGTTGGTAACTGTCCCTTACGCGCGGTTGTCCTTAGCCGGCCAGATAGAAACATACCAGAGATTGGTCGGCGTAAAGTCCTGGTACAGGACTCCCGTCCGTCTGATCGCACTCGACGACCGGATACCTGAAGTACTGTATTCGTCTGCGAGCAGGCCAAGTATGGCAAAGGATTCTGTCATCTACAATGTGCGGCGAAATTTAGCATGCAGCCTATATTTTGGAGGAGCATAATCAGTCAAGCTGCCTACTGGTGATGGACGACGAGAGGGCGGAGGCGAGGAATCCTGCTTTGCTCTCCTTGGCCCCCACTTGGCCAACCGGGAATTTCGGAGCACAACTAAACGGAGCCGGAAGAAAATGTAGGTCAATCACTTCTCATCGCATCCGATCCAATCCCGACCAATTAGAATTTGCAGTAGTTGATATATTCCTCAACCCCTTCTTGCCTGCATGGTGGCGAGAGTTTACGATGAGCGGATTCCTCCTACCATCTGGGTAATCTGGGGAAGGACGTGAGAGACGTGCCCTTCGCAGCTTCTCACGAAGTCCAGTTTGCAGTCTTGCCCTAAAAGGCCAAGCCATGGTGGGGCTTCATGGTGGCCACGACTTTAGACGTGCACCATCTCGCTTTTTCTATTATTTCGTCTCTTTTGTCTCATGCCTTTGTGTCCGTCTTCAACCCTACAAACCGAACTTCATGAGAGCACAGATTCTCAAAAGTGGACCTCCGTTCAAACAAAAGCCAAGCATCATCGCCTCTTCCCGAGATCACGGTGTTTGGATTGTGACAAAAGGGAGAATATCTATTGCTCAGAATCATCGAACAGTGCCAACACTGCAGGTTCATTACTTCTGCACATTATCATATATATTTTTGCACCTCCAAGGAATGAATGAAACTCGTAACTAGCTCCAGAAAGCAACAATGATCATGTAGCTGCGCTTCATTATCACTGTATCACTCACGAATACCGAAACCCCATCTCGCGTATCAGTAGGACGGGCTTGAGCTTTCCACCCATAAATGGACCATCCTCCTCCTTCTCCCAATCCGTGCCTGACTCTGTTGACTCAACAATACTTGTTACGGGAGGTCAGTGCCGACTTATCTACGTCCAGGGGCTCGGATTGGTTCTTCCAGATATCTTGCAGCAGCACACTTAGTGAGTCCAGAAAGATTTGCCGGCCTCGTGGACGAGAAGACTCAAATTTAGTTGATTCCATACCAACAAATGAAATACATCAAATTAGGTGTGATTTTCAAATGACAATGCTGCATCATACAAGACATGTAAAACTGAGAGCGGCGCGGAAGTCGACGTGCGAGCTGGTCGACATCCGTAGTATTTTCCTGTGTATAGAAGGCAAATGTAGCCAATACCATACGCCACTACAGTATCAATTCTGCATATGAAACACGATGGCACTGTAGCACTTATCCAGGGGAATATGCAGGTGTTGAGGCGATTTTTGGGATGAGAATTGCTCATTATGTGTTCTCTGCAGATTTGACATTGGCCCAACACCGCAGAACTTTTTGGCGACAACTTTCTCTTCTAGATTAATTCACAAAGGAACCCAGTTCGAGGCATATTGTTGAAAACGACTAGTTTTGAAAGTGCTTCTTCTTCCCATCAGAGGAACCATACTCGGACCGAAATGGGGCTTAGCCCCATTTTACCTTTTTTGTCTCTCCCTTGTACGACTTGATGGGGTCTTCCCATCCTTCGTTTGTTCTACGCGGTCGCCTTCTTCCCTTCGGCCGAAAAAGAAAAATGGCCAAGTGGCACAAGGAAGAGTAAAAAGGGAATACAGGTGCACCAGAAAGGAGGAGTCCAAGATTCTATGAAAATGTGCAAATAGGAATAGTGAAACAAAGGCCAATGCTGAGCGAGCATGCATAAAGAACAAAGCACTATGTACAGGAAATGCACCGATTGATAGAAATGCTCCAAGAGTATGCAAATGTGAGGGGAGGGCTGGAGAGCCCAGAATGCACACTATTGCTGCTCGTCAATGAAAACTCAGAGCTTGTGATCTTTATAGGGTGATGGAGACCCCCTCTGTCCAATAAGAGGTGAGCATGGCATGTCAGAAAGCCAAGGTGCCTCTCCTCTATAAAGAGTCCCATGTTGTCTCTTGAAGGAGATAATCAACCTGATGATAAAGATGGCCAAAAAGCTCCACTGCTAGAGGACAAAGGTGTTGGAGGCAAGCAGTGGTGCATAGTGGTCCTCCTTCCCCCTGGTGGTAATGATCGCTGCTATTGCTTGGATGCTAGCTCACACCAAGGATTGTCATCAAAGTAGGTTTACCACCACCACATCATACAGCATATGTCAGTCCTCCTTGAAAGTGACAATGTCTGTCCACATCACTCGGTGAGGTGGGCCTAGTAAGACCATCCATTGCTCAATCTGAACATGTGAGTGAGTAGATCATAGGATACTAGCCACCACATTTTTAATGGCATTGTGGACTCTAGTAGGCTCTACTCCTACAACACATCGTAAGATGTGGATGCCCTAATGTCAAATATAGAACCACATGGGCACTAGTCCAATAGGCCCAAGAGTGATGAATGTGGCAAACCTAGCTAAAGCCAAAGGGTCATGGTGAACTCTTCTGATGTGAACCAAAAGTTCTCAATCAAAGGGGAAGTGTGAAGCCAAGCTCTAGCACCCTTCCTATTATGAGAGAGGATCCTAGCTCTATCAAGTAAAGGCACATCAGTGAGGATGCTAGAAAGGATGTGAATGTGCATATGCTCATGATGTAATACCTATAGCTAGACATATTAGCTAGAGGTGAAAATTGGCTTGGTAACATTTGGATGGATGTTATGTATGATAGGCTAGGTAGATCAGATAGAGGTGTCACCAAAAGAATACTTCTACTAATAGAGCAAAAACCAAAAATAGCTTGAATTTATAATACCAAAAGCTAGACATATCATCCAGAGGTGAAAATTGACTTGGTAACATCTAGAAGGATGTTATACATGATGGGATAGGTAGATCAGATAGAGTTGTCACCAAAAGAGGACTTCTACTAATAGGACAGGACTCAAAAATAACCAAGAAAATTCAAAGCCAATCTTGGAGGTCTAAACGGATGAATTAGGCCTCAAAAATGTGCAAAGTTACCCCTACAATTAAGGAAAGGTTGGCCTTCCCTTCCCTCAGGTTTGTCTCATCAAGAGATTTCTAACAATATCTCATCCATGTGATTTAAATATTCCTACAAGACGATTCCCTAAAGATTCCCTTTGGTCAAAGAAGATTTGACCAGGCGGGTAGGATCAAAACAAACATGTCACCCATGCATGCAACTATTCTAAGGTGTAGAGATAGCCAACATGTTACCAATCAATGTGTTTGATCCAAGGGTAGAGCTTCCTTTGGGGAAGTTCCCTTTGCTATATAATACAATCAAGGTGCTCTTTTGAGAGCATCTGAGATTGAGTGTGAAATTGTGTTTTTCTTCTTCTACGTTTCTCTTAAGGTCTCTCATCCTCAAAAGATTACAATTGAGCTTCACATGAATCTTCCTAGAGTCTAGAGATACAAAGTCCACAAAGAGTGGGAGTGTTGTATGTACAAGTCTTGTCATCAAATCACGGGCAAATCAAAGATATATCAAGGAATCATGGATGCTTGAGTCTATTATTATGATAGATGGCAATAAAAATAAGCTACCTTTGTGTAAGAGCTCACTTTCCAAAGGAAGAGCCACTAGTACCCATGCTCCTAGGTAAGTTGCTGGTGTAATAGATACCACATGCCTCTTGTGATGTGATACCACATCCTCCCATGGCTATAGGAAGAACTATCTACAATTACTGCTAATCATTTGATAATTATGGGAGCATACAAGGTCCTAAGAGTGTAAAGAAGGTATGGCACATGGTACTATCAAAAGAACCTAGATGTGGTACAAGGAACTCACTTATCTTAAATCCTTTGATTTGAGCTACTACATATGCTCATCTACTCACCTAGTTGGGGAACACATACAAAATCTACTCCTTCTTTTTGAGATGTTATGTACCAAGAAGAAGCTCTTAGGACATAATATCTCAAAAGGAAGGAGCAAGCTACCATGTGTTCCTCAATTGGATGAGTAGATGAGCATTAGGTACTAGCTTGAATCAAAGTATCTATGATAAATAAGTTACAAAAACCCTCATCTTTAAGAGGAGAGCACAATACACTCAAACCTCCTACTAGGAACTAAAACCTTGATGTGAAGTCAAAAGGAATGAGGATTTTATTTGGGCTCTACACTTTGCGTTTAGAAGTCCAAACTCATAAACTTAAGGTCTCAAGATAACATGTAAAAGCTTGCATTACATAAACTATATCCTTCAAGGGCCCCAATATGTGAATATCAGCTAATAAGGATAGAAAAAGACATGTAGGAAAGGCGGTTGCAACCTCATGCAAAGTTGTGCAATGAACAATGACAAATAATGGCCATCCCATAAGATTTACTTAAAATCTACCATCTATAGATGCTAACTAAGTGAATCCTTTTGTGTTAGTACAACTATCACAACAACATTTATAGCACCGAAGCTAGTTTGCTTAGATGTTGGAGTGGTAATGTTAGCATAGTATTTTGGTAATTACTCATGGACTATTTATTTGCCGTCAGATTTCATGTAATGGCTATTGATTGCATGGTGGAACCCACTATCACTTGCACTATTTGCATTGTCAAATATCTAGTCGGCAAAGCTAGTAGGGCTAGAGACCAAGGTTGATCAAAGTATACTTTTGCAGTATAGCTCCAAAGAGCTCACTTCTTTGATATGGAGCCTTCAAGTTCCTAGCTATGGTGGATAGAGGCCATTGAGCATCACTTGGAATCTCTTAGCTAGAATGGATATGGCTTGACTGTAATCAATGCTCAAATTTTAGTAGATTTTTTAGTGAATAATTGAGTACAAATATGATTTGAGTGTGGTTTGAATGGAAGAATGAATTGATTATATCATAGAAGTTTTGTTAGGGGAAATTAGATGCAAGAACTAAGGGCATTGGTGGTATCTCCCAGCTTAGTTGATCATTAGAACATTTGATTGTACTCCTAGATTTCCTAGAGAGTGATCATGTTCAGAAGCACTATTTGATATAATGTGTAGAAGCACTAGCTAAATTTCTAAGAATTGATCAATTTGAGATAATAGGTGTACAATTTGAGCCCAAGGAGGTGAAATCAAGGTCAATTTGGTACAAATTGAGCCAGAAGTGCAAAGTTGGAGGTGGATTTGGGAATCATCTCCTCCAATTAGGGATTTGGAGATCCTCATCTTCTCAATTTGGCTGGAGTTGATATTTAGCAAAGGATTTGGCAATCAATTAACTGTAGAGGAGGTGCGTCAAATTGGTAGAGGTTGTCCAAATTTGGAGGTTGGGTTGGTGGAGGTTGCCCAAATTACCCTAGCTAATGCTAAGTTGATGGCTTTGTTTAGAGGCTTTGAGGCATAAGGATGTGGACTAGAGAGGGTATGAAGGGCCAATAAGCCAACTTGTTGGCATGAAGCTAGCTAGTTTAGATGAATTTTTGGTAGTTTTTGATCATTATTTGGCAAAATCTGCCCACTCTTCTAGATTGTGTGTAATGCAATTGAACCCCAAATCTTTGGTTCTTAGACTAGTGCCTTGGCCAACTTGTCCAACTGGTTCACCTTCATTTGTTATGCTACTGATTGCTTGATTGATACTTATACACATGTAGCTTTGGCTAGTATCAGCTAGTATCTCAAGTCCAAGTGAGGGAGGAGATTGATTCTAATTTGGAGTTTGATACAAGAGCTTATTGAATTGAGAGTGCACCTGTTGTATTTGCACTATTGTTGTGGGACATGGATGAGATTTTGGTGCTTCCAAAGCTATAAATGCTACTTTCTTATAGTTGATACCATCGAGTTAGATTATTTCATTTAGGAGTTTGATAGTTGTTGTGATAAGTAGCAAATGCAACACCTAACTTTGTTCACACCCTTCATGGCATAGAAGAGGTTGTTTTAGCACTTAGAAGGTTCACCAATGAATGACTATCATGAATTCAAGAGAGCTCACTTGGAGGAGATCAAGCTATGGAGATAATATTGGTCTCCAAACTATATCTCTACCACTTCAAGCTTGGCTGCTAGGGGTAGATTGGCAATACCCACACGTTCTAGCTCTAGTAGTGTTAGTATATCCAATGGAGGTAAACTAGTTAGAGATAGTGCTACTATGAGTGGAGGTAACACTAAGCAGGTGGTGCATTATTGAGGTTTAACCCCATGGTGAAGTTCTTCTAGTGCTTGAAATAGAACTATTAGAGAGTGTACACTGACAAGCTGAGGAGCTTATAGGAGTTCCAACAAAAGGTTAGAGAGAGCCTACATGAAGCATATACTTACATGAGATGGTTGATTAGTTTCACTTAGGGAGTTATTGAGACCTAAGTAGTCCAATTTTTCTATGAGATTATCCATAGTGAGTTGCAACATAGAGTACATGATGTTATGTTGTTACAAAATACCTCACCTACTTTGGTGGTGGTCTTTAGTTTAGTTGAGCGCATTAAGCTCAACATGGTGGAGGAGAGATCAGTAACATCTGGATTTTGTGGGGAGATCTCATTGTAATACTTTGAGGAAAAGAGAACTCTTCAAGAGAGAAAATACAAATTTCACACTCGATCCTCCGATGCCCCAAAGGAGCACCTTCTCTTTATTATATAGCCAAGGAAGCTCCACCATAGGATTAGGTACATGGATAGATGACATTTCAGCAAGCTACATCCTTAGATAACTTGCTTGGATGGGTGACATGTCTTTCATGGTCCTATTTGGTTGGTCAAATAGGCTTTGATTAAAGGGAATCTTTTAGGGAATCTTCCTATAGGAATCTCAGAATCATGTGGGTGAGGTACCATTGAAAAGATCTCCGTGAGACAAACCAATGGGAGAGGGAAGGCCAGCCATTCCTTTGTCGGGGGAGGGGGGTAAATGTTCATCTTTTTGAGGCCTAATTCATCCTTTTGGGCCTCCAAAATTTCCTCTGAAGTTTTCAAGACTATTTTGGCTTCTTCCTATTAGTAAAAGTGATCTTTTGGTGATACCTCTATCTGATCTACATTCTACATCATGTGTAACATCCTTCTAGATGTTACCACTCCAAGTTTCACCTCTAGATCATATGCTTGGCTATTGATTCTGAAGTTTCCAAGCATGTTTTGGTTTCTAGCCTATTTGTAGAAGTACTCTTTTGGTAATACCTCTAGCTTATCTACGAAGTCCATCATGTATAGCATCCTTCCAGATGTTACCAAACCAAATTTTAGCTCTAGATCATATATCTAGCTATTGGTATTACACTCATCCACAATTGTTACTTCTTTTAGAGTGCAATAGATAACACCACACTATGTTGGGTTTTGAGTGTAGAGTGTGTAGCCTAGATCTTATGGAGCAAGTGGAAGGCTTAGTGTAACAAGATCCTTACCTTCATTTTTAGGTCAACAAAAACCAATGAGTAGTGGTGTTGCTTGTTAGACTTGTGGTGCACTTCACCACAAGATAGAGTGCACTCAAGGCAATGGACATGATACCTTTGGTGCATCATAACTAGCATAAAGATAGTGTGACCATTGGTATAGATTTTGTCACACTAGTGATTGATGCTTTGACCTTCACCTAAAGTTACAGAGTGGTAGGGATGCTATGGTAGGTGGTAGAGGAGCTCTAGGTCATGGAGGACAAGGTTGTAGAGGTGGTGTTAAATTACCCACATCTAGTAGGAGTGCAGTACCTACCCTTGCTTTTGATACAACCATAGCTACTTGGATTGAGAAATTGGAGCATAGATAGGCTAGCATAGCTATAGCTCAAAGGAGATCAGATTTGGATGCTAAGGCTTCCATATTTGGTGATAGAGATATCTTGAACTTTACGTATGGAGCAGCATAACTACATACATCTATCATAGTGACAAGGAGTGCAATATGTGCTTTAGAGACTAGAGGAGTATCAGTGGAGTTGGACCTACAAAGAGGAGAGGCTTGTAGACAAGTAAAACTTCCCTAGTCTTTCATACTCTCTAAGGCTCTATAAACAACATCTATGGCTCCTAGATGTCCTAATGTATTTGTGGTAGGTGGTGATAGAATGCATGATAGACTGGATGTTAGTTAGTCACCTACTACTACACAGATTGAGTTTGGCATGATGTTGGAAGCGACTTAGTTGATTATGCACTTCCCTTTGTTTTCAACCAATGAAATGTTTACATTGGGAGTTGACTCAACTCTAGTGTTTTGGTTGGCTGTCATACTTAGTGAGAGTAGGGATGATATGGTTCCTCTTCATATAGCAAGGATAGTTGATAGTGGAGTTGACTTGGTTGAGGTGCATAGTGTAATACCAATAGCTAGATACATGATCTAGAGATGACATTTGGTTTGGTAACATTGGTTTGGTCTATCATGTTATACATGATGGACTAGATTAGACAAAGGTATCACCAAAAGAGTACAAATACTAATAGAGCTTGAAAACTTTAGAGGCAATTTTGGAGGCCTAAACGGATGAATTAGGCCTCAAAAATGTGCTAAAAACTTGGTTTGTCTCATTGAGAACTTTCTAACAGTACCTCACTCACGTGATTTTGAGATTCTACAAGAAGATTCCCTAAAATATTCCCTAAAAGATTCCCTCTGATCAAAGCCTATTTGACCAACCAGATAGGACCAAGACCGACATGTCACCTATCCATGTACCTAATCCTATGGTGGAGCTTCCTTGGAAGAGATCTTCTTTGGCTATATAATAAAGAGAAAGTGCTCCTTTAGGGTATTGAGATTGAGTGTGAAATCTATGTTTTTATCTCTAGAAGAGTCCTCGAAGTAGTACACATAGGTTTTGCTCAATGACCAATGGTTTATGGCAAGTAGCAAGAACTAGGTTGGAGGAGTTACCTGCTAGACCTACCTTTGAGTAAGCTTGGTTCACACTTTGGGTTGTCCTATTGGATAACTAGAGGAGGATTTTCTATTTGGTGGGATCTTTTGAGAAATTCTATACACCATAAAGGGTCTTATTAGACTCTGGTGAACAACCCTTATATTGGGGAAGGCTATAGTTATCAATCTTGAGCTATGGAAGTCCGATGTAAAGAGGTGTCCATTTCAGATCCAAATATCTCTAAGGGTGGTTCTACATAGTATATCATATGTAGAGAGCTCATTGTCCAAATTCAGCCTGGTCATCCAATTGATAGCTCTATGGTGAGAGCCCAAGCCATTTTGACAATAGCAAAGTCATATGATGTGCTAGTTGGTGGAGCAATGTTATGTCCCGTGGGTTTCAATATTGACTATTGGGAGGAGATAACCTCCTATAGACTAGGTTGACAGTCAAGTGAAGGGTGAGAGTATGTTGCCTACTAATATACTTTAGTAGTGGAAATCTTTGCTCACTACAATCAAGGACCATGGCATTAATTTCAACTTTCACTAGTTCCATTACTTGGCCGAGTGATGCATTGGAGGGGAAAACTCATTCGGAAGATACTCTAGTAATAGAAGAGATCACTCAGATTTGGAGTACAAGTGGTATTGTTCCATCCACCTTGGATGATCCATTGTGGAGTTCTAAGGAGGCATTGCAATAATGTGTAGATAAATTGGGTGTAACAAGCTTGGAGTGGAACCTTTGTACCACCAAGAGACCAATGTGAGGATGAGCTTCCAAAGTCTTTTACCTTGTCATCTTTGGATACCACACTCATTACTTGGTAGTGTCCAATAGAGAGAGTATGTCTACTAGAGTTGTTTAATAGGATTAGCTCTAGACTAGTTGCGGCACTATAGGCAAGTATATGAGTACAAAGGTACTTGAATGTGGAGAGAGATAAGACTATTAGGTGAATCTCTTTCCATCATGTGGCACACTTGGCCTATTGGTATCTTGAGTTATTACTAATATCAATAGTTAAAGGTTACCAAAAGACCCTACCAAGATACATTTCCTTATTGGAAGCGCAAGATTTGGAGAGTGTGACAACCCGACAAATATCACTCTTGCGGTAATCAGGTAAGTAAAGTTTGTTCCCATAGAGATACAAGTCAGAATTGGTCAAATACAAAGTCAAAGTAACAATTGCAGTTCTTCTTGGTTGAGTCTTTAATCTCTCAAGTAGAAACCAGACCCATAAGAGAGTAACAAGCACTGATTATTAGTCTTGTCACGAATTAACACTCCTTAATCACAACTCCATCAATTCTTTTTAAACAATCTTGATTGTGATGATTCAGGCTCTCCCAAAAACGGCACTTCACTGCAAAACGACTTCACCTTAGAATTGTATTCCACCCTTCAACTGAAGGCACAACTTCCTCGATCGAAATTGCTTCACATCAACTTTGCACTGCACTCACAAATGCAAAATACTACCAACACTACAATTCCTCTCAGATCTATCAAGGCATTGCTTTGATTGCACTTCAGTCAAGATCAAACACACAGAGTAAAGATCAAGGCTGCAGAATCCAACATCCAACAAGCACTCTGACTTGCACTTCAGATTTCTCTACACACTCACAAACACAATCACAAAGTTGATACTCGGAATCAAGCTCAAGCGACGAGCAATGCTTCACAGCACTTTGCTTTATCTATTCTCAGAATATGACCACTGAACAACATCTGACTACGAATGCCATTCTTAAATAGTGAAACAATTGACAATTATCTTCCTAATACACCTCTTCCTAATAACTCTACAAACCTGCAGATCCGAAATGACAATGCACCTCTTCATATCTACCTCTTCAAATCTCAAATTGGTTACCAATCCAATCCGATGTCTACTTCTTCTTTGGCTTTCAAACCTGAACTCAAAGTAACTTTACTTCCGACTACTCTGTCCTCGGGTTTTATAATTCCTACATCTTCTACCAAAACTAACAATTCTCTTTCCTGATGTGACATTTCACTAGTGTGTAATCTATCTAACTCCTTATCTGCTGACCCATTCTTCTCTAATGTTTCCAATGGTAACTCCAAAGACATCTGCACTCCTACTTCATCTACTTTGGGTTTGAGTACTATCAATTACTTTACTAATTCTACTATGTCATCATCAAGAATTGTAATTGAAAGCATGAGTACACTATTTACATCTTCAATTTGTAACCCACTTTCCCCTAATCACTCATCTTACTGACCCAAAGATATTTACAATCTGATTTTGCACTTAGGGTTTATTCACTACTGCTACCTTTCTTTCAATTCCTATTCCATCTTCAATCTGAACTAAAATTGAAATCATGGGTATCCTAATTAACTTATTTTCTCTACTCTAACTTCCTCCAATGCCTCTAGCAAGATTCCCAAAGTCACCTTTACTGCACTCCGAGGTCTGATTACCTCGGGTTGAATCATATTTATCTTGAGGTAAAGTCTTTAGACCTGAAGTCATGTAAACCCGAAGTCCCATTGACCCGAAGACATCAATCCGAAGAACCTCAACCCGAAGTACATCTACTCTAGAAACTTCAAATACTTGTAGCTTCTTGTACATACCTCCAAACTCTGCGATTTTGGTGGCAGTGGAAAGCCCTGAATAAGACGTTTCCAATGGGATATATCACGCTTGATTTGGACTTGTATTCACTAAGATATAGCTCCCACAGTATTCTTGACTTGTAACCTTCATTCCTCCTTCGGGTTTGCCCTCCTTTAGTGTTTGATCCGAGTTTTTTCTTCCTCTGACACAAAGAAGCTTCTTCGGGTCTGATCCAGTCCAAATCCTTCTTCCTCTTACGTGAAGTAGAATTCCTTGGGTTTGATCAAAACACAAGTTTCCCCTCATTTCTTCTCCATTTGGTTTCAATTTGGTTTCAACAAGGCACTTCTTCTTCAAAACTCGTCCAAAATGAAAAATGTAGATACCATAGAGAGACATTGTTTCATTCATTTGGTGATTTTTGGATGACCATGTCAAGGATATACCTATGATGGCTAAGGTTAAGGTCTAGAAGATCTCCATATTGGTATGTTTTGGGAGATGTTACGTATATTATGATATCTCCAAGTTCATTAGTTTATTTCTCTAGCCTACATTTTGGAAAATATCTCTTTGATGGGTGGTTTTCATACACAAGTGGTGGCAAGTACACATAATGGTCCATTCTTGGATGGGACCTACAGTGTTGTTGGATGTAGTCAGAGTGGGATGACAAACTCATTGTCATCATCTTTGGTGGACAAACCTCTTACCTAGAAAGGTTCTACAACATGCTCATGATGGGATTCAACTACTAGACTACCTTACTATTGATGAGATTTTGGACGTGGGCGCTAATCTTAGATAGTGGTAGTGGCTGATAGGTCCCCTATGGCATTGGTGAACCTTGTTGGATAGCCCAAAGCCTCTTTACCACACTTATGAGTTTCCCAAGCTCCCATGCTTTTTGAGAAGGAGATATTGGACTAGTTTGGGACTCATAGTTACAGCCATGGGTAGAGTGCAATGCCAATGAGAGGGAGAGGGTGATGGGTTTTTTTTACTAGTATTATTTCTATTACAATAATATTAGAGGCATCCAAGCATTAGGTGTTTAGTCACGCTATGGACCTGAACTTTTTGACCTAGATTGTGAGCCTTGGCTTGGAAGAGCAACGTATGATACACTTGATAGCCATCACCACTTGAACACTTGTGAGCTTTATGCCTATCAAGACAATTCAATTACATGTTTGGGGGTGATAGACCAAGTGGTTAGGGTATTCTTGGAGGTTCTTGAGGAGCTCCATAAGTTATTTTGTCTTCAATATGAAGGATTTGGGTGCTCTAAAAGGAAATGGTATTTGATTGAGCTTAATAATGGTAACCTATTTTTTGATATCCTTACATATGTAATGACATGGAGAGCGTATTGATTAAGAGCTAGAGTAAAGACCTTTTTGAGGCTAGTTTGGTGGAGATTTCATATGGAGAGTATGCTTAAAATTTAGTGATATAGCCAAGAAAGATATGCATGGCAACTACATAAATACGCAAATATGTAGAGATTATTGTCCTATTAACTAAAAACTAGGGTGGACCAATATGCCTACAACAAAGGAGATCTTTGATGCAATTGGTCAAGAAAGATCTTCTATACTTTGGATCTTTGAGCAAGATATAATCAGTTGCCAATCAAGGAGGAAGAAAAGTCCAAGATAGCACTTTGGGCTCTTGATCCTTATGGCAAGGATGCATTATATCAATGGAGGTTCTTACCATTTGGGTTAAAGGACACTCATGCCAAGTTCCAAAGGATCATAGATAAGATCTTAGTAGGATTGAATTTTACTCACTATATATTGATGACATTTTGGTCTATAATACTTTTTTGGAGGAGCATGAGAGGCATTTGTTGGAGGTGTTTGAGAGGTTGAGATCTCATGGACTCAAATTAGATCTTGAGAAATGTAGATTCTTCTATGAGCAAGTTGAGTATATGGGTCACACTATCTACCATGGAGGACTTGGTGTTCAATAGACCGAGGTGTACACCATTGCACATATTCTTTGGCCTATGGATGTGAGCAAAGTACAACATTCCTTGGGTTGATGAAATTCTATCACTGATATGTTAGAGGATTTAGTGCCATTGCCAAGGCCTTAACAAAGTTGACCAAGCTTACGCAAGAGTGGTGTCAGGGAGATGAGCGGGAGAGAGCTTTTACAAAGCTCAAGGAGAGGTTGACATTTGCCCCTATTCTTAGGAGATCAATCAAAGGACTACCATTCCAGGTTCATATTGATTGGAGTGCATTTGGGCTTGCAGCAATACTCATGCAATAGGATGATGAGAAGGAATTTGTGGTGGCTTATGCTAATTGCTCTAACAATTCAAGAATTGCAAATTATAGTTCATATAAGAGAGAGCGCTTGGCAACAATATTGGTAGTAGCATATTTCCAATGTTACCTATTTGGTAACCCATTCATTCTAATCATTGATCATCAACCACTAAAGTGGATGATGGAGTACAACAAGCTTTCAAGGAAACTTGCATGATGAGCTCTTATTTTACAAGAGTATGATTTCATAGTTATTCATAGACCTAGAGTGGTGAGCCATGATATAGATGGGTTGAGTAGAAATCCATATTCCAACTAGTAAGATCAGACCAAAGCACATTAGCATGGTGAGATAGATGAGGAGATGGTGCTAGGTTAGCATGCATCTACCTCTCTATACATATTTTTTGAGGCCTTGGTGGTATTTCTCTTAGCACACATAGAACAAGTTTTTAAGGTCATAGATCCAACGGTGCAGATTTAATTCACAAAAATAATTCATCACTTAGACACTTATGATGGTGTCTTAGTATTGTTGGTGGTATAGCTGGTGCCAAGGAGAGATACCATGTTCTTTAGAAAACTAAGCAATTTAGATTGGGGTGTAGATACCTTCTTTGTGTATGGGAGGATGGTAGAGTGCAAGTAGTACCAATTCCATCTCAAAGACCATAGTTTATATGTCATGCTCATGAGGAGCTAGGACATTTTGGAGTAAACCATACATATAGCTTACTCCATAGTCATTATTGGTGGTGTAGTATGCAGACCAATGTAAACAATTTGTTACTATATGTTTGGTTTGTGAGCAAGTTAGAGCATCATTTAATGCTCCTATGCTACAATTACACCCATTACCTATCATAAGATTGGGTTACCATTGGAGTTTAGACTTTGTTCGATCTTTACCATTGATTGTGAGACATCATCCAATATATTTTGGTTATGGTAGAACTCCTTTCCAAGTGGATTGAGATGATGGCACTTCTTGACAAGTCCAGTGAAGTGATGGCTTACTTGTTCCTAGATGGAGTTGTTAGTTATTTTGGTGCACCAATTGTGTTTTTGACTGATCAGGGTACAAAGTTCTAGGAAGAGTTCTAGGTCTTATGTGACAAGGCCTTGATTGATCATCATACTACCTCCTAAGATCACCTTGAGGCAGATGGCTTAGCAAGAAAGTAGTTCAGATGGTGAAGAGAGGATTGCAAAAGTTTGGTTTGCAAAGAGATCACTTGGGAGATTAAGATCTACAATTACCTAGGTTGGCCATGGGCTATTTGTTCAGCTGGCAAGCCTCTGTAGCATCCTTCTCTTCATACTTTCTACCCTATGGATGAGATCCAAATTTACCTACAACAATTTTTTGTGATGCTATCATAGTTTTGGACTTGGATGATTAAGACGTATGGGTGAGTGCATGCTCTCAATGGGTAGAGATCTTTTGAAGAGTGATGCCAATGGCCTTTGAGAACTTAGCAATTGCTCAACATAGGAATACCTTATGCTATGCTACTATTCAAGGACGAGGTTATAAACCCTCAATCCATTGATTTCATCTAGATGACTATGTATATGTACAATAGATTGCACCAATGATACTTGATGTTACTACAAGTCACACTATCTTGAGAGTGCACAAGGTTTTGCCTTCAACAATCCTCATGTTGGAAGGATGTGATGGTGTTTTTTGGAAGGATCATGTGCATAATTGTGTGCCATACCATCTCCCAAACATTGATGGCACTATGGACCCAAGCTTGGCTCTTGTACCTACAAGTTTGTGGTGTATGTTATATGGCTCTTTTGGTGGAGTTGCTACTATATTGGTGTGTGATAATTGTTTGAGAGGATGGAATATGGTATGTTTGACTTCTCTCCACATGGTGGTTCCTCAAGGACAAAGGTTACGTTTTAGATGTACTTAACCTATAGCTAGTTCATCCTTTATATAGTCTAAATTGCAGATACTTGACTAATAGTGGGGCTCTATAGCACATGGTCTTTTGATCTTTGCACAACATAAGACATATCACATACTTGGATTAGATGGCTTTTTGGAGTTAGAGAGATCTAACCGGCAAATAGGGAGGCAATTGTGGCACTTTACAGTTTATATATGATTTATGTGTGAGTTGTGCTTCTATAGTGTATGATATTGATAACATTTGTAGTGCTTAAGCTAATTTGCTTGGATGTTGGAGTAGTGTTGGAAGTCATAGTATTTTGATAGTTACTCATGGACTACTTATTGGCGGTCAGATTTCATGTAAGGCTACTTATCACATGGTGGAACTCATCATCACTTGCACCATTTGCACCATCTGATGTACCATCAATGGCATGTTAGGGTTAGAGACCTAGGTCAAGCAGAGTGGTATTGTAACAATGTGGAGTTTAACAATAAATTAAGTAGGGCTAACAAAGTAGCAAAGAAGACAAATTAGTCTAGAATATTTGAAAAATATCTAGGAAACTTCAAGGGAGCTTCCCGGTTAGCTTAGCTTGCACCCCAAGTAGGTAGCTAAGAGAAGGAAGCTTCTAGAAGCTTCCAACTAGCTTAGCTTGCACGCCAAGTAAGCAACTTCTAGAAGGAAGCTTCTTGAGAAGTTTCTCAAGAGCCTTGTAGGATCCTTATAAATACAAGAACCAAAACTCATGCTGGGCATTTGGAGTTTACCCACATTCAAGTGTCCCAATGTGATCTTCCATTCTTTTATTTCTCTCCTTGATCTTGGAATTTTACATTGGTATCGGAGCAAAAATGAGATGGATGAAATTTATGGATCACCAAATCTACTTTTGTCAAACCATTGGGATTTTTTGTCTAAGTATTACCTAAGCATCGTACACTTCATCACCTTGCACTTTGGGTAAGACATTTTGCATATGATCACTTTGTTCGAGGAACCCTTGATACTTCCAATTGTAACTTAAAGAGAATGATGGACGTGTTACATCTATGTATTAATAAATTAGATAAATTGGGAATAGTGGGATAGAGTAGTAGCCATGGCAGCAATACTAGATGTTATCATTGCTATGCAACAACAAATCAAACTCTTTACTTGATTGTTGGATGAACGAGACAAGCAACAACAAGACCGCATAAAGAGAGCACCAATTTGAGATGGAGAAGATCAAATCCAATTTCCAAACCCAAGGTGTTTGAAGGCAAGATTCTTCCGAGCACAATGGAAAATTTTGTGTTTGAGAGCAAACGTTACTTTGAAGCTACTAATTTTCAAGATGAATAGAAACAAATTCTCTTGGCTTCTAGCCATTGGATGGTGTGACAAAACTTTGGTAGCAATTTGAGTGGAACAAGCTGAACAACGAATTGTTGCACCAATCTTGACATGTGCAAAATTCAAGCATGCAATACTTGGTCAATTTCAAACTATAAATGCCACCCGAGCCGCACAAGATAAATTAGCGGAGTTGAAGCATATTGACTTTGTAAGGAACTACATCACGCAATTTTAGAACATCATCATAGAGATTCTAGATATACTAGAAGGTGAAGTTCTAGATCAATTTGTGAGGGGATTGAAATCACAAAAAAAATTTAAAGTTGACCATGCAAGAACCATAAAAATTAGAAGAATCCATGCAATTGGCTAAGCGCTTTGATTCCTTGGTTGTGATAACTTTGTCTCGACCTATAGAAAGCCTAACTGTACACTACGCACGAGTGGAAGAAACAACACCAATGGAGATTGATGTTATCCAATAGAGACCACTTGGTACAAACAGATAGAGAAAGATTGCGATAAAATAGTGGTTTTTTTACTCTCACCAAGTTGGACATTGCATTGCTGAATGTCCACTTAGAAATGAGCGACCTCAACAAGTCACCTAGATAGAGTTTGTGGAGTGAAATGATCAAGGAAACAAGGAATTCCAATAGGAGATTTCAAGCTGCCTATTAGGAGCTTGATTAGTTCCAATGGGATTGAAGGCTTGACCTATGCAAGTTTGCTTCACTTGCAAGGTATAATATCTAATCAAGGTTGTAAGATTTTGGTTGATTCTAGAAGTTCAAATAATTGTATGTCTATGCAAATAGCAAAGGAATTAGGTATTCCTATCAAGTTAGTAATTGGAAGTAGATTAATGATGGTGGATGGTAGAAAAGGTTCTACATTATGTACCTTGTATCTTGTTACCTTCAAGATTGAGAAGGAGTATTTGGAGTGTATGAGGATTGTAGTGGCACCTCTACACTATGATGTCATTCTAGGACTACCTTGGCTTGAATGTCATAAGGTTCAATTTGATTGCACCCGACGACAAATTCAAGTACAACACCAAGGTAGGAATTTTTGATTAGGTTGTTTGGCATCTCTGAGTAAGATGTCATGTGTATATACATCGCTACACAACATACATCACTGTCAACATCGTACACTATAGAAGCACAACTCACACATAAGTCAT
The DNA here is from genome assembly GCA_948567375.1 of Lunularia cruciata. Lineage (NCBI taxonomy): Eukaryota > Viridiplantae > Streptophyta > Marchantiopsida > Lunulariales > Lunulariaceae > Lunularia > Lunularia cruciata. The sequence goes on along the minus strand of OX419755.1, from coordinate 20,838,789 downwards.
ACATAGAATCTAAAGTGCCACAATTGCCCCCTAGCTGGCGGTTAGGTCCCTCTAACTCCAAATAGCCATCTACTCTAAGTATATGGTATACCCTCTAATGGGCAAAGATCAGGAGGCCGGGTGTTATGGAGCCCCATCATTAGTCGCCTGTCTGCAATCTATACCATACAAAGAATGAACTAGCTATAGGTCAAGTACATCTAGGACATAACCACTATTCTTGAGGAACCACCGTGAGGGGAGGAGTCATACATGCCATATGCCATCCTCTCGAACAACTATCACACACTAACATAGTAGCAGCTCTACCAGAAGAGCCACATAACATACACCTCAAGCTTGCACGTACAAGTGCCAAGCTTGGGTCCATAGTACCATCAATGTTTGGAAGGTGGCATGGCGCACAATTGCGCACATAATCCTTCCAAACAACACCATCACGTCCTTCTAACACAAGGACTCCAGATGGCAAAACCTTGCGCACTCTCAAGATAGTGCGGCCTATAGAAACATCAAGTGTCATCGGTGCTGTCTAGTGTAGATATACATAGTCACCTGGATGAAATTGACGGATCGAGGGTCTATAACCTCCTCCTCGAATGGTAGCATAGCGTAAAATATCTCTATGCTGAGCAATCGCCAAGTTCTCAAGGGCCATCGGCATCACTCTCCGAAAGATCTATGCCCGTTGAGAACATGCACTCATCCATACATCAGGGTCATCCAAGTCCAAAACTATAGTAGCATCTCGACGAATGGCTGCAGGTAAATCTGGATCTCGTCCATAGAGTAGAAAGTATGGAGAGAAGGATGCTAAGGAGGCTTGCCGGCTGAACCAATAGCCCATGGCCAACCAAGGTAATTGGAGATCCCAATCTCCCAAGTGACCTCTCTGCAAACCATACTTTTGCAATCCTCTCTTCATCTCTGAATCACTCTCTTTGCTAAGCCATCTGCCTCAGGGTGATCTTGAGATGTAATACGATAATCAATCAAAGCCTTGTCACACAAGACCTGAAACTCCCTCTTGAACTCTATACCCTACTCAGTCAAAACCTCAGCTGGTGCACCAAAACGACTAAGAACTCGATCCAGGAACGAGTAAGTTGTCCCTTCACTAGACTTGTCAGGAAGTGCCACCAACTCAATCCACTTGGAGAAGTGCTCCACCATCACCAAAACATACCGATGATGTCTCACAGTCAGCAGTAAAGGTCTGGCAAAGTCCAAACTCCAACGGTAACCCAATCCCATGATAGGTAATGGGTGTAACTGTGGCGTAGGAGCATTGAATGATGCTCTAACTCGGTCAAAAACCATACATCTGGCAACAAACTATTGTACCTTGGTTTGCATACCGCGCCACCAATAATGACTTTGGAGTAAGCTATATGTACGCTTTACTCCAAAATGTCCTATCTCCTCATGAGCATGACGGACCAACTGTGGTCTCTATGCTGGAAGTGGTACTACTCGCACTCTACCATCCTCCCATACACGCAAAAGGTGTCTACCCTCCAATCTGAACCGTCTGGCTCATTGAAGAACACGGTCTCTCTCCTTGGCCCCAATTGTGCCACCCACAACACCAGTGCAAAGATAGTCTATCACTAAGACATCATCATGAATGTCTCGCTGAACTGTACCAATATTTTCACTCTCTGGATCTGTGACCTCAATAACTCCTCATGTATGCGCTGAGAGAGATACCACCAAAGCCTCTGAAAATATACACAGAAAGGCCGATGCATGCCAACCTGGCACCATCTCCTCATCTGTCTCACCATGCCAACGTGCTCCGGTCTGATCCAGCTGGCTAGAACATGGGTTTCTACTCAACCCATCTGCATCACGGTTCACCACTCTAGGTCTGTGAACAACCATGAAATCATACTCCTATAAAATCAGAGCCCATCGTGCAAGCTTCCCTAAAAGCTTTTCGGACTCCATCAACCACTTCAGCGCTGATGATCAGTGATGAGAGTGAAGGGGTTACCAAATAGATAACATCGGAAATGTGCTACTGCCCAAATTGCCGCCAAGCACTCTCCCTCATATGAACTATACTTCACCTCCGCTGAATTGTTGGAGTGACTAGCATAGGCCACCACAAACTCCTTCTCCTCATCATCATGCTGGGTGAGCACCGCTCCAAGCCCCAACATACTCCAATTAGTGTGAACCTGAAATGGTCGTCCCCTGATCGGTCTCCTCAAAATAGGAGCAGATGTCAACCTCTCCTTGAGCTCTACAAAAGCTCTCTCCTGCTCATCTCCCCAACACCACTCCTGTGTAAGCTTGGTCAGCTTCGTCAAGGCCTTGGCAATGGCACTAAATCCTCTAACATAGCGGCGATAGAAGTTTGCCAACCCAACGAATGCTCGCACTCTGCTCACATCCGTAGGCCGAGGAATACGTGCAATAGCCTCCACCTTGGTCTGCTGAACACCAAGTCCTCCGGGGTAGATAATGTGACCCAAATACTCAACCTGCTTGTGGAAGAACCTACACTTCCCAGGATGTAGTTTGAGGCCATGAGATCTCAACCCCTCAAACCCCTCCAACAACTGTCTCTCATGCTCCTCCACAATAGTGCTATAAACCAAAATGTCATCAATATAGCACCGAGCAAAATCCAATCCAGCTAGGATCCTATCCATGACCCTCTGGAACTCAGCAGGAGCGTTCTTTAACCCAAATGGTAAGAACCTCCATTGATATAACACATCCTTGTCGTGAGGATCAATAGCCCAAAATGTTGTCTTGGACTTATCCTCCTCCCTAATCGGCAACTGATGATATCCCGCTCAAAGATCCAAAATACTGAAGACCTTTGCATGCCCAATCGCATCAAAAATCTTCTCCGGTGTAGGCATGGCACACCGATCAGCCCTGGTCTATCGGTTGATAGGATGGTAATCTCCACACATCCGCCTATCTGTATAGTTGCCATGCGTATCCTTCTTGGCTGGCATCACTGTCGCTGATGTATACTCTCCATGTGAAATCTCCACCAAACCAGTCTCAAAAAGGTCACTACTCCGGCTCTGAATCAATGTCCTCTCCATCTCATTATATTAATAAGGACATTGGAAAACAAGTGTGTTGCTAGTCAGCTCAATCCGTATACCAGGTCCCTTTAGAGCACCCAAATCCTTCATACTGAAGGCAAAACAACTCGTGTGACTCCTCAAGAACCTCCAAACCCTCCGTCTTTCCCCTCCAGTAAGCTTGGGTCCAAGATTTGGCTCCCAAGTATCCTCTGTAATTGCAGTAGGAGTGGAAGACGTACTGATTGACTGCTACACTGGGCCTATGGGAGCAATAGTGTCATGCTCCCGACCACTAGAGGTCCCAACCTCTATATGAAAAACTCCCTCCACTTTGGCTGCAAGCTCCACACGTCCTCTAGCTGCATCCCATGTGGACCAAGGGTGTAATCCAAGTAGTCCACGCTCACCTGGATGGACTCCAAGTAGACCACTCTCTCTAGTAGCTATTGGATGTGTCCCAAGAATACCATGTCCACTCGGTCCATCGCCCCTAGCATGTGCCTGAATCGTCTCGATAGGCACAGGGCTCACAAGTGTCCAAGTGGTGATGCCTATCAAGCGCATCCTATGCTGCTCTGCCAAGCCAAGGCTCACAATCTTGGTCAAACAGTTCAGGTCCATAGCCTGACCTAACACCTGACGCTTGGATGCCTCTGACACTATTGGAATAGCGGTAATACCGGTGCAAAAACCCATTGCCTGCTCTCTCTCATCAGCGTTGGGCTCCACCAACTGCTGTAACTATGAGTCTCAAACAAGTCCAGGTCCTCCCTCTCAAAAAGCATGAGACCTTGGGAAACTCATGAGTGTAGGAAATGCAGCTCTAGGCTGTCCAACTAGGTTCACCACTGCCATAGGTGACCTATCAGCCACTACCACTATTTGAGACTGACGCCCAACATCCAAGATATCATCAACAAGAATGTGGTCCAGTCGTTGAATCCCATCATAAGCACACTGTAGAACCTCTCTGGGTAAGAGGTTTGTCCGCCAAAGACAAAGGCGATGAGCCCGTGATCCCACTCTGGCTGCATTTAACAATACAGCAAGTCCCATCCAAGAATGGACCTGATGTGTACTCGCCACCACTCTGGTGCGAGAATCATCCAACAAAGGAACGTTCTCCAGAAGGTTAGCTGGAGAAACAGACTGATGAACCTGGAGATGTCTAGTATCCGTAACATCTCCCAAAACACACCAAAACAAGGATCTTGAAGACCCAAACCACGGCCCGCACGTGTATGTCCCTGACATGGCCATCTAGAAATCACCAAGTGAATAGGCCTATGTCTCTCTAGGTCATGCACCCCCAGTAAGGAAATGTCTCCTGGTAGGGCCTTCTGGTAACCTCTGATTGCTGACATTGGTAATAACTCCGGATACCTATAGGCCAAGTGTGCAACATGATGTAGAGAGACTTGCCTAGCAGTCTCATCTCTCTCTACATATAAGTACCTTTGTACTCGTATACCCGCCTGTAACATTGCAGCTAGTCCGGTGTTGATCCCACCAAATAACTCCAATAGGCATATCCCCTCTACTGGATACTGCCAAGCAATGAGTGTGGTATCCAAAGGTGTCAAAGCAATCACCTCTTGAGGCTCATCCTCACACTCATCTCCTGATGGTACGAAGGCTCCACTCTCCAAGCCTACTGCACCAACTGATCTGCATGTTGCTGCAATGCCTCCTCTGAACTCCACAATGGAACATCTAAGGTGGATGGAACAATCCCACTCGTACTCCAAAGCCGAGTGATCTCCTCTAGTACTGGAGTATCCTCTCTACATGGGTGTTCCCCTCCAACAAGTCACCAGGCCAAGTAACTGCACCACTGAAAGCTAAAATTGATGCTGCCATGGTCCCGGACTGTAGTGAGCCAAGACTGCCACTACTAAAGCGTACTGGTAGGTGACATACACGTCCCTCACCAGACTGCCAACCAGGTCTATAAGAGGTTGTCTCCTCCCAATAGTCAATGCTAAAACCCATGGGGTATAACACTGCTCCTCCAACTAGCACATCATATGACTTAGCTATCGTCACAATAGCCTGAGCTCTCACCACCGAGCTATCAGTCGGATGACCAGGCTGAACCTGGACAACAAGCTCTCCATGTGTGATGTACTGTGTCAAACCACCACCAAGAGATGTCTGGATCTGAAATGGACACCTCTCCACATCGGTCTTCCATAACTCCAGACCGACAACTACAGCCTTCCCCAACATAAGGGGCTATGCACCAGAGTCTAACAAGACTCTCTGTGGTGTATACACCTTCCCTGAAGGTCCCACCAAACAAAAAATCCCCCTCTGGTTATCCAAGAGGACAACACCAGGTGTAAACCGTGCTCTCTCAAAGGCCGGTCTAGCTAGCAACTCCTCTAGTCTAGCCGCTGTTGCCTGCCATAAACCATTGGTCGCTGAATGGATCCCATGCTCCTCATCTAAGTCAGCTCCACTACCAACCACCTCTGCTCTAGTAGTAGGAACTGCACCATCTCTACTCTCACACAACATGGCAGCCAACTGGAACACTAGGGCTGGGTCAACTCCCAATGTAAACATGTCACTGGCTGAAAACAAAGGACGCCGCATAATCAGCTGAGCCGCCCCCCACATCATGCTAGACTTAGTCTTTGTAGTAGAAGGTGGCTGACTAGCAGGTAGTCCATCATGTACTCCATCACCACCTACCACACCTACATTGGGATGTCTAGGAACCATGGATGTTGTCTATAATGCCTCAAATAGCATGAAAGACTGGGGAAGTCTGACTTGTCTCCCAACCTCTCCTCTCTGTGGGTCCAACTCCACTGATGCTCCTCTAGGCTCTGGAGCACGTACTGCACTCCTAGTCATTGCTGTAGATGCATCCACCTATGCTGCTCCGCACATGAAGTCCAAAGCATCTCTATCACCAGCATATGAGGTGGAAGCCTCATCACCCGAATCTGATCTCCTCTGAGCAATAGCCATACTAGCCAATCTCTGGTCCAACTGCTCAATCCGAGTAGCCATAGCTGTGTCAGAAGTAAGGGCAGGTACTACACCCCTACTAGGTGTAGATCCTCTACCACCACCTCTACCACCTCGTCCTTCATGAATTGGAGCTCCTCTACTACCTGCCATAGCAGCCCTACCACTCCGTAACTCCGGGTGTAGGTCAAAACACCGGTCACTAGTGTGACCAAATCTGTGGCAATGCTCACACTGCCTCTGTGCTGGCTATGGTGCACCAGAGGTATCAGGTCCGCTGCCTTGTAACACCCATTTGTGCATGTGTGTGGTATTGTGATATTTAGCTTGGTATTACAAGTACTTAAGAGATATTATTTATATAGAGATCAAGGATGGTTCTATATTAGTCATGGTTAGCTAAAGTTAGTCATAGCTAAGATAGATGGGACCTTACTTTAGAGGAAGTATAAAAGATGAGCACCACTATTTTGAATTTTAGTGTGTTGACTTGGTATTATTCCTAGGTGTTTGGCTTTGGGGAAAGAGTTGAGAACTCTTGGGCCCGCAAGCCTTTTTGTTTTGGATTCTTCTTTAGTCCAAGGATAGCCCATGTGAAGGAATCCTTGCTTTAGTGGTTGTGTCAAGATAAGGGGAATATGCCCATGTGAATGGATATTCCTTTCTACTTTTTGACTTTACTTGACTTTTAGTCTAGTAACTTGAGTTACTCCGGTAATTAGTAACTTTGGTATGTAACTATTTCACAAGTATATAAACAAGGGGTGAGGAGGTACTCATCATCCTTTCATTTGCAACTATCTCTCTCTCATCGAGTTCTCTAGTGAGCAATGTCTTGAGTCTTGGAGTGTTAGCCTTGGAGGAGTATGATGGAGTTGGGGTTCCTTGCCTTCTTAGTCCATGGTGCGCTACCATAATAGCCATCAGAGGTTCATCCTGAGTGAGAGACAGGCCGGCTCACATTTTTGGTTCCGTTGCCAGGACCTCTCTAGAAGGCAAGATAATGTTCCGCGTCCAATTCTATATTAGGCAGAAGGAGGCTATGAGAGCTCACTTGGAGAGAACATTAGGAGAGGAGAGGGCTGAACTTATGTTAGAGAACCAAGATCTATTTGTATACCCTGTAGTTCATTATGATGTCTTTGAGGTGATTTTGTACATCTTGTACACATGAGAGGAATTGGAGAGATTGTGTGAGGTGGATTGCAGATTTTGGGGATTAAGGTGATTTTGGGCAAAATCTCAAGTTTGAGATCTGGACTTGAGATTTCTACACATGATAGCTTGGCTTATCTTTCAGTTATCACACTTGAAATTATTGAGAGAGCTTCTATGCGCACTGGGCTAGAATTTTTGAAAGTTGATAGGGTAAAGTGCTCCCGTAACTGCATGCTCTCTGGAAAATTGTACAAAGTCTGCCATTTCTTCAATTTTCGGTTAATTGTCCTGAAAATTTCCAAGAAGTTTCAGTGCATTGTATACTACCTGCTGCCACAAAAATTAGAGAGAGATCGTTTTTGCACAAGGCGTTATGAGTTTTGAAGTGAGGGGGGTGGTTTTCAGACCAAATCTGAAATATGGGTGCTGAATAGAAGGGTGTCTAGGCCAAATAGCTTGATGAAAAGATCTGAAATTTTGCAGGAAGGGACGTCCTGGAGTTGTGATCAAGTGTGAAAAATTTCAGAGGACTTTGACATATTGGTTGGGAGATTTGAGTGACATTGTGAGGAAGGGTCAATTCTGCAGAGTGGAGATCTCATGCATGAGAAGTTTGAGATCAACAAAAAGCATGTTTGATTGTTTAGATTCATCTTGGGGAACATGGAGGGTCATCAAGAGTGGAAATTGAGATTATGCAAGGTTCCCCAAGGGTTTGAGGTGATTGTAGGGGTGGATTTGAGGAAAAGAGAGTTTACAATAGAATTTGAAGAGAGTGTTGAGAGGATCCAAAAACCTACACCACTTGGAGGAAAGAGTGAGTCTAAGTGCTTTCTATGTGGAGAGAAGGGACATAAGGCAAGTTCATGTCCATTGACCTTTGAGAGCAAGAGATTGAGGGAAAGGAGAGGCTTACTTGACTTGGGTTTGCATGTTGGACCTTCTTCACCAAGATTGGGAGGGAGAAGATCTAAGACCAAGGAGTTATGTGAGGTTTGTGGAGTTGAAGGACTTCCAAAAGGACATGAATGTAGTGGAGTAAAAGCACTTTTGGAAACTTTGGTGAAGGATCTTGGAGAGAGTCTTAGTACAGCTACAGAAATACTACCACCTTCATCAGCTAGTTCTCAAGATTAGTGATGGAGATAATCTTTCAACTTATGAATAAACTATCCATGAGAGTTAGATTAATTTGCACTCTAGGATTTGATGTTGCTATAGAAATCTTGGAGCAACCTGAACCTTTTGTGTTCCCTAGAGTGGATTATTCTCAGATGGTGTTAGTCATGTATATACTCTATTAGTAATAGAGTGAGAGAAAAGAAAAGAGAAAAAAAAATTTGAGAGAAAAGAAAGATAGTGAGGGGTTAAGATGGGGAAACTTCCGGTTTTCTTTGGCAAGGATGGAGAAGATGTGGAGGCCTTTGTGAGAGACTTCAAGAGAGCTTGCATAGGAAACAATGAGAGGAGGAAGAATGAGTGGGCCTCATTATTACCAGATTTCTTTGAGGATGCAGCACTTACATGGTATGAGTCAGAATACCAAAAGAGAGAGAGGAGAGAGGGGGAAGAGGAGTCTTAGGAGACTTTGACTTCAGCACTCATTGAGAACTTTCTTCCTGATGAGAGTTATGAGAGATTGATGAGTGAGGTTACATTTCTCAAGCAAGGAGATGGAGAGAAAGTGAGGATCTATGTGGAAAGAGTGGAAAAGTTGGAGTCCAGATTTCGCATAGTGTTGAGGAAGGGTGGGGATGATGTGGAGACTACAATGATTGGCATAGGGGCCATGCTCACCAAGAATTTTGTGGGAGGATTGAGACCACAAATTAGAAGCAAGGTGAGATATGAGAAACCTTCTTCCAAGGTTGAAGCTATCAAGATCGCAATTCGTATGGAGGAGAGTTTGGAAGGGGATGAGAGTGATTTGGTGGTGAAGGAGGTTGTGCATCCTCCTCAAGGCTACAAGTATGGCGGAACTTCTGATACTTTGGTGACAAGGGTTGCACCACAAGTAGTAGTTGCTCCAGTTCTTGCACCTCCACCAAAAGATCCACTCCAAACCATCACAGAACAACTTGCGGATCTCAAGATCAATGTGGTGCAACTATGGGAGAAGAGAGAGGTGGATCAGAATGTAGGGAGAGGGCCTAGGAGTTATGGAAACTATCCATATAGAGGAGGCCAACTAGCCAACAATTTCAATGATAGAAATTGTTTTGGTTGTGGAGGAAGAGGCCATATCCAAAGGAATTGCCCAAATTCTACTTACCATGGAGGAAGGGGTTATGAGGGAGCCAATAGAGAGAAAGAGGGAGGTAGTGAAACCCAAGTGGCTCCTAATCCCAAAAAAGGTAAGGGGATAGCATCCATAGATGTGGTTGAGAGCAAGTATGAGAAGGGAGAGTGCTCAAACTCCAAGGGTCTTAATTTGGAGCTTTTGGCACAAGAGAAGAAGAGAGCTCGTTTTGCAGAGGATGTTCATTCTTCTCAAAGATTTACTTCAAGCAAGGATACTCCTATGTCAACTAGGAGTACTCGCACCTCAACACCATCAACAACAAAGACTCCAAGGAAGAAGTTGGGGATGGAGGACTTCTTGATCTCAAGCAACAATGGAACTACAATGTGTTGGAGGATGTTGGTAGTCACAAGGCTAACATCACAGTGGGCCAATTAATTGCTTTGAACCCTACCTTGAGAAAGGAGCTTAGAGGTGGTTTGAGTTCTACAAGGAGCAAGAAGAAGAAGAAGGCAAAAGTTCCAGTATCAATGGGGGTGGTGGATACCAAGCCAGCACCATGGGAGGCTTGTGAATATGCCTCCAAGATTGATGTGAGAGTGAATGGTCACAACATCAAGGATGCATTGGTTGATGGAGGATCAGCAGTGAATGCCATGTCAGAAAGGTTGATGAAGAAGTTGGGTATGATACCCTCAAGACCTTCAACATTTGTGGTGAGCATGGCAAACAAGCAACAAGTTCAATCAGTAGGGGTGATGGATAAGGTGGTAGTTTCAGTTATGGGAGTTCAAAATCTCATGACTTTCCAAGTCTTGAAGGATTCAAGCTATGACTTACTTCTTGGGAGGCCATGGTTGAGAGCAGCACGCACAACTGATCGATGGAACAAAGGGTACTTGAGGATTGGGCCATCAAACCATAGAGTCATTGTTCCTATGACTAACACCACCAACACTTCACATTCAGATACCCCATCTTCTGATTATTGGGAATCAGATTCTGAAGAAGGAGCTTCAGGTGTGGACACAAGCATGGAAGAGGAGACTTCCACGGAGGAGGATGAATCTGAATCTGATTCAGATGTGTATCCTTTGTGTGCTATGGATTTTGCACCTAAGCCAGAGGTTTTGAAGGACCCAGATAAATCACCATTGACACTTGAGGAGGTAGAGAGAAGGTTATCTACCCTCAAGTATGGCCCAAATGTTACCAAGGAGGAGAAGGTGAGATTTGAGGAGATTTTCCGCAAGTTCATCCATGTGTTTGCTTTTAGTTACAAGGATTTGAAGGAAGTCACCTTGGAGGAGCACAAGATAGAGGTGGAGTCACATGCAAGACCAATCCGCCAAAAGCAACGTCGCATTAGCCCACCAATATCTTTGGTTGTGAAGGAGGAGATTGATAAGCTCAAGGAGGCTGGATTTATCTTTGAGGTGGAGAATTCCGAATGGGTGTCTCCAATTGTCATTGTGAAGAAAAAGAATGGCAAGCTTCGGGTATGTGTGGATTACAAGAAGCTCAATGCTGTTACCAAGAAGGACTACTACCCATTGCCATTCATTGATGAGATCTTGGAGGAGGTTGCAGGTCATGAGAGGTACAGTTTTGGAGATGGTTATAGTGGATATAACCAAATCAAGATTGCACCAGAGCATCAACAACTCACCACATTCACCACACCTTGGGGAACTTATGCTTTCAAGGTCATGCCTTTTGGGCTTTGCAATGCTCCAGCCACATTCCAACGGTTCATGAACAAGGTATTTGAACCTTTCATTGGGAAATTTGTGAGAGATTTCATTGATGTTTTTGTGTCTATGGGAGCAAGGAGGAGCACTTTGAGCACCTAATCAAAGTCTTGCAACGCTTGGATGAGGCAAATGCATCACTCAACCCAGAGAAGTGCATTTTTGGATGTGAAGAAGATCTACTTTTGGGGCACATCATCTCCAAGGATGGAATAGCAGTTGATCCTGAGAAGGTGAGGAAAATCTCAGACCTTCCATTCCCTTCAAGCTTGACAAAATTACGCCAATTCTTGGGAATGGTTGGGTACTATAGGAGGTTCATCTTCTCATTTTCCAACAAGGCTTATGCATTGACCATCTACATGAAGAAGGGTGTAGATTACATGGTGATTTTGGAAGACAAGGAGGCTCTCAAAGCTTTTGAGGAGCTCAAGCAATCCCTTGTTGTAGCTCCAATTCTTGCTAAATCTAATTGGAGTAAGCCTTTCATCCTCTACAATGATGCTTCTAATGTAGCTATAGGATGCACTCTTAGTCAATTAGACCAAGATGGGCATGATCATCCAATAGCTTATGCTAGTAGGCAGATGGTTTCAGCAGAGAAGAACTACTCTGTCACGGAGAGAGAAGGGTTGGCAGTGATCTTTGGTCTCAAGAAGTTTAGACACTACTTGATTGGAGGGAAAGCCACAATTGTCACGGATCACAAGGCTTTGAAGTACATCTTCAACAAGCCTAATGTTGAAGGGAGACTAGCAAGGTGGATGATACTCTTGTCTAAGTATGACTACACAATTGAGGATAGGCCAGGGAAGAAACATGCAAATGCTGATTTGTTATCTAGAGCCTATGATCATGATGGAGATGAGCCAGTAGATGATTCCTTCCCGGATGAGGAGCTCATGACAATCTCATTCACTCAAGAGATTCCAATGGAGTACAAGGAGATTGTGGATTTTGTGACAAGAGGTAACTATCTAGAAGGGATGTATGCTAGGGAGAGGAAGGCCCTTGCAGCAAGATCTAGACCTTACACAATGGTGGAGGATATTCTTTTTCACCAAGGAGCAGATGGTCTACTTCAAAGAGCAGTGGGTAAGGAAGAGGCTATCCTACTCATAAAGGAGTTTCATGAAAGTACAGTATGTGGAGGACACTTTGCAGGAAAGGTGACTGCTTTCAAGATTCTAGATGCAGGTTATCATTGGAGAGGGATTTTCAAGGATTGTCTTGATTATTGCAAAACTTGTCATGTTTGTCAAGCTTTTGCTAGAAAGTCTACATCCACTCCACCACTTAGATCAATTCCATTGCTAGGACCTTTTGAGAAGTGGGGAATTGAATTTTGTAGGTCCTCTTAATAGAACCCCAAGGAACAATCGGTACATTGTGGTAGTTATTGATTACCTTACCAAGTGGGTTGTGGCTAGACCATTGAGGGACAAGAATGAAGACGAAGTGGGTAGATTTCTTTATGAACGCATTATCACTAGGTTTGGATGCCCTTTGGAGTTGGTTTCTGATAGAGGAGGAGAGTTTACAGGAAGCATTACTACAGCCATGCTACGACATTTCTCTATCACACATAGAGTAACTACATCCTATAAGCCAAATTCCAATGGCTTGGCAGAGAGAACCAATCAGACCTTGTGCATGATGTTGGCCAAAGATGCAGAAATGGAGGGAGCTAAACATCATTGGGACAAGAGGATTCATGCAGTTTTGTGGGAGTATAGGACAACCATGAAAACTTCCACTGGATATTCTCCATTTCAATTGGTGTATGGTATTGAGTCTACCTTACCTATTCACTTTGATCTTCCTACCTTCCAAAGCATTCATAGGAGATTGAAGAAAGCACAAGGAGGTGATGCAGAGAAGTCAAGGAAGGATCAACTCATGGAGTTGGAAGAGGCAAGAGCAGTTGCTATGGTTCAAGTGGAGCAAGCCCAAAGGAAACAAAAGGAGAGCTATGATAAGAGGCAAGACAAGAAGAAGGTGGAGCCTTTCAAAGAAGGTGATTGGGTAATGTTGTTTGATTCCATTTGATTCAAGAGAGTGCAAAAGAAGTTTTTGCCTAAGTACTTTGGACCTTTCATAGTGGAGAAGGTGTGGGGCAATTACACCTATGATCTCAAGGAGTTGGGAGGAAGATACTTTGATAGGATTAACCATGATAAGTTGAAGATGTACCATAGAAGGTAGAGAGACCTTCACTTTGAGGACAAAGTGAAAACTTAGTCCGGGGGTAAATGTAACACCCATTTGTGCATGTGTGTGGTATTGTGATATTTAGCTTGGTATTACAAGTACTTAAGACATATTATTTATATAGAGATAAAGGATGGTTCTATATTAGTCATGGTTAGCTAAAGTTAGTCATAGCTAAGATAGATGGGACCTTACTTTAGAGGAAGTAGAAAAGATGAGCACCACTATTTTGAATTTTAGTGTGTTGACTTGGTATTATTCTTAGGTGTTTGGCTTTGGGGAAAGAGTTGAGAACTCTTGGGCCCGCAAGCCTTTTTGTTTTGGATTCTTCTTTAGTCCAAGGATAGCCCATGTGAAGGAATCCTTGCTTTAGTGGTTGGGTCAAGATAAGGGGAATATGCCCATGTGAATGGATATTCCTTTCTACTTTTTGACTTTACTTGACTTTTAGTCTAGTAACTTGAGTTACTACGGTAATTAGTAACTTTGGTACGTAACTATTTCACAAGTATATAAACAAGGGGTGAGGAGGTACTCATCATCCTTTCATTTGCAACTATCTCTCTCTCATCGAGTTCTCTAGTGAGCAATGTCTTGAGTCTTGGAGTGTTAGCCTTGGAGGAGTATGATGGAGTTGGGGTTCCTTGCCTTCTTAGTCCATGGTGCGCTACCATAATAGCCATCAGAGGTTCATCCTGAGTGAGAGACAGGCCGGCTCACAGCCCTGAGTACACTCTCTCCTATGGTGAGTTCCACCACAAGTCCAACAAGCAACACCACCACTCACTGGCTGCTGCTGACTCAAAAATGAGGGTAAGGGTCTAACTCCACTAGGCTCTCTACTCGCTCCATAGGATCAGCGCTGTCCACCTTGTCCTCGAAAATCAACTGGGCGTGGTGCACTCTGCTGCACTCTAGAAGAAGTCACAGCCATAGATGAGGTCTCCCTACCAAATCCAGATGTCACCACTCTCTCCTCCACCATATTGAGCTCAATACGCTCAGCCAAACCAAAGACTACTGCCAAAGTGGGCGAATTAGCCTGCAACGACGTAGCATCACAAACTCTACGTCGCAACTCCCTATCTAGTATCCCATACCAAAATTGGACTGCCTGGGCCTCAGTAACTCCCTGAGTGAAATTGATCAGCCACCTCATGTGAGTGTATGCCTCACGTAGGCTCTCTCCAGCCTTCCGCTGGAACTCCTGCAAGCTCCTCAGCTTGTCAGTCCGCACTCCTTGGTAGTTCTGCCTCAAACATAGGAAGAACTCCACCATGGGGTTAAACCCCGGTACCACACCACCTCCTGCAGCGGTACCTCCACTTGTAGTAGCACTATCTCCAGCTAGTGCACCTCCACTAGCTCCACCAACACTACTTGAGCTTGAACTCGTGGGTACAGCCAATCTACTCCTGGCCATTGAGCCTGAAGTGATGCAGATATAGTGTGGAGACCAATACTGTCTCCATAACTCAATCTCCTCCAAATGAGCTCTCCTGAACTCATGGTAGTCATCCATCGGCGGACCTTCTAGATGCTGAAACAACCTCTTCCATGCCATGAAGGGTGTGAACAAAGTCGGGTTCCGTATCTGCTACAGATCACACCAACTGTCAAACTCCTGGATGAAGTCATCCAACTCAATGGTACCCATTGTACCAGAGTAATGCCTAGGGCCTTTGGAGGCCTCATAAATCTCGTCCATGTCTCACAACGACGGTGCGGACACACCAAGTGCACTCTCAACTGAATCAGCTCATGTGTCGAACTCCAACTCAGAGTCAATCTCCTCCCTCACTAGGATGTGAGATACAAGCTGATACCAAGCACCACTCCGAGTAAACCCATTGCGAACTGCATGGCTAACTCCTCTGGAATCTCCAAAGAACTCCGTCGTGACAAAGTAACCACAACAGCAAACCTAAACCACCAACTACAACCGCAAGTACTCTACCAAGAGCCAACACCACCAAGTGCCAATACTAACTAAGCACCACCCACTAATGTAACTCTAACCGAGATAACTACACTAGGAGAAAGGGCAACCTGTAACCTGCCATCATAACACGCACTCTCACGGTCTGCAGGTCATCACTTCCTGCCTCACTGGAGAGAAACAAAGGTAGTCTGACTGGTCATCACTCTAGCCTCACCACCAAGAGCACACCAGAGCACCAATGCTCAAAAGTCAGGGCACCTCACACAAATGTGGTGCACAAACAGGAAGTAGAGAATGGAAGCGATCCAATCACAAGAAATCTAAACAAAAACCCTCCATCTCACAACACAACACGGGACTGACTCTGTCACCATTTGGCATTTGATATAAGAGCAATTCGTATCTAAGTCATAAGCTACCAGGATCACCGAGAATGAGATCAAACTGCCTCTCCTAGCCAAAGCTACATGTGTCTAGATAACAGTGGCACAGTCACTAGGACAACAAGTGAGGGTGGACCAGTTGGCTAGGGCACCAGCCTTGGAACAAGAGATCTAGGGGTCAAACCCCCTTGTGCATAATCTAGCAGGAAAGGCAGATTTTGCCAACCAATGACCAAGATCTACTCTAATCTAGCTAGCCTCACGCCAGCAAGCTGGCTTGCTAGCCCTTCTAGGCCTTCATAGCCCACAGCCCTATGTCTCGAAGCCTTGAAACGCCGACATTCAGCCAAATGAGGCCTTTCTTGTTGCCACTTCAAACCTCCTCCAAAATTGGTGAAACTTCTCCAAATCTACAAAAGTCCTCCAAACTAGCAAAACTCCTCCAAATCTGGCCAAACAGCGAAAACTCCTCCAATTCTGGCCAAAATCTGACGTAAATCCCAACCAAAATCTGACATAAACCCTAAAGATGGTTGTCCGCCAAATCCCCCGCTAACTTTCCACTCAAGCCAAATTGACAAAACGGGTTTTCCAAATCACAATTTCATGAGAAGAGCTTCCCAACTCCACCTTCAATTTGACTTTCTGAGCCTAACTTGTAGCAAATTGGTCATGCTTTCACCTCGAGCTCAAAATCACAACCACTACTCAAAAATTGCTCTTTCTTTGCTCGAAATTTGGCCAGCGCTTCCGCACACCATCCGCCTAACTGCCAAATCTACATCAACTAAACGAGCTTCTGCACACTAGGGAAACACAGAACTTGAATCGAGCTACTAACGATCCACCGAGCTTGGAGATACCACCAACACTCACAGTTCCTACACCCGAATTCCCACTGACTTCACTTCTCTGATGTAATCAGATTGCTTAACACTCTCAACTCAACTCAACTCAGATTAGTACTTGATCTGTCACTCTATAAACTGCCAACAACTGGGCATTGATTATAGTCAAGCCACACCCACTCAAGCATAGAGAATCCAGGTGACGCTCGCCGGCCTCTGTCCACCATAGCCAAGAACTCGAAGGCTCAACATCAGAGAAGTGAGCTCTCTGGAGCTCACTTTGAATCTATACCCCCTTGACTCGAGCTAGCACTGAAACCCTAACGGTCCCGCTGACGGCACACTCGACGGTGCAAAGTGACGGTGGGCCCCACTGTGAAGTCAGTACCCCAAACACAAAATCTAACCATCGGAAAGTGGTCTCTGAGAAACTGCTAGAATAACTCTAACTACTATCACTGGAACTCTAGTGTCCGAGCATCTAGATGCGGAACTACAAATGGCGTGACAAAGACAACTAAGAATAGTCAATCCCAAGATGGGAAGTTTGTCAAAAAGGTACCCATAGAGCAAGTCTAGAAGGGAGATGAGTCCCAAGATGGGAAGTGTGCCAAGAAACCAACCATGGAGCAAGCTTTAAAGAAAGATGAGTCCCTAGATGGGAAGTTTGTTAGTGAAGCAGCCATAGAACAAGCTCTGGAGGAAGATAAGTTTGTTTTTGCAGTGTGAATCAAGCCGATTGTTCAAGGACAATTTGAGGAGGGCCAAGAGCCTCATCAACCAATGGTTGATCAAATATTTCAAGTGTTTGCAGACATGTTTCCGGATGATTTGACAAAGGGATTACCATTTGATCGTGGTATGCCCTTCAAGATTGAGTTATTGCCAAGGAGTACTCTTATGAGTAGACCAATCTACTGGCTCTCACCAAAGGCGTTGGAGGAGTTGCAAATAACACTTATAGAGTTGTTGGAGAAGGAATTCATACAACATAGTACCTCTCCTTGGGAAGCACCGGTACTATTTATTCCAAAGAAGGATGAAGGACTTCATTTCTGTATTGATTACGTGAGCACAATAAGCAAATAGTGAAGAATGCATATCACTTGCCTCAAATTGATGACTTGCTTGATCAATTGAGTGGAGCATGATACTTTTCCAAGTTGGATCTTTGTAACGGCTATTAGCAAATCCCAATTGATAGGGAAGATGCGCAAAAGATTACCTTTTATACAAGGTATGGGCATTTTGAGTGTAGAGTTCTACCTTTTGGGCTCATTAATGCTCCAACAATCTTCATGGATAAGATGCATGCATCGGGTGTTGGATGTACTATTGGATCAATATGTGGTGGTGTTCTTGGATGATATCTTAATCTATAGCAAGATAGAGGTAGAATACGTGAATCACGTGTGAGAAGTCCTAAGATGATTACAACAATGGAAATTTTATTGCAAGAAGTCAAAGTGTGTCTTTGGTACAAGGAAGTTATCTTCTTGGGTCATAAGATCTCATTGGAGGAGATCAAGAGGAGAAAATCAAGGCCATTAATCATTGGCCTACTCCAAAGGATGCTACAAAAGTACGGGCATTTAGTGGATTGGCCAGTTTTTACCAATGGTTCATCCATTATTATGCTCATGTGGTTGCACCATTGACTGACCTCTTGGGGAAGAACTTGAGCTTCCAATGGACCACCAAGCACTAAGAAGCATTCTAGAAGTTGAAATATATGGTGTCTTCAAGACCCATTCTTCAACCATATGATCCTCAGCTACCTTGTGTGGTTGATTTGATGCTTCTAACTTTGCAATTGGAGCCGTGTTGCAATATGAATTCCTAGATGGACTACATCCCATTGCTTTTGTGTCTCACCGACTAAATACGGCTAAAAGAAATTACTCTACTTGAGATCAGGAACAACTTGCAATGGTACATGCCATCAAGGTATGGAGTTCCTACCAAGGTATAGAGATGATACTCTCTATACATTCAATGGCAAACCTTATATGCCACCTTGGTGGCATATACCATTGATCTCGATTATATGGCTAGCTTTACAAATATTATCCCCAAGAGATAATATTTGGAAAGGGTATTTGTAATACCAAGAGCTAGCCATGTGATCTAGATGTGAAATTTGGTTTGGTAACATCTAGAATGATATTATATATGATGGTCAAATAGATCAGATAGAAGTATCACCAAAAGAGTACTTCTACTAATAGACCACAAACCAAAATAGACTTGAGAACCTTAGAACCAATAGCTAGACATATGATTTAAAGGTGAGAATTGGTTTGATAACATCTAGAAGGATGTTACACATGATGGACTAAACAGATCAGAAAGAGATATCACCAAAAAGGGACTTCTACTAATAGAGTAGGAACCGAAATATGCTTGAAATCTTTGAAGGCAATTTTGGAGGCCTAAACGGATGAATTAGGCCTCAAAAGTGTGCAAATTTTTCATCATGAGCTTTTCAACGGTACCTTACATGATTTAGAGACTCCTACAAGAAGATTCTCTAAAATATTCCCTCCGGTCAAAGCTTGTTTGACCAACCAGATAGGACCTAGATCAACATGTCACCCATCCAAGTAAGTAATCCAAGGGTGGAGCTTGCTGACATGTCACCTATCTGTGTGCCTAATACTATGGTGGAGCTTCCTTGGAGGAGATCCTCTTTGTCTATATAATAAAGAGAAGGTGCTCCTTTGGGGCACCAAATGTTGAGTGTGTAATCTGTGTTTCCTCTCTTCTCTTGTCCTCAGAGTATTACAATGGTATTAGAGCGAGTGTCTTAGTCCAAGAAAGTGGATCACCCCTCTTGGAAGAGCACAAACTATTGAAACTCTAAGTAATTTGACATGGAGAACATAAAGTAATTGCTAGACTTAGGAAGGACGTTAGAGAGCGGACGGGATGGATGCACCAAGAGGATAACTCCCCACACCTAGCTTTCTATTCCCAAATCCATTCCACATCAAGGTTATGTACATCTAGTGTGAGCAAATGAGAGTATTGCTAGTTTATCACTTTGGCACAGAATTCATGGATAGGATGATGAACTCACCAAACTCGGTGATTCTACCTATGGTGATATATGACAAAGAGTAGGATTTGACAATCTACATTCTATTATGATAATATGGATGTGAATGTCCCAAATCCTCTCCCTTTCAACACTCAAGTAGAAATCCGTTATGTAGTGAGACCAAAAGTGATGTTTAGAGATTTTGTGGTTAGGAATTTTGGTGAGGAGTATTATCAATGAGTGATAGCTTCTAAGGTCCCAATGGTAGTTTTGATAGTTCATGCGCCTTCCAGAGTGATCATATTGACTCTCTATTAAAGTAGACATTAACAATTGAGTGTTGCAAGAACCATGGATCCGCAATTGCAAGAGCTGGTGCAAGGAATGCAAGGGATGTTGAATGAATTTCAAGAGATTAAGATGACCATGGAGACATTACAAAGTCAAGTGCAAATCCTCAAGAACAATCAAGCCATGCAAGGAGAAGAG
Organism: Lunularia cruciata; assembly: GCA_948567375.1. Taxonomy (NCBI): domain Eukaryota; kingdom Viridiplantae; phylum Streptophyta; class Marchantiopsida; order Lunulariales; family Lunulariaceae; genus Lunularia; species Lunularia cruciata. The sequence goes on along the minus strand of OX419755.1, from coordinate 20,818,693 downwards.
CCGTCTCAAAACCCAATACCTGTGACTAAAGTACTTGGAGAGGCACCTATGCCTACAAACCCTATCAATGATGAAGCCACATTGCTACTCTGGATCAAGAAGACCTACAACATCGAGCCTTACAAGGAGCAGCGTATGATGGGAGTAGTGGAACATTGGATCTCGAGAATGAATTGATATTTCCAATTGTTCTCATCTGATCACGGAGCATGCTACAGGCATGCTTGCATGTGGGTACTTGACCGATAAAAGCCCTCACATGGTATGATGTTTGGGAACAATCCATGTTAGCAGAGACAAGAGGGATCACGTGGATAGCAATGCAAGAAGGATTGCTGAAGAATTTCCAATTGGTGGATTCTGTGCAAATGGCTTGAATTGACTATGGGATTGAGATAGAAGAATAGCATACAAGAGTATGAAGAGGCATTTCTAGGTTTTGCAATAACAGACATGTGTCCAGCAGAGGCTCTTGACAATTTCAAATGAGGGTTAAAGGAGCAAATCCGCCAAGAAGTCATGGTGCAAAATCCTTGCACGGTATTTGAAGTCATTGCTTGTGCGTAGAGAATAGCAGGAGCATTGGGTGGAGGTGAAGGAGTAGTTCCACCTCAACATTATTGGGCAAAAATGCCACACATGGGTGGACTAGTACCGATGGAATTGGACAACCTTCAATTTTGAGATCAAGGAGCACGACCGCTTCAAGGGAAATGTCGATGGGTAAAAGAACAAAGAGATGGAGTCCTACAAGGAGAAGGAACTCAAGGTGAACAACGCCGTTGTTACAATTTTGGCCATATTGGGCACATATCTACCAATTGTCACACTTTTTTTTCTAGAGGCCCTCGACCTTTGTACAAGCAATCTTTGAACAACATAGAGAGGCGCATTGAAGAGGATGAGGTAGAAATCACTTCAGAAAACAAAGATTGCCAATAAATGTACCTTGCGGCCTTACTGGCTCAATAAGGAAGAAGAGAAGCGAGGGAAGGAAGAAGACTAATGCATAAAGATCTTGAAAGGCAACCTGACAATTGATTGTTGTGAATGGAGTCCTAGAAGGCAATCAAGTGAGAGTATTGATTGATCTAGGAGCAACAGAGAATTTCTTATCTCGCTTTGTTCCAATAAGATTGGGAATGGATCTAGCAAGAGATAGGAATGAAGAAGTAGAGTTGCCTAACGGGCAAACAGAGAGGATTGAATCATTACCTGGACGGGTAACACTCTCTGTAGGAGAATATCAAGAAGTAATTGAGTGGCAAGTGATACAATTAGCTCGTTATGATGTAATCTTAGGCATGTCATGGATGGAGTATTACAACCTAATGGTAGATTGGAGGAAGAAAGTAGTGAGAACCCATAAATGGTCAATCATTGGGGTTAAAGAAAAATCACCCAGGCAGAATCTACCTCTATATGTCATAGGGTCGGCAACTATCTATAAGATCGATAGATGTTTCATGGGTCTAATAAGAGAAGTCCAAAGTGCACAACTTGATGGACAAGTTCTTGAGAAATTGGAGGCTGTGGTTGATGAATTTCAAGATGTCTTTCCCGATGATCTACCCTCAGGATTATCACCAAAAAGGAGAGTAGACCATAAAATTGAGACACTCCCGAGGAAGACACCTCCTTGTAAGGCCCCATATCGCCTATCACCTCATGAGTTGGAGGAGTGTAAGACTCAAATTGAGGAGATGTTGCAGAAGGGGTTCATCTAACCTAGCATATCATCATATGGGGCTCTTGTCTTGTTTGTGAAGAAGAAGGATGGTACAATGCGCATGTGCATTGACTATTGAGGTCTCAATCAACAAATAATGAAGAACAAATACCCCTAACCTCGCATGAATGACTTGTTTGATCAACTCCATGGAACGAGATACTTCACCAATTTAGACTTGCAGAGCGGTTAGAATCAAATCCAAATTGCAGAGGAGGATGTGTATAAAATTGCCTTTCAAACCAAGTATGGCCACTTCTAGTATCTTGTGATGCCTTTTCACCTCACCAATGCACTTGCCACTTTCATGAGTCTAATGAATGACATATTTTGTCCATACTTGGATAAGTTTGTTATCGTCTTCTAAGACTATTTCTTAGTATACAATAGCACAATGACAGAACACAAACAACATCTACGAGAGGTCCTCCAGATTCTAAGACAAAATTGATTGTATGCCAAAATCTCAAATTGCAACTTTGGCAAGTCTGAAGTAGACTACTTGGGGCATAGAGTAAGTGTAGAGAGCATTCAAGTATTCACAGATAAAATAGAGGTCATTCAAAAATGGCATGCCCTAGAATATCAGACTCAACTCAAGAGGTTCTTGGGGTTGACGGGATTCTATTGTAGATTTGTCAAGGACTTCTCCAAGGTTGCACAGACTTTAACGACACTACTTGGCAAGGGGAAGAAGTGGACATGAAGAACCACACAAGAGTTGGCCTTTCGAGAATTGAAAGCCGCCTTGCCACATGCACCAATCTTGAAGTGGTATGACCCAAAACGACCAATCAAGTTAGCTACAAATGCATGCTGTTACCGGTGTCGTTAGGAAAATAAACTACACATATTATTGGTGCCATTTGGTGTGAATTTTTCATGTTAGAGAACTCAAGGGTTTATGCTATGGGAAAATTAGTAGTTGTTTTATGTTCCTGTAGGCTCAAGGATTTTCTCTTGTGTTAAGGAAGGAAAGATTTTTCTTCAAGAAAGGAGAGGACCAAGAGGAAGAAAAATTTTGGGGAAAGAGTATCGAGGATTTGTTGCTGGACCAAAAAGAGTTTTGGAAAAAGAGAGTTGGGAGAAAAAGGAAAGTGCTGGACAGAAGAGGGGTTTTTTGGGAAGTGACAAAGGGGTTTCTTGAGGGAAAAGAGGGTGTGTGCAAGGTTTTGGAGAGTCGAGGACATGAAGAAGAACTCAGGAGGAAAATTTTGAAGTTGGGAGAGGTTTTTGGGAAGTGACAAAGGGGTTTCTTGAGAAAAAAGACGGTGTGTGTAGGGTTTTGGAGAGTTTTGGGGACATGAAGAAGAGCTCAGGAGGAAAATTTCAAAGTTGGGAGATTGAGGGCTGAACGGGAATGAATTTTTGCAAGAAAGCATAGGGCTTGAGATTGAGGAGAGAAAAGTGAGGTTTTCTCTTGATAGGAAAGAAGGAAGGATTGGTGAGTGGCTGTTTAGAGAGGAATTTTTGTAGGGAAGCAAGAGTGCAGGAGACTGAGGGCTGAACAGAGAGGAAATTTTCACAAGAAAGAATGAAGTGGTTGGTTAGTGGCAGTAGGAAGGAGAAATTTTGCAGGAAAGAAGGACTGGATTGGTGAGTGGCTGCTTAGAGAAGAATTTTTGCAGGGAAGCAAGAGGACAGGAGATTGAGGGCTGGAGAGTGAGAAAATGTTCGCATGAGAGAAGGGTATGGTTGGTGAGTGGCAGCAAGAGAGAAGAATTTTTTCAGGAAAGTGAAGAGAGATTGTGAAGGGCTATAGGAATGAATCTTGTAGGGCCAGAGATGAAATTTCAAAATGCCTTAGGGCTGTGACAGGAGCAGAAACTTTTTGGGAGTTGAGTGAGAGTCTTGCAGGGCCAGAGATGAAATTTCAAAATGCCTTAGGGCTGTGACAGGAGCAGAAACTTTTCGGGAGTTGATTGAGAGTCTTGCAAGGCCAGAGATGGATTTTCAAAATGCCTTAGGGCTGTGACAGTAGCAGAAACTTTTTGGGATTTGAGTGAGAGTATTGCAAGGCCAGAGATGGAATTTCAAAATGCCTTAGGGCTGTGACAGGAGCAGAAACTTTTCGGGAGATGAGTGAGAGTCTTGCAGGGCCAGAGATGAAATTTCGAAATGCCTTAGGGCTGTGACAGGAGCAGAAACTTTTTGCGAGTTGAGTGAGAGTCTTGCAAGGCCAGAGATGGAATTTCGAAATGCCTTAGGGCTGTGACAGGAGCAGAAACTTATTGGGAGTTGAGTGAGAGTCTTGCAGGGCCAGAGATGAAATTTCAAAATGCCTTAGGGCTGTGACAAGAGCAGAAACTTTTCGGGAGTTGATTGAGAGTCTTGCAAGGCCAGAGATGAAATTTCGAAATGCCTTAGGGTTGTGACAGGAGCAGAAACTTTTTGCGAGTTGAGTGAGAGTCTTGTAGGGCCAGAGATGGAATTTTGAAATGCCTTAGGGCTGTGACAGGAGCAGAAACTTATTGGGAGTTGAGTGAGAGTCTTGCAGGGCCAGAGATGAAATTTCGAAATGCCTTAGGGCTGTGACAGGAGCAAAAACTTTTTGGGAGTTGAGTGAGAGTCTTGCAAGGCCAGAGATGGATTTTCAAAATGCCTTAGGGCTGTGACAGGAGCAAAAACTTTTTGGAAGGTTGAGAGGGACTCTTATAAGGCCAGAGAAGGATTTTTGAGATGCCTTAGGGTTGTGCCAGGACCAGGAGATGAGTTTTCAAAATTTGAGGGAGAGTCTTGAGGGCTGAAGGATTTTCAAGATGCCTTAGGGCTGAGCCAAGACCAGGAGATGAATTTTCAAAATTTGAGTGAGAATCTTGAGGGCTGAAGGATTTTTGAGATGCCTTAGGGCTGTGCCAGGACCAGGAGATGAATTTTTGAAATTTGAGTGAGAGTCTTGAGGGCTGAAGGATTTTAGAGATGCCTTAGGGCTGTGATAGGAGCAGAAAGAAATTCAAAGGTTGAGTGAGAGTGTTGCAGGAGAGGAGAGTTTTTTTGAGTGAGGATTCCAAGGCTGTGATAGGACAGAGGGGAGATGTTTTGAGAGTGGAGGCCTATGGTTGTTGCAGGAGCAGGATATTTTTGAGTTTTGCTTGGTCATTGATTTGGAACAGTGGAGAAGAGAAGGAGTTGAAATCTGCAGGAAGGACTGAACTAAGGGTGGAGCAGGAGAAGAAACTCAAGAGTCTGACTTTGCCTTGCACAAGATAGGAGAGATTTTGAAGGTTGGATTCCCTGAGCACTAGCCAGTGACATGGGTAGATTCATGTTAGGGTTGCTTTGGCTGGACAGGGAATGATTTTGAATGTGGAAGGATGTTTATTGTGAGAATGTTGATACGAGAGCAAATCTTGAATGAAGAATGTTTGTTGTGAAGAGGTGGACATGGAATGAATTTTGAATGTAGAGGATGTGCTATTGAAAATGTAATAGTGAAGAATTCTCATGAATGAGAGACTGGACAGAACAAATGAGAGATTGGACAAAGTGAATGAGAGACTGTTCAGAGTGAAGGAGCGAGAGTCTCCAGGGCTTGGTCTAGACAAGAGTGAACTATTGAAGAGAGATTTTTGAAGGTTGCTTGGCCTTGGTCTGTGACAGAAGGAGAGAGAGACTTTTGAAAGTGCTATTGAGCATTTTGACAGTGGCAAGATGAACAAATGGCAAGGAGTATGCCTTGAAGGAGTGCAGGGTAGAGGAGAGAAAATTTTGCAGGAAAACAAGGCCTTGAGAGTCCAGGGCAAAAAATGGGTTTCTTTGCAAGAGAATGAATGACCTTACAAGAGAGAGAAGACTGGACAGGAAAGAAAATTTCGTAGGTCTAGTAGAGCTGAGATGATGGTGTGTTTGGCCTGTGACTAGCATTGTGGAAGCTCCATTTTAGGAGCTCTCAGTCCCTCTATATGAAAGGTTCGACTTAGTAGTCTGGCCTGGTTGAGCTGAATAGAATACTAGTTGTTGTTTGTAAAAATAAAATTCCAGCCTCTCCTAGGAACCGTCAGGTCCCAAAACCATAGTTGAAACCACGTGAGCTAGCCAATTTTAGGAAAGCTGAGGACAAACTAAGCATAAGCAGCCAGGTGCCCGGTGCACTCTTGAGGCCAAAAAAATTCCCCGACACCAGCAAAGTGCAACTACCACATCACAAAACAAGAAGAGCTGACCATTGTTCTGGCAACCAAGCATTGGAAGCACAATCTAGGCGAGAAGGCATTTGTAGTAGAGACAGACCACAAACCTCTAGTTTACCTTGAGACACAAAAGGATCCATCTCGTTGCTAGATTTGGTGGGCATAATGGCAACAACACTTCAACATGTTGATCACCTACGTGGAAGGTAAGAATCAACTTGCAGATACATTTACCCGCATGCCAGAGGCAAACAACTTGGTGGTAGAGGTTAAGATTAACCCTGAATTTTGGCCAAAGATTCTGGCTGCTACAAAAACTAATCCGTAGATTGTAGAAGCCCAATCATCCAAATGCATCACCAGCACCCAAGGACTAATCTTTTGTGATGGCAGATTATGGAATCCCAAATGTCCTAGAATTATGCACCACCATTCTAGTGGAATGTCACGATTTGGCCATTGCAGGTCATGTCGGAGTGGACAAGACTTTGGATGCATTCCAACACCATTACTATTGGCCCAAGATGAGCAACAACATGATGGACTATGTGCGCAGCTGCCTACTTCTTCAATAGAACAAAGCCTCTAATCAAGCTCATATAGGGCTCCTTCAACCTCTCTCACACCTACCCAATGTTGGGAACAAGTGAGTATGGATCTCGTCTGTGAATTATCCAAGACCACCTCAGGGTTTGACTCCATTGTGGTCTTTGTGGACCGGCTTAACAAAATGATTCATGTATGCCCTACCACCAAGGATGTGACCGCTCCACAACTAGCTCAATTATACTTAGATGCAATCTTCTCTCACCATAGCTTATCTAGAGTATTTATCACCGATAGAGGCACTCAATTCACCATTTTTTTTGGCAAACACTCTTTGGTTTCTTCAAAACCAAGTTGGCCATGTCCATAGCTTACCACCCACAAACAGATGGCCAAATAGAGCAGGCTAATCGCACGATTGAAGACATGTTACGCGGCTTCACCTTAGAAGAGCAAGAGAGGTGGGACACCCTACTCCTGTTGGTGGAATTTGCTTACAACATTTCAATGAATGCATCCACCCAGGTCACTCCATTCTTCCTTATGTATGGTGAGCATCCTTTCACACTTTCTAGCTTGATGAAGATCCATCAAGTGGCTACCAAGGTTGATGCAGTCAACACATTTGTTTCTAGAATCCAACACGGTGTAGAGAGCGCTAAGCACAGATTACAGGTTGCACAAAATGGACAAAAGCAATTTGCTGATGCACATGTAGGCACATGGAGTTCAATGCTGGAGATCAAGTGTAACTATTGACAACCAACCTCACATTAGTTGGACCTCGTAAGCTCAAAACTCATTTTATTGGGCCTTTCTTGATTCTTCGTCGTGTCCGCACCGTGGCCTATCACCTTGAGCTACCACCACACATGAAGATCCGTCCAGTGTTCTATGTTTCCCAACTACACAGATATGCTCCCCAATCAGGCCAAGGTCATTCCACACAAGACATTTGACCTTGTCCGACACTCTTTGATGGCATAGAGGAATATGAAGTAGAGCATATTCTCCAAAAATGCATGTATGGTACTTGCCATCCGTGGATGGACTATCTAGTACAATGGAAAGGTTACCTCCTCTATGAAGCAACATGGGACTCCGCTGCCAATTTGACACATGCACCGGTGTTGGTGCAAGCATTTGAGCAACAATTGCACAACAAGGATCTTGCATCTTAAAAGAAGGAAGGTCTGTAATACCAAGAGCTAGCCATATGATCTAGATGTGAAATTTGGTCTGGTAACATCTAGAATGATGTTATACATGATGGTCAAAATAGATCATATAGAAGTATCACCAAAATTGTACTTCTACTAATAGAGCAGAAACCAAAATAGACTTGAGAACCTTAGAACCAATAGTTAGATATATGATTTAAAGGTGAGAATTGGTTTGGTAACATCGAGAAAGATATAACACATTATGGACTAAACAGATCAGAAAGAAGTATTAAAAAAGGGTACTTCTACTAATAGAGTAGGAACCAAAATATGCCTGAAATCTTTGAAGGCAATTTTGGAGGCCTAAACGGATGAATTAGGCCTTGAAAATGTACATATTGCCATTCCCCAACAAAGGAAATGTTGGCCTTCCATCCCCTCCCCCTAGTTTGTCTCATCAATAGCTTTCCAATAGTACCTTAGGTGATTCTGAGACTCCTACAGGAAGATTCCCTAAAAGATTCCATCTGGTCAAAGCTTGTTTGACCAACCAGATAAGACCTAGACTAACATGTCACTCATCCAAGTAAGTAATCCAAGGGTGGAGCTTGCTGACATGTCACCTATCTGTGTGCCTAATTCTATGGTGGAGCTTCCTTGGAGGAGATACTCTTTGTCTATATAATAAATAGAAGGTGCTCATTTGGAGCACCAAATGTTGAGTGCGTAATTTGTGTTTTCTCTCTTCTCTTGTCCTCGGAGTATTATATTATTCCCTTCATGATGCCACATAGGAACCTCTTTCTTATCTTCAGAATGCGTGATTGACCACCCAAGAGTTTGAGGTTTCATTGGTGATGAGGATGTCACCAACTAGCGGTGGGGGAGTATGTAACAATATGGAGTTTAGCGACAAAGTTAGTAGGGCTAACAAAGTAGCAAAAAAGATAAATTAACCTATAATATTCCAAAAGTATCTGGGAAGCTTCTTGGGAAGCTTCCTGGCTAACTTAGCTTGCACCCAAGTAGATAGCTTCTAGAAGCTTCCAACTAGCTTAGCTTGCATACCAAGTAAGCGGCTTCTAGAAGGAAGCTTCTTGAGAAGCTTTTTGATTAACTTGGCTTGCATTCCAAGAAAATGGCTCAAGGAAGCTTCTTGGGAAGATTCTCAAGAGTCTTGTAGGATCCATATAAATACAAGAACCAAAACTCATGCTAGGTATTTGGATTTTATACACATTCAAGTGTCCCAATATGATCTTCCACTCTCCTTTTTCTCTCTTTTGTCTTGGACTTTTACAAGTATAATTAGACAGTTTAGTTCTATAGAGCTCACTTCTTTGATATTGAGCCTTTGAGTTCTTGACTATGGTGGACAGAGGCCAGTGAGCGTCACTTGGAGTCTCTTAGCTTGAATGGGTGTGGCTTGACTATAATAATTGTCTAATTGTTGGCAAATTGTTGAGTGAAAGACTGAGTATAGATCTGATTTGAGTGTTATTTGAGTGGAAGAATGAATTGATTATTGTGACACTTTTATAGTTCATGTATGACTTATGTGTGAGTTTTGCTTCTATAGTGTATAATATTAACAATGATGTATATTGTGTTGCAATTTATATATGCATGACATGGTGGTTATATAAAAATGGTGTCTCAATAGTATAGAAAGTGTGCATAAAAAGGAATCAAGGAGGAATTTGATCCCATGCCAAACAAAGAGCTCAAAACAAAGTTGGATGAGAAATGTTATTGAAGGTATTTGAGACATCTATTTGCAAGGTGGAGGTCCAAGGAAGCTCTAGTGCATGCAATAATTGTCTTACAACCACACAATATGCATATTGATGAGCAACCATGAAGGATGAAAAGGAGTTGCAAAGTTGTAGATAAATAGTGCATAAGCTTAATGCAAGAAAAAAATTCCTTATGGCTATGGCTTGATGTATCCTTTGATAGAGCGAGGAGATGAGATGCACCAAACAAATGACCAATACCCGATAGTATCATCGAGAAAATAATCCATGCGTACTATTGATGCCATTTGGTGTGAAGGTTTTGTTTTCTTGCGTTGCAATGACTTTGGGGTATTTTTTGGTTATTGTGTCTCGGGAATATTCTTCCTGCCATTGTGAAGTCAAAATTTTTGTAATATTTCATGAGGTTAAAAGCTCTCAAATAATACATAAACTCAGGAGTATCTATAAGTTTGCATGGAAATGGAAGTTTTTGGAGCTACACATTTTGGAGCTTAGACTTATGTTACAAGGACTCATGAATTTGTTTATTGGGATCCTAAGATTATTTTTCATTTTAGTGGGAGAGCAAAAGAGTCTTTAGCCTTGAAGGAGTGCCTTGGGAAACAAGAGACAAAAAAGTTGGTTGGCTGTGAGAACAAGGCCTGAGAAAAAAACAAAATGAGGAGAGAATAGGACAGAGGAAGAAAAAGGAGAAAGGCTGGACAGGGAAGTGAATTTTTGAATGAGTGTTTTTACTTGAGAGAGTGTTGAGAGGAAGATATTCTCACAAAGGAGAAAGGCTGGACAGGGAAGTGAATTTTTGAATGAGGGTTTTTGCTTGAGAGAGTGTTGAGAGGAAGATATTCTCACAAAGGAGAAAGGCTGGACAGGGAAGTGAATTTTTGAATGAGGGTTTTTGCTTGAGAGAGTGTTGAGAGGAAGATATTCTCACAAAGGAGAAAGGTTAGACAGGGAAGTGAATTTTTGAATGAGTGTTTTGCTTGAGAGAGTGTTGAGAGGAGAAGAGATTCTCACGAAGGAGAAAGGCTGGACAGGGAAGTGAATTTTTGAAGGTAGGGTTTTTGCTTGAGAGAGTGTTGACAGGAAGATATTCTCATGAAGGAGAAAGGATGGACAGGGAAGTGAATTTTTGAATGAGGGTTTTGCTTCAGAGAGTGTTGAGAGGGGAAGAGATTCTCACGAAGGAGAAAGGCTGGACTGGGAAGTGAATTTTCAAAGGTAGGGTTTGCTGAGAGTGTTGGTAGGGAGAGATTCTCACAAATGAGAAGGCTGGACAGGGAAGAGACTTTTTGAATGTAGGGGTTTGTTAGAGAGTGTTGACAAGAAGAGATTTGCTGAATCTGAGGACAAGGAGTTAAGGAGGTAAGAGAGAAAGCTTAGAAGAGACCTTGCTGAAGAATTGACAGGGCAGTAGGGTTGGAGAGAATGGTTTGAGAGAGATCCTTTTGAAGAATTGACATGGCAGTAGGGTTGGAGAGAATGGTTCGAGAGAGGTCTTTCTGAAGTAGTAATAGGGCAGTAGGGTCTGAGAGAATGTTTCGGGAGATCTTGCTGAAGCTGATGATAGGACAAGAGCAGCTGGGAATTATGATAGAACTGTGAAGTATGTGACACTGAAAAGAGGAGAGAGGGGAATATTCAAGAGGACAGCATGAGATGACATTTTTGAATGAGGGTTTGTTGTGAGTGCTGCTAGGAGAGAATTCTCACGAAGGGGAAGGTCTGGACAGAGTAGGAATTTCTGGAATATAAGGGCTGTGTAAGAGTGTGAAGCTTGACAGGAGATGAATCAAATATAAGGGTTGTATGAGAATGTGAAAATTGACAGGAGATGAATCAAGTGTGAGGGCTGTGCAAGATTGTGAAGTTGGGCAGAGGAGATGAATTGGATGTATGCTTCAATTGCAAGAGTGAAGAGAGAAATGCTCGAAGAGAGATCTATGTGAATTTACAGGACAGTAAAGAGTTTGGGAGGATGCTTTGAGTTGACAGAGAGCCTTTGGCAATGACAGGGCAGTAAGAGAGGGCAAAAGGTTTCGAGTGGCTAGAAAGGTGGAGAGGAGCTTTGAAGGGCTTGACAGTGAAGAGAGATCAGTGTGAAGTGAAGAGTTGGTTATGTAGGATGTTGTAATACTCCAAGGACAAGAGAAGAGAAAAAACAAAAATTACACACTCAACATTCGGTGCCCCAAAGGAGCACCTTCTCTTTATTATATAGACAAAGAGGATCTCCTCCAAAGAAGCTCCACCATAGGATTAGGCACACAAATAGGTGACATGTCAGCAAGCTCTACCCTTGGATTACTTACTTGGATGGGTGACATGTCGGTCTAGGTCCTATCTGGTTGGTCAAATAAGCTTTGACCAGAGGGAATCTTTTAGGGAATCTTCTTGTAAGAGTCTCGGAATCACGTAAGGTACCGTTGGAAAGTTCTCAATGAGACAAACTAGGGAGAGGGAAGGCCCGCCTTTCTATCATTGGGGGGGGTGGATTTTGCACATTTTTTAGGCCTAATTCATCCGTTTAGGCCTCCAAAATTGCCTTCAAAGATTTCAGGTATATTTCAGTTCCTACTCTATTAGTAGAAGTCCTCTTTTGCTCATACCTCTTTCTGATATGCTTAGTCCATCATGTGTAACATCCTTCCAAATGTTACCAAACCAATTTTCACCTTTAAATCATATGTATAGCTATTTGTTCTAAGGTTCTCAAGTCTATTTTGGTTTCTGCTCTATTTGTAGAAGTGCTCTTTTGGTGAAACTTCTATCTGATCTATTTTGACCATCATGTATAATATCATTCTAGATATTACCAAACCAAATTTCACATCTAGATGATATGGCTAGCTCTTGGTATTACAGATGTGCAAGACATAGAGAAGAGAGTGAAATTTCAAATGTGAAGAGGAATGCAAAGGAATGGTGAAGGGGCTATAACAGGGCCAAAGGAGAAACATTGAGAGCACATGAGGGCTTCAGAGAGGAGAGACTCTTTGAGAAGACAGAGTTTTGGTTAAAGGTCTAGACAATGGAACCTTTGAGGGGAAGGTTTGGATTGAGATAGGAAATACAAGGGAGAAGAATCTAGGAAAAGCTCCACATGACAAAATTTTAGGGTGAGCAGTTGAAGTGAAGGAGAAGCATCAAAAGAATGTCTGACCTGAGCAAGAACTAGGGAGAGTGAGAGACAAAGAAGGAGCAAAACCATAGAGAGGAAGGGAATTTTTGAGAGAAAGCCCTGGCTGTATAAAAGTGTTGATATTGAAGTAGTTGTAAGGAATGAAAATTTTGAGAGGAAATCTAGCTATGCTGGGGTTTTGAGGGTTTGGAGGTTGGTGAACTCTGGAGGACTATGACAGGAAGAAGGAAGGATGCAGTTTTGAAGTGAAAAGAAGCAGTGACAGGAGAAGGGGTTGTGTAATACTCCAAGGACAAGAGAAGAGAGAAAACACAGATTGCACACTCAAACAATCGATGCCCCAAGGGAGCACCTTCTCTTTATTATATAGACAAAGAGGATCTTCGCCAAGGAAACTCCACCATAGGATTAGGGACACAGATAGGTGACATGTCAGCAAGCTCCACCCTTGGATTACCTACTTGGATGGGTGACATGTCTGGTCTAGGTCCTATCTGGTTGGTCAAACAATACATGATCGGAGGGAATCTTTTAGGGAATCTTTTAGGGAATCTTTTAGGGAATCTTCCTATAGGAATCTCATAATCACGTGAGTAAGGTATCGTTGGAAATCTCTCGACGAGACAAAGCAGGAGGGAGGGAAGGCCAGTCTTTCCTCCGTTGGGGGGGGAATCTGCACATTTTTTAGGCCTAATTCATCCGTTTAGGCCTCCGAAATTGCCTTCAAAGATTTCAGGCATATTTCGGTTCCTACTCTATTAGTAGAAGTCCCCTTTTGGTGATACCTCCTTCTGATCTGTTTAGACCATCATGTGTAACATCCTTCCAGATGTTACCAAACCAATTCTCACCTTTAAATCATATGTCTAGCTATTGGTTCTAAGGTTCTCAAGTCTATTTTGGTTTCTGCCCTATTAGTAGAAGTACTCTTTTGGTGATACTTCTATCTGATCTATTTTAACCATCATGTATAACATCATTCTAGATGTTACCAAACCAAATTTCACATCTAGATCATCTGGCTAGCTCTTGGTATTACAGGTTGCAATGAGCTGCATGAGGGAAATTTTCACAAGAAGGAGGTGTTGCTTGTGCAGTAACATCAGGAAGAGAGAAATTTTTGAAGTGGCTTGGGAGCTATGACAGGACACAGGGGTGAAGTCTTGAAGTGGCTCTGTTGGACAGGGAGAGAGGACTTGGAGAGACTCACGAAATAGTTGCAGCAGAATAGGAAGACAATGGCTGTAAGAAATAGTGTTTAGAACATGGTTGAATTCATTTCATTTCTTATGTGCTTGGACACTTAAACCTTTGGTGTGATTTCTATTTGGTCTGGAGCTGATAAGTTCTCCCAATATTGTAAACTGCAAGGATTGGTGTTGTGATGCATATGTTGTTTCTCATTATTAAATGTGAATATTTTGGTCTATGAAAGTGTCAAGGAGAGGACTCTATTCTCAGAGCTCCCAGTCATGCTACATAGGGCAGGTCTTGCCACTGGTCTGGTCATGGTGATCTGAAATTGGGCATAGGGCTTGTGACTTGCTAGGCAAAACCCATTACTGTCCCATTAAATTCAAACCCAATAATAACAAACTTCTGCATTACTAGGGAATCTTGAAGATCAAAAATTTCCAAACAAATCCAACACAAGAAAAACATTAATAGGAACCTACACTTAGGGAAATTCATACCTAGGCTGCTCCTGTAGAAAGGAGACTGCCGTCCGAGCAAGAGCAAAAGAAACAATAGGGGCCTAGTTCAAGAAGTTAGAACCATGGACAACAAAGCAATCTAAGCACGAGCAGCTGGGTGCCCGGCACACTCTCAAGACCAACAGTTCCCCATGACAATGGCACCAAAACCAAGGCCATATGCTACAAGTTGAAAGCAAAGAGAAGGAAGAAACTCCTATCAATGCTCAAAAACTAGTGGACCACTTACCAAGAAATATGGAGAGTAGAGTAAAACATGGGCAAAGAAAGACTTCTCAAGTTGTAGCTCCTCATTTGGGTGGTAGTCATGGATGAAAGAAGGAAGGTCATATGTGGCTAATGAATGGAAATACTATAATATTGATAAAGTATTGATGGAGAAAGGTGTTGGTATAGAAGATGATAGTGCATGGACCACCTGCTGATACTCCTCTACTTGGCTTAACATCAAGGAACAACATAAATGAAATTGCTTTGGAGGTGGAGTGTGAGCTTGTGGAGACTCTAGGATATGTTTAACTACCACTTGGGCTTGGATGGTGTATTCATTTTATAATGTAAGCCAATCCTTTTCTAAAAATCAATGAGTCTAAGAGATGGTCTTGTGGTGTTAGGATGCACTCCCACGAGCAAGAAGAAGCAAAGTCCACTAATCAAATACAACTAGTAGGGTCTAGGTAGAGACATCTCTCTCTTGATCATTTGCCAAGATGGCACACAGGAGTGTAGAAAGTGTGGAGCTTGCTATAAGGATCCTAGTGTTAGAAAACATATTTCCTAGGACTTCTTGCAATAGCACATCATAAAGCCCATTAAACATAAATCAGAGGACAACAGGAAAGAATGTGGTTCACTCCCCGTCATGAAAGCTACCTCCACGGCTGAAATAGGCTCACACTAGCCTTCCAACTTTTATTTCTCATTGCATATATATAATTTTTAATTTTTTTTAATTTTTTTTCACACACAAACAAAGATAGTCCCTCAGCATTGTCATCCAACTGAACTTTTGAATATTGACTTGTGGGACTTCTTGAGATTGGCCACTCAACATATCTAGTCAATTTAATACTTAACCTTAGTAATGATTGAACATATCTACACAAGGACTGTCCCTATCCTCACCGCATGTTTCATCAATCACATTTTCTCTTGCTTTTGATCAGTCAAGTCATTGATTACAACCCAAACATAACAATCTCTACCTTTTGCTTGTATCCACAATATCATCCCAAAGAGCAACATTGAACGTTGAGCAAGTTCATACATAACTTGAACTTCTCAACAAGAACAGGTTTAGTCAACCTATCAGCTGTGTTTACCTTTGTGCCAATCTTTTGCAAACTGATCTCACCATTGGTCATAGCTTCCCTGATAAAATGATGTCTCACATCAATATGCTTGTCCTTAATTGATATCCTTGATTATTGGCCAAGTAGATAGCGCTTTGGCTATCACAAAAAAGTGTGGACTTCATGTTAGGGAGTCCTACATCCTTGGCTAATCTTTGTAGCCATATTGCCTCTTTGGCAGCCTCAGTTGTTGCCATATGTTCCGCCTCTATAGTAGAAAGAGCAACAATAGATTGGAGAGTAGATTTCCAACTTACTACACCGCCAACAAGTGTAAAAACAAATCCTATTGTAGACCTTCTCTTATCCAAGTCTTTGGAAAAATCATATTCTACATACTTATTATTCCTCCTTTTTGGTCCTTCTCCACATCAAAGACAATGCCAATATTTATAGTCCCTTTCAAGTAACAAAGTATCCACTACACAACTTCCCAATGTTGTTTCCTTGGATTTGCCATGTATCTACTCACCATACTCATAGCATATGAGATTTCTGGTCTAGTGTAGACCATAGCATACATTAAACTCCCAAAAACACTAGCATAAGGAAAATTTGACATTAATTTTCCCTCCTTTTCATTTGATAGACATTGCTCCAATGATATCCTGAAATTACTTGCCATTAGAGTGTTCACTAGTTTTGCACTCTCCATGCCAAACCAAGCAAGTAATTTTTCCAAATATCTCCTTTGAGATATCCATAACTTTCCCTTGCTCCTATCTCGGTGTATTTCAATCCCAAGCACCCTCTTGAAGAACCCAAGTCCTTCATATCAAACTCCTTACCAAGTTTTGCTTTCAATTTCTCCACCTCAACCATATCCTCCGCAACAATCAGCATGTCATCCACATATAATACTAATGATTAAATCAAATACTCTAGGTCCAGGTAGCTTCTTGAGGTACACACAAAAATCCGATTCACTTCTAATATATCTATGCTTCAACATGAAAGCATCAAATTTCATGTACCAAAGTCTTGGACTTTGCTTTAGTCAATATAAAGACTTTTGTAACCTACAAACCAAGTTCTTGTTCCTTGGTACCACAAAACCTTTAGGTTGATGCATGAAAATCTCCTCCTCTAATTCTCCATGTAAAAAAGCAATTGTAACATCTAGTTGCTCCAACTCCAAGTTATGCAATGCAACTATTGCCAAGAGTGCACAAATTGAAGAGATCTTTACCATTGGTGAAAAAATCTCATTGAAGTCAATACCTTCTTTTTGGCTATAACTCTTTGCTACAAGCCTTGCTTTGTGTTGATCTCTACCTGATTTTGAAAGTCATTTCTTCCTCTGGAATATCCATCTGCGACCAATTACCTTCTTTCCCATAGGCAATTTTTCAAGTCTCCAAGATTGGTTTTTGGCCAAAGACCTCATCTCCTCTTCCTTTATTTAAAGATAGAGAAGACCTTTGATTTTTGCTTCATGGTGTACACTCATACTCTTCTAAAGTAATCATCAACCAAAGATACAAAATATAATGCTCCATATTTTGAACCTATAAGTGAAGGCACCAAACATTCAAAATGCAGATAGTCTAAAATTCCCTTTGTGCAATGAACTCCTGTTGAAAAGCTTACCCTCCATTGCTTTCCTATTACTCAAAGCTCACAAAATTTTAACTTACAACTTTTAAGGCCTTCAGAAGTTGTTGCTTGGACAATTCATTGAGGTGCTCCACAACACTTTGGCCTTCCTTCATCCCCAACATATACAACTTTTGTTCAAGGAATATTATATTTGTCAATGACTTAGTCATATATAAATTCTCCAGTTTTTCCCATAGTTTTAATGCAGATTCCTCATTCATAACATTGTATAGCACTTCATCGGCAAGGTTCAACCAAATAGTGCTAATAGCTCTGAGATTTGCATCTTCATCTTCCTCACTCTCATCTTTTTTCTCCTCTTTTTTTCTTTAGTGCTCTATGCAGTCCTTGCTGGACAAGAATGTCCTTCATCTTCAGCTGCCAAAGTCCAAAATATTTGTTCCCATCAAACTTCTCCACTGCAAATTTAGCATTTGATATGGATATCACCCCTGCCATTGCTTTGCTATGGACTTGCTTCTAGACCCACTTCACTATACCCTCAGATCTCAAGACCCTCTTTAGGACCAACTAAGATCGATACCAATTTTTAGAAAACACAGTCCACAAGACCTCTCATAATAGCACATCACAAAGCCCATTAAACATAAATTAGAGGACAACAAGAAATAACGTGGTTCACTCCATATCCTGGAAGCTACCTCCACGACTGAAACATGCTCACATCAGCCTTCAAACCTTTATGTCTCATTGCACCAATATATATATATATACACACACACAAACAAAGATAGTCCCTCATCACTATCATCCGACTGAACTCCTGAATATTGACTTGCATGACTTCATGAGTATTGACCACTCAAGATATCTAGTCACTTTCATACTTAGCCTTAGTGATGACTGAACATTTCTAGACAAGTGACTGTCCTTGTCCTCACTGTATGTTTCATGAATCACTTTTTATCTTGCTCTTGATCAGTCAAGTCATTGATAACAAGCCAAACATAACACCTAGTGTACATGCAAGAACAAGGTAAGCAAGTAGGAAGGCTTGAAAGGGATCCAAAGAGTGGAGCCAGGAGTAAGAGTCTGGTGGTGCCTATAGTGAGATGGCTAGAGTATGAAGAGTGTCTAGGGGGTAGGCAAAGAAGTGGCCTTTACTCTCATCCGTAAGCATCTAGCTCACCCTTGATGTTATGTCATACCAACCCCCACATATGAGTAATTAGGACAAGACTGCATAGGGCATTGGTGAGGCAGGATGTAAGGGGTGCTAAGGGTACTGAAGGAGGGATGTTTGTTGGTGGTAGTGGGGAGTGTGGGAGGGTTGGAGCATGTGGTGGTGGTGGATCTTGGAAGCTAGGAAGAGAGGTCAGAGGAGGAATGGGGAGGAACACTAGGAATAGTGGATGGGGATCTTCCATAAGAGAATCAACTAAAGTAGGTTCCTTGTCGGGGGATGGCGGAGGATGTGACAAAAGAGTAGAAGTGGCTCTATCAGGAGAACCTAAGCCCCCAAGTGAGATAGGAGGAAATAAAGCTTTTGCATAGGTTCTCCTCATTTTTATCCAAAGACTTATTGCTTGTGTTGCGATGTGAACACACCTCCTTAAAACTTTAAAACGCAATTTGTTTGTAGAGAGTTCTCTCTAATTTAAATGTACGTCCATTCATAATGTTGATATATACATACTAAAAAAATAGATCGACAATAAATATAAGAATTTAAATGATAATAGAGTACTCTAATGTAGATATCTAATGTCTAATTTAAATGATAATTCAAGTACTCTTAAAAAATAAAATAACTCAAACCTCATTCAAGTCAAACAACATCACGATAGATTATTTCCTTCTTTATATTGCTTATCCAAAATGAAGTAATCTCCCCTATCCACATCACGAAAAAAATCCCCCTTACAGATGAAACTACCTAATCGTATACTCATGGTTCCAACGTTTGCCTATGCTAATAAGGAGGTATGCACAACGTCCTATAAATTTTAGTGATGTTGCAGGTAAATGATAATACACATAGTTCGATTTCATTCACAATGATAAATGAAGAACTCATCGAGTATTTATTCGTATTTTAGATTTGGTCAGAAATTGAGAGGTATTATGTGAAAGCTTTGACAGACTATGAGTAAGAAAACGATAACGTCTTGTTTCTAACTTACCTTTTTAATCGCATATCTACCCTCGGGATACGCAACAGATGATGCAATGCAAATAGAGTACATGGTAATAGCCATTGGCTCTCGTGCGGTCCAAAGGTTCTCAAAGCATATAAAGATGTATGCATTACGGCATTAAGAGGATCAAGAGGCAAATGTTTGTGCTGTGTATGTTATAAGTCAATCTCGGAAGAAGGCGACTAACAAGAAGGAATGGAAGACCCATCAAGCTAAGCTGTACAAGGAAAAGACGGGGTAAAATGAAGGTAAGCTCCAAAGGCAGCGGTGAGAGGAATCTGCCCTACAGCACCTAAAATATATGAGTCCATCTCCCAATTTCATCTTGAGTAACATTACACATTGAACTTTAGATTCGTAAGTGCACGGTAAGGTTTCCAGGCAAGTATCCATAGAAGATTTGAGGCGAGCCCTGCCCACCATAATTCGTCCAGTTCCAAATCGCTCCTCTACTCTTATGCTAGGAACAGGGCACACCAACAGGTCTGGAACTACGCACAGATGTAGATCCTGCATGGTTGTGAGCACCGTCCTAAATGGAGACGCTTGCGGACTTCTTTCCATGCGAGCTCTGGTGTCGCTACACATGTAGCGTTTACAACTGCAATACCAACGTCTTCCAATGTGGAACTACTTATGGATTACATTTAGATATGGTAACATGTGCTGTCGGCTGGTTGTACGCAGGTCATCGCAATTATCCCTTACACACGAGGAAACTCCTGTTCGTGAACATGCCGCACGTAGGAGCTTGTGCCTATAGACGCCAACTCCATCCTCCACATCTCATTTCTTGAATGCTACACATCCTTCCTCAGGTCCCGCTTGAGTCCCTGACGTTGTGGACTCTACATTGCTTAGTACCGAGGTCAGTGCCAGCTTATCCATCCTCCATTGGCTCGGCTTGGCTTCCCACGTATTTTGCCACTGCACCCTCGTAGTCAGCCAAAAACGAACATCCATCCATGTGGACTTATTGCTTGAAACGTTTTGATACGTAAGAGGAAAGATACAGAACAAGAAAGTATTCGAAACGCTAGTGAACTATCCCGAGAGTCAATGGCAACAGTCAAAAGTGAGCGGCATGCCACATTTTAGTGCTTAACATCCAATGTATTTGCCTCCTGCATTGGAGGAGGTAAGAATAGCAATCTTCAAGAACGATATCTGCAGATGAATGAGAAAGGCACTCTAGCACTGTTCCAAGAGAATTTTCAGGCGATGTAGTCAGACATTAGGGCGTCTAAAATTGGCCCAGAGCGCATAACTTTGGAGGTGGGGGTTGCTCACTACAGTACTAGTACAACTCACAGGTTCGACACATGCGCTAGTATTCAAAATACGTGGGGATCGTTGGGTGATGTCTCAATGGAGTGCGACCATGTGCTCTAGAAACGGCGTGTTTCCGAAGGGCTTCCGTCAGTATAGTACAGCTATCTATACAGATGTTGAACATCCGATTAACATATCCATTGGGTACTCGCAGGTCGACGCTCCGAAGGCATGGAAATGATCCTAAAACCACTGTGAACGTGGAAAAATCTTCGTAAGCATGGATTGCATTTGCTTCTGCATATGCCTGCCGAGGAACCTTGCTCCAACAACTCAAATTCCGATGCCAAACTTTACGACGAATGTTTAAGGTATAAGCTTATCGTTTTCATCATCGGTGAAGGTAACACTTTGTTCTACTGAATGCCATTCATTTTTCTTTTAGCAGGTGCGATATAGAAGAATGTAAGTGCATCGCTTACTTCTTCCGATGAATATCTCAAACCTCTACATAGTGAACATATTCTCCGGCGGCCCTCGTGAGCTCTATTAACTACAGCACATATAACCTGACCAGAGACGTGTTTGTTAGATATGAAATATGTTGATTGAGCTATACAGTCAAAATTCGTGAAACTGAACGTTGCATTATATTTCACATCCTGGTATGGCTTCCGGCAGGTATCATAGAAAGCCAAAAAGGAGATAACATGTCCACCATCGTTGGGTACCCCTGTATCGCACTCGTATGATAGTAGCATGCACAAAGTTCTGGAACTAGGCACAAATCTAGACGTAGCTCCTGCATCTATTATGAGCATCTCCTCCAATGAATTGGAAAACATTCGAGGGTTTAGAGGATTCACATGCGCCAACATGGAGAAGACACATGGGAATTGGTTTGGAATTTGTACAGATGTTGCTAATGCAAGTGCTGTACCTGCAGAACGCAAAAGTTTGGAAATATATTTTAAAGCGGTAATATGCATGCAGACATTCTCAGTCGTCGCACAAATTTAGCTCGGGCTACTAAGGTACCCAACGTAGGAGGTACCAATCTGATCCAGAGCAAACACCTAAGAATCTGAAATGGCTAGTGTCATACCTATACAATTCAGTGATCTAAACCAATACCGCTTGTGCAGCCCCACTTGTATTTTCTGTCTGAACCCTCCAATATCTAATTAGTTTGGACCACAAGAAGATAATCCTGTCACCTACATATTTCAGGAGTCCTCGCAACCATAACTCTTCCATCTGCTCCAACATATATAAACGTAGACAAACACGGATAGGGTTCAATTAGAGGAAAACCGAGCCAAGTAGGATACCTGAAACGAGAAGAAAAAGGAATACAAGGCAAGCAAAAAGAAAAGCAAGCAAGAGGCATAAGTAAGAGGTGCAAATATCTCATCCAGAACTATTGCACCATAGCAAAGTAAAGGGGAAAGATTTAAATAAACTACTTCTGGACGATGTGGTATGGTTAATGCTATGTTTGGTAGATGGAAAGGAGTGTCCTAGATGTGAGCTCCCACTGCCTCTACTAGTCTATGAAAATCCAATACTTGAGTGATAACCAAAGGTACTTTCCTGTGCAATAAACCTCATATTGCTTCTCTAGGGAGACCATCAAAATGGTGATACAAATACACACAATTCTATATAGCCAAGGGTACAAAGGCATCAATGGATAACTGGGATACATAATGGTACAAAGGGAATGTACTATTTCCCTTTGGTGGCGAGGATCGCTATTGCTCCTACTTGAATGCTTGCTTATGCGAAGAACTTTGCTTGTAGGGGTTTCTGGCCACCACATCAAATAGAGTTTGTCAACATTCAATGAAAATCACTATATTTGCTTTCATATGCTAAAGAGGTGGTCTAGGTAAATTCAACAATTGCTCAATGTATATTTGGAACCGCATAGATGGTAGGATCCATACATTGCGTCCTGGATTGCATAATGAACTCTAGTGTGCTCAACATCTAAAGCCCATCACAAAATATGTATATTATGCATGTCTTATACAAATCCATAAGTTTACTCATCTAATAGCCTTGAAAGTGCTAGATGTGGTAAACTTGATGATAAAAGGGAGTGTTGTAGTTAACAATCTCCTTTGAGGTGAATTGAGAGTCCTCTATCAAGAAACAAGCATAAATCCAAGCTTTGGAACCTTTCTCCTTATAAGAGAGAATCCTGCTATAAGAGCAAATCCTAGCTCTATCAATTAAAGACACATCAATAAAGATGTTGTTAAGGGTATGGATGTGCATAAGGTTACTAAAATCAACTTGAATTTTCCTAGAATGTAAGGATAAGAAGTTTGTAAAAGCAAGGAGTGTTATGCAAGCAAGGCTAAATAAGAGATCATGAACAAAAATATATATACTTAGAAATCATAAGTACCTACATCTATTTTTATAACTGATGTTAGAAGAAATGAGAAAAAATATACATGATTGGAAATCATAGGTACCTAAATCTATTGTTGTAATTGGTGCTAGAAGACATATGAAACCATGGTATAAGAATCTATGTACTAGTAGAAGTGCCACTAGAGCCCATACTATAGCACATCATAAACCACATTAAGGAAAAGCGTGGTTCACTTCCTGTCCCGGAAACTACCTCCACGGCTGAAATAGGCTCACACCAGCCTTCAAACCTTTTTTACTCGTTGCATTTATTTATTTATTTATTTATTTATTTATATACATACATATCCCTCATCACTGTCATCCGGCTGAACTCTTGAATACATACTTGCTCTTGAATACTTACTTGCATGACTTCCTGAGTATTGACCATTCAAGATATATAGTCACTTTAATACTTTGCCATAGTAGTGACTGAACATACCTAGACAATTGACTGTCCCGTACCGCATGAAACAGCAAGGTATTTCATCAGTCTCATTTTCTCTTGCTCTTGATCAGTCATCACTGATAACAAGCCAAACATAACAATCTCCATCTTTTGCTTGTATCTACCATATCATCCCAAAGAGCAATATTGAACGTTGAGCAAGTTCATGCATAACTTGAACTTCTCAACATGAACAGGTTTAGTCAACATATCAGCTGTGTTTACCTATGTGCCAATCTTTTACAAATTGATCTCACCATTTGTCACAACTTCCTTAATAAAATGATGTCTCACATCAATATGCTTTGTCTTTGAATGATATACTTGATTTTGGCCAAGTGAATAGCGCTTTGGCTATCACTAAAAAGTGGACTTTATGTTAGGGAGTCCTACATCCTTGGCTAATCTTTGTAGCCATATTGCCTCTTTGGTCACCTCAATTTTTGCCATATATTCTTCCTTTGTAGTAGAAGTGGAAATAGTAGATTGAAGAGTAGTCCAACTTATTGCACTGCCAACAAGTGTAAAAAAAAATCCGATTGTAGACCTTCTCTTATCCAACTCTTCATAAAAATCAGAATCTACATACCCTATAATTTCTCCTTCTTGGTCTTTCTCCACATCAAAGACAATGCCAATATTTATAGTCCCTTTCAAGTAACAAAGTATCCACTTCACAATTTCCCAATGTTGTTTCCTTGGATTTGCCATGTATCTTTTCACCATACTCAGCAACACATAAGATGTATGGTCTAGTGCAGACCATAGCATATATTAAACTCCCAACAGTACTAGCATAAGGAAAATTTTACATTACTTTTCTCTCCTTTTCATTTGATAGACATTGCTCCAATGATATCCTAAAATGACTTGTCATTGGAGTGTTCACTGGTTTTGCATGCTGCTTGCAAAAATAAGTAAGTAATTTTTCCAAATATCTCCTTTGAGATATCCATAACTTTCCCTTACTGCTATCTCAATGGATTTCAATCCCAAGTACCCTCTTTGAAGAACCCAAGTACTTCATATCAAACTTCTTACCAAGTTGTGCTTTCAATTTCTCCACCTCAACCATATCCTCCGCAACAATCAACATATCATCCACATATAGTACCAAGATGATTAAATCAAATACTCAGGTCCATGTAGCTTCTTGAGGTACACACAACAATCTGACTCACTTTTATATATCTGTGCTTCAACATGAAAGCATCAAATTTCATGTACCAAAGTCTTGGACTTTGCTTTAGCCCATATGGATAAAGACTTTTGAAACTTGCAAACCAGGTTCTGGTTCCTTGGTACCATAAAAACTTCAAGTTGATGCATGTCAATCTCCTCCTCCAATTCTCCAAGTAAAAAAGCAATTGTAACATCTAGTTGCTCCAACTTCAAGTTATGCAATGCAATAATTTCCAATAGTGCATGAATAGAAGAGATTTTTACCACTGGGGAAAAAATCTCATTGAGGTCAATTCATTCTTTTAGCTATAACCCTTTGCTACAAGACTTGCTTAATCTCCACCTGATTTTGGAAGTACTATCTTCCTCTGGAATATCCATCTGCAACCAATTGCCTTCTTTCCCATAAGCAATTTTTCAAGTCTCCAAGTTTGGTTTTTGGCCAAAGACTTCATCTCCTCTTCCATTGCACAATGCCACTTTTGACACTCTTGATCTTGCATTGTCTTTTCATATGAAGAAGGCAAACCATTCTCTATACAAAGAGCATAAGCTACAAATGAATCATCAAATCTCTTTGGAAGCCTTATATCTCTTTTTGAATACCTACATTCATGAATCAATTTGGGACTTTGCTCGTCTAATGGTTCACTTGGTAGATCTACAAGAGGTGAGATGTCTTCATTTCCAAGATCAATATCTATCTTAACAAAATCTGACTATATTTTTTTTCTTTTGCTATAGTAATAGTCTCCATTGTACTAGTCTCATCAAAAAATAAATCTCTACTCACAACAAGACAACACCTTTCTGGATCCCATATTCTATATCCCTTTGTATACTTCTCATATCCCAAGAATATACATTTTCTAGACTTTGGATCTAACTTTTTCCTTTGTTCTTGTTGAATATGAACATAAGCTATGCATCCAAACACTCTAAGTGAAGAGTAATCAACATGCCAACCTGTCCATTTTTCCATAGGTGTCTTACACTCAATAGCAATAGAGGGAGAAATTTTTACCAAATGACAAGCTGTATTTACAACTTTTGCCCCAAAAACTCTTCTCCAATCCGGCATTGCTTAACATTGTTCTTGCTTTCTCCAAGAGTATATGATTTATCCACTCTGCCACACCATTTTTTTGAGGGGTACCCAGTATGGTAAAGTGATGAATAATCCCTACACTCTTACAATATCTATCAAACTCTCCAGATTTGTATTCTCCACCATTATTAGATCTCAAACACTTCACTTTTCTTCCAGTTTGTTTCACCATCATCACCTTCAATTGTTTAAAGATAGAGAAGACCTCTAAATTTTGCTTCATGGTGTAGACCCATGCTCTCCTAGAGTACTCATCAACCAAAGATACAAAATATAATGCTCCAAATTTTGAAGCTATAGGTGTAGGGCCCCAAACATCAAAATGCAGATAGTCTAAAATTCCCTTTGTGCAATGAACTCCTGTGGAAAAGCTTACTCTCCGTTGCTTTCCTATTACAAAATGCTCATAGAATTTAACTTACAAATTTTAAGGCCCTTGAGAAGTTGTTGCTTGGACAATTCACTTAGACCCCTTTCACTCACATAGGTGCCATAACTGAGTAAGATCTTTGGGATCTTCATTTTCAAAAATAGTACCTGCCACTCCTCCAATAATGGTCTCTCCAACAAGCTCATAAAGATTTCATATCTTCTTGCTCTTCATTACAACCAATACTCCTTTTGATACCTTGAGTGTTCCATTTTCTCCTCCCCACTTCCAACCATTTGAGTCAAAAGTGCCTAGTGATATCAAATTCTTCCTTAAGTCAGGAACATGCCTCACATCAGCAAGAGTCCTCACAATACCATCAAACATCTTAATGCGTATTGAACCAGTGCCAATAGCTTTACAAGCCATGTTGTTCCCCACTATTACAGATCCTCCATTGAATGGTTTGTACTCATGGAACCACTCTTTATTTGGACACATATGGTAAGAACAACCTAAGTCCAATATCCATGACTCCTCAAATTGATCTTTGTCTTAGGTAACACATAGAACATCATACACAACACCAAATGATTCAACAATACTTGCTTGGTCTGAAAGTTGACCTTTATCCTTGTTGGACTCAAGCCTCTTGTTGTTACAATCCTTCTTGAAATGTCCAACCTTCCCACAAATCCAGCACTTGCCTTTGAAACCTCCAATTCTATACTTGGATCTTGATTGACTCTTGATGTGTTCTCTCTCTCTCTCTTGTCTTTCCTTTGATAAATAGAGCCTCTGGGTTTGTCTTTTCTTGGTTGGGTCTTTTTCACATCTCATTGACAATAATGTTACAGTGACTACCTCACAGTTTATATCATCCTTCCCATATAGAAGAAAAATGACTAGATACTTATATGAAGGTGAAAGTGAAGTCAATAACAGAAATGCTTTATCCTCCTCTTCTAACTTAACCTCTATGCTCATCAACTCACAAATGATTCTGTTGAAAGCATTGAGGTGCTCCATAATACTTTGGCCTTCCTTATCCGCAACATCTACAACTTTTGTTTAATAAATAGTCTATTTATCAATGACTTGGTGATATGAAGATTCTCCAGTTTGGCCCATAGTTGTGGTGCAGATTCTTCATTCATAACATAATATAGCACTTCATCAGCAATGTTCAACCAAATAGTGCTAATAGCTCTAAGATATGCATCTTCATCTTCATCTTCTTCATCTTCATCTTCCTCATCCTCATCACATTTGTCCTTGTGTCTTTTTCTTAGTGCTCTATGCAGTCCTTGCTGGAAAAGAAGGTCCTTCATCTTCAATTGCCAAAGTCCAAAATTGTTTTTCCCCATCAAACTTCTCCACTGCAAATTTAGCATTTGATACAGATGTCACCCCTACCATTGCTTTGCTATAGACTTGCTTCTAGACCCACTTCCTTGCACCCTCAGTTCTCAAGACCTTCTTTAGGACCAACTAAGCTCTGATATCAACTTCTAGAAAACACAATCCCTACAACCTCTCACTATAGTACATTATAAACCACATTAAACATAAATCAGAGGACAATATGAAATAACGTGGTTCACTTCCTGTCCCAAAAGCTACCTCCACGGCTGAAACAGGCTCACACCAGCCTTCAAACCTTTTTTACTCTTTGCAAAAGAATATATGTATATATATATAGACATACATACATACAAGAATAGCCCTCTTCACTGTCATCTGGCTGAACTCCTGAATACATACTTGCTCTT
The DNA here is from genome assembly GCA_948567375.1 of Lunularia cruciata. Classification (NCBI taxonomy): domain Eukaryota; kingdom Viridiplantae; phylum Streptophyta; class Marchantiopsida; order Lunulariales; family Lunulariaceae; genus Lunularia; species Lunularia cruciata. The sequence goes on along the minus strand of OX419755.1, from coordinate 20,790,822 downwards.
GGATACTGACTTTTGAGACTTCCTAAGTATTGACCACTCAAGATATATAGTCAATTTAATACTTTGCCAAAGAAGTGACTGAACATATCTAGACAAGTGACTGTCCCGCACCGCATGAAATAGCAAGGTGTTTCATCAGTCACATTTACTCTTACTCTTGATCAGTCTTCACTAATAACAAGCCAAACATAACATATACCCCTAATAATATTATTGGTATAATAGTCTCTTGTAATGTGAGACCACCTCCTCCTGTAGCCAGGAGAAGAGATACCTTTAGCCCACACCATTCATTTTATAAATATAGGAGTGTAAATAACCTTAACAAAGTAGAGAAAGTTTGGTATATGATATTATCAAATGTGTGTAAATATGATTGGAGTACATCTATGGATGGATAGGTATGGGCTAAATAGGAGATTCTAAGGATGTAGTATCTTTCAAAATAGAGTAGGCCATTAATTCTCCAAAGGAGGTAGTAAAATGAGAGTGAGCTATGGCCTAGGCCAAAAGGTTTGAGATGGATGCACTACTACAAAACTCATTCTCTTCTAGAAAAGAGCCTATGAATTAGAATCCTTGGTGTGTAGTCCACGTAGATGAAGATAGCTCAAGGACTCCAAAGCTTACATTAAATCTGGACTTGTAAACCCAAATTCTATAGGTAGACTATAAAAGTAGAAAATTACAACTTCCAAATAGCTTTAACTACAACTTCCAAACAGCTTAATATGTAGTTATCATTTGGAAGTGAGTGGAAGATGCATGATGGGAAAGTGGCTACAACCTTTTGTGAATAGTGAAGTAAGTTATGGTAAATATAGGTCTTTTTAAGGGATTTCTTTGGCAGATATCATGGTGTGAAATCTATGATAGATACCATGTGGTAGTATGGTGGATATGTAATAAAGGTGTCTTTATGCTATAAAAAGTTCCACTATCATGTTTTACCTTGTTCACTTTGGGAGCACACTAGGTACCTATCTTTGGAGTGTATGGATAGGAGGCTATATCTAGCTTATTATGGGTGGTTGTTCACACTTGTATTCCCAACCCCTAAAAATTTTTACTCAATTCTTAATCTTCCTTATATTGAGTAGAGAAAAAGACCAACCTAACCTACCATCATAATGCATTCCTAGCTTACTAGTCATCACTTTCAACATTACCAAGAAGAAATATATAACATGCCTAAACAAAATGAGATCTAAGTGTAATGCACGTACACCAAACCGAACCAATTTGACATACATTCAAGTATGTAAAGCATAGAGATGATCCAAACATGATTCCCTTTCTCTATACAAGAGCTACTTCAAGCATATACTCCAATAGTTGCTTTCATCCTATACTCTAAATAGGATATTTCTATGCCTTTTGATGGTGTTTAGTTAGGGAAATGACCTCAAGGTTTAGTCTAAGACTACTTTTGTACTATAGATTCAAATCCAACATTTTAAGACTCGTTAGATAGCTTGCAAGATCATTTTTCCAATAATATATGACATGTCTCAATTTGACTCCTATAGATCTCTTGAGGATGTCTTGTATTTGCTTGAATTCTATCATTCAAACTCTAATTCAAAACACTAATCAATGTGCTAGTATTGGTTCTTGGAAAAAAAATTCCAAAGTCTTGGCTAAGAGGTTCATGCAAGTGCCAAAGAACACTCTAGCACACTACCACTCTTCAACCATGATCTCAAATGGGAAAACAAAAAATAAATGGTAGTTGGAAATAAAACAATTCATCAAAGCTTATGATAGGAAATTTCTTGGATCAAAGTTTGATATATCAGATCTGACTATTTATAAACCCAAATCTAACCAAAATTTTCAAGGTAGTTATTCATACCTCTCTCTAATTCTTTGTGAAGTTTTGCATTTGAATTCTAAACCAATCCCTACATATACATCAATTTTCAAGCAAGGCTCACTTTTAAGCTCTATAGACCTAACTAGACTTCATTTAAGACCTCACATTCTCTCTATTAAGTAATTCCCACCAATTTTCACATAATTATACTAGAAGGGTTCACCAATGATACTAGAAGTTTTAACATGCCAATTTGAACTAACACTTGATATGTGATCAAAATCTCAAAATTGATCATAATCTCTACCCTAACATTTTGATTTGAAATACTCAAGAACTTGATGTGTGATCAAAATCCCAAAAGTGATCATAACCTCTACCCCAACATTTTGATTTGAAATACTCAAATTTCAATTGCCCATATCAACTTTGAGATTGACTCAAAAGTAGCATTTCTTGGGTTTAGCACAACCAACATCTTTGTCACAACATTTGTAACACAGAAGCTGGTTTGCTTGGACATAAGAGTGGTAGTGTTGGTAGTCATAGGTATTTTGGTAATTACTCATGGAGTACTGGTTGGCGGTCCAATTTCATGTTAGGGCTATTGATCACATGGTGGGACTCACTATCACATGTAGCATTTGCACCATCAGATGTGCTATCAATAGTGCCATTAGGGCTGAAGACCTAGGTCGAGTAGCGGGGTATAGCTTTGAAGTGCAGCTCCAGAGAGCTTACTTCTCTAATCTTGAGCCTTTGAGTTCTTGGCTATGGTGGATAGAGGCCGACAAGCATCACCTAGACTCTCTTAGCTAGAGTGTGTGTAGCTTGACTATAAATAGGGATTTCTTCCAGTTCACTACAATATGTAATTGCAGTTAAGAACTATGTTTGCTTCCTTGATTGTCACGTAATCCTTCTTGCAGTTTTTTCCAAGAGTCAACCAAGTTGTTATATGATAGTCATCTTGCACCAACTTCTGATTGCAGGGAGTGGTTGTTTTCAATATTACATAACGGACTTGTCGCACTAATGAAGATGAGCAAGAAGTAGATCCCAAAGAGAGTCATTGGAGGAGAAGTCTTAGACTTATGAAGGTAGTATAGAATCCAAGGTTTTGACCCTCTTGGGAATTCAGTTTATAAATTTTGACTTGGGACTTGGATAAATAATATGTTTAGAGTGTTGGAAAGCTTATCTCCAAGGCTGCAGGTTGATGCAACTAGATCTTGAGTTTTGAGTACTTGAAAAATTTGATGTAAAACAATGTTTGTCTTATGACTTAATCCCTTGAGTATTGGAGTTTTAAGGTGGAAGGTTCAACGACTCAAGAGGAGTCTCTAAGTGGAGAAATAACCTTAAAAGTACTTGTGGAGCAGAAGAAAGTCAAGATGGGTACTTTGAAGCTTGGTGGGCCCAAGTTTGATGTGGTGAAGTTTGATGGCAGCATAGATTACTTGTTGTGGGAATGGTTGGTGAAAGGAGTATTGAGGGAAACCAGTTTGGGTAAGCTCTTGAGGGAGAAACATGAGGATGTAAGACAAAGTAATTGGATGATATGCAAGAGCAAGCTGTGAATATTTCTTTGCTTCACCTTCAGCCCCATGTGATCAAGCAAGTGGGGGACCATTCCGATTGTACCTCATTATTTGATGCACTTTAGGGTAAGTATCATCAAAACGAATTGTCAAACGGACTATACACCAGCCTCAAACTAATTACATTCAAGATGAAACCAGGGACCAATATTAGAGACCATGTGACCTAGTGGTGGACTTGACAAACTATGGAGAGGACTTGAATGAGGAGTGGAAGGCACTGCACTTGTTGGGCTCCTTGCTGCCATCCTATCAGTCACTTTCATGAGGTTTGTTACACCATGAGAAGAAGACCATTACCTTTGAAGAGGTGACAGCAGCTCTACTTATGGATGACTTGCAATAAATACTTATTGCAACCTTGGTGTCATCTTCTACTCTGGGAAAGGCTTTGATTGTCCAACGTGAGAGACCTTAGTGGAGGACTAATGATGGTGATAAGGGGAAAAGCAAGGCAAGGTCCATGTCTAAGTCTAGAGGCAGGTCCAAGGAGAGGAAAAAAGTGACTTGTTGGGGATGTGGCAAAGTAGGCCATGTGAAGAAGGAGTGTAAAGTTAAGGGAAAAAGAAAGGTAGATGAAGGCTCTTCAGCAAACATAGTTTATGCTGATGAGGATACTGATCTATTGGATGATCAATATGATTTTTGATATTGTGATATTGTGTGTATGCCCTTTGGGCCTCATCTCCTAGTAAGGATGATGAGTGGATTCTAGATTGTGCTTACTTGTACCATATAAACTATATCAAGGAGTTCTTCCATTCACTTTCACCATCAAATGGTTTAGTTTTGATGGGGAATGATCAACCTTGTTGAATTGGGAGTATCGGATCCGTAAGGATTTGCATATTTGATGGAGCTCTGCATAAGTTGAATGATGTTTGGTTCAAACTTGACATGAAGAAGAACCTAATTTCCCTTGGATTATTGCATGCCAAAATTCATCAATGGAGTGTTGGTGATTAGGTACTTTAAGTCACTTTTAGTGGTACAATTATCTTGCAAGGTAACTTTCAAATGAATCTATTTGTATATGATGGTACTACAATGTGTGGAGAAGCCAATGTAACCAGGTCTTAGGATGAGATGTGGTTGTGTGGCATTCACAGCTAGGTCATTTGAGTGAGAAGGGTTTGGCTATCTTGAGAAGGAATGACTTGCTATCTAGCTTGAAGATTGTGAAGTTGGATTTTTATGAGCATTGCATCTTTGGAAACAAGGAGAAGAGTGTTTTTGGAGTGTGGACCCATAGTTCCAAGGGTCTACTTGAGTATGCTCATAGTGATGTGTGTGGACCATCCCCTACACCCTCACACTCTAGAAAAGTTTACTATGTGATATTTATTGATGATTACTCAAGGTTTGTGTGGATTTATTTCATGCACCACAAGTCTGATGTCTTTGCCACTTTCAAGAAGTAGAAGACCCAAGTTGAGACTCAACTTGGGAAGAAGGTGAGGTATTTAAGATCAGACAACGGCAAGGAGTATGTCTTTAGAGAGTTTGAGGCATATTGCATAGTATAGGGGATAACTGGCCACCTTACATGGTTTACACTTTGAAGCCCAATGGTGTTGCTGAGCGGCTCAACCGGACATTGTTGGAGCATGCATGGAGTATGTTGAGCAAATCAAAGTTTCCACATAAGTTTTAGGCAGACTTGCACTTGACTTGATCTTGACCTAGCAATAGTAAGGTGTGCAAGTGTATGTCAAAAACAAATGTATCCAAGGACACATTGTGAAGCAATTAAGTGGATTCTTAGGTATTTGAGAGGTACACTAGATTATGGGCTTGATAGAAGATCAATGAATGCCGCATGATTAGATGGCTATGTAGATGCTAACTATCGACAAGATTTGGACAAGTGGAGGTCAAAAATGAGATATGTATTCACACTTGGTGGTGAGTGCATTAGTTGGAGATCTACCTTGCAAAAGTATGTTGCACAATCTACTATAGAAGCACAATATGTGGCAATGGAAGCAGCAAAGGAGGCAATTTGGTTGATAGACTTGTTGTTGAGATGGTGTTATTGCATGGTAATGTAATGCTTCATTTTTATAGTCAAAGTGCTTTACACCTAGCCAAAAATCAGGTGATAGACAGTAGGGTTAAGCACATAGACATCATGTACCAATTTTTTAGGCAAGTTGTGTCTAAGAAAGAGTTTGAGCTAGTCAAGATTGATGGTAAGCTCAACCCAGCTGATGCCTTTACCAAAGTCATACCTTTAGAAAGTTTCTCTAGGCATCATGCTACCCTATAGGTTGTGAAAGTGAAGCATGAATAGGGTGACTTAGCATTGGAGGTGACATTGGCTCTTTTAGTTACTCTATACCTATATGAGCTATGGTTATAAGTTCTAGTTTATTCTAGTTTAAAGGAGGCATCAAGCGATTGGTTGTCTATCTAGAACTTCTCACTAAGTGATAAATTGTTCTGCAAGGTTACTAACCCCAAGACAAGAGTCAAGAGGGAGATTGTTAGAATTTACTCTTATGCCTTAGGGTTACATAATAAGGAGTATTTTGATCTCTTGCAAGTTGATGATAGGAGTGAACTAAGAGAGTGTTGGAGCTCTTAACTGGTATGCATAGATATGGAGGGAAGCCTATGTGTTAATGATGATTTTTTATGCATTCCCATGGATGTAGCCTCACAAAGAGGTGAACCACATACTCTTGTGTAATGTGTGAACTTGCTAGTAATGTACATGTAATCTGCAGGTTGTTGTGACTCTCATCAGTTTTCTCAACAATAGTGGCTGATTTGAAATCCACCATGGTCTCAAATATTCTCAAAATAAGTTCAAAAATTTTAAGAATAATATGATAAGCTCTTAAAAATAATAATTGGAAAAAACTCTTAAACTAAAGAGCATATTAACTCACCATGTCATATAATCCACTCCAATTCATGACTCTAATTTCACCCCCATCAACTATGCTAAATTGTTAGATGTGGAAGATCACAATACTCTAATAAGCTAAAAGAGTGACTATCCAAATAATATCTCCAATGCATATCATTCTTAAAAATGAATTGGCCATATAAACCTTGCATTAATTTTCATTCTATGTAAAAGGAATATTTGCAACTGCTAAGTGTAAGTTCATTGAGTGAGGAAGTCCTTGAACTAAACATTAACTAAATATATATTACCACCATCTTGGAAGCAACATGTTCCTTCCTTAAAACTTTAGGTTTGGCTCTCTTAGTTGAACCAATGTATACGCTCCTATAATCCTTTTTTTAGATCTTACTATTATAAATCATAAAAATCAAAGAAAGAAGTAACTTCACAAGAAGATTAAGCTCAATAACCTCTTCTACTATTTTCTCCTCCTTGCTCTTGTTTTATATCTTGGATCTTCCACTTCTACCATTTTCTCCTTCTACTTGCTCTTTTTTTATACCTTGGATCTTAGGTTTTTCATCTAACAACATCTTGTATTTCAAATCCTTATTTTCTAGAATTTGAAAGCCAAAGGAGAATTAAGAGAAGTTCATTGTTAGGTATAAATAAAATGAACTTAAAAGAACCATAAAAATTTAAATTATAGATGAAATAACTTAAATAAAAATTTCCCTCTTGTTATGTGTTGTTTTTATAGCTTCTTGGTGAATGAAGAAAATTTTCTTGATTACCTTATATTTTCTTGCATTCAACAACCTACAAGTCTAGTAAGTCATGACTCTAAGGAGCTTCTACCTTCAACACCTCTTGCATATTTTGGTTGATGTTAGTTTCTACAAGGATAAGCTTTGTAATATAATCACTCAATCTACTTTTCTTCCTAAGCTCAAAACCTTACTCCTTTGTCTCTTCACCTTGCATCTCTACGCACGGTGAAGATATTTTATTACAATTATTACAACTCTCTTTTATAAAATACAGTTGAGAAAATGATATCAGTTTTGATAGCCAGTGTCTTAAATGTAGAACTTGGATATATCTTTTTTAAATTGTAAAACTTAACTTGATCTCCAACATCTTCTTTAACTCTTATGTCTTATACAGCCTCTCCTCAAGGAAAAAAACCCTATTAATGCTGATAATTTATCTCTTGGATGTGAAATATTTGAAGTCAAAACTAAATGTACAAATTATAATCTTCTTAGATGCATACATCTATCTTGATAATCCCAACATATATCAGGCAATATCAAGCAAGAACATAAAGCCAAAGAATAATCAAAGGAGCTTAACTATACCAACATCTTTAACTTCACTACAATAGCATGATTCCTACTAAATATATGGTATACATACTACTCTCAAAAGAGTATAGTGTCACACCCTATAGTGAAATACAAAACAAAAAAGAATCTGAAAAAATTTCAATTTCACTATGAATCTATTCTTAATTCTTCCTGAAGGTGATGGCTCACTTCACACCAAAGGCTACCACTTTGAAGTTATATACTTCCCAAAAGGCACAACTCGAAAGGAGTCTTTGCAAGTCAATTGATTGACTTGCTTTTGTTTTTGTGGTACTTTCAATGCTCTAGGTTATCAACAACCTTTTGTACATTTTCTCCAGCACTCAAGGGTCTATGTTCCTACTTTGAAGTTCATCACCATTACTCAATGAAATCATGCAATCAATACTCAATGTGTAGACAAAAAAGTGAGAGAATTTAGAAGGTCCTTTTGCTAATTTCCTTGATTACCAAATAGTGAACTCAAAACCCATTGGGTCAAAGCTCTATATACATTTTCCTACTTCTCACTAAGGAGATCCAATGGCTAAATGGAATACTATAAATTCTTTATGTATATCTACTGTTTCTATTACTAATTTTGTGTACTTATTTTATATTCTCTAATGGATGGATTAATTAGGCTTCTTCCTTGTATTAGGGAAAATTTACATGTATAAATTTACTTGAGCTTTTATACTCTACATCTACTACCTTGTACTTCTTTTGTATCATCTTTGCCTCCAACTATGATGCAAAATATCCCTTTGGGTGCAAATGACTTGGGAATTTCTTCCACTCTTCCTTTATCAGAAGGTTCATAACCATGTGAAAGTGAAAAACAAATAAGGATAGATGCATCACCCCCACCATCCTCATTCATATCCCAACACATGTCTCTAGTCATGTTATAGACCATGTGCATACAATTTACCAATTTCACTTTGTATATGAATTGGAAGAAGATTGCTTGGCTGACTTTGAGATTATTAGTCCTCTTCAACTTTAAAAAAAACTTCATCTTTTACCTCTATAATAGCCCTTCAATTTGGGTCCTTGTAGCTAGCCATGCTCGACCTATTATTAGTTTTTTGGCTTGTCAAAAGAGGTCATCAAAGTCTTCTCCAAGGTCTCATTGGGCCATACCATTAGGTCTCTAGGGTTATTGTCTCTAATGTGGAGTTCTTTTGGTTTAGCACCAATCTCTAGTGCTCCTTGGTCCAAGAAAATAGGTTACTTCTCAAATTACCTATCTTGTGATCCTTATTCTCCCTAATATTTTGGATAATTTAATTTCCAAATGGCCCGATCCTAAGTACATTGCAAGAATTTCAATCTCTTGTTACATATGACTCCAGCTCTATAATGCAAGGCCCACTTTTGGTTGTCTAAGGATTACTTCAAGCATGCAACTATGCTACCTTGGTGCTATTCTACTCCGTTTCATTCAAAGATTAAGTCCATACACACTTGCTTGAATTATTGTAAGGGAGTAAGGAGAGTTTTTAATAGACTTGCAAGCTTGTGATTTCTAGATTTATTAGTATTTTGATATGCCAAACAACTCCTCAAGTTTGTTTCCACTTCTTTTTGCATCTTTAGGTAAAAGTATATGTATTTTTTTAGTTTCTTTTGAGCCCCAACATGACCAACAAGGGCTAAGTTATGACATTCATTAAACACATTGTGAACAAGTAGGATATTTTAATTTCCAAATTCTTTCTTCCTTTAAACAAAACCATGATTTTTTGTTTTGTACCAAAATACCTCAATGATAGGTCATCATCTTTTGTTACTTTTGCCAATATCTTCAATTGTGTTGATAGTCTTCAGTCTTAGCATATAGTTCAAGGTATCTATAGGTTGCTTTGTCTCCTCTTCATACACAATCTTCATGTTTAATTTTTGTCTCACTTAAATAGATGTTTTTCTTATATACCTTCTTCACTCAAAATTTACCAATGGTGTGTGGTCTATCTGAACTATAACCTTCTTATCTTTGAAAAAATGCACTCCAATACTAGAAACTAATTTTGCAAATGAAAGAGTAGAAAAGGAGAATGGAAGATCACATTGGAACTCACAAAAAATAGAAACTCCAAATACCTAGCTTGAGCTTGTACTTTCGTGTTTATAAGCAAACTAGGTACATGATTCCAAAGAAGCTTCCAAGGGAAGTTCCTTCTATAATCTATCTTTCTTGGAGTGCAAGCCAAGCTATTAGTTTACTTTGTGATGGAGCAAAATCATTCATCAATTTGGTCAAGAAAAAATGCATAAAATTATGCAAAATTTCATGTGGTTTTGGCCAACATTTTGCCTATGTCTATCATTACAAGGGATTTTTATTCACTCTTGAACTATTGATCAAGAATTGTCAAACAAGAACTATCAAAATCACATGGATTACCAACAATTACATTATTTATATACTTGCACTTAGAGACACTTATCTAGTTTTGGAAACATGTGGTGTAGATTGATCTCGTATATAAATCCTAGATTGTTTGGTACCAATTGATACAAGTCACCTCACTCAATTCCACAAGTTGGGCCCATGCCCTTAGCCTTCCTACAAAGTACGTTCTTGCAGGTCCCACAATCCCAGATCCTTCCCACAGGTCACATGCATGTAGGAGCCATTCCCACAACCCTTTGTAGTAGAATCCAATAGCTCTTGTAGGACACATTTATCCTAAACTTCATGTGAGCATAACTTCTTTTCTAGAGCTCTGTTTTCCATGATCTTTGTGTTAATAGAAAGCTCTTGAGAAGATGCTTCCAGTGATATAAAGCATAAATCATTTTTATTTGTCGTTGTAAAGACATGGGTCCCAATATAAACTATCTTTTTGTTCATTCCCATAAATGGAATCTAGTAATGTGAAGATTTATCTCATATAGACTCTTCAATATTCATATAATGCATTTTGGTAATTAATCAGACTCCACATTTAACACTTTTGACATACAATAATAGTCAATATTAACTTAAGTTTTGAATTACAATTAGCTCTTTATTTTCATTAGGTTTTAAACTAGGACATAAATAAGTTCAATACCACCATTTAAAATAAATAACTATAAGAAGCACAACAAATTTAGGACAATCCATCTCTTGGGTCAAAATTTGTATTAACTATATGCATATCAATTTTTATCTCAAGATATGTTAGTACATGTACTAAACTGAAATTTTACAAGTATATAAAGGAAGAGAAATTTGTGGATAGGATATACTCCTTGATCACCCTTTTACCTCATCTCTTTTATCTTCAATCAAAGTTTCAACTCACAAGTAGAGTTAAAATCTCAAACCCAATGCTCACTTACTTTATGATATACCTTTCTTCTTGCTCTAACTGTAGCTCAATAGCCATTGCAAGCCACTAAAATGAATCATTATACTTTTTATAACACTAGAGGCATGTCACTTCTTGATTCTTCCAAGAAAGGAGATATACTTTTATGAAAAAATAACTCTATTTTTTAACAACCCAAGGAGAAAAATATCAATATGAAAGATCAAACTAAGATTTCTCAATTGAGGATGACTCCATATGCCGTAGTTGAGCTTAAGCTTTGGTATTTATAGGGATAGGTAAGCTTAATACATGACTCCATATGAAGTTTTCCAAGAAGTTTCCTTTTAGAAGTTGCCTTTCTTGGAGTACAAGCTAAGCTAGTCATTTACTTGGCATACAAGCTACTCAATCTTTTGGAAGGTTCAAGAAGCTTCTTGGATGCTCTAATAACATTCTTAGAATTCCTATATGTATGCTAGTTCTATGTTCTTTTAGCTATAGTTAGCTTTTTCTAACTTGGTTATTACTTGTGACCTTCAAAATGAACTCAAAAGGTCAGATATCTTTAACCATCACTCCTTCTTCCATCTCAAATTGTTACCACAAGAAAAATCATCATATCATTATATCTTACATTCATGGTCATATATCATATAAGACAAACATAAATAACACACTACTCAAAAGGTTCACCTGTAAGTATAGACCAACTATAGTTAACTTCACCCACAAGTTAATTGATTAATCTTAAACTCACCCAAAAGTTTTCACTAACAAACAACTTTATTTGCTTATATTTTTTACTAAATGAGAGCTTAATTTTAGTTTTGATTAACCAAAGATGAGTATAGTTTTCTTTTATAATACAAACTATAACTTCCATATGCATCAAGATAAAAAATAGAAGAAAGAGTAATTTTGGCTAAGTATAAAGGAAAGTGTTATAATCATTGTTATATTATAGTTATAATGGGCATTACCAAGAAAAAATATTCTTTAGCATGAGCCGGCATATATAAAAAACCTAGAAAAATATTATTAAACAAGACTACAAACCATTGGTAAATTGATCTTCAACCACATCTCATATGCAGAGGACATTATCTCATGTATGTAAATATCAAAAGCAATGCAAATCTAGTTTGATTGTAATCCAACATATTATTTTTGAGTAGTGAGGTCAATCATCCAATATATATCTACAACTTGATAAAGAAAATATGAGGATAGAATATTTTATCCAATTTGGATATTTATCACTTTGAGTTCAAATGAGGATATTGCAAAATTATTGTTGTTCTTATTAGTGTGATACACACATGATCAAAAAGATAAAATCTTCAATAGGGTTAGCAAATTTTTTAGAAAAGAGAAAAGCTTTACTCTAGCTACCTTGGTAATCTTAATTGTGGTATCCTAGAATCAAAATCCAAAAGTTAAGGTACCCAATGAAACTTTCCACATTAAGTCATCATTGAACTAGCAAACCTTGCTTGTCAAAGAACTCATTATATCATATTTAATCAAAAATACAAATCTGAGGTGATAATGATGACACTAGAATCTAAGAAATATATTTCCTTTGAAGAGTTTTTGCTACCTTTAGATGGAGCAAAACAATTTTTCTTGTGCATAGAGAAAGAATTAAGAGTGGTATTTGTTAGCTTAAACTTAAACTCTAAAATCAAGTACTCAAATGTAGATATGTAGCAATAAATCTTGGATTTAAAGGAGAATGTATCTTCAGCTTTTTTTACTTATTTAGATTTTGATTAAATATATTTGTAGAAGCTATGTCTTTTTTTCTAAGACTATGGAGAATGTCAAGACATTATGTTTTATGGAAAATCAATTCCATAAAAGAATCACAATTTTACTTCTAGATCAACCACATAATCCATATGAAAATTTCATATAGATAAAATAAATTTTTCTCATCACATAATATCGTTTCTTTTTTGGCCTATAAATTTAATAACTTTGAATATTCTATTTTTTACACTTTTTGGTAGAGTTTTATATCTCTTTTATTATTCTTCTCTGCATTCTCTTGAGAATTATATGAATAAACTTAGCATGAGTGTCAATAGATCTTGAACTCTCACATAACTACTTCTCCAACTCTGTTTGACTAAGCTTAAGGTATATCATCATTGGAATATGTGGATGGACTGCAAAGTGATTGAAATAATTTTTTTCCTAAGATTTCAAATATTTTCTATATAAATTATTTTAACCTTAAATAAAAAAATATTTTAAAAAAATATGTTTTCATAGTTTTATCAAATGAAAATTTAATCATTCCGTCATGAAATATGTTTTCTTAACTTTGCACTATTGTTGTAGATAAAGCTTAAACTTGAATGTGATGTAATTTTCCTTATTACTTCAATTCTCTTTTCTAAATGAATAATTTTTTATCAAGCAAAACTCAATATGAGAAAAGGATGGTGAAGTATTGAAACTTGATATGGATTTATCTTCCAATCATTATCTTTCTTGCAAGTAATTTACCGCCTCCTTAAGACCATATTTATTGACCACTAGTTTCCACTAGAATGCATCCCTACATCTTGCTCTATAATCAACCTATAGGGCTATCTTTGAATAAGAGTACTATTAGCATAGTAAAGAATTAGATTTAGATGCATCCATGCAAATGAAAGCAAATGATGAATCTTCTCCCATGTCCCTAAATCCACTAGGCATATTAGAACTCATTATCAAGGCCTAATCAAACTGCTACTCATACTGTACTCACCATATTGAGTCTTTCTTTCTTACCTACCTACCTACCTACCTAGACAATATATGTATATGAGTATCCTTGTGCCTTTGTGCCACCTAGTATGCTCTTTACTTACTATATAACTATGAGCTTTTCATTTGAATGACTATGGTGAAGACATACTCTCTTGGGCTTTATTAGACATTTTCTCATAATAGATCATACTCTCGGTAATCCCTGAAAGTAGTCAAGACATAAAGAGATTGATTCTAGTGTTAATAGGTTTTTAAGAAGAGTTTGGTCATCTTTACATGATGAGTGAACTACAGAAGTCAAGCAGCCACCACTAAGCTTGTCGAGTCTCCTTAATATTAAGGGAGCCAAAAGATCCTAAGTTTGCAACTCATGCATTCTCACCATCTAGATTAGTTCACATTTCCACAAACACTTTGACTCCATTACAAAGTATGTATCCTATGACCATTGATCATCTCTTTCGTTTCCTTCATTACTTCTACCCAATTAAAAGGATATAGTTTACAAAGTCTCTCTTTACTCAGATGTTGCTTCGTTCTTCATGATGTTTATTGGATGGTCATCAAGTTTGGTCTCTAGAATAAAGGTGATTATCTCTCACTAAATATCCTAGATTTAGGTTTCTTCTTCTTCTTTGTTTTTTGTCAATGCATTGCTATTAGTATAGTTTCACTTTGAGCTAAATATTTGTATTATGGCTCACGTTGCAATCTCCAAGGAGTCCAGTGTATTGTTATTGGTGATGATTTCATATATGTAGTCTTACAAAATATTATATCTACAATTTTGATAGTCTTTTATACATATTGCTTCCACATCAATTTTTTATGTCTAGACTAAGAGATTATGAGATAGTTATTACTAACATAAGATCATCCTTGACCTCCATCTTTAGCTTTTTGAGAAAATTATTTTAAGAGTGAAGACTTTGGTCATACAACATACAATACAATAGTAAGGTATACATATGAATATGTTTTAGGAGGAGCACGCTAAAGTAGATTATGCTATTGGAAATACCATGGTAAAATTATATGATTTATACATACTTTGGTATAGATTGAGCTGTGGTTGGACGGACTCCTTCTATTTTCTTTGAAAATGAAAGCAAACATTATGACTTTCATTGATAAGAGATGCATATTACATGATGTGGTGTTGCCCACTCCCTCCGCGGAGCGCCTTTGGCTTGGGCCAACCACATTAAGAATTACTGCAGCCTTCACCACGGAGCAAAAAGGACCATATTACCCTAGTTCTAGCCTCGAGTGCCTTGGTACCCTTTGCAGTGGAGATTTTAGGCATTTTCGTTGTCATTGTTATTATCTTCTTCAGGAGGAAGCACGAGAATATTTAGATAACAAAGAAGCTATGGTAGTTTCTGCCAGCCAAACTCACCTCACAGTTCTCTCAAAAATCGCATTCACCTTAACACATTCCTAGATATTGTATTTATGTAGTGGCGAAGATTCCTCACGTGTTCTGCCGTTCTTCTCTCTATGCACCTGTGTACACCCGACCATACATTTCATCTTAGTTCTTTTACGGGATTACTGAGTTCTGTTGGACAAATCGATTTTCTTCATTTTGGGTTTTCTCAAGTTGATTATTACGTTTTGTTGGTCAACACTATTTTCTTGGATTTGGGCTTTGCACTTTTCCTTAGCGCCTTTGTATTCGTTGTTTCTGTGCACTTTTAATAAGCAATGTGCACTTCTCTTAGGGATTCAAGTAAACACGATTAGAAGTAATCAATCTCCGTGCGCTGAGCCGAAATGGTACTGAAATGTAAAATGAAATGTACTGAAATGTCACAGCCTTAGATTCAGCATTCGGGAATTGAGATACGTAACCAAAAACCGGAAAAGAACTGCATCTCACGGACGAAGAACACAACGACCGTTACGGTGGTATGACTTCAGTGGCTGTCATCACAGAAATTGTGATGACGGAATTTTCTTGCTCTCGGTGTTCTCGACTTCCCTTCGACAACTGAATTGCGAGCTTTGACAGTATGAGGTTTCTGATGTTATTCTTGGATCCGCAAGGACGGATAATCTACTGTCTAGGATCGATGAATTAGTAACTTCGTTTCTTAATTGATCTAAGAAATGCCACAAATGAAGAAATGAGCTAGTAGCTCGGGCACTAGTTCTTCGAATTGCATGCACCTACACTGCGTCCAAGCTTTCTACTAGACCGCAACTGTACATAAGCGTCTCGCGTTTCTGGACTCGGAGCGTTTCGCCTAAAAATAACTATGACATTGCAGAAACCCTAGATTCTGCCATAGCTCGAGCAGTGCAGGACTCAACAATTTTTTGAACCTGCGTTTCTCCTTACACCGGAAAATGCCACAGATGGGAGTCCAGAAACTCTTAAAAATGGTGGTACAAGAGAGCATGAACATGCAATAATAACGAGAAATTTATGTGTGCGATGGCGGGCGGAAATCGTCCAAAGAATGAGGGATGCACACCCACGGATCACAGACAAGATCAAACTCGAGTAAGCAAACCTGCACTGCAGCCGCAGAGTAACTGATTATAGACACAAATGAGATCATGAACATATCATGATCATGAATTCCTGTCAGGAGAGAGTTTTAGGTACAAAGCATGAGCTCAAAAATTCTCGCACCTGTGTTCAGAGGCTATTTAGCATGGCGTTGAAAAAAGCGTTGGAGGAGGCCAAGGAGGACGAAGCTTCCTTGGCAAAAATGGGGGAAGAGATCGCAGTGAAGGACACGCATTTATCACAGCTCCGCCAAAACTAGCTTCCCCTGCTACTTATCTTAAGGACACATGATCCACAGACAGGAGAGGAGATCGATCCCGACGTAGGTGATTGTCTGAACCCTGCTCAAGACATGCTGTCTGTGTTTCTTTAACCAGCACACAAGACGCTTCGGACCAAGCAAAACCTTCCAATCCATGTACGTTTTGATAAACCATCGATCCATTACTTCCTTTGGCTGATTGTGGGCCTTTCTTCGTCCCGCTTCCCCCCTATGACAAGCGAAGATCAAGGAGCTACAAGCTGAGATGCTAAAGGCCATGGAGAGAGCTTCAGTATCAGAACAAGAGCTTCATAAGCGTGATGCTGAGATCCGGCGATTGAGGGAGAGATTGAGTAGTTTGGACGACGAGGGGATAAGAATTGACTCTGAGTTCCAATCGAGCATAGCAAAGCTACAGCATGACAAAGAGAGTGCCATCAGTGAAGGCAGAGTTCTCCTGTCGCAGGTAATGGCTAATGTGTTAGAAGAGGAACACCATAAATTTAGACTTGCCTGCAAGAAGCTCACTGACTGCAACGAATGTAATCCGACCTTCTTTCTCGAAGGGTAAACTCTTCTATTGCTCTTACGGTCAGTCCACGATAGATTTGTAATTGTGGATTGACCTTGGTTGCCTAGCTATTGCCAAGATAAATATGACGAGGGCCTTTCTCGTGTAGAGGTGATCTCTTCATCAACTATCTCAGGAATATGACTTAGTTCTTGGAACGACCTGGCATAACTGCAATCCCAAACGTATGTTTTATAACACTTCATGGCGTGCAACTGCAGCTCACCAGGAGAGACGAAGAAGTGGCCCTTCAGTGTAAGGAAATCGACAGGTTGAGAGCGACAGTTTTCAAACTTAGCAGCCGACAAGCGACTTGCCAAGATGAAGTTGACAGGATCAAAGCTGACCAAAGGCTCGAGATACAAAGCCTACAAGAGATGCTTCAGCAGGCATTAGCGGCAAAGCACGCAAGAGAGGTTTATACATACTTACAACTACTGCTGTGGATTTTTGTGAGTGAAAGTTCTACAATGCACCTCCGAGAAAATAATAGTCTGCTCTACATGTCCACCCTCTCTACAGCTAAACCTGCAATAGAACTAATTCTAGTGGAGAAATGACAACTACCGGATGAACAAGGTGTAGGTCCCGAAGAGCAGTAGGATCGGGCCGGTGAACTAAATAATAGCTCACCATTCCGACCACTAGAACATAGACCTTCATCACTTGTTGCTCGTAACCAAAATCGGTTCAGGTGCGTTTATTCCGGCATTTGCTCGGAAAACAAGAAAACAAGTGACTAGTAAAGCACCACCTTCAGTATTAGTGTCGCAGATTTGGTATGTCGTCTGTGTAAGTATTGAGGAAAGTTCCCGAAGAGAAGGGTAGAACCTCACATGGCTTATGGTTCCACGTCCACAATGCGCAGATGGATCTTGTGTTATATACAGAGAAATGCGATGGTTTGAGTCAAGAGCGGCAGAGTTTGCTTAACCAGCTCCATTGTTCTGTAGAACGAGCTGACCTTGCTTCTCAGCGTGCTGAGGTAACAGTCTTAACTCAATGTTTTTCTGAACCAATGCGCCGCACTTCTAACAGCTGATATCAGTGGTCGATAGATCTGAAACTAATTACGAGCTTGAGAAAGCGGAAGAAAAGCCTTGAAGGCTATCAGAGTTCTCGATCCTACGACTGACATATCATTTGTCGATTGTCTATTAAAGGAGCTGCAAACGAAGCTGAACTGTATTGCAGATAAACGTGCAATCGCATCTGAAGAAGTTGCTGCAGAAATGGTTCAGTATCTAAAGCGCCTTACAGGCCATATGAAGGAACTAGAAACATCGATGGATAAGACTGCACTCGGCTTTCCAGTCAGTGTCTTCAAAAAGAAGACAGTGGCTGAAAGCCTTGCTAAGCTTTCCAACAGGCTTGCGCAAGCAGAAGCAGCATCACTGAACATTCTTGGTCAACCAAATAGTCTCGAAGAAGCCAAAACGCCAGGTCCGCAAGACAAAGACGACATTAGGAAACAGGTCTGTTTCTCCTTTCCGGATGAAAGAAGAAGCTGTTGGTCAGACTCCGAACATGTGGGTCACCAGATGAAGAGAGAGACTTATCCTCCTAGCATTCATAGGGATATTGCCATGTCAAGATTTAAAAATTGGATAACGTGGAAGTGGAGGTGGGCCGCTTCAGCAACCAAAGCAGAACACTTGTTTAAACAGCTTGTTTTGATCAAGAGAGCTTTTCCAGAAGTGCAGAAAACCGAGAGGCAAGTGGAGAGTAGGGGTATGCAGACCACATTCCAGGTTTCTCACCTCGATGATGTCACTGGACATGAGAATGGACCACAAGCAGAATCCATATTAACGCACAAGCTGCTGGCTGTTATTATGATGGCATGGCGTGCGTTTGCCAGGTTATCCATTTTGCAAGGGACGACTAGTGCTCGCAACGAGTCCCTAAAGAAAATAATATCAGCACTTCCTTGGTGGATTCGTCGAGTTGGGGAGAGAAGGGCTCTGGAGCGTTGTTTCTTTTCCTGGCAAGTCCTTGCACTAAGGGCAAATCGACCCAAGGTACAAGGTCAGCAACAAGGGCAAAAGAAGTTAGTTTCCTTATCAAAAGCAACTCTTCAATCCAAGCTCAGGGCACCTCAGCCATCCCAAGCAGCAACGATGGCAACCCCTCCTCCTCCCCAGAGACTAATTTACCGAGAAGGTGAGACACAAACTGATAGAGTTTACCGGGTGTCAGAGGTACCCAAAAAACAGGACAAGCTTTCTACTACCATTGGAACAATGACACAACAACCTAAGCTTGACCCCAAACAAGGTCCAGTACCAACTTCAACCTCCGATGTCCGCAAGAGACTCAACGGAGACGGCCAGTTCATGGCGAAAGCCAAAGAAAGGAAACGTGGTTTGCCCTCTGCAACAGCCGTTAGAGTACGACGTGGTTTCCAGGTGCGTGCAAACTCGCAGTAATTAGTAAGAACAGATAACTGTGTACTGTGTATAGTCATCGACGTAAGCGAAAACTCGTGAACATATAGCCAAAAGAACTGTCACAAACGTACACTTGTCTGTAGACGCGACGTCGGTCTTTATTCTGTTGTTCGAACCAACCCCAGTCAACAACGTCGCCGCAGCAAGAGTTAAAAGATTTGCAGGAGGAACTGTCACGAGACATAAAAGCCATGGAACAAGTATGTTTATTTTGCTTTTTCCTTCGATGATGTAGCTTCTTATGCATATCGGGTACAGAACCCGTTGTAAACATCCCGGTTCCATACCCACGTTTGACAAGAGTGACTCTGACATATGATGGTCGCCTTGTAAAGATCGTCGTAACTACCAATTACATAGAGAGGTAAGCATACGTAAGTCTGCGTACAGGGGGTTAACATGATTTTGTGATGCATAGATACCTGCAGTATCTCAAGGTTACACTTGCTCGTGTAACCTTGAGATTGAAGTGTAAGTGAAGTATGACTGAGCATTGTGACTGCGAGCGAGTGTGACCTCGAGAGAGAAGCATAACGTGGTGACAACATGGAGATGTTAGTAAATAGGACATGAACAGTCCGAGTCTCAAAAATTATGAAACGCCCTCGGAGAGAGTAGGTGAGGTCTGGGATTTACCCCTATGTCAACATGCTCTATGTCAGCATGAGTCCGTCTGCGCTACAAAACACACTAAGGAAGAAGCAGTCTTTTCATGGTAAGTCTGCAGATAACACCCACGACTTCGTCAGTGCCCTGCGGGTGCCAAGATAGCTGTATGTAATGCCAGTATCTCCCGTCCCGAGTAGTGAAAAATATAGCGTTAGTGTCTTGGACACAAACCGCACAAGTCCTTTTTCGCATATTTGAGAAATGAGAGCAGAAGAGGTTCATTTGTGCATATTGAGTGATGGAATACAGAACCTTCCCTACGCAAAATCAAACTACCTAAACACAGACGGTACAGATGGAAATACAGGACATACAAGTCATACAGACAGCAGAGCAGATTGACGTTACAAACATTGTTGTCATGATGATCTTTGTCCTGCAGATCCCTGGCCCTATTGCAAATAATGCTCAGGGGAGGTTTACTGGCGCCGAGCAGACCGACCCAAGCAAGCAAGCATTGAAGTCTGTATATGGTGTATGCAATAACCTGGCCCAGGTATTGGCTGAGGTCCGTGCGCAGTTGTGTGCGGCAAATAGCACAGAAAGAGATTTGCCAGTAAGAGAGTCACCACTATTGGGGTGGAGCAGGAAGATCCATAGAGGCAGCACAACCCTTGCAGATTCAAAAAGTGACTGGGAGGGACGACGAGGGCCAATATCCAGAGAGACAATAGGCAGCGATCAAAAGTACACAGCTGAAAGGACTCATCATTTTGCACAACCGATTGGTAGAGTAAGACGGTACAAGTCTCCGAACATGCAACAAAGAGAAGCGTGGCCAACACAGTCATGCGAGGGCAAGCATCCTTTACCTAGTCTACCTGACAGTGCAATCAGCAAAAGCAAGCCACGGATAATTCGACAACCTTATGAAAACGGTATAAATCATTATCAGATTCCGCAACCCGTAAGAGAAGAGACGGATAATTTCAGTCCTAGAACAACAAGGATGCAAACAAGTCGCTATTCACCCGACAACATTGGTGGTCTTCACAACTATTCTCAAGCAGAAAAAGACGAGAGTTGTACGTATAGAAGCGAAGGAGGATATGTCCCGGATCGGAACTCATGTGATAACCCAATTGCAAAACGTCGACATGCTCAAGCAGGAAGAGACGACAGCAGTCAGATGAGATCAGGAGAACAGGAAGAACGCCGATTACTAAATTCAGATACTGGTCGAATAGGAGCGAGAGTAGGAAGGATAGTGGCTTTGCCTCAAGATGATGATGAAGGTGTGGACTCGTCGGTGTCTAGGCCCCCGGCCGACTGTCTTCACACTACTGTGGTTCAGATACTGAACCAAGACAACAACAAGGTAGGAGAGATAGCCATTCACACACACCCACTCAATGGTGGCAGTGTTGGTGGTGGTAGGGGGCGTAGTAGGCCTGAAGGTGAGCCGAGAGAAGCTGATGAGCGGGGAACGACAAGGGTGCAGGGCATCGAAGACGAGAGATGTGACAACACTACAACCACTCGAGCTCGTTCAGAAACGCAGCACGAGGCAGGCGAAGATCACCCAAGACCTTCGACAGCCCCTAATAGGCCCAGACATCCCGGAACTGGCCCCGCTGGACCTGCAACATTTTTACCACGCTATAACCAAACGTCCATCATCAGGAGACCAAACAGCGTTTTAAAACAAAGAATTCCGGAGAACTTCCTTTCTTCACTAAGAAGAAAAGAGTGCATGGGTTCCGACTATGCGGAGCTTTTAAGGGCAGAAATTATCCGACTGAGAGAGGATCGTCTTTCAGCCGAAGGAAAGGTAATGGACGCAGAATATGATATTGGCACAGATTTGCCTTTGGCGAAAAAACCTGGCTGGAGGAATGTCTACTGAAATTGAGTTTTATTTCTGCTGCCTTGCGGTAAAAACTCCACCCAAAAGATCCGGCTCTGAAACCAGTACTAAGCGGGATGAAGCTTCTCTTCACCTGATTTCGCTCGTTGCTCAATGATCCATCGGCTTCTTCTTATGCTGGAACAAATGAGAGTCGGCTGCTGGTGCCGAGTCGCGAGTTGCAACTGGTACTGTCATTCCATTTTCTGAGACCCAACAAAAAGTTGGCTCTTGAAGTCGGTCAGAAAGAGTTGCTTCAAACTGTATCTGCTGCAGCTCGCCAGTAACTGATGGGGCTGTTTGCTGCTCCTGGAGAAGTTACTAGAGGACAGCTCGTCAACAGGACTCGGGAGCTTGCGCACTATATGACGCGAAGCCTTCCAGTTGCGCCATATCAATTGTTAAAATCGCAACAACCTTCAAAAAACGTCAAATCAAAATATACGAGCGCACCTGTCTATTTTCATTTTCTGACGTTGACATCCTTGACATGAGGTCCAAAGCAGGAGCCAAGAACATCACGTGATCCTACATTTTCCTTCCTAGCGAATGGACCCAAATCATACCGACTACGTACATATTTCAGAGCCCAATCTCAGAAGAAACTGAGTTATTTGGTGAAGCAGGTAGTAACTTGGGACAAATGGAGGTTTACTGGTTATATGCTGCTCAAAAGAGCTGATATGGCTTAGACTGATTCTTGTCACGAAATGAGATCCCAGTCAGATTGCAGATTTAAACTTGCAGAATAGCCTGTGGAAATCCACAGGTAGTTTACAAGACATAGTTTGCAAAATAAGAGTCATTGCCAGTAAAACATCCCCTTCTATGCTCCTTAAAACAGCAAAAAGCCTGTGTACTAGACTACCTCTGCCTTACTTTAATCGAGTTCCCGGTACGTTCACTGCTATACTCAACTAGACTGGAGCAAATATTATCCCGGATGTCAGGTGCCAGCTCCAGATTGCACATTTGTGGATTTGCTGCGCCTGGTTAACATCCAACAAGTTAGAGACTACCTGCCCGACAGTGCTGGCAATATCTAACAACAGGGCCCCAAAGGTTCAGGAGACTTCGAGAGAAGGCATAGCTGCTCCAACAGATGAGCCTGTACCTTACGATGGGAGCATGGGCACAACAAAGTGCTTTTCTACCTCTTTTACTAGGACTGATGAGCAGGAACCGTTGAAAAAAGTATTTCAAGCTGAGCCTTCTCACACGGTCTTCGACCCGGCCTGCCGCTCTTCCTTCAAATACCTCCAGACCTTCTTGTTTACTCCACCAATTTTCTCCTCAGATCCCGACTTTGGAACCCCTTTATTACAGACGTGAAACAAGGTAAGCCCAATTGCGAAAGAAACGCCAAAAACACAGCTTACAACAACGAACGGATATTAGTAAGCCAGGGGAAAGCATCGACACTGTAAGGCACACCAGTATTGAAAGTTGAATTCTAAGCAGCAAAAGAGTATCAAGTACTTGTGCTGCTGTCCAAATCGATTCAAGGGAGGCGCATAAAAACATGCCAACCGATTTATCTGGCATGAAGAAACCAAGTCTAACTGATTCGCTCGGGCTTTAGCAATGGAGGATAGATTACAGATATGCTTGCGATCACGGATCCAGAGTCGAGTAATACAGAGGCTGATGTACATCAAGAATTTTCACTGTTGAGCTATAAGACTGATAAAAGATTGTAGAAGATTAAGACTTTTTGAGTCTTACCTGAAAGATGAAATATTCCCCATGCAGCCCCATGTTTAGCGTCCTGCAATTCCAATCATATATTCAGTTCTGCTGGTACTTCGGGATTGTATTGTTCAGCATTTGAGTATCATAATTCTCGGGAAGGGCTACTTGGATCGTGCAACAGCAGAAATACATTTCCAGGCAGACTCCCACCAGGCATCTAGCAATGCTGAAATTGTTATGGCACCAACCCAGCCTCGCCACGATACGGGGAAACACTTGAAATTCAAGGTACATAGGGATCAGGATTTCAATTCCTAGGACCATTACCTTAACGTTATAAAAAATCGTTCCAGGAATTCTTGCCAAACAACCAATCGGCCCAGCATTCAAAATTGCCTCAAGAAGTGGCAAATATCGTCAGACTTCGAAGTTGAAACACACCTTCCCGAGTTGAACCTTTGTCAATTGGTAGTAAGTCTCCGGCTGCCAGTGTCCTTTCGTAACTTTCGCGCCAACTCCCCAATTGGGCAAGAACTGCAAAACCTGAACGAGATTCTTCTTTTTCCGAGTCTTACCGGAGCTTGCAGCAGTGGGCGTCGAAGAACAGAAACGCCGGAAGGCCAACAATGCACTACCAGTAGCGTTGGAAGCCATGGATTCGGAACCTTCAATGACCTACAATCTCGATGCACCTCAGCCAGCTTTTTCTTCAAGCGTTCATCGACACCCAGTGGCTTCACGACATCAATCGGTCCAGGTCTTGGACTGCAGCAAATTCCACTACGGACACGAGAACCCTACTCAGTATACAGTTCAGTTCAGTTCACCGTCTTCTACCAGGTACTGTAGTTCCGGTTCACTACGGTACTCCTTAGGCTCGGATTCCCCACCCGCACTGTTCTATGACATGCCAATCCTTCACTTCGAATCGAAACCCACCCTGAATTTCTCTCGTATAATGGCGAGAAGGACGCGTATCCAGAGTACTTTCAGTTAGTTTGACATCTTTTCGGCTCTTCGCATTTTGTGCTATCGTCTGAAAACTTTCATCATTTCTTGGATTCTTTCGCATCTGAATATACAGAAGTCAACTTTAGCAAGAGATGGCAAACGCCATCGTTTGGGTTTGGCAAGCGAAACTCCCAGTAAATTGGAGGTGAGTTACCGTGCTTCCCTCACATGTGGTTTAGACGAGAAACAGGCGACCGCGTAGGAAAAATGAAGGATGGGAAGACCCCATCAAGCCGTACAAGGGAGAGAAAAAAGAAAAAAAAAGGTAACATGGGGCTAAGCCCCAATATAGAGTCTGCCCTGCCGCACCTAAGATATCATGTGGTTTAGACAAGTCCTGGACCTCTAGAGTCATGCTAGATCGTACAACAAAGATTGTGTAACTATTCGCTCCTTTCTATAAGAGGAAGGTGATATAAGTTAGAATATTCAGGAGAGAAAATTACTCCCGCGAATTTTTCAATTCATTTGTAATGATAATACAACAGAAATTGATATATCAAAATAAGCAACAAAACCTGTGCACGAGAATCATAGAGGTTACAACTTTATGCATGTTTTAGAAACCGAGATTGGGACCAGAAGAGATGAAATAATGCACAAAATTCACGAGTCAAGTAGGTGAATGAGCTCTTAAACAATTGGTGAAATTTATTTGATAGCTCCTTTGAGAAGTGAATCATTTTACTTTTTGTTGGATTAGGTATAGCAAGGTCCTTTTTTAGAGGATCTCTTCTTTGCTATTAAATTATTTTGTTGAAACTTCTTATATGGTTGCTCCATATTCGTTTTACCCCTGTTTTCTATATAAAAGCTATTCACATTCTTTTACACGATCTTTGGGCACGATATTGACAATTTACAGAAATTTACACAATCTGTACTTTACTGAAAAAATTTGCTGTTTAACATTCCGAAATTTAATTATTAAATCTACTTTCGAAAATTATTGTTTAGCGACTCAAGCGCTCATAGAGCATGTTGTGCGCGTCGTCTCACATTTTGCTCTCACACATTTTCGCATGTGCAAGTAGGTCCGAGATAGGCTACGTAATAAGTACATCCTTTGCACTTGATGGAATTATAAAATATATATAGAGAGAGATAAAATACTAATAAGAAATTCTAAATTTTAGTTTTTGGAGTTCATAATATAAGAAACTATTTAATACGAATATATTTTACCTAAAAGCTATTTCAAGATATTTATTCTCATAGATCAATCCCGACCTTGATAATCTATTTATTACTGTATCTGAATTTCAAATAAGTTTATTTATTTTTAGAAATTATTAAATTATTAATTTATTTAGGTTTTAAAATTTAGAAAGAGTGCATTTCATTAATCTCTCATGTACTTGTGCGATTGAAAATCTACTTGTAATTCTCTACAAACACAACTTAAATTGAGATATAAATACTAGTATTGATTGAAGACTCATAGGTACTTTAAAGGGCTTAGGTGATATGATGAGCCATTTAAAAAACATATTCACTCTTTATAAAAAAATTACAAAATCACTCTATATGGTCAAAAAAATAATTTTTATTTAAATATGCAATAAATTTGAATGTGATTGATAAAATTGATTAATGCCACATAAACCATGCTGATTCCAAGCAAATTCACACATTAGACAGGAATATGTGGTTCACCTCAGTGTGAGGCTACGTCCACGGTAAGCATCAAGAAGGCCTTTACTGACTCAGGGTCCTATCCTTTTCCCAGTCCAGTCATACGACAGTTTTTTTCAGTCCATACTCCCCACGACCTATGAGAGAGCAACCCTCACCAAAATACCCGGAACCCTAAGGCATATTAGTCAAAACCTAACAAACTCCCCCTTGACTCTTGTCTTGGGATTAGTAACCTTGCAACAATTAATAACTCAGCGGGAAGTTCTAGACAGACAGTCAATTACTTGACCCCTCCTTTAAACTAGGATAAACTAGAACTTATAACCGTAGCCCATATAGGTATAGAGTAACCAAAACAGCCAAGGTCACCTCCAATGTTAGGTCATCCTACTCATGCTCCACTTGCACAACCTGTAGGGTAGCACAATGCCTTGAGAAACTTTCTAAAGGTATGACTTTGGTAAAGGCATCAGTCGGGTTGAGCTTACCATCAATCTTGACTAGATCAAGCATTTTCTTAGACACAGCTTGCCTAAGAAAGTGATATATGATGTCTATATGCTTAACCCTACTATCCATCACCTGATTTTCAGCTAGGTATATAGCACTTTGACTGTCACAATGAAGCACTACATTACCATGTCTTAGCCCCATCTCAACAACAAGTTTGTCCAACCAAATTGCTTCCTTTGCTGCTTCCACTGCTGCCATGTACTCCGCTTCTGTAGTAGATTGTGCAACACACTTTTGCAAGATAGATCTCCAAATAATGCACCCACCACCAAGTGTGAATACATACCCTATTGTTGACCTCCGCTTGTCCAGATATTGTCCATATCAGCATCTACATAGCCATCTAGTGATGTGGCATTCATTGATCTTCTATCAAATAAGAGCCCATAGTCTAGTGTACCTCTCAAATACCTAAGAATCCACTTAACTGCTTCCCAAGGTGTCCTTCCTAGATTTGACATATACCTGCACATCCTTACCCATTGCTAGGGCAAGATCAGATCTAGTGCAAGTCATCAAGTACATGAGACTCCCAACAACCTTCTCATAAGGAATGTTAGCCATCAAACCCTTCTCCACAGCATCTGTAGGACAACATGCCGCTGAAAGCTTGAAATGAGAAGCTAGAGGAGTACTTACTGGTTTATAGTTCTCCATTTTGAACCTAGCAAGTACCTTCCTAGCATACTTACCCTGTGTCAACCACAACTGACCAGTGCCCAAGTTCCTCTTGATCTCTATGCCTAATATCCTTGTGGCCAACCCTAGATCCTTCATCCTAAACTCTGAACTCAAGAGCGTCTTGAGCTTGTTCACTTCAGATCTATCCTTAGTAGCTATCAACATGTCATCCACATATAGCACAAGAATAATAAAACCAAAGGTATTATTACTCATTGGTTTCATGTACATACTTGGATCAAATAAACTCCTATTGAAACCCTGAGCATGCATAAACACATCAAACCTCTTGTTCCATTGGTGAGGTGCTTGCTTCAATCCATACAAGGACTTCAACAATCTGCATACCTTGCCTTCTTGGCCATTCTTCACAAATCCCATAGGTTGTCTCATGAAGATCCTCTCATCCAAGGTACTATAGAGAAACGTTGTAACAACATCCATTTGATCTAAAGTAAGACCAAATAATGCAACAATCATACATAACATACGGATTGTGGAATACTTTGCAACAGGAGAAAAGACCTCATTGTAGTCCACCTCCTTCTCTTGAGTGAACCCCTTTGCTACCAACCTTGCCTTGTAGATCTTTGATCCCCCCTTAGGACCCTCTTTCAACTTGTAGATCCACTTGCAATCTATCACTTGTTGATCCTTGGGTAACCTAACTAGCTCCCAAGTCTTGTTATCCCTCAAGGATTCCATCTCCCTCTCCATAGAACCAAACCACTCATCCTTTTCACTAGAAGAACATGCCTCCTTGTAGGATGAGGGTTCACCTTCTTCCAAGACCAGAGCATGAGCATCATCCCTAGAAGTCAAGTCATCATCCAACAACTTTGTTGAATCAATCCACGTACCATATCTGATTGGAGCTCGACTAGCAAGCCTTGATAACCTCCTACATGAACTCTCCGCTTGATCTCCATGTGTAGTCCAATGTGAGACTGACCTAGCATATTTTGTTGCTCATCAGCAACTACTTGCTCCATTTGTTCTTGCTCCTCAAGAACTTGCTCTGCTATATGAGCACCTCCTTCCTCTTCATCACTTAAGTGATAAATCTCCCCCTCAACTAGATCTAAGGTGGGAGACTTGCCTTTGTCAATGTCTAAGGATCCAGATCCAGATCCAGATCTAAGGAGGGAGAGCTTGAGCATTCTCCCCCTCCTTGAATGATCTGGATTCATTAAAGGAAACATCCCTATTGACCACAACCTTAGATGTAACCTGGATCCCATAACCTACAAGCTTTCACTCCACTTGCATAGCCAAGAAAAACACATTTCTTTGACTTAGCATCCAACTTGGACCTCTCCTCCTTAGGTGTGAGTGAATATGCATCACAACCAAATACCTTCAATCTACCATAATCAGTTGGTCGCTTATGCCTCAACTCATATGGTGTCTTGAAGTTGATTGCACTGGATGGAGAAATATTTACCACATATGTCGTTGTGTTGATAGCTTCTGCCCAAAACTCATGTGGCAACTTTGATTCACTCAACATACTCTACGCATGTTCCAACAATGTCCGGTTAAGCCGCTCAGCAACACCATTCTGCTATGGAGTGTAAATTGTAAGGTGGTGAGTTATCCCATGTTTTGTACAGTATGCCTGAAACTCTCTAGAGACATACTCCCCGCCATTGTTTGATCTCAGACACCTCACCTTCTTCCCAATCTGAGTCTTCACTTGGGTCTTCCACTTCTTGAAAGTGGCAAAGACTTCAGACTTGTGGTGCATGAAATAAATCCACACAAACCTCAAGTGATCGTCAATAAATGTTACATAGTAAATTTTTCCAGAGTGTGAGGGTGTAGGAAAGGGTCCCCACACATCACTATGTACATACTTGAGTAGACCCTTGGAATTATGGGTCCCCACTTCAAAAACAGATATGTTCTGTTTTCCAAAGATGCAATGCTTAGAAAAATCCAACTTCACAATCTTCAAGCCGGATAGCAAGCCATTTCTTTTCAAGACAGCCAAACCCTTCTCACTCAAATGACCTAGCCATGAATGCTACACAGTCATCATCCCAATCTTGAGACCTGGTAACATTGGCTTCTCCACACACTGTAGTGCTCTCCAATACAAATAGATTCTTTTGAAAGTTACCTTGCAAGATAACCTTTCCACCAGAAGTGACTTGAAGTACCCCATCACCAACACTCCATTGATGAACTTTGGCATGCAATAATCCAAGGGAAATCAGGTTCTTCTTCATGTCAGATATGAACCAAACATCATTAAACTTCCGCATAGCTTCATCAAACATTCAAATCCTTATGGATCCAAAACCCTCAATCCGACAAGGTTGATCATTCCCCATCAGAACTGAACCATTCATTGTTGAAAGTGAATAGAAGAACTCCTAAATATAGCATATATGGTATGAGCAAGCACAATCTAGAATCCATTCATCATCCATACTAAGAGATGAGGTACAAAGGGCATACCCATAATGTCACAAATCATACTGATCATCCAACAGATCAATATCCTCCTCAACATAAGCTAGGTTTGCTGAAGAGCCTTCATCTACCTTTCCTTTGCCCTTAGCTTTGCATTCCTTCTTCATATGGCCTACTTTGCCACATCTCCAACAAGTCACATGTTTCCTTTCCTTGGACTTGCCTCTTGACTTAGACATGGACCTGGCCTTGCTTTTCCCCTTATCACCATCATTAGTCCTCCATTGAGGTCTCCCATGTTGGATAACCAAGGAATTGCCATGAGTAGAAGATGACATTGAGGTTGCAACAAGTTTTTGTTGCAAGTCATATGTTAGTAGAGTTGCAGTCACCTCTTGAAAGGTAATGGTCTTTTTCTCACGGTGCAACAACATTTGTGAAAGTGATTGATAGGATGGCGGCAAGGAGCCCAACAAGTGCAGCGCCTTCCGCTCCTCATTCAAGTCCTCTCCCAAGTTTTTCAAGTCTATTACTAGGTCACAAAATGCATCCACATGGTCTTTGATGTTGGTCCCTAGTTTCATCTTGAATGTGATTAGTTTGAGATTGGTGTACAATCTATTTGAAATTCATTCTGATGATACTTGCTTTGTAGTGCATCAAACAAGGAGGTATAGTTAGAATGCTCCTCCACTTGCTTGATCACATGGGGCTGAAGGTGTAGCAAAACAGTATTCACAGCTTGCTCTTGCATATCATCCCAATCACTTTGTCTCACATCCTCAGGTTTCTCCCTCAAAAGCTTACCCAAACTAGTTGCCCTCAAAACTCCTTTCACATGCCGTTCACACAATAAGTAATCCATGCGGCCATCAAACTTTGCCACATCACACTTGGGTCCACCAAGCTTCAGAGTACCCATCTTGACTTCCTTCTGCTCCTCAAGTACTACATAGGCTATTGCTGCACTTAGAGACTCTTCTTGAGTCCTTGAACCTTCCACCTTAAAACTCCAATGCTCAAGAGAGTGGGTCATAAGATGGAAATCTTCTTCTTCTTTTAAATTTTTTAAATTTTTTTTTTATAGCAGCTTCTTCAAATACTCAAAGTCAACAATAGTTATATCAAGTGATAAAATGTTGTCCGCCCCTATGATACAACCTTCATCCAAAAACCTTCTATAGGTGTGATTTGTAGTCTTTTGGTGTACTCACTACCCTAGTCTTGAAGCTCAAAACCTTTGGGAAGTTATGGAGTGTGACACCAGACTCTCTTGACCCTCTTGGGAAATAATGTACCATATCTGCGCTAACAGAGGCAGCACATGAAGAATGGCCACCTTCACCATGTCAAGGCATAAGATTAATTGCAAAAGGTGGCGGGATACTATGTGGTTCAATCAATCTTGAGGACAAGAGAGAATGAGAGTGATCAAGAGCTCCACTTTGGTTCTGAAGGAGAGCTTTGGTAATGTCAGCAGCAAACTATTTAATGCCTCAAGGACATTGGACGGTGCAAGATTCCACTCATTGGGAACTATCCAGTATCCGTTCTGTATAGCCTCCACTAGGATACCTTCCTAGAAGACAAGCTTTCTTGAATTATCCATAACGTAGGAACCTAAGTACTCATGCAGGTCAGTATGCTTATGATTGTTGATGCGGACAAACCGATGTCATGTTGTTAGGGCTAGGTACTCAATCATGCTTGTTTTCCCACTTGAAGTTGGTCTTTGAAGCAATACAGGTTTTTTATTTTTCTCTACGTATGAATATAGCTCGTGCAAGATTCTTCAAGTGTTCCCGTATATTGACAGTTAGAACATAGCACTGACATGATTCAAGGGAGGACCCAGATGGTTCATCATCACCTTTTTCAACCCAGAATTGTTACAACTAGGTAGCAATCTAATGATCTCAATCTCAATTGCTATCACTCTCAGATTTATTTGATAAATTTAAAGTTATCTCTTGATTTCACTACATTGAAATGAAATCTAAGAATTATTCCTCAAAGGCAACATATAGATCTTGAGACGACTCAAGTGTACTAGTTTTGTGGACTTCAATAACAGGTCTACAGAGCTATCCCTTACAAAGAAAACAAGGAATGTATAACATAGAGAGATTGTCAGGAGCTGCTTTGGAAGAATTCTCGCTTGGGTCGCCTTCAAGCTGTATGTTGATAGCATAGAGTGGGAGTTGATTGCTTCTTGATCACTGACCTCATGCTATGACCCAACAATATCTTCATGATCCCAGAGGCTCATAGCTCCCTTCCTCTAAAAAACGTATGCACTCTATACTTTTTTTAAAGAACAGACAAATGAACAGACAAATGACCAAGGTCCCCAAACTGAGGTTCAGCCTTTAGTCCAAAATTGCTTCATGCATCAACTTCATTGAGCCACCAATTTTTTCAGTTTTCTCGTGGCCTCCATCATCAACCTCAACATCGCTCTGATACCATTTGATTGATAAAATTGATTAATGCAACATAAACCATGCTGATTCCAAGCAAATTCACACTTTAGACATGAATACGTGGTTCACCTCTTTGTGAAGCTATGTCCACGGTAAGCATCAAGAAGGCCTTTACTGACTCAGAGTCCTGTCCTTTTACCAGTCCAGTCCTACGATAGTTTTTTCAGTCCTTACTCACTACGACAGTTTTTTTCAGTCCATACTCCCCACGACCTACGAGAGAGCAACCCTCACCAAAATACCCGGAACCCTAAGGCATATCAGTCAAAATTTAACAAAATGATGTCCTTTTATACTAATTAGAACCAATTTTCAACTCTATTTTGATTCAAAATTCTACCTCAAAATTATTGTTCATATTATAATTATCTGAAAGAAGTAAAGACTCCTTTACAGCTAGCTTGTTATGCTCCTTAATTTCACATATTATTTATTTAAATGTAAAAAATGAAATTTTTTAGCCATGAAATAATTTGAGTATAAATCAAATAATCTCATTATTAAGCAATAAAAAAATAATTATATTTAATTAATTGGAAATTTCTAAAATTAATGAGAATTTGTATCCATATTTCTAAGAGTCTTGTAATAAATTTGATTCCATCCTAATAATAAATATTTGAAGGTTTATAATATTAAGTGAAAAATCCTGCTAATCTTTGAAGTATCGGATTATAAAATTATATCTTGATATACGGATAACAAGATTTGTATAGATAATTTTATTATTAATCTTCTAAACCTATATATATATACATAGATATCCAAATTTTAAAAGGAAATAAAGCTGTTATGGATATGATAGATTATAAAAGGGACAACTTGCTTTTAATAAAATTACTAAAGACTAATTTTTTTCAATCCATGTTTAGATTTTATATAAAGTAGAGATTAGTCAAGAAGATCTCTTAACTTTAAAATGAAATAGGATTATCTTCTCAGTCTTAGACTTTGTGTTGAATCAAAGTTCAGAGTTTATGTACCATAAGTCTCGGAGATAGTCTTGTACATACTTATTCAATACCTCGTAGCTTTGAAGAACATGAAGGTTGTACCATGAGTTCAAGGAGCTATTGTGGAAGATGATAATCAAAGATATCTTCAAACGTCCATAATTTGGACTTGTACTATTCTGCTATATGGAGGTTTCTAACCAAGCTTGTAGGGGATACCATTAGGTCTTATATTATTGGAACTTGCACTTTTGACTTTGTAACCAAAACTTGAATCCTTTTCTAACTATCTTGATAATAATATTATGGAAAAATGAGGATACAATAGCCTAAATATTATTAACATTCATTTAATTTATGGTAATTTTAGAATTCAAACAATTATCTTGAATGAAATATATAGGTTCTTTTTAAAATTTCATCTTTTGGGTGAAGAAGGGTCAGATAAGCTCTTCAAAGAGTAATGTTGAAGACCAAACAATTGTCTAAAATCATTGTTTAAGCTCTTTTTGTATTTTCATCCTTTAAGTTAGAAAATGTCATTTAAGTTACTCTTGTGATATCATCGGTGAGTTTGGTTCATGTATCACTTGCTTTTCTTTCAAAGTAGTATGAAGTTTCCTAGTACCTTATTACATATGTTTGAATTTTTTATTTTTTTTTGTCATTACCATATTTTAATCCATATTTCTTCTAATTTTCAATGTCTTTTAATAAGGCTTCAAGAATGCCATTATTGATGTAAGAATTATCTAATGGTGAATGTATGTTTGTATGGTTTGACAATATTTGGATCAATCTTTATAATAAATACTGGTTTTTATATAACATTTGTTTTGTAGGAGAACAAAGATATGAAGACAAATCTAGCAAGCAATCACTAAGCCTTGTGTAAAGACAGCCAAAAAGAAAGGCTTCCACTTAAGAGATGAAATATACAAAAGTAAAGCCTAACATAGGTGTAGAACCATTTCACAATCTCATTCCTTGGTGAGAAAGACCAAAGTGTGGAAGAAGAGAAATATAGATAGACTTTTAGAGTAGTCTTAATCAAACAAGGAGATCCACACATTTAGAATTGAGATAAGTACAATAGACTGAAGTATTGTCATCAATTAAATGCATTCTTAAGCCATATAAGTAGTTACTAACTATTTAAAATATTTTATATGGCAACAACATGAAGGAGTACAAGGAATATAATGGTTGTCTATTCACAAGGAAAGATGTTATTAACATGGTATCCAATTTGAATCAAGTCATATCATTGAAGTATTGGATATTTTCATTTTCCATCAATTGTCATGTTCCAATCCTCCAATCAATGTTTTATTGTTGAAAAAGTGTTACAAGGACCCAATATATTGGTATAAACCACATGATTTGGCAAGTATTTTCTAAAGTATTTACCATAAAATTCAAATATTTCACTGTTGTCTATCTTTATTGTTTGTCCTTTTAAGGTCTAACTTTTTATATCTTTAAGTTTGTATACAAGAATAAACTTAATATAAGATCTTAAGGTAGATCAAAGATCAACCACCAACACAAGTACTTGATGAATGGGAATTGGAAAAAGTAAGGGATATGGTCAATGAACTATTCTACCATTCTTATCATCATAAAGTTCTTTATGATGATAATAACATGTAATAAATTCTCTTGTTAGCTAACAATGAGCCTATATCCAAAACCTCAAGCATTGATGTATCATATTATTACCATACCATGTTGGTGTTAGATCTTGTTTTAGTAATGGCATATCTTTGCTTTTATTTAATACAATTTGGTAAAAATTGTATAAACATAGAATTTGATAGGTGCTTTAAGGTGTATGTAGATGTATAGGAAAGTGGCCTTAAGCTTACCAACCATAGCCACAAAAGTCATGTTAAATTTTTTTTCATAATAAAACAGATCTGGATGGTGAGATGTATGTACATATTGCATTGCATCTTCTATTGGTCCAATGATTATTGATAATAAGTTACCTAATGGTAAGATATTAAATACTATACTAACTATAATTGGATGTGCTTATATTCTAAAAATTCTCAAGCAGACTTGCCAAATAATAATGTTGAGTCAGAGGATAAAGTGAGAGCTACTAAAGTAGGAGATAAGGAAGAGAAGTAGTTAGTTAGATATGTGAACTTAGGTGCCATGGAAGAAAATCTTTATGTTGATGCATGGAAGATAATACTACATTCAAATTTACTTCTTTATAGTATATAGTTTGTATATTGTACTAACTCAAACAAGGTCATAACATCATACTTTATAATAGTATGGGAATTACTAGAAACTTCTAGAAGATACTCTATGAATGTTTAAGAAGGTTGTAACAATATGAAGTTTAGCAACAAAGTTAGTCAAGGCTAACAAAGTAGCAAATGGGCCAAATTAGCATAAAATATTCTAGAAGTATCTAGGAAGCTACTTGGTACCCTCCCAAGTATTGCGTATCATGCATACCAAATGGCAATTTCTAGGAGGAAGCTTCTTGGGACACTTCCCGACTAGCTTAGCTTGCACCACAAGTGGTAGCTTCTAAAAGGAAACTTCTAGAAGCTTCTAATTAGCTTAGTTTGGACGCCAAGTAGGCAGCTTCTAGAAAGAAGCTTCTTGGTTAACTTGGCTTGCACTCTAAGAAAGCGGCTCAAGAAAGCTTCTCAAGAGCCTTGTATGCTCCCTATAAATACCAAAGCTGAAGTTCATGCTAGGCATTTGGAATTTCCCACACAGTCAAGTGTCCTAATGTGCTCTTCAATTCTCCTATTTCTCTCCTTAGTCTTGGTCTTTTACATTGTATCAAAGTAGTAATGAGATGGATGGAATTTATGGACTACCAAATCCATTTCTGCCAACCCATTCAAATTTTTGTGTCTGGGTATTACCCAAGCATCATTTCACACAGTTCATCACCTCACAATTTCAACAGAATTTTTTGAATGCAATCACCTTGTTTGAGGAACCCTTGGTACTTCCAATTGTAACTTATGGATAACAATGGATGTGTTGCATTTATGTATTAATTAATTAGAGAAAGTGGAAGTAGTGTGATAGAGTAATAGCCATGGTGGCAATATGCAAGGTTATCATTGCTATGTAGCAACAAATTGAGCACCTTCCTCTATTGTTGGATGAACAAGACCATCAATGACAAGAGCACATAGAAAGAGCATTAGTTTGAGAATGAGAAGACCAAATCTAATTTCTGAAACCCAAGGTATTTGAAGGCAAGAATCTTGCAGGTGCAATGGTGATTTTTGTGTTTGATTGTAAACATTATTTTGAAGCTACCAATCTCCAAGATGAATGGAAACAAATGTTCTTGGCTTCTAGCCAATTGGATGGAGTAGCAAAGCTGTGGTGGCAATTCCGAGTGGAGCAAGCTAAATGTCATTTTTTTGCACCAATCTTGACTTGGGCACAATTCAAGAGTGCAATAATTGGTCAATTCCAAGCTAAAAATACTACACGACTTGCACAAGATAGGTTGGCAGAGTTTAAGCAGATTGGCTCTATAAAAAGTTCCATCACGCAATTCTAGAATACTATCATGTAAATTCCAAATATACTAGAAAGTGAAGCTTTGGACTGATTTGTGAGGGGCTTGAAGTCATAAACTATAACAATATAGAGTTTAGCGACAAAGTTAGCAGGGCTAACAAAGTAACAAATAAGACAAATTAGCCTAGAATATTCCAAAAGTATTTAGGAAGCCTCTTGGAGAGCTTCCCGACTAGCTTAGCTTGCACCCCAAGTAGGTAACTTCTAGAAGGAAGCTTCTACAAGCTTCCAACTAGTTTAGCTTGCACACCAAGTAAGCAACTTCTAGAAAGAAGCTTCTTGAGAAGCTTCCCAATTAACTTGGCTTGCACTCCAAGAAAATGGCTCAAGGAAGCTTCTAGAGAAGCTTCTCAAGGACCTTATATGCTCATTCTAAATACAAGAGCCAAAGCTCATGCTAGGCATTTGGAGTTTTCCTTCATTCAAGTGTGCCAATGTGAGCTTCCATTCTCCTATTTCTCTCCTTGATCTGGTCTTTTATATTGGTATCAAAGCAAGAATAAGATGGATGGAATTTATGGACCACCAAATCCACTTCCACCAAACCATTGGGATTTTTGTGTCCAAGCACTACCTAAGCATTGGTTCACACAATTCATCCCCTCGCACTTTGGGCAGGATTTTCTACATATGATCACCTTTTTTGAGGAACCCTTGATACTTCTGGTTGTGACTTATGGAGAATGGTGGACTTGTTGCATCTATGTGTTAATAAATTAGATAAATTGGGAGTATTGGGATAGAGTAGTAGCCATGGCAGCAATACCGGATGTTCATTGCTATGCAACAAAAAATTGAGCACCTTATGTTGAGCTGATGTCAATATTGTGCTTGTTATTGGGCTTGCTAACTAGCAACAAATCAAGCACCTTACTTGATTTTTGGATAAACGAGCCCAATAACAACAAGAAAATATAGAGAGAGTACCAATTTGAGATGGAGAAGATCAAATCCGATTGCCAAAACGCAAGGTGTTTGAAGGCAAGAATCTTTCGGCCATAGTGGAGAAATTTTTTGTTTGACTGCAAATGTTACTTTGAAGCTACCAATCTTCAAGATGAACAAAAACAAATTCTCTTGGCTTCTAGCCAATTGGATGGTATGGCAAAACTTTGGTAGTAATTCAAGTAGAGCAAGTTGAACGATAGATTGTTGCACCAATCTTAACATGGGCGGAATTCAAGGATGCAGTACTTGGTCAATTTCAAACTATAAATGCCACCCGAGCCGCATGAGATAAATTGGTGGAGTTGAAGCATATTGGCTTTATAAGGAGCTACATCATGCAATTTTAGAACATCATCATGCATATTCCAGATATACAAGAAGGTGAAGTTTTGGATCAATTTGCAAGGAGCTTGAAGTCACAAACTAAATTGGAGGTGACCATACGGGAACCACAAAACGTGGAAGAAGCCATGCAATTGGCCAAGCGCTTTGATTCCTTGGTTGCAACAACTTGGTCTCGATCTCAACCTACACAAATCCAACCAGTACACTATGCATAGGTGGAGGAACCGACACCGATGGAGATTGATGCTATCTAACGAAGACCACTTGGTAAAAAGGATAGAGAAAGATTGAGACAAAATGATGGTTGTTTTTATTGTTGCAAGGTTGGACGTCGCACTATTGAATGTCCATTTAAGAATGTGCAACCTTGACAAGTTGCCCAGATGGAATTTGTGGAGCAGAATGATCAAGGAAATGAGGAATCCCAATAGGAGATTTTAAGCCGCCTATTGGGAGCTTGATTAGTTCCAATGGGATTGAAGGCTCAACCTATGCAAGTTTGCTTCACTTGCAAGGTATGATATCTAATCAGGGTTGTAGGATTTTGGTTGATTTTGGAAGTTCATAGAGTTGCATGTCTATGCAAGTAGAAAAAAAATTAGGTATTCCTATCAAGCCAGCAATTGGAAGTAGATTGATGATGGTGGATGGTAGAAAGAGTTCTACATTCCGTACCTTTCATCATGTTACCTTCAAGATTGGGAAGGAGTATTTGGGATGTATGAGGTTGTAGTGGCACCTCCACACTATGATGTCATTCTAGGACTACCTTGGATTGAATATCATAAGGTTCAATTTGATTGAAACTGACAAAAAATTCAAGTACAACACCAAGATAGGAATTTTTGATTAGGTTGTTTGGCACCTCTGAGTAAGACACCTAAGAATAATAAGTCCCAGATGGGAAGTTTGTTAAGAAGGTAGCAATAGAGCAAACCTCAAAGGGAGATGAGTCCCAAGATGGGAAGTTTGCCAAGAAAGTAGCCATGGAGCAAGCTTTGAAGAAGGATGAGTCCCTAGATAGGAAGTTTGTTAGTGAAGTAGCAATAGAGCAAACTTTGGAGGAAGATAAGTCTATTCTTGCGGTGTGAATCAAGCCAATTGTACAAGGATAATCTGAGGAGGGCCAAGAGCCTCATCAAGCAATGGTTGATCAAATCATTCAGGAGTTTGCGGATGATTTGCCAAAAATATCACCCTCCAATTGTGGTATGCCCTTCAAGATTGAGTTATTGCCAGGAAGTACTCCAATGAGTAGACCAATCTATTGGCTCTCATGAAAGAAATTGTGAACAACACTTACAAAGTTGTTGGAGAATAATTTCATACGACATAGTACCTCTCCTTGGGTATTTTGAGTGGAGAGTTCTACCTTTCGAGCTCACTAATTCTCCAACAATCTTCATGGATCAGATGCATCAAGTGTTGGATGGACTATTGGATTGATACGGGGTGGTGTTATTGGATGATATCTTAATCTATAGCAAGATAGAGATAGAACACATGAAATCATGTGCAAGAAGTCCTAAGATGACTACGGCAATGGAAATTTTACTACAAGAAGTCAAAGTGTGCCTTTTGGCAAAAGGAGGTTACCTTCTTGGGTCACAAGATCTCATCGGAGGGGATCAAGATAGAAGAGGAGAAAATCAAGGCCATTACTGATTGGCCTACTCCAAAGGATGCTACAAAAGTACGAGCATTCAATGGACTGGTCAATATTTACCGTTGGTTCATCCACTATTATGCTCATGTAGTTGCACCATTGACTGACCTCTTGGGGAAGAACTTGAGGTTCTAGTGGACCACCAAGCATAAAGAAGCATTCTAGAAGTTGAAATAAATGGTGTGTTCAAGGCCCATTCTTCAACCATATGATCCTCAGCTACCTTGTGTGGTTGATTTTGATGCTCCTAACTTTGCAATTGGAGTTGTGTTGCAATAGGAATTCCCAGATGGACTACATCCCATTGCCTTTGTGTCTCACCGACTAAATACAGCTGAAAGAAATTACTCTACTTGAGATTGGAAACAACTTGAAATGGTATATACCACCAAGGTATGGAGGCATTACCTCTTGGGGAAACAAGTGATCATGCAAATTGATCATAAACCATTGTTGTAGACCTTAGACTTGGAATACATGAAGAGTCGACATCATCAATGGGAGGAGCAACTCCAATTGTTTGATATCAAACTTGAGTACAAACTAGGTCGGTTCCATGTCATCCTTGATGCTCTATCATGATCACCTGATTTGAAGTCTCTTCCTCTCATCATGGTGGTAATTACAACGGTGTCAATTGACTCCAAGGTCCATAACGAGTTTTGGTCAACTCTACAACAAGATCCCTTCTTCCAAATGGTACATGGTTGTCTGACAGCATGCAACAAGAGTACAACACCCTCTGTTCTTGCAAATTGGAGTCATTTTTGGGAAAGCATACCCTACCTGCAGCTAACTACATCAAGGAAAGCCTTCTATTCCATGAGGACTAGATTTATGTTCAAGCTAAAGGTGATCTCTGACTTGTGCGGCTTCAAGAAGCCCATGATTTACCAATAGCTGGTCACATGGGTGTAGACAAGGCCTTGGGTACCCTCCAACGCCAATGGTGATGGCCCAACATGGCATGAGATGTTTGGGAGTTTGTACGATTGTGTGAGAGTTGTCAATGCAACAAAGCCAATAACCAGAAGGCGCGTGGACTCCTTCAACCATTCCCCATTCCAACTATTCATTGGGAACATGTGAGCTTAGATCTCATCACCTCCTTGCCCAAGACAAAGCAAGGTCACACAAGAATTGTGGTGTTTGTGGATAAGCTTAGTAAGTAAATCCATTTGGCACCAATGGTTGATATTGTGGATGCTCCAACCTTGGCACAACTCTACTTCGACAATATATTCAAGCATCATAGGATGCCATGTGTACTCATCTCTGACCGTGATTATCTTTTCATTGGAAAATTTTGGCAAGCACTCTTCTCAATACTTGTCACCAATCTTGCTTTGTCCATAGCCTATCATCCTCAAACTAATGGACAAACTGAACATGCAAATTGCATCTTGGAAGATATACTTTGTGCCTTCATCAACATTCACCATACCAATTAGGATGAATGTCTTGCAGTTGCGGAGTTTGCATACAACAATTCTAAACAAGCAAGCATTGGATTCTCTCTTTTCTTTCTCAATTTTGGCCAAGACCTACTTGTTTCAGATTCCCTTCTTGCTCCTCCTCCTTCTCATGTCCATCATACTTCTACCTTCTTGACCATCATCTCTGAATCCTTCCAACAAGCCAAATCTCATCTCCTTGTTGCTCAAAATTGGCAAAAACAATATACGAATCACCATTGCCATGATCTCAGCTTTCAAGTTGGTGATAAGGTCATGATTTTATCCAATAACCCTCTCCCACTTGATACCCAAGTTTTTAAACTTGCCCTTAATTGGATAGGACCTTTGATATCATCCAAATTGTCTCTCCTGTTGCTTATCAACTTGCCTTGCCTTGTCATATGCATATCCATCTTTTCTTTCATGTTTCCAGGTTGAAACCCTTTGTTCCTAACCCCTCTTCTTTTTCCTCTTGAGTCCAACCTCTACCTCATGTCGTCTCTATCAATGATCATGAGGAGTACAAAGTTGATCATATCCTTACGCATCACCATATTCAACAAGGCCATCGACAACATATGGAGTACAAGGTCCTTTAGAAAGGGTATCTCCTTCATGATGTCACATAGGAACCTCTTTCTCATCTCCAAAATGCACAACTGGCCATCCAAGAGTTTGAAGCTTCATTGACAATGAGGACGTCACCAAGTAGCGGTGGAGGAATATGTAACAATATGGAGTTTAGCAACGAAGTTAGTAGGGCTAACAAAGTAGCAAATAACAAATTAGCTTGAAATATTCCAAAATTATCTA
Source organism: Lunularia cruciata (assembly GCA_948567375.1). Taxonomy (NCBI): domain Eukaryota; kingdom Viridiplantae; phylum Streptophyta; class Marchantiopsida; order Lunulariales; family Lunulariaceae; genus Lunularia; species Lunularia cruciata. Next base: position 20,748,624 of record OX419755.1, on the reverse strand, counting down.
GGAAGCTTCTTGTGAAGCTTCTACAAGCTTCCAACTAGCTTAGCTTGCACGCCAAGTAAACGACTTCTAAAAGGAAGCTTCTTGAGAAACTTCCTAATTAACTTGGCTTGCACTCCAAGAAAATGGCTCAAGGAAGCTTCTTGAGAAGCTTCTCAAGGGCCTTGTATGCTCCCTATAAATACAAGAGCCAAAGCTCATGCTAGGCATTTGGAGTTTTCCTTCATTCAAGTGTTCCAATGTGAGCTTCCATTCTCTTATTTTTCTCCTCAGTCTTGATCTTTTACACAAACCAAATTAGAGGTAACTATGCAAGAGCCACAACACTTGGAGGAAACAATACGGTTGGCCAAATGCTTGATTCCTTGGTTGCAACAACTTGGTCTTGACCTTGATCGCCATAGAACCTACCAATACACTATACACGGATGGAAGAGCCGACACCAATGGAGATTGATATCATTCAATGAAGACCACTTGGCACCATAAATAGAGAAAAATTATGACAAAATGGTGGTTTTTTCTGTTGTCGCCAAATTGGACATCGCATTGTTGAATGTCTACTCAAGAATGTGCAACCTCAACAAGTTCCCAAATGGAGTTTGTGGAGAAAAATGATCATAAAAACAAGGAAGCCTAATAGAAGATTTTGAGCTGCCTATTGGGAACTTGATTAATTCCAATATGATTGAAGGCTTGACCTATGAAATTTTGCTTCACTTGCAAGGTATGATATCTTTAAGATGTAGGATGCATGGTTGTAGGATTTTGTTGATTCTACAAGTTCATAGAATTGCATGTCCATGCAATTAGCAAGGGAATTGCATATTCCTATCAAACTAGTAATTTGTAATACCAATAGCTAGATAGATGATCTAGAGATGAAATTTGGTTTGGTAACATTTGGAAGGATTTTATACATTATGGACTAAGTAGATAAGCTAGAGGTATCATCACAAGAGTACATATACTAATAGGCCAAAAACCAAAACATGCTTGGAAACTTTAGAATTGAGAGCTAGGCATATGATTTAGAGGTGAAACTTGGGATGGTAACGTCTGGAAGGATGTTACATATGATGGAGAATGTAGATAAGATAGAGGTATCACCAAAAGAGCAGTTCTACAAATAAGGCAGAAGCCAAAATAGGCCTAACACCTTTGAGGCAATTTTGGAGGCCTAATAGATGAATTAGGCCTCAAAATGTATGGAACCCACCTAACATAGGAAAGGTTGGCCTTCTCTCACCCTTGGTTTGTCTCACTAAGAGCTTTCTAATGGTACCTCACCCATGTGATTTTGAGATTCTTACAAGAAGATTCTATAAAAGATTCCCTTTGATCAAAGCTTGTTTGACCAACCAGATGGGACCAAGACCGACATGTCACCCATCCAAGCAAGTAATCTAAGGGTGGAGCTTGTTGACAGATCACCTATCCATGTACCTAATCCTACGGTGGAGCTTCCTTGGAAGAGATCCTCATTGGCTATATAATAAAGAGAAGGTGATCCTTTGGAGCATTGGAGGATTGAGTGTGAAATTTGTATCTTCTCTCTTGAATACTTCTCTTGCCCTTGGAGTATTACATAATTGGAAGCAAATTGATGATGGCGGATAGTAGAAGGGGTTCTGCATTCTGTACCTCACATCTATTACATTCAAGATTGGGAAGGAGTATTTGGAGTATATGAGGTTTATGGTGACACCTCTACACTATGATGTCATTTTGGGTTTTCCTTGGCTTGAACATCATAAGGTTCAATTTGATTGGACCCAATGACAAATTTGAGTACAACACCAAGGTAGGAATTTCCGATTAGTTTGTATGGCACCTTTGAGTAAAACGCCTAAGAAAAACCAGTCCCAAGATGAGAAGTTTGTCAAGAAAGTAGCCATAGAGGAAGCTTTGAAGGAAGATAAGTCCTAAGATGGGAAGTTTATTAAGAAAATAGCCATAGAGTAAGCTTTGAAGGAAGATAAATCCCAAGATGGGAAGTTTGTCGGGAAAACAATCATAGGGCAAGCTTTGAAGGAAGATAAAGTCCCTAGATGGGAAGTTTGACAATGAAGTAGCTATAGAGCAAGCTTTGGAGGACAATAAGTTTATTTTTGCAGTGTAGATCAAGCCAATTGTACAAGGAGAATCTAAGGAGGGTCAAGAGCCTCATCAAAGCAATGATTGATTGAATAGTTCAAGAGTTTACGGATGTATTTCTAGATGATCTGTCAAAGGTATTACCCTCTGATTGTGGTATGCCCTTCAAGATTGAGTTATTGCCAAGGAGTACTCTAGTGAGTAGACCAATCTATCAACTCTTACCAAGAGAGTTGAAGGAGTTGCAAACAACACTTATAGACTTGTTGGAGAAGAATTTCATATGACATAGTACATTTCCTTGGAGAGCACCAGTACTATTCATTCCATAGAAGGATAGAGGAATTTATTTCTATATTGATTATCATGGACTCAATAAACAAACAATGAAGAATACATATCCCTTGCATCAAATTGATGACTTGCTTGATCAATTGAGTGGAGCACAATACTTCTCCAATTTGGATCTTCATAGTGGTTATTGGTAAATCCCCATTGATAGAGAAGCATTTTGAATAGAGAGTTCTACTATTTGGGCTCACTAATGCTCCAATAGTCTTCATGGATCAAATGCATTGGGTGTTGGATGGAATATTAGATCGGTACATGGTGGTGTTCTTGGATGACATTTTAATCTATAGCAAGATGGATGCAAAACACGCAAATCATGTGCAAGAAGTCCTTAGGCAACTACATCAATAAAAGTTTTATTGCAAGAAGCCAAAGTGTGCCTTTTGCCAGAAGGAAGATATCTTTTTAGATCACAAGATCTCATCAGAATAGATCAAGATGGAAGAAGAGAAAATCAAGGCTATTATTGATTAGCATACTCCAAAGGATGCAATAGAGGTGTGAGCATTTCATGGATTGACAATTTTTTACTGATGGTTCATCCATTATTATGCACACGTGGTAACACCATTGATCGACCTCTTGGGGAAAAATACTCAAGCTTTCAATGGACCACCAAGCATGAAGAAGCATTCCAGAAGCATTCTAGAAGCTAAAGCATATGGTGTCTTCAAGACCCATTCTTCAACCATATGATCCTCAATAATTGTGGTTGACTTTAGTGCTTCTAACTTTGCGATTGGAGCTATGTTGCAATAGGAATTCCCAAATGGGTTACATCTCATTGCCTCTATAGAAAGGAATTACTCTACATGAGATTGGGAACAACTAGCAATGGTATATGCCACCAAGGTATGAGGGCATTATCTCTTGGGAAAATAAGTGATCATGCAAATCAATCACAAACCCTTGTTTTAGACCTTACATTTTAAATACATGAAGAGTTGACATCATCAATGGGAGGAGCAACTCCAATTGTTTGACATCACACTTGAGTACAAACATGGTTGGTTTCATATCATCCTTGGTGCCCTATCATGATGATTTGTATTTGAAGGCTCTTTCTCTAATCACGGCAACAATTACAACTGTATCAGTCAACTCCAAAGTCCAAATTGAGTTTAGGACAACTCTATAACAAGATCTCTTCTTTCAGACGGTACAAGGTCATCTTGCAACATGCAACAAGGAGAACAACACCTTCTCCTTCAAGGAAGGCCTTTTATTCCATGAGGATCACATATATGTTCCAACCAAGGGTGATCATTGACTTGTATGCCTCCAAGAAGCCCATGACTTACCAATTGCTGGTCACATAGATGTGGACAAGACCTTGGGTACCCTCCAATGCCAATGGTGGTGAACCAACATGACACAAGATGTTTGAGAGTTAATTTGATCGTGTGAGAGTTGCTAAAGTAACAAGGCTAACAACCAGAAACCAAGTAGACTCCTTCAACCACTCCCCATTCTATTTGCTCAATGGGAATACATGAGCTTGGATCTCATTACATCCTTATCCAAGACAAAGCAAGGTCACACAATGATCATGGTGTTTTGGGATAAGCTTAGCAAGCAAATCCATTTAGCACCAACTTTTGATACTATGGATGCTCCAACATTGGCATAGATCTACTTCAATATTGTCTTCAAGCATCATGGGATGCCTTGTGTACTCATCATTGATCGTGATCCTTGATATATTGGAAAATTTTGCCAAGCACTCTTTTGGATACTTGGCACCAAACTTGCTTTGTCCACGGCCTGTCATCCTCAAATTGATGGACAAACTAAACGTGCAAATTGCACCTTGGAGGATATGCTTTGTGCCTTTGTCAATGTTTACAATACCAATTGGAATGAATATCTTGCAACTAAGGAGTTTACATATAATAATTCCAAACAAGCAAGTACCAGATTCTCTCCTTTCTTCCTCAATTTTGGACAAGATCCACTTGTTCTAGAATCTCTTTTAGCTCCTCCTCCATCTCATGTCCCTCATACTTCCACCTTCTTGACCAACATATGCCAATCCCTCCAACAAGCCAAATCTCATCTCCTTGTTGCTCAAAATTGGCAGAAACAATATGCAGACCACCATCATTGTGATCTTACCTTTCAAGTTGGTGATAAGTTCATGCTCTCCTCTACTAACTTGCCCTGTTTGTTCCTAAGGGGGGGAAATTTTTTTCATTTTCAAGGCCTAATTCATCCGTTTAGGCTTCCAAAATTAGCTCTAAAGTTTTCAATCTATTTTTGGCTTCTACTCTATTAGTAGAAGTGCTCTTTTGGTGACATCTCTATTTGATCTACCTAGCTTGTCATACAAAACATCCTTCTAGATGTTACCAAGTCAATTTTCACCTTTAGATGATATGTCAAACTATTGGTATTACACATTGCCGCCATGACTACTACTCTATCAAACTGCCTATAGTTGTCTAAGTTAACAAGTAAATGCAACATGTCCATTGTTCTCCATAAGTTACAATTAGAAGTACCAAGGGTTCATCAAACAAGGTGATCATATTAAAAAAAAATTTGCCTAAAATGTGAGATGATGAACTGAGTGAAATGATGCTTGGGTAGTACATGGCCACAGAAATCCTAATGGTTTGACAGAAATAGATTTGGTGGTCCATAAATTCCAGAAATTCCATTCCGACTCTAATACCAAAGTAAAAGATTGAGACCAAGGAGACAAATAGGAGAATGGAAGATCATAATGGAAGATCACATTGAGATACTTGAATGAGTGACACTCCAAATGCCTAACATGAGCTTGGGATTTGGTATTTCTAAGGAGCATACAAGGTTCTTGAGAAGCTTCCTAAAGCTTTCTTCTTGGAGTGCAAGCCAAGTTAACCAAGAAGCTTTTCAAGAAGCTTCCTTCTAGATCTACCTACTTGGCATGCAAACTAAACTAGTTGGAAGCCTCCCAAGAAGCTTTTTTCTAAAAGCTACCTACTTTGGGTGCAAGCTAAGCTAGATGGTAAGCTTCTCAAGAAGCTTCTTCCTAGAAGGCACCACTCGATATGCAAGTTACCCTATACTTAGAAGGTGCCATGTAGATTCTTAGATATTTCTTGAATATTCTAGGCTAATTTGGCCTATTTTCTACTTCATGTAATACTCCAAGGACAAGAAAAATCTTCAAGAGAGATACAAGAGAGAAAACACAATTTTCATACTCAATCCTTTGATGCTCTAAAAGAGCACCTTCTCTTTATTATATAGCCAAGGAGGATCTCCTCCAAGGAAGATCCACCATAGGATTAGGTACATGGATAGGTGACCTGTCAGAAAGCTCCACCCTTAGATGACTTTCTTGTATAAGTGACAAGTCGGTCTTGGTCCTATTTGGTTGGTCAAACATGCTTTTACCAAAGGAAATCTTTTAGGGAATCTTCATGTAAGAATCTGAGACTCACATGGGTGAGGTACCATTGGAAAGCTCTCAATGAGACAAACTAGGGGGAGGGAAGGCCATACTTTCCTCTATTGGGGGGAGGGGAGGGGGGGAATCTACACATTTTTTGAGGCCTAATTCATCCGTTTAATTCATCTCTTTGAAATTGCCTCTAAAGTTTAGGCATATTTTGGCTTCTACTCTATTTGTAGAAGTGCTCTTTTGGTGATACCTCTATTTGATCTAAATTCTCCATCATGTGTAACATCCTTCCAGATGTCACCACCCCAAGTTTCACCTCTAGATCATATGTCTAGCTATTGATTCTAAAGTTTCCAAGCATGTTTCAATTTCTGGCCTATTAGTAGAAGTAATGTTTTGGTGATGCCTCTAGCTTATCTACTTAGTCTATCATGTATAACATCTTTCTAGATATCACCAAACCAAATTTCATCTCTAGATCATCTATCTAGCTATTTGTATTACACTTCATTAACCTTGAATAACTCATTGGTAAACTCCATATGGTTACAACCATGATAGTCAATACATAATTGAAGTAATCCATCCTTCTTTGGTACAAGGTGTACTGGTGCTTCCCAAGTAGATGTACTATGTCATATGAAATCCTTCTACAACAACTTGGTCAATGTTGTTTGAAGCTCTTCTAACTCTTTTGGTAAGAGCCTATAGATTGGTCTACTCACAAGAGTACTATTTGACAATAACTTGATTTTGGAGTGCAAACTTCAATCACAAGGTAATTCTTTTTGAAGATCATTTGGAAATACATCTGAAAACTCTTGCACTATCTAATAGATCATTGCTTATTGAGGTTGCTTATCCTCATCAAATTTTGCTTGCACAATTGGCTTGATCCACATAGCAAAAATAATGATATCTTTTTCCAAAGCTTACTCTATAGTTGATATACTCACAAACTTTCCATCTTGGGACTGACTATTCTCAGGTGTCTTATTAAGAGGTGCAAAAAAATCTAATATATAATTTTTACCTTGATGTTGTACTTGAATTTGTCATTGGGTCCAATAAAATTGAACATTATGACATTCAAGCTAAAACATACCTAAAATGACATTGTAGTGTATTAGAGCTACTACAAACCTCATAAACTTTGAGTACTCATTCCCAATCTTGAATATAAGAGGATCTAAAGTATGGAATGGAAAATCTTTTCTTCCATCTACCATCATCAATCTACTACCAAATATTAGCTTGCTATGAATACATAATTCCGTTGCTAATTGTATAGACATGCAATTCTCAAAAACTCCCATAATCAATCAGAATCCTATATAAACTATCATATATCATAACTTTCCAATGTATCAAACTTGCATAGGTTGAGCCTTCAATCTCCTTGGAACAAATAAAATTCCCAATAAGTGATTTGATATCTACTATTGAGATTCTTTGTTTCTCTAATCCTTATGTTCCAAGAACTCCATTTGGACATTGGGTCAAGGTTGTACATTATTAGTTGGACATTTGGCAATGAAATTTCCTATTTGTGACAATAGAAGCAACCACTATTTTGTTGTAATTTTTTACTATCCATAGCTCCAAGTAGTTTTTATTGGATGTATTGGGAGGAAATTTGCAATTAGGAATCTGAGAGAACAATGGAAATCCAAATCTGGCTATGTGATGTAGCAAAAAACATTCATCAATTTGGTCAAGAAAAATATGCATAAAAATTACACCAAATTTTATGCGGTGTGGCCAACATTTGCCTATGTCTCTGGATGCACAGGATTTATTCACTCTTGAATTGTCGATCAAGAATTGTCAAAAATCACACTGACTAACAACATTTATACTATTTATACCCTTGAACTTTTAAAGACACCTATCTAGTTTTGGAACTTGTGGTGCAGATCCAAAACAAGTTCATGAAGACATAACCTTGCACATATTATATTTATCTAAGCCCCGTATTAAAATCTGGAATTCATTTTAATGGAGCAATAATCTTCAGTTATAAAGACTTTCTAAACTCATATTGAGGAAACTTTCATCTTGATATAAGATAAGCAACAAGGACTATTAGTCTACTTTGGTAGTAAGACTTCTAACTTAGAGCAAGTAACAACCTATTGTGTCAAGATCGTTCACATATTGACCATCCAAGCACAACAATAATAAAATTTAATGCATATGATAAAAGAGCTTAGACAAAACCCACCAAATCACTATTGGAGAAGCTAAAGTTACATATAAGTGGCCAAGGCGGACTTGGACTCAGTTGTAAATTCATCTTCTTTGCAATAACATAAGCACTATCAAGCTGTTAGAGGATTTTGGTTTAGGGTCACTATAGTACATTGATGAATTCTTCAGTCTTGTTTCAGGTGAGATTTACGAAGGGTTTATCTCATGCATGGTCCATAAGGGGGGAGTTTGATGGATACTGCCAATTTAGTGTAAAAATTTCAGAGTGGATTTGGTTGATTCCAATGTGTCCCTATCGTGTAGAGAACTCAATAGAGCACTGTCACCAAATCTCTGATAATATCTAGAGGTTTCTCACTGTCATATGCTACAACTTTATTTTTGATCATCTTCAGAAACTCCCCTAACTTTGCACTTAATGGAATCGTGTAAAGAAAGCCTTCTTGGTAAGCATTGTCACTTGAAGGACATGAAACCCGCAATCTGAGCACGCATTCCTTAAACGATGTTAATCAACTAATCAATCACGCGCCGAGCTTGTCACACGCCAGCCTTTCCGATTGTGATGGCAAACTACATCTAGGTTTGTTATGTCCGCCCCATAATAGATCTTATATCCAATAGTTTACGGAGATGGTGGAGAATATAAACCACCTGGTCATTAGTCAAATGACAAATGACAAGAGATCATATAAGAGATATATATTAGTCTATATTTGTCTTGGCACTCATGAGTTTTCAAGCAGAAACTGGATATGAAGGGTATTAACACTTGTTCAGTTTTGTCAACGCTGCGTGAGACATAGATGAAGTCCTATGTGCTTTTGCGGAAGCTTACTATGGTCTCCTTATGCTTCCTTTAGTTGTTTAGTGTTTCAAAACACTAAACATGTCCATGGCACTTGCTGCAACCTACTCTCTCCGGGTACTCTTTCACTTTGCTCTCGTCCCCTAATATTCAGTTGCATTACATTGTTAAGCTTTGATCCGTCTCAAAATAAACACCATCCACGCCGCTATCGCATTACTCTACTCCTCCCATCCTCGACTAATTCCCTCCTTATTTTTCTTCACTTGCTCTTTGCTTCATGGTTCATTCATGACTTTGATCTCCAAAAAACACTTTGATCCTTCTCAGAATAAACTTCGCTCCCGCATTACTCCACTCCTCCTATCCTCAACTAATTCCCTCCCTACTACTTTTCACTACTATTTTTCACTCGCTCTTCGTTTGCTTCATGATTCATACTTGACTTTGATCTCCGGAGTTCTTGCCCGACTCCAAATTGTTCTCTTCGTTCAAGCATTGCTTATATCTGGTCAATTTCCCAATGGATTATGCATCTAGAATTCGTTCACTCGTGGCTTATAACTGATCAATTGCACAATAGGTTATGTTTCTAGAATTCTGCTGCATAACTGATACCGAATACACGTTGTTTACTAGTTCGTTTACACATACTGATCAACTGTTTCTCTGCAGGTCTTTTAGCTTCGGATCGAATTCTAATGTCGTTGCTTTTATTTAATTTCGTTCTGTACATTATATTTCATCTCCCTCCCGCATGTGCCTCACAATTATTTTTTGTTAATTCGATCATTTCCTTGACATTATACATACACTTTATATGCACATAAGCTCCTTTGATGGGATCATGATTCCTCGTTCGAAGAACGGTTTCTATTCTCATTTCCCAATATACTAGTCTAAGGATAACACGATTGGTTGTCTCTAAACCATCTGCAAAAATTAGAATTCGTCCATCAGTCTGCCATAACACCTGAACCGTGAACCCTAAGGATGACCTAACACCTGAACCGTGAAATCGGGTGCAGCTAAGGACGAAAAAACCCAAAGAGATGCCGCTAAAGGACCACTCCAGAAATCTATTCTATTATAGATTTAGATACATATATAACAAAGAATATTATGTACTCTCATTTTGGTAAAACAACAGAGTAAAGAACAATTTGTAGTTGGTGCACCACACACTTTTCTAAGGAAGATCGAGCAAGTTCATGCCCTCTGTTTCCACAAAGCTCCGAATCCCTTTCCTACTGATTGTTGAACCATCCATACGTCTCATCCATCACTACAATGCTGTAGGTTTCAAATCCTCCACTTAACAATCATCTCTACGTATGCCTTGATCCACCATTTTATTTCCGCATCCGGTGTGTATCAATGGATCCAACACATTAGCCCACTGCTCCAAGCTCCATGTTTCGTCTGCTGCTAAGTAAATCCCATTGACAAGAAAGCTGGGGGTCGAAGTTACATACCGGGAGCATCCATACTGCACAGCGCATGTCAAATTCTCTTAATTAGAGAGATGGTTCGGTCATGGCAAACCATACCGGGAATCATCTTTTCGGAAACTTTAAGCACTAATGGCTTACATTCTGAGGAACGGCAGTCTATTGAAGAAAATTTAGAAACTTTAGTCACTCTCGGATAATTTTGCTAAGAGAGGAGAATGTAGATGAAATATTTCATGTAAAGGGAACAGAGGGACTGAATCATTCTGTCTTTTGTTATAAAGCATAGAAGAGAGAGCAGATACAACACGAGTCTACCGGGGAACGTTAAAGTGGGAGAAATTTGTTCCATGTCAACTTTTCTAAGGAAGATCGAGACCTGCGTGTAATCTTTGGACAGGAAGTTGGAAGTACATGAATACGATTGCATGAAATTACTTTGTTAGAACACGGAGGACAGACAACAATGCAAACGAATCTGCTAAGAACGTTAAAACAGCAGAATTCCATTCGTCGAGGATGAACTCCAGTTTATTTTCAATTTTAGTGGAGGAGATCGAAACTAGTGAGGAATCTTTCCACGAGTACTCATCAGGGAAACAAAGGTACGTGATTACACATCACTTCCCTACTCCTCACTCAAGTACCAAGCGAGACAGAAGCACAAGACGACATCGGAGAGGGGGAAGGATATTACTTTGAAGGAAATTCGAGCAGATTGATCAGTGCTCGAATCAGTGAAACCGGCTTTGAACTTGTTAGCGGGCAAGCCTATTTCTGCTGCTAGCTCCACGAAACGCGAAACCACACTCGCTGGAGTTTCGTCATCGGTAGCGCCGTTAAGAAACGAATCCTGATCGAAAACCTCGCATCAGTATTTATCAATTCCAGTTCAAGGAATCCAATTTGATCGCTGCAACTAAACACGAGCACACCTGCTTTTTGAAGATGAGGTCCAGCAGAGGAAAAATGGAAGACGCGTTCAAGCTGGCGGCTATGTGCAAGGCCCTCGCTGAGAAAAAAGCATTGTGGTGGAATCTGTGCAGTAGACAGAATGAGTTAGATGGAGTACCTGTTACAACACGCGACAAGCAATCTCAAGTTCATATCAACTGTAAACTTCGAGCAAGGGATACCGAACTCGTTATAACACGTCACAGAGATGATGAATCTCGAATTCACATCAGCTGTGTAAATCGGGCAAGAGTTGAAGACTCACGGCACAGGGAAAGGGTGGACGACGAGCGAAACAGCAGGTCCATACTTTTCGACAACTTTGGTAATGGTTGGCCAAGATGTTTTGCAGTCAATGCAAATAGGATCAATAAACGCTTCTATCACAACCGGCCCGTTCGTGGAATGAAGTGGTAAAGAAAAACCATCATAAGTGGCAGGGATTGGAATTCCACCAATCGTGGTAACACATCCTAAGCACAGCAACCAACACAAGAAGAACCCTCCTCGCGCTGCAACGTTGAACTCCATTTTCCTTTATTTTTATGCGTTTCCGATCGACTTAGAATCTAGTTTCGTCTCGAACGAGGTCTTAGAAATGAGAGCAGGGACAATGATCCACAAGCTCTTAAACGAGTCAGGTTTATTGGCAGTGTTAGCTGGAGGTGTAGACGACGTGGCTGGAGCTGGTCCGAATGTGGAAAGCATCGTAACTTCTCTCTTGAGGTGCCGTGTTATGGGCTGGAATGTCGTCCTGGACCTTCATATTAGCGCTTGGAACGCGACAATAGGAAAAGAACTTTGATTGTGTGCGATTCGCTCCTCCGCTTTCTTCGATGTCCGCCCTTCTCTAGTAGCAGAATTGTTATGTTTTTATCTTCTATCGATCAACGTGTCCGAAGTGATCTCACTGTATTTGTCGTATTGTCGACAGTTCTGTTTTACAATACGGACTTGCTTCCCCCAAGGTTACACTTGGATGATTCTGAGTTAGTCTTTGCGTCAGCGAGAAAATGAAATGAGTAGTATGAAATAGAAGAACTTTGAAGATTGTGATTATATACATGCATATATCAAACTCAAAATACCTGAAAGTGTGTGCTAATATATTCCACATGTAACTAATGTGGAACAATACTCTAATATGTTTACATGTAACTCATGTGAATAATGATCATAAACAGTGCTCTCAAATGAATAATAATTAACATGTCCCATTATAAGTCTAACACCCTTTTTTAATGGACATTTTGTTATTGTTTATTATCTATAACTCCTAGTCCTAGTGCATGACAAAACCTTGTATGCAGTTCTTTAGTCAATCCTTTAGTAAAAATGTCTGCAATATTATCTCTGGTGTCCACCCATGAAACATAGATCTCCTTGTCTTCCACCTTTTCTTTGACAAAGTGGAATCTGATGTCTCTGTGCTTTGTTCTCTCATGATGCTTTGTAGGAGTAACAAGATCAATTCCGCTGTTGCTGTCGTAGTACAACTTCATAGTTTCTCCAAGAAAACCCAGGTCACTTAACAAGCGCTTGAGCCATATTGCTTCAGTCGCTGCCTTTGACACGGCCATGTATTCAGCTTCAGTGCTGGATAAAGAAACAAAAGCTTGCCTTTTGCTTGACCAACAGACAACTGCATTATAGAAGATAAAGCAATATCCTCTTGTAGATCGTCTTGTGTCTTGATCTCCTCCCCAATCTGAGTCGGAGTACCCATGAATGGGAGTACTAGATGCATTGTAAGTTAGGCCTGTGACAGTGTACCTTGAATGTACCGGAAGATCCTTTTAACAGCCTTCCAATGGTTCAAGCCAGGATTTGCCATATACTTGGCAACTGAACTGACAGCATAAGCCAGATCAGGCCTAGTGCTGACCATGGCCCACATCAAACTCCCCACTGCAGATTGGTAAGGTACTGTTTTCATATACTCTCTCTCTTGATCAGTTTTTGGACAATCTTGAAGACTTAATCTCACTCTTGACTCTACAAGATTGTAAACATGTTTACAATCTTGCATATGAAAATGAGTAAGAATCTCTCTTAAATATCTCTCTTGAGATAGACTGATCTTTCTTTGTTTTTTGTCTCTTGTGACTTGCAACTGAAGACAAAGACTAATCTCTCCCATATCAGTCATCTCAAAACTCTATTTAAGAGACTCTTTGACAGAGAGGAGAAGAGAAATGTTATTGCTGGCAAGGATGCAATCATCTACATAAAGAGGTAAGATGACAAAATGAGAACCAGAATGGAAGATATAGAGATTAGAATCAGCTCCAGAGCGCTGAAATCCCAAACCTAGTAAAAACTGATCAAACTTGTGATACCACTGTCGGGCAGACTGTTTGAGACCATACAAAGCCTTGTAGAGCTGTAAAACCAATTGCCCTTGTTTAGTTGCTTGTTGCTGCTTGTGCTGGTCAGGAGTCAACAAGCAAGGAGGAATGTGCATGTAGATTTTTGGTCAATGTGCCATTGAGAAAAGCTGTTTTGACATCAAGAGCATGCACTTCGAAATCATTTTGAGCTGAGTAAGCAAGCAACACACAAATTGTTGTCAATTTGACAACAGGAGAGTAGGTCTATGTGTAGTCAATACCTGGAACTTGAGAGAAACCACGAGCAACAAGTCTAGCCTTGTACCTTTGGATCAAATCTTGTGCATCGTATTTCTTCTTAAAAATCCACTTACAGGTGACTACTTGTCGACCTGCTGGTAACTCCGTGATGACCCATGTTTGATTGTTCTCCATGGACTGAAGCTCATCTTGAATAGCCTCAAACCATTTACTGGAATCAGATCCAGCGATAGAAACTTCATAAGTGTCGGGATCAGGGTCAGATGCAAAGTAATGCACGCTTAATGCATTAGCAAACTCCAACAATGCATCATATTTTTGAACTGGAGTGCAAACCCTGGTGCCTTGACGTACAGAAGGTGCATGGACAACATCTGGAGAAGGTAGAGGTTTTGGCCTTCTAGAGTAAACAATGATAGAGGATCCTGAGGACCTGTGTGGAGTATCAGAACTAGAAGGTAAGGATTGTAGTGAAGAAGGTAATGGAGAAGGAATTGTTGGAGCTGTAAGATTGTGGAGAGGAGGTGATTGCGTAGGAGTTGGTGGGGATAGATTGTGGGTAGACTGAGAACTAGAAGCAGGAGAGGGAATGAAAATTGTCGGATCATAGATGAAATCCAATTGAACATCTTGAGTGTTAGAACACTGTTTATGTTCATGAATGTAGGTATGTTCCTGAAACTGAACATCTCTTGACAGAAAAATGGAGTTATCAGATATTTTCTATAGTCTATAAGCTTTACTATCCTGATCATAACCAAGGAAGATACACTTGGAAGACTTAGAATCGAGTTTAGATTTGGAAGAAGATGGAACATGTGCATAAGCAATGCAACCAAAAATTTGAAGTAGGGATAGATTAGCTTTATAACCAAACCAGAGTTGGAAGGGTGTGACTTTAGAGGAGATGGCTTTGGTAGGACTTTGATTTTGCAGAAAGTTGGGAGTGTGTAGTGCCTCTCCTTAGTAAGGCTTGGGGAGTCCAGACTCAAATAACATAGTGCGGACTGCTTCCACCAATGTTTTGTTCTTTCTCTCAGCAACACCATTTTGCTGAGGAGTATGTGGAGTGCTGAATTGGCACATCATACCTTTGCCTTTGCAAAAAAGATGAAAATCTCCAGAGTTGTATTCACCACCATTGTCTGAGCATAACACCTGAACCTTCTGATTGAGTTGAGCCTCTGCATAGGTCATGTATTCTTGAAAACAAGTAAAAACTTCATGTTTGAACTTGAGTAGATACAAGAATGTGTACCTTGTGTAATCATCAATGAAGGTCACAAAGTATCTGTAACTAGTGTAGGTAGCAGAAGAGATGGGACCACAAACATCAAAATGGATGAGAGCCAATGGAACAATGGCTCTAGTAGCTCCTTCATGAGGTAAGGGAATTCGAGTTTGCTTGCCATGAAGAGACAAGGTGAGCAAACAAGAAACAAATTAGGATGGATCCGATCCATCCCAGCAACCAAATCTTTGTCTTGTAGAAGTTGAAGTCTATTCTTGTTGATGTGCCCAAGTCGTCGATGCCATAGGGAAGTAAGAGTAGAATATGTATCCCTAGTTGGAATAGAGATTGCAGCAGCTTCAGATGGCTGAGACTGAGTTGATGTAGAGACTGCAACATCTTGAGGTTGCTCAATGGACTCTCATAGAAGCCAAAAGTTATCCAATCTAGGACATGATGCAATCAGATTCTGCAGATCATCATAAAGGAAAATGCCGGTTTCCTTTAACTGAAATGATCCATGTGACTTGCTCAAATGAAGTGTTGAATAAAGATTCTTTGTTCAGCAAAGGAACATGTAGAACATATTCTAGCATGTAAGACTTCCTTGAACAAGCAAGCTTAACAGAAACTGCCCCATGGCCTAGAATAGCAATGTTGGAACCATCAGCAAGTAAACTTGTCTAGGTGGTGAGTATGCTTCATAGACCAGGAAACAGGTTAGTTGGTAGGTCATGTGCTAAGAAGCAACAGTGTCGATGTACCATCTCTTGTCCTGAGTGACTGAAGGAACAACATCAACATTGTACAAAGAGAGGTGAGTTGTTGAAGCATTGGAGTGATGGTGCTCCTTGCCTCCTTTCTCCCTTACATCAGCAATGCGCTTGCGACAGTCTTTGATGTGATGTCCCTTCTTTGAGCAGTAGTGACAAATGATAGAAGGTTTGAAGGAATTTCCTCAGGAAGATGTAGAGAAATAACTCTGATTTTGACCGGAAGGTCTGCTGAAAGAGTTCTGACCAGGGGAAGGATTCTGACCATAAAATGTGCTGAAAGAGGTCGGACCAAAAGGTCTCTTGAAAGAGTTTTGACCAAAAAAACCATGAGATTCATGCTTCTAGCTCCCCTTGCCTTTACCTTTGTGTCTGTAAGAAGATGTAGAGCCTTGTGTGACGACTAGAACAGTTGTTTGCTCTGCAAGACCTTCATATTTCATACTGATCTCTTCTTGAAGAAGAAGAGCAATGACATCAAAGAGATGTAGTGCCTTTTTTGTTCGCAATGATTGCAGAAAATACTTGAAACTAGTAGGCATAGATCTCATAAAATGGAGCTTAGCCTGCTGGTCATCGATTGGGTTGTTCACTACAGCTAATTGGGTGAGGACTCCTCGAAAATTGGTAATGTGTTTTGCTACATTGGTGCCTTCACGCATCTTCAAATTCATCAAAGTGTCCAATAGGTACATGATTGTGACATCATCGGTCCCTTCGTACATGGTTGTTAAATCCATCCATGCTTCGCTTGCCAACATGTGCCTACTGATGGTGGGAACAAACTCAGGAGCTATTGCCAACATGTGCCTACTGATGGTGGGAACAAACTCAGGAGCTAATGCTGAATTGATTGCTTCAAGAACAACAAGATTCCTATGTTCCCAATCAAGTAGAGTAGCAGCTGAGGTGAGCTTAATTTCAATACCATAGACAATTATAAAAACTGAAGCCACTTTCAATTTGAGTGCAAGACAATATTTCCAAGATTGGAAATAATTACCATTGAATTTGACAAAGGTTGAATCAATGCGTATGGATGGAGTAGCGAATATTGCACCAGCAAGAGCACCAACACCAGCAGCAAGGCCAACACCAACAGTATGGATGGAGTAGCGAATATTGCACCAGCAAGAGCACCAACACCAGCAGCAAGGCCAACACCAACAGTAGCAGGAACAGCAACACCAGCACCAGGAGCAACAATACCAGCAGCAAACAAGATGATTTGATGCATAGAGGATAGTGGAGAATTTCTCTCCCAAAACCCAGATTAACAGAGGAGGCTAACAAAGGATATAAGAGAAAATTCTCTCCTAAAACCCAAAGAAAGAGATACCCTTCAGAGCAGGAACAAATGACTCTTGTTTCTCCAAATACACTAGTGTGTAAAACTTAGGCCTCTCTGAATTTCGAAATTTGTGTGTGTTAAGGCGTCCCCTAGCAGCTAAAAACAATTCTGAAACTTAGCGCTCTGATACCATGTGAAAAAATGAAATGAGTAAAATGAAATAGATTAACCTTGAAGAACCCCTTGGACTGGGATTATATACATGCAGAGATCATACTCAAAATATCAGAGGTGTGCTAACATGTTCCACATGTAACTCATATGGAATAGTGCTCTAATGTGTTCACATATAACTCATGTGAACAGTGCTGGCACATGAATAGTGCTCTCAAATGAATAGTAACTAACATGTCCCATTATAAGTCTAATAGCTTGAAGCCTCACATCCACGAAAACGTATGGACCCAAGTGTGACAGGCCACGCTCTGCTGGTGTTGAAGTTTGGTACTTCAACTTGAAATGAGGGATAAAGTGAGGTATAGTCCTCCTTTTCATGCAACTTGGTCTTTCATTCCACTTCTGAACGTGTCAGTAGAGATTATTACTTCGATATTACCTTCGGGCAGTAGTGTACAAAACGGATCCAGTGCTTGAAACAATGGTCCGGATTAGTAGTGACCTAATACCTGTTGTACCTATGTGAATGCTAATCAGCTTTTGAGAAGAGGAATAATTGCCCTCTGCTTCCGCGGTTGATGCGTATATGATTGTCTACGTAAAGTACACCCCATTCCGCTCTTTGCTGGAGAGAAACGGGTATAGCTACATCAAACTGTGGTAAGTCGGCAGTAATTTTGTTGCCCAATACTTCAAGGGGTCGTGCAGAAAAGGTGTCAAATGACACTAGTGCCCTATCCCCGTTCTCCAAATTCTCCCAACTGCCCTGCACGGCGATTTCCAGGACGCCTAATGGACCAAATCTGAGCACGGAAACAGTAGAAAGCAGGTGTTACACTCTTGCGGGTACAGAGGTGCAGGTTAGTCACCGAAACCTGTTGGTTACTGCAGGCAAGCACAACACAAGAGCAACCGTACTTTGTACTACAAATTGAGTATAATCTCGGATGGCGCTGGTAGAGGGCACTTGTATTAACCGATCATCGTAATAGTTAGCTTAGTTTCCTACCTGACTTCAACCGTGTTACGGGCTGATAGTGGTTGAGGAAGCTCGTTCTCTACTTTTGAAGACAACGGACTCGACTGCCACACTTTCTGGCGAATATTCTTTAGTCCAATTCCAGGCAGCTGCGGAAGCTCTTGATCTCCACCGTCAGGAGCCTCAGATACATATCTGAACGAAGATTCGATATCAGTGAACAGCTGGAAATATGCTGGATTCAAGGTCTCCGAGCACAATGACACAGACCAAACCACAATCACAAGGCTAGAGCTTTGAAGCGCACTAGAAGTAAAAGTAAGAACCGGATGATGACTGACAAAACCCCTGAAAGGAAGATGGTACTCACATCAACCGCCAATCGCCATCAATTGTTGGGGTAGGTGGAACATAAGCCATAGGCTCCTTGGGCTGGGCAGCTATGGAGATGCTCGAAGCAATTTCGGGTATGAGCAACGATGTTTCGTCGACAGGACTAAGTTCTTGCAGTCTTTCTAGAATATCCTGTATTCTACTTCTAATTAAACCCGATTCTCCCCTTGTACGCGGTGGCTGCAGAGCCATCTGTGCAAAACAAGTCAGAGGATCTGGTTAACAGTGCATCACGAGCTGCTCGCTTTTGTATGTTATGCTCTGTGGCTCTCACTCCATCACATCAGTTAACTTGCTGCTCCATTGCTCACAGCGTGCATCACATACGCGACAAATTAGCTCTTCTATGATCGCCAGGACATGACCAGTAATGTATTTGCATCCGTTTGTAGGAGAGTTTTGAGATAATTTGTTGATTCCTTCAAAGATAAGGGATCGCTACAACACCTGTAGTTGACGAACGCTTCCGGTCGTCACTGAGACGTGTACTTCCTGCTGTGTGCTTTCTTAGAAGTTGAAATACCAAAAGATTTGTTCATAAGTCTACTCTACTACGTTCGCCTCTCTAGTTTGAGTTAAATTTCATAGTTGCTGATTTTACTTGTTCTCGAGGTTTATTTAGATCCAGTTTGAATTAGCTAACTCATTCGGCTTATGTGTTAAAATATTGCTACATGTCAATGCTCGTTAATTGAAACGATGAGGGCAAGGAAGCTTCGTCACTGGATTGAGTACTTTTCCCGCTTGTACGTGCATCTTCGAGTCCATGGATGGCATCCAATTGTCACAAAGACCTAGAGTCACGAACTCGGCTCTTGGACTTACCTCACCCAAGGAGTTCACTGCATCAAGTAGCAGTGTTTTCAACTCAATCCGCTCTAGCTCTCGCTTCACTCTCTCCCCTCTGATACGAATTTCTCCTGCAAGCTCTTCTGCTTTATTCTGATCGTCTCTGAAGAAACGGGGCGCTGGAATCAGAATTTACAGTATCACACAATGGTCCGAATATGATAGCCATAGAAAGGACAAACCTCTGGTGACCTTGCCACCAAGCCTTGTAGTTCTGGTGACAGAAGTCCCCAGCAACTGTGAACAACATCTACTATTAATAATTCCAGAATCGTCAATCCAGTAACAAGGTTTTTTAAAGTAACTTACCTCGCTCGCTCATCGGACTTCTTCTTGTTCTGCCTCATTTGCCTGTTAAGAAAAGATATATTAATATTCACTTAGCCAAAAACTGATAAGAGATAAAACAGGTGGAACAGTGGATCAACTTCCAAAGCTGGTACAGAGCTACGGAAATCTTTCAAAGAGTAAGTTTTTCGTCATAAGTTCTCGAAATCAACAAATCTGTGAGGAAGATGGTGAAAATTGGACTTCGTGAAACAGAAATTATAGAGCAAAGATGCTACTGCTCGCACTGCGGAATTTATTTTTCGAACATAGACACAGATGAATACTCGTGTACATATATGTCCAGAAGTCTTCAATTCAAGTTCTTCGGAAGAAATGCCTATCCAAACAAAGCTTGTTAGGTGCAGATAGGGCAGCTTACCAAGCCATTGGAAGGAAAACTAATGGTGTCAAAATAAGCCATCTTTCCCCCAAGGACACCAACGCTGATATTTCGAGTGCTGCGAACTGCAGTATTGAATGGATTTGTATGAGATAAGAAATCATATCTCAAACCGACATGTCTTCCATGTAATTTATGCTGAGGGCATTTCCAACATTCATATTATCGGCATAATATTCTGCAAAATTTGTGTACTCAATGATTTCTGAGAAGTGGAATCTCACCCTCTCAACTCCAGCTTCCAAGAAACCTTCAATACTTGCCCCAGCAGAGTCCGTCAAAGCACTGGGATTAAAGTTTGTAACCTGCCACAATTAGAATTACGCATACTGCTAGTATCAGAAATCAATATCTTTTACAGTGCCTAGCCAATCTTCTTTATTTTGAAGGTCACAGCAATCAGTATTGCACTTGATAGTATATAGAACGAGGAAGTAACCGGAGTCACTGCAGTTGCTTGTTTGACAATATGTGGGGCATGAACCGAGACAGACATACTAAAGAGCCCTTAACCACTTACCGCATCAACCAAATTCGACATTGATTGCTGTACAGTGTCCAAAACTGTCTCCTTAAATTCCTCTGAGATATCAGTCTGCAATGCGAAAGAAGATTAAGTATTAAGAACTGCTATGTTCTGTTTGGTCCCATGCAAGTCATGTGACTGATGAACAAACTGAAGTGAAACTTGACTAACTAGATATACTCCTGGACCTTCAAAGGAGATATACCACTAAGACATGATGCCAGGGACTATAACTTGGTCTGTCCTACATGACATTGACGTATCCAATTTCGAAGCTGGAAATATTATAGATAAACATGAAGCTTATATGACCCGGGCTGAGAATGCACTAACCTCGCCTCTGATAAGGGATTCCACTTTTTGGTCCAAAACTTTTGGGTCAACCTGCCAAGATAATAGATTCACTAGTTGTTATGATTTGTTGCGCTTTCGATCATTGAAACACTAGATATATCTTCTTTTATCAGGGTTCGAGATATTGAGATATCAAAAGGACGGCTACAACTTGCCGACAAGGATTCGTATTGAGTAATTCTCCGTGATTAACCTGATGATGGTACACTGTAGCCCACATACTTCTACTAGACGGTGCAAACCCTAGTGCGAGGCTCAAGCCAATAATAGTCCGCACAAGAAGACTTGTTCAGTCGACAGAATGCCTAGACCTGCTTGATTAATTTCGGGGAAATGAGTGATTGTCCGTGATACATTATGCATCCTACTTGCGATCTCAAAATTACAAAGTGAATGCTACAGATCTTCAAAAGTTTGCTATTCACCGCCTCTTTGAGCTGCAAGAATCCTTACTATGGTTGAACCGGTAATGACAGTCAACGCCTTGTCCAGCACTTGAATTCCTGCCTCTCCGTCAAACCGAAACTAGATTCAAGTACATATAAAGTCCAAATTAGAAATGGCCAATAACTCCGCACTTAAAAGGGTATTCACAAGTAGAAAAAGAGGACTGATTTCGGTCTTCGAGTTACGAGCAGAATCTTAAAGTTCCAAGGAAATATATTGCCCAGACTTGGATCATATTCGAGAGAAATCACATAAAATCACAATATGAAGATTGCAATCCTAAGATCACCAAAAGCGCATACCTTGCTTATTCCTTCAACAGCTTTCTCAACTATTACTCCAGCTTGTCTAGCCTGTAAAGTGATGCAATTAGGGGTAAATGCATTCCGCCGGTGCAGCAGTATTGTATTAGCTGAAATGATGATTGAAGCAGCTTGAATTGCCACCCCAATCTCACTTCCTTCTTTCACTTGTCGTAGGTTTTAGACAAGCAACCTAAAGTAGAAATTAAGCGGAAAGTATTCGTCAGTGAACTTCAAAAGCACATTCAGTCCAAAAGAAGGCTGCAACAACCTGTTGAAGTTGAGTACCGACATTGGCCTCAGCAATGTCAGTAAACACAAGACCAGGTGCGCAAAGTAACAAAGCGTGAAGTCCCATTGCAGCCAATTTGGATCGAATTCCATGTTTTCCTGTACTTCTGGCTTTTCTGTCCAATGCTTGTGTTTCTTGAGCGTCTGAATTTGAAGAGCTGAATGAGTTCCGACTAATACCGAATGGAACGCTTGCATGAGCTTGTCTAACGCACTCCTTGAATACATTCTGATGCTCCCCTATCCTGATCACTTCTAACGGATTCCTACATAAAGCTGAAGTCTCAACAGACAGCAACTTGTCAGTCCGCGTCGGTGGCCGAACTACATCCTTAACATCTAATTGACCACGATTTCTGATAACTACTCGCAAAGAATTCTTCCTCAAAAGGTCTACTCCTCTATCTCCAAAATGAGCGCCACTTCCAAATTCGGCATGTAGCTCAAAGAGTCTAGGAGACTTAAGTGCCTGCATTTCGTTACCCTTCCCAAACAATCCGCTTTCACCTCCTTCTCATTCGCATGGGAAACAAACACTTCTACTCCAGCATCACTGACAGAGTCAGTGTCATCAGAATTCTTCACGGAATTCTCCGCTCTCACTCACACCCCCCAAACGCTGAGAGAAAGCTCCGAGAATTGACCGAGGTGAAGCCCGAAAACTCACTTTCTCCTTCAGACAATTGTCAATCCTCTGCATCATTCTACAACCCTTCGAAACTCTTCTACTACTTACCCTCGTCCCTTCCTTCACAAGAAATAAGGCTCACCTCGAAACGAGCTAATGCAAACACGTCACGGGATAGAGCTGTGATTGCTCATGATCGACTCTACAGTCGTGTTTCCGACCAACCAAAGTTGACCGGCTCGCAAAGTTCCACTAGAGCAGGAAACCGCATGGGATCAGGTCACTGGTCACTTGTGGTATGCAGCAGGCCAAAGACACGCAGCAGACGACAAGTCGATGTTGATGAGGAGAGAGAACCTGAGGCATAAAACGAGACATGGCGACCAAAGCAGGCCACATAACCCTAGACGACAGGTGAGTGGCAATCAAAGCCAATGCACTTGAGTTCCAGGTATTGCATTCACTTGACTGGAGAAACATAGTGACTATGGTCAAATTCCCACTAAACCGGACGGGGTAAGCGGGACTTTAACCGTAACCATTTAATCACATTTACCTCACTTTACCCGGATTCTCCGTCGAACGAGGAGCTGTGTTACAGTCTTTCTTACCAGCGTCCACAACGTACCACTGGTATCAGATGCATGAACGCTGGTAACGGTATACGGTAGCTATTATACCAGTGGTGGTCACACCCTGGGACCAGAGTCTGCTTCTGCTACGTCAAAAAGTCCACTGACGGCAGGGTCTGCTTAAGTAAAACTCTTGCGTAAGTACTAAAAGCAGACCACAGTCACCACACAGCTCTGGTGACATTCAAAGCAGATGCGCTTTAATCTTGAACTTCTAGTGTACTTACCCTGACGGGGGAATGATGGGGACTTTACTGTCACCTTTATAAACGAAGTCTTACTTCTTCTACGAATAGAAGTCCACTGAAGGCAGGGTCTGGTTAAGTAAAACTCTTGCTTTAAGTATTTAAAGCAGACCACACAGCGCTGGTGACAATCAATCAGATGCGCTTTAATCCTGAATTTCTAGTGTCCTTACCCTGACGGAGAGAGGATGAAGAATTCACTGTCATCTTCATAAACGAATTTACACAACCAAAATGCTTGCCGTTACTGCTTCAAGGTTTCCACCATGTATAACAAGTGGTAAAACGTTGGCCTAGAACGGATAGTTGAATTCAGAAAAGTTTAACATTCACTCCGTTCCAACATTCACTCCGTTCAAAGATTCATCACAGATCCACAGATCCCTGGCCTTCAACGAGGCACGGGTAAGGGGAGACCTCAGGGATACCAGACGGCACTATGCCGGGTACCGGTGATTCCAATCAGGTCGGTCGCAAAAACCACACGTCCGCTGCGATGACGCGTCAAGATGACCTCATTTGGGGCCATGCTGTTAGACGTAGTGGCGATCTATTCCCGCGACGCGTCAAGCATACAGAAGGCCACTTCACATGGCTCAATGATGTACGTCAATTTTTTACGTCCGGTAGCCTGTAAAACACTGACGGAAAGAGCATAATCATGTGTCCATGGGAATGCATAGGTCCGGCAGTTAATTTGGACGTACGTGAATCTCATATGTATACTTGTGATGGCAGGTCACTTTGGATTATTGATTGACGCAAATAGGTAACCAGTTCAGTTCTCAATCTAGATTATGTAAAGTAAAGAGGTCGGGGTTTACAAATCAATAATATTTCTTTCACATTGGCTTTAACAAAAGAATGCTCATCAAATTTAACATTTAGTTTTTTTATATATAGATGAATTTTTATGATTTTATATTTTTGTGAGTAATAGAGTTTCAAAAATTTTTTCTTATGTAATTAATCACATTAGTAAGGAGAGAAAAAAGTTATGAAAGAAAAAATATTATACCCGAGTACTGGATTGGTTCTCGTTGATAAATAATTTTATTTTATTTATCTCAAAGAAAAATATAAAATGATTTCATTCTTAAATCACACATGACCAACATTGAATAACGAATCCAAAAATGAAAAAAGTAAAACATATTACATTTGCATCCAGTTTCGAAAGTCAAAAATTAAAATCGAAGATGTATTTGCTCGGAAAGATTAAAGAGTCGAACTCGACTATTTAATCGTTCTATTGCAGGTTGTATCACCTGACCCATTAATCTAGAAAATTCCAGGTTCGAAAAGGCTCAAACGGAACTAGAGATGCCTGACGTAAACGCTCCGGCAGATGGTTTGAACGTCACTTGACGTGCACATGAGCTCCGTCCAAATTGTTATTGCAGGACTTTGTCTTTTAGTGGGCCGCCGGAACCCAAAAGAGCCATGTGAATGGCGTAAGAAGGACCCATGGCTCAGACCTCTGGATTTAGCTAATCGCGTACGCCTTCCTCCGCTCAAGGGACCTTTTCCTCCTCCCAAGTCAAATGGATGAAGATTCTGATTCCTTTTTATTGTGGTACGAACGCCCAACTCAGTAAACCTGAGCTTTCTTACTCATCCCCTCCAGAACAACTGCGCTGTACTATACCAGAAAGTGTTTTCTGTTTGTGGATTGACGGTTGGATGAGTGGAATGAGCTTTCATTTGGAAAGGTGTAGAACCTGTCGGTATTTGAAAATTGTCTTCGAAAAAGCACGTTGTTTAAATGATCGAAGCCCGTCTTGTCACATGCAAGGATGGAACAACACAGATGACCAGGCATGTTTCTAGAATAAGATGATGAACTTTGGAAGGAATGAGATAAAGTCGCGGTCTGCTGTTAATAGAAGTAACCTGAATAGAGTAACGAAGCAACATTTCAAAAGTTGTAAAACTATAAGCAATTTGCAATCTTTTTTCATTTAAAAGTGTGATTGCATTTATTTCATTACTGTAAAAGAGAGAAACTAAACATAACAAGTCTTGCAAGTTACTATCAATTTGGAAGTAGAAACTGTTTGGGAGTATGAATGTACTGACTAGTAGGATGCTGTCCAAGTGAGGATGTATTTTGGTGAACAAAAAGTGTTATTGGATCCTATGTGCAATCGAAGGAGCATAGTAGTAATTTTTGGTATATGATATTGAGACATAAACGCTCGAGTTTGAAAGGTGTTTCGGTTGATTTTCACAACCTCGATCACAATCATCATGGAACTATTATCTAAAAATTGTATGTATTACCAAGCCAAATATTTTATATCTCCTCATTGCACAAATAAAATTTGAACAACAATAATAATAATCCGTAACTATTAACTTTGCATTTGTTACATTCTTTACATATTGTCAATTTGGAGCGTACCGTTTCTTTTTCAATGTGATGTCAGGCTATAAGGATCTTGAACAGTTACTGCTCTTTAAACCTTCTCAGGGAAAAAAAGTAAAAAAAGTTGCATCAATGTAGTTTGAACAGCAAGGTATATCTATGAAGAAAAAGTTGTGTTATTTCTCTTTTTGTTGTATAGGATAGTTTTAGTTATATGTAATTTGGATATTTGATTTCAAACGAAATTGCTTTCTTAAACTGCTTAGAAGCTATTTGGAATGCAAAGACTTACTTCGGTTTAGTCCAATACCAGTTCGGCAACTTGAAATAAAACTATGAACTTAATAATGTACCCATCATTTGTCAATGGTCAACATATACCATTACACCGTATACTACACGTACCCACAGCTCTTGCTCTCATAGAGTGTTCTCCCAGACTCAAAGGTTCATCATACACTTCAGTAGTTTACTTTGCTTCAGTTTCATTTACTCGCATGAAGCAAGTGAATCCGTCGCTTACAACTGCAAGGTGGCATCCACCTGCCAGAGCTGACACATGATTAAATGAAATCGGCAGAACAACACGAATTTTGACGCCCAAGCAGCCTTGTCGTCCCTCCAGCAAAAGAAATAAATACGGTACTGTACTCGAAGGATTCTAGAAATGAAGTTTCTAATCAAGCTGGCGAAGAAATCCGTCAAAGAGGAAAAGGTGGCAGTAACATGACTTGAACCTCTAACAAAATTCCACCAACGCGTAAACTTGGGTCGCAAGAAGTGAGAAGCGATCCGCGTCGTTGGGCCAAAAAGTAAAGTACGCCTGCACACGTGTCGGGCTCGGATCATCTAGACGGCGTGATCGTGACTAGATTTAGAGGGAAACCGTAAAAGTGAAGCTAGATTTAGCGGAGGAAGAGAAGGTGATGTTGGTAAGGGGCATTTATTCCCCCGGTTCGGTACCACAGCGTGTGCATCTGCCTGCTTGTTCACGGCTTGTTTGAAGTTCTGTTTTGTCTCCAAAGTGCCCTGTGTTATATTATTGCCTGTCTCTCTCTGCCTCTGCCTCCCGCCTGTGTGAACGCAGGAGCCGTAATTGAATTGGAAGCTGCTGTAGAAGGATGCCTGTACGATGAGAAAATTTACGAGACGGGAGAAAGAGAAGAATGCAGGCGATTAGAAAAGAAGAAGCTCCGAGCGTGCCATCTGCTGCTGCCTTTGACGAGGTCCCAGAGCATGGGCGGGATCATCACTACGCTTGCCTCTATTGTTGTCCTCCGTCGCCATAGATTGATTCCTTCGGTGATTTCGCTGTTGGCCAGCCGTCCAGGCGAATTGAGGGAAGGTCGATACATTCTCTCAGATAGGTGATTGCACGGTTTATTTTGTATTTGCGTTTAGTTTTTGGTTGGTTTAGTGAAGAGAGGACGTAGAGGTCGAGAGAGGGAGCAAGCGGGGGAGGGAAGGAGGTCCGGATTGTGGAATTTATCTGGCGCTAAGGGCAACTGAAGGGCGAGGAGGGACGGAGGTTGATTTTGGTAGGGGTGTGGTGGATTGCACGGGCAATACTTTGAGGATATTGTGCGATGCCTGGCAGCCAATAAGCCGTGGTGGGAAGGAATCATATTGCGTGATTTCGTTGAGCGTGGATACGAGGTTGACGGGGCGGCGAAGATGGTGCAAATGACAGAGTTGTATCCTCAAATATGACTTATTTACTGCTCATTGAAACCTAATTCGGCTTAATGAATTGCACGTTATTGGGTGATGACGTTGTTGAGATGATTGCCATGAGTTGTGGATCGGATCTTCTGACAGATCAAAGTAGCAGTCTGGTTTGGTTGACGAGTCCTTGGGAGAATCGGCCTGATGTAAACCTTGAATTATGGATTCGAGGTACCAGAGAATTTGTTCTCTCGCTGTGGAGGTAATTTTTGATAGAATTCCCTTTACGAGACAAGCGGAACTTTCAATTCCAGCGTGCAGCCTCTGTACTTGCAGAGAATTCTCTAAGTTGGATCTGTAGCGTGCAGTTATTCACACTTCTACGATCTAGTACCCAGTATTTCGACCATTAAATGTGCAAATTTCATTGAGGAAGTTTCCACCCGTTTAGGGATAGTGAACAGCCGTTCACTCCTTGGTAGGAGAAACAGGATTATGACGCACATACGGTTTGATTTCATATCGATCGGAGAATATTGTAGGTTCCAAGCCTCCAACACAGTAGAGTACGAGCTTAAGGTACGTGAATCAAGAGTGTCAAGAGGGGTGAAGCAAAATATTGTATCGTATCCTCAACTTCCCATTGGAGGGAATCCGTGTCCTGATCATTAACAAGATCTCAAACAACTGTTTGCTGTCTTATCTTCGGGACTTTATCAAGGCTGGTGCTTTGACCGAGTCTTATTCCACTGAATAGGTTCAGTTGTAACGGTTAAGTAGAAGGTCATACTCTCGCGTGTTCTACGTTCGCAAGAATTGAAACGGAACCTAATTGAGCTACTTCTCAAGCTTACTGCGCGGAACGGTCACCGTGTTTGGGGCTAAACTGTGTCTAGTATATCGTTTCGAATGTAGGAACTGATTATCTGAAGATTGGCTGGAGCCAAATATAGCAAGAGAGGAAGGGTAGTCAAGGACTTGAGGGGCATTCCAGTACTTAAGATTGAGCCAATGTGAAGAGTTTCTTTCAAGTTCTGGTCAGGCTATTTACAACAAATGCCATAAACAGCTCAAATGTATTGGTTAAAGAGTATCAGGTCCGTTCACTGAATATATACAAGAAATATGAAAAGTGAGTTCAAAAGATAGGTTAGTCATTGCTACTTAGGCCGTCAAAATTCCTTCCATTTATGAGTTTGTACTTCTTGAGAAGTTGAGCCTTGACCAGGGATCTCACTACGGCGGTGCTGGTGTAGTCGGGTGGTCATGCCTCTGTCAGTAGAAGAGGTATGCACTTGCTTTTGTTGGTTTAAGTCTGTTCAAACTACTGTTGCTAGGATGGATGAAACTTTCTTCTTGGATTATCATTCTACTGGTTTTATTCTGGAGTCAGAAAGTGACGTCGACAATTCAGTTCTGTTTGACTTGGTTCTGTGTACAATCGGTGAACTGAAGCCATAGGAAGCTGCAGAGGGAAATATATATTCTATTTTATACTGAAACTTCTCATGTTTCTGTTCATGTCATGTCTTGCAGTACAGAATAGCCCAAATGTATATGGTTACCAAGATGCAAGAGCAACAAACATCAGGCACGGAGGGTGTCGAAGTTTTAGTAAATGAACCCTTCGAGAATGAAGAGTTCGGCAAAGGTCAATATACGTCAAAAATCTACCACTTGCAAAGGTAAACATAACTCTCGTTTTTTATCGCTTCAAAATTTGTTAATACTGAAATTGGAGCCCTCGAATTTCGATTTGATATTCCTGTGTGGACTCAGAACGGTTAGTGTCAGGTTGGTGTATGATCCTTGCGGTAAGTTTACGTAGGTGAGTATGTGTCCTTGAACTGTAAAATTAAGATCTTACCGGGGCCCTTCTAGTCATTGTCGTTCAAAGATCAAACCTGCAAGATCTGAGCTGGAAGTAAGGTAAATGCGCACGAGAATCTAAAATTTGTTCTGTGCTCGGTGGGTGTTGCTATGCAGTAAGGCCCCATCCTGGTTGACAGCTATCGCCCCAACAAATTCGTTAGTTATAGAAGAGGAGGCCTGGAATGCATATCCAAAGTGCAAAACAGGTACGTTGTGTAGACTTGAAAGTCTACACATGTTATAAACTTGCCCGCACAGTTTCAGGATTCAGAGAAAGAGGAAAGCTGCTTCATGTGTGACCTGAAGAAGTAGTACAGAAAAGGTGGCTTTGATATCTTTGACATGAATTTTCCTTTCAAGCAACAGGGCGATGAATGTCTTAAGTAATTTTCCTAACTATGTTGTCTTTTGCTCATTCATGGGTTGTTCGTGGTGCTCCTACCTGGAATATCATTCAGTACTTAAGGTAATATTGTCGTTTGTTACAGCTCTAATGCTTTTAGTTCTTGCTATATCCATTCTGCCAGTGGTGCCTTATATATACCCTAAGTATAGTTCGGGCTTGTCACTTTCGGGCTGAACAGAGTATATTCACATGGTTCATGCAGAGTGTATTCACAAATCCAGCATTGTTGGTTTTGCAGTGCCCATATTTTGCCAGGTTCAAGCTTACTATTGAAACCATCCATCTTGCAGATAATGGGCAATCGCACAATGTAAGTACCTCGGAGATCAACTGTAGCCTGTCTAGATGAATCATTCATCACATAAGATTGACATTAAGTGTACAAAGGTTAAACTTCCTTCATGGTTGAGAAGGATGATGTACGTGATCCAGTGTAGACAAAGCGTTGTCCCCAGTCTACATAGAGCCATTTGTTACATTTCGCTATTGCTCGGATAATATTGGAGAGTACATTTGGCTTCACCGTATGGCCGGAGCGAAACTTACTTTGTGGATTATCTACGAGAAGCGCTTATACAGCCGAGCAATTGTCTTCTTACATATCAATTGATCCCCAGTAGGTTGAACCTACTACACGTCAAAGATAGGGTTCGTTATGCGGAGAGTCCTGTGCAGCAACTTGTGATTAATGTCGATATTCGGGTTGTAACATGGACCTAATTGGCAGGTTCCTAATACAATTACTGCAGACCAGTGTAAACGAGGTTTCAGTATGTGAAACTAACCTACTTAGTGTCTGACATATTCAACCCGGACGAAGGGTGCAAGAAAATTCCTTGATTACAGTTTCCACAGTTGTGAAGAGAAAAATAGTCATTATGTTCGAGTCTTTCGTCCACGGACTCCTGGGTAGGTTATGGTAGACGCTTGCACAATAATGATCAGTTTTGTACTAACAAATTGTAATGATTACTATCTTAAAACGTGGAAATTAAAGAGACCAACTTAATTACGGATAGTTTGTGTAGGTAGACTAAAATGTCAGCAACAGGCTAACACTGGTGATTTGTTTTGTAGGTCCATAATCTTCCCAACGATGTGCTTAACAATAGGAAGGTGGAGACAATCGATATTGCTTCCAACATTCGCGATTATTGGAGTTACGTCATTGGGGGTCCTCCAATCGATCTTGAAACCTTCCAGTCGCAAAAGACTGGTCGGGGTTTACTGTTACCTGGATGGCAGGTATAAATATATCTTCGCCAGTTGCACGTCCAAGGTTTTCTCGTCTTGATATGCTAAGACGTAGTCTGTAGTCTGTATACGGGCCTGGTTGAAATAAATTGCTCGCAGACTTTTTATACGTTGGAAGACTTTGACGGACTTTTACAGGCTAAGGTAAATCCAGTTATGACGGCATACAAGTTGGTCACTGTGGATGCGCCTTACTGGGGTTTCGGTTATCGACTGGAGCAGCTTCTTTTGGGGGTGCGTATAACTGAAATCCATGATTTCCTCTCTTACTTGGACATTTAAACCTTTACAAAATAAATCAGTATGAAAATGTAGTGGGCGTCCTCAGTGTTACTGTTTGAGCTCTCGCTGGTATGTTGGTTTATAGTCAAAAGTCGACGCCACTTTGACTGTTGTATCAAACTTGTTCTTACTTTGTGGTATTGTTCCACTCATTTATCTTTACGCAGGGAGAAAGGGCACTCTTTGTAGAAAGCCACAAACGATGTTTTGCATGGATAGATGATTGGTTTGGTCTCACATTCGAGGATGTACGACTCATGGAGCTCCAGATGGATAAAGCATTGAATATGGTAAGTGACGAATAATTTAACTTACGTGAGACTGTTAAAATGTTTTGTGAGTCTGATTAGCTGCTAGAAGTTAGGATGATGTGTCAATCATAAGTGAACCTAAAGATTTTCAGGCGGGGAGTGGGTAGAGTGATGTGTAAGTGAACTTGGGCTGCTAGTTGTATCTAAAAGTTTCTTGGCTTTTGCCCGCAGACTATGCACCAACAACAAGGCGTACCTCAGGTCGCGGGGAACCGTCCGGCCGCTCAAGCTAAGACTAACGCGCTGAACACTTCTACAGGAAGTGGAAATAGTAATGGTTTGGGGGCCCCAAAAGTTGAGGACAGAGAGCAGCAGGTAGATCTGCAAAATAATTTCTCTCAAGGTAAAATAGTGGGTGAAAAGAGAGTGGCCACAAGCCTTCCAATGATGATATCATCCCCTTTCTAATATTTTTAGAACTAGTATCATCTCCGTTAATTATTAGTACGTGATCTAATTGACGTCCACCCTGTGCCATATCGAGCTTTCAACACACCGGATCAATTTATGCACTGAAATAATATGCCCA
This sequence comes from Lunularia cruciata, assembly GCA_948567375.1. Taxonomy (NCBI): domain Eukaryota; kingdom Viridiplantae; phylum Streptophyta; class Marchantiopsida; order Lunulariales; family Lunulariaceae; genus Lunularia; species Lunularia cruciata. The sequence goes on along the minus strand of OX419755.1, from coordinate 20,716,238 downwards.
ATGTAGAATATGTTCACTCCTGGCCATCTCGGTAGGTAACCATCTGTCATTTTACTTACTTCAGTGGAGAATTTGCGCCACAGGATTTTCACTGGAGTATTGCCGTCCAAAGTGAGGAAAAGTTTTTGCTAGAACCAGACTGATTGCAGGTTGTACAAATTTTTTAGCTTGATGACATGGACCCTGGTCCATAAAGAATTCTTGACTCTTGCCTTCTCGAAGGTTTTAGGTTATGGTATGTTCAGGCACACTGCTTGATCTATCGGATTAAAGCAAGCTGTGAAGATGAGTTTCTCATCATATTGATTATATCCGTGTATCATTACAATGTACACGGGCCTTTGAGCTAGTTGAATTTCTTTCACGACCTGTCACGAAAACTGGGGTACTACCTCATTGTGTTGTATGGAAATTCCATGAAATTGAAAACATGTCATGAAATCGTTCAGAGTTCCTCGGCATCTTCAAGGTAACTACATTCTCTCCACATTAGTATAACTGGAGTAGCAAACAATGACTCACCAGGCGTAGAAATAACGCTCCCGCTGTGCTGTAAAGGACTAAACTATTTCAGAAACTGTTTGCGAGTGTTTTATCCAACAGAGACTGAACATGCGCAGAAGCACAAACCTAGTCCATCAAGGGTACTTGCATCAAACTTAACGCATGCCCTCAAGACATCTCAGTCGATGAGCTTTGACATGTTCTATAAACTTTGTCGACCAACTGGACGGACATATTTCAGAAACTTTCTGGGCAAAGGCTAATCCTGTCGATAGAACATGGTCCAAAACCTAATGATAAGAGGAAAGCACGCTGTAGAAGAAACCGGAAATTGATCGGAAACTTTAATGACGCTCAAATTCGGTGGTTAAAAGAGAAATAAGAGAAATAAAAAATAATAAGGATGTCTTGATAAGGTGCCTTGGTCTTTCAATTGAAGAAGTTCTCTCCAAATATCGTATTGTTCTATTATTCTGATTAAGTAGAATGCACATGAAATGCTTGTATGATCTTTAGATTTATAGAAATGCTTTGATTGGATGGGACTCTGTACTGGGCAAGCTCTTTGAAATCTACAATTGTGGTATGGGATAGAAGAATCCAAATGCTTCTTGATCAGTAGTAGTTCCAACGTAAGCTTAACAACCTCTCGTTGCAAAGATAAGCCTGCAAAAATACGTTGACAAAGGACATGACCTATATAAATTAAATTATAAATTTCAAAAGAAACCAGTACGCATATACCATATAATAATAAGAAGAAATGGTTATTGCGAGCATTACAGCACCGCGAAGCAAAACGCGCAAGTTGAGCATCAGGGCCACCCTGCACTTGCACGAAACGCCCGACCTTGTGAATAAGGCGCACCGAGAGGCACTAGGGCGTTGCAATAACGCCTTTTCGGGTGCAACGATGGGGTAGAAGTTTTACGGGTGATCATCACCTGTAGTCTAAAATATTTACGGGAACTCAAAACCGTGACAGTAGCGTTTTACGGGTTATGCGTGATCGTGTAAATCATAATCATGTTCATTGCTAATTAATTAGTGTCCTTTTGCTTTTCCCTAGGCGTGGTAATCTCAAAGTAGTCAAAGTAGAGCACATTTGAATCTTATTCAACTTTTAGCGCGAATTAATACTACTCAACTTCCTTGCAGGAAGGTGAAATGGATGTGGTAGATTGGAGGAAGTTTGAAATGGATATGAAAATGATGGGAAATGAATAGAGTGTTTGTTTGCACTACTTTCTTTTCTTTTTAATTTAATCTTGATATGAATCTCTCGTATCGAGCCTTGTTGTAAAAAATACCCAAATCTTTGAGCATGCTTCATTATTGCAAGGGCTTCTTTCAAATCAAAACTGAAATTTACACCTCTAGGGGAATGCTTAATTTTTTGACCCGTCTACTTTGAAGGGTGAGGGGCAAAATTTAGACCAGGAAAGGGGCTGAATTTGAGACCCGTGGGCCTTGGAGGGGAGAGGACCGCAATGATAGATGTTTCTCGTTCAAAAAGAGAACAATTGGAAGCAGAGCAAAAAGGGGAGGATGGTGAGAGGATTTATCTAGCTGAAATTTGAGGAAGTCACAATAAAGATAGGGTAGTGAGAAAAGCTTTGTCGAGCTGAAAGATGACGAAGTCGCGACAAAGGGAGAGCCACAAGAAAAGCTGTTTGCTTAGGTAAGGGAGCTGAGAGGTAAGGGAGTGCTGAGAGAAATATCTGATGAGTGACTACAAAAATTTGGATAGCATTTTGATGCGGTTGAGATCCAGGAGAGAAATCTGTTTAGTTATGAGAAAAAACAAAAGATCAGGATAGCATTTTGATTTTGCGGGAGAGAAATCTATCGAGTGACTAGAGAAAACAAGAAATCAGGATTTTGATTTTGCAAGATCTTCAAGTTGCAAAGAACAAATAGAGAATACTAAATAGTGAAATTAAATGTAGTGGAGTGTGAGAGCAAATACTAAATAGTGAAATTTAATGCTAAGAACTAGACTAGAAAAGTGAGCAAAGACAAGATCTTTAAGCTATCAAGAGCTAATACAAAATAGTGATATCCAGTTTAGAGTGTTGAGGAGCACCATAACACTATCCAGCCAAGAGGAGAGAAGGAATGTCCATCCTATAGTGTCAAGAAGAATCAAAATAGAGGAGTATCATATCATTGTCCATAAGAGCTTCAAAACATTAATCTAGAGTATTCCATAAGAGTTTCAGTTTGAGAGTGTTGAGGAGTATCAAAGAAGGATTTTTTACATGCTTTGGGTGAGTGTAAACAAGGATTTGAGAAAGGAAATCAAAAGATACATGTGGTATACACTCTTGGAATAGCAAGGTGAGATTGAATCGGAGAGTGACAATGATAGCAATGGGAGAGTGACTTGATATCCTTTTATGCTTTGTTGGAGCTTATGAAAGATCCTGAGGTTTTTTGGTAGAATAAGGTGAGCATGAAGTAGACCCCGGAGTGGATCAAGCTCGCAATAGCTCTTGATAGGTTTGGGCACAATGGGAATGGTGATGCATATCACCAAGGAAAATTTTGTGGGGTATTAGATTGGAATCCACCAAACAGTTCATTGAGAGATTCATCATTACCATTTTAGCTAAGTGGCATGGTCCAACAAAGAAGAAAGAGATAGAAATTCTCAAGTCTTTGGATTGAAAGGCTTTCTTGGGTGTGTGGGTTTAGTGGATGACACTCTAGTTACATCAGCAAAATGACTCAACATTCATGGAGAGACTTACTTCAGTCAAAAAGGCTCATATTCCATCAATGAACACGTGATCTATGATGACATGAGGAGAATAATTCATTTCATAAGTAGTAAGAGGTTCTTCTTTATGCAAAGACCCTAGGTCCTTGATTTGTTATTGATAGCTTTGGACTTCTTTGTGAGCAATAGCTCTTGCACACTCTAGTTTTTTAGTGAGTGCTAGGGCAACCCAATGTTGTAATGCTCACCATTCTTCTCTTTTGATATTAATGCTCACTCACTTCTCTTCTACTATTTTGTGCATGGTATTGCTCACCATTCTTCTTTTCTATTGTTATGTGCAAGGATGCCTGGTTCTTGCCATGACATGATATGACATGTTTGAAGAAGCTAGCTTTGTGGAATAATTTGACTCATAGAGGTATCAACAACTCATTTGAACACCACCAATATTTACTCAAAGATTCAAGATATGTTCCCATGAGCCATTTGTTCCATGGTTCTAAATTTCCATGCAGTCCAAATGCCATAGATTTCAACAAATGTGTGGCTCAAATGCAAGTAGTCAATGTGCATTGCATAGGAATCTTAAAAAGTAGATGGCATTCCTTGAGGGAATTAAGGGCTCAATTGAAGGATGACCAAAGTAGAAAATGGTATATTTTGATATGGATTAGTGTATCATCTTGCATAACTTTTTGATTAATAGAGCAAATACATAAGAAGAGGAGGAGCATGGAGCGTAGAATGTTGAGGAAGAAGCTGACCTGCCAAATATACAGGAGCAGAAAGTCACTCCTATGGCCACTAAGAAACCAAAGTGATCGCATTGAATATTTTTCTTTCATTTAATAGACAATCTGGGTTTTTGAACCCATAGGAATTGACTCAATAGAAAACAAACTCAAGTTGATGTGTAGAAACAATAGCAAAAGTTGTGATTAGTTTTGTATTTGCTGCAGAATATTATTTGCTTTTGAATAATTTGCATGTATGTGAGTTTTGCTATTATGGATAAGTGCTTGTTTGCCATTATAGAATAGGTTTGTTACTTTGAAATTAGCCAAGCATAGACTTATGGATGAGCGCTCTGTATGGAACCTTATGAATAAAGATAATGCCTTGGGAGTATATGTATCTAGAATCCAACGGTTTATAACTTATTGTTTGAGCATATGTATTGTTTGTGATGCTCTATTATTGTCAAGACATTGTAACTTGTTATTGTTCAAAGGTTTATTACTTGTAGTTTGAGCATGTTCAGTTTTTGTGATGCTCTATTATTTTTGTTTGTGTTTGTTGAGACAATGTAACTTGTTATTGGTATTGTCAAGACTTGTCTAATATCAATTACTTGTTAGATGATATTATCCATACCACTTGCTATCCCTGTATAGATCTGAGTCCATTAGTCTTAGGACAACCAGTAAGGATGTACCAATTGACTAAGGAGTTAGTTTAAGAGCGAGAGTCTAAGATTCAAACCCTACTATGCACAACCCTGATGGATGGTATGATTTTGAAAAACTATCACCAAAAATTGACTAGCTTGGCAAGTCTCACATCATCAAGCTACCTTGTTGGCCTCCATAGCCTCTCAATGGGAAATTGGCTAACTTGGCAATTCTCATACCACCAAGCTGACTTGCCTCCTTAGCCTCTCTAATGAGAAATTGATGTTAGAAAAATTGATTAGAGCTTGTTTGCCCCCTAGCTTGGCTAACTTGGCAAGTGTCATACCTCATATCATCAAGCTTGCTTGCCTCCATAGTCTCTCTAATCACAACTGATATTAGAGTAATTGATGATAGCTTGTTTGCTTCCATAGTCTCCATAGCTTGGCTAACTTGGCAAGTCTCATACCTTATACCATCAAGATGGCTTGCTTCCATAGCCTCTCTAATAAAAAATTGATGTTGGAGAAATTGATGATAGCTTGTTTACCTCCATAGCCTCTCTAATTGACTAACTTGACAGGCAAGTCTCATACCATCAAGCTTGCTTGCTAGCAAAAATTGACTAACTTTGCAAGTCTCACATCGTCAAGCTAGCTTGTTTGCCTCCATGGCCTGTCTAACTAGAAATTGACTAAACTTGGCAAGTCGGTTACCATCAAGTTAGTTCGCTTCCTGGCTAGCATAGCCTCTCTAATTGGAAATTGACTAACTTGGCAAGTCTCGTACACTCAAGTTGGCTTGCTTGTTGACCTTTATGGCCTCTCTAATAAGAAATTGACTTACTTAGATGGTGTGAATACAATCAAGTTGGCTTGCTATCCTTCATAGCCTCTCTAACCAAAAATTGACTAACTTGGTAGGCAAGTCTCATACCATCAAGTAGGCTTGCTAGCCTTCATAGCCTCTTTGACCAAAATTGACTAACGTGGATGGTGTGAGAAATTGACTAACTTGTCTAGCAAGTCTTATACCATCAAGTTGGCTTGCTAGCCTTCATAGCCTCTCCAACTAGAAATTGAATAACTTGGCAAGTCTCACATCATCAAGTTAGCTTGCTTGCTGGCCTTCATAGCCTCTCTAACAAGAAAGTTACTAACTTGGCAAGTCTCACACCATCAAGCAACTTTGCTTGTTGGCCTCCATAGACTCTCTAATCGGAAATTGACTAACTTGGCAAGTCTCACACAATCAAGATGGCTTGCTTGACTAACTTGGTAAGTCTCACACCATCAAGCTTGCTGGCTTTCATGGCCTCTCTAATTGGAAATTGATTAACTTGGCAAGTCTCATACCATCAAATCAAGTGACTTGCTAACTAACTTAGCAAGTCTTACACCTTCGAGCTTGCTTGCTGCACTTCATAGCTTCTCTAACTAGAAATTGACTAACTTTGCAAGTCTCACACCATCAAGTTGGCTTGTCGGTCTTAGTAGCCTTTCTAATCAGAAATTGACTAACTTAACAAGTCTCATCCTATCAAGTTGGTTTGATGGCTTTCATATATTAAGTGATATTTATCTCAATGTAAGACTCAGTTGGAAATCTTTTCTCATCTACATCTTAGATAATGTGATCCAAACTAAATTATTGTAGGCTTTAAGTTGATATATTGGGATCACAATATTTATATTAGTACACTAAACTTTCTCTTATTTAAATTGAATGAAGTGGTGACCATTATGATAAAGAGTATTTTAATATCAATAAATAATTATCACAATGAATTATCTAAAAATTATTATTATGGCTTTTAGAAAATTTGAAATATTTATATATTTGGACTTAGAACATATTTCTAACTAAGAATTTGTATGTCCAAAAAAATAAAATTTTACTAATAATTTCTTACTAATAATAGAGCATCAATATGTATTATTTTTTTTCAAATTTATATGCTTTATTTATCATCCACTTGAGGTTGAAAGTATAAATTAATTATAAATTTACAGCCACACATATATTCCACTATAATAATAAAAATAAGCGAACAGAATTAATAGATACAAAGGCTAATTATTGCACTAATTAAATTTCAGGAAGCTACCCATGGGTGTAGCTTAAACTCTGAATCTCATGATGACTCCATCAAACTTTTGTATGTAGGGAAACTTGATATGGGCACATTGACAATTGTTGATTTAGTTGATAACCTTTCGTGAAACAATGAATATAACCTTGTAAAACATATTATGTGTCTTTAATATTGTTGCTAGCAGAACAAATATGACTGAAAGATTGGTTTAGTTCCTGTTCAAATTGATATACAAATAATTTTTTCTTTATGGTTAGGTAGTCTTTCTTTTTTGGTTGAAAGAAAACAACTTTTAACTAGCCTTTCACGAGATTTCAAGTATCGATAACTGCAGTCGACATTCTATAGAGTCCTTCCCAAATATCCCAAGTTGCCTTATCTTAAATTGCTCAAGATCGAATTAACATACCACGTTTTGTCGCTAATGGAACAACTTCCATAATGCGAGCGGCGTAGAAGAGTTCTTCGACCTTCTGTACAGGCGACCAGGTGGTAGTCATCGTAATGCATGCATCCGAGGTTTCAATTTCACCGCCATTCCCATCATCGCATAAACGTATTAAGGAAGGCAGTACGGTCTCTTACTATACACATGGTCGTTGCCGCATGAACAGTGTCAACATCATATTCATCAGATTTAAAGTTTGTTTATGAAACCACGAGCAACGCGGACTGAATCTCTTGTGTTCAGTTGTTCAAAATTTAATGATGCAATTTTGTATACCTGAACCGTAATGAATGCTTTAAAGGCGATTCAACTGTAGTTGCTGGAGACAACTCAACTCATACAGATGATACCGGTAGGCTTCTGAATCTCGTGTGGGGCGAAGTCGTTTGATGTGAACGTTTATGGGAGATGATATGGACATCAGCAGGCATCTCAGAGTATCTACAGTCATGTATCTTTGCATTGTAATACACTAGCAGAATTGAAGTGCATCGACTAATAGATTCTTCGTTTGAGGTGATTCTGCCTCGATCGCAAGAGTCTACACTAGGCCAACGAGAAGCTCAAAGACAACATCATGATGATCTTCGAAGGTTGAATTAGAGCTCCTGGTGTGAGATACCCTGCTGCCGCTGGTGTGGGTACTGTACTTTGCACACATTGTATTCAGGGAACGAAACAGATGGTTGGCACCTGAAGCCATCCGCGCAGTGGGAGTCCTGCTTGCAATAGCACTTGCGTTTCAGAGCACACTTGTCCTCGTAAACAGGGCCACGTCTCTCGAGCACGCGATTCAGGAGCTCAGATTCAAAAACCTTGAGAGGATCGTGCTCCTCCCGCAACTTGAGAAACTTGACCATGTTCTGTTCCGGGTAATTGTCCCGCACATGGCAGTCGTGATGTGAAAATATGCGCTCCGTGTTCTTCCCCCAGTGAGGCCTGGCCCCATACTTGCAGATGCTCAGCTGCTCAATCACCTCGCTTACGTGGTCCAATTTGCTCGGAGCATGAGGATGGAAACCCGAAGTAAAGAACGTCACCATAATATACACCACAGGCTCGTCCCAACCCGTGTTGATAGCCGTCAAGAATTCGCTGCTCTTCCCAAATCGAAGCCAGAAGTACCCCGGAGGCAGACAAATTCTCTCCACTTTGCCTTTCCCGTACTTTAACTCGAGATGCTTCTGTTTTTCGGCGTGCTCTGCTCCGATGATGTACCTCACATCCTTCACCCATTCGTCCAAGTCACTTAACTTGATGGTGAACTCATTATCCTCCACGGTCGATCCGAAGAAATTGTGATTCCAGATACATCGGGGGTAGCACTCCTGTGCAATGAACGCGTGCGAAGTCGGAATGGTAGCGTTCTCTAACATGACGTCTCCCTCCAGGAGAAATGGTATGTGCATGAACTCATCGGCCAGAGCGCAGTTCTTTGCGTTCAGAACGTCTGCGTCCGGTGCAGAGTCATCCAAGTCAGCGGCGTAAGCGGCCATGTGATTTGTCATAATCGTAGCCATGGCTTGGGTGGAGGGGTCCAGCATAGCTGATCTTCCTTTGGGGTAAACGGGATGGTTTTGATCTCCAGGGAGGGGCGTTGAGAGGTAGAGAGCTCGGTAGAACTGCAAATCGGGTCTCCAATAGTAGAGGATGTGAGGGGTTTGATGCTGCAGTTGATGTTTGACATCAGCAACGATGTTCGAATCATCTATCTTCCAGACATCTACTTGAGTCATGGCATCCGGACCCAGTAACTGGATAGTTACCACGGACAATACTCCCAGTAGTCCTAGTCCGCCGACTAAAGCTCGGATTTCGGACAGTCCTTGCTCATCTCCATTTTCGCTCGTGATAATGTGCCCACTGCTGTTAACCCACTCGAGCCCCGTGACTAGATCTCCTAGTGTACTGTCGACTCCAGCACCGCTACCATGAGCGGATGTAGCGATCAACCCACTGACTGTGAGGTTTCCATAGACTGGCATCACTCCCACAGGCACTGACATGCCATTGGCGACCGCAGCGTCTGCCAAATTCTGCACGGTCATCCCAACCTGGACTGTCAACCTGTGCTGTTGTGCATCGACCGCTAAGACACGGTTCATACGATGCATCAAGATGACTACAGAACGGGTATCCGGACCACCATTCTTCACTCCCGAGTTTTCACCATATTGCATTTTGGTGTTGGCACTCGTGCCTGGGCAAGCTATGCCACTGGAGCTGTGACTGCCTCTACGTGTTGCTCTCACCTTAAAGGGACGCCCGGAGGAATGGAGGTTTCTCAAGATTCTGCTAATGTCTTCTGTACTGTCAGGCTCGGCGTGCTCATCGTACATGCACTTCATCAGTCCATACTCTGCATAGATTGTATTGGAGTTGAATTGATCGTCTTGCGTGAGAGCTTCGCTTGCAATCAGATCTGCTCCCACTGGCCCAATCTTTGTGATTACAAGCAGTAGGAGCACGCCGAGTAGTAATCCCATGATCGAGTTATGAAACTGCATGAATGGCTGAAGCTCGGAGATCAATCGTGTTTTCTCATCGGATACAATCAACTTATAGGTTACTGGAATTGCAAGGCTCCCTCGGCAGCACCTACCGATTCTCCAAAGCCAAATATTCCTAAGTCGACAGTCCTAAAAACAGAAGAGCTTATCCTGAGCTGAGATCTAATTGCCCTTGTACTTTTGTTCGGAGCATGATTCTTACAAAAGTTTAGATGGACGAACATAGCTGTGACTTGTGCGTTTAGTCTCTGTACGTGTCCGGTGTGTGACCAAGTCCTCTCTGTTACTCTGGGTTCAGTCTCCGTAGTAATCTGCATAGAATAAAATGCCACTTATCCCCCACCTCATTTGGGAACAAAGCGCCGATTAGGTACTTTGGAGCTTAATGAATGGCACTCGTTTCAGCTGTCTAAGATGATGCTCATAATCTGGAAGGGAATGTCATGCTACCCACTCTACACTGCGGTAGAATCTGACTCGAACACCAGCTAGAGTCCTGACATGGACTTACAGCTGATCCGGGTGCTGACATCTGCATTGAACGCAAAGAAGACAGACTGATGCAAACTTTATAACTATGTGCCCAAAAGGCAGAGAAAATTTCAATTCAACAAGGTGAGTCGTTGATTCTGATCCCCATTTCAAGATCAACCACTAAATCAAATATGGTGTATGTATCGTAGAATTAAATTACTCGTAACCGCGATCGCTGGGTTTGAGCCCGACCTGCAGTTTGATTTTGCGTCTAGTTCCGGTCCAAGTCTCGAGAACCACTTCATCTGTGTTGACATAGTACAGCGAATAAAGATATAAGGACCACCTGTCGTTAGAAAACTGGCATGCTTGATTGACAGTTTTTACTTTGGAACCTCAATGCCAAGAGCTGCCTCCCATCTGTCCTGCCACCGTACCAAAAGTAGAGATGTCAAATCTCTCTGTATAGACACTTTGACCGATCACGCTGACCGGTCACGTTGGTTTACGTCGAGTAGTCTTCGTTTCCCTTTTATCCTCATGAAAGGTGTGCGCACAGAATAGCAAAGAGAGGAAATTTATCATGCTTTACGAGGAGACGTCAAGAGTTAACATTGGGTTCACCTTCGACAATATTCGCATGAAATAGATATCTTATTACACTGAGGATGTTGGAACAAGTATTCTGATTTCTACACCACGTTGTTTATATCATCTCGTAAGCGTTTAAAGAAATATTACTCTCATATATGAAGTGTTGAAGTACTATTCTCTTGGGCTCTACTATAGTACATGCCACACCACTTTGGTAAGATGAATCACCCGTTGGGATTTAATGGTTGTTAATGACTCCCCTTTTTATAAGGGAAATACGGCAATACTAGACATGCAGCCGGAAGGGATAGGATTTCGATTTACACCATTATACACTCACTCCTACAAGGTGAAACTTGATTTAAGAATCATGGACTCGATTTAAACTAACTTGATCCTAAGAATTACACCCTTTCTCCTACAAGGTGAAACTTGTCAAGTATACTAAGTTCAAACTCTTTCTCGTGTTTATGTTCAATATCTCTCTACTTCCTAGAAGAATTTGTTATGACACTCTAACAAGATGAATTCATATCGATAGGAAAAATTCGTTTTTCATATATATTAATAAATATGAAGCAAAGTAACTAACTTCTACTAGCTATTGTAAATATGAACCAATTGCAACTAAAGCCTCTTGCACTTTAATCGAACTAGTGTGTATTATAAATCTACTTACATCTAAGAAGTAACTTCTTTATTTTTCTAGGTATTATCTTGATATGACCAAGATTACCTACGTATTCTTGTATTCCTGAAGCTCTTAAATACCAAGACTTTTTTTTCTCTAAGAATCTATAAACTCACTTGCTATCATATCACAAAAAAAATCCACTAATAGGATCTTGATCAATGAATCTCCTGTAAATCAACAAGCTTTTAATATACTCTTTCCTCAATCTCAAAACTTTTGACATAACAATATGCTCATTATCGACCTTTAGATTAATATTGTCTATCACACTTCATGATCCAAATATTTAGAAAGAGCTCCATTTACATACTTGTATAACACCAATATCATGGATAATTATGAGTTTCATATGAATCATTCGGGACTTTATGAACTACTATATGGTAAGCAAAGTAATATCAATCTAATAAGACATACATGTATTTATTTACCTTACATGATATCATCCAATTGATAATAATAAGAAGGCTTAAAATATGAAATATCTCCATAGTTCATGGGTTTAATGCAAGAAGTGGTATATGGCAAAAAGAAAAGGACTATCGACAATAGTAAGGTTTCAAGGCCTTATGAATAACAAAAGACTATAGTATTATTCTCTTTTCTGTGTTGCTTTTGAGAGCAAGTAAAATATGTTCTTTCTGCACCTTAAATCCTTTGAGTAGCAAAGATTCTATTGTGTTCTATTTAGTAAAAGACTTATAAGAAGTAATTAGAAGTTTTAATTATCCATTGCTAGCATCATTATCCATTTCTAGCTTCACGCCTTAATAAATTTTAATTCCTTTTCTAATTAAGTTATCTTCACCATGCTTGATATAAAATCTGATATTGTGTTTCCTTTTGAACTTAGACACCACCATGAGATAATAGAGAATGGTTCATAAGCTTGGGTATTTTTGGTATTTGCTCTATGAAATAAATTTTGAGTTTGAGTAGCAATCAAAGTATTTGAAAGCACAACTTGCTTAACTTTTATGGATTGAATCACTCCCACATTGCCTTCTATAGCCTTATATTTCAGTTCTATTAGTCTCAAACAATAGGGATGTATATTTGAGATCAACAACTTCTCATGAGTTTTCAGTATCTTTAAAGATGTCACGAGTATCACTCTATTTCACATCTACTCTTGATCTAGCCTGCTATAACTATTTACGTATGGTTGAATGTGAAGCTTAAAATTCAAACATTTCTCTCTTTGGAGCATAGTTTAAAGTTATATACTACTTAGTAACAGTCCACTTAGTGCTACATGAACATCTAGTCAACAAAAAAATATACACCTGTTACTATATTTACCTGAACTTGAAATCTAATCAAAATACCATATAAAACACATTAATAAGTTAAACACAATCCAAATATGCACCAAAACAAGATATTAGCTCTAAATACTATAAGAAGTACATTTCTAAGTTATACACAATCCATAAAAATAGATTGAAACCTTTCATCTAGTCTAAACAAGAGAGAAAAGCCAACCACAAGGAACACAAGAACAATGGGAAGACCCCATTAAGCCATACAAGGGAGAGATAAAAGAGGTAGAATGAGGCTAGATCCCAATAGCATCAATATGAGAAATCTACCCTACCACACCTAAGTTATTTGAGATATGCAGTTGTAAGGTCTACAAACCACTGGAGCATCCACAGAAGCATCACCTAGAGTCATTGCCTATGCACGAGCCAATGCTCTTTGTAGAGCAATGGACACATGCTATTTAAAGTATGCTACAAAGTATGAGAGTGAGAGTGGTACTCCTTGGCATCTAATATGATAAGCTCTTGCACACTCCCTAAAAAATGTGTCTAATTCCATGTCCATTGCTCCATATAACTCCAAGGCTAGAGGAACAAAGAGGTGACCCCACTGCATACCTCTATACTTGGAGACCTTGCGTGCTACTGCACCGCTTGCCGCCCATCCAAGAGGATGAGTAATTAATCCTTCCAAAACTGCATCTTGCATAGGATCTATAACCACAATGTCCAACATTGTCACCTAATCATCTTGGACCAAGTATAAGTCTGCTCTGACATGTGTTGTCTGTAGAGAAAATGAATGCTCCCTCCAAGCAAGCTATCCACTCTCTCTTGCCATAGAAAACACTATATCCTTGATGTCATAATGTGTAGCTATCCTCTATCCTCCACAAGGACACCATGTCATATGGACCGTTGTTGCATCTAATGTAGAACCACACTTATAAGTGAGTAACAAAGATGTAGACGGGTGGACCAAACCTAAGAGGAACCTCATTGTCGTAGAGAAAGTGGTTGGTGCAAGTTAGAATGACTTAATGCATGGTCAAGCTAGGATCCAAGAGCATGCACTCTTGCTGAAGCAAGAGCATATACTGGTCCAATGGCCCAAGGAATGGACAAGAGAATGTAACATATGTTGATATTGTCACTTCATCAAGGAAGATTGCAAACCTCTGGTCCAATCTGATGATAGTGAAGCAAAGAATGGAAGGCCCTCACATGCTTGTGGAGATAGACCATCTCTCATTTGCCGCAATAACACCTGGAGAGAAAAGGATCACTCTTCCACCTTGGTCACACAAGTTTTGAACGCTGGCCTATCAATAACCACAAAATGGGAAGAAAGTAGGAGTATTGAGAGAGCCCAACTACCCAAAAACACTACATGTGCCATCTCCTCCATAAAAAATTGGCCTATCCCTCTGCAAAAGATTGGTAGAGATGTCTATCTATGTGCCAAATCCCCCATCAAACACTCAAATGTCCATAGTCCAATGATATCACCTAAGACTCACATGATCCTTTTTATCAAAAGCTCTCAAACTTGATTGAAAAATCAAGGAAGGGAGAACTATATGGAGAAGGTAAGTTGGTCAACGGGCAAACCTAGAGGAGAGTATACAAAAAGCCACCTATGAATCTCCTAGTAGAGGAAGGTCATCCACATGGAGAACATCCTCTACCAGGGCAATGTCAAAAGCATGTGACAAAATCCTCAGATCCTATTGGCACTCCAAGAATATGTAGTCCATCTATAGATGTGACACATCCCTCTAGAAGCTCAAGGTTGGAAGGGAGACCTAAAGGGGACCATGCTCTTCACTTTGACACCTTGACTCTCAAGCCTACAAGATGTAGCTTGGTAGTCAAGTGATCAAAGGCTTACCTAATCTGATCTATGGGGCTCACATTGTGTGCATCGTCTACTAAGGAAGGAAAAACATAACATAGCATGGCCAAAGTAGTAGATAAGAGAGCTCAAATGTGAGCCATGGCATAAAAAGTCCTCCTAAAGGATCTCCCTATGGTGTACCAACAATTAACTCCAAGATGATGGCTCTCTCTTATGACCACCAATGCTAGTGGACTCTATGGTATCATGTGGTAGAATCTGTCTCCTAAAACATGCAACCCTAACCGACTCCTCCTATAGGGTAACTCAATCTCATGCTTCGAATCAAAAAAAATCTAGTAGCCACCTCTCTATACCCCGCATGTCCTCCTCTAGTATAACAAAGGCATCATCAAGGACATAAGAGGAATAATAACCATGCTAACTCATCCAAGGGATCACGTGCCAAACGATCAAGTGGTGGGCAAAAAGCTTATCTAGCCTCATCATGGAGTGTATGAAGTAGTCTATGGAATAGTCATGGACATGGAAAACTAGTCTCAAATAACCCCAGCATACACCCTGCTTGAGTTGCTTTCCACTCCCACAACTCGATCAGTATTCCTAGGATGGTCAACTCAATCCTAAAAAACCTAAATGTACTTGTAACTTTCTACTCAATCTTCATAGCCTTCAATCTAGGTACCAATAGAACCAAAACTGAAAAACAAATAGAACTGACTATTCACTCTTGTGAGGTATGCAAATGAGCTCTCTAAAAGCCTAGAATATCCTTGTCTCCTTTCTCACTCTCCCGTTTCCTCTCCTCAAATCATTTGGGCTCTAAACAAAGGGAACTAAAGATAGAGTAGTTAACCTTAAATCTATCCAAAACATAAATAATCTTAATAAATCTTTAAAGTGCATAGTTATTTTGCTTGAACTAAAAGTAGAGTATAAAGCATATTTATCATCCTTCTAGATAATTTATGAATTAGATAGCCTACTACTTTTACATATCTAACTATTAAGTAAACTATATAAGAGCATAATTCATCATTACGTAGTCATAAGTAAGATTTTAAAAAAACCTTGCATTTAAAAGAACTTGCTTTATTAAGATTATGAAGTCAAAATGATAAAAAAAAAATATTTTATTTTCTCATATAAATATAAAATAATTATATCCAAATGATAAAAAACTTGAGATATATAAAAGAATATTATAAAAAAACTACTACTTGGTTTAGATGTTGATATATGAATGAAATTTTTGCATTTATTGATGGTATATTTTCTTTGTTTATTTTGATCTTATCTTGCTTTTATTACACTCTATTGAAAATCACCTAAACTATATAATTATACAAAATCATAGTTGAGAAATTATCTCAACTTAATCAATGACAAGTCAGATTGCTAACCTAAAAGTTCATTGTGCTTTATATCAAACTCTCTAGATTGATATCAGGATGAAGTTGCATTGAGAAAAATTGGTTACCAAGTATTAAGAAGATGCTATTAAGAAAAGGCAGCTTGGTACTAGGTTTTGTGAACCGACTTATCTCTCACTCAAGATGAACCTCTGATGACTATTATGGTAGTGCACCATGGACTAAGAAGGCAAAGAAACCCAACTCTATCATACTCCTCCAAGGCTAACACTCCAAGACTTAAACCGTTGTTCACCAAAGAACTCAATGGGAGAGAGATAGTTGCAAATGAAAGGATGATGAGTACCTCTTCACCCTTAGTTTATATACTTGTGAAATAGTTATGAACCAAAGTTACTAATTATTGAAGTAACTCAAGTTACTAGGCTAAAATTCAAATAAAGTCAAAAAGCTAAAAGAATATCTATATTCATGGGAATATTCTCCTAAGCATGAGATCTTATCTTGGCCCAACCAATAAGTCAAGGATTCCTTCAGATGGGCTATCTTTGGATTATAGAAGAATCTGAAACAAAAAGGCTTATAGGTCCAAGAGTTCTCAACTCTTTCTTCAAAGCTAAACATTAAGAATAATACCAAGTCAATACACTAGAGTCTAAAATAGTGGTGTTCATCTTTTCCACTTTGTCTAAAATAAGTGTCCCCTCTATCTTAGTTATGGTTAAATTTAGCAAATCATGACTAATGTAGAACCATCCTTTATCACTATATAAATAATATCTCTCAAGTACTTATAGTACCAAACTAAATATGACAATAGCACATACATGCACAAATGGGTGTTATAGTTCACATTGATAAAATTGAGTCCTAAGATATATGAACTTTGATGTTTCATATATAGACCTAGAAAATGAAAGTGGGCTTAAGGAAGTAATTTATATTTATGACTATGTGTTTAAGAGTTTTTGAATTTAAAATTTACAATATTTTGGAGGTCAATATCCATAATTTTTAGTATAAATAAAGAATTTATTTATGGAATTTTGGTAAATTTTCAATCTAATGTCTTTTTCAAGTAGTCATAATAGTATTGGAAAGCTCTTTGAATTTTGCTTCCAATAAGATCAAAATTCTAGTAAACAAAATCCACCTAATCAAGTTATATAGAAATGAGAAGCATACTTAAAAATTTTCTCTTGGTATATATTTTATATTTTATAATTTAAAAGTGGGACATTCAAGGAAGAATGTGTAAGGGTTTACTCTTATGCCTTAGGGTTACACTGTAAGTTTGTTAGCCTAACCTTAGTTAGGAGTAACTCAGGGTAGGCACAACACCCACCATATATATGCCATGAGGCATATTGGGTGAGGGTTGCTCATTAGTTAGTTCATGGTTGGAGAGTGTGGAGCTCTTGCTTTGTATGCTTGGATATGGTGGTGAGCCTTGAGTGTTAGTAAAGAATATTGGAATATTCCCATAGACATATCCTCACATCAAGTGAACCACCTACATCTATGTAATGTGTGATTCCGCTGATTGTATACATTGTGTGTGCATGTTGTCGTAACTCTTGTCAATTTCTCAACAAATGGTATCAAAGCGTATATGAGAGGTGATAATTTCAGTAAACTCATAAGGGCTTGATTGGCAACTATCTTGTGTCTTGTCATGCAAAACTTGGAGGAGATAGGCTGGTTGGAAAGCTTGAGTTGACAAGAGTCTATTGATGTATAAAACTCATCAACTGGAGCTCAAATGAAAAATTTGGAGATGTTTGTTGGACAAGCTTGGCTGCTTGTGATCATTTCATCTGCTTTTGCGTGGTACAGGAGTTTGCTTGTTGGTATTGAAAAGGAGGGTACCTTGTCGAGCTATGCAAACCTTGTTCTATTGATGTAAGAACCCTGTATAATGTGCAATGATAGTTGGCTTATCCATTGCCTATCTTCTTCTAATTTTGACCAGTGATATCTATAATAATCACCAATGAGAGCCAACATCAAAGAAGATGAGAACTTTGCAAGCTTGGAGGCTGAATTAACTCTAGTTCTCACTAAAAGATAAGATAAGAATGCAGCCAAGAGTTGGAGGAGAAGGATGAAACCTTGTGAGCTATGATCACACTAGACTTTTGATAATTCCTTAGAATTGGAATCCAGAGAACAAAATTTCCACTCAACTTTTATCAAAAAAGAAGAACAAAGAGACTTCCAGCAATAAATAAGGGCCTGGATTATGTTATTTGGCTATCACATCCACACAAGATTTGGAGCACCCGTAAGTGGAGGAATGTTTGGTTGACTACCCTCTAATCTACATATCCACTACTAGTTTTGGGTACAAATTTTTCATATATGTTATGTTTCATCAGCTCATGAAATGGTCTAATTCAAGGTGCCTCACCAAACATTGAGGTTCTGGCATAGTACTATCCGGTTGTTTTCATCTCAAGAAAGACAAAATCTTGATGTCCAAAAAGTGCAGATCATACACAACCAAAAAATCAATTGCATGCATGTACAAGATTTGATGATTTGGAGCTAAAGACAAAACCATGGTTTATAGAGCAGGTAGGATCTACTTCAATAACTTCACAATGTCACCCATATCTTCAGTTTTGGAGTTTGGATTCTTGTCTTGGTACTGAACTTACAATGAAGTGGTACTACTCACTTGGGTGGTAGAGCCTTTTGATGGATGCCTACTTGTGGGTTTTGGTGCTAAAGATGTAGCTAAAGGTCTAAGAAGTTTAGTGAGAATTGGAGATGGAAATTTGGGAACCGTTTTGGGCTAAGACACAAAACCTTGGGCCAAAGAATTGCCGGTAGGCTCACTTTGTGCACAAGGATGACCTTGAGTTGACAAACTGGAAATGGGTTTTGATTGAGAGCCAAGAACTTGAGATAGAGATGACTCAATTGATCTTACATGAGTATTAAACCCTTGACCTGATTGAGTAGCCTGCACCAACCCCAATTGAGTAGCACATTTTTTTATTGGTGTTGACACAAAAGTTGGAGTCCAAAAAACATGCCTTGAATGCTTTGAGGTCCCCGAGTAAGTAAATCTGTGAACAACATATATTCCACTTTGCATACCTTTCCAGCTCAATACTTTGAAGATTTGGTCCTTTTGCCCTTCCACAAATGGACAAATTTGTCTTCCATGTTCATATGTGTTCACCACCAACTGAATCACTCAAAATCTCTACTTAGCTTGATCTCAACATCTATAAAAACTAAAGGTACATATTGTTGTCTCTATAAAGATGTCCCACCTACATTGCTCCACTACCATCAGCATCTTGGGAATTGGATAAATGATCTGTTTAGTGCATTGAAAAGCTAATCTTCAGGGCTATATGTTGATGCAACTAGTTGGTGATTTTGAGTACTTGAAGAAGCTAATGTAAAATGATTTTAGTCTTATAGCCCATTCCCTTGAGTATTGGAGTTTTACGGTGGAAGGTCAAGGGACTCAAGAGGAGTCTCTAAGTGTAGCAATAGCCTTGGTAGTACTTGTAGAGTAGAAGAAAGTCAATATGTGTACTTTGAAGCTTGGTGGACCCAAGTTTGATGTGGCAAATTTTGATGGCCGCATGGATTACTTGTTGTGGGAACGGCATGTGAAAGGAGTGTTGAGGCAACTTGTTTGGGTAAGCTCTTGAGAGAGAAACCTAAGGATGTGACACAAACTGATTGGGAGGATATGCAAGAGCAAGTCGTGAATATTTTTTTGCTTCACCTTGAGCCCTATGTGATCATGCAAGTGAGGGAGCATTTTGATTGTATCACTTTTTTTGATGCACTTCAAGGCAAGTATCATTAGAATGAATTGTCAAACCAATTATACACCAATCTCAAACTAATCACAGTCAAGATGAGACTAGGGACCATCATCGTAGACCATGTGGATGCATTTTGTGACCTAGTAGTGGACTTGACAAACTTGGGAGAGGACTTGAATGAGGAGTGGAAGACATTGCACTTGTTGGGCTCCTTGCCATCATCATATCAGTCACTTTTATGAGTTGTGTTGCACTGTGAGAAGAAGACCTTTGAAAACGTGATAACAACTCTACTTATAGATGGCTTGCAATAAAAACTTGTTGCAACCTTGGTACCATCTTCTACCCCAAGCATGCTTTGGTTGTCCAGCATGAGATACCTCAGCGGAGGACAAATGATGGTGATAAAGGGAAAAGCAAGGTCATGTCCAGGTCTAAGTCTAGAGGCAAGTCCAAGGAGAAGAAACAAGTGACTTGTTGGGAATGTGGCAAGGTAGGCAATGTGAAGAAGGAGTGTAATGAAAAGGGCAAAGGTAGATGAAGGCTCTTCAACAAATATAGTTTATGTTGATGAGGATATTGATCTGTTGGATGATCAATATGATTTATGATGTTATGTTATGCTCTTTGTGCCTCATCTCCTAGTAGGATGATGAGTGGATTTTAGATTTTGCTTGTTCATACCATATATGCTAGATCAAGGAGTTCTTCCATTCACTTTCAACATCAAATGGTTTAGTTTTGATAGGGAATGATCAACCTTCTTGGATTGTGGATATTAGATCCTTAAGGATTTGAAAGTTTGATAGAGATGTGTGTAAGTTGAATGATGTTCAGTTCATACCTAACATGAAGAAGAACCTGATTTCCCTTGGAGTATTGCATACCAAAAGTCATCAATGAACTGTTTGTGATGTGGTACTTTGAGTCACTTTTGGTGGTAAGGTTATCTTGCAAGGTAACTTTCAAAAGAATCTATTTGTATTGGGAGGCACTAAAGTGTGTAGAGAAGCCAATGTAACTAGGTCTTAGGATGAGATGATGGCTAAGAGGCATTCACAACTAGGTCATTTGAGTGAGAAGGGTTTGGTTGTCTTGAGAAGGAATGGCTTGTTATGTGGCTTGAAGACTATGAAGTTGGATTCTTGTGAGCATTGTATCTTTTAAAAATAGAAACAATCTGTTTTTGGAGTGGGGAACTATAATTCCAAGGGTCTACTCAAGTATGTACACAGTGATGTGTGGGAACCATCCCCTACACCCTCACACTTTGGAAAATTTTGTGATGTGACATTTATTGATGATTACTTGAGGTTTGTGTGGATTTATGTCTTGCACCACGAGTCTGATGTCTTTGCCACTTTCAAGAAGTGGAAGACCCAAGTAAAGACTCAGATTGGGAAGAAGGTGAGGTGTCCAAGATCAGAAAATGGCGGGAGTATGTATCGAGAGAGATTGAGGTATATTGCACAAAATAGGGGATAACTCATCACCTTACCACAGTTTACACTCTATAGAAAAATGGTGTTGTTGAGTGGCTTACCCAGAACATTGTTGGAGCATGCACAGAGTATGTTGAGAAAATTAAAGTTGCCACATGAGTTTTGGGCAGAAGTTGTCAACACGACAGCGTATGTGGTAAATATTTCTCCATCTAGTGCAATCAACTTCAAGATGCCATATGAGTTGAGGCATCAACGACCAACTGATTATGGTAGGTTGATGATATTTGGTTGAGATGCATATTCACTCACACCTAAGGATAATTGGTCCAAGTTAGATGCTAAGTTAAAAAAATGTGTTTTTCTTGGCTATGAAAGTGGAGTGAAGTCTTATAGGCTATGGGATCCAATATCGTGTAAGGTTGTTGTCAATGAGGATGTATTCTTTAATGAATCCAGATCATCTAAGGAGGAGGAGAATATTAGGCTCCCTACATTGACAAAAATAAGTCTCCCACCCTGGATCTAGTTGAGGGGGAGACTGATCACTTAAGTGATGAGAAGGAAGGAGGTCATCTTATAGCATAGCAAGAACAAGTGGAGCAAGTAGTTGTTGGTGAGCAACAAGATGTGCTAGGTCAGCCTCACATTGAACCTACATATGGATATCAAGCAGACAGTTTATCAAGGAGGTCATTAGGGAGTGCTAGTTGAGCTCCAAACATATATGGTACATGGACTCATTCAACTAAGTTGTTGGACGATGACTTGACTTTTAGAGATGATGCTCATGCTTTGGTCTTGGAAGAAGGTGAACCTTTGTCCTACAAGGAAGCATGTTCTTCTAGTGAGAAGGATGAGCAGTTTGGTTTTGTGGAGACGGAGATGCAATCCATGAGGGATAACAAGACTTAGAAACTAGTTAGGGTACCTAAGGATCAACAAGTGATAGATTGCAAGTGGATCTACAAGTTGAAGGAGTGTCCTAAGGGGGGATCTAGATCTACAAGGCTAGGTGGGTAGCCAAGAGGTTCCCTCAAGAGAAGGGGGTGGACTACAATAGGGTCTTTTCTCCTATTGCAAAGTATTCTACAATATATCTATTGTGTATGCTTGTTGCATTATTTGGTCTCACCTTAGATCAAATGGATATTGTCACAACGTTTCTCTATGGCACCTTAGATGAGAGGATCTTCATGAGAAAACCCATGGGGTTTGTGAAGAAAGCCCAAGAGGACAAGGTATGCAAACTATTGAAGTCTTTGTATGGATTGAAGCAAGCACCTAGCCAATAGAACAATAGGTTTGATGAGTTAATGCATGCTTAGGATTTTGATAGGAGTTTGTTTGATCCTTGTGTGTACATGAAATCAGTGAGTACTAAGACCTTTGGTTTTATTATTCTTGTGCTCTGTGTGGATGACATGTTGATAGCCACCAAGGATAGAGCTGAGGTGAACAAGCTCAAGATGCTCTTGAGTTTGGAGTTTAGGATGAAGGATCTAGGGTTGGCCACAAGGATATTAGGCATGGAGATCCAGAACTTGGGCACTGGTCATTTTTGTTTGATGTAGGGTAAGTATTCTAGGAAGGTACTTGCTAGGTACAACATGGAGAACTGTAAACCAATAAGTACTCTAGCTCCTCATTTCAAGCTTTCAATGGCATGTTGTTGTAATACCAAGAGCTAGCCATATGATCTAAATGTGAAATTCAGTTTGGTAACATCTGGAATGATGTTATACATGATGGTCAAGATAGATCAAATAGAAGTATCACCAAAAGGGTACTTCTACTAATAAGGTAAAAACCAAAATAGATTTGAAAACCTTAGAACCAATAGCTAGACATATGATTTAAAGGTGAGAATTGGTTTGGTCACATCTGGAAGTATATTACACATGATGGACTAAATAGATCAAAAAGAGATATCACAAAAAGGGGACTTCTGCTAATAGAGTAGGAACCAAAATATGCCTAAAATCTTTAAAGGCAATTTTGGAAGCCTAAACGGATGAATTAGGCCTCAAAAATGTGCACACTCCCCCCCCCCCTTCTCCCCCTAGCAAATGGAGGAAAGGTTGGCCTTCCCTCCACCCCTACTTTGTCTCATTGAGAGCTTTCCAACGGTACTTCACCCACGTAATTTTGAGATACCTATATGAAGATTCCCTAAAAGATTCCCTCTCATCAAAGCTTGTTTGACCAACCAGATAAGACCAGGACCAACATGTCACTCATCCAAGTAAATAATCCAAGGGTGGAGCTTTGTGGCATGTCACCTATCAATGTGTCTAATCCTAAGGCGGAGCTTCCTTGGATGAGATCCTCTTTGTCTATATAATAAAGAGAGGGTGCTCCTTTGGGGCATCGGAGGTTTGAGTGTGAAGGCATATGTTTCTCATGGTGTGTTTCTTCTCAGATCTTATATCCTTGGAGGATTACAATGGTATCAAAGCAGGTGTTATCATCCAAGAGAGCGGATCACCCCTCTTGGAAGAACATGGGCTACTAAGACTGAGTAATTTTGAGGAGAGACATCTTGGTAGATTAGGAGTGCTATAGGGAGGATGGAATGGAAGCTCTGAGAGGACAATATTTAGCACCTCGCTTTCTATTCTTGAATCCATTCTACATCAAGATTATGTACATTCAGCGTGAGCAAGTGAGAGTGTATCTAGTTTTTCACTTCAGAGCGGAGTTCATAGATATAGTGATGAATTTGCCAAACCCAATGATTCTACTTGTAGTGATTTACAATAGAGAGTGGGATTTGACAATCTAAATTTTGTTGTGATGCATTTGAATGTCCCAAATCCTTTCCCTTTTAACACTCAATTAGAAATTTGTTATGTAGTGAGACCAAAAGTGATGTTTAGAGATTTTGTGGTCAAGAATTTTGGCAAGGAATATTATCAACAAGTGGTAGCTTTGGAGGTCCAAATGGGAGTTTTGATAGTTTGTGCGCCCTCAAGAGTGATCATTTTAACTCTCTATTGAAGTAGACAATAACAATTGAGTGTTGCAGGAACCATGGATCCGTAGTTGTAGAAGTTGGTGCAAGGAATGTAGGGGATATTGAATAAATTTTGAGAGATTAAGATGACCATGGAGGCATTACCTGCAATCAAAGTACTTGGAGAGGCACCCATGCCTACGAGCCCAATCAATGATGAAGCCACATTGCTATTCCGGATGGAGAAGACATGCAACATTGAGCCTTACAAGGGGCAACATACAATGGGAGTAGTGAAGAATTGGATCTCACAAATGAATCGATATTTCCGATTGTTCTCAACAGAGATCACTAAGCATGTTGCATGCTTGTTTGCATGTGGGGACTTGACCAATAAAGCCCTCACATGGTCTGATGCTTGGGAACAATCCATGTTGGCACAGAGAGGAGAGATCTCGTGGACAACAATGCAAGAAGGATTTTTGAAGAATTTCCGTTTGGTGGACTCAGTGCAAATGGCCTAGATCCGACTATGGAGATTGAAACAGAAGAACAACATACAAGAGTATGTGGATGCATTTTTGGATCTACAAGTCGCATTAACCAACATGAATTTAGCAGAGGCTCTCGACAATTTCAAACAAGGGTTGAAAGAGCAAATCTGCCAAGAAGTCATGGTTCAAAATCCTCGCACAATATTTGAAGCCATTGCTTGTGCACAGAGAATAGCAAGGGCATTGGGTGGAGGTGAAGGTAGAGTTCCACCTCAATATTATTGGGCAGAAATGGCACACATGGGTGGACCAGTACCGATGGAACAGGGCAACCTTTGGTTTCAAGATCAAGGAGCAAGACCACTTCAAGGAGAGTGGGGACTGTAGAAGAATGGAGAGATGGAGTCCCACGAGGAGAACAACACCGTTGTTACAATTGTGCCCGTATTGGGCACATATCTACCAATTGTTGTGCTCATCTCCCCAAAGGCCCTTGACCTTCATACAAGTGATCTTTGAACAACATGGAGAGACGTACTAAAGAGGAGGAGGTAGAAATCACTTCAAAAAATAAAGATCACCAATAAATGTACCTTGTGGCCTTATTGGCTCAATAAGGAAGCAAAAAAGCAAGGGAAGGAAGAAGATGAGAGCACAAAGGTCCCGGAAGGCAACCTTACAATTGATTGTTGTGAATGGAGTCCTAGAAGGCAATCAAGTGAGAGTATTAATAGATCCAGGAGCAACAAAGAATTTCTTGTCTCTCTATTGCAATAAGGTTGGGAATGGATCTTGAGAGAGATGAGAGCGAAGAAGTAGAGCTACCTAACGGGCAAACAGAGAGGATTGAATCATTACCTAGATAGATAAAACTCCCTATAGGAGAATATCAAGAAGCAATTGAGTGGCAAGTGATGCAATTAGCTCGTTATGATGCAATCTTAGGCATGCCATGGATGGAGCATTACAACCCTATGGTAGATTGGAGGAAGAAAACAATGAGAACCCACAAAGGATCAATCAATGGGGTTAAAGAAAATCACATAGGCAAGAATTGCCTCTTTATGTCATAGGGACAACAACTATCTATAAGACCGATAGATGTTTCATGGGTCTAATAACAGAAGTCCAAAGTGCACAACTTGATGGACAAATTCTTGAGAAATTTTGAAGTATGTGGTAAATGAGTTTCAAGATGTCTTTCCCTATGATCTATCTGTAGGATTACCACCAAAAAGGAGAGTAGATCATAAAATTGAAACACTCTTTGGGAAGACACCTCCTTGTAAGGCCCCATATCGCCTATCACCTCATGAATTGGAGGAGTATAAGAATCAAATTGAGGATATGTTGCAAAAAGGGTTCATCCAACCCAACATATCACTATATGGGACTCCCATCTTGTTTGTGAAGAAGAAGGACAATACAATGCGCATGTGCATCAACTATCGAGATCTCAATCAGCAAATAGTGAAGAACAAATACCCCTTACCTTACATGAATGACCTGTTTGATCAACTCAATGGAGCAAGACACTTCACCAAATTGGACTTGCAGAGCAATAACAATCAAATCCAAATTGTAGAGGATGATGTGTACAAAATTGACTTTTGAACTAGGTATGGTCACTTTGAGTATCTCGTGATGCCTTTTGATCTCACCAATACACCGGCCACTTTCATGAATCTAATGAATGATATATTTTCTCCATATTTGGATAAGTCTTTTATTGTCTTTGTGGTTGAGATCTTAGTACATAATAGCACAATGACATAACACAAATAGCATCTACGAGAAGCCCTCTAGATTCTAAGACAAAATTGATTGTATGCCAAACTCTCAAAGTGCAAGTTTGGCAAGTCTGAAATAGACTACTTAGGGCATTGAGTAAGTGCAGAAGGTATTCAGGTATTGATAGATAAAATAGAGGTAATTCAAAAATGGCATGCCCTGGAAGATCAAACTTAACTCAAGAGCTTCTTGAGATTGATAGGATTCTGTCATCAATTTGTCAAGGATTTCTCCAAGGTTGCACAACCTTTAACATCACTATTTGGCAAGGGGAAGAAGTGGATGTGGAGAACCACACAAGAGTTGGCCTTCTAATAATTGAAAGTCGCCTTGCTACATGCACCAATCTTGAAGTGGTATGACCCAAAACGTCCAATCAAGTTGGCTATAGATGCATCAGCATAGCAATAGGAGCAATCCTACAACAAGAGTTGCATGACAAATGACATCCAATTGTATATTTCTCTCAAAAGTTATTACCAGCACAGCACAACTATCACACCACCAAACAAGAAGAGTTGGCCATTGTCCTTGCAACCAAGCATTGGAAGCACTATTTGGGCAAGAATGCATTTGTAGTGAAAATAGACCATAAATCTCTAGTTTACCTCAAGATGCAAAAAGATCTATCTTGTCGGCAGATTCAATGGGTAGAGCGGCAACAATGCTTCAACATGACAATCACCTACATGGAAGGTAAGAAGCAACTTGTAGATGCATTCACCCGCATGTTGATGGTAAAAAATTTAGTGGTAGAGGTTAAGATTAACCCTGAATTCTAGCCAAAGATTTTGGCTGCTACAAAAACTGATCCATAGAGTGTAGGAGCGCAATCATACAAGGGCATAACCAAAACCCAATGACTCACCTTTTGTGATGGCAGATTATGGATCCTAAATGTCCTAGAATTATACACCATTATTCTAGCAGAATGTCATGATTTTGTCATTGTAGGTCATGTCGGAGTGGACAAGACCTTGGATGTAGTCCAACACCATTATTATTGGCCCAAGATGAGCAACAATGTGATGGACTACGTGCATAGCTATCTACTTTGTCAACAGAACAAAGCTTCTAATCAAGCTCCTATAGTGCTCCTTCAACCTCTCTCCACTCCTACAAAATGTTGGGAGTAGGTGAGTATGGATCCTGTGAGTGAATTACTCAAGACGACCTCAAGGTTTGACTCCATAGTGGTCTTTGTGAACCGGCTCAACAAAATAATTCATGTACGCCCAACCACGAAGGATGTTACCACTCTACAACTAGCTCAATTATACTTAGATGCAGTCTTCTCTCACCATGGCTTGTCTTGAGTACTCATCACCGATAGAGGTACTCAATTCACCAATCTATTTTGGCAAACACTCTTTGGTTTCTTCAAAACCAAGTTGGCCATGTCCACAGCTTACCACCCACAAACAAATGGACAAATAGAGTGGGCTAATCGCACTATTGAAGACATGCTACGTGGCTTCACCTTAGAGGAGCAAGAGAGGTGGGGCACCGTACTCACATTGGTAGAATTTGCTTACAATAATTTGGTGAATGCATCTACCCATGCAGTCCGTTCTTCCTCATGTATGGTGAGCATCCCTTCACACCTTCTAGCTTGATGAAGATCCGTCCGGTGGCTACCAAAGTTGATGCAGTCAACACATTTGTTTCTAGAATCCAATAGGGTGTGGAGTGCGCCAAGCACATATTGCAGATTGCACAAAATCGACAAAAGCAATATGCTGATGCACACCATAGGCACATGGAGTTCAAGGTTAGGAATCAAGTGTGGTTGTCTACAACCAACCTCACACTCATAGGCCCTTGTAATTTCAGACCCCATTTTATTGGGCATTTTTCTATTCTTCGTTGAGTTGGCGCTATGGCCTATCACCTTGAGCTACCACCACACATCCATCTAGTGTTCCATGTTTTCCTAGTATGCAAATATACTACCTAATCGGGCTCTTGTCATTCCGCATAAGACATTTGACCTTGTCCAACACTCATTGATGGCACAAAGGAATATAAAGTGGAGCGTATTCTCCAAAAATGCATGTGTGGTACTCACCATCCGCGGGTGGACTATCTAGTATAGTGGAAAGGTTACCACATCTATGAAACATCATGGGAGCCCGCTGCCCATTTGACACATGCACCGGTGTTGGTGCAAGCATTTGAGCAACAATTGCACAACAAGGACGTTGCGTCTTAAAAGGAGGGAGGTTTGTAATACCAAGAGCTAGCCATATGATCTAGATGTGACATTTGGTTTGGTAACATCTGGAATGATGTTAAACATGATGGAAAAAATATATCAGATAGAAAATATCAGCAAAAGAGTACTTCTACGAATAGGGTAGAAACCAAAATAGACTTGAAAACCTTAGAACCAATAGCTAGACATATGATTTAAAGGTGAGAATTGGTTTGGTAATATCCGGAATGATATTACACATGATAGACTGAATAGAACAGAAAGAGGTATCACCAAAAGGGGACTTCTACTAATAGAGTAGGAACCAAAATATGCCTGAAATCTTTGAAGGCAATTTTGGAGACCTAAACGGATGAATTAGGACTCAAAAATATGCACATTTTCCACTCACCCTTCAAGAAAATGGAGAAAAGGCTGGCCTTCCCTCCCCTTGCTTTGTCTTATCAAGAGCTTTCCAACGGTATCTCACCCACGTGATTCTGAGATTCTTATATGAAGATTCCCTAAAAGATTCCCTTTGTTCAAAGCTTGTTTGACCAACCAGATAGGACCAAGACCAACATGTCACCCATCCAAGTAAGTAATCCAAGGGTGGAGCTTGCTGACATGTCACCTATCAGTGTGCCTAATCCTAGGGTGGAGCTTCCTTGGAGGAGACCCTCTTTGTCTATATAATAAAGAGAAGGTGCTCCTTTGGAGCATCTGAGGTTTGAGTGTGAAGTCGTGTGTTTCTCATGGTGTGTTTCTTCTTAGATCTCATATCCTTGGAGGATAACAGTTGTCCTATAGATGTTGTGGAGAAGGGTTTGATGGCTACCATTCCTTATGAGAGGGATGTTTGGAGTTTCATGTACTTGATGACTTGCACTAGACTTGATCTTGCCCTAGCAATGGATAAGGTGAGCAGGTTTATATTGAATCCAAGAATGACACATTGGGAAGCAGTTAAGTGGATTTTCAAATATTTGAGAGGTACACTAGACTATGGGTTCTTATTTGATTGAGGATCAATGAATGCCGCATCACTAGATGGCTATGTAGATGTTGACTATGGACAAGATCTGGGTAAGTGGAGGCAACAACAGGGTATGTATTCACACTTGGTGGGGGGTACATTAGTTAGAGATGTACCTTGCAGGAGTGTGTTGCACAGTCTACTATAGAAGTGGAGTATGTGGCAGCAACAGAAGCAGCAAAGGAGGTGATTTGGTTGGATAGACTTGTTTTAGAGATGGAGCTATTGCATGGTAATGTAATGTTTCATTCTGACATTGCTTTACACCTAGCTGAAAATCAGGTGATGGACAGTAGGGTTAAGCACATAGGCATAAGACACCACTTTCTTAGGCAAGATGTGTCTGAGAAAACGTTTGAGCTAGTCAAGAATGATGGTAAGCTCATCCCGGCTGATGCCTTTACCAAAGTCATACCTTTAGAAAGTTTCTCTAGGCATCATGCTACCTTGCAGGTTGTGCAAGTGGAGCATGAGTAGCGTGAGTTAGCATTGGAGGTGACCTTAGCTTTTTTGGTTACTCTATCCCTATATGGGCTACGGTTATAAGTTCTAGTTTATCCTATTTAAAGGAGGGGTCAAGCATTGACCGTTTGTCTAAAACCTCCCATGGAGTGATCAATTGTTTAGCAAGGTTACTAACCCCAAGACAAGAGTCAAGGGTGAGTTTGGTAGGGTTTAGTCTTATGCCTTAGGGTTACACTATAAGCTGGTTAGCCTAACCTTAGTATGGAGTAACTCTGTGTAGGCACAACACCCACCATATATATGCCTTGGGGCACATTGGTTGAAGGTTGCTCATTTGTTTGTTCATGGTTGGAGTGGACTTGGAGAGTGTGGGAGTTCTTACTTAGTATGCTTGGATATGACAGTGAGCCTTGAGCAATAGTAGCATCTCTTTTATGTGCTTGTAGTTTCTTTGAAAAGCTCTTGGGTTTTGCATAGTAAATAGAGCTTAAATGGTGAGTTATGGAAAATAAAAATTATATGTAAAATCCTATATTCTAAAAAAAATGTTCTATTTTTATTTTATATATAAAACTATAAAAATAAAAAAAATGACTTCTAATTAGAAATAATTTGAAATCCAAATCTATTACAAGATTGCAAGATGCAAAAGATTTATTATTGGATTTGGTCAACTTCTATTGCATATTCATTTTAACTGGTTAAGGAGGTAATGGAATGCTCTTTAGATTTGAATTAAACTAAAAGACCACAAATACAGAAAATAAAGTCCAAAGGTTGGAATTGTGTGCACTAAAAGACACCTTAACTTTATTTATTGGTTATGATTTCATAATTTGGAATCCAATATTACTATACTAAACTAATCCAAGCCTCATACTACTTAATTTTAATCTATACAGTTTTAGTTGTTAAAATTTATTAATTGACTTGTTTACTTGGAAATCTCTAAACATGATTCATCAAGAAAATACTTTAATATACCACTCAATTTCCAAACTTGTAATATATCCTTAATCTTTTAGACCCTAAATTTTGTATGCATGCAACCTTTATACTAAGGTTATAAGTATAAACTTATTCTCAAACAATAACTTATTAGTTTTGAGTGGTAGCTTCTTGATTCCTGATTCCTGATCCTTTGTGGTTGGCTATTTACACTCCTCCATTGCTATATAACAGGTAATCAATTAAAACATACATTTAATTAGCCTCAAAGACTTCTATATATATATATATATATATGATTCAAAGAAGCAAAGAAATGCACAAGTCCTAAGTCCCAAGCAGGTGTTTAAGTGAAGTATGTGGAAATAAACTCCTAAGAACTTTGAGAATTTTATTGTATTTTATCTTCTTCACTAGAATCTTTGGGATAGATTAAATCGGGAGAGATAATTCACAATAAGCCATAGTCTTTTAACTAGATTTCTTTGTATTCAACTTGAGAACAAACAAATTAGTAACTTTAAGAAAAAAGCCACATCAAATATAGGTATATTGTAAATTTATTTTTTTAAGATTAATATTTATTTTAAGACAAAGTTGAAACATATAACTCCCAATATCTCTCTTTGATGGGAAGAGGAAGCAAGTGATATATATTCTTTAGATTCTTATTTTAACTTGGAAGATTGGAAACCATAATGTTATGACAATGAGCTTGTGATTCATCACTTATCTATAAAATATCCATAATATCTTCTCTTATATCTTTTTGATTTCCATTACTCCTTCAATTACTTTTTCTTTGAAACTATAATCTTGGATTTCTATGATGAGAATCATATTATTATTGTTTGTTATTTTGATGACGTGGTTGACAATCTTCGTATTGAATAATTAGATGTTGATGAGAATGTTATTGAGATACTCAGATTTATCATCATAAGGAAATCCTTCATCTTAAATGGATTATATAAAGGCTTGATAGCATCAAGTCCTACACTAGACACCAAGTAACATGTATCAAAAGAGTTATGCCAAACACCAGGTAAGTTCTAGGTCCATATTCATTAACTTATGTAATATAATTTTATAGATTTCACAAGTTTTATCTCCAGATTTGGAGGTTGCATCTCTTTCATATCTGATTTTATAATTTGAAAGTTCAAAATAGTAATATTTGAAGTTTAGGGATTAAGGTTTATATCATTTTGGACTCTAAATCTAGAAATAATAAGATGCTTTCAATATTTATTTTTGATATTTGTGTGACATTTTTATCTAAAATTTAGTTCAAGAGGTTGTAAGCAAGTTGATAAGCTCTTTGGATTGTTTAACATATCTTAGAAAATGGAGCTCAAATATAGAACTTCTTGGTAATACAACATTTCTAAATTTATTTATTTTGGAGTCAAAAGCCATAATCTTCAAAGATCAAGGCTAACAAAAATTTTAGATTTAGACTAAAATTTTCAGATTTATCCAATAAATTTTGTGGAGTAAAAATCATTAAATAAAACAAGCTGATAGATTTTTTAAAATTTTATTTTTAATTTGATTTAAAAATGGTTATGGAAATATTAGAAATTGCTCTAATTCAATTAGAATGAAATCAAAATCATAAGAATGCATTCTAAATTTAGAAGAGATGGAGTAATAAGAAATGTAGAAAAGGAATATGGTTGGATATATCTATTAATCTATTTTTTTAACCTTCATTCTTATTTTTATTATATATCTTTGGAGATGGAGACTTGTGAAATACAAAGAGTAATTACTCTATACATAATAATTAAATGTTTTTAAGTCTGGTGAACTTGTTAAATAGAAATTACAATGTGTCAGCTAGATTTCGGTGTCATTAAAACCCTATACCTTAAACCCTAGTCATTTACTCCTTTTTTATAGAGACAATATAGTTAATGATAATTATGTTGATGAAAGTTATCTATTATATATTCTTTCAGGATTAAGTATGAATGTAGTATATATGATTGGAATATGGTTCAAATAATTTATCTAGACTATACAAAATATTTTCCATAAAATGTTAGAAAGATTATAATAAGTGGTAGGAAATAACCTTGTCCTGTATAAAAATTAAAACTTCTGTTTTAGCTAAAGATATATTTTAGGAACCCTTAACATCGTTGGCTGATAGGACAAAAGAGTTGAATGAACTCTGAACTATAATTAGTAAGGTTGAGAATATCAAGATAGATTGCCTATTTGTTGATTTAGTTATCTCTCAAGATTTGAACTAAATTGAATTAATTCTCTTATATCAATTTATTATATTTATTTACGGGGTGTTTATGAATATCTAAAATTAGTATGAATATTATTTTTTACAAGTCTTCCCCTCCTTCTTGTATTTATTGTAAATTTAAGACTTTATAATTTATTTATTCAACTCAAAAATTATCATTATTGAACCAATGATAATTTAAATATAGATATTTAATAATTGAATATTTCAGAATAAAATCAATTTATTAACATCAAGTGGTTTTCAAAGTAGTAATATAATCCTTTTAGAATTTAAACAATATAAGATGTTTGAATCTAAAATATTTCTAAAATGCATAAAAATTTATTTATTCGAGGCTTGAATGTTTTATATAGAACATATTAAAAATTTAGGTGTTTACCTTGCTTTTACATACTAGATATTATACGGGAATATCGGCCAAGCATATTTTCATAGTTCTAACAATTAAAATAAGCTTTCTCCCCGATGCTTGTAATATGTTTAGTATATGAATTTTCAACTAGAACATTATATTAGCTTAGGATGGAAACACATATTCTTGCTAGCTAATCTTTAACCATAAGATGAATACTCAATTTCATTAGAATGTCAGTGGTGTCTATTTTTGATCCTTGATACAAAATCTATTCTCGTCGTGATCTATTACGTGGTTTCTTAAAATTTACAAACATAAAAACTATCCATAATTACTACAACTTACATCTATAAAATAAAATAATTTAAGCGAGATTTTCTATTGTAAATGATACAGTTCACTCTTAAAGACCATGTAGATAAATCGTTTTAAAACTCCAACTTGCCATATTCCCGGCATCGAATTGGAATATTCTCTATACTGCTGGTTGGTTCTCTAACCTTCTTGAACGTGACTCGGAATACAACTGCGTACCGGAGAGAAATGGTTTACTATTCCATGCGTGGAGCACATGAAAACAGTTGCAGTTGGATCTGGTGAACTCCTCCTACGACGACTGGGGAGGATACTCGGAACTCGTGTTCGGACTCGTGTACGTTGGCGGATTCGGTAGAACTACGGGGTACAGCGATGAGGCCAATGGATTGGGATTTTAACGAGGATGCTGAAATTGACCACCGGTGAAGGTTTGACCCAGTCGCCAATTTTGAGGGACCACGTTCCAGGCCATGACTGTCTCAGAGTTCGAGCTTGAGATGACCATGAAGGAAAGGCTCTCTCCTAAGTAGCTTTGAAAGATCTGATATCCAACCCCCCAATTGTGAATCATCTGAACCCAGCGCTTGGTGATGGAACCACGAATGTACAGTGATCCGATGTCTCCCGGTCCCCCGACGTTGGTCACGAATACTATATGCCACCATGGGTTCCCTTCGATTTTGAACTCCATGCTTCCCTCCTTGGCACATGCGATTCTGCTCCCAAACAGAAATAGCCGTGAGATGACAAGCTTGAAATTTCAATTAAAGTCACGAGGATGTTATATCAAGTACAATCGATGAGAGTTGCAAAAGATTCAGTACTTGGAAATCCAGCGTGTTGACTCCTTTCTGTAATTGGACGTCCGAGAATCTGCTCACTACGATTTTCTGCCGTTCTGCTGAGACATTGAATACATCGTTCACCATTCAATGTTTATCGACGTGCATCCCAGAAGGATGATCATACATATAGGTTTCTGCGGTGAAGGTATATAACATGGAGAACGGGATGTTCTTCCTCTCAGCCATCAAGAGCAAATACCCGAGCAAAACTGGGGATTATAACTAACAGCAGAAGGAGGAATAAGTGGCAAACGTGCCTGCGGTACGCAACGGGAACTATTCCAGCTTTCCAATAAGCGATCTTCTCAAAAGCTGGTTTCGACATGTCGAAGTGTTGCCTAGGTGGGTTACACCAGCCCCCATTATTTGTTGGCCTCAGCCAATTCGGTGGACAGAAGTTCGTGGCTGTCACAATCGTGGATGGGCTTCCCAGATAACAAGCCCATGAAGCCACACACCGGATCTCATAACAGCTCCCACAAGCAAATCCATTGTTGAAAAGGGTTGTACTCAGTGCTGTGGTTGCTGTCCCGTACCCATCCTGATACAAGTTCCCATAACCACATGCACCTTCTGCATCACGGAAGATCCCAAGTTAATCAACCTTCCCACAAGTCATGAAATTTAGGAAGCGATTGAATTTCTATTTCCTTAGGACAAATTGCTTTACCTATGAATAATCGAGTCTGAGTTCGGAACACTCACGCATGGTTTCTAGTGCAGTTTCATCTCCATAGAAGGTAGCGTGTGCATAATTCCAGCGACCAACAGTGTATGGGGCCACTCTTCGCATTATGCCAGCAGATTGCACGGGCTCTATTTCCAAGCTGGTCAGACGATCAATTTCTTCAGTAGTCAAGAGAGGGGATACAGAGTGCATAGTCTCAAGATGGCCACCATCCGGATGTCCTAGAACTATCTCCTCGTTGGTTAACGGTGGACTTTCTGCAGCTGCTGGAGCTACCACAGAAACTGCTTGGCTGAACCCCCCAGAAGCCGAAGTGCTCATGACCATTATGACAAGGACTCTAGTCATAGATCTGAGAGCCAGAAGTTTGCCCATGGTGCTATTTATTTGAGTCTTTGGTTCAGTCGAAGCTCAGACTCATAACTCTGTTGAATATTTGGACAGTGGGGAACAAAATATGGAAATAATCAGGAAGGAGATGAATACAAGTCTACCCTTCAGACTTACATTTCTGTTGAGAATGTTAACATCCAAACAGTTTCAGTAGTGGTGAAAGTTATGGAGATGATTAAAAAGAGCCTTCAATCACTTATGCCTGCACTACTCGGTCATGTTAAGAGGACTACTGGTGCTGAAAGCTATAGAAAATGTCAAACACCAAATAGAAGCTCGCTGTACTATGAAGCTAGTCCGAACTTGAATTGTCAATATATTCGGAGAGTCAGTTAAACTAAAGCAAACGCACCTCCCCCACATGTCAGAGCGTAAGGATCGTGTAAAATATCATATTGTGACTTGCCGGAACTTTCGATGTTTCATGTCCTAGTCATTTTGAAGATTACAACTCATTACAGGTTTTCGATGGGTGATGTTTTCAAGTGTTCAGTAGTTCGTCTTGAATCGTCAGCACTTGCTAGCGTTTCTATTTCAGGTGAATACCATGTAGACGGTTAGAGATAGCTGCAACGATGGTGTGGGGGCTCGAACTCAGCAATCAATACATTCTCGAATGCTGTGTACCGAATCAACTCGCCTTCCAACGACACCCACTGTTCACACAGAGTAGTAGAAACTCAGAAGCCGAAAATTCGTTTACGTCAAGTGCCCGAAGTGGTCCGAAGTAGTCGAACAGTGTGGATCACCTCATACATTCGGGATTCAAAGTACTCTAGAGTTACCCATGTCTAGCTTCCTCCACAGAAAATCCCAGATTGACATCTACGGAATGAAGGATTGCAATGATCTGTGTGGGCTTAATATATGCATACAACGAACTCCCGTCCGTGAGCATGCCCGCTGCCATAGACCCGGGATACGTAACGGTAACCGACTTAGGTGGTCTTCAAAACCACATGATTCATTAACATCAGCTGCCCAATCCCCGAGTCTTCAATCCGACCACTAACTAACTGCCATTGAAGAAATCCTTGAAACAGCTTCAGCACTAAAGAAACTTACTGGGAAACGGGGCTTTATTTTACTTCTACTTGCGTGAACATCTCCTCAGAAAAAGCATCCTTCCACCTGAGTAGTTCCCAATCGTCACTCCTACAACCAGTGGGTGCGATCGATCTCTCCAGTTTGGACATCTACTACGAAATTTATGTTCAGAACTAAGGTTGACAGTCTGATTTTTTACCAGGGCACGTGATCACTTCCTCTGCTCAATTTGTTCCATCAGACTAATACCTATGGTCTGCCGTGACTAAGAACTCGAGCTTAAAGACCCAACGGGTAATCTACAGGACAGTATGTGCATCCAGTTGATCATGTTCTTGGTTGTAGTTGTCGCGAAATGAACCATAGAAAGAACTCATATTTCATATTCTAGTAAGAACAGACATATCGATACTATTGGGGCCTAGCCCCATTCTACCTCTTTTGTCTCTCCCATGTACGGCTTGATGGGGTCTTCCCAACCTTCTTGTGTTCTATGTGGTCGTCTTTTTACGAAAGAACAGGCAACGTAGAAACGAATGTGCATGCCATATGTC
Source organism: Lunularia cruciata (assembly GCA_948567375.1). Classification (NCBI taxonomy): domain Eukaryota; kingdom Viridiplantae; phylum Streptophyta; class Marchantiopsida; order Lunulariales; family Lunulariaceae; genus Lunularia; species Lunularia cruciata. Next base: position 20,678,718 of record OX419755.1, on the reverse strand, counting down.
ACTGGGCAGGAGACAACCAGATATCGCTTAATAGATCTAGATGCCGTTTCTATAAACTATTATTTAGTTCTGTTGGATCCCCTTTCATTTTGTTTGTCATCATGAGTGTCTTTTGAGGAGTTCGTAACCCACCACAACAGAGGCCGAATTTCACCATTTTTGTTTTGATAAGCACAAACGGGAGTCTGTTACGGGACATTAACAATAAATTTCACTCGATCTCAAGTGACGGAAAAAGAAACTATCTGCACCACTAGGACTCTAAGCAATTTAAAGAAACGTAGAATGGTACTTCCAATTCTTTCAATTAAGATAAGACAGCATTATACAGATTGAGATCTACGTGGACGTAACTAAGTAATCGCAGCTGCTTGCAAAAGGAGTAGCATGTAACAGTGAGATCTCCAAATGATAACGGCAGCTCGATGAAGGAGAGAGCCATGAGGCACGAGGCTCTGTACGTGCACGAGGCGGCGTACAGTTGAGTTGCCGCCGCCTCATGCCACGCCCCTACTCAGCAACAGCTTTTACCGTACGCCCCTAATGGAAGAACACCACGTTTACTAGAGGTCTATTCTATCCACTCTAACTAGTTTCTTCTACACTCAATGACCTTGTCATACTCGCGTGTCCTGGATATAGATACAGTGTACGTACGCTGTCGATCTAGTGGGTCCAGGTTTTGCCTGTGGATATGATATCTCGCAGTTTCTCGTTGCTTTGTATCCATAACGTACTGTATGTCTGTCTTCAGACTCCTTCACTTTCCGAAATCTGGATGGGACCCTTAATCACGATCTCAAAAGTTTCTGTTGCTCGACAGACCTACGCATTCCTGAAAAGAGCTTATAGGAGGTTTCTGTTGCATAAACGGACCGATGGATTTGACTATAGTTGCCAGTTAGGACAGTTCTTCCTACTTCCTCGCAGAAAAGTTCCGCCTGCAGTGCAGAAGCGTGACAGAAACTTCCAAAATACGGATACCTCAAGAGTTCGCAGTCATCGTGTACTTTGGGGGCCTTCCTAGTGGAGTGGAGAATTGAGAAAAAGTCTGGTGTAGGAAAAGTCCGGTGTAGGAAAAGTCTGGGCAGCTACATCGTCTTTCGCGTCAAATGGACACTACTGGTATATGGTGACGCGAAAGCATCCTAACATGGCCAGGTTTTTCCAGTTCCTGACTTGGCTGGAGTACAAGTCTAGAGACTGGACATGACGTTAGAGGTGTCGACGCTGTACCCCAGATCAGTACACAACTTCCTGTGAGTTTTGTTGTGTATTTCAGTGGACATTGAACTTAAGGCTGGACTGTCCCTGAGCTGGTTCGATGTCCACTGAAATACAATCAACAAACGCGCGTTGGAATCATGATTTGGACGCGCGATTGTTCGCAGGATTACGCAGAAGGCCTTCAAAGGACGTCTAAGATTGATATGGGTCTCAATATAAGCTAGAGCTGCGCATGATGACTGAAGGGTTTTTTAGGAGGAATGCTCGATCTAAGTGAAAAATTATTACAGTTCAGCAGAATGCAGTGACCTAATGATATAGTTTCGAACAGAACCCGCAGATTTAGCTTTCAAGGTTCCAATATATAGATATCTAAACCCAGCAAGAGGTCCAGAATACAGAGCAAGCAGAGGAGATCACGTTTCCTTGCACGCCCATGGTACAGGTACCTTGCGACACAGCTTCATCATACCTTGTGCAGCAGACATGAGTGGGGCTTCCTTCCAAGAAAACTACAGTCCGAGTCTAAATTTAAGCGTGCTACGTAGACCAACATGGTTTCAAATAACCTCGTAGTGCAATACTAAGCTACTTTCAGGTGGTGAAGCCAATCTAGCCACGTATACGAGAGTAGCTTCTGAGAATTACTGCGGATCAGTTTTCAACATTGTGTTGACTCTTCGACCAATACGACATGAAAGATCTTCACAAGCTTGGCCCAAACCCCAAACTCACAATACCTCACTGTATAATGTACCCAAATGCCATAATAGATCCTGGAAATAGTTACCATGGTTCTCCCCCAGCGGAATTCAATCCCGCATAAACCCAACCTGTATCTACCGACAAAAAGATGATTAGAATATGATTCTTACGTATTTCATCCACTAATCCAGCACCAGGCAAAGCCCCACGATGACTCCCATTGCAAATTCGCCAATTCGCTGGTATACGAACTGAACGGTGTCTATCCAACAGGGACCCAAGACACCGGACAACTTAGTGGAGAGTGCCGTGAGCTCACAGAGTAGCAGAGCCACATACTACGACAGTGATTTATTTACAAGATGTAACAGGAAAGCTTTATAGTTCAGCAAAGGCCTGAGAAGAAGTGCCTGATACAGACAAGAAAGATCAACACAACTCTGGGCGATGAATGAGGAACCTAAAAATGGGTATCTACTACCTGAGCCTTCGAATCCTCCAGTAATGTATTAACAGTTGATAGGGAGGATAATTTTACAAGGCTGAAAGCTGACCTTTTCAAACGAATCGGATCGATTTAGTTCCTAGATCGAACTTCTCTTCACCTTTCATGGATATATGCTTGGTAGAGGGATAAAGTGCTCGCATGCTCAAAGGTTGACTATGTAGAGCACAACTTACTTAGGCAGATTGGTCGCTCACTAGATCTGGTACAAATCTCTGATCCCTGATTTTGGGACAGAGTAAAATTACTGTGCTGGTGAAGAGGTAAAAAATGGTGTACGCGGATTAACAATCTGCACACTGCAACCAGGGAGCGGATATTAGGACATGAGAGCAGATAATTTAAGGCATACAGTAGTTGATAGTCAGCTATGTTCTAGACAATCACACGAAAGTAAGAAATGAGAGATAAAACTGCAGTCACACTCCCAAAGGGACTTTCAATTTGTAATTTGCGATTTGCGAATTGCGAAAGGACCCTCCGTGCTATGGCTATTTCACTATATTTAACAGTTTTGTATAGGAGAAAGGAGAAACAAAATTAGGGCCCAAAGATAGAAGTTCAAGTTTTGTAATAAAACTAGACCGTACTAACTAAACTGGTCCACTTTTAAACCAAAATCTTGAATTTATTATTTAAATTAACTTTACATCGATTCACACCTCCTACAAATCCTTTATTAACATCTGTAGCTAAGTTCGAGTAAAACCCGAGCGTACCTTTAGTAATGATTGTGGTGCAGAATAACGAATCCAACAACAGCTGGGCCTTTAGTTTCTGCTATCAGATGAAGAAGGCCTTTCACCTGTCCCAGATACATCCTGTGGCTTGTCAAACGCATCACCGAACGGAAGATCGAGGTGCGAAGCTTCATCGTCCGAGATCTGCCGGCTTAAATAGGCACTCCCAGAATGCCTCCTATTTATCCAACTTCGCTCATGATCTTCTTCACTTTCATAAAAATCATCTTGACTTTCTAACATACCCACTCCCCCACCAAACATTGGAGGATCGAAAGTGCTCTCAGGTGCCATCGCGGATCCCGGGCCCCTTCTGGCCCACCAACGACTCTCTCCTCCTTGAGCAGGAATCTGCTGAACAATCCCTGGGCGATGGACATTCTCTTGTATTTCACTATCAGATACACCAGTCTGCATGTTGCGCCCCCCTTGGCTTTCACTATTGAAGTTTATTTGATCTACTGAAGCATGAGATGCCGCACTTGGCTCTGCTGTTTGAGAAGCGGTATAGAATCGGTCGAGCCAATACATCTGATCGGGCCGCTGGACAGACGGAGCGCCATAGTTCTCTCTAAACTGAACTGAACCTTGGTCTTCATCTACAAGATGTGAGCGAGACAAACGCATCTGATTCCCGAATCTTTCTCTACTTATGGAATCTCCAGCCCTTTGGTAGAGGCTATCTCCCATTCTTGGAGTGCTTCGCATTTTTGCTTCTAGGGACGAATTTGCATGGGCGAGCGTATACAGAACCATATCCTCCTTCCGAGTGCGAAAGTCTGCTATCACAGATAACAGATGCTTCCCGTTTCCATCTGGCTCCCAATTGGGGTAGTTGCTCTTAAAGCTGTTACAGTCAAATGTTCATGTCAACCTCCCTTTAGAAAGTAGTAGTAGTAATATTTCGAACAATGTAACCTTCTAACTGCAATTTAATCTAAAAGTAATGTATTACCAGGCGACTACGTTTAAATCAAAGAAAATTGGAAGGCTTTAAATCAGAAACGAAAATTAAGGAGAGCTTGAAGCAAAAGGGAAAGTGGATCGCACCTGATAAACGACTTCTCCATCTTTCCTTGAGAGCTACGCCGGTCCTTGCTTGTGTGGAAGGGTGAACCATAGTTGCTGTTGCCATGGTGTTCAAAGTCAAAAACACTCAAGCTGCCAAGGACAAAGGAGAAACACAATTATACCATCTTACCCCAACTCTATGCCTTATTGTTGGGATGTGAGATGACATAAATATGTAGGAAACTATAACTTTTACAGATATCCATGTCTCTACATACTAACCATTGTCAAAGTTCGTACTTCTCTAATTTAATGTCATCTTTGGGCCCAACCACAAAGGAAGATACCATGTCACAATACCGAAAAGAGTCCCCTGCATAATGTCTTGGCATATTACACCCATAAGATGTACGACTTCTCCGAGTATTTCTAAGTGTAGGGGAACAGGAGAGGACCTAACACCTAAGAGCACAAATTCCAACTTCCCGATTGCATCAAAACTGGGAATATAACGAGCAAGCCCTTGAATTTGTTCATCCAAAGGGTTCCTAATGAAAATAAACAACCGACAGGAGAAACCATGAGCTTTGAAGTGTTTCCTTGAAAAGAGCTGACCTGCAAACGGATCCTACGCCATCGACAGTTGTTGTGAAATCTGTGACAAACTGCAGCACCTCATCCACGCACTGCCATGCCAGTTGTCGAACGTATTAACCAAATGCTAGAAAGAGATTATGATGACAGTAAACATCTGTAACGGGGTCTTGTCAACTTATGCTCCAAAGAGGTAAACCATTGGTACAAGCTTTAACAAGCACGTCTCCCAGATGACGAATATTTAGTGAAGCCAGATTGCGCAGTTCAAGTTAAGTACCTTCGGAAGGTAGAACCACAGAATAAAAGGTGTCACGAAGATAGACACCATCTCCTCAAAGAAGAGTGCACCCTTGTACTGGTGCAAACAATCAAGCAACAGTGTTAGAAACAAGATTATCAAATTCTACTATGATCCCTGTGGACATTGAGTGCTTGCATGAGGGATAGTTGTTGTTGACAATCATTAGTTGCACTCAACGAACTTAGTTCCATGGTCTTTGACAAACCCTATGATAGTGTTCATAAAGATAAAATTTCCGCTTACCTGGAAATGTGCTTCAAACTCTGCCCTAACCCTGTCAGTGTTCTCAGCACCGCGCCAATGCTTGGGCATGTAGTGGGTATGATACGCAATCTGCCGCATGACACCTTCTGGGTCAAAAATCTGGAACTCTTCTGCAACCAGCGATCGACTTACTTGAATGATCGCTGCAAGTACTGCCGTGTACCAGAAAAGGTTGCGATCAAAAATCTGCAAGGTCAGGAAGTGCGCAAAAGCTTTAGCACTCTGACGTTAAAGAATTAATTGCAGACTGTGACTTCCCAACCCAAGCAGTGTAAAAGAGAAGGACAGTGACAACCAGCGCACTTGCAGGAGAGATGCTGTTTGATCATTGATTTGGCCTAGAAGATTGATTCCCAGCTTTTCAGCTTTTTTCTCTCTCAAATGTCAACGACACAAGAAGTACATGCTTTCGTTCAAGGCCCCATTCTGAAGACACTAATACCCTCCAGAAAGTCATTATTTGTTCTGTCGAACGCTTATTTCTCTTCATGTAACATAAGGATCGTCTTGACCACGCACATGAGCCTGAAGAAGAGTCTCATCAAAAAGCGCAACCAAGATGAGGACCGCCGCAAAGGCTCCACTGATGAAGGCAATAAGTTTGGCCACCATGGAAACAATTGGCGACGGGAACTGCTTCACATACTCCACAGCATACTTGTAGCTAGCGTTCAGCCTCCTCTTAAACATATGGTCCAACTGGAGAGAACAACGGGACTGTAAGCGACTGCCATTAAGGCGACACAGAGATGACATACGAGTGTACCTTCCTAGCAGAATCTCAGATCTGATTCCAACTATACGAAAATAGAAGTGATTTCATCATAGAGTGGGGCACATCTCTCACATGATAAATACCAGACCTAGTACAAGTACTCCAGACCAAGTACGTTAATATTTGGTAAACAGAAAGTGCGGTCCCTAATTCAAGAGTGATTCGGACTCAAATCCGAGTGTCTGCCTGAACAGGAGTTGTGCAGCTGTGATTACAGTGCTTACAATTTAGGGTGAAAGATTCCTGACAGCAGACAAGATTAAATACCACCCAAAAGATTAACTGGTGGAAGTACCTCGTTAAATTCGCGAAAAGTCCACCTTGACAGGTTGGACCACCGCCGAGAGCCTGCCGCACTTGGTTGATGGTAAAACTGTTCGGCATAGCGGAGGAAGAAATACAGCAGCATAAAGATGATGAGAAAGGGCGATAACATTAACATACAGAGCCCAACGGTCATCAGCCGTTTTCTCAAACGATCAGGATTGCTTGTGAAGTCCCTGCGTATCAAGAAATTACTGCACAAACAGAAAAAGTCAACCTGTCAACGATGACGAAGGCAGCCGAGCAGAAACGGATGATGAAGAAAGTTTAATGGTCTAGAACAGCGCTACAGGTATAATCACTTGCTCGTCGTTAGGACAAACCTTCAACAAGGTGAAAACCAAATAGAAAGAGAATAATTTGAACGTTGAAAGCAAGGAGTTTCTCTAGTCCATTTTGGTCCCTACTGATGATTGATTGAAGTTTATGTTCCAAAAGTTTGACAAAAACCAATAGACTACAGTTCAACAGGTCACTTGCCTGTCGAACATATTCTGCAAGATACACCAATTCAGCGTCCATTCCATGGTTTTGGTTAGCAGTAAACGCTTCTGTACACCATCATTTCGAGTGATCACGGGACCCACTCCAGGCAACCAATGTGGAATTTCCAACGCAAGAACGCCCTTGTTCAGCAAACCTATCAAATAATTGTCCTTGCGCATGATCCTGCTTACAATATCATGTGCAGACAACTCTTTCACTATACACAACCGTTGGCGATGTTGCACCTCGACCAATTTATCCACCAGCATTGGCCATTGCATTGTACGCAACTCGTGCTCTGACACTCCCAAGCTGCATCAGCGGAATCTGATTTTGTAAGGATACTAAATTCTTTATAGACTATTGTCTGAATTACCTAGCACCATAATTGATGCGGTAGCTCCGGTGAGATCGAGACTGACCTGACCTATCCTGCATTACAACTTAAGCACAAAACGACATGGGGAAGTTTGGCTCACTAATCTCAGCACCGGGTGGGGATTTGGGACTAAAACCTACCATAGCGGGGCCAAACGACGACCCGATACCCTGAAATGTAACAAAAAAATTGTAAACGCACGCTTCTCATAGCACGCAACATGAGGTGCATGACGTAAACATCAAGTCTCACCTGTTATGACAAAAGTCGCGAATTTCGAGAGTCTCCCTAAGCTGAGTGAAAAATCGCAGGAAACAGAAGAGCCAGTAGAACGAGAAAATAGTGAGGTAGACAACCACAACAAGTGTGGAGAATGAAAAAGGCTTGAGAGGGTGCGGCCATAGTGCCTCCTCGTAAAGATTGCAATCCCTCCCAGTTTTCTCTATCCCTTCTATACCACACTTGGCATGAAGAAGCCCGCGCCAATTTACGAAGAGAAGGAGAAATCCTGAAAAACTAATTGTAAATCCAAGGGTGATCAATTCCACGATCCATTGTGTCACTATACACCAGAATCCTTTGTCACAATAGTAGTGGTAAATTCGCTCGAAAAACCTATCCAGATCTGCAATTGCCTCCCATTTGGACGACTCGCCCTTGAAAAGATCCGGCGGACCGGCGGGATCAGCTCCAGGCAGGCTGTGGTACTCGGGCAGCTCAACCTCCAATTGCATGTGATTAAATCCGGCCTCATTGCGGTGCATAATATGTTGCCTGGCTCCACCGCCGGAAAAGCTCCCCTCGATCCTTCGCCACACCTGCTCAGTATACATATTCTCAACCATTTGCAACGGGTAAAGTACCCCTGGTCTGATCCAACTCATCCAAATTATAATCCATCTGTTTGAAGTCCTCAACCCTAAGAATGTTGTCCCTCCCTACAAATAGCAGAACTTAGCACGACCTACTAACCCCTGATTCTACTCCATTTCCGAACCCCGAGACGAGGCCGGACCGGAAGCCTCTCCGTATCACCTAATTCTCTAATTACCATGCGCGCCACAACTCAGTTACATACCGAACTGAACATGACAATCGCCCTGGAGTTGTGCCTCTCTCATGCCACCTGCCGAGCGGAATGGTCGGGAACCTCCCACGGTGATTTGCACACAATTCAGCAATTGTACAGATTCACCTCACCGACTCCTAACATACTCTCTTCCTCTCTCACGCGGCCTTCGAATGGCCACGAAACACAGACAGGCAGAGGTGCTGAATTCCTCGCCGCTGGCATCAACAAGAAGCAGCGGCAACCAAATTATGCTGTTGACTTACCCAACAACATTAACAACGGCACAGAGTCCCGTGAACGGGGCAACACTAGGGACTCCTCCCTTCCATCCATCCAGACGGACACCAGCAAAAGGAACCTGTCCGGATTTCCACTCCGATGCATATGCACGAGTCGAATAACTAAAGCACTCGCCCTACTGCGCTCCTCTCTACACAAAAAGACAACAACCGAAGAAGGGAAGGCCCTTAAGAGATGAACGAAGGGAAAGGAACGAACGAACTAAGAGACAGGGAAGAGCGACAGTCAGATGGCGCAGCTACAGCAGCGGCAGGTAGAAAATGCAGGAACCAGAAACACTACACCTATAGGCTGTCACAGGCGGAGCTCTACCATCAATTCATTCATTCATTCATTCACTCCGAGCGCCAGGGGAAAAGAGGAAAGAGAGAATTTCATCGCCGCATCTCTCCTTTTCTGTCATTTCTGTCACATTCCGTCTCTCGCTCTTTACTCTACAGAACAAGTCTTCGGAAGGAAGAAGGATTGAGAGCGTCGCACTCTAGAACCAAAAGGAATGACCGGCGATAGCCGTGGCGCTCGGACTATCGTTCAATCAGAGCCAAATGCATGTGAGGTTCCCGGTGGGATGCGACAGATGGTAGCAGGTCTACAGTAGCAAGAGCGCACGCTGGTTTTACCCCCATGACACCCGTCGGTAAATCCAGCACTGACACATGGCAGGTTCCGGTTCGCTCACTAGCCTACCGGCGGCTATGCATCCGTTTGACTGTCTACATCCGGTTCCGTGTTCTTCTTCCCTTCACCTCCTACAGTGCTGCTGTTAGCTCATACCTCACGGCACATTCGTCGGTTCCCACAGCAGACGGTGTAAACCTCTTCAAACGGGACTCCTACCTCCATATTTTGACACTTGAAGGAACAGTGAATAGCCAAAGTTACTAAGGTGAACTACAATTCCCTTGGAAATTACGGAGACACTACCTTCAAACTTTGCGCCTAGAATTTGTCTCAACAAGCCCAGTGGATACCCATGGTAGCGATTTGTATTATGAAAGGTGGCCATGATAGCAAGCGTACATTCTCATGGGGTTTTAAGTGATCGACAAAATGTGTCGAGATTGTAGTCAATTTAATAATCAACTTCAACCCATTCAATAGAAACTCATACACTACCACTTAAGAGTCCACATACCAGACCCAAACAACTCCGCACCTTTAAAATGTTACAAACTAACGAACTTACTACGTAGAGAAATCGTTCAGAAATTATTGTAATATTTCCCCTATGGTAAACATGGATGTGGAATCATCTGATGTAACTCCGAGAAGATACTATTCTTATGCCAGTAAATGTTCTTGTAACAAGCAGAAGGTTCTCCTGTTGGACCCATCAGTGTCCCACTGTTGCAGGCGTACTGGATCCGTTGTCCTGTCAAGGCCCAAGCCCAGGTACAGTATGCACTTATCTCAGCTCAGAAGTCATCAATCCAAGCTCAAGCCTTACGTAACTTTTGTCGTTTTTGGCATACATGAGATCTGCTGCGCCCCTACAGTTAAATAAATATCCTGTGGAATAGAGGTTTCAACTGGAATGTGCTAACTGGAAAGCATCTTGTTCATTTCAAGGAGTGGCTTCAGCAATACCTCTCGGGATCTAATTATTAAATCTTTCAATGACAGGTATAGGTACTTTGTGTCATGGTCTGCCTTGTGCTATTCTTTCTGCCTGCTCGAACAAGGGCGTTATTAGACCCAACTTTAACAGCCCCACTGTGATAAATGGCCTCCACAATTTCTCTTAATGACTCACGCTAAAAGCGTGAGTAATTAGGATTCTACTTCCGGAAGAATCTATCAACGGCTGTCAGAGTCTGAGTTCTCCTCATTTATCAGTTTCATAGATGCACACTTAAAAGCTTATTATTAACTTTGTTATTTGCATCAAGTGCCATTTTCGTTGATTCCTCCAAGGTCATGAAGTTCTGCTGCTCATCACATCATGCATATGAAAATCCTCACTAATGGGTAACAGATCTCTCTCTCTCTCTGGATTTGCTGTATTTGTGCTGTATCCATGGTCAACTATATATGATCAGTGAAAGTCGAGGCTGAATTGGTGCGTTTAGTCATGTATAAATGGATGCCATCAAATGGCATCCTTTATCCAAATATCCTCATATCCCCATTATCCAAATACCCTCATATCCACTGACCAAATGATTATGGATTAGTACCATCTTCCCTCAAATTCGTGGAATCTCACTACAGTGCACGAGGTCATGTTCAATGTTTTGATTAACCTTGACTCCAAGTATACTCGTTGCAGCTCACGTTCCTCCAACTCCATGGGATACATGCGTTTGGCTTCGACGCCATATTTCAGCAAATAGTTCGACCATTGTTAGCTCTAAAGTTAAATGCACTGTCAAGGATTTCATGCACTACACGTACGTAAAAAGTTCATCATATATATATCGAACCATTCTATAATAGATAAACGAAAAACTAAGAAAAGTCAAATCAGGAAAGGAATGTTGTGAAGCGGTCATGACTTGAATTACCCACAACACAAAAGTTTTGCGAGTCATGGTTTGGACTCCAAACTCTGAAACTTGAGTCACTCTGTTATGTGAAGGTCGGACATGGTTAGTACATGAGGAGTGCCTCTGGCGAATTCTGATATCCTATATGCAATATGTCTCTAGATTATTAAGTCAGCATTAACTGCTCCAAATTTAACATATTAGTCCAAATGTCTTTTGAGTAGACGTCCATGTAAATCAGAAACGTTTCTTCATATATGTAACTAAAATCTAGATGTTAATTCCAGATTTCATGAGAAATGATCTAAAGCCTACAACTACCCTTAAACTTCGCCTCTTTCCACTTCCAACATGATGTATGAAAAGTAGATCATAAGACAAATTATTTCAACAATTCAGTCTATTTGGGTTAGGAAAGGACTGGTTATCCATGCCTTCAACTACCCGTGTGTTACATCAAGAATAGTTTTGGCCCTTGAGTTCATCACCCCAATAGTGATCCCAAGACCTTCTCAAACCCTTTGATCTGTTCTCCACTTTATTTCTTTCTGGGTTCTTCACCTCCTTGAATTAGAAGGGTGTACGTTGGACCGTTAACCTTGTAAGCTTAAAAGCATCAAATCTATAAACACCAGAACCTTGTCGTGCGTATATACATCAGTACGCAACATACATCGCTGTCAACATCATACACTATAGAAACACAACTCACACATAAGTCATACATAGACTCTAAAGTGCCACAATAATCATATTGCTTAACACTCTCAACTAAACTCAACTCAGATCAGTACTTGATCTCTCACTCTATAAACTACCAACAACTGGGCGCTGATTACAGTCAAGTCACACCCACTCAAGCATAGAGAATCCAGGTGACGTTCGCCGGCCTCTGTCCACCATAGCCAGGAACTCGAAGGCTCAACATCAGAGAAGCGAGCTCTCTGGAGCTCACTTCGAAACTATACCCCATGGACTCGAGCTAGCACTGAAACTCTAACGGTCCCGCTGACGGCACACTCGACGGTGCAAACCATGCAAAGTGACGGTGGGCCCCACCATGAAGTCAGTACCCGGAACACAAAATCTAACCATCGGAAAGTAGTCTCTGAGAAACTACTAGAATAACTCTAACTACTATCACTGGAACTCTAGTGTCCGAGCATCTAGATGCGGAACTACAAATGGCGTGACAGTTGTCGTGCGTATATACATCGCTACACAACATACATCGCTGTCAACATCATACACTATAGAAACACAACTCACACATAAGTCATACATAGACTCTAAAGTGCCACAATCGCCCCCCTAGCTGGCGGTTAGGTCCCTCTAACTCTAGATAGCCATCTACTCTAAGTATATGGTATACCCTCTAATGGGCAAAGATCAGGAGGCCGGGTGCTATGGAGCCCCATTGTTAGTCGTCTGTCTGCAATCTATACCATATAAAGAATGAACTAGCTATAGGTCAAGTACATCTAGGACATAACCACTATCCCTGAGGAACCACCATGAGGGGAGGAGTCATACACGTCATATGCCATCCTCTCGAACAACTATCACACACTAACATAGTAGCAGCTCCACCAGAAGAGCCACATAACATACACCTCAAGCCTGCACGTACAAGTGCCAAGCTTGGGTCCATAGTACCATCAATGTTTGGGAGGTGGCATGGCGCACAATTGCGCACATGATCCTTCCAAACAACACCATCACGTCCTTCTAACACAAGGACTCTAGATGGCAAAATCTCGTGCACTCTCAAGATAGTGCGGCCTGTAGAAACATCAAGTGTCGTCGGTGCTGTCTGCTGTAGATATACATAATACCTGGATGAAATCGACGGATCAAGGGTCTATAACCTCGTCCTAAAATGGTAGCATAGCGTAAAGTATCTCTATGCTGAGCAATTGCCAAGTTCTCAAAGGCCATCGGCATCACTCTTCGAAAGATCTTTGCCCGCTGAGAACATGCGCTCATCCATACATCGGGGTCATCCAAGTCCAAAACTATAGTAGCATCTTGACAAATGGCTGCAGGTAAATCTGGATCTCGTCCATAGAGTAGAAAGTATGGAGAGAAGGATGCTAAGGAGGCTTGCCAGCTGAACCGATAGCCCATGGCCAACCAAGGTAATTGGAGATCCCAATCTCCCAAGTGGCCTCTCTGCAAACCATACTTTTGCAATCCTCTCTTCACTGTCTGAACCACTCTCTCTGCTAAGCCATCTGCCTCAGGGTGATCTTGGGATGTAGTACGATGATCAATCAAAGCCTTATCACACAAGACCTGAAACTCTCCCAAGAACTCTATACCCTGATTAGTCAAAACCTCACCTGGTGCACCAAAATGACTAAGAACTCGATCCAAGAACGAGTAAGTTGTCCCTTCACTAGACTTGTCAGGAAGTGCCACCAAATCAATCCACTTGGAGAAGTGCTTCACCATCACCAAAACATACCGATGATGTCTCACAGTCCACAGTAAAGGTCCGGCAAAGTCCAAACTCCAACGGTAACCCAATCCCATGATAGGTAATGGGTGTAACTGTGGCGTAGGAGCATTGAATGATGCTCTAACTTGGTCACAAACCACACATCTGGCAACAAATTGTTGTACCTTGGTCTGCACACCGCGCCACCAATAATGACTCTTGAGTAAGCTATATGTATGCTTGACTCCAAAATGTCCTAGCTCCTCATGAGCATGACGGACCAACTGTGGTCTCTATGATGGAAGTGGTACTACTCGTACTCTACCATCCTCCCATACACACAAAAGGTGTCTACCGTCCAATCTGAACCGTCTGGCTTGTTGAAGAACACGGTCTCTCTCCTTGGCCCCAACTGTGCCACCCATATCACCAGTGCAAAGATAGTCCATGACTAAGACATCATCATGAATGTCTCGCTGAACTATACAAATATCTTCACTCTCTGGATCTGTGACCTCAATAACTCCTCCTGTATGCGCTGAGAGAGATACCACCAAAGCCTTTGCAAATATACATAGAAAGGCCGATGCATGCCAACCTGGCACCATCTCCTCATCTATCTCACCATGCCAACGTGCTCCGGTCTGATCCTGCTGGCTGGGACATGGGATTCTACTCAACCCATCTGCATCACGATTCACCATTCCAGGTCTGTGAACAACCGTGAAATCATACTCCTGTAAAATCAGAGCCCATCGTGCAAGCTTCCCTGAAAGCTTGTCGGACTTCATCAACCACTTTAGCGGCTGATGATCAGTGATGAGAGTGAAGGGTTTACCAAATAGGTAACATCGGAAATGTGCTACTGCCCAAACTGCTGCCAAGCACTCTCCCTCATATGAACTATACTTCGCCTCCGCTGAATTGTTGGAGCGACTAGCATAGGCCACCACAAACTCCTTCCCCTCATCATCATGCTGGGTGAGCACCGCTCCAAGCCCCAACATACTCCAATTAGTGTGAACCTGAAATGGTCGTCCCCTGATTGGTCTCCTCAAAATAGGAGCAGATGTCAACCTCTCCTTGAGCTCTACAAAAGCTCTCTCTTGCTCATCTCCCCAACACCACTCCTGTGTAAGCTTGGTCAGCTTTGTCAAGGCCTTGGCAATAACACTAAATCCTCTAACATAGCGGCGATAGAAGTTCGCCAACCCAAGGAATGCTTGCACTCTGCTCACATTCGTAGGCCAAGGAATACGTGCAATAGCCTCCACCTTGGTCTGCTGAACACCAAGTCCTCCGGGGTAGATAGTGTGACCCAAATACTCAACCTGCTCATGGAAGAACCTACACTTCCCAGGATGTAATTTTGAGTCCATGAGATCTCAACCTCTCAAACACCTCCAACAACTGTCTCTCATGCTGCTCCACAGTAGTGCTATAAACCAAAATGTCATCAATATAGCACCGAGAAAAATCCAATCCAGCTAGGATCCTATCCATGACCCTCTGGAACTCAGCAGGAGCGTTCTTCAACCCAAATGGTAAGAACCTCCACTGATATAACACCTCCTTGTCGTGAGGATCAATAGCCCAAAATGTTGTCTTGGACTTATCCTCCTCCTTGATCGGCAATTGATGATATCCTGCTCAAAGATCCAAAGTACTGAAGACCTTTGCATGCCCAATCGCATCAAAAATCTCCTCCGGTGTAGGCATGGCATACCGATCAGCCCTAGTCTGTCGGTTGATAGGACGGTAATCTCCACACATCTGCCTATTTGTATAGTTGCCATGCATATCCTTCTTGGCTGGCATCATTGTCGCTGATGCATACTCTCCATGTGAAATCTCCACCAAACCAGCCTCAAAAAGGTCACTACTCCGGCTTTGAATCAATGTCTTCTCCATATCACTATATCGATAAGGACGTCAGAAAACTGGTGTGTCGCTAGTCAGCTCAATCCGTATACCAGGTCCCTTCAGAGCACCCAAATCCTTCATACTGAAGGCAAAACAACTCGTGTGACTCCTCAAGAACCTCCAAACCCTCCGTCTTTCCTCTCCAATAAGCTTGGGTCCAAAGATCTGGCTCCCAAGTATCCTCTGTAACTGTAGTAGGAGTGAAAGACGTACTGACTGGCTACTACACTGGGCCCTTGGGAGCAATAGTGTCATGCTCCAGACCACTAGAGGTCCCAACCTCTATGTGAAAAACTCCCTCCACTCTGGCTGCAAGCTCCAGACTTCCTCTAGCTACATCCCATGTGGACCAAGGGTGTAATCCAAGTAGCCCACGCTCACCTGGATGGACTCCAAGTAGACCACTCTCCCTAGTAGCTACTGGATGTGTCCCAAGAATACCATGTCCACTCGGTCCCAGCATGTGCCTGAATCGTCTCGATAGGCACATGGCTCACAAGTGTCCAAGTGGTGATGCCTATCAAGCGCATCCTACGTTGCTCTGCCAAGCCAAGGCTCACAATCCAGGTCAAACAATTCAGGTCCATAGCCTGACCTAACACTTGACGCCTGGATGCCTCTGACACTGCTGGAACAGCGGTAATACCGGTGCAAAAACCCATCGCCCGCTCTCTCTCATCAGCGTTGGGCTCCACCAACTGCTGTAACTGTGAGTCCCAAACAAGTCCAGGTCCCCTCTCTTGAAAAGCATGAGAGCCTGGGAAACTCATGAGTGTGGGAAATGCGGCTCTAGGCTGTCCAACTAGGTTTACCACTGCCATAGGTGACCTACCAGCCACTACCACTATCTAAGACTGACGCCCAACATCCAAGATATCATCAACAAGGATATAGTCAAGTCGTTGAATCCCATCATAAGCACGTTGTAGAACCTCTCTGGGTAAGAAGTTCGTCCACCAAAGACGAAGACGATGAGCCCGTGATCCCACTCTGGTTGCATCTAACAATACAGCTGGTCCCATCCAAGAATGGACCTAATGTGTACTCGCCACCACTCTAGTGCAAGAATCACCCATCAAAGGAACGTTCTCCAAAAGGTAAGCTAGAGAAACAGACTGATGAACCTGGAGATGTCGTAGTATCCGTAACATCTCCCAAAACACACCAAAACAAGGATCCTGAAGACCCAAACCATGGACCGCACGTGTATGTCCCTGACATGGCCATCCAAAAATCACCAAGTGAATAGGCCCATGTTCCTCTAGGTCATGCGCCCCTAATAAGGAAATGTCTCCTGGTAAGGCCTTCTGGTAACCTCTGACTGCTGACATTGGTAATAACTCCGGATACCAATAGGCCAAGTGTGCCACATGATGTAGAGAGACTCACCTAGCAGTTTCATCTCTCTCTACATACAAGTACCTCTGTACTCGGATACCCGCCTGTAACACCGCAACTAGTCCGGTGCTGATCCCACCAAACAACTCCAATAGGCATATCCCCTCTACTGGATACTGCCAAGCAATGAGTGTGGTATCTAGAGGTGTCAAAGCAATCGCCTCTGGAAGCTCATCCTCACTCTCATCTCTTGATGGTACAAAGGCTCCACTCCAAGCCTATTGCACCAACTGATTTGCATGTTGCTGCAATGCCTCCTCTGAACTCCACAATGGAACATCCAAGGTGGATGGAACAATCCCACTCGTACTCCAAAGCCGAGTGATCTCCTCTGGTACTGGAGTATCCTCTGCATGGGTGTTCCCCTCCAACAAGTCACCAGGCCAAGTAATTGCACCATTGAAAGCTAAAATTGATGTTGCCATGGTCTCGGACTGTAGTGAGCCAAGACTTCCACTACTAAAGCGTATTGGTAGGCAACATGCCCGTCCCTCACCAGACTGCCAACCAGGTCTATAAGAGGTTGTCTCCTCCCAATAGTCAATGCTGAAACCCATGGGGTATAACACCGCTCCCCCAACTAGCACATCATATGACTCAACTATCGTTGCAATAGCCTGAGCTCTCACCACCGAGCTATCAGTTAGATGACCAGGCTGAACCTGGATAACAAGCTCTCCACGTGTGATGTACTATGTCAAACCACCACCTAGAGATGTCTGGATCTGAAATGGACACCTCTCCACATTGGTCTTCCGTAACTCCAGACCAACAACTGCAGCCTTCCCCAACATAAGGGGTTGCGCACCAGAGTCTAACAAGACTCTCTGTGGTGTATAGACCTTCCCTGAAGGTCCCACCAAACAAAAAATCCCCCTCTGGTTATCCAATAGGACAACACTAGGTGTAAACCGCGCTCTCTCAAAGGCCGGTCTAGCTGGCAACTCCTCCAGTCTAGCCGCTGCTGCCTGCCATAAACCATTGGTCGCTGAACGGATCCCATGCTCCTCAACCAAGTCAGCTCCACTACCAACCACCTCTGCTCTAGTAGTAGGAACTGCACCATCCCTACTCTCACACAACGTGGCAGCCAACCGGAACACTGGGGCTGGGTCAACTCCCAATGTAAACATGTCACTAGCTGAAAACAAAGGATGCCGCATAATCAGCTGAGCCGCCCCCAACATCATGCTAGACTCAGTTTGTGTAGTAGCAAGTGGCTGACTAGCATGTAGTCCATCATGTACTCCATCACCACCTACCACACCTACACTGGGACGTCTAGGAACCATGGATGTTGTCTGCAATGCCTTAGATAGCGTGAAAGACTGGGGAAGTCTGACTTGTCTCCCAACCTCTCCTCTCTGTGGGTCCAACTCCATTGATGCTCCTCTAGGCTCTGGAGCACGTACTGCACTCCTAGTCACTGTTGCAGATGCATCCACCTGTGCTGCTCCGCACATGAAGTCCAAAGCATCTCTATCACCAGCATAGGAGGTGGAATCCTCAACACCCGAATCTGATCTCCTTTGAGCAATAGCCATACTAGCCAATCTCTACTCCAACTGCTCAATCCGAGTAGCCATAGCTGTGTCAAAAGTAAGGGCAGGTATTGCACCCCTACTAGGTGTAGATCCTCTACCACCACCTCTACCACCTTGTCCTCCATGAACTGGAGCTCCTCTACTACCTGCCATAGCAGCCTTACCACTCCGTAACTCCGGGTGTAGGTCAAAACACCGGTCACTAGTGTGACCAAATCTGTGGCAATGCTCACACTGCCTCTGTGCTGGCTGTGATGCACCAGAGGTATTAGGTCCGCTGCCCTGAGTACACTCTCTCCTTTGGTGAGGTCCACCACAAGTCCAACAAGCAACACCACCACTCACTGACTGCTGCTGACTCAAAAATGAGGGTAAGGGTCTAACTCCACTAGGCCCTCCACTCGCTCCATAGGATCTGGGCTGTCCACCCTGTCCTCAAAAACCAACTGGGCGTGGTGCACTCTGTTGCACTCTAGAAGAAGTCACAGTCGTGGATAAGGTCTCCCTACCAAATCCAGATGTCACCACTCTCTCCTCCACCATGTTGAGCTCAATACGCTCAGCCAAACCAAAGACCACTGCCAAAGTAGGTGAAGTAGCCTGTAACAACGTAGCATCACGAACTCTACGTCGCAACTCCCTGTCCAGTATCCCATACCAAAACTGGACTGCCTGGGCCTCAGTAACTCCCTGAGTGAAACCGATCAGCTGCCTCATGCGAGTGTATACCTTGCGTAGGCTCTCTCTAGCCTTCCGTTGGAACTCCTGCAAGCTCCTCAACTTGTTAGTCTGCACTTCCTGGTAGTTCTGCCTCAAACATAGAAAGAACTCCACCATGGGGTTAAACCCCGGTACCACACCACCTCCTGCAGCGGTACCTCCACTTGTAGTAGCACTATCTCCAGCTAGTGCACCTCCACTAGCTCCACCAACACTACTTGAGCTAGAACTCGTGGGTACAGCCGATCTACTCCTGGCCACCGAGCCTGAAGTGATGGAGACATAGTGTGGAGACCAATACTGTCTCCATAACTCAATCTCCTCTAAATGATCTCTCCTGAACTCATGGTAGTCATCCATTGGCGGACCCTCCAAGTGCTGCAACAACCCCTTCCATGCCATGAAGGGTGTGAACAAAGTCAGGTTCCGCATCTGCTGCAGATCACACCAACTATCGAACTCTTGGATGAAGTCATCCAACTCAATGGTACCCACTGTACTTGAGTAACGCCTAGGGCCTTTGGAGGCCCCATAAATCTCGTCCATGTCCCACAACAACGGTGCGGACACACCAAGTGCACTCTCAACTAAATCAGCTCCTGTGTCGAACTCCAACTCAGAGTCAATCTCCTCCCTCACTGGGACTTGAGATACAGGCTGATACCAAGCACCACTTCGAGTAAACCCACTGTGTACTGTAGGGCTAACTCCTCTGGAATCTCCAAAGAACTCCGTTGTGACAAAGTAACCACAACAACAAACCCAAACCACCAACTGCAACCGCAAGTACCCCACCAAGTGCCAACACCACCACGTGCCAACACCACCAAAGCACCACCCACTAATGTAACTCTAACCGAGATAACTACACTAGGGGAAAGGGCAACCTGTAACCTGCCATCATAACACGCACTCTCACGGTCTGCAGGTCATCACTTCCTGCCTCACTAGAGAGAAACAAAGGTAGTCTGACTGTTCATCACTCAAGCCTCACCACCGAGAGCACACTAGAGCACCAATGCTCAAAAGTCAGGGCACCTCACACAAACGTGGTGCACAAACAGAAAGTAGAGAATGGAGGGAATCCAATCACAGGAAATCTAAATGAAAACCCTCCATCTCATAACACAACACGGGACTAACTCTGCCACCATTTGGCATTTGACATAAGAGCAGTTTGTATCTAAGTCCTAAGCTACCAGGATCACCAAGAATGGGATCAAACTGCCTCTCCTAGCCAAAGCTACATGTGTATAGATAACAGTGGCATAGTCCCTAGGACAACAAGTGAGGGTGGACAAGTTGGCTAGGGCACCAGTCTAGGAACAAGAGATCTAGGGGTCAAACCCTGTTACGCACAATCTAGTAGGAAAGGCAGATTTTGCCAACCAATGACCAAGATCTACTCTAAACTAGCTAGCCTCACACCAGCAAGTTGGCTTGCTGGCCCTTTTAGGCCTTCGTAGCCTCTCATAGCCCACAGCCCTATGCCTCGAAGCCTCTAAACGCCAAAATGAGGCCTTTTTTGTTGCCACTTCGAACCTCCTCCAAAATTGGCAAAACTTCTTCAAATCTGCAAAAGTCCTCCAAACTAGCAAATGTCCTCCAAATCTGGCCAAACAATGAAAACTCCTCCAAATCTGGCCCAAAATCTGATGTAAACCCTAAACATGGCTGTCCGCCAAATCCCCCGCTAACTTTCCACTCGAGCCAAATTGACAAAACAAGTTTTTCCAAATCACAATTTAATGAGAAGAGCTTCCCAACTCCACCTTCAATTTGACTTTTTGAGCCCAACTCGTAGCAAATTGGTCCTGCCTTCACCTCTTGAGCTCAAAATCACAACACTGCTCGAAAATTGCTCCTTCTTTGCTCGAAATTTGGCCAGCGCTTCCGCACACCATCCGCCTAACTGCCAAATCTGCATCACTTGAACGAGCTTCTGCACACTAGGGAAACATTGAACTTGAATCGAGCTACCACGATCCACCGAGCTTGGAGATACCATCAACACTCAACGTTCCTACACCCGATTTCCCCCTGACTTCACTTCTCTCATGTAATCAGATTGCTTAACACTCTCAACTCAACTCAACTCAACTCAACTCAACTCAACTCAACTCAACTCAACTCAGATCAGTACTTGATCTCTCACTTTATAAACTGCCAACAACTAGGCACTGATTACAGTCAAGCCACACCCACTCAAGCATAGAGAATCCAGGTGACGCTCGGCGGCCTCTGTACACCATAGCCAGGAACTCGAAGGCTTAACATCAGAGAAGTGAGCTCTCTGGAACTCACTTCGAAACTATACCCCCTGGACTCGAGCTAGCACTGAAACCCTAACGGTCCCGCTGACGGCACACTCAACGGTGCAAACGGTGCAAAGTGACGGTGGGCCCCACCGTGAAGTCAGTACCCCGAACACAAAATCTAACCGTCGGAAAGTAGTCTCTGAAAAACTACTAGAATAACTCTAATTATTATCACTAGAACTCCGGAACTACAAATGGCATGACAACCTACATCCCCATTTACTTTTTCAACATGGTGCAACGATTTCATGGTTCATATTAGGCAATTCAACTTAGGGCCACTTTCCTTAGTTTCAAGGATATCCACCCTATCTATCGACTTAATATTGAAGTAATCTCACACAAGACAATGTATAGAGCAATAAGAAGAAGGGAATAGCACACTTCAAGTTGACCGGGTCGGCGTACCTACAGTACACGCTCGGTGAACTGGAGGACTTGAACCCGGATGTGGTTGACCATATCCCAGTCACGAACTACTGTAGTTAGCTCGTGATTGTTCCTGTGGCAACCGCGGCTTGAGTATCCTCATGTGAGGTTGACTCATCCCAAGACCACGGTCTCGGGCCATTGAGTAAAGCATAGTTGTGTGAATTTGACCACAACTCCCAAGGTTGGAAACAAGTCTCTCTCAACACAGGGGAGCCTGCCTTGTGTGGAGGGAAATTGGTCCTTATTGAGCAGGAAAAATAAAATGGCAAGAAGAATGGAAGACAGTTATCATGACTTCGTATCTGTCTGGAATTTGTTCCAGAAATGCATGAATTGTACATCATATAAGACCATCAAAAATCTTGAAGTACTTTTGAGATTCATGTGTTAATTTATTGATCAAAAAGTTGTAACGAAAATCGTCTTTTCTACTTTGACCCATAGGACAACGAAGCAAATGTTAAGACGTCTGTCGAACCAGGAGTTAATATACTCGACCAGGTAGAGTCTTCTCTGAGGTTGTGGGACGGACCGCGGTTACTGAGCCAAGACTTCTCGTAGGCGAGTTCCGAAGTTCTTTCCTGCACATCAGCCCCTGGGCATAGCTCATCGATCAGCACTCAACGTTCACTGGAGCACATTACAAACTATCAATGGGGCGGGTCGCAAGGAATTCAGTAGCTTCATTGAGTTGGATTGAGTTGCATGGACTAGGTTGCGGTGGATGAGATTGAGTTCACTTCTGCCTACCGATTTTCCTCTAGATTCTCCCCAGCCTATCCCATCTCATTCCATCACCTCATTTCGGGCCAGAATATTGGATGTGTTTCGATGGTTTTCGATCGAGTGTTAATTTCCCCTCTCGGAGGATGGATAACCACTTGGGATCTGGTATTTCAGGTGCCAAAGCCCCATCGTCTAATTGCCATCGGCTTGCACCTACTCTTGGCCGTTTAAGATTAAGGCACATGAACATGAAATACCGGGAAAGGAGAAGTGAGAGAGAAGGCGCCCACATACAACACAAGAAGGATGGGAAGACCCCATCAAGCCTTACAAGGGAGAGACGAAAGAGGTAGAATGGGGCTAGGCCCCATTAGTATCGGTAAAGGAGAAGTACGGGGAGGAAATGTGGAGGCGGAGGATGTTATAGTGGAGGAGGTTGCGGGAAACTTTTCTTAAGCTACGAATTGATAGGGATCGTGAAAATCTATAGTACAAGTTTAGATTGGAAATACATGGGCATCTGATTGTGGAGGTGATACAAGTCAGCAGTAAATGAAGGGTTAGTAATGTTAGTTACATTGACCAGTGTACATATAGCCAAGATTGTAAAGAAGATGTCGTGTTGTAAGTAAGCAACTAAGTAATTGTTTGAATATGTGATTTGTGAGGTCCTCGGCGTAAAAGAGAAAGCGGTCTAAATGTTCACTCAAGGACTCCTTACTAATCTCATTCACATTCGTCTACACAAGCGTTGATTCGTGGGTGGGTTGTGCAGCATGAACTCTCTGTTACTGCATAGGATATCACCACAAAACCAAGGCATGAATTGTTCCACGATTTGAGGAAGCGTGTCGCTGGCCAAGTCTCCAGAAGAGGTCACGAACTAGTTCACTTCTCTCAGTGACTTTCAAGGTGGGTATCATCTCTCTCTCTCTCTCTCTCTCTCTCTCTCTCTCTCTCTCTCTCTCTGTTCCAAGCGAAAAGAGGATGAAGTTGTCTTGTATGGGAAACAACGTGTGATGGCTAAAAAGAGGAAATAAGTAAAGCTTCCTTCGAAAAGAACTTAGTGGACAAGACTTCTCCCTACGTAGAAGCTACGTTGGTGCTCTTTCTTTTGCTGGTGTGCATGATCATGTTGGGCGATGATCAATCAAACAGATAGAGCCATTTGCATGGAGTTACACAAGACGATAGGGAATATAAAGAGGTCTCATTCTAAAAGAGGCTTGTAGGGCTCTGATCTATTCATTAAACAGTTGAATGTAAAATATCAATAAAGCTGTTGTTCTCAAGCTGGAATGGGAAAACGAATCTTAGCACACACAAGCATGGAAGCAATTTACAAGAGAGTACAGTCATAGTTGTCAAAGTGACGGGAACCCGTAGTAATCCACCCAAGCAACACTCTGTTTATTGGATAAGTAACGTAGAGGAGATTCTACATCTTCTTTATAGATACCTTCCTACGTTGTCAAGCTGCGAGGGAGGATTTTCTGGTTAATTCGAATGTCCTGGCGACAGCATCGCTTTTGTCGCCGAACACATACGGTGCAGGAAGCTTACCAGAATATTGACCATGGCGGCAAGCAAACCAAGTCCAATGTAGAGTGGAATTGGAAGTGTGATGAGTCACAACCCAAAACCTTTAGGAATGAATGTCATTGCAAGGAACCTTGGGAAACCTTGGGTCCAGGGAAAGTGACGATGAGCAGGAAGTAAACCAAAGGAGAAAGGAGTGAATAGCGACGACGAAAGCGTGTTAGAAAGTAAGGAAGGAAGCTGGCTCATTTCCCCACCCCTTCTTCCTTCTACTGTCCCCTGAAAAGCGGCCTGGCTGTGAAAGAGCGCACCATCGGCTCTCTTTGTGCTGTTTCCAGGTCCTACGTCTCCTAAACATTGTTTGTCTCTTCCTCCATTTGTCAAAGGTGGGTGGGACCGTAATTCGAGCACTTCCACATGGATTTGTTTATTTGCTGTCTTGTTTGTGCCATCCTGGCCGTGTGACTGCAATTGGGTTCCTAATTGGACAATATTTTAATCTTAAAGTAGTGGGTAATTGTCGACATTTGTGTGTTTTCTTGTTTGGTCATTGTTGTCAAACCAGTTATTTGCGTGGGGTCCTCAATATATGCATATCGGACTGTTAGACGTCATGGTACTTTCTCCAGCTCAAATCTAACCTCTGTGGATGGACGATCTTTAGCACATGTATTGAAGGTGAGAATTCAGTGGGCCCTCATGGGTAGTTATTCCCTTGTTTCCTCGTGAAAAAGACCTCAACAGGATGTTAACCTAGTTAGTCTCCAATCATGTGGACGTTGGCCACTCCCAAACCGGGGATACTTCCATTTGTCGTAATGTTCATGAGCTCTTGGATTTTTGTGACCGCGCTAGCGGCGGGATATATATGCGACTCGGTGTTTCAACTTATGTCTCAAGTATTCACAAACGCAACCGGAGTTACCATCTAGGCTGCAACAAGTTGTTCTGCCGCCTGCCGCTTGTGCTCACTTGCAACAGGTTTGTTCTCTGTCAACTTATGTACGTGACCTAAGGTGTGGCGATGGTAACTTTTAGAGCTCCTGATTGCAATGAAAGCTTGCCTTTGGCAAAAGGGCCTACGGACCGTATAGCTACGAGTGGAGAGGGAAAGCTATCTTTAGGCAACTTCATTACTTGCAATACTTGGAAGCTCTTGGGAACAGTCGTTACTCCATGAAGGCCCCATATTGATCAGAGCGGAGATCGACTGCAGGTCCTCTGTCAAGCAATGGAAGGCATGGTAGTTTTGAATGACGATCAATTCCTGGAAAAGCGTCTTGCTTATGGTCGTTTAATGTAGAAAGGACTCGATTGCATGGGTACCAGGAAAAATTTGCAGGCGTCACCTCGAGAAGATGTTAAAGCAAGAAAACTTTAGAAACACATAGGAATTAGTTGCAGAAATTGCATATCTTAATTCTGTGGCCGAACATCCTGAACTAGCCAGTGGAATTGAAATGTATAAGGGGCAGGATTCAAGAAATCAATGTTACGCCTTGAACATCTCTTCTCTTGTTTCTAAATGCGTTTCATGCATTATCGGCTGACTAACCAGTAGGTGGAGAAGTTCTTCAGTCTTCATATTTGGAACATGGGACCAGAAGTCGTTCGAAGAACGGGGTAGAGCACCGATACGAACTGAAAACATGCATATGGAAGTAATGCAATGTAAGCATGAACGGAATCAACCTTCAATTCAATTGATTTAGATTGAATGGAAGGTAATCTAAGCAAGGAAAATACGTAGCGGAACATCTGCCGTGACCTACTATGCATTATGTAATTTAAAGAAGAGAAATAAGATTCGCGGATTGATAGAAAGCAGAAACGTATATTGATGCATTTCATAGGATTATCTGCAGCGAACTAGTGTGTATCACGTAATAAGAAAAGAGGGGGGAAAAGAAGTAGGAACAGAAATTGATACATTTCATGAGGAGCATCTGAACTAGTATGCATCATGTAAGAGAAAAAGAAGTCTTCCGGAACAAAATCAGAGGTTTAGAATCATATACAGTGAACTTGTATGCATCATGTAAGAGAAAAAGCAGTCTTCTGGATCAAAAGCAAACTAAACAACTGAAATTGAAAGCAAAGGAGTATCATCGAACGAGTAGTAAAACAGAGCTTTAATGGAGAATGGTTCGAGAGGACTGGATGGTATCTTGTTATGCATTATGTAAGAGAAAAAAATACAGTCTTCTAGAACAAAAACAGAGAAAACATCTGAAATTGAAAGCAAAGGAGAATCGTCTGCAGTGAACTAGTATGTCTCATGTAAGAGAAACAGACCGTATTCTAGAACAAAAACAGAGGTAACATCTGTAATTGAAAGCAAAGAGGAATCATCTGCAGTGAATATTGTACCTATCATGTAACAGAAAAAAAGACAGCTTCTAGAACAAAGACAGTAAACATCCGAAATTGAAAGCAGAGGAGAATCATCGAGCGAGTAGGAAAACAGAGCTTTAGTGGAAGATGGCTCGGGTGGAACGAACTGTGAGAGGAGTGGATGGTATCTTGGCTGGGTTGGGGCGAACCGTGACAGGATAGCATCTGAAATTGACCGCAGAGGAGAATCATCGAAGATCGAAGTAGAAAATACGAATCATCGAAGTAGGAAGATCCATTTGGATCCATTTCAGATTTAGTCGCACTGATTCTCAGTGGCTGCCAATAGAGAACGAAATTGAAATAGTTGAGACAATTTTCAGTTCAGATTAGGGGCTGCGAGATCCCTACTAAGCCATGGAAAATCTGTGAGACATTTGCGCTTAACGCCATCACGAGACCAGTATTCAACATGTTTCAACTTTCTTACATAGCCCAACATGAAAAGTCTGTTACAGCATTGCCAAACCCCGTGTATACTAAATGTTATATATTTTCAACAGCCCAACAGAGTATCATCAGCTGGTATTTTCCAGCTAAATTAAGGCCCTTGAAAGATCCTTGTGCTTCTACCGGGTAATACCTGTCTAAAAGCTGCATTACCTTATTATATTTACAGTATCTCACTTGTCAAGTCCAGTTCAAGTTTATAAAGTGCTATGCTGCCATCTATTTGCACTAAGTCCTCATGATGCTTCCGCACAACATCTACATGACTTCTGACGAAACTTTTGAAAGCATTTTGCCCAAAGACTGGCAGCAACTTGTTCCCACCACCATGAGTTGACAGCCCTCCAAGAGAAACTCTTACGGGCGGCGATTTATCCCCGCTGATTTCAACCCCACTCTTCACTATGTTGAAGGCTCTAATATCAGTGTCCAAACGAGGATTGAAGAAGAACGGTACAGAGTAACGGGATTTATTTCCAGACTGGCTCACCACACGATGGACGGTGGCCAAGTAGTATCCACCTGTAGCAAGTTGGAGCATCTCCCCAAGATTGACGACAAAGGTTCCCCGTTCCGGAAGAACATCGATCCACTTCCCATCTGTAGTTTGCGCCTGGAACATT
This sequence comes from Lunularia cruciata, assembly GCA_948567375.1. Taxonomy (NCBI): domain Eukaryota; kingdom Viridiplantae; phylum Streptophyta; class Marchantiopsida; order Lunulariales; family Lunulariaceae; genus Lunularia; species Lunularia cruciata. Next base: position 20,651,039 of record OX419755.1, on the reverse strand, counting down.
GCAGTTCCACTATGTTATGATTATGTAATTAGAAGATTTCTTTCAGTTCTTGGCACCTTTTCTCTCTGGATCATAATCAACAGCTCTGTCTTCTGTTTCAGAGAACCACATAAAATTAAAAGGTGCTCTGCTTGTAGCTCCAGTGACCTGCCCCCAGTACCTTTCCTGCTTGCATATATTCGACTGTGTATCTCTCAAACTTCTTCCGGAAATCGATTTGCATTTCATCCCCCTTACCATAATTCTCCATCTCTCCTTTACCATACTTCATACAAAATCTTTCGCGAACCAAGTGAATACGAGTATGTTCTCATGGACAGTTACGTCCCTTAGAAAGGTGAGTAGAGTAAATGACTCAAGCTGAAGTCATACAAGCACTTGCCTGAAGACCACCAACGTGATCCTGGAGGAGAAGACTCAAGAAACCACTGTCGCTGTGTGCACCAACCCCAAGCATACCAATGTCCCCGGCATCTTCACACTCTGGCTTTGGAGGATACCTCACCACCTGAATGGTTCCATAAGAACTTCAGTGATGGCAGGACATTAAACACAATCCAAATTATGGCCCCTCCCTCTGAATTTAGTTGCACCACCGGTGAGCCATAAGTTCGTAGAGTTCATTCTACACTCTTACCTTCATTTGGTAGTGAGGCATGTGCAGAAAAGTGGAGTCGAAGTACTCCTTTCCCAAACCAAGAGAAACTGCCAAAGCCTGCATGAGATGCATGGAGAGTTCATTCATTTTGTGCATAAACTCCTGTGTCTGTCGTCGGAAAGAAGGTAGGGTATCTTCTGGTGGCCATTGGTTGGGTCCCCGCAAACGGCGGTAGAAAGGATGTACCAGCTTGATCTCCTTCTCATCTGCAAAACCAACAGGGATCGTCGTTGACATATTACACCAACGTTTACCAGGAGATCCAAAGATCCAAAGTGGGAGAGACTCGAGAGCTTACCTACGACGTCAATATCCTCTGGTTCATCCGGTCCAATTTCAATCTGTTCACGAAAATCTGTAACTCCGGCTGTATTTTCTGCACCAATTTTCATGTATCCCCTGAATTGAGCAGAATTTTTATAGTCCAGTTCCATCTGGTACACATGGTCACACATCTTACTTCCCTTGCAACGATTCCAGGTATAATGCTAGGAAATAGTGCCCAAACCCATTTCAATGCATTCCCTGTCTGTATAAGATTTCAGAATATATCCAGGAAAATTGTAGGGACTGGCATGAACCTTCGATTCATCAGACAGATCGAAAAATCTGCTCGCCATCTCCAGCATTGAATCACAAAGCTCCTCAGACAGCCCATGATTCTTGACGTAGAAGAATCCAACTTTGTGGCACTGATCTTTAAGTTGCTCGCAAAACTTGGCCACTTTATCGTTCTCCCCACTGAAGTACCCCTCCATATCCAAAATCTTCACTGACTCGTCCTGTACGCTTTTTCCTCTTTCACTATCATCAGGCTTGACTGCATTCACACTTCGTAAAATCCTTGAGGCGGAATTACTCATCGCTGCAGCTCTGCTAGCACCCACTTTCCTAGGCGCGCATTTCCTCGGACTTCGGAACAACCCAGCAAATTCAAGCTGCATCCATTTCCCATACCTGGATGCAGCACCATTTGTCGATGGAGCTACAAAATGCACCCTCCATGCTTCAAGCTCTGCTTTCTGGGAAGACAATCGATATGCTTTGCAAACCGGATTCAGAACAGGGCACGCTGTTGCAAAACATGTTTGGACCCACATATCTATTCTTCTCGTTTTAACTCCAACGAATCCAATAACTTGTTTCTGTCGTCTCGTCGTCAATTCGAACATATGTCGAATGAAAAGGAGAGACTACAGTTCGTACATTCTTATTCAGTGCACCTGGTCACTTCCGCCTCAGATTTAATGCAATCTAGAGCTCTCGCAGCACTGAAATGGGTCTGTAGGCTCCTCCATAGATAGATGGTCGTTCGTGACTTGAGGGGAGACAGAATGCTCAATCCCGTAGTCATTCTCATGTAAAGTTGCATATCCTGTCTCGTAGGATTCGCAAGTCTGTCGGTAAGTCGTCGGCGGTAATTTTTATATTTACATTTGAAGGAAAGTTTACAACTATACCTCTCTATACATTACGTTTTGAAGAAGGTTTCAATGTTTATAGTTATAAAACTCGAACTTGGAATTTGAATTTGAAATTAACAGTTTGTTTGGTTTTCCATTACTCTTGGATGTCTTTATTTAAGGACTTTTCATGTTGATTGAAAGTAGAATTTCATGCATATTATTTATTAGTATACGTTTTGTTTTTGTTTTCTAACAATCTCAAGTCGAAATTGAAAATATGGATATCGGATTGACCTCTTAATTTGCAAGCTTTGCTCAAACATCTTTGTTCACCTCACCACATGTATGAAGATAATGCACCATTATGGGAAGTAAGAAGTAATACCTGAAAAAGAAAGTGTGAGTCTTAGAAAGGTTGGTTAGAAACAATGCATGAAGAAAAATAGTAAGAGTTTCTAGACAATTATTGAGAGTGGAGGTTGAGATGAACATTGGAAATAAAGATTTTGATTGTCCTTTGCTAGTTAGTTAGTATGCTGAGACTTTTTTAATTGAAGTAGATTTGTTGAAGATCAAAGTAGTTTCCTTCAAATCCATTCTATTGAAATAAAGTCCTTTGATCATGTATCACTTAGACAATTAAGGAAACAAATATGAGTCCTTAGAGATGAGCATCTAGAGATGATGATTGATTGTAAGAAGCATCAACACCATTTATGAATATGCGAAAAAATGTATTCTTTATCAATGGAAGGATCTCATAAAGCTCAACATCACAATGTGATCTTACAATAAAATAAGAAGTATTCATATTTCTGAAATGAGATGTTATCTGATTCATATGTATCAGTAATTTATCCCCGTAATGAAAAGAAACAATTAAATAAACATATAAATGGATCTAAACTCTCAAATCATAGCTTTTGCATACTCAACATGAATAAGCTAAAAGATTTAACGTATCTAACTCCCCATGACTATACCCAAGAAGGTAGAACCAAACCCAGTAATAAGGGCCTTATTGAGAAATACTCTAAGAAAATAAGATCAACCAAGCAAGAGGATACAAGTCTAATAATTAACTCCCCATTAGAACTTTGTTCCTAGGGATGCATTTCTACCTAAAATCTTCATTATTAAAGACAGAGGTTTTTTCTCTTTATAAAAATCTATTAAAGTATTTTTGATTATTTAGGATAACACCTTTTTGTTATAAACCTATATTTAGAGATTTAGTCTCCTATTTTCTAAAAAAGGCAAAAATTATTTGATGTCAAGTTTATTGATCTAGTCAGCTGGATTAGTACTTGATTAGAGGTACATTGTCTTTCTTCATAACTTTATATTGATCAAAGGTATACCCGTCAATCTCTTAACCTTATGTTTTACTTGATTTATGAAGAGTACCTTTGGTACAACATAGATTAATAGTACAAGAGTCTAAAGATTACAAGTTATTTTTTGACCAAGAGCTATATGTAAGAAAATTGAACGTACAACAACATCATCATTAGCAAACCAAACAAGAGTTATAGATATATTAATAAGCTGTATATATTTGATGAGATGTTCATAAATGCATAGATAAAATTAACAAAGGTTTATTTTTCTTACCTTGGTACCAAGATAGACCTCTAGTAATTTACAACCAATATAGTACTTCTTTTCCTTCCCAATTGACTATTCTGTAGATTTTAGTCATAGCTGCCAATCAAGTTAAGTCTTATACTTATAATTCCTAACTGATGAGTAAGTATAACTTACGTACGTTAATCATATATGTAACAAATTCACTGAAAGTTCAATAATATCAATCTTCAAAAAACTACTTATTTGAGTGAATAGATCCATCTAGTTACTAATAATATATTTATTTATTTACATCTAATTTATTCAAAAATATTGTAGTTAATCATTTTGAAAGAGTAGATTAGTTCTAGAGAAAGAAAAGGCCAAAAAATGAAAGTGAATTGTAGAAAGTAAAGATTAATTATTATTATTATTTATTAATTATTTATCAAATATTTAAAATTTTTAGCCAAGATTAAAATTCTAACTTCTTTAAATCCAACTGAAAATAAATATTATTTTTAGAAATTAAATACTTAGTAAATAAAACTAAATTACATTAAAAGGTAGTGGTATACGAGAAAGATAATGTATTTAACTTAATTCACTAAATTTGATTTTGATCAAGCGCGATAGATTTTGTGTACTAGATAGTACATGAGATGGATAAAACAGTTAGCTTCTTGAACTCTATAGTGCTAAAAGTTGTTAAAGACTTCATTCCTTCAAAGAAAAATTTAATAATATCTTCTTATTAATGTATCTATCTTCTTTATTATAATATCATGCTTTCAAAATATAAACCAAACTTTTTTTAGTTCATTAATCATAAATTTTAGTGATTATTTAATCATTATTAAATTATTTTTATAAAATTAAATCATCATTATCATAATAATCATAAAATTCTTCAAAATTACTATCAATAAACTCAAAACACTAAATAATCTAAAATATATGTCTAAAATGAAAGAAAATACAAGATAAAGTATTGATTCAACATTAAGAAGGAATATAAATATTAAATACCAACAAATATTAGAATTTGTACCTCAAACTCCATATAAGAGAACCTATTTATAAGGAAACATCCTATTAAATCTTAAACTATATAGTTTTTTGTTGGTTTTTTTATCTTTGTATTGTATTTCTTTGGAGTTATTTACTATAGGTGTTGATAAGTTGAAATTGTTGTTCATTTTAGTCTTTCTAGATAAGAGTTTATTTATATTTCACTGAGTAAGACATTTTAACTCACAAGTTCACTATTTAAGATAATATGGATAAAGATTGTAGTGCGTATATACATTTGTGTCAACATCATACACTATAGAAGCACAACTCACACATAAGTCATACATGAATTCTAAAGTGTCACAATAATCAATTTTTTTTTTCACACGAATCACACTCAAATCAAATTGGTATTAGATCCTTCACTCAACACTATGCCAACAATTATGATTATAGTTGAGCCACACTCACTCTAGCTTAGAGACTCCATGTGATGCTTGCCGGTCTTTGTCCACCATAGCCAAGAACTTGAAGGCTCAACACAAGGAATTGAGTTCTTTGGAGCTACACTTCAAAGGCATACTCCTTTGCTCGACCTTGGTCTTTATCCCTAATAGCAACGATAATGGCACATCTAACAATGCAAACAATGCAAGTGATGGTGGGTCCCACTATGGGCTCAATAGCCCTAATATATAATCAGACTACCAACAAGTAGTCCAAGAGTAACTACCAAAATACCTATAACTACCAACACTACCACTCCAGCATCCGAGCAACCTAGCTTCAACGCTACAAATGTTGTGATAGTTGTCGTGCATATATACATTGCTACACAACATACATCGTTGTCAACATCATATAGTATAGAATCACAACTCACACATAAGTCATACATGAACTCTAAAGTGCCACAATTACCTCTTTAGCTAGCGGTTAGGTCTTTCTAACTCCAAATAGCCATCTACTCCAAGTATGTGGTATATCCTATGGTGTGCAAAGATCAAGAGACATGTAACACCCATTTGTGCATGTGTGTGGTATTGTGATATTTAGCTTGGTATTATAAGTACTTGAGAGATATTATTTATATAGAGATAAAGGATAGTTCTACATTAGTCATGATTAGCTAGAGTTAGTCATAGCTAAGATAGAAAGGACCTTACTTTAGAGGAGGTGGAAAATATGAGCACCACTATTTTGGATTCTAGTGTGTTGACTTGGTATTATTCCTAGGTGTTTGGCTTTGAGGAAAGAGTTGAGAACTCTTGGGCCCGCAAGCCTTTTTGTTTTGGATTCTTCTATAATCCAAGGATAACCCATGTGAAGAAATCCTTGACTTAGTGGTTGGGTCAAGATAGGATCACATGTCAGTGGAATATGCCAATGTGAATGGATATTCTTTTATACTTTTTGACTTTACTTTACTTTTAGTCTAGTAACTTGAGTTACTCTAATAATTAGTAACTTTGGTATGCAATTATTTCACAACTATATAAACAAGGAGTGAGGAGATATTCCACATCATTTCATTTGCAACTATCTCTTTTTCATTGAATTCTCTAGTGAACAATATCTTGAGTCTTGGAGTGTTAGCTTTAGAGGAGTATGATAGAGTTGAGATTTCTTGCCTTCTTAATCCATGATGCGTTATCACAATAGCCCTAAGAGGTTCATTTTGAGTGAGAGACAAGCCGGCTCACAAACCAGGTGCTATCAAACCTCATCATTAGTCGCATGTGTGCACTCAATATCACATAAAGGGTAAACTAGCTGTAAGTCAAGCTAGTCAAATCTCCAGCAATCAATCCATTAGACTTGTTACTAATCATCCCGGAACTCTCCTCTTCTCTCCTTCTACTATTGGGTTCCTACCCACAAAGGCTAAACAAACAAATCTACACCCGGCCGGTAGAGCCCATCACCTAAGATTCTCAGATTGCCGAGTAGTCACTTGCTCCTTGAACGGCTTCATGCACCCTCGGAAACCACTACGTGGTCGAAGATCGAGAGCTCAAGTGGCGACCCGGAGTTAATTCTAATCGCTTCTAGGTATGAGCTGGCCACTACTACACTCTCCGGGGGAAGCTGAAATTCGATTCTTCCCCAGATGTTAAGAATCATTGCCTGTCCAATTCGTTGACAGGAAAAGCATTACGGAGAGCAAGTTCTCCGGACATTTGAATTTGATTGCTCACTGTTGGGCAAACTTTACCAACACCAGAGGGTTCTTGCAGGTGATAGATTCATAGATAGAGAGATACGTTGAATTCAGCAATGATGGCAGAGGAGCTGCTGGATGTGATGATCTTCGGAGCTTCAGGCTACACAGGGAAGTACGTGATCCGGGAGCTTTTGAAGTTTACCGATTCCCCAAACGGAGGACAGAGAAGAGTCGGAATCGCAGGACGGAGTAAGGCTAAGCTCTCCGCTTCCCTAAAATGGGCTCTGGAAGGGACGCAGCCGTCAGTTCAGGTGTCCATTATTGAGGCCAATGTGGAAGACCCCGGCTCCATAGCTCACATGTGCAAGAAAACACGTTTAGTTCTCAACTGTGTTGGCCCCTTCCGGAAATATGGGGAACCTGTGGTGGCCGCATGTGTGGAAGCAGGAATTGACTACCTGGATATAACTGGGGAGCCGGAGTTCATGGAGAGAATAGAAGCAAAATATAACGATCAGGCCACGAGTAAGGGCTCTTTAATTGTTAACGCTTGTGGGTATGACTCCATTCCTGCAGAGTTTGGTGCAATTTTCAATGCTCGCCAGTTTCACCCACCTGCTCTACCTCAATCCTGTGACTCGTATCTCATCACGTCCTCAAGTGGCAAGATGCACGGAAACATTGGTACTTGGGAATCGGCCGTGCTGGGTATTGCCCATGAAAGCGAGCTTCAGATCTTAAGAAAGTCTCGTCCCCGACGTCCTCGTCCTCAGGTTATAAACCGTCACCTTGGTTTACCAATTTGTCCTTCCTTGACCTTAATTATATTAAACCTTAGCAGTGCCAATAAATTTGATCATGATCTGCCATACTTTATGTAGCAACTTTGTCAACATGTTTTTGCAATTGAGGCTAGTGGAAAATGATGGTAGAAGAAAGCAAGACAGCTCTCTATCGGAGCGTCTATGACATGCTCTTCGAACAGCCAACTATTTCAGTCGGACCCCAGAGAGTGGGGCATGTTTGTAAATTGTTGAACTGGGTCTCACATACTGGTTGTCGCAGATTCCAGGATCTGTCGGGAAAAGAGCAGGCATCGTTCATTATGAAGAGAACTCAGGAACATGGGCGGCGAAACTGCCTTCAGCTGATGCAATCGTGGTGCGAAGGACCTTTGCAGCAAAGATGGAACATCCAGAGGGACTTCCAACTGCAGAGGACGAAAATCCTGAGTTTCTCAAAAGCAAGCAAGAAAAATGGAATGACATCAAACCCGTCCACTTTGGGGTGTACTATTCCTTCAAGAAATTTACTGGTGTGGTAGGCTACTTTGTGCTGGGCATCGTGTTGTTCATCATGGCTCAATTCAAGCTGGGCCGCAAACTCTTACTGGAGCATCCACACATCTTCTCCTTCGGAGTGTTTCTCAAAGAAGGACCTACTGAGCAGCAAGTGAAAGATACATCATTTCAGCAGTGGTTTGTAGGCAAAGGCTTCAGTGATTCCAGCAAACCGATCACGGACGCCACCAAACCTGACAAGCAAATTGTAACGAGAATTTCTGGTCCAGAGATCGGGTACATTACCACCCCTATCTGTCTAGTGCAATGTGCTCTGCTTGTTTTGGATCATCGTCGGACTTTACCCAGAGGCGGAGTGATGACACCCGGTGCTGCTTTTGGCACTACTGATCTTATCGAGCGTCTGAACCAAAACGGCATTACCTTTGATTTGATTAGTGAGAAGAAAATATAAACTGATCACAAGGTTGTACTCTGTTAAGATCTAGCTTGTAGGTATGTTCAAGTAGTAGTGCCGATGTTAGCGAAGAGTAGATGGCATCCATATCGATGTTTGACAAGCAAAGATGAACCATTTATCACCGGAGACATTTCTCCTCTATGGCTTGTTGTACAGAGGTGTAACGGATTATAGCTAATAGCAGAAATCTCTGGATAATTAAGAAAACAGTGGGAAATTTGTCTTAAGCCGATTGATCTGACTCAATTGCTGAGGAGGAAGGTAACCTAAGGGTGCACTTATCACCAGATGTATTTCTTGTAATTAGATTGATATCAAACTTCTCAATGACCAGATCGGACATACATCCATAGCTCTAAAGATAAAATTGGCCTAAGTTCTTGGTTTGCCAAGAGACCAACTTCACACGACCTCACTTAGTGTACTGTCCCGATTTCTTCTATCCCCCAACACTGTCTAAGCTTTCACATCAACAGTTAATGCAAGCTACAAAAGTGAATAATGCAAGCTAAATTGTGCAGCTATATATCGTCTTGATTGAACAAAGAATTCTGATAACTGGTGATGAAATTGGGTTTCAACAGTCAAACACTGATGTAAACGACATCATTTGATTGCTTAGAGGAAGGAAGCGGTGAAAAGAGCAAGATCTCCTAACTCTCGATATGATAGGATCAGTTGCAAGTAAATTTGTCCTCGAGTAAGGTATGATGTTTCCCAGGCAGCAAATGACTTTTACTGTCATGGAAAGGCAGATGCTACCGCTGTCAATATCGTGACCGGGAGGGCTCCAATACGACATTGACAAACTTGAAAGAATTTTCTGGTCAAAGTGCTGGGAGGTCGAAGATGGATATATGGTCGACGCATAAGAAGCTTAGCACTTACAACTGAGATTATACAGTACCAGAGTTGGAAGTCATAGCCAACGTACACCATATCACCCATTCACGACCTCTGCTCCTATTACTCCAATACCACAGTTGGAAGTGGTAGCCAACGTACACAACATAACGTCACTGTATCAGTGTGTTATGCGTGCCGAGTATTTCATGTTGAATTGAAGGATACCACTTGGTGTAGGCGCCTTCATTATCACGAAAATACATAACTTCCTAGGCTCTTTCTTTCTTTCTTTCCTAGGCTCCTTCTTTCCAGGAGTCGCTCTGAACATTGTGATCTATGATTGTGGAACAAACATCTGATACTTTAAAGCAAAACTCACAGGGAAACTAGATCAATTTATCGTCTCTTTGGAACGCTGTATACGTGAGTAAAACTCAAAAGAAACGGAGAAAGATGGAGAATGATCATGGGGGTCACTAGTCCAAATTTGCTGCCCTTCAGGTAATTAAAGCGAGCTGATTATCCATCTCGTTTAGCGCGACACAATTGCATCTCCTAATATCCCGTTAATCCGTTTCTACAGAGCAGAAGTAAACAATATGCTAAGGCTATCCGCGTACTGTTTCCATGTGCTATACAAAAACGTGAAAAATCATTTGCATCAGCCGTAAATCTAGGGCTTCAGCACCTTATTTAGAATAAAACGTCCGTTCATCCTGAACAACGTTAGCCAGCTCCTCTGTATCTACAACTGCTTTCTCCTTTTTAGTTTGACATGTCTGCTGCTCCGGATCAACGTTTGCCTGATTCTTGATATCTACATCTGCGGTCTCTCTTCTACGCTTCACCTTTACGTAAAGGTCATCCACCTTCTCGAAACAGACTATCTTCCTGCCACCCTTAGGCTTCCATCGACGATGTTCTTCTGCTGTTTCGAAATCGATCTGCACCAGGGATAAGCAAGAATTAGCCTGATTCTTGACTTCGTCAGCAATACGTTGGCAGTAGCAATCCGAAGCGAGTTTATTATCATAGGTTTACTGAAAAGCAACTTGATATCCATCTCATTTTGTTAGGGCGTTTCAAGCCACGTAAAGGTTGCATTGTAGCATCTTTCAGATGTTATAACTTCGAAGTATGATATAAATAAAGAGCTTACTCCAGAGTGTACGTGCGCAGAGCTCAATTCGTGTCTTTTTCTAGCAGCCTTGTGAGCATAACTTTTACCACAACCGTCGTAGGTGCAGACGAATGGTTTCAACTTGAGGTGGACCGACCTGATATGATATCTCAAATTCGATTCCTGCAAGGAAGATGCATCAGGGAAGACAACAAAACTATGTCCGCAATTCATTATAGAAAACTTTCAGAATTGTGCATCATGCATTAACTCGTTCGAACGACATTCGCATCATATCATATGAAGTCTGGAGAATAATTATGTGTGATAAGAACACTTACCCGTGTATAATGGTGCGTGCAGCCCTCAAAAGGACAAGTGACTTTGACGGGCTTCTTGGCTCCGTGAGTTCGAACGTGCTTCCTGTAGCGCTTTCTAGAAATAGTCTCACCACAGACCTCACATAACAGAAAAGGATGTGCTTGCACTGCATGCTTCACAAGAGCTGTCTCGCTGGGCAGTTTCTCTCCGCATCCAGGGTAGATACATATGAGCTCGGCATAAACAAAACCTGTTCAATTAAAACGCTTTAAGCTATATAAGTCATTTTAGTCATTTCTTTCAAGGCTTTCATCCATGCTTGAAAGAACATTGTATGAGATTCTCGGGAACAGCCTTCTGCATTCCAACCTACATGCTCGGTAGCATGACTAGACTTCTAAATTACATTCTCCACTGCTAAACTACCAGCAGGACTCTTGAAGTACTCGCCGAAGTCTCTGGAATAATATAGCTGTTGCGATATTCATCATGGCTCCGGTACTACCCTGCACCTTAGAAACAGCACAATGCTTGCACTTGATGAATTCTTCACTTGTTGTGAACTTTTAAAAGAAGTTCATCAACACCTAATCTCCTTCCATTCTAACAGATGTATATAAGAAATCGGAGCAGAAGCGGTTCGCAGAACGGGGGATCCACACCCACTTAGGACCGAAGCGATGCAAACCGAAGACATGAAGATCTAAGCAAGTAAACGCATTCTAACAGACGTGTAGTTGAATGGACTCCAGACTTGTGAAAGGAATAGACACGTTACCGTGCGCGGTCTCCTCGTGAGTCCGCAGCTGGGATGGGTAGCGAAACGTCTTATCACATCCAGCATTTGGACAACTATGTGTCTTTTCCTCAGATGATTTGACTCGAGGAAAGTTGGATTTTTCTTCATGACGCTTCAAATGCCGCGTAAGATTGGACATCATGGTGAAAGACTGGCCACAACCTGGTCTCGAACAACTGAACCGGGTTCCCTCATGAACCTTCATATGGCGATTCAGGTGATCGTGACGCTTGTATGTGCAAGAGCAACCACTCACTGGGCAGGCAAAAGGTTTCTGTTGTACAGTAAACAGAAAGGTTCAAGTTTTCAGTACCCAACGCATACTGCCATTGGCATTATATGACACATGCTTGGATGTAGCACCAGGACTTCCCGGGTGGTCGCCCACCCTAGTACTACTCTGGTTGCCCGATCGCACACTTAACTTCGGAGTTCAGATGAGATCCGGTGTGCCAGCGCTGACCAGACCGTATCATCCTGATGTGTGTCACGGAAGTTCCTGGGCAATAACAGTTGTCAAGTCACAAAAGATTTAACAAATTCACCAGACTACATCTCTGCATACAAAGTGCCCATCAACAAACAGGTGACAATAAAAGAAGAACAGAAAGGAAACAGAAAGGAAACAAGAAGGGAACCCCTCCTAAAAACCAAAATATCACACCTTTTCCGAATGAGACCGTAAATGCTGTATGAGCAGCGCGGGCTTTGCCGCAGCATATCCACACTCTTGACAGGTGTACGGCCTTTCTTTTCTTCTCTTCTTAATCTCTTCATCACTATCTTTTTCCGAGACGTCGGATTCTTGTGAAACAGACTCTTCGTCTTCATCTTCATCTGGGATGAAAGCACCGTCGTCGTCCTCGTCATCAGGTTCAACCAACTCTGCATTCTCCTCAACATCGGTTGCATTCTCAGATGGCACCTCGCTCTCATTAATTTCATCTAGCCCCATCGCTTAATAGGAATTTTTCAGTTCATGCGTTTACTCCTGCCTCTTTTCCATCGTAAACACCTTCCCTGACCACCCCTCAGCAGACAGATTAACAGACTCGTGCTGATCACAGCAGATAAGCGTCTCCTCTACTATCACTTCAATTTTCCTCCTCCTGCTCCTCCTTCCTTCACTCTACTTGTCCTCCTCCACTCTCCTATGTCAATTTGTTTCAGCTTCCTGAAACCTGTGATTCCACGCCTGTTTACAGCTGCGACAATCTCTCAGATTTCTGGTCCAAATCCCATTCTTCTTCAAAGTCAATCCAAAAGCACAACTGATTATTCAAATCACAGTCCCACTTCAGAATCCATCCCCCTCCGCCTCCTATGTCCTCCGCTGCTCCTTATTCCAGATCTTGGTGGCCCAGACAACTACTGTTCTGTGTTGCTCCAGTGTCGCCAATTTCGTGGGCAACTCACGAAGAACGAAATCGGTCAAGAAGATGCAGCGGTTTCATCATTTACTGCTGATGATGAAGCTACTCCAAGCATATGCTGCCATGTAGGCAGCCACTCATATTTGTCCAACTTAGGTCGCTGATTTGACTTACTACACTAATAATTTTCATTTGAATTAGCATATATCATTATTTACAAAATTAATTATAAATTAATCATTATATTATCTTTAAAGTAAAGATTTAAGAAATATTTACAGAATATTTCGAAAAAGGTGCGAGAGTAGTGTACAAGATTCATGAGACACACTATTTAATGCATTGCAAGGGCACCCAACAGGTATGGATTAACAGAAGATGAGATTTAGTGACGAGCATGGCAGAAGATTGGACATAAGTAGAAATATGAATTTGTGGAACTAAATGATTAATCTGCGATTAAGTGATAATGGAAAAACTTAACGATCTCGTAACTAACTTGTTTCTCACACGCTCTCCAAAATTTTGAATTAGTCCCAGTCATAATACATGTATGTCATACATCTCCCTTCATTCTGCAAACGAAATTCCTCGTTAAAGATGTTAAAGATTTTAAGATTAAAGACGTTAAAGATTAAAGATTTTTTTTTATTTTTTATTTTTTATTTTTTTATTTTGTTAAAGATGTTGTTGTCGTCCTTTCTGCATTTGACTAATTAGCCATACTCTGGTTCTTTGTCGAACCGTAGTTCTCAAGGTGGAGTAAATACTACGTCATGTATGTTTCAAAAACTGCACCACCAGGTTAACTACGCTACGTGGTCTGAAGACAAACTACGTTGGAGCCAGCCACAGTTACAGTTGAGAAGCGATCTCGTTCAGTTGGGGAGAAGAGTCATTCAGTAAAGGCCGAGCCTTTCTCCTGTGTGTGCTTATTGACATTCTTTTCATCTATCGTTGTTCTTCTCCTGGTCGGAGAACTCTAGAGCTAAGAGCACGAGACAAGGAGCAGCTATGGCTTTCGCTGCGACGATAACGAGCATTTCAATCCCTTCCTCCTTTTCTGTCAAGGTAAGCAATATTCCCGTTTGTTATCCTTATCTCCCGAGGCCGAGATCCAATCTTCGGATTTGTTTGGAATTTAACGCTCACTGGTACTCTCTGTAGATTCAGTTCACTTGGAAACCAGGGATTGAAAACCTGTGATCCTACGTTGCAGTGTGATGTAGAGACTTCTCGGGCTCGCAGCGCTGGGAGATATGTATCATCCCTGCAATGCTGTAGTACATTTGGCACAAGGCTTTCGTTAGCCTCTGTGGCAACGTACACATGTGGACAGAAGGTTAAAGGTGGAATTAGGGCTGCAGCGCAAGCGGAGGGACGTTCCGAAGAGGAGAAAGCCAAAGGCAGGGTCATTCATGGGAAATGCTTCATAGTGGGGGATAACATCGACACTGACCAAATTATTCCTGCTGAGTATTTAACGTTAGTGCCGTCCAAGCCTGATGAGTACGAGAAGCTTGGGAGCTACGCCATGATTGGGCTGCCTGCGGAATTAGGCCAATTTATCGAAGAGGGCAAGACGAAGTCTCAGTATGCTGTGATGATTGCAGGAGATAATTTTGGTTGTGGATCATCTCGGGAGCACGCTCCTGTGGCTATGGGAGCCGCTGGTGTTAGGGCAGTCGTGGCAGAGTCTTACGCTCGCATTTTCTTCAGAAACGCGGTAGCCACAGGAGAGCTATACCCTGTAGAGAGCGAGAAGAGGATTTTTCAAGAGAATGCTACCGGGGACATGGTGACCGTGGACTTGGAGCACGACATCTTGATCAACCATACCAATGGCAAGACATTTGCGTTGAAACCAATTGGAGACGCTGGTCCTGTAATCGACGCCGGAGGTATTTTCGCTTATGCTCGTGAAACGGGAATGATTGCTGCTAAATAGACCCAACTCCCCGCAGCTCCAAGAACCGTAACAGTTGGGGTACTCATAGACTTTTGACATTTTCCTCCTTGGAACGAATTGCCGTTATTGTTCTCCCCATGTGTAGTACCAACTTTGACACAGCTCAGAACGTCAATCAGTCTTGGGCGTTTCAATTTACACCCTCGATAATATGAGCCTAGTCTACTTCTCCGGAGTATCCTCAACCCGGACTGGTTGAAGATGCGTCCTTTGTTGGGAATAGTTGATCAAACGAACCAGTCTCAAGTTTGAGCTGGGTCCCATATAAAGTTGTACGTGTAGGAAAGGGAGCATTATCATGACACTGAACGACGAGTTTGCGCATGCTGCCAGTTTTTTGTTCTCTTACCGAGTTGCAGAAAACAAACCGCCATCAAAACTCTAGATTGTTACAAAGCTTCAAGCGCTTTTTCAAGGCGAATGGTTCTCTCTAAGGTAGCTCTTGCTGATTTGTACTAGACAGGAATAGGTCAACGGAGATTCTTCAATGTTTTGTGGCATATGAACATGTCAATTTGCTTTTCATGTTCCTGCCTGCATAGAAGTCTGATCGGTCCCATGATGTTTTGAGCATTTTGGCAAGTTTTAAATCTTTCGCTCTGCCCCACTTGTTAGCTCTTGAAGCTATAACTCACTTCCTCAGCTGACCAAGGGTTATCGAACTTCTGTATTTTTGTTCATGATCTCACTTTGAGCAATGGTTACCGTGCCCAAATATGTACCAAATCCTGAAGAAGACAGGTCGGATGAGGTCGCAATTGAGTGTTCTTGAGAGTTCCTGACTCCATGCTGCGAGTCTGTACTCGCAGCATGGAGTCATTGTACTCCGTTTTGCTTAGTATTCGCAAGTTACATCGCAGAGACAGAAACATTGAGCAGGCGCTCTACGACGGAAATGTGGATGGATAAAGCTTGACGAAGAGTAGCTTAGTTAAGGAGACGGTCCGCCTCTTGCCTGGGGTGGAGGTTAAGCCAAAAAGCTGGCGTCTATCTCTCAAAAGCCTTGGAGTGGAAGCGGGGTGTTTGTAAGCTTGGGTTGGACGGACCCACATGGAGGTGCTGCTAGTAATCTGTTCAGAATATTATGATGTTGCTCCTAAAGCTGGACCGATGCCTCACCGCTGGAAACCAAACCAGTAAAGTATGACACAGTTTGGTGAACATCTGGGGTTGTCCATTAATTTTTCACCACTGTCAAATTTCAGCACCAGCTTAACGATTTGTCTTGGCCAATAACTTGAACTGGCGATCTGTAGAGCAAAAGTTTTCTAGGACGGACGCATGATCGTTTACCAACTAGGGAACATGCGCAAGTACACCGACGTGTATGGAGAGGTTTAACTCATTTCCATTTAGCTTTATCCACACCCGAAATCGTCTCACGTCTGAACTGCATATATGTGTCCCAATGCTCATGAAGCCCTTCACCTCTCAATAACTCTTCTAACGACGCAATATGGATATCGATCTTTCTCTCGAAACAAATCATGTCACTGCTACTACTACTACGGGAACGACTTCAGTGAGCAGAACCATCGGTTTAATTATCGGGTATATAATTGGAACAGATTACACTCGTGGAGTGCCGCTATTGGCAGCACTTCGCAGGATTCAGACAGGAAACAGCTCTTCAACAGCGCTTACGGAGTCACCGAAACGTACTTCAGTTGAAAATGAGCCTCTACTGATGAGCTCTCTGTGTATTCCCCTAGTCCATTTAGGAGGTGCAAAAGGAGGAGAAATTATTTCCTCACCTAGTTGCAAGCTTGCTTCTCCCATCCAGCTGGATTTATTCGTTTGACCAACCAAAGCAGGGATGCCACATTGGCGGTGTAAGTGTCTAATAACAAATTAGGTGGCTCAAGCAGCTTGAAACTCACCAAAATCTTCGTCTGGTCCATCATTCTCTGCTGTTGTGTCAATTTTTCGCGCATCAGTGGTACGCGACGAATGGGATACTTTCAAGGCAGGGGCTGAGACTCCCGAAAGGGGCGAAGATGGAGGGGGTGGTGGAGGTACCAAAATGGGAACTCCGCTACCCCCTGAGACCTGCCTGATCAATTGTGACTCTGGCAAAGTGTCTTGCAACGAAGAAACATCCAATGTCCTGCCAGACTTCAGAGAGCTCCCTGAAGACATCTTGTTGGCCTGCACGCCGGTAAACGATGAGGTAATACTTAGTTTGTGAGAAAATCAGCTCAAGGCGATCAAACTGACTACGTTGGACAAAGACATGTAGAGTAATTGTGCACCTAAAGAATTTAGGTGCACCTGAATTTGCTGAGGCGCTCGAAAGTAAAGATATACTCTTCCAGCGCTAAGATAAACAGCACACACTGACGGTACATATCCCGCTGAAGCACGTTTTCCTCTCGTCTCTAATACAGGAAGCCATAATTCTAACCAATTGCGAGCATGACGTGTACAGACGTTGCAATTGAAGGCAGAGTAAAGTTAGAAACAACATTGTTGGAAAGATTCCTGTACTCTTACAGTGTTTATCTGCAGTCGTAGAGTCTCCCCCTCTTTAAGACTGTAATCCACAGAAGGTTTCGATTGATACTCTTGCACAATCTCTTCCGCTTCTTTCTTTTTATTTAGATATCTATAAACTGTCAAGGTAAAAAGACTAAGAACGGCCCAGCAGAAATCAGTTTTAGTCGTCCATACTAAGAGTAGCAAAAACTAAATCACAGAAATGAAAAAGCATTAACAAAAGAAATGGGATCTACGAGAGTTCACAAATCATATCAATTTGCTGGAGGCAAAGATGTATGATGCAACTCTACGTGAATCCGTGATCTCAAGAAATGTTTACAAAGGATACTTCACATGGTCAAAAATTGCAGCCTGAAAGTCATATGCTTGTGGCCTCTCACGAAGGCCAAGGCCAATATTTGCATGCCTCTTTTGCTCTGCAACCACGGCATCATGCGTCAAGATATATTGGATTGGTACAAGAAGCTGATAACGTGCATCCCGCACCATATGTTAAATCACTAACACATTCAAGTTCAATTTCAGAAAAAATAATTTGAATAGAAATATAGTCAGTGAAAAGCACCAAAGCAGAATGTACATATACACAAATTCTAGCAAGCTATTTGGACTAAGTAATCGACATTTGCATGCGCGACCTGAACTGTGTGATTGTCCAGCAATTGTCATCGTCAGACACCACCTTGCCCGGCGTTGACTCAAACCACCAGTACTTAACCAATTCATTGAATACCGGCTTTGGAAAAATGATCGAAGCACTGACTTCTAATCATCCCAAAGTGGAGGGAAACTCATTCATGTAGTGATTTACCAATTCTTTGTAACAGAAACATAATTTTCAAGTGGTCCGACATACTGAATAGAACTACTATTTCCACAATCATGTACATGAAAGACAATCGTCATAGAAAATGACAACTTACTGCTATTCGAGGTGGTGTCTTCTATACGCAGTACAAAAAATCTGAGGCAAACAACACTCACGGTCAAAAACCAAATGAGGAAAACAAAACCATCCATTGAAAGCTTATCCACATGAATACAGAACAGAATGACAACACTTTACTTTCTACCATAGGTTTATATACTTATAAATCTTCAGCAAGAATCGCTACTTAGAAGTATATAAGCTCTAAAGCGTATATACTTCTCTAGGAGTCCTGTTGAAACACCCGTTCACCGCTGAATAGTTTATCCCTAAAAAGTATCTTATAAAGTCTCTTTTGAAGGCAGCAGGTCATTCCAACGCTCATAAGGGAAACCGCGAAAAATCCATCCTGGATTTTAGTACAATTCTAGGAAATGGTTGTACTAGCATAAGCTGTACTACACTTTACTATACTCTACTGAGTATGTATGACAGAATCAAAACTCTATAATGACTAAACATGACGTCACACTCACCTGCTACTGTCAATCACGGCTTCCAATGGAAGTGGTTCGTCTTGTCGTACAATCGCTTGAGCGTACAGTTCTCCTAAAATATCAGACGTCAACTCTTTTAGTGACCAAGCTAAGCTGTTCCTTTCTACAACTCTAAGCAACTCCATGATGCTCATCCATGATGCTCATCCAAATAGGAGGACGTGTAAGTTTTGCTGTGATGAACCCTGAAATGAAAACCCCGTACTTAAAGATGGTCAAAAAAGTAAAAAGCTGAGAAACATTACCCTGATCCACCAAAGGAGTCTGCCTGGACAATGGAACAGGTTAAGACAATAGGACAAATACCACAATAGGCCAACTAACTAGGAACAGGAAAATTTGGCACCATGCCAATGACAACTACGATATTTTGCCTCACGAGATTATGAAGGTGGTTGTAGGCATTTGCGTAGGTCCCGAGAAACTGAAGTTCTATATCTAGTCTGGAAGCTGTTGAGAGTAACTTCTCTTATACGAAACATTCAACTTGATGACTACCGATAAGCACTCCGGTACAAGTCAGAGGAAGTGAGATGTTAAGATGGCGTGATACTGTTAAGCCTAGAGAAGCTGTTGAGAGTAACTTCTCTTATAAGAAACATTCAACTTGATGACTACCGATACTCCGGTACAAGTCAGAGGAAGTGAGATGTTAAGATGGCGTAATACTGTTGAGCCTAGAGAAATTGTGCTGACAATGCTGTCCAGTGTGCTACTTCTAACGTTCTAAAGCATGAAAGAAAATTCTATGTCAGACGAGATACTTTAACTCGCCAGCCACTTGACCGCGAGTGAATGTTTCTCTAGAAATGACGAGCCATGATTTGATGGTAGACCGATTTGATGGTAGCATACGGAGCAGGATTATCTTATGGGTGAGAATGAATGCCTGTTGACTTGTCCTCCAGCCTGATAAAGCATTCCTCTCCTTTTGAAACTACTCTCAGTGCACCCTCCCAGTTCCACTTGTTGATGTCCCATTCATCTGCTCTGCAGATACAAAACTATGAGTTTTTAAAAATGGCCCCTGATCAAGTATAAAGTATTTCTTATAATATTTCACCACTGCACGAATCTCTGCTTATGAAGATAATTAGGCTATAATCTAAAAGCAAGTCTGTTGAGCGTTACCTGTATGAAGCTGCACTCTTTCTTGGGGGTATCTGAGAAACAGTGAAAACAAAACAAGAGGAACTCTTAAGAACAAGGGAATTCTTCTAAAGTACGTGATGCAAGGAAATTTCAGACACTGCAACAGCAAAGTTAAACAACCAAGCTTTGCAGAGCTTAACGAAATCCCATGTAGAGGAGGAGGGTGGAGCAAACGAATGCACTCCATCAGGTTACCAAGTTGATACTACAAAATCTGCGCTATCATCCACGTAGAAGCAGACCTCAGCGTTGTGAAGCTGTCGGTACATGTACATCGCTAGACTTACATCACCACATTCGACACTTTACGAAAAATAAACACATCGGGGTTAAAGAAATAACAAGGTGAAAAACGAGCGCAGCAACTAAGATAACTAATATCCGTAGATTTTACCCCAGCTCGATGCATTCAATAATTATTTGCTCTGAACATGACCAAGAAAGAATTGGAGACTAAGGCTGTCCAGCATAGAGGACTGACCAAGTAGACGTAGCACTCTTTGACTTGAAACAACACCAACTCTGCGTTCTCCTCGACGTCGGGTGCACTCTCAGGTGGCACCTCTCTCTCGTTCACATCATTTAGCCCCATCGCTTCAAAACTTTACGTCAGTTCATGCGTTCATAAGCGGACAGATAAACAGACTCGTGCCAATCAGCAGATCAGCGACTCTTCTCCTGTACTTCAATTCTCCTCCTTCTCCTTCCTTCCTTCCTTCCTTCTTTCCTTCACTCTACTTGTCCTCCTCCACCACCGCTCCCCTGTCCATTTGTTTCAGCTTCTTTAAACCTGTAATTTCACACCTGTTTACATCTGCAACATGTCCTCAGATTTCTACCACTGCACTCGAATTTCTGGTCCAAATCTCCATTCTTCTTCCACGTTAATCAGAAACCTCAACTGATTATTCACATCACAGTCCCACTTCAGAATCCATCCTCCTCCTCTTCCTAGGTCCTCCGCTGCTCCTTACTCCAGATCTTGGCCCAAACAACTACTGTACTGTGGTGCTGCAGTGTCGCCAATTTCGCCGGGAACTGAACAAGGAACGAAATCCGTCAAGAAGAGGACCAGCAGTTTCACCATCGACTCCTTCTTATGAAGCTTCTCCAAGCATATGCTGCCATGTAGGCAGTCACGTCAGATTCTTCCACCAGAAATTCAGGCACCGAGTAGACCGAGCGTCGGATATTCCAGTTGTAAGCATCTGCTGTCACAAGTTCTGAGAAAGTAGAATCTGATCGAATGATTCCACTTCCACTTCCGAAGAGGAAGTCGAACTGTAAGAGACAAGGCAAGCCTGGGCTTTGATAGAGATCTGGCTAAAACGGTGTTTAACTAACTCAGATTAGTTCGCTAATTGACTAGAATAGGTTTTAGGTAGGTTAGAGATCTAAATTAGGCAGCTAACGCGATGAGCTAATTTCTATTATGGATGGCATAAACAAACGGACGTTCGAATTAGAAAGGGTTGAAAAGTCCAGGATTATCCTAATCTAGCTATCACTCGTTAGCAGGCCATTCTCGAGTTGTGTTAAGTGAACATGGATACGTAACCATTACGAGTGTCACTCCCATCACCTAAATTTCTCGTTTCTCGGCATCGCACATCCATTTATTTTGCAGTCTCGCTTTGCCTCCGTTGCCGAAATTTATCCTTCAGCAGACGGAAATGCAGATTTGGTAAAGTTGAAGAAAATAAGAACTAATCGGTGATTATCGAATCCTCTTCGTGATAAGTCGACAAGAGTATGATGAGACAAAACACTAAAATAACATCACACATTGATGTTCATGTCTCATCACTATGGTCGACAATGATCAACAGGAAGTACCTTTCAGAAATCGGAGTAAGTAAAATATCGATGATGGTATTTGAGGAATTCAATACACATTGCTCAACTACATATGTTGAGGATAGAATTTTAAAGGTGTAAATCAAGTCCTTTTGTAAGTAAATTTCGAAGCAGACTGTCGTATATCGACGGTTTGTGATTTCACTTGTATAGCATTAGGATATAGTTTACAGGTAAATCATAAATTCAAACCGATCTACACCTATAAAACATTATTTTGTTCTTTCTCTCTTTCTCATGAGTAGTTTGATCAATATTAAGAAATTTGACAGATACAAGCATGATAAATAATATCCATAGAGAAATAGATATACAGCTAATGGATAAAAAAGTGACATAAGTCACTTTTCTATTTATTAGACAATTTTATTTTGAAAAAATTACTCTTGCTTTCTATTTCTATTTCTCTTGACGTTTCAAAGATGTGCCAAAGAAGTGTAGTTCACACCTAGATACCCTCAACTAGAGTTACATATTTGTAATCATAGTTCTAGACCATTTCTTTTGAATTCATAGTCTTACTTATGAGTCAGATTTAGGAACTCCAGATATAAAACTAGTCAACATTTCTAGGAGGTGAAACTCTTTTAAATTCCTGGTTTGTATATTGGGTTAACTTACACTAAGAATTTTAGACTAAGCTAACTCTAAATTACGAACAAGTTAAATAAATAGTTCATATAATGTGCATATTCATTACTTTGATTTATTGTGTGACAATGACATGTACTCTTTATATATCAATTTTTGTAAATCAAGTTCTTTTAACTTTGTTGTTGGGTATAGGGCCTTGTAATCTACACTTACAAGTTTACTCATCTCCAATTTAATATCCTATTACTTTGTTTTTTTTACCAGTTCCACAAGGTGTGTGTGTGATTTAGGTTGTACTTATTGGAAGGAATGCAAGTGATGTAAAACATAAAGATGACACATGGGAATGCACCTTAATCTTGATGCCTTTTTCTTCTTATATGGATGCTAATATATTAAATTTTACCAAACATGCCACTGCCATTTGTGATAGGCCTTTCTCACCTCCCTTAACTGCTTCCTTTTCTATGTTTTATGACCTTTCTTGTTATCTCTTTTGTGTTTGGACACATAGCATTCATCAACTATGTCTTGCTCTTTTAGCCAAGCATCTTCTTTGTCCTCTTTGGGATGTATATACTGTTAGTAGCCTATCTCCTCATGCCTCTTTTTTTTTCTTGGCATGGGGCCATAGACATATTACCTCATGCATTGCTCCTCATTTGATACACACACCTCATATTTGCAAGCAAGGGTTTGGTCCTTACATTGACTTTTTCAACATACACTAAAATTTTTGAGGTTTTTCTAGATGGAATTTCTTTGATATCCAAGTCACATACATTTCTTATACCACTAGTGCACTCTACATGGGTGATTCCCTTATGGAGGATACCTCACCACTTGACTTCCTATCCCTCATCCTCTTTTCATGGACACTCCACACCCTCTCTCCACCTTGGACACTCCTCCCATTCCTACCGTCCCACCACCACCCACATGATCATTCTTCACACTTGGGTTGTAACAATATGGAATTTAGCGGCAAAGTTAGTCAAGGTTAACTAAGTAGTAAATAGACCAAATTAGCCTAGAATATTCTAGAAGTATCTAAGAGACTACTTGGTACCTTCCAAGTATTGAGTAATGTGCATGCCAAGTGGTGATTTCTAGGAGGAAGCTTTTTTGGGAAGCTTCTTGGCAAGCTTCCCGGCTAGCTTTAGCTTGCACTCCAAGTAGATAGGTTCTAGAAGGAAGCTTCTAAAAGTTTCCAACTAGCTTAGCTTACATGCCAAGTACATGACTTCTAGAAGGAAGCTTCTTAAGAAACTTCCTAATTAACTTGGTTTGCATTCCAAGAAAGCGACTTAAGGAAACTTCTTGAGAAGCTTCTCAAGAGCCTTGTATGCTCCTTATAAATACCAAGCCAAAGCTCATGATAGGCATTTGGAGTTTCCCTCACTCAAGTATCCCAATATGATTTTCCATTCTCCTATTTCTCTCCTCAATCTCAATCTTTTGCATTAGTATCAAAGTAAGAATAGGATGGATGGAATTTATGGACCACCAAATCCATTTCCGCCAAACCATTGAGACTTTTGTGCCCCAGTACTACCCAAGCATCCTTTTATATAGTTCATCACCTCACTCTTTGGGCAAAAATTTCTAAATATGATCACCTTGTCTAAGGAACCATTGGTACTTCCAATTGTAACTTATCGAGAACAATGGACGTGTTGCATCTATGTGTTAATAAATTAGATAAATTGGGAGTAGTGTGATAGAGTAGTAGCCATGGCGGCAATGCATGAGGTTATCATTTTTATGCAACAACTTTACTCAATTTTTGGATGAGCAAGACCATCAAGGACAAGAGCACATAGAGAGAGCACCAATTTCAAAAGGAGAAGACCAAATCCAATTTCTAGAACCCAAGGTATTTGAAGGCAAGAATCTCTTGGGTGCAATGGAGAATTTTTTGTTTGAAGTGAATGTTATTTTGAAGCTACCAATCTTCAAGATGAACAAAAAAAATTATGTTGGCTTGTAGCCAATTAGATGGAGTAGCAAAGGTATATGGCAATTCTGAGTAAAGCAAGCTGAACGGCAAATTGTTGCACCAATCTTGACTTGGGTAGAATTCAAGGGTGCAATAATTGGTTGATTCCAAGTTATAATTGCCACACAAGCTACACAAGATAGGTTGGTAGAGTGGAAATAGATTGGCTTTGTAAGAAGTTACATCACGTAATTCCAGAATCACCATCATGAAAATTCCAAATATATTGGAAGATGAAGCTCTGGACCAATGTGTGAGTGGCTTGAAGTCATGAACCACATTAGAGTTGACTATGCAAGAGCCACAACACTTGGAAGAAGCCATGCAATTGGTCAAACTCTTTGATTCCTTAGTTACAACAACTTGGTCTTGACCTTGTGTAATACTCCGAGGACAAGAGAAGAGAGAAAACACAGATTGCACACTCAAACAATTGATGCTCCAAGGGAGCACCTTCTCTTTATTATATAGACAAAGAGGATCTCCGCCAAGGAAGCTCCACCATAGGATTAGGGACATAGATAGTGACATGTCAGCAAGCTCCACCCTTGGAGTACTTACTTGGATGGGTGACATGTCTGGTCTAGGTCCTATCTGGTTGATCAAACAAGCTTTGATCGGAGGGAATCTTTTAGGGAATCTTCCTATAGGAATCTCAGAATCACGTAAGGTACCATTGGAAAGCTCTCGACGAGACAAAGCAGGGAGGAGGGAAGGCCAACCTTTCCTCTGTTGGGGGGAGCATCTACAAATTTTTTAGGCCTAATTCATCAGTTTAGGCCTCCAAAATTGCCTTCAAAGATTTCAGGCATATTTTGGTTCCTACTCTATTAGTAGAAGTCCCCTTTTGGTGATACCTCTTTCTGATCTGTTTAGTCCATCATGTGTAACATCCTTCCAGATGTTACCAAACCAATTCTCACCTTTAAATCATATGTCTAGCTATTGGTTCTAAGGTTCTCAAGTCTATTTTGGTTTTTGCCCTATTAGTAGAAGTACTCTTTTGGTGATACTTCTATCTGATCTATTTCAACCATCATGTATAACATCATTCTAGATGTTACCAAACCAAATTTCACATCTAGATCATATGGCTAGCTCTTGGTATTACAGACCTCCCTCCTTTTAAGACACAACATCCTCGTTGTGCAATTGTTGCTCAAATGCTTGCACCAACACAGGTGCATGTGCCAAATTGGCAGCGGGCTCCCATGTGGCTTCATAGAGGGGGTAACCTTTCCATTTTACTAGATAGTCCACCCGCGGGTGGCGAGTACCACACATGCATTTTTGGAGAATCCGCTCCACTTCATATTCCTCTGTGCCATCAATGAGTGTCGGACAAGGTCGAATGTCTGGTGTGGAATGACCTTGGCCTGATTGGGGAGCATATCTGCATAGTAGGGAGACATGGAAGATTGGATGGATCTTCATGTGTGGTGGTAGCTCAAGGTGATAGGCCACCGCGCCAATGCGACGAAGAATCGAGAAAGGCCCAATAAAACAAGGTCTGAGCTTACAAGGTCCAACTAATGTGAGGTTGGTTTTTGATAGCCACACTTGATCCCCAACATTGAACTCCATGTGCCGACGGTGTGCATCAGCAGACTACTTTTGTCGATTTTGCGCAATTTGTAATCTGTGCTTTGCGCTCTCCATACCTTGTTGGATTCTAGAAACAAATGTATTGACCGCATTGACCTTGGTAGCCACTAGACGGATCTTCATCAAGCTAGAAGGTGTGAAGTGATGCTCACCATACATGAGGAAGAATGGAGTGACCTGGGTGGATGCGTTCACTGAATTGTTGTAAGCGAATTCCACCAACGGTAGTAGGGTGTCCCACCTCTCTTGCTCTTCTAAGGTGAAGCCGCATAACATATCTTCAATTGTGCAATTAGCCCGCTCTGTTTGGCCATCTGTTTGGGGGTGGTAAGCTGTGGACATGGCCAACTTGGTTTTGAAGAACCCAAAGAGTGTTTGCCAAAACAAGCTGGTGAATTGGGTGCCTTTATCGGTGATGAGTACTCTAGACAAGCCATGGTGAGCAAAGGCTGCATCTAAGTATAATTGAGCTAGTTATGGAGCGGTCACCTCTTTGGTGGTAGGGCGTACATGAATCATTTTGCTGAGCCGGTCCACAAAGACCACAATGGAATCAAACCCTGAGGTGGTCTTGGGTAATTCACAAACGAGATCCATACTCACTTGTTCCCAATGTTGGGTAGGAGTGGGGAGAGGTTGAAGGAGCACTACAGGAGCTTGATTAGAAGCTTTGTTCTGTTGGCAAAGTAGGCAGCTATGCACATAGTCCATCACGTTGTTGCTCATCTTGGGCCAATAGTAATGGTGCTTGACTGCATCCAAGGTCTTGTCCACTCCGACATGAGCTACAATGGCCGAATCATGACATTCCGCTAGAATGGTGGTGTGTAATTCTGGGACATTTGGGATCCATAATCTGCCATCCCAAAAGGTGAGTCCTTGGGTATTGGTGACACCTTTGGATGATTGTGCTTCTACAATCTGTGGGTCAGTTTTTGTAGCCGCCAGAATCTCTTGCCAGAATTCAGGGTTAATCTTAACCTCTGCCACCAAGTTGTTGGCCATTGGCATGCGGGTGAATGCATCTACAAGTTGCTTCTTAGGTTCCATGTAGGTGATTGTCATGTTGAAGCATTGTCGCCACTCTACCCACCAAATTTGGCAACAAGATAGATCCTTCTGCGTCTCGAGGTAGACTAGAGGTTTGTGGTATGTCTCTACTACAAATGCCTTCTTGCCCAAGTAGTGCTTCCAATGCTTGGTTGCTAGAACGATTGCCAGCTCTTCTTGTTCTGTGGTGTGGTAGTTGCGCTCTACTGGTAACAACTTTTGAGAGAAATATGCAATTGGATGCCATCTGTCATGCCACTCTTGTTGTAGGACTGCTCCTATTGCTACGCCTGATGCATCTGTAGCCAACTTGATTGGATGTTTTGGGTCATACCACTTCAAGATTGGTGCATGTAGCAAGGCGGCCTTCAATTCTTGAAAGGCCAACTCTTGTGCAGTTCCCCATGTCCACTTCTTCCCCTTGCCAAGTAGTGCCATTAAAGGCTATGCAACCTTGGAGAAGTCCTTGACAAATCTACGATAGAATCCCGTCAACCCCAAGAAGCTCTTAAGTTGAGTTTGATCTTTTGGGGCACTCCATTTTTGAATGACCTCTATTTTATCTATTAGTACTTGAATGCCCTCTGCACTTACTCTATGCCCCAAGTAGTCTACTTTAGACTTGCCAAACTTACACTTTAAGATTTTGGCGTACAATTGATTCTGTCTTAGAATCTGGAGGACCTCTTGTAGATGTTGTTTGTGTTCTATCATCATGCTACTGTATACTAAGATATCATCCAAGAAGACGATAACAGACTTATCCAAGTATGGACAAAATATGTCATTCATTATACTCATGAAAGTGGCAGGTGCATTGGTGAGGCCAAAAGGCATCACAAGATACTCAAAGTGGCCATACTTGGTTCAAAAGGCAGTTTTGTGCACATCCTCCTTTGCAATTTGGATTTGATTGTAACCACTTTGCAAGTCTAGTTTGGTGAAGTATCTCGCTCCATGGAGTTGATCAAACAGGTCATCCATGCGAGGTAAGGGGTATTTGTTCTTCATTGTTTGTTGATTGAGACCCCGATAGTCAATGCACATGCGCATTGTACCATCCTTCTTCTTCACAAACAGGACAGGGACCCCATATGGTGATACGCTAGGTTGGATGAACCCTTTATGCAACATCTCCTCAATTTGAGTCTTACACTCCTCCAACTCATGAGGTGATAGGCAATATGGGGCCTTACAAGGAGGCGTCTTCCCCAGAAGTGTCTCAATTTTGTGATCTACTCGCCTTTTTGGTAGTAATCCTGAGGGTAAATCATCGAGAATGACATCTTGAAACTCATCCACCACATCCTTCAATTTCTCAAGAATTTGTCCATTGAGTTGTGCACTCTGGACTTCTCTTATTAGACCCATAAAACATCTATCGGTCTTACAAACAGTTGCCATCCCTACAACATATAGAGGCAGTTTCTGCCTGTGTGATTTTTCTTTAACTCCAATGATTGACCATTGGTGGGTTCTCACTACTTTCTTCCTCCAATCCACCATAGGGTTGTACTGCTCCATCCATGGTATGCCTAAAATTGCATCATAACGAGCTAATTGTATCACTCGCCACTCAATTGCTTCCTAATATTCTCCTACAGAGAGGGTTACCCGTCTAGGTAATGATTCAATCCTCTCTGTTTGCCCATTTGGTAACTCTACTTTTTCACTTCCATCTCTCTCTAGATCCATTCCCAATCTTATTGCAACGGAGCGAGACAAGAAATTCTCTGTTGCTCCCGGATCTATTAATACTCTCACTTGATTACCTTCTAGGATTCCATTCACGACAATCAATTGTGAGGTTGCCTTTCGGGATCGTTGTGCATTATTCTTCTTCCTTCCCTTGCTTCTCTGCTTCCTTATTGAGCCAGTAAGGCTGCAAGGTACATTTACTAGAGATCTTTGTTTTCCGAAGTGATTTCTACCTCCTCCTTGTCAATATGCCTCTCCATGTTGTTCAAAGATCGCCTGAATGAAGGCCAAGGGCCTTCAGGGAAATGAGTGCAACAGTTGGTAGATATGTGCCCAATACGGCTACAATTGTAACAACAATGTTGTTCTCCTTGAGTCCCTTCTCCTTGTGGGACTCCATCTCTTTGTTCTTCTACCCGTCCCCGCTCCCCTTGAAGCGGTCGTGCTCCTCGATCCCGGAATCAAAGGTTGCCCAATTCCATTGGTATTGGTCTACCCATGTGTGGCATTTCTGCTTGATAATGTTGAGGTGGAGCTACTCCTTCACCTCCACCTAATGCTTCTGCTATTCTTTGCGCACAAGCAATGGCTTCAAATACCGTGTGAGGATTTTGCACCATGACTTCTTGGCAAATCCGCTCTTTCAACCCTCGTTTGAAATTGTCGAGAGCCTCTTCTGGACTCATGTCGGTAATTGCGACTTGTAGATCTAGAAAAGCCTCCACATACTCTTGTACGCTATTCTTCTGTCTCAATCCCCATAGTTGGGTTCGAGCCATCTGCACAAAATCCACCAATTGGAAATTCTTCAGCAGTCCTTCTTGCATTGTTGTCCATGTGACCTCCCTTCTCTCTGCCAGCATGGATCGTCCCCAAGCATCATACCATGTGAGGGCTTTATAGGTCAAGTACCCACATGCAAACACGCCTGCACCATCTCTGTTGTGAACAATCAAAAATATTGATTCATTCTCAAGATCCAATTTTCCACTACTCCCATCGAACGCTGCCCCTTGTAAGGTTTGATGTTGCAGGTCTTCTTCATCCGGAGTAGCAATGTGGCTTCATTGTTGATAGGGTTCGTAGGCACGGATGCCTCTCCAAGTACTTCAATCGCAGGTATTGGGTTTTGAGACGGCTCTTCTTCTTGCATGGCTTGATCATTCTTGAGGATTTGCACTTGACTTTGTAATGTCTCCATGGTCATCTTAATCTCTCAAAATTCATTCAACATCCCTTGCATTCCTTGCACCAACTCTTGCAATTGCGGATCCATGGTTCTTGCAACACTCAATTGCTAATGTCTACTTCAATACAGAGTCAATATAATCACTCTGGAAGGCGCACAAACTATCGGAACTACCATTGGGACCTCAGAAGCTATCACTCGTTGATAATACTCCTCACCAAAATTCCTAACCAAAAAATCTTTAAACATCAATTTTGGCTTCACTACATAACGGATTTCTACTTGAGTGTTGAAAGGGAGAGGATTTGGGACATTCATATCCATTTTATCATAATAGAATGTAGATTTTCAAATCCCACTCTCTGTCATATATCACCACAGATAGAATCACCGGGTTTGGTGAGTTCATCACTTTGTCCATGAATTTTGCGCCAAAGTGATAAACTAGCGATACCCTCATTTGCTCACGCTGGATATACATAACCTTGATGTGGAATGGGTTTGAGAATGGAAAGCTAGGTGCGGGAAATTGGCCTCCCGGTGCATCCATCCCATCCGCTCTCTGAAGTCCTTCCTAAGTCTAGCAACTACTCTATG
This sequence comes from Lunularia cruciata, assembly GCA_948567375.1. Taxonomy (NCBI): domain Eukaryota; kingdom Viridiplantae; phylum Streptophyta; class Marchantiopsida; order Lunulariales; family Lunulariaceae; genus Lunularia; species Lunularia cruciata. Next base: position 20,620,374 of record OX419755.1, on the reverse strand, counting down.
TTCTCCACCTCAAATTACTCAGTTTCAGTAGTTTGTGTTATTCCAAGAGGGGTGATCCACTCTCTTGGACTAAATCACTTGCTCTGATACCATTGTAATACTCCGAGAACAAGAGAAGAGAGAAAACATAGATTGCATACTCAAACAATTGATGCCCCAAGGGAGCACCTTCTCTTTATTATATAGACAAAGAGGATCTCCGCCAAGGAAGCTCCACCATAGGATTAGAGACACAGATAGGTGACATGTCAGCAAGCTCCACCCTTGGAGTACTTACTTGGATGGGTGACATGTCTGGTCTAGGTCCTATCTGGTTGATCAAACAAGCTTTGATCGGAGGGAATCTTTTAGGGAATCTTCCTATAGGAATCTCAGAATCACGTAAGGTACCATTGGAAAGCTCTCGACGAGACAAAGCAGGGAGGAGGGAAGGCCAGCCTTTCCTCTATTGGGGGGGGGCATCTACAAATTTTTGAGGCCTAATTCATCAGTTTAGGCCTCCAAAATTGCCTTCAAAGATTTCAGGCATATTTTGGTTCCTACTCTATTAGTAGAAGTCCCCTTTTGGTGATACCTCTTTCTGATCTGTTTAGTCCATCATGTGTAACATCCTTCCAGATGTTACCAAACCAATTCTCACCTTTAAATCATATGTCTAGCTATTGGTTCTAAGGTTCTCAAGTCCATTTCGGTTTCTGCCCTATTAGTAGAAGTACTCTTTTGGTGATACTTCTATCTGATCTATTTCAACCATCATGTATAACATCATTCTAGATGTTACCAAACCAAATTTCACATCTAGATCATATGGCTAGCTCTTGGTATTACACCCTGACCTCCACAAAACCTACCAATACACTACATACGGTTGGAGGAGCCGGCACCAATAGAGATCAATGTCATTCAATGGAGACCACTTGGTATTGCAGAAAGAGAAAAATTGAGACAAAATTGTGGTTTTTTTAATTATTGCCAAATTGGACATCATATTGTTGAATGTCTTCTCAAGAACAAGCGACCTTGACAAGTCATCCAGATGGAGTTTGTGGAGCAAACCGATCAAGGAAACAAGGAATCCCAATAGGAGATTTCAAGCCACCTAGTGTGAACTTGATTAACTCCAATGGGATCAAAGGCTTGACCTATGCAATTTTGCTTCACTCGTAAGGCATGATATCTGATTGTGGTTGTAGGATTTTGGTTGATTTTGGAAGCTCAAAGAATTGCATATCCATACAATTAGCAAAGGAATTATGTATTACTATCAAGCAAGTAATTGCAAGCATATTGATGATGGTGGATGGTAGAAAGGGTTTTGCACTCCTTATGTCATATCTTGTTACATTCAGGATTGGGAAGGAGTATTTGGAGTATATGAGGTTTGTAGTGTATGAGATTTGTAGTGGTACCTCTACATTATGATATCATTTTGGGTTTGCCTTGGCTTGAACGTCATAAGGTTCAATTTGATTGAACCTAATAACAAATTCAAGTACAACACCAAGGTAAAAATTTCTGATTAGGTTGTTTGGCACCTTTGAGTAAAACACCTAAGAATAGTTAGTCCCAAATGAGAAGTTTGTCAGGTTAGTAGCCATAGAGCAAGCTTTAAAGGAAGATAAGTCATGAGATGAGAAGTTTCTCAATGAAGCAGCCATAGAGCAAGCTTTGGAGGAAGATAAGTCTACTTTTGTGGTGTGGATCAACCTGATTGCACAAGGAGAATCAAAGTAGAGTTAGGAGCCTCATTAAACAATGGTTGATCAAACAATTCAAGAGTTTGCGGATGTGTCTTAGGATGATCTGCCAAAGGGATTAGTATGCCCTTCAAGATTGATTTATTGCCAAGGAGTACTCCAATAAGTAGACCAATCTATTAGGTCTCATCAAAAGAGTTGGAAGAGTTGCAAATAACACTTACTAAGTTGTTGGAGAAGGATTTCATATGATATATTAGATCTCCTTGGGG